>CM060902.1:877518054-878801346 GCA_030737815.1 Allium fistulosum | reverse complement strand
GATATTGCGGGCGAAAGGGCTGGTTACCCTAGCGCCTATCCCTCGATCTCTTTGCTCCCGTTGGACACACTCTCTGAATAAGCGTGCCATCCTTTCATCAGAACTTGGAGCAGATAGAAATGAGTTTGGTTCTGTTCTGTGGGATTGATTCCGTCCAGATGACCTGTAGGGATGGTATCGTCTATCATTCCTCATATTTTCCAGTGGTTGCCTTTGATCTTCCGGGAGCATGCTTGGGTCAGCTACAGTTGGCCCTTGCCTTGATCTCCCCCTATTGGGTTCTGATTTAAGCACTTCCTCGGGTCCAACTTCGGGCTGGACTCTAGCTCGGCCCCATTCACTGGCGTTTCTATGGTTAGGCAGCATGACAGGCTCAGCTACAGTTGACCTTCGCCCGGTACCTTCCCCGTTGGGTTCGGTACCAAACGTTTCCTCAGGCCTAACTTCGGGCTGTGCTCGGTCTCGGCTCCTACCACGGCTACTCCTGCCGTTAGCTCCTTCGAAGAAGGAAGATCTTTGTTGTCTCTAAGATCCTCCAGACTGGGACTCGCCCCATGATTCAGTGTTGCGGTTGGATTCTTCAGCGTCCCTTAAGCGTGACATGAGATGGTCCACCAAGGCTTCCTACTGGGACGTGAAGCGGTTAGTTACTTCAACCACGACTCTGTCCAGATCTGCTCTAGTAATTGCTGTAGGCTGTTCTGTGGCAGGAGTAGTTGGGTTAGCTTGTTCTTCATTTGTTACTGTTGCTGGAGGAGGACGATTTACTTGATTCGTGACAGCTGGATCTGGAAGACTGCTGGATGCGATGTTTTTTCCTTTGTTAACATCCTTTCTCTGTTTGGGAGGCATGTTTTCCAAGTGGCGGACGATGC
This sequence comes from Allium fistulosum, assembly GCA_030737815.1. NCBI lineage: Eukaryota > Viridiplantae > Streptophyta > Magnoliopsida > Asparagales > Amaryllidaceae > Allium > Allium fistulosum. The sequence goes on along the minus strand of CM060902.1, from coordinate 878,800,471 downwards.
TGTTAGGAAAACTTGTTAAGCGGATGAAGCTGAAGCTTCGAGCTTCTAGTTCTCAATGAAAGCACCAAAAATGTTTGCACAAAAAATGGACAAACACCTCGAAGTTGTATGATTTAGTAGATCTTATGTTATTCTTAGTGATTTGAGCGATTTATGCAAATATATGAAAAACAGGGGCTAAACTGTAAAAAGACACGCAGATTTATAGTGGTTCAGCCAGAATGTGCATACGTCCACTTTATATGTTATTTCTCTTCTCTTATTCTGATTACAAGTACAAAGCTTTGATACAAGTAAAAGAAAGTTGTTTGAAAGTTCCTTCCGTGCTTGAGCTCTCAAACTTGTCCCCATTGTTGTACCCCTGCCCCTCTATTTATAGAGTGAGGCTAGGGGTAGGGGTCCAAGATGTGTATAGTTGCTGATGGGCCTAGGCTGATGTGATCTGGCCTGGTACGTCTTGGTTCGTCATTTCTTGGTTCGGAGGTGGTTGGAGTGTAGAATGGACCGGTAGTTGCTTGGACCGGTGGTAGGATGGTGAGGTTGGTCCGGTGTGGAGATGGTTCGGCATGGGCTGGTCCGGTTATGGAGTTGGTTCGGTGGTTATGTGGAGGAAGGTTGGTCCGGTGAGGCGTGAAAGAGGAGTTGGTCCGGCACCTTTGGTCTAAGGAGCTGGTTCGGTGGGCATTAGGAAGGATCTGGTTCGGTGGTAGGGAGGGAGATGGTTGGTTCGGCGAAGCCTGGAGATGGTTGGTTCGGCGAAGCCTGGAGATGGTTGGTTCGGCGAAGCCTGAGATGGTTGGTTCGGCGAAGCCTGGACCGGTGGTGAGAATTCAACCAACAGTCACTAACAACCATGGACCTAAAAAATGTCATAAAAATCTTTTCTCATGTAGGTGTGTTGGCAGGCTAAGGAACAGCAAAAGTGGTACTTGGATTCTGGCTGTTCCAGGCACATGACGGGCGGCAAATCAAAGTTCCTTAGCCTAGAGAAATACAAAGGTGGCAGAGTCACAATGGGCAACAACGAGTATTATATGTTGAAAATCTGCACCATAATCAGCTAGTGATCAACTGGGAAAATTTAAAAAATCATCTTTTCATGCCAAGAACACTGTAAGTACTTCTAGAGTCCTTGAACTAGTTTATATGGATTTATTTGGACCTAACGATATTGCAAGCTTAGGTGGTAAGAGATATTGTTTTGTATTGGTTGATATTACTCTAGATACATGTGAGTATACTTCTTTATCTTACTACTTCTAGACCAGACATTATGTTCTCTGTTTATTTATGTGCACGGTTTCAATCAAATCCAAAAGAGTCTCATTTAAATGCTATAAAAAGGATTATAAGGTATCTATTGCACACCTCACGGTTTGGTCTATGGTAACTAACTAATGATAACTTTGAATTAAAGGGGTATTCAGATGAAGATTATGCTGGTAGTCTAGTTGATAGAAAAGTACTAGTGGAACGTGTTTTATGTTAGGACATTCGTTAGTTGCATCCCATTTCCAAAGAAAATATCTGCATAAATTTCATTTCAGCTGATTGTCAATTGGCAGACATTTTTACAACCCCTTTCGGAAAATAGTTTTTTGTCGACTTCATCTCAGTTTAGGCATTTTAGGAATTTGATTTATATTTTTGGATTTGATCTTAAATGCCTATGTTAACTAATCTAATTCCCTACTGATTATCGAAATGATAAAGAGAGACTGAAAAAAGTGATGAGTGTTGATCTTAATTATACATTTTTGTCTTGAGAGAGTATATTTAGTAAATTCCTTTAAAAGTTTAAACAAAATTTGTAATAACTTTGGATGGTAAAAATTCCATGACCATCTTTATTCCTATCATGTTTCTACGACAATCGCTCATCAAAATCCAATATAGTATGTCAATATGTGGTATTTAAACAGGAAATTATTCATTTTTTTAAATTTAATTAGCAACAAAAACATCCAAAGTACTCACTCTCATTTAAAAGTCCTTACAGTTATGCATGGGTGAACTACTTGAAATCTTTGATTACATGCTTTCATTCTCATTTAAAAGTCCTCATGGTTATGCATGTTTGGAACACATATCAAAATTGGTTGAAATAGGCAAGTTGATTCTAACCCCATTTAAAAGTCCTCACGGTTATGCGTGGTTAGAAGATGCTTGAAATTCATTTTTTAATAAAAATTGGGAATACTACTAATCTTATTTAAAAGTCCTAACGGTTATGCATGGTCAGTAAGTATTCAAATTCCTGTCATAAATATACCACAAATGTATGATTTTCTATGACGACATCACCCCTATCACTCTAAAGTGGAATGTGCGCCTAACAGAGTATTTATGATTTTTGTTTGTTTTTTTATTGAAATTTAATATTTATACTCGATTAGGTATTAATTCTGTATTAATGTCTATCACTTTATCACTCTTTTCTAAGACTGTTACTCTTTTGCTGATAACAAAAGGGAGAGAGAAGTTAAGATTTTGGCAAATAAGGCATAATCTCATCTAGGTACATATTGCATTTTCTTCTTATTTGCATATTTCTTTTTATTTTCATGCATATGTGAAGGGGGTGGGGGGCTTTGTTATGGGGGAGCAATCAAATAGGGGGAGCTTATAGAATTTATCAAGACCAAATACATTTAATAGAGTCAAAATCTTAATATATGTTTGTTATCATCAAAAGGGGAGATTGTAGAATATAGCCTATGATTTTTGTTTGATGATAATAAACATATATATTTGTTTAAATGTATTTGTTGTTGTACTATTTTATTTTTCTATAGAATTAAACAAATATTTATTGACGCAGAATTCATATTTAATCAAATATTTTATTCAAGTTTTTTTATTATAAATTCAAATAGTACAAAATTGAGCTCTCACTACATTTATGCATTTTCAATTACAATACAAGTCTCACTATAAAACACAATTTTCACCTCACTACAATTTTCTATTATTTGTTCATTAGATCAAATTGAATTTAATCGTGTCTAACATTGTCTAACTGCATAGAAAATTTGGCACACGCTTGAAGTGATTCATGAAGGAACCTCCCAGGTTAAAAAATCTCGTCTTGCCATGCTTAGTAGCGAGTACGAGAACTTTACAATGGCAAAAGATGAAAGTGTCAAAGAAATGTATGGATGAATTTCTAATCTTGTATACAAATCAAAATCCCTAGGAAGACCATACAGAGAGCTAGAAATAGTACGGAAAATCCTCAGAATTCTTCCACGAAATTTTGAAGCAAAAGTGACTGTTATTCAAGAATCAAAGGATCTGAAACAAATTAAATTTGAAGAACTCATTGGAAATCTCACCACTTATGAGCTAGAAATCAAATTCAAGGAAGAACGTGAAGGAGGTGATACGCGAAAGAAATCAATAGCTCTCAAAGGAATAACTGAAAGTGAAGAAGATGATGATGATGATGGAGCAGCTGAACTGGCACTGATAATAAAGAGATTTAAAAGGTGGACCGCAAATATGGAAATCCTACCCTAAATCAACAACTGAAGAACAAATTCGTCAAAGTTCTAGACAACTCAGAAGAGCAGGAGATCATTTGTCACAAGTGCAATATACATGGTCATATAAAGCCAAATTGTCCTCAAAATCAATTCAGCAAAGAAAAGAAACCAAAAAGGAGAAGTTATGTAGCTACTTGGGATAAAAGTGAAGAAGATGATAATAGCACTGGCAATGCGAGTGAAAAAGCAAATCTGTGACTTCTAGGAGAAACAGGTGACCGCGATGATGATGAGCCAAGCGAGGTATCAAAACTTACTCACTCTCAATTACTTATATATTTTCATGAAATAAATGGCTGTTTTGAAAGACTTAAGGAGAAGTATGTTAAAATTTAATCACAAAAGGATAGTTTGATAGAACTAAATATGCAGCTTAATCAAACGGTTCAAAACTATAGAAATAAGTGCCCTAAGTGTGATAAGTATCCATCATTTGAAGACGAAATAAAAAAATCAGAAACTAAAATCAAATCGCTTGAAAATGAAATTCTGATTTTGAAAGAAAGTGAAAATACTAGGAGAGAAAATTGTATTAAAAAGTGCACTCTGTTATTAAATGAAAATGAATCTCTCAAGTCACAGGTCCAACAATTGTCTACAACCTTAGGAAAATTCTCCAAAGTAGAAAATCACTAAATATGCTTTAGGGAAACAAACTGTTAATACTGTTAAACAAGGACTTGGGTATACTCAATATGAAAGAGTTAGAAGTGAAACTAATCACGTAAACTCCAAGTGCACGATTTGTAGAAAAATTGGACACAATCAAAACAATTGCTGGTATAGACCCGAACATACGAAAACCATACCAATTTGGGTTCCTAAAGGCACAAATGTAAAATCTCTTAAAGTCAAACAAATCTGGATGCCAAAAGGAACAAACATAGACTGTCTTGGTTCTACACAAACTTGTTTTTCAAAATCTTTTGTCACCAACTATTATAGACCTAAAAAATAAATAGGCCACAAAAATCTTTTCTCGTGTAGGTGTGTTGGCAGGCTAAGGAACAGCAAAAGTGGTACCTGGATTCTAGCTGTTCCAGGCACATGACGGGCGACAATTCAAAGTTCCTTAGCCTAGAGAAATACAAAGGTGGCAGAGTCACAATGGGCAACAACGATGTATTATATGTTGAAAATCTGCACCATAATCAGCTAGTGATCAACTGGGAAAATTAAAAAAAATCATATTTTCATGCCAAGAACACTATAAGTACTTCTAGAGTCCTTAAACTAGTTCATATGGATCTATTTGGACCTAACGATATTGCAAGCTTAGGTGTTAAGAGATATTGTTTTGTATTGGTTGATATTACTCTAGATACACGTGGGTATACTTCTTTATCTTACTGCGTCTAGACCAGACATTATGTTCTTTGTTTGTTTATGTGCACAGTTTCTATCAAATCCAAAAGAGACTCATTTAAAAGCTATAAAAATATTATAAGGTACTTGTTGCACATCTCACGGTTTAGTCTATGGTATCTAACTAATGATAACTTTGAGTTAAAGGGGTATTCAGATGAAGATTATGCTGGTAGTCTAGTTGATAGAAAAAGTACTAGTGGAACATGTTTTATGTTAGGACATTCGTTAGTTGCATCACATTTCCAAAGAAAATATCTGCATAAATTTCATTTCAACTGATTTTCAATTAGCAGACATTTTTACAAAACCCCTTTCGGAAAATAGTTTTTTGTCGACTTCGTCTCAGTTTAGGCATTTTAGGAATTTGATTTATATTTTTGGATTTGATCTTAAATGCCTATGTTAACTAATCTAACTCCCTACTGATTATCGAAAAGATAAATAGAGATTGAAAAAAGTGATGAGTGTTGATCTTAATTATACATTATGTCTTGAGAGAGTATATTTAGTAAATTCCTTTAAAAATTTAAATAAATTTTGTAATAACTTTGGATGGTAAAAATTCCATGACCATCTCTATTCCTATCATATTCCTACGACAATCACTCATCAAAATCCAAAATAGTATGTCAATATGTGGTATTTAAATAAGAAATTATTCATTTTTTTAAATTTAATTAGCAATAAGAACATCCAAAGTACTCACTCTCATTTAAAAGTCCTCACAGTTATGCATGGGTGAACTACTTGAAATCTTTGATTATGTGCTTTCATTCTCATTTAAAAGTCCTCACGGTTATGCATGTATGGAACACATATCAAAATTGGTTGAAATAGGTAAGTTGATTCTAACCCCATTTCAAAGTCCTCACGGTTATGCATGGTTAGAAGATGCTTGAAATTCATTTTTTAATAAAAATTGGGAATACTACTAATCTCATTTAAAAGCCCTAACGGTTATGCATGGTCGGTAAGTATTCAAATTCCTGTCATAAACATACCACAAATGGACACGACTATATGATTTTCTATGCCGACATCACCTTTATCACTCTAAAGTGGAATATGCGCCTAACAGAGTATTTATGATTTTTGTTTGTTTTTTTATTGAAATTTAATATTTATACTCGATTAGGTATTAATTCTGTATTAATGTCTATCACTTTATCACTCTTTTCTAAGACTGTTACTCTTTTACTGATACCAAAAAGGGGAGAGAAGTTAAGATTTTGGCAAATAAGGGATATCCTCATCTAGGTTCATTTTGCATTTGCTTCTTATTTGCATATTTCTTTTTATTTTCATGCATATGTGAAGGGGGGGGCTTTGTTATAGGGGGAACATTCAAATAAGGGGAGCTTATAGAATTTATCAAGACCAAATACATTTAATAGAGTCAAAATCTTAATATATGTTTGTTATCATCAAAATGGGGAGACTTTAGAATACAATAGCCTATGATTTTTGTTTGATGATAATAAACATATATGTATTTGTTTAAATGTATTTGTTGTTATACAATGAAGTGTGTGTTTGAAAATATTGTTTGCCTCTGTTATTTGTGTTGTTCGTCATCATATCTTTTAATTCATCTTACATGAAAAACTTGTGACATACACAGTGTATCACTGTACATGCCACAGGGCCATGCACACCGATATACACTTGCTTGTTAAAGCTGCAGGGACAAGTGAGCACAAAGTCAAACCCAAGCCGAGATTAAATTCAACATAGGTGCTTGCAACATTTCAGATTCGACACAGCAAGTCCAGCATGCATGTGTAGACATGTTCAAACATGCAGTGACAATCAGATAGTGGTGAACACAATGCAAGTGAAACAAGACCAAACAACATGTGGAACCAAACCCAGTGCAGACTCAAGTGAACAACACAATTGTGAACATGCAATCCAACATACAAACAGACTTGGGAGCAGGTCATCAATGAACCCAAACCACAAAGTGAAGCACAAGGATATGTATGCAACAAATTTGACTCAATTGAAAAGACACAAATGCAAAGCATTCAACATGTACAACAAATGGAGCCAATAGTTCTATACACATGCAACCAGACTCAAAGCAACCGAACATTTAACTCGAAGCACAATGCATACCAGCTCAGAGCATGTGGAAATAGACCAAGGCAATTCAACCATGAACACAATAACAAAATATAACCAGACTTAAAGAAACACTTCAAGCAACAAAAGCCAGTAGAACTTGACATCATATCAGTTCAAGAACCAGACTGACTCAAGTGGAACAAGGCTACACACTACATGCAAGCATTCAGTTTTAACATGAAGGTGGACTGGACCAAACCAGACCAGAACCAAGTACAACATGAAGACTTAAATGAACATGCAACCAGAATAGTGCACCAAACTTACAAAATACCAGCATGAACACAAACAAGGTCAAAGGCAACCAGACTCCAAATGAAAGCATTCAGACCACAATTTAACTCAAAGCAGCAATGAAAAATAGAAAAATGCACATGAACATAATGGAGCATGCAACTACACCAGACTTCAAATACAACCAGACCTCAAATGGTCAAGGATACAAGAGCCTGCATATACACATGTGTACATATACACAAGTGATTCGAGAATCATAGTGCAGACACATGAATGAGCATAAGCACAGTGACATATATACATGCACTAATCACACACATATATACATACATGGAGAAAACACATTAAAATAGTGAAGCAGCAGTGTTCAAAAAGTTAGTAGCAGTTCGAACAAGTCAAGGACGAGTTTCAAAAAGTAATGGTCAACGTAAAAAAAAGGAATCGATAATTTCCAGCGAAAATTTGAACAGAGGATAACATGATTAACAAGTCGAACTTCATCAAGCCTATCAAAAATTCAATTACAAATTCATAGGAGCAAAGAACGGAGCAAATTCAAATGTTTCAGAGATGAAAAGGTCAAGAATTCATCACAATCGTTCAAGCAGAAATCGTATGGCCGAGCAAAGAAATGAACAAATTCAAAACAAAAATATACGAATGATAAAATAGGGTTTCGATCCCTATTTAAACCCAAAATCATCATCAGCAATAACTATTCGAGTTCAAGCAAAATCAGAGAGCAAGCCTTGAAATAAATCATGAACTAATCCAGAACTCGAATCGAGTTGAGCATAATCAAAATCGAAAAAAGTAAAACACGTACTAATTTACAACATCCAGTCGAGCTCGACACAATTGGAGCAACCGCAAGCTAACAAAGCCAAGGAAGTCGATTGACGAAGCCAATCAACGCAATAGCATACTTCAATCGATCAATATCACAAGTGGCGCCTCAATTGAAAAACCCTAATTTCAAAATCACGAAGAAACAAGGCGGCGTGAAGGAAGCTAGAATAAAAAAAGGGAGACGTCTTTTCATTATTTGCTAAATTGGGCCGGTTATAGTTTATGTGCATTTGGGATTATTTTTTTAATTAGGGTTTTGTTCTTGTTTTATTTTTATTTATAGCTTTCAATTTTAAAATTTTGTAGATTTCTAGTTGTGCAACTAGGTACAAACTACGGGGCATAGTTTGAGAATTCGCAACTCGGTGGCTGAGTTGTGGCAGGGTTTTGAGCTTAGAGTTAGGTTAGTATAGTTAGCGGGTGTCGCAAGTTTACATGTGTTTGTAAGTGTCTGACTACTTAATTTCTAGTAGAAACCTTAGGGGCAGCACGTAGGCAGGTTTTTGCCAAAGCTGGGTAAATCTGTGTGTGATTTTTACTGCATTACTTTCTATTATTATTTTTATTTCTACATTAGTTTTAGTATCACCCTATTCACCTCCCCTCTAGGGTGAAAACGATCCTATAATTGGTACCAGAGCTAGGAACAAAAATCATTTTTCTATATTAAAATTTTGATTTTTTTTAAAGTGGCTTCTTTTAATAATGCTTTTGCTGAAGGTCAGTCCATAGTTTGACCACCCATGTTCAATGGTGAATATGCATATTGAAAAACTAGAATGAATTTTTTTTTTGAAAACCATAGATGCATGGAATATTATTGAAACGGGATATAGGACACCAACAGTAATGGTAGATAATCAAGAAGTTGAAAACCTATTGATCAATGGACAGATCTTGAAAATAAACTGCAAAATGCTAATGCTAAAGCTATGAATTATATTATTTGTTAATTAGATCAAATTGAATTTAATTGTGTCTTACATTGTCTAACTGTGCAGGAAATTTGGCACACGCTTGAAGTGACTCATGAAGGAACCTCCCAGGTTAAAGAATCTCGCCTTGCCATGCTTAGTAGCGAGTACGAGAAGTTCACAATGACAAAGGATGCAAGTGTCAAAGAAATGTATGGACGACTTTCTAATCTTGTATACAAATCAAAATCCCTAGGAAGACCATGCACAGAGCTAGAAATAGTACGAAAAATCCTCAGAATTCTTCCACGAAATTTTGAAGCAAAAGTGACTACTATTAAAGAATCAAATGATCTGAAACAAATTAAAGTTGAAGAACTCATCGGACATTTCAAACACATGCGCACATAAAGACCCAAATACTCTTTATATTTTTAACATTTCAAACGCATATAACTTTCTATAAAAACATTGGACCAACATACCGTTTTCACCAAAAAATCAAAAAAATTATGATCTTTAAAATGAGATCCATTATTGATACGAAAAAAATCACATTTGCAGTAAAGGTGCAATTATTCCATTTATTTGCAGATAATTCTGCAAATTTTAAACATATTCGATTTTTCTTCAAATCTGCAACTATTGCATATAATTGCAGACATGTTTGCAATTATTGCATATAGTTGCGGAAATGTCTACAACTATCGCATATAATTGTAGACATTTCTGCAATTATATTGTAAAATTGCAAACATGTCTGCAATTATTGCATACAGTTGCAACTATTGTATATAATTGTAAATATTTTTGCAATTATATGGAATAATTGCAGACATGTCTGCAATTATTGTGTATAGTTGCAGAAATGTCTACAACTATTGCATATAATTGTAGAAAGATAATAAAATTTAAACCCCCAGCCAACTTAGCGCGAAGTTGGATCCGCGAATAGCTTTTCCTGTCGTTGTTTTTACATATGCACAATGCCACTAGTTAGAAAGATAATAAAATTTGTGATTTAATGGTGAAAACGATTTGTTAATCCATCGTTTCTACAAGAAGTTATTGCGTTTTAAAGATTGTTAATTAATGGAGTGCAAATTTTAATTTTGGATGTAAGAATAACATCCATATATGAATAATCAACATTGCTGCAATGGAGAAGAGAGGTATTGTAAGGAAGAAAAGTGTAGTATTTGAAAATAGGAATGTAATTTATATCTTTTTTCTGAGGAGGATGTTTTGTGTATTAAGTTTTATTTTAGGGATGTGTCCCTTATTTTCACTATTTAAAACATGCTGGGCAGTAACTAAATATTATAAGGCAGTATAATTGTCATTAGAGTAAATTATATAGCCTTAAATATGAAAATAGAGATTGGTGGGTTTTACCCAATATTAAAGCTTAGAATGATTAATTTGATTTAGTGGGTCGGGATGCGAGGTCGGTAGAGTTACACAAGAGGAGTTTGCCTTCACTCAGAGATATCAGCAGTTGTGTACGCTTGCTACTGATGTGGGACATCTCCAACCTTAGGACCCATGGAAAAGTGATTTACGTTGCAGGTAGATTAGAGGGAAATATGCCCAGGGGTTCGCCTAGGATTTGAAGTATTAAATGACACGGTACCTTTTGGGAAATGATGTCTTCTTCATATCCAATAAGGGGTAGTAAGAAACCAAATACGGTATTTTCCTTGACTTTCTTGGGTTAGTCTAAACCGGGATGTCAGCTGAAAGGGTCGGTGGGCTATATCAGTAGTTGGTACCAATATTTAGAAGTAGGTCTGGCATATAGGCCTGGATGCCCGCAATCCCAAACAAACGGTAGTAAAGACTTGGATTATGTCCTGATGGATTTCGCTTCCTGCTAGTGTAGAATCCGTATGGAACATGCATGGACCTCACGACAGAGTTAGTTGAAAATTTTGTTTAGTAGAGGCGGGCTAGTTAACCCTTAGACGAGTCTTTGAATTGCAATAGTAGTATGGCAATTAAATTATATATTATATAGTAATGCCGTATATATATCTGTAGCTAGACCGATAGACTAGCGATGACGATGCGCAAGGCCCTATTCATAATTAAGCAGTTTAAGTGGCTGGGGTTTTAGGTAGAAAATAGTTAGAATATGTGTGTATGTGTGTGTGTGTATAGTATACCTTGGAAAAGGTTAGGGTAGATATTTTGTACGTATATATATTAAATTAAATGGATTAGCTGTAAATAACAGACATATGTTATGGATAAAGTACGCAATTATTCAATCACCATAATGTTGTTCTGACCCCCTCCTCATTACAACCCATATGATAAATTTAGAGAAACAGGTCACTGGAGCAAGATGGAATGGTTGATAGAGAAGTCTTCTTATTCATGCTTGGTACTGACAAGGCGATTGGATGTCCAAGGAATACCATTGATTCCAAGGTAGTGGCCTTAGTCAATATTTATTCCTATTATATTTTCTATTCCACCGTGAGTTTAGTTTGATCGATCTCTGATATACTTATGTTTATTAACAGGTTATCAAAACCAATGACTTGTACCTTAATGAACTTGGGTTTCGATTTTGTTGAAATTCAAGCCCATTAAGGTGCAGGTTGTTACACTTGTGGGTGTTTGGAACAACCACAAAATGACTCAACGAGAGTATTCTATAGGTTAAGTACAACTAAATCAAAATTGAGGACTACATGTAACGGCATGTTGTAGTCTTCAAACTTAAGGGTACTATGGATCTTAAATAACTAGACCGTACTTTAATTATAGTCAATCACATGACATAAAGATCCTGTTACGGCCATAGCCAGGTATACATTGAACTTCTTGAAGTAAAATAATGTCCAAGAGAGGATTCGTCTCCTTCATTGTAGAATGTTAGTATCATCGTCATTGATAGTCAACTTAAAGTTAAAATATCTAGCCAAAGTAATTTAGTTAATTGATAAATGTTATCGGATTGAACCAAGGATTTTAATTTAGTCCATGCAAGCTATGTATATTATTAGAGTTTTTGATCATTGAAAAAACTCTAGATATCTAAATGATACGATGATGATGAAAAGAATACATGCAAAAATTTCGGCCCCATTTCCATTCATGGGCATGCCAAATGCTTTTTCTAGCATTTGACGTCCGTTACGTCCAACTTAACCAAGATAAGTCACACGTAATCGTTACATTAGCAGTTGGCTAAGGAGCATTTTTCCGCTCCAATTTGTAACAGCTGAACATGACATAAAAATAAGTCGGATGTAGTTTTTTACATTCAATTTTCACCTATTTAAGTTGCCATCTCAAATTCATCCTTTGCACCCATTCTATAGCTATTTCTTTCTACAGTTTCTTACTAATCATGACTATATATGATTTTGACTATAATTGTAACGACCCAGAATTTCAGTCAATTGAATTTGAAATATTTAATCGATTTTAAATATTGAAAAGTTATTTTTATAAGTTAAATAACTTGGATTTCAAAATATAGCCATTTAATTGATAATTAATTGTTGAATTTAATATTTGGAATTGTTTGCATTTTTGAATTCTGAATTCTGAATATAATATGAATGAAAATGATTTGGAAAGTTGATTTAAATTTTATTTAAACAAGGAGGAAGATAGTAAGCTTTTAAATTGGATTTAAAAGGACTAATTTTTAAAAATTACTCGTTTTAATTAACGTGTAAAAATAGCCTTCCAGGGCACTATCTCGGATTTCGACGATTACGCCCAATTGAGTCAAGATCGATCATGAACATTCCTGAGGTTTCACGCAAGCTCTTGTGAAAATTTAGTAGCATTTGGACTTATAGATCCTGAGTTATGATCGATGCAAGTTTGGATTTGTAGAAGGCTACCGAGTTCGCATCGCTCCTGTTCGTATCACTTATGGGCACGTGCTTGCTAGGTGATGTGGCGCCAACTTTTAAGATCGATCCACTTCTCATGTCGAGCGACCGAGTCCTTCTTATGGGTGTGCCTCGTTCGTATCGATCCAGCTTAGCCTTGTTCCTATCCATTATTTGCTACCCTGTTCGTATCGATCGTCACTGCTCTATTTCGTATCGATCAATGTAAGTGTCATTCGTACCGATCACTGGCTGATCGATACGAGTGTAGTGTGTTAATGGATCGATACGAAGTAATGGTTCTATATAGCTTCGATGGATACGAAGTGGGTGTTGGTTGATCGATACGAACAAGCTGGAGATGATGGATGCGAAGCAATATGAGGATGGATGGATACGAACCATGTGTGTTCTATGGATTCGAACGAGTTCGACCCAATGGATATGAAGGAGGCCGCTATGGAGGGATGCAAATGAGGATGGATATGAAGAATGCTTCTCTAGATGGATACGAATGAAAGCAATGCGAAGGAGGCAAAATGATGGATATGAATGAGTTGATTTCCTTGGTTTGCATCGATCATATTTTGAGCATACGAACTCCGATTGACTTGAAATTTGGAACATTGACTTTCATAGCTTTGATCGTCATGTCATGCTAGTTATAGCTTGATCCAGACTCGAGCAAAATTCACCAGCATCCATAGCGAACCTGTGTACAATCGACCTCCAGGACGGACCGTCTTCAGTTTCTGGTCAATTCCTTGGTATCACGGCCTTGCCAAAAGGCGGGATGACATATAACACATTATAAAAATATATATAACTCAATGAAAATACCTTTTATTACAAACGCGAGTTGATTACAGAGTTAATAATTTACAATTTATTACAAAAATGCCCCTAGGGCATACTCCTAACTCTATCACAAATGCTATACAACATAAATAAAGTGTCATGCTCGACATATGACAATACCGACATGGATTCTTAATGCAGTGAAAAAACATTATTCATCCTTTCCAAAGCTTCATGCCTAAGTCCATAAACTAGGCCTACTCAATCGAGCACCGTGAATTTATGTGGAAAATAATAATAAAAACACTGGTTAGACATAAAGTCTAGTATGAGTGATATGTTACTCTAAACAAATCATATAGTGAGACTACGTTGCTAAAGCACGGAACGAGTTTTCCTCTCACTATTCAACATAATCATACAACAACAAATTGCCTTATGGAAGTTATAAATCATGTCTAGTTTATTCCCAAAATTTCCTATGGCTTTGCGCATGGTAGCCCAATGAATTGTGTAGTTTCGACTCATCTCATTCTCCTTTGAAGTACATCCCATGCAGTTTCGTCTTATCTTTCCGTAAGGCATAATACATCCATATGCAGTTCGATTATCTTATTTTATACTGCAAAGTACAACCTTATGCAGTCTTGGTTTCACTAGTTTTTACTGCAAAGTACAACCCTATATAGCTTCATTTCTTATTCTTAAGTTTGAACCCCATAAGGGAGTTACTCCACTCTTGCGGAAGCTTACAACCCGCCCGTACGCCCCATGTCCCTTTGGAAGACGAACGCCTTTCCCCTTCCCTTCCAAAGCAATGTATTGGAGTGGGCTTCCCTACTCAGCGATAGCCCTATTGAACCCGCATCCGTTTTTAGGTTCTTACCTTTTCTTTTAGTTATCTTTAGCTCGACGAGCTTTACCTGATTATTTATTTATTAGGCTTCCATCATACAGTTATTTCAGTACATTACAACCCTGGGCCTTACTCTTATTGCGGCGCAATATGTCTCTTTCAGTTTTGGCATAGTACAACCCTGCCCTTACTCGTACTGCGATATAGTTTCTTCATGTATCCTTCAACTTCTAGGTTTCAACCTTCTATACCATTACTCATATTGCGGCATAGTTCGTACCTTTTGACTTTCGGCCTTCTACACCATTACTCGTATTTTGAGGAACTGGGCCAGCCCGTAGCGGAAGAAATGAGTGAATTTCAATTTTTTTTTACCATTTTGGATCTTTAATGGACCTACGAAGTCTAAATTTCATTTAGAACTTTTCTAAATTTGGTTTAAATAAAATATTGTATTCTATTTAAAATAGTTAAAAGGGAAGTTTAAGTAAATTTAATTTCAAATGTATAGTGTATCAAATACGCCTAACATTTATTTATAAGTGGTAATGACATTATTTTCCCTAAAACAAGAATTAATTGAGATCATTAATTGTATTAAATGGAGAGAGAAACCTTTCATTTTCTCTCTTTAATTTGAATTGATTGATTCATTAAATGTCATTATTAATAATTTATTCATGGAAATATTTATTACTATGTCCATATGTATTCTAACTATACAATTTGTTGTTTGAGATTTGTTTAATTTTATTTTATTTATTTATACAAGTATACAGATATACATATCACACACACACACACACACATATATATATACATACACACACACACACACATATATATATATATACATGTTGTTTGTGCATGTCTAACTTCATAATCCGTGAAGGGTATAATGTGCACATATATAGATGTTGGGATTTACATTGCAACGGACACATTAGCTCATTTTGGGTGTACTGTAATTTGTCCAAATATGTGCTTGTATAGTATGTCACAACAAAATATTAATTGTGTGTGTGTGATTTATTGAATAAAATAGTTTCTGCCATAACAAATTAATGTAAAATAATTATATGATAATAATACAAGTTTTTAAAATTTTAGAAAATCTGGAAACACATTTTGGGCTTAAGGTTAATTTATGTAATTTTTTACAATTAAATAATATTTATTATTAAATAATTGATAATAGCCCGTAATTAAATTAATTCTTAAAAATAGGTATCAAGTTGAAAATTTCTAAAAAAAATTCTAAAGGTATTTGAGACATATTTTGGGCTTAGGAAAGTTTTTGGAATTTCTCAACTGAAGTGATATTTTTAACTAAATAATTAGTTACATTTAGAAAATAAATTAATTCAAAAAATTAATAAATTAAGTTATAAAAGTTTGAAACTTTTTTTGAAGGTTCAAGAAACATATTTAAGCCTTATGAAAAATTTCTAGAATTTTCTCAATTGAATTTATATTTTTAGGTAAATAATTGATTGCAGGCCGAAAGTAAATTAATTTTTATAAATAATAAATTAATTTCAAAAAAATCTAAATTTTTTACTGTAATCTTATTACATGGTGCAGCAAATATAAAAAATATAAAGTTGAAAATTTTAACCATTAATTATTTTATTCATAATAAACAATTCATAAAATCATTAAATAATAATAAAATATGTGTATACATATTTAATAAAATATTTTTATATTTTATGATTCATAATAGGTACAAATCATCATAAGAAAATTTTAAGATTAAATATATATAATACAGAAGCACATATACAATTGTACATATTCATAATTTGCAAATCTGTACACATTTAATATATATATATATATATTAATATAAATCAAAATTAAAACCTTTTTTTAAAAACTTAATTAAACAATAAATCAATAAACAAGTTATTATAATATGCACATAACCAATCTAATTGTAACAAACACATGTACCCACAAAAATCTCACCTAATCTAAACAATAAACAGATCTGAATACAAATAGAGGTTTGGATATAAATCAATTTTTATATGATAAACTTAAAATCAAAACAATGATAATAAATAAAAGTGCACCTCCTAATAAAGCCTTTGAGTCCACGTTGAACAATGATTTCTCTTTTAAAAACAATTCACAATCCGTTAGGTTGCTATTCCGAGATTGGAGACCTTCCACTATAAATTAGTATTTTAAATTTTTATTAGATTTGAAAATTTTAGGGATTATTTTAGAGGAAAGTTTCTGCCATTAAAATGAGGAAGAGGAAGAAGAAAGTGGCGGCTCAAAAATGAATTAGCTTGTAATTAGGGTTTTGAGATTGACTTTTATATGGATAGGACAAGAGAGCAAATAATGATCTCAACCACACATCTTAAAACCTAATCACATATATTGTAGCCACCTCCTATCTTTCTCCAAACCAATACCTATCCTCTCCAAATCTCATGGGTTTGGAGCCAATTTAACTCAAATTAAATATGTACAGTCATATTTAACATATTTTGTTATCGATATCTCATATCGATCAATACATTCATAACTTTTATACGTATATGCAACAATTTTATTTCTCAAGTCACATTAAAAATTCATAATTAATATTTTATAAATATTAATTTATTTAATTAGTTTATAATAATTATAAACTAATAAGATTGTTCAGTCTAAAGAGAATTCATCGTTTCGGTTGTGTGACTCTTGGGTGTAATTCGATCAGCGATTAATGTCGAACTATTCGAACGTTAATGTTCACAATTCACTTAGCAGGTGGTGTGATATTATGGCCAAATTTATCACTTAATCATTTTCGGAAAATCTCATTTTAATTTAATAAGCATTACCCAGTTGTGATAATTATATACACCAATTCTCTTCGTCAAAACTATATCACTGACTTGTTGAATTTGGTAATGGTCAAAATTCAAACATCATCCACATTCAACTCTATAATCCAAACACAAAGTCCTTGGCTTAGTAATAACAATTACTATCAACCAAACTACTCTAGTCAGAGATTTTGACTTTGAATTGACTTGAGTTGACCATGATACTAACCCCATATAACTGAGGAGACAAATCCTCTCTTGAATAGTGCTTCACTTCCAATCCTTCCACTCGACCCAACTATAGTCACTCGAGGGACGATATGCCATGATTTGACTATAATCAAAGCGGAGCTTTCATATTGAAGATTTACGGTATTCTCAAGTCGAAAGAACTGTGTAAATTGGTCACATCGATACTTTTTGTTTGACCTTAGTTATATTAACCAACAGAAAACTACCGAGTGAGTCATTCCATAGTTATCAAATAATTACTAGTACGTAACCACTAGGTGTCCCCATCTATCATGAGTAATATACTACCCAACATTTGGAGAGCTTTACATACCCTAGTCTCAACGAATACTCGATATCCATTCTCGATGCATCTTGTAACGAAACGCCTTTCTTACCGTTGAAACACGAGTCATTAAGGGTGAAAGAAAGAGATAGAAAAGAAGAACTAAACAAAACACATAATCTAACAGCGGAACAGAATAATATATATTACATAACATAAGCTTACATAGTCATTGACAATACAATTATCAGAGTAATAGTAATACAGACACCATACTTAGACAGTCATGACTACCTATCCATACATTACAATCCAAAATACATATATAGACACAGCGGAAATAGATAGTAACTAGCTAACAGTGAAGCCACCTGCTCCAGCTCCTCCAAAATGCAATCGTGAGAACCTAGATCACTTGGCTACTCATAAAATTTGAGTACCCAAGAGTTAGGGAAAAACGAAAAATAAATTCCGGGTCAGACATGGGTCTGGTGTGAGTAAAACGGTTAAATTACTTAAAATTGAAAATCATTTGAAATCAATGGTATCTCGTATGACCACGCCGCACATAAACACAGATGGGTTTTTACCTTACGATAACCAAAACACTTTAATAGAAAATCCAGTGATATTATTATAGTGTCTAGGGTTTTCAAGTAAATATATAAATAGCCAAAATTGTTACATTAATTAAATTCCAGCATACAGGTATACAACAAAGCCGAAGGCACTTATTGGAAATTGGGTTCCATACATGGCAAGGTAAGGAACTACCTTCCGAAGAGTACACCTCTAGATAAAATGCACTCGGGGTCTGACAAGAACATCTTGTACCCCTGCTACACAGAACCGGCCTACCACTTGACTAGTAGTACCGAATATATCACCACCATGGTTGTGATCAGCAACCGTACCTGAGCATACCAAAATGGGGCAAATATTGAGCCTAGATCTGGTGATGACATACCCTAATGGGAGCGACCCATATAGCCTTGCTGCATACCCTTTTTTTCCATTCCCGGTTGGTGAGGCCTGAGGTAACGTCATTACCTTTGGAATAGCACTTCACACTTGGAATACTGACATTGCCTTCCAAGTGATGATACAATATCAGCATTCATCCATACAATTTGTTCAGGTGATGAACGAACCGAAGGAACCATTTCCACTACACCCATTTTTAGAATCACCCTCGAGGTTAGTGGCAAATAGCCCTTGCACTCTAAAATCTGCATCTTGGATCTTGCCTTTAGAATCTTCCAAATCGCTCGCTTAAATTGGTTCAAAGTGGTTTTCGAATAATACTCTTATCCGATCTCGGTCTCGCCGAACCAAAACGATAAATTTTTAAAGGCCAAGTTTGTTTAAATAAACAATTCTATAACCAGAGTGTAAATATTCACATATGGAAATTCTTTCCATATGTTTACTTTATCATGACCTGTCCATCGAAATTAATTCGCTTGTAATCATCGCATTTTTTGAAACTCGGAATAGTGATCAGTACAAGTCGATTTACTTCCAATAAATCGTGTCAACGTTTTATTCTAACTACTTTAATTTGTTTCGCTACTTAATGACACATACAAAAGATAATTGAAATCAATATCTAAAAGAAATAAAAGTCAAAGTATAGATCATTAACTTCTGTTATCCCGCCTTTTGGCAAGGCCGTGACACCAAGAACTTGACTAGAAACCAATGACGGTTCGTCTTAGAGATCGGTTATACGCAGACTCACCATGGATATCGACGAATTTTGTCCAAGTCCGAATCAAGCTACAATCGACAAGACACGGCGAGCGAAGCAATGAAAGTCAACATTCCAAATTTCAAGTCAATCCGAGTTCGTATGCTCAAGTTACGATCGATGCAAGATTGGATGAAAACCAGCCACTTTTCGAATCGATTGAGTTCGAATCCATCAGGGAAGCTTACTTTGACTCAATCAGCTCTGCATCGATCACCAAGGCCTACTTCGACTCGATCAACTCCGCATCCATCAGGTTCCAGTTTTTCGAATCCATTGAGTATGTTTCGTTTGCATCGACCAGCAACCCTCTGTTCGTATCCATCAGACGACCGCTATTTCGTATCGATCGTGGGACTTCTGTTCGTATCCATCGAGCATTGCACTATTCGTATCCATCACAAAGTTGCTTGTTTGTATCCATCAAGTCGAAGTGACTATGATCGACACAAATAAGGGCTACCTTCATCGATACGAACAGAGTCACCATCATCGATACGAACAAACCACCTCCATCGATTCGAACAAGGCCTGCTACAAATCGATACGAAGGAGACTGCTGTTGATCGATTCGAACTGGGCAACGGACTTCGATGCGAACAAGGCAAAGATCAAGGATGACTCGACTAACTCGGCGAAGAAAGTGGATCGATACAAGGAAGGCTCGCCACGTCACCACCTGATCACGCGCGACCATCGATTCGAAGTGATCGAGTCGAAATGATCGAGTCGAACAAGATGAACTGCCGAAAGTCCCCATTTCGTATCGATCATATCTCGAGATCCACAAGTCCAAATGCTATGAAATTTTCACAGAAGCTTACATGCATGCTAAAGAATGTCTACGCCAAATTTCGACTCCATCGGACACAATCTTGATCGATACGAAATCCATTCGTATCGATCACGGATCGGGCCGAAACTTCGCGGGCTTGGGCGCGCGGGCCTAGTCACGTGCCAGAGGGAGTCTCCCGAGATCTGAGCAAAATATCAGCCTCCTACATGTATAAATAGAGCCCCAGGGCATACAGAAAAGGGATCTTCTTCTTCTTTGAATTCTCCAACGCCCAGACTTTGCCGGACCCAGGTCTAAACTCCATTGCTGCTGCTACTCACGAATTTCACTGCTGTAAATCATTGTTATCTGTTGTAACCCGCTGAAATCAATTGTAATCATCAAAGAAACATCAATAAAACAATCAACTTCATAGTGGACGTAGGCAACACGCCGAACCACTCTAAATTCTTGTGTTTCTGTGCGTTCTTATTACTTTCATTATCTGTTTTTGGAGTTTTTGTTAGACTATCCTCTTTTTCCATTTACTTTCTTCATTTTATCTCTTCAAAAACTTCTGAAGAGTGTTGTGCCCAATTTTGGTACAAACACTTTGGTGCTTTCACCGAGAAAAAACCCAATTTTTCTCCTGCTCCTTGGATCTCCTATCGATACCGGATTGCATAAATCCAAGAAGAAGATCCAAATCTCAGACTTTGAAGCCCTTCCATTCTATTCAGATTTGCATCAGATCTAGGAAAGGACTTTCATTAATTCACCATGGTAAGTACACGAACTACCTCTACAGCTGTTGATCAAGAAGGACGGGACCGAAAAAATCCCATGCAATTGCCTCCATCCAACCAAGATGCTGTCGGACCTTCAGATCCATCAGGTCCGGTCACCAGACAAGAGTTTCAGATGCTGCTTCAAGAGTTGACCCAGAGTCGGCAACAACTTACTAAACAACTATGCGCCAACACATAGTTGACCAACCAGCTGAATCGCCAAAGGCGTAGAAGATCCAGAAGAGATCAAGGTTTTTATTCCTCCACAGAGAGTTCAGCCTCATTTGATGGTCATCACCGATCCACACACCCACGCTGGATGTAAGCTACACCCAAGCCACAGGACACCGACCTGCTTTGAATCTAGGACAACCCAGAACCGGACCATCCACTAGCCATCATACTGGACCATCATCCCGAGGAGGTGCTGCTTCTTACCACGTCACAGGCAACCTCGCTACCACCACCACTACCGAACAAGGGGTTGATGCTAGAAACCAAGCTGATCCTCAACGTAACCAACGGGAGCAGACTCCAGAGCCTTATG
Source organism: Allium fistulosum (assembly GCA_030737815.1). Classification (NCBI taxonomy): domain Eukaryota; kingdom Viridiplantae; phylum Streptophyta; class Magnoliopsida; order Asparagales; family Amaryllidaceae; genus Allium; species Allium fistulosum. Next base: position 878,778,715 of record CM060902.1, on the reverse strand, counting down.
TCCCAGAAAATGTTGAACCAAGGAGGCAAGGCACAGACCGTCGACCGCGTCCGGTCTAGACTCGCGCTGTGGAACCCGACCACACCTTGGCCCAACATGCTCCTAGTATCCGAATGCCGGATATACCAACGATGATTCGTCAAATGATCCGTGAAAGTCAAGGTCTCAGTAATGACGACTGGGGAATCTCCCGGAGTCATACCCCTTTCACCGATGACATATTATATGCTGAACCACCTCGGCGCTTCAGGATGCCAACTTTGCCAGTCTACGAAGGGAGTTCTGATCCCAATCAACACATCCTGAAGTACGAATGGCTGATGAATGCTTCGAGAGCTGATGATGCAGTAAAATGCCGTAGTTTCCCCATTTCCCTGGGGCGCATTGCAACTATGTGGTTTACTCGCACTATGCCATAAATGACCTTCTGCAACATTTTTGCAAGGTGTTGCCAGCTAAAATGTTGCGATAGATATAAAATTTAGGTCCTACTGCAACGTTGTATTTATGGTGTTACCTTAGCCATAAAAATGTGTTGCTCTAGCTAAACAAGTGTAACACGATGCAACATTTTTATATAGTGTTGCAATAGATGTATTCAAATTAAAAAATTAATAAAATTAGCAATCCGCGTGAATACGATCCAACGGTCTACATTTAATCTGATTGTTAAACTGGATCACCACTGCAATTTGCCCCAAATTTTCGTTTTCCCGCTTTACTTTTCATATCATTTGGTTCTCACCCCCAATTTCTAAATCCCTAATTTCGTTTTCCCTAATTTGTATGGAAGATGTTCCCTTTTAACCCAATCGGATCTGATGCTATTACATTTCTATTCAATCTTCCACTCCAATATTCAGAGGACACAACTTCGTTTTCTGTTCGCTCTTATGAGTTTAGATCTGGATGCGGTGAGAAGATAGGCAGTGGCGATGTGTCTCCCGCTGACAATGATTTCCCGCTGCTAGGAGGCTCTATTACTTCTCTCTTGTTATACCTATTACTCAAGTTCCTCCATTGATGTACGTATTCGTTGTGCTTGAATCGACCTTGAATTGCATCGACCCTAGTTGCTGTCTACTTTCGGGTTTTCCTATAGCTGCTATTGTCGAAGGTAATTCACCTATTTCACTACTGTTGGTTGCTGATGTGATAAGGGCAGTGGATTATCACTGATAACTGCATTGTAGTGTTACTTTGGGTAAGAAGGTTATGCTTGATGGTGTTGGTGAAGTCAAAGGGTCGAATAAAGCGAGTTATGTTATATGCTTGCAATTTATTTGTTTAAATGCCCAGCTCAGTACTGCTATTGCTTCTGATGTTTTGCCTAGAACTACTGCAGTTTTTACTTCCCTTAAGCCTAAAATCGATCCAGGTCCTTCTCATATGCCAGGTAGCAAATGGTCTTCTCTTTTTAGTATAATGCCAAGGAATGCGGGTGAATATGTTCCCCGTTCATTTGATAATGAGTTCATTTGATATTGAGTAAACGAGTTTGGTTTTTCTTTTATAGGCTAATGATGGTCCAAATCTGAAGTTATATAGCTTGGTGCTTTGAACTAATGTACATGTATGAACTGACCTTTGATTCTCTTGTTGATGAAAGGCGAAGCAGTCTGCTTAGAGTTGATGGTCCAAATCTGTAGATATATAGCTTGCAGTGAGAAGCAATGTTGTTTGCTATCAGCCAAGGGTGGTGCTTGGTTTTGTTGCGAATTTGCAGTGTGAAAGTTTGATGATGTTTGGGTTGTCGGAATGGGTAATCAGCGATTGTGATTAGACGATTTGGCAACCGGAAGTCGAATTTGGCAACTGAAATAGTTTGTTGGTGAGGCAATTAGAGGATGGAGGCTGGTGGTTTAGAAGTATGTGTGGTGCATCATTTTACGTCGTTTCAAAGAAGACTGCAGTGCCCCGGACCCCCGCCGGCGCTGCGCCCGGACCCGCTTTTCGGTTCGCCTTCGGCTCGGAACTCGGCTCGCCTTCGGCTCGGCACTCGGCTCATCATATATTTGTCGGTGTCGGTGTCGCTGTCTGTATAAATTGAAACTGCATATGTAATGAGTGAACTGAGTGATGTAGTGAGGAATATCTGTATATGTGAATATCAGTGTTATATATCATTGAATTGTAAAATAGTGGAGTCAGGAATTTGTACTATTTCAAATGTTGGAATAAAATATTTATTTAAATAAATTACTGTTTAAATATCAAATTCTGTGCAATAGCATTTTATTAAATAAATATTTATTTTTATTAAAAAATCTAATATGCTCTACATTGTGGGCCCCACAAATTCAGAAAGTTAATATCTATAGCCACATTTTGGAATGTTGCTACAGATACCTATGGGTGTTGCCATAGACCCAAATAGGGTTCTATTGCAACAATATTACTTATGTTGCCTTAGAAAGTCAAAATGTTGCCTTTGAGGTCTAAGGCAACGGCAAAAATTGCATCACCCTAAAAGTGTTGCCATAGACCTATGGCAACATTTTTCGGGCCTGAGCCAACATTTTTTGTGTGTTGCAGTAGGCCATTTATGGCGTAGTGTCGTTTGCCACCATGATCCATTTCTAATTTTGACCAGATGGCCACCAAGTTTGTTGAACAATTCTGTATACACGTAGCAAGGCCTAAAGATGTTAACACTCTGTTTAGTGTTACACAAGCTCCCGGAGAAACACTTAGACGTTACTTGGAGCGATTCCATGCGACGTGTGCAGAAATAAGCAATCCCAATGACAACTCTATCCTGATGGCATTGACTAAAGGGATTGACCCTGATTCCGAGTTCGGAAATTGGTTAGCTGGGAAACCACCTGCGTCATTGGACCGTTTCTATTCCAAGGCAGCCCAATTCTTGAGAAGGGAGGATGTGAAACAGTCTAGGAAGCAGGATGACGTAGGGCCCAACATCGAAGGAATTCAGAGTAACATCCCCGTTAAACAATCCACGGAGAGTTCTAGAAAAGTTCAATTGAATGTACAAAATAAACAGAATTAGAAGAGGGATAATGGGAATCAGGGAAAGAAACGAGATCAGAGTCGTGGCCCACGACGTAGAGCTCCCATGTACGATAATTATACTCCATTGAACACATCATTGGAAATTATGTATTTGTAGACTTGTAACACCATGCAATACAAGAAGCCTGCTCCGAAGCCATCAACGGAAAGACAAGTCCAAACAGGAAAGTTTTGCAGATTCCACGAAAGCTATGGCCATAATACTAATGAGTGTCGTCATTTGCAAGATCTCATTGAAAAATTGATACGTGAGCGGAAGTTAGATCAGTATGTCCGAGCGCTGCAGTCAGGGGATGCGGGCCCGTCGAATCAGAATCGTGCGCCAAATCAGGAAAGACAGGAGGAACCCGCTCGTACTGGCGGGAGGTTGGTTATCAATACAATAAGTTATGGTCCTCATCCAGCAGACCGAAGCTGGAAGGAAATGGAGTCGTATGCCAGCTCTATTAGGCATGCAGACTTCGAGTGTTATAGTAGTTTTGATGAAGGGGCCCCGACCAAACAACAGAAAACGATGATTGATGACATCGTATTCAGAGACAGAGATGCTGATAAAGTCGAAGCTCCCACCATCGATCCACTGGTCATCTCATCTCAAGTAGGTCCTGCTTGGATGAAGCGGATCTTGAAGCTCTGTGAATATTTTGTTTAAACGAGCTTACGATCAAATGAAGATGGAGGCCAAAGATTTGAAACCTTGTCAGTCTCGAATCCACGGTTTCAATGGGAGTGCTACTATACCCACTGGAGTAGTGGAACTACCAGTGGAGTTGGAGAATGCCAGAGAGTGCGGATACTACAGTTCATTGTGTTAGACATAGACTCCCCTTATAATGCTTTCTTGGGTCGACCGGCCCTTGCTGAGTTCAGGACAGCTATTGCCCCGTGGTGTTTAACCCTGAAGTTTCCCACTGATCGTGGAGTAGGAGTCATCTAAGGGGATCAGGCTGCAGCGAGAGCTTGCTATGTTGCCGAGCTGCGGGAGGCTCAACGAAAGGAGAAAGGAAAAGGCGTAGAGGAATCTCTCTGCGTCCGTTTTGCTGATAATTGACAATTAACGCCTGGGCCTAGGCCCGGGCACTCCAACCAATTCCAAAAGGATCTTGACCCAAGAGAAACTGAAGATGAAGGAGAATCTAAAGAAAGTCAAGCATCCCCGGTCGAACTGACGATTGATGTCCTAATTGACGATAACGATGATTCGAAAATGATAAAGATTGGGTCTTAACTAAGCCAGCAAACTCAAGAGGAATTGGTTGAATTTCTATGGGAGAACCTTGATATGTTCGCCTGGACGCATTCTGATATGTGTGGGATCTCACCGGACATCGCGAGCCACATTCTGAATATTGACCCGCGGCATGTCTCGGTCAAACAGAAAAGGCGCGGTATGGATCCAGAGAGATCTTCTGCCCTTAAGGAAGAAGTAGAAAAGCTTAAACCGAACTGGTTCATTCGAGATGCATTATATCCAGAATGGGTGTCGAATCCCGTGCTCGTTCGAAAGTCAAACGGAAAGTGGAGAACATGTGTCGACTATTCCGATCTGAATAAAGCTTGTCCCAAAGACAGTTTCCCGCTGCCCAGAATTGATCAGCTAGTAGATTCGACGGTTGGACATGAGCTCTTATCCTTTATGGACGCGTATTCTGGCTACAATCAGATACCGATGCATTTACCCGATCAAGAACATACCAGCTTCGTAACCAATCTGGGACTTTATTGCTACAAAGTTATGCCATTTGGACTCAAGAATGCCGGGGCTACTTATCAACGATTGGTCAATCAGATGTTTGCCAGTCAAATCGGGAAAACAATGGAAGTATATGTAGACGACATGCTTCGGAAGTCATGATTTTCCACTGACCATATTAAAGACCTGGAAACTATGTTCAACATACTTCGAGAATACAGAATGAAGGTCAATGCACTGAAATGTCATTTTGGAGTTGCATCCGGAAAATTCCTTGGGTTTATCGTCAACGCTCGGGGAATCGAAGCTAATCCTGAAAAGATTTGGGAAATCATAAATCTGGAGACTCCGAAAACTATAAAGCAAGTCCAGAGTCTCAATGGGAAAGTAGCAGCATTGAGCAGGTTCATTTCGAAGTCCACTGACAAATGCATTCCCTTCTTCGACCTGATCCGAAAAGAAAAACGGAACTTTGAATGGACCACGGAGTGTGAGGGCGCTTTCCAAGCACTGGTTCAGCATCTATCCACACCACCTATCTTGTCAAAGCCTATTGATCATGAGAAGTTGTACATATACTTGGCAATATCAGAAAACGCTATCAGTGCTGCCTTAGTTCGAGAAGAAGACAGGATACAGAAGCCAGTATACTACGTCAGCAAGCGATTGACTAGGGCTGAAAGGAATTATCCGAAATTAGAGAAGTTGGCTTATTGCCTCGTTATTGCATCAAGAAAACTCCGACCGTATTTCCAGGCACATCCCATTATTGTTTACACCGACCAGCCGTTACAACAGGTCCTTATGCGGCCTGAGACGTCTGGTAGGTTACTCAAGTGGAACATCGAACTGAGCCAGTTCGATATCACTTACACTCCAAGACGAACCATTCAAGGACAAGTCCTAGCTGATTTCATAGCTGAATTTACCATTCCAGAGGACTTGCCCGAAACCAGTGAATCCCCCGAATACGTCTGGAAGCTTTATACCGACGGTGCATCAAACGACCGGTGTTCGGGCACTGGTGTTGTACTTGAAACTCCCAAAGGCCGATCTATATGTTATGCTTTGAAATTTGATTTTCTTGTGACCAATAATGAAGCTGAATATGAAGCCCTCTTAGCTGGCTTGAAACTTACTAGAGATTTGAGAATTATCGCTGTGGAAATTTATTGTGATTCACAGTTAGCTGTGCGTCAAGTATGGGGAGAGTATCAAGCGAGAGATCAAAGGTTGGCTGCTTACTTAGCTCGAGTTCAGGAAGTACTAAATCAGTTTGATTATTATGCCATTTATTGTATACCTCGAGAACGCAACCAAAAAGCCGATTCATTGGCGAAGCTAGCCAACACAGGTGAAGCTCAACAAATGGGACTCGTTCCCGTAGAAGCATTATCCTCCCCAAGCATTGACCGAGCAGAAATAGACTGGGTATGCGAAACTGTCCCCGAAAAGGATTCATGGATGACTCCACTCAGAAATTACATTGAGCATGGAACCCTGCCAGAGCGCAAAAGTGAAAAGAGACAAGTCCTTCGGAAGGCCTCACGATTCGCTATCCAGAATGGAATCATGTACAGAAGAGGGTACTCTGTTCCTCTACTCCGGTGTATCGCTCACGATGAAATTAAACGAGTATTGCACGATGTACACGAGGGAGAATGTGGTGATCACACCGGGGGGCAAGCACTTGCCAAGAAAATACTTCGATATGGATATTACTGGCCTACTGTGAATCGCGATGCGTCGGATTATGCAAAGAAATGTGATAGGTGTCAAAAGCATGCTCGAATTCCTAGAGCCCCTCCTACCGAGATAACGCAAATGGTCAGCCCATGGCCGTTTGCAATGTGGGGCATCGACATCATTGGTACTCTACCTCTGGCAAAAGGTGGTGCGAAATATGCCATCGTCGCAGTTGATTACTTTACAAAGTAGGCTGAAGCTGAAGCTCTTGCTACCATAACAACGAAGAAAGTAATCAACTTCGTAGTCCGCAACATCATATGTCGATTCGGTCTTCCACACACCATTATTACGGACAACGGAACCCAATTCGACAGTGCTGAATTTAAAGATTTCTGCAAACGATTTCACATCCAAAAGAAATTCTCTGCAGTTGCACACACTTAGGCGAACGGACAGGTCGAAGCGGTTAATAAAGTTATAAAATCCATTCTCAAGAAACGACTGGAAAAGGTAGGGGGCAAGTGGGTCGATGAACTTCCTATGGCTTTATGGGCTTACCGAACAACCCACAAGTCCGCGACCGGTCACACTCCGTTCTCTCTTTCTTATGGTTCAGAAGCTGTTATTCCTGTCGAGCTAGAAGTACCTTCTCATCGTGTGACGTACTATGACCCAAAGACTAATGCTATCCTACTTGCTGAATCTCTCGATTTACTAGATGAGAAGCGTGAAGAGGCTGATTTGAGGGCAGCCGTGCATCGAAGCCGAGTCGCCCGATTGTACAATGCCAAGGTCCGTCCGCGAACCTTTGAACTAGGCGATCTCATCTTGAAAAGAATCTATCCAGTTCCTTCGCATATGAAGCCGACATGGGAAGGATCATATGTTATTGAACGAAGGCTCGGAGATGGCACATTCAAATTATCGACCATTGATGGTCTTACTCTGCCAAGACCCTGGAATAGCGAGAGTCTTCGTCGCTACTACACATGACATGCTATATTTATTCGTTTAGTTTATTTTCCATTTTGCAATTTGTTTCTGCATTTCGAAATTAGAATTTGTAATAAGGCAACTGACTTTGCCATATTTTCTTATTTCAGCAATAAAATGCAATCTCTTCGAGCCAGAGCCATGATTTAATTGAAATGCTTCATATGATCATCACTATGCAGAGAGAGCTAAGTTTCACCATACGGTGGAATTTATTCAAATAGGGAGTGACTGTGATGCAACCAGTCACTCGCTAACTGAAACCCGAGCTCGGGGACAAGCCATCACCTCAAAGTCAAAAACGAATTGATACACGACAATCCCTCACTTAACTCCCGGTTCCCAGAGTGCGAACCGAAGTATTAAAATACGTCTACGAAGAGGGTGGATCCGTCCGCCTAACGACTTTGTCCGTATCTGAACCAAGTTTGAGGAGGATGGACCCTTCCATCTAACGACCTCACTTGTTAACTCAGGGTGGATGTGATCCGACCATCCATGATCCTGATACACCTTTCGTTCCCAGAGTGCGAGCGAAATCCAAAAACATCCAGCAGATGTGACTGACCGTCTGCTTACCAACTCCGAACTCCCAGAGTGCGAGTCGGAGTATAAACATCAACTCTGAATTCCCAAAGTGCGAAACGGAGTATAAACAATAACTCCAAACTCCCAGAGTGCGAGTCGGAGTATAAACATCAACTCCGGATTCCCAAAGTGCGAAACGGAATATAAAAAATAACTCCGAACTCCCGGAGTGCGAGTCGGAGTATAAACAATAACTCCGAATTCCCAAAGTGCGAAACGGAGTATAAACATCAACTTCAGGTTCCCAGAGCATGAATCAAAGTATAAATATCAACTCCGGACTCCTAGAGTGCGAGTCGGAGTACACATGTCGATTTCGAGTCCCTAGAGCGCAGACATATGATTTAAACTTAAGCCGGCGTGACCAACCGCCAATAAACAAATGAGAGTCCCTAGAGTGCGGATATGATTATCGACAATCGGACAAGCATGAATAAACCGCTCAATCTCCGCTTGCCTCAGACATCCATTCAGTGGCACTAGACTCAACATGTTATAAGTGAGAAGCAATCACTGACTGATGTTCTACAACTCGTCCCCGAGACCGGGGGACAGGACTTAAGCATCAACCATTGACTGAAGCGGTGCGACGTCAAAATTCGACTTGCTTCCCAGTCGCGAACCATGTCCGCAGTTTCCAGACTTGGTGAAAAAAGTCAAACTTGACTCGGAAGCTGTAACTCTACAAGTGCATTTCAAGCATTGAAACACTTAAGCAAATACACAAGAAGCTAAAAAATAAAAGTTTCATTTATACTATTTATGAAAGAAATTCATGTACAAGTTTGTTCCCAGAAAAATCCTACTAGCAGGGGCCGAACCCGCATCTATACACGGCCAACAAAATGAAAATCAAAATAAACCGAAGAAGCGTGTCTAATCTTCCTTCTTCCTCGGCTTCCTTTTCGGTGCAGACCCGCTGGAGCCGCCACTACCCTTCCTCTTTGAGCCTTTGCTTTTCGGTGGTCGGTCTCCAGGCGGAGGCATGATCTCAACATCCTCCTCCGAGCTCGTATGAATAGGAATGCTTCCTGCGGGCGGAGTCGGAGGAACAGGATCAAGTGCAGAAGATGGAATGGGCACGTTGGAGATGAAAACTGTACCACCAGGTGTTTGCACAAAAAATGGACAAACACCTCAAAGTCGTATAATTTAGTAGATCTTATGTTGTTTTTAGTGATTTTGGAGATTTATGCAAATATATGAAAAGCAGGGGCTTAATTGTAAAAAGACACGCAGATTTATAGTGGTTCAGCCAGAATGTGCCTACGTCCACTTTATATGTTATTTCTCTTCTCTTCTGTTGATTACAAGTACAAAGCTTTGATACAAGTAAAAGAAAGTTGTTTGAAAGTTCTATCCGTGCTTGAGCTCTCAAACTTTTTTTCTATTGTTGTACCCCTGCCCCTCTATTTATAGAGTGAGGTTGGGGGCAGGGGTCTTGGATGTGTATAGCTGCTGGTGGGCCTGGGCTGAAGCAATCTGGCCTGGCACATCTGGTTCGGCGGAGCTTGGTTCGGCCGTGCTTGGAGTGGTTGGTTCGGCATGGTTCGGTCCGGTGATGGATGGTTCGGCAGCGAGTGGGGATACTTGGTTCGACAGTGGGTTCGGTCCGGTGATGGATGGTTCGGCAGCGAGTGGGGATAGTTGGTTCGGCAGTGGGTTCGGTCCGGTGATGGATGGTTCGGCAGTGAGTGGGGATAGTTGGTTCGGCAGTGGGTTGTTGGTGTCGTGGTTCGGCATGGTTCGGTCTGGTGATTGGACCGGTAGCAATGGCTTTGCCTTTGGTTCGGCATCGAGGGGGAGAGGCTTGGCTCCCTCTTTTCTTTTGGTTCGATGGGGTTGAAAACACACCCAACATTTGCCCCCCAAAGTGGGGCATATGCCGGCGTATGTCGCGCTTTGTTTTTTCTTTGATTGGGTATAGCTTTATTTGGTTTCAGGTGCTGGACCGGTTGGTCCGGCTATCTTGTGTACGTCTATAAATAGGAGCTATATTCCCTTCATTATCCCTTACTGAACCAGTTGAGCGCCGAATCAACCTTGTACCGAATCAACCTTGTACCGAATCAATCCTGTGCCGAATCAGGTATGTCTCCTCTTACCGAATGAAACCGAAAGGTTGTTAATGCCGAATGTTTCTTCATATCATACTACCGAATGGACTATTGACTTGTTGCATCTGCCCGCCGAATGAACTGTTGTATCGAGTGAACATGTGTTTCATACTTCGAATTTTTAAGCGAAATTCCAGATTACGCTGCTTGTATATTCTAACGATATACTTTTCCCATGTTTGCAGATAAATGTCTCGAAAAGTTGAAACTCGATCAGATAAGAGGAGATCCGGGGGTGAAGGAGAGCCCTCGGCCGTGCCCCCAGCTCAATCAGGATCGGAGCGTCATGGGCCCGCCCCGAGGTCATTAGTGGATGGATATGGTCCCCAGGAGCTGCTGGATTCCCCGCCTGACTGCTTTCCTAGCTCTCTCAAAGAGGAGCAACTCGATGTTATATCTCGTTCCTTTGGGATCGATAGAGCCCTCATGCTGCTGCCGGGCCCAGGAGTCATGCCATACAGTCCTCCCGAAGGATACTTTTCTTATAGTAGGTACCATTGCATGTGTGGTGCTATCCCGCCTCTCAATGCTTGGGTAGTCAGCTTCCTCACGTATCTGAAGGTGGCCCCATTCCAGCTTCAGCCCAACTCTTATGCCATACTGGTGAGCCTTTTCGTTATCTTTCAGAGGAAGTATGGTCGCGCTCCCTCCAACCGAGAGATCCGGTACTTGTATAATTTAAGGGGCTATAAGAAGGGGTCCCCATATATTAGCTTGGAGTCCGCTGTGACCTTCAAGCCGGTCCTGGACCTGTACTCTAAATTCAGCATGTTCAAGAAAGAGTGGTTCTTTGTTAGGGACGACTCCGTCTCCATCCAGCGCTTTACCTCTGGATGTAAGTTGATGCTTTTACTTATAATTTCTACTCCGATTGCGATGCTTCTTCTCATACTTTCTCATTTTTGCTAGCGACATGTGGCTTTCCGGTTGTGGAGACTGACCGCCTGGTTCAGACGGCGGCTGAGATAGAGGCCATTCTTGGGAAATACAGATCATCTGCCTTCTTGATTAGAAATGCGATTCTTCTGGAATATAACTTGATCCTTCCGCAGCAGTCTGTAGTTAAGTTGAGGGAAACAGCGAAAGAGAGGGCGGCTGCTCAGGCTAAGGGAGGCGTTGCGGCAGAGGGTGGAAAGAGAAAACCATTCACGAAACCTCCAGCCGTCGGAGGTAAGAAACTTAAGAGGTCGGACGGTCCTTCTCCCAGCAATTGTCCACTTACTCAGGGGGAGATAGATGCGGAGGAAGAAAGAGGTGAGGCGGAGGGCGGAAGTGACGTTGAGCGTCTTGGTGATGATGGTGGCGATGGACAGGGTGGTGATGGTTCCAGGGCTCTGTCTTCTGGGCAAGTAGGCGAAATGCAAGAGTGGACGGATGATGCTTTCCGCCAAGCTTTTGAGGGGTTGGATGATGATCCGGCTTTGGTAGAGAAGACCGGGAAGGCGGACAAAGCCGGGACTGGTGCAAGTGAGTCTTCTCCGACCATTCCGGCCAAGGTGGCTCTGACGACTCAAGGTGAACTCTTGACCCCTGCATGCTTCACTAATGATAGGGACTTAGGAATATTTTATGACCCGCTCCCGTCCTGGAATGAAATCCAGGACTTATTGCAGTATCCCACTCCTCCCCAGGGTTTGTACAATCACAGCTGTGTTTCTTTTCCCCTTTTTTTTTGTAATTTACCGCGTTTCTCGAATCGTATAGTAATGTAAGATTGTAACACTTGTACTTTATATCAGGAGCAGGCAAGACGTCCAAAGCTTCAGACCTCCGACACAGGCTTGAGCAATATAAACTTTCCAAAATTTCTGCTAAGCCGAAGCCCTCAACCCAACGCTCCGGGGATGTAGTCGGCTACCGTCCTCTTCTTGGGGTCATCGAAGAGGGTATTCAGCAGAGGAAGAGGAGTCATCCTTTATCCGAAACTTCGCCCGGTTCTCAGCCTCCGGCTCAGCCTATTCATGACATTACTGAGGAGGGTAGCGAGTTTGCACCTTCTCCGCACCCGTCCGGAAACCCTTCTGTTATTCACATCGACCGTCCCGACTTGGCCCGTAATCCATTTGCGGGTCATCCTGATCTGGATCCCAGTTCTCATGATATTACTTTTGACGAAGTCACTGGTGAACATCTCCTCCCCCGTAACCCCATGGTACGAGTACTTGATGAAGCCAAGGCCTTAGATCTCGATCTACTCACTACTCGTATAGTCACTATGGGAGACGAGGCCAATGCTAATATTGATCGGGTGGAAGAGGAGACCAAGAAGCTGATGAGGCATCATGCTCGGCTGGTTAAGGCCGGAGAGGAGATTGGGAGCGCCAATATCCGACTTTGATTGGTGGTTTCGGATCAGTCCAAACAGCTTGCGGATCAGGCTATTCAGATTTCTCAGCATGAGGCTGCTACTGGGCGACTAAGGAAAACCATGGAAGAGGCCAGTCGGGCCGAATTGCGGAAAATGGAAGCTTCCTGCAAAGAGCGGATTGACATGGCTATTGCCACGGTGGATGAGGTTCGGAGAGCGGATCTCGAGCAGGTGGAGGAATTATCCGAGAAACTTGAGGCTGCAGAGCTTGCTCAAGCTAAGTTGAGGGAAGAGATGGAGGTGATGCGGAGGTCCCTTCAGGCTGATTGCTCGAGATACAGACTGGAGAGAGATGCTGCCGTCGAAAGGTTGTCGGCTTCCGATGCCCGGATGAGGGAGTTTGAGGAGAATGAGGGAATGATGGATGACATGCTCCAGGACATGTATTTCCGGACTTGGAAGCAGGGCAATCTCTCTTGGATGGATGATTATCCCAGGGTCATGGCCAAGATCTATCTTCGGGCTTTGGAGGAGGCTCAGGCTGACGTAGATAAAGAGGGTGGGACGGTCTTCAGTATGGATGTGGTCACTGCCCAGTTCACCAAGGAGGAGAAAGTGGCGGTAAAGGAGGGTATGCGGCTGCTTGCTGCTGAAGAGGCAGGTGTGCAGGTAGAGGATGACGACCAGGACGGTCAAGAAGCAGGTGCTGGTAAGTCTTCCTTTCTAGTCTTTCCGTTAACTTGGTTACTCATCACTAATGAATCCTTTTTATGACCGGACAGGCGGGCAAAAGAGCAAGGACAAGACCTCGACGCAACCGGCTCCCTGATTGGACCTGGAAAATTCTTTTTGTAGGCTTGGCATTGTTGTATCTGTTAGTCTTAAGACAGTAGAGTAACTTCTAAGTTGTAATTCTTGCTACTTGTAATAACATTATTCTTGACGTGTAATTTTTTAGCTTAAGCTGATTTTGTCGTTTCTTGAATATTTGTTGCTATTTCGACATATCGTATGAGAAATGTAGCTATGTATATTCTTGTAATTAAATTGTGTTTGATGTCAGATTCTGGTTTTAAATCATAATCTCATGACTTGCAATGTTAGCGTGTGGTGTGAAAAAATTAAATTACAGTCATGCATCTGCACATAAAGGAAGAAAATACCGCCTTTCATGTTCTGTTTGTAAATGGCAGTTTCGAATATCTTGTATGACCAAGCATGGAAAGCAGTTGAATGCCCTGCCATCTGATTGTGAATCTCTGCATCCATTGGCGGGTATCTCTTACCCTGCATCCTGTACTTTATGGTTTGTTATAGAGGATAGGAGGAAAGTTTTTTAAGTAAAATTGAAATATGTGAAATAGTAAAACTTCCAGTCACGGAAGGCCTTCGATGTGCTTAAGTTCGTGGCAAACGGGTTTTGTAGTCACTTTCCCTAGCTGTGGGTCTTGGAGACATTTGTCACCCATCTTATGCCTCCGCGGGGAGTTAATTCTTTTTTACCACAGCCGCACTTAAGACACACCGGAGCCGAGATCGCGCACAGTAACTACCCGGGCCATTATGGCCCGTACTCATGGGTATTATTCGACTTACTGTGGCCGGCTAGCGTGGGTGCCGATCGTCAACTGTGAACTGCCCCTGGCTGGCCACACCTTATGTTGGGGCTTATAATCGGTTCACAGTTGCCGGCGAGCCTAACGCCGTAATGAGCTGCCTCGGCTATAGTCGGCCTTCTCGGTGGCTTATAATCGGCTCATTACAGTTGGCTTTAAGGGCCGTCGCGAGCAATGAGTTAACCCGCAGTAGAGGGATGCTGGAGCAAAAGTGTCTCATTGGCGAGGGCATAGATTCGCATAGTACCTGTTGGGTCTTGTCCACGTGAAGTTGCATCGTGGAGTGCTTTGAATAGAAATGCTATATGCTCAGGATTTTGTTCAACAGAAAAGGATAAAGTTAACAAGCAGCCAAGATACAAAGGAACAAGTTAAAAAAGAGACAAGGCTTTTTTAAAGTGGTTCGGCACGAAAAAATGCCTACGTCCACTGATTCTCTTTGTTAATTCACTTCATATGGGCAATACAAGTTAAGAAAAGTACCGACGGAGGTGTTGGATGTTCCATGCCCTCTGGAACACCTCTCCGTCCACTGTTGACAAAATATAGGCTCCGTTGTGGAGATCTTTATGAATTACATATGGTCCATCCCAGATTGGGTCTAGTGCTCCGGGGCGAGGGAAGATTCGCTTGAGGACAAGATCCCCTTCTCGCAAGGTACGATGCTTGACTTTGGAGTTGTATTGTGCTGCCACCTTTTGCTTGTGGGCTGCTGTTTTTAGGACTGCATCATTCCTTCTCTCCTCGACTAGATCCAAAGACATGTTGAGGAGCTCTTCGTTCTCTTCTGGGTTATAGTGGATCCTACGGTGGGAAGGCACAATGGTTTCAACTGGGAGCATAGCCTCCGATCCGTATGCCAAAGAGAAAGGAGTGTGTCCTGTTGATGTTCTGAAAGATGTGCGGTAGGCCTATAGTGCCGTAGGGAGTTCATCCACCCAAGCGCCCTTTGACTTTTCGAGCTTCTTTTTGATCAGAGTTTTCAGAATTTTGTTGACTGCTTCGACTTGTCCGTTTGCTTGGGGATATGCTACGGATGAGAAGCTTTTGTGAATTCCGTGTTCTTGGCACCAGTTGGCGAATTCCTCGCTGTCAAACTGAAGTCCATTGTCTGATACGATTTTTAGTGGGACTCCGTACCTGCACAGAACATTTTTGATTAAGAAGTTGATAACTTTCGCTGAAGATACTTTATTTAGAGGTTCTGCTTCCACCCATTTGGTGAAATAGTCGACTGCTACTATAGCATATTTGGCGCCGCCTCGACCCATTGGCAGTTCACCGATTAAGTCAATTCCCCATACTGCAAAGGGCCAAGGGCTGGTCATCTGAGTAATCTCGGTTGTTGGTAGCCGAGGGATCTTAGCAAATTTTTGGCATCTGTCACACTTCTTGACGAAATCTAAGGCGTCCTTGCTTAAGGTGGGCCAGAAATATCCGTATCGGAGTATCTTTTTTGCTAACGTTTGCCCTCCGGTGTGATCTTCGCAGCTTCCTTGATGAATGTTGGATAAGATTTCCTTGGCTTTCCTTCCGGCGACACACCTTAACAATGGGTTAGAGAACCCGCGCCGATAGAGGATGTCTCCTTGTATTGTGTAGCGGGACGCTTTCCTCAAGATTTTCTTGACTTCGTTACGCCCGTCGGGTAGTGTGCCATTTTGTAGGTAGTCTCGGATAGGAGTCATCCAAGTTGCTTCTTCGGTTGCAGCTATCAGATTCACTTGCTCAAAACTTGGGATCGTTTGCTTTGAGACAGTTACTGCCCCGAAGATGGCGACGTCTCTCATACTTGCTTGCTTTGCCAATTCGTCGGCCTCTTGGTTCTCTTCCCGAGGGATGTGTTTGACTAAGTAGTGGTCCAATCGGCTGAGAAGTGACTTGGTCTTCTTTAGATATGCTATGAGTCGTTCTTCTCGAGCTTGGAATTCCCCTAGTATTTGATTAACAATAAGCTGAGAATCGCTGTGAAGACACAAAGAATTGGCTCCGATCTCGATAGCAATTTCTAATCCGGCTATTACGGCTTCATATTCTGCATCGTTGTTGGTGGCAGCGAACTCCAACCTTATAGCATAGTGCAGTTTATTTCCCCTGGGAGTGATTATTACCACACCTGCCCCCGAGCCTTGTTCGTTAGATGCACCGTCCACAAAGAGATTCCACTTGATATCTTCTGTTATTTCCAGTTGCTCCTTATCCTCGTTGGTAGTGAATTCTGCAATGAAATCATCCATGGCTTGTCCCTTGATGGCGGTGCGAGGGTGATAGGTGATATCATATTGACTCAGCTCAATACACCATTTAAGTAGTCGCCCGGAAGTGTCGGGACGATGGAGTACCTGCCTCAGTGGTTGATCGGTCAGAACTTTGATGGAATGGGATTGGAAGTAGTGACGTAGCTTTCGTGAAGTGATTAGTAAACAGTATGCTAACTTTTCAAGCTTAGGATATCTGACTTCTGCCCCAGTAAACCTTTTATTGACGAAGTAAACTGGTCGTTGCGTGTGGTTGTCTTCCCTTACCAAGGCAGCGCTTAGAGCGTGAGATGACACAGCAAGGTATAGGTATAATTCTTCGCCTTCGCTTGGGGTCGAGAGTACCGGTGGTTTCTGGAGGTGTTCGATTAGGTTAAGGAAAGCGGTTAAGCATTCGTCCGTCCATTCGAACTTTCCTTTATCTTTCTTTAGAGCTTCGAAAAAGGGGACGCACTTGTCCGTTGCTTTGGAGATGAATCGGCTTAGGGCAGCCACTTTTCCATTTAGGCTTTGCATTTCCTTTCGGGTGGAAGGTATCTTGATGTCCCTTAATGCTCGGACTTGTTCAGGGTTTGCTTCTATCCCTCGGGCATGGACGATGAATCCTAAGAATTTTCCCGATGACACTCCGAAGGAGCACTTTAGTGGATTCAACTTCATTCCATACTGTCGAAGTACCTGGAACATTTCGCCTAGGTGGCTTACGTGATCTTTGGCTTTCCGTGATTTTACCAGCATGTCGTCTACATATACTTCCATTGTTCGTCCTATTAGCCCTGCAAACATCTTGTTGACGAGGCGCTGGTAGGTGGCTCCTGCATTTTTAAGTCCGAAGGGCATCACTTTGTAGCAGTATAAACCCCGGTCGGTGATGAAACTAGTGTGGTCTTGGTCGGGAGCATGCATAGGAATTTGGTTATATCCTGAGTATGCATCCATAAAAGACAGGAGTTCGTGCCCGGCTGTGCTGTCTACAAGTTGATCGATTCTGGGAAGCGGGAAGCAATCCTTTGGGCAGGCGTCGTTTAGGTTGGAGAAGTCAATGCAGGTCCGCCACTTCCCATTAGCCTTCTTTACTAGTACCGGGTTGGCGATCCATTCTGGGTAAATAGCTTCTCGTATGAAGTCATTGGCGAGTAGATTCTTTACTTCTTCATCGAGGGCTGCTGATCGCTCTGCCCCCATACTTCTCTTTTTTTGTTTTACAGGCGCCTTGGTAGGATCAATTTTTAATACGTGGCACGCTATGTCGGGGGAGATTCCGGTCATGTCAGCGTGTGACCAAGCGAATATATCCAAGTTGTGGCGGAGAAAATCAATGAGTTGTTCCTTCAATTCAGCTTTCAGCTGGGACCCAATTTTAAGTAGCCTACTTGAGTCGTGCTTGTCTACAGATATAAATTCCATAGCCTCTGCAGGCTCGGCGGTGGCCTCCTCCTCTTTGTCCCTAGGGTCTAATTCATTGAAAGGGTCGCTGGTGTATCGAAGAGGAGGGGCTTTCTTTAGTTGCTATGCTTCAAGGCTTTTTGTGCAGAGGGCAATCTCTACACCTTTCCCTTTATCTCTCCTGTGGTTGTTGCGAAGTTCGGTTACATAGCAGTCTCGTGCAATATCTTGGTCTCCTTCCACTTCCCCTACCCCATTGTCTGTTGGAAATTTCATTTTCAGGCACCATGGGGCTAGGACAATCTGGAAGTCAGACAAGGCTGGTCTTCCTAAGAAGGCGTTGTAGGCCGAATGGTTCTCTACCAGCACAAACGTCTGTTTCCTTACCACGGAGCGGGGATGACTTCCAATCTCAACAAAGAGGTCCAGCTGCCCGAGGGGCATCTTCGCATCTCCAGTGAAACCGTGTAGTGGTTTATCGCAGGGAGATACATCCTTTATTGATAGCTTCATTTTGTCGAATGCGTGTTTGAACAGGATATTTACAGAGCTTCCAGTGTCTACCAGGATTCGGTAAACTTCGGCGGGACCGAGTCGGGCAGAGATAACCATGGGATCCATGTGAGGGTACTGTCTTCCTTCTAGGTCGCGTTTACTGAATGTGATGTCATCACTTTCTTTCCGCTTTGGGTGGCGCTCTTCTATAACCGTATTGACACAGTCTCTATTGTCTCTAAGCGACTTCCCATATCTTTCCATCTCTCTCCAACTTCTGTCTGCGATGTGCGGACCTCCTGAGATGGTATGGACCACTATCTTCTCTTGACTAGAGCTGCTAGCGTTGCGGTCGCCTCTGCCGGTCCCTGGTGAGGGTAGCCTTGGGTTTTCATTGGCAGGAGCTGGAGTCCTGTCTTGACTTTTTACATAGCGTTCCAATTTCTTCCTTCTGATGTGTTCCTCAATCAGATCTCGGAGATGATGGCATTCTTTGGTATCATGTCCGTGAGATTCGTGGAAGCGGCAGAATTTTCCAGACTTCTGTGCGTTATCTGATTCCTTCTTGTATGGAGGGCGTTTGTATCTAACTTCGCCTTGGGTGGCAAGGAAGATATTTTCGACGGTCTCGTTCAAAGGGGTGTAAGAGTCGAATCTTGGTCCTGGCCGATATAGGCGTTTTTCTACCTTCTTGCCCCCAGCATTGTCTCTGGAGTCATTTCTTCGAACGTCCCTCGCCACAGCAGGGGCGTTGCCATGGGTCGTCTTACTTTGCTGTCCTGACTGCCCCTCAATTGCAGCATCCTCAAGCCTCATGTATTTCCCGGCTTCATGGAAGAAATCGGGTAAAGTAGCTGGTTTTTCTTTTGTCAATCTTCTAGCAAATTTAGTGTCCGGATGCACCCCACTGCAGAGGGCCATTAGGATAAGCTTCTCATCGGCATCTTGAACTGCGGCTGCTGCGGCGTTGAATCTGGTTAGGTATTGCTGCAGCTTTTCTCCAGGTTTCTGTTTGACGCTGGATAAGGAATAAGCGTCCTTCGGTTGCTCCACATGAATGCGGAACTGACTGATGAATTTTTCTTTCAACATTTCCCATGAGCTGATGGATCCTTGGGGTAGATGACAGAACCAGGAGGTAGCAAGATCTGCTAAGAAGAGCGGAAAGCATTTGCACAGTACTCCCTCTGTTGCTCCACTCATGAGCATATGCTGTGTGTACCTCTGTAAGTGTACAACGGGATCGGAGGTTCCTTTGTAGGGTTCCATTGTCGGCATCTTCCATTCTCGGGGGGTGATAGCGATTTCGATATTGCGGGCGAAAGGGCTGGTTACCCTAGCGCCTATCCCTCGATCTCTTTGCTCCCGTTGGACACACTCTCTGAATAAGCGTGCCATCCTTTCATCAGAACTTGGAGCAGATAGAAATGAGTTTGGTTCTGTTCTGTGGGATTGATTCCGTCCAGATAACCTGTAGGGATGGTATCGTCTATCATTCCTCATATTTTCCAGTGGCTGCCTTTGATCTTCTGGGAGCATGCTTGGGTCAGCTACAGTTGGCCCTTGCCTTGATCTCCCCCTGTTGGGTTCTGATCTAAGCACTTCCTCGGGTCCAACTTCGGGCTGAACTCTAGCTCGGCCCCGTTCACTGGTGTTTCTGTGGTTAGGCAGCATGACAGGCTCAGCTACAGTTGACCTTCGTCCGGTACCTTCCCTGTTGGGTTCGGTACCAAACGTTTCCTCAGGCCTAACTTCGGGCTGTGCTCGGTCTCGGCTCCTACCACGGCTACTTCTGCCGTTAGCTCCTTCAAAGAAGGAAGATCTTTGCTGTCTCTGAGATCCTCCAGACTGGGACTCGCCCCATGATTCAGTGTTGCGGTTGGATTCTTCAGCGTCCCTCAAGCGTGACATGAGATGGTCCACCAAGGCTTCCTGCTGGGACGTGAAGCGGTTAGTTACTTCAACAACAACTCTGTCCAAATCTGCCCTAGTAATTGCTGCAGGCTGTTCTGTGGCAGGAGTGGTTGGGTTAGCCTGTCCTTCATTTGTTACCGTTGCTGGAGGAGGACGATTTACTTGATTCGCGGCAGCTGGATCAGGAAGACTGCTGGATGCGATGTTTTTTCCTTTGTTAACATCTTTTCTCTGTTTGGGAGGCATGTTTTCCAAGTGGCGAACGATGCTGTCAGGAAAACTTGTTAAGCGGATGAAGCTGAAGCTTCGAGCCTTATTCTCAGTGAAAGCACCAAAAATGTTTGCACAAAAAATGGACAAACACCTCAAAGTCGTATAATTTAGTAGATCTTATGTTGTTTTTAGTGATTTTGGAGATTTATGCAAATATATGAAAAGCAGGGGCTTAATTGTAAAAAGACACGCAGATTTATAATGGTTCAGCCAGAATGTGCCTACGTCCACTTTATATGTTATTTCTCTTCTCTTCTGTTGATTACAAGTACAAAGCTTTGATACAAGTAAAAGAAAGTTGTTTGAAAGTTCTATCCGTGCTTGAGCTCTCAAACTTTTTTTCTATTGTTGTACCCCTGCCCCTCTATTTATAGAGTGAGGTTGGGGGCAGGGGTCTTGGATGTGTATAGCTGCTGGTGGGCCTGGGCTGAAGCAATCTGGCCTGGCACATCTGGTTCGGCGGAGCTTGGTTCGGCCGTGCTTGGAGTGGTTGGTTCGGCATGGTTCGGTCCGGTGATGGATGGTTCGGCAGCGAGTGGGGATACTTGGTTCGGTAGTGGGTTCGGTCCGGTGATGGATGGTTCGGCAGCGAGTGGGGATAGTTGGTTCGGCAGTGGGTTCGGTCCGGTGATGGATGGTTCGGCAGTGAGTGGGGATAGTTGGTTCGGCAGTGGGTTGTTGGTGTCGTGGTTCGGCATGGTTCGGTCTGGTGATTGGACCGGTAGCAATGGCTTTGCCTTTGGTTCGGCATCGAGGGGGAGAGGCTTGGCTCCCTCTTTTCTTTTGGTTCGATGGGGTTGAAAACACACCCAACACCAGGAGACATCATTCTGAGCGGAGCTAGACCGGGTGCCGCTATCCCACCTCCAGAACTGCCACCATGAGCCGCTGCTTCCATTTCAGCGTCGATTTGTGCGAACATCTCCTCTTCAGTAACCGCTTGAGCCTCGCTGGGGGCATCAGTAGTTGGCATTGAAGAACTTGTGGTAGGAGCGCCTCCATCCATAATAAATGGCAAGTCGGCAAGAGGATCACCATGACGGCGAAAGAGTTCTTCCATCAACTGCTCATCAAACACAAGTGTGCTTCCCTGCGTATCGTCAAGGGGGGCAGTTGTAGTTACAGTGACCACTTCGGTAACAGTAGCCTCCTGCGTCTGATATGATTCTTGAGTAACAGGAGGCCCGACAGGTGCAGCATCGATCACTGGACAAAGAATAAGAGAACTATCAGAATTTAATTCAAATAAAGATTCCGACTTAAGGCAGATGCGCGGAATGTTCAGAATACCTTCCTCAGTTTGACTTGTAGGCAGCAGAACGGCTTCAGTAACTTGTACTGTAGCCAGAGACATCTGCGGCTGATCCGGATTGTAGGCAGGAACAGCTTGGGGATCGATCGCAGACAAGGATTAGGGCTGGGTTGACGCTGGAACTTCAAGACTCGCCTCATGATGGTCAACCCCTGAACCCTCTCCTACTTTGAAGTGCTGAGCGCCGAGTCTTTCCTTTTCATGCAGAATCATTGACTCGTGAAGAATCTTCCTTTCATCTTCATTCAGAATGCGTTTCTCGAGTTCAAACTCATCCACAGACTCATCCAGATGCGCCTCCTTCTCTTCTTCAACTAATCGGCCCCAAGCGTTGTATAGATGCGCCGGATAATCATCGAGCCAGGCTAGACCCCTGTGCCTCAGCACGTTAGCGTTGTAAACCACAAGAAGGTCTTCGATATCAGCCTCTAGCCTGGACTCGACCGATTTCACTTTCTCCTCAACCTCAGTCTCCACCACGCGGACCTTAGCCACAGCCGCATCCCGTTCACCTCGAAACAGAACAGCCTACTCGCAAGCCTCTTTGGCCGCGTTGTTCGCATCATCCCTTTCCTTAGCCATGTCAGCGAATTTGGCCTTAAGCTCGTTAAGTTCCTTAACCACCGCATCCCGTTCAGCGGTGACTGTGGTGTTCCGATGGCCCATCTCCTCCACCAAGGCAACGTGTGTCCGCCTCAACCTCTCCATCGCCACGGTCGCTTCGTCAGCTTTTTTGGTGGCCTCAATTTTAGATATCCGAGAAGACTCGGCCTCGGTGTTGAGCACCTGGATGATTCGGTCCTTTTTGGCGAGTTCGGACTCCATCTTCTCAATAGCTTTGGCTCGCTCGAAGGCATCCTTGGAAGCTTTCTCTACAGCCTTTACCCACTCTCTATACTGGGTGTATATGTCATGAATGTAATCATGCATCGTGTTTTCCACACCAGATGGGATTCTCTTTAAGTGAGGTGGAAAGACGTAGTCATCGAAGCATATGTTCGGAAACTCCTTCCTCAATTGAGCAATTTTAATGGCCCCTTCCCCCGTGGGCTCAGTATTGGCCTGCTCTGCAATTATGGGGGGCGCGGTTTCAACTCGCTGGTGTTAAATTTCGGACTTCGAAGTTTGAGAAGACGGTCTATGTCACGGAGGCTCTGGCGGATGTGGAACAAGAACAGGAGGTGGAGACGGAAGTCTAAGGGGAGGAGAGCGAGATCAAGATCGGTGTCTGTATTCTCTATCCCTGTCCCGCTCGTACCTCTCTTGATTAGAGTACCCTCAATCGCGGTCTCTATCCGAGTCTCTCCTGCGAGAATCATAATAGGTAGAAGATTTTCACGCCAAGCGGAGATTCCCTAGCATCGATCCTTTCCCAGACATAGTTTCTGAAAATGAGAGACGAAGGAAAAGTTAGTGATTTCTTAGGTTGGGTGATTTATAGTTATGAATCATGTAGTGCAGTGAAGTGTATGCATGTGCAACCCCCCGACCAACCGGAAATGTCGGCCGCACTCATAGCAAGTGACCCGCTCAGTTCAAGAGCATTATCAAGCTCCTCCATCCCGGTGTCGCGTTGAAATGACACATAATCCAGAATCGGAATATCAGCAAGCCCTTTAAAAGGATTCTCTACTTGCAGGGGAGGAGCCTTCGAAATTCTAATCCCCGGGACGGGCAAGGACATAACCATGGATTTTAATCTCACGGATTTAGAACGCTTGTGAGCAACTGCCTTGTCTTTTCTCCTTCCACCTGAATCCTGGACATCAGAAGAAGGCACAGCTTGGAGCTCGTTATCAGTGGGCGTTCTCTCCGGATCAACTTCTTCAGCTATCATGACTCCGGTCGCCTTGCGCTTCACCCGCTTCTTCGAGACCGCTCTAAGTGTCCCTTCTAGCCGTATGCTTTGCTTACGTTCAATCAGCCCGACAATTCTCAAGTTTCTGTCGGTTAGAACCAAGTCAATGTGCCTCTCTTCACCCGGAACCGTTTGGAGGATCCGAACTAGCTCTCTGAAGTATCCACCATCAGGTCGGGAGATTGCGGCTGTGAAAGAAGAGAAGTATGTCAGTTTTGAGGTCGGTTATAATTATCTCGATAATTCAAGAGAAAGATTGCAACACTTACGTCTATCCAACCATCGCCTAGCGAATCCAGGGGGGCACCGAACGTAGAACCATTCAGTTTTAAAGTAACCCAGCCTTCCCCAGGACACAGTTACAATTTGACAGTTCCTACCGCTTCCAAGAAGGTGAAAGAAGGGCTGTCTCCACGACTCTTAACGTTAAATAGATATCTAATCTCGATCGGCTTTGGTGGTCGAAAGAGAATCTCCATAAACAGAATGAAGGTGATATTCAACAAGGCGTATCCGTTGGAGTGTAGCTGGGATGGAGCTATTCCAAGGAATGATAACATCTCCCTTATATACTGATTGAAAGGAGGAAGTGTTCCCACCGTACAAGCATGATGGTTAAAAGTAGTAAACCCCTCCGGGGGAACATGAGGCCTGTCATTTGGCCCAGGCAATAACACGTCGTCAAGCCACAAGCCGTGCCTTAAACAAATCCGTCCCAGCATATCTTTAGAGATGCCAGACGGCACAGAATCTTGTGGATGACAGATGAACCGGGCGCTTGGAAGCTCGTTCGGAGCTGGACTTATAACTTCGGCTTCAATGACCGGTATCTCGATGGTTGAAGGAATTGAACTCGGGAGTTCCTGCTGCTGTGAACTTGAAGGTTCCATGACTAACTAGCTTATGAAAAATCATTTTAAACAGACAATAACGCTTATGCATCCCCCAGTGTAAGGTGTGTGAATGTGTTGTGCAGTGCAGTACTGTATATCACTTGAAAAGTTCTACGGAATTGGAGAAAGCGTGTAAACGATAAGACTTTGAAATTCCGTCGGAATGACCGTCATCGCTGACCGTCACTACCGTGCCATCCAGATGTTAGGGATCGATCCAAGTAAAAGTTTGTTAAAATTTTGTTAAATTATTGTTCCATCAACGAGCTTCGAAAGGCAGTCAAGTATACAGTTCTACAGTCAAGTCCGGTTATGCAAAGCTGAAGCTCGTCGGAGTCAAGTATTTGGTAGTGTAAGATTTCGAACCCATCAGGGCTCAAACATAGATCGATCGCCAGAGATGCAAGTCGTGACAATCCGGAATGCAGCTGCTCGTATCGATCAAGGGGGTCCATTTTCGTATCGATCAAATTCGAACCGATACATTTCGTGTCGATCATGTTCGACTCGATATGATTCGTATCGATCACGTTCAAGTCGATACGTTTCGTATCGATCTAGGGAACGAGTTCTGCATCGATCACATGCTTCGATTTCGTATCGATCAGCGTTGGCGACTTCAAACCAACTTATAATGCCCATTTTGTATCGATTGCAAGTAATCAACTTCGAATCGATCGTCGAAGTCAATTACGTATCGATCGACACAAACTCCAGCCACTGCCCATCGATACGAAGTCGTTTCATCCCTCCACATGATATTCACTCAACTACGGATCGATACAAAATTCCATCATCCCCAGATCGATATGAAGAGAACCTTTTCCTTGATTGATCGATGCGAACACTTATAACTCATATCCTTCAAACCATCCTTCTTCCCCAAATCGCTCGAGCACCGCAATAGTTCACTCTGGACCGATTATGGCCTTAGCATCCCTGGAGATCGATTGCGTGTGTGAAGAGATTGGCGATCGATTTCGAATTCCATCGCTATAACGTGGATTGGATGTCCAATTACCTGATTTTGATAACTACTTTAAGGAATTAAAGGATGTGATTCGATTTGAAGGCGAAGAACAGTTTCCTTTCTTGGTCTCTGAAGCGATACGAAAGCAAAGCACAAAAGTAAAAAGTGAAAAATTCCTAAGTCCAGAATATTTATATGGATGTGAGTGTAAGGGAAAGGCGTTTCGTCTCACGATAAACACGACCGGTCGCAATGGGTCCGGCTCAGAATCGATTCGAAACAGCTACTTGAATTCATGAACTCGAGTCTGTATTGACTCATAGTCGTCACCAAACCCATCAATATGAAATCCTTGTTCGTATCGATCGTTTTCAACTCCATCCCCAGTGCATTGATACGAACGAACATTTCGTATCCACCGAACCTCACATCCATCGATGCGAAATATCCATTTCGTATCCATCAAAACGACGTATACCGATGCAAAAACAATGTTTTAACCTTCTACACCGATTCAGGAGAGGATCGATACGAAGGAACATTCAAAAACGACCATCGAGCGTTGTTACAATTCGAATCTCACATCGGTTCAGGAGAGGATCAATACGGAATTCGGTACGGGATAAACTGACAACGACTCGTGAACGTACAAACGTCAACGAGAGTCAGATTAACATATATGCATATATGTCGGACTAATCTTCAATATTCCAGATTTACAGGAGTTGGAAACTCATTTGATAACGATTACAACAACAAACGGCTAATCACTAGCGTACAACAATCAGTTGCAACAATACAGGGTACAGCAGTTGACAGTCAACAGTTTACATTATCAAGAAAATCAGCCAAAGATTACAGCTTTCATCGAAAGACAATAACAGTCCAGAATGAAAATTGCACCATTTCAAAGCACATCATGTTTCCACAAGACGTACTTTGGGGGGCAAATGTTATCCCGCCTTTTGGCAAGGCCGTGACACCAAGAACTTGACTAGAAACCAATGACGGTTCGTCTTAGAGATCGGTTATACATAGACTCACCATGGATATCGATGAATTTTGTCCGAGTCCGAATCAAGCTACAATCGACAAGACACAGTGAGTGAAGCAATGAAAGTCAACGTTCCAAATTTCAAGTCAATCCGAGTTCGTATGCTCAAGTTACGATCGATGCAAGATTGGATGAAAACCAGCCACTGTTCGAATCGGTCGAGTTCGAATCCCAGGGAAGCTTACTTCGACTCGATCAGCTCCGCATCGATCACCAAGGCCTTCTTCTACTCGATCAACTCCGCATCCATCAGGTTCCAGTTGTTTGAATCCATCGAGTATGTTTCGTTTGCATCGACCAACAACCATCTGTTCGTATCCATCAGACGACCGCTATTTCGTATCGATCGTGGGACTTCTGTTCGTATCCATCGAGCATTGCACTATTCGTATCCATCACAAAGTTGCTTGTTCGTATCCATCAATTCGAAGTGACTATGATCGACACGAACAAGGGCTACCTTCATCGATACGAACAGAGTCACCATCATCGATACGAACAAACCACCTCCATCGATTCGAACAAGGCTTGCTACAAATCGATACGAAGGAGACTGCTGTTGATCGATTCGAACTGGGCAACGGACTTCGATGCGAACAAGGCGAAGATCAAGGATGACTCGACTAACTCGGCGAAGAAAGTGGATCGATACAAGGAAAGCTCGCCACGTCACCACCTGATCACGTGCGACCATCGATTCGAAGTGATCGAGTCGAAATGATCGACTCAAACGAGATGAATTGCCAAAAGTCTCCATTTCGTATCGATCATATCTCGAGATCCATAAGTCCAAATGCTATGAAATTTTCACAGAAGCTTACGTGCATGCTAAAGAATGTCCACGCCAAATTTCGACTCCATCGGACACAATCTTGATCGATACGAAATCCGTTTGTATCGATCACGGATCGGGCCGAAACTTCGCGGGCTTGGGCGCGCGGGCCTAGTCACATGCCAGAGGGAGTCTCCCGAGATCTGAGCGAAATATCAGCCTCCTACACCTATAAATAGAGCCCCAGGGCATACAGAAAAGGGATCTTCTTCTTCTTTGAATTCTCCAACGCCCAGACTCTGCCGGACCGAGTTCTAAACTCCATTAGTGCTGCTACTCACGAATTTCACTACTGTAAATCATTGTTATATGCTGTAACCCACTGAAATCAATTGTAATCATCAAAGAAACATCAATAAAGCAATCAACTTCATAGTGGACGTAGGCAACACGCCGAACCACTCTAAATTCTTGTGTTTCTGTGCGTTCTTATTACTTTCATTATCTGTTTTTGGAGTTTTTGTTAGATTATCCTCTTTTTCCATTTACTTTCTTCATTTTATCTCTTCAAAAACTTCAGAAGAGTGTTGTGCCTAATTTTGGAACAAACAACTTCAATCAATGATTTATAATTAATATTAAATCAATTTACAAATCAAAACTGAATTGGTTTCAATTAACTGAGTCAAGTTATATTTTTAATCCAGATTACTTGTCAATCAAAGAAATTTATAAAATGGTTATTCTTAGTTTATTAAATTAAACAGTCCATTTAATAATTAATTGATTAATTAAAATATATATAATTAAATAAGAAATTACTTATTTGTTCACTTTCAATTGTTATAAATCATTAAAATTTTACATTGCAGAAATCTTGACGATATTAGTTCAGATAAAAATATTCGGCGATAGGATCCCGACGCAAAAACCCGCGCGTCGATTGGAGTTGAAACGAAGGAGAAATAGTTTTTTCTTTAAATTTATAGATTATTAAATGAAATAATTAATTTAATTTTCCTTTAAAACACTCGGCCCATACAACCCAAACCCGGCCCATCCTTCACCTTCTTCTCCCAGCTCTCTCTACCTTCTCTCATACTCGAATGCACGAAACTGTGCACATGCACACTACCTCCGGCCGACCAAACTTGCCACCGACTAAACTCGCAGGTCGCCCATGAGCACCACAACACAATTTCCCATCTGGAAACGCGGCACAACTTCAGTTCGAAAATTCGAACTCCTCACCATACTAGAACCAAAACCGTGCCCACTTAAACGCCTCGCCACGTCCCCACAGACCACCATCCACCACCAAAATTCACCCACAGCTCCGCGATCTCCTCCTCTATCAATTCCTCCTTATGCGCTCCCCCTTCTCTCTCTCCTCTTCGCTATTGCCTACGAACCGAAGACCAAAACAAACACCCTAAAACCTTAATTCGACCTCGTCTAGCCCACACATGCTATTAAAAATCACCGCAACATTTTTCCTGGATGCCCTATCACCCCATCCTCCTCCACGCCAAACGCCATTGCTTGAAATTGCTTAGATCGTCAGAATTTGGCGATATGTCCAAATCTGATCATCTCCAAATTTCTCCCTCCACACAACACTAAAAATTCTCAAATCACTCTTAAAAATCATATTTTTCAACTACGATCACAACTTTGTGATCCATTTATTAAATTATGATAGTTGAATCTCGACCATATTTGACCTATTCACTGTTATATGGGGTTTTCTCTCTCTCTCTCTGCTTGATAGAATTAAATGAATAAATTTTAAAATGTTCTATGCTAAAAAACAAACAACTTTTGTTTTGGTACCCAGGTTTAAAACTAAATGGATGTTGAGATATTGATTTTAAAGTTAAAGGTTTAACTGTTATAACAAAAAAACATGAACAGAGATGTTTTTTATGGAAGAAGTACAGTGTTCTGGAGTGTGGGTGGAACTGACCATGTCGAACACACATATACATACACATATTCCCATAACAACCACATAAACACTTGACATAGATCAAAGATTCATTTAAAACCACAATTATATATATATATGTGTGTGTGTGTGTAATAACTAGTTAACAAAACTAAGATGTTCTACTCACTGTTATAAAATAGATGAACAACTGCTTAATCTTCTCTCTCCAAGCTTTTGAACAACACAGTCTTTCAATCTTAACGGTAGATTTTTTTAAAGGAACAAGTATGGATATATATAAGAGAAAGGAGGGGGACAGTGAAACAAGAAGGGGGTTGGAGGTACACTAATGAGGGTGGCTGATATTTTGCATGTTCAGGCTTCATCTTTTTTATTTTATGTCTTTTTTGGGCTGATTTGATCTTTTGCATGCTTGATTTTAAGTTTGCATTGATGAAGCTTATATATATATTTACATTTCATGTCGAGTCATTCACGGGAAAAATATCTCGAGTGCCAACGTCTTGTGCTGCTCATCGTTCTACACTAAATACTCTTATTTCGGACATGATGGAATTATTCTCGAATTCCAATTTTATCGTATTCAGCAGTTAGCGTTTGGAAATTTAGTATAGCTTTCAAAATTCATAGATTCAAA
Organism: Allium fistulosum; assembly: GCA_030737815.1. Lineage (NCBI taxonomy): Eukaryota > Viridiplantae > Streptophyta > Magnoliopsida > Asparagales > Amaryllidaceae > Allium > Allium fistulosum. Next base: position 878,748,905 of record CM060902.1, on the reverse strand, counting down.
TATTCTCAATATCATGAAATTAAGTTATTCGACTTATAAAAAATTTATATTTCAATATTTAAAATTAATTAATTATTCTAATAACAGATGGCTAAAAACCTGGGTCGTTACATTACTCCCTCCTTAAAAGAATTTCGTCCCTGAAATTAGAAAGCAAAAAGATAATTCAAGCTATACAAAAAGTCATATATTTATATCATAAAGCACATACATAAGTCATACACTAAACAACCATAGCAAATAAGGCATACACTATACATACCAATAACTAGCTATCCTAACATCATCTCTGGATAGGCTTCTCTCATACGATCCACAGTCTCCCATGTACAATACCTGGGATCCTCACTCCACTAGATCTTAACCAACTTCACCACCTTATTCCAAAGTCTCTTCTCATTCTGATCTATAATATAAACTGGATGTCTGACCACTGTCAAGTTTGGTTCTATCTCTAAATCCTCCTGAACTAATGGCTCCACAATCAATGATGGATCATGAACATACTTCCTCAAGTAAGATACGTGGAACACATTAAGGATACCTGCCATCCTTTCCGGCAACTCAACCTTATTAGAAAGGGAACCTAACCTTTTAAGAATACGGAAAGGTCCGATATACCTTGGAGCTAACTTCCCAGCCTTTCCAAATCTAATCGCTCCTCTAATTGGCGAAATCTTCACGAACACTAGATCTCCAATAGAAAATTCCAGATCCCTTCATCTTTTATCAGCATAGATTTTCTGGCGATCTTGAGCTTGCTTCATCCTCCTCTTAATCAATTCAACCTTCTCAGACGCCTCTCGAATCATATCCAGACCAAGGATTAAACGATCTCCAGACTCCACCCAACAAGCTGGTGACTTGCACGACCTTCTATAGAGAGCTTCATAAGGTGCCATGCCTATGCTTGCTTGAAAGTTGTTGTTGTAGGAGAATTCGACTAAATGCAGATGATCTTCCCAAGACCCTCTGAAGTCCAAGATGCAGGCCCTCAACATATCCTCCAAGATGTCATTAACCCTCTCAGTTTGACCATCAGTTTGAGGGTGGTAAGCAATACTCAAACTTAACTTTGTTCCTAGGGCTACTTGCAATGCTTCCCAAAATTTACTGGAAAAGATATGATCACGATCACTTACTATACTTATTAGGACTCCGTGAAATCTAACAATCTCTCTCATAAAAATATCTGATAAAGAAGTTGCGGTTCTAGTTGGTTTCACTAGTATAAAATGGGCGCTCTTGGTTAACCGGTCCACAATAATCCATACTCCTTCATTTCCTTATCTAGTTCTGGGTAAACCATCGATGAAATCCATCGATATCATCTCCCATTTCGAATTTGGGATTTCCAGAGGTTGTAACAATCCGGCTGTCTTCTGATGATCTCCTTTGATTTGTTTATAGCACGAACACCTGCTAACAAAAATAGAGATATCTCTCTTCATTACCTTCCACCAAAACATCCGCTTCATGTCCATATGCATCATTGAGACACCTGAATGGATACTCAACTTAGAACAATGGCATTCTGACAAAACTTTCTACCTAAGACCGTTGACATTTGATACACAGGTTCGTCCATTCATCCTCAAAACTCCCTGGTTATCAATTTTAAAAGTTGTACACTGTCCCTCCTCAACCTTTCTGATGATTGCCATTAAGCTTCTGTCTGCTCTTCGCTTGCTCGCTATTCTTTCTAGGAGAGTCGGGGTAACCTCCAAAAGAGCCAAGACTGCATTCCTGCTTAAAGCGTCTGCCACCACATTAGCCTTCCCGGGTGTATAGAGAATATCCAAGTCGTAGGATGCCAGAAACTCCAACCACCTCTGTTACCTTAGATTCAAATCCTTCTGAGTGAAAAGGTACTTCAGGGGCTTGTGATCCGTGAAGAGTTCAATTTTTTTACCTAGTTAGAGAGAGAAGACTAACTTACTAGAATTTTAGAGATAAGAAAGAAACAAGAAGAATAGAGAGATTCTTACCCAACAAATAATGTCTCTACATTTCAATGCAAAGACAACCGCTAACATCTCCAAATCATGCGTTGCATAATTCCTTTTGTGTGGCTTTAATTGTCTGTTTGCACATGCAATCACCCTACCATTTTGCATCAAAAAAGCACCCAATCCTGCTCCACACGCATCGGTATAAACCGTGAATCCACTCCTTCCGTCTAGAACAGCTACAACTGGCGCACTAGTCAATCTCTTCTTCAATTCCAAAAATGCTTCCTCGCACTTAGGAGTCCATACGAACTTCTCACCCTTCTTAGTCAACTTTGTCAAATGAGAGGAGATCTTGGAATAATCTTGTATGAACCTTCTATAGTATCCAGCCAATCCTAAGAAACTACGAGCTTCAGTAGGAGTCCGTGGTTGCTTCTATTGTTGCACAGCTTCAACTTTTATCGGGTCTATTGAAATACCCTCTCCTGACATAATATGGCCTAAGAATCTTATCATGACTGCCAAAAATGACACTTGGAATACTTTGCCTTCAGAACATGCCTCTGAAAAGTTTCTAACACCACTTCCAAATGGTGTCTATGCTCTTCTTCAAACTTAGAATAGATGAGAATGTCATCGATGAAAACCAACACAAACCTATTTAGGACGTGTCTGAAAATGCGATTCGTCAAGTCTAAGAAATATGCAGGTGCAGTGGTTAGCCCAAAAGGTATAACCAACCACTCGAAAAAAAGCTGGACCCCTAAACGCAGTTAAGGATATACTATCTTTGGCAATTTTTAATTGATGAAATCCTGTAGCTAGATCCATTTGGGAAAAAACTGTTGCCCTATGGAGTTGGTTAAAAAGGTCATCAATGCAGGGTAAAGGATATTTATTCCTAATGGTCACCTTATTCAATTCTCGATAGTCCACACACAGTCTTAGAGAACCATCAGACTTAGCCACAAAAACTACTGCTGAGCCCCAACTCGAATTACTTGGTCTAATCAAACCTCTATTCAATAAATCCTGGGTTTGATTTACTAACTCCTCTCTCTCCCTTGGAGTCATCCTTCTTTTGGGTTGAATCACAGGCCTTGCACCAGGAACTAAATCAATTTGGAATTCTATTTCTCGGTGAGGGGTAAGCTTTTAACTTCTTCAAACACATCGAAAAAATTCCTAACAACTTAAATAGACCCTAAATTTTCTTGAGCTGCTTCAAGGGCATAAAGGAAACTACACATATGGATACTGGGTTTCTTACATGATACCTTAGCTTTTGTCCCTATATTGGTTACTAAAGATAAAGTTCTCTTATCACATTTTAAGACAGCCTCATTACTTAGATAACCAATCCATACCCAAAATAATGTCAAATCCTTTAAAGTCTAAGACATACGGATTGCAAGAAAAGTTATGGGAAAGGTAGGAAATTGGCACATTTTTATAGATCATATTCAAGTGCGTTACCCCACCTATGGGGTTAGATGCGCACATAGGGTTTTCTACAATAGTAGGAATGAGGTGAAACTTGCCTACCAATTCTAAGGAAATAAAGCTATGAGTGGCACCAGTATCAAACAATGCTCGAACATAAATGCCATTAATAAGTAAGGTACCTTCAAGGATGCCTTTTCCTTTCACGTCTGCTGAAGTCGATGGCTCATCCTTTATAGCATACACCTTGAGCTACTGCACTTTCTTCATGAGTGGACGGTCTTTTACCATATGCCCAGGATGATGACAGTTGAAACAGAGGGTCTTCCGGACCATTAGAGAGATAGGTCCATTTTTGTTGTTGATGCTTCGACTGAACTTTAGAATTCCTACAAAACTTCGCGACGTGGCCCTTTTGCTGGCACTTATGGCAAATAAAGTCCTTGAAATGATTCCCTTGAGTCTCTCTGCCTAGCTTCCTTTTTCCTTGATTCTTCCAATTGGGGTTGAACTTCCTTTTGTTGGAATTGTTCCCACTTGCATTTCCACTAGGTGCTACTGGAGTAGGCTTCTTCTTGTCCAATGCTTCGTATAGGAGAGCCATATCCACTAAGTCAACGAAAGATCCTTTGAGATGGCCCATCATCTTTTCATGAAAACTTTCCCTCAATCCAGTCACAAACATCCCATTCTTCTTTAACGGGGTATTGATTAGTTTAGGTCCAAAGCATGAAAGTTCATTAAACTTGTTTTCATATTCCGCTACAGACAAATTCCCTTGTTTCAAATCCATAAAATTTCGATACATCCTTGTCTTACCCATAGTAGGCAGGAATTGAGCTTCAAATTATTTCTTAAATTTGTTCCAGGAGAACTCTTCTTCGGGAACATTTGCGGTTAGAGAATCCCACCATGCGGCTGCTCCTTCTTGTAACTGCCAAGAAGTTAAAAAACGTTTCTGCTCATCGCCCAGATTAAGTCCTTTGAAATCTTTTCACAGGTTTGTAACCATGATTGGACTTCCATGATAGATTCTGTCCCCTTAAAAGGTTTCCCTCCTAGAGTTGTGTAGTCTTTACACAATGTTGCAAAGTTTGCCTTTGGTTGAATCGGCGCTGCTTCCTCAGTAATTCCTACTCTTTTAGGATTCGGGATTCGGGGTCCGACCATTTGTGGTTGTGGTACTGCTAGTTCCCCTTCCACGTCTGCCTCTAGTGCTCATTTCTTACTACCTGGACATAGTAAGATGATACTTAGAAAACATGGACGGAATACACTCCAAAGATGGCACTAATCAAATTTATTAAAGCTGATCTAACCATCTGGAATATATATATATATATATATATATAAATATACAAATATTCTCTCTCAAGATTGATACTAACCCAAAATCCTAGGTGTTCACTCAACCTAATCTCTGATACCAAATGTAACGAACCGCCTTTCTTACCATTGAAAGGCAGTCATTAAGGGTGAAAGAAAGAGATAGAAAAGAAGAACTAAACAAAACACTAAATCTAATAGTGGAACGGAATAATATATATTACATAACATAAGCTTTACATAGTCACTGACAATACAATACATCAGAGTAATAGTAATACAAACACCATAATTAGACAGTCATGACTACCTATCCATACATTACAATCCAAAATACATATACAGACAAAGCGGAAATAGATAGTAACTAGCTAACGGTGAAGCCACCTGCACCAGCTCCTCTAAAATGCAATCGTGAGAACTTGGATAACTTGGCTACTCATAAAATTTGAGTACCCAAGAGTTTAAGGAAAAATAGAAAAATAAACCCCGTGTCAGACATGGGTATGGTGTGAGTAAAACGGTTAAATTACTTTAAATTGAAAATCATTTGAAATCAAAGGTATCTTGTAAGACCATGCCGCACATAAACACGGACAGGTTTTTACCTTACGATAACCAAAACACTTTAATAGAAAATCCAATGATATTATCATAGTGTCTAGGGTTTTAAAGTAAATATATAAATAACCGAAATTGTTACATTAATTAAATTTCAACATATATGTATACAACTAAAGTCGAAGGCACTTATTGGAAATTGGGTTCCATACATGGCAAGGTAAGGAACTACCTTCCAAAGAGTACACCTCTAGATAAAATGCACTCGGGGTCTGACAAGAACATCTTGTACCCCTACTACATAGAACCGGCCTACCACTTGACTAGTAGTACCGAATATATCACCACCATGATTATGATCAGCAACCATACCGGAGCATACCAAAATGGGACAAATATTGAGTCTAGATCTGGTGATGACATACCCTAATGGGAGCGACCCACATAGCCCTGTTTTTTCCATTCCCAGTTGGTGAGGCCTGAGGTTAGGTCATTACCTTTGAAATAGCACTTCACACTTGGAATAATGACATTGCCTTCCAAGTGATGATACAATATCAGCATTCTTCCATACAAGTCGTTCAGGTGATGAACGAACCGAAGGCACCATTTCCACTACACCTATTTTTAGAATCACCCTCAGGGTTAGTGGCAAATAGCCCTTGCATTCCAAAACCTGCATCCTGGATCTTGCCTTTAGAATCTTCCAAATCGCTCGCTTAAATTGGTTCAAAGTGGTTTTCGGATAATACTCTTATCCGATCCCGGTCTCATCGAACCAAAACGATAAATTTTTAAAGGTCAAGTTTGTTTAAATAAACAATTCTACAACCAGAGTGTAAATATTCGCATATGGAAATTCATTCCATATATCTAGTTTATCATGACCTGTCCATCGAAATTAATTCGCTTGTAATCATCACACTTTCCGAAACTCGGAATAGTGATCAGTACAAGTCGATTTACTTCTAACAAAATGTGTCAACGTTTTATTCTAACTACTTTAATTTGTTTGGCTACTTAATGGCACAGACAAAAGATAATAAAAATCAATATCTAAGAGAAATAAAAGTCAAAGTATAGATCATTAACTTCAATCAACGATTTATAATTAATATTAAATCAATTTACAAATCAAAACTGAATTGGTTTCAATTAACTGAGTCAAGTTATATTTTTAATTCAGATTACTTGTCAATCAAAAATAATTATAAAATGATTTATTCTTAGTTAATTAAAATTAAACAGTCCATTAAATAATTAATTGATTAATTAACATATTTATAATTAAATAAGAAATTACTTATTTGTTCACTTTCAATTGTTATAAATCATTAAAATTTTACATTGCATAAATCTTGACAGTATTAGTTCACATGAAAATACTCAGCAATAGGATCCCGATGCAAAAACTCGCACGTCGATTGGATTTGAAACGAAGGAGAAATAGTTTTTTCTTTAAATTTATAGATAATTAAATGAAATAATTAATTTAATTTTCCTTTAAAACACTCGGCCCATACAACCCAAACCCGACCCATCCTTCACCTTCTTCTCCTAGCTCTCCCTCTCTTCTCTCATACTCGAATGCACGAAACTGTGCACGTGCACACCACCTCCGGCCGACCAAACTCGCCGTCGACCAACCTCGTAGGTCGCCTACGACCACCACAAAACGATTTCCCACTTGGAAACGCGGCACAACTTCAGTTCGAAAATTCAAACTCCTTACCCAACTGGAACCAAAACCATGCCCACTTAAACGCCTCGCCACGTCCCCACAGACCACCATCCACCACCAAAATTCACCCACAGCTGCACCATCACCTCCTCTGCCAATTCCACCCTATGCGCACCCCTCTCTCTCTCCCCTCTTCGCCATTGCCCACAAATCCAAGACCAAAACAAACACCCTAAAACCCTAATTCGACCTCGTCTAGCCCACACACGCCATTAAAAATCACCGCAACATTTTTCCTGGATGCCCCATCACCCCATCCACCTCCACGCCAAACGCCATTACCTGAAATTGCTTAGATCATCGAAATTTGGTGATATGCCCAAATCTGATCATCTCCAAATTTCTCCCTCCACACAACACTAAAAATTCTCAAATCACTCTTAAAAATCATATTTTTCAACTACAATCACAATTGTGTGATCCATTTATTAAATTATGATGGTTGAATCTCGACCATATTTGACCTATTCACCATTATATGGGGTTTTCTCTCTTTCTCTCTCTCTTTGCTTGATAGAATTAAATGAAATAAATTTAAAATGTTCTACACTAAAAAACAAACAACTTTTGTTTTGGTACCAAGGTTTAAAACTAAATGGATATAGAGATATTGATTTTTAAAGTTAAAGGTTTAACTGTTATAACAAAAAAACATGAACAGAGAGGCTTTTTGTGGAAGAAGTACAGTGTTCTGGAGTGTGGGTGGAACTGACCATGTCGAACACACATATACATACACATATTCCCATAACAACCACATAAACACTTGACATAGATCAAACATTCATCCAAAACCACACACACATATATATATATATATGTAATAACCAGTTAATAAAACTAAGATGTTCTACTCACTGTCAAAAAATAGATGAACAACCGCTTAATCTTCTCCCTCCAAGCTTTTGAACAATTCTGTGTTTTTATCTTAACGGCAGATTTTTTTAAAGGAACAAACATGGCTATATATAAGAGAAAGGAGGGGGACAGTGAAACAAGAAGGGGGCTGGATGTAACGACCTGAAATTTTCAACCATTCGCATCCATACATGTCGGATTTGAATTGCTCAAAATATTAGATTGTTAATTTAAATTTGGCAAAGCTCAGCATATACAGTAAATAAATAATCACAGAATCTCAGACATAGAGTAATATATAATAATGCAGCGGAATCAAAAGAATAGTAGTTCATGAAGCTACTATATATATATAGCAGAGTTAAACAAGATACAACAGAAATCATGAATACATAGATGTCTCAATACAATAGTCAAATACAAGATCTAAATACATCACTGGAATCAACTGAATAACTGAAAGCAGAATCGATATAGCTGGATCTCCAAGCGAAGCTCCAACTCCAAAAATGAGTCTCGAATACAGGTACAACTCAGTCTGACCCGAGCGTAAAGCAAAACACAAAACACTCGAGTCAGGATTAACATTCTTATATCAATAAATCCAACTCAAATGAAATGTCAACTGAAATACAAATAAATCAAAGGATGTTTGGGTTAACCATCCTCTAAGGATCCGTTAAACTATCTACTATGTAGTAATATACGGTATTATAATAATGCCTACAGTAAAGTATACTAGCGTTAAGGCTTTACATTTTCCACCTTAACACATTTTTAGGTGTGCCAATAGTCTATACAGTAACGTAATACCCCGTAAACTGGGGCTACCAGAGGATACTCCATAGGTACGACACAAATCAAACTCGTAGTAAAGCACGCTAGGGTAAGTGACACGGCACAACTAGGCAATGCCAGGGTAGATATACCAATTACACTTCCGGGCCGGTGGTGACGCGGAGCCGCAGCAATCGCCCACCTCGAGCCACACTCCCTAATCAAGGGTGTGCACCAAATCAATCACAAGTAATAGAATGGCATACAATGGAGTGTGTCCGATCAGAGGTGCTACCTCATTAGCCCGTCAATTGCTCCTGTTTTAGCCACCTTATGCCAACTCATGGGAGTCGGGTCCACGTATATACCTCATATAGGATCGTCACCACAATCCTACTTCATTCTGGAATCTCCACAGCGTACATAGTTGTTAAAGTTGTTTTCGGTATCGACAAAGAGAATGCCCATATCCGATCCCGGTCTCTTTAACAACCAAACGTTATTATAACACCGCGGTCATTTCAAAACAGTTTATACTTCAAAACCAAAATATCATTTCCATTTAAAACCATATCAAAACGATATCATTTTCACTTCAAATATACCCATTTCAAAAATCATATCACTTTCCAAAATTATAACGCTTTTGAAATCATAAGTCTTTTAAAATCAAAACACTTTGGAAATCAAAACCTTGAAATTCATAACACTTTGAAATCATAGCTTTGAAATCATAACATTTTGGAATCCATAACACTTTCCTCTTAAACAGTTTAGATATTAAAATTATATATATAATAAAATAGTTTATAAAATAAAAATGGTTTATATAAAATAGTTATAAGTTAAAATAGTTTATAATAAAATAATTTATATTGAAAATGATTTATTTTAAAATAGTTTATATTAAAATAATTTATAAAGTACAATATAAATAGTTTTGGATATAGTTTAAAAATACTTTATATGATAAAATAGCTTCCTCAAATTTCACAAATCGATTCAAATCAACTCGAATTCCAAAATTCAATTTTAATTCAATCTCAATTCATAAATTTCAACTCAATTCAGTTTCTTAATAAACCATTTCAAATTTTCGATTTCAAATACATACTTGAACCATAAAATAAGTCATTTCAATTTTAGTATATTTCAATGCTTTAAATATTCAACATTTCAAAACTAAATTCGAAAATTTCATATATATATATATATCAAATTCACTTTACTATTATTTAGTTTGAAATATTCACTTAGTAAACCCAATATCATTTAAATAAAACCCAAATTTCAAACCATTAAATATTTCTTTCGATTTATTAAACTTGAAATATTCATTTAATCACTTTAAACCAAAATCAAGTTATAAAATCATATCTTTAAAATCTCAAATTTAAAATTTTCAAATCAAACTTATTTAAGTATAATTCTTAAGTAAATATAATTCCAAATAAATTTCAAAATTTTCTTTTCAACCTGAATCATTTCAAACTCTATATTTGAAAATATAATTTATTTTAAATAAATACTTAAAATTATTTTATATCTGTTATCTCGCCTTTTGGCAAGGCCGTGACACCAAAAAGTTGACTGAAAAACTAAAGACAGTTCATCATAAAAGTTTGTTATACACTATTTCACCATGGATATCGATGAATTTTGTCCGAGCCCGGATCAGGATACAATTGATAAGACATGACAAGCAAAGCCACGATAGCTAGCATTTCTAATTTCAGGTTAATCCGAGTTCGTGTGCTCAAGTTATGATCGATGCAAAATGAAGGAGGATACCCTTATTCGAATCCATAGGCAACACCTATGTTCGAATCCATCAGCGCCTCCCTGTTCGAATCCATCAACGTATCCCTGTTCGAATCCATCAGCAGTTGGCATCGATTCGCATCGATCAGCCATCATCAACTTCACATCCATCGGCAAGCATATGTTCGTATCCATCGTCACGCACGACCTCGTATCCATCAAGCTTGGAGGACCTTCAAATCCATGAAGCTACTGCACTTCGTATCCCTCAGGATGAAGTCCTTCGAATCCATGAAGCTACTGCACTTCGTATCCCTCAGGATGAAGTCCTTCGAATCCATGAAGTCACTCCACTTCGTATCCATCCAGTGACCCTGCTTCGAATCCATCCTGTTGCAGCGACTTCGTATCGATCGACTACTATATATCGCGATCGATACTAACGAACTTCTGTTCGAATCCATTCCCTCGAGCCCACTAAGTCAAAGCGGCGAAAATGAAGGAGTCGACCCAGTCGACTCGCAGTGAAAAGCAGATCGATACGAGAAATGCGCGCCACGTCATCGCAAAGGCGCGTGAGGCCATCGAGTCGAGCCTAATCGATTTGGACGAATCGAGTCGAAGCAAGCAAACTGCCGAAGGATGGCAATTCGAATCGACCATATCTCGCAATCTACAAGTCCAAATGCCATAAAATTTTCACAGGAGCTTACGTACATGTTGAAGAATGTCCACACCAAATTTCAGCTCGATTGGACAATTCCTTGATCGATTCGAATGGATTTCGAATCGATCCCAAAGTGGGCCCGGATTTCCTGAAAGCGGGCATATGGGCCCCCACACGTGCCAGAAGTAGTCTCCCTAATTTTAGGCAAAATATCAGCCTCCTACACCTATAAATAGAGCCCCAGGTCATTCAGAAAAGAGGATCGGGATTCTGAACCATCCAGACTCTACCAGATTCAATTCTGCACTTCATCGCTGTGAAACTCGAACTTCTTCATTGTAATCGCTGTAATCAACTGTAATCAGAAAAGAACATCAATAAAAGATAAACCTTTGAAGTGGACGTAGGCCAGAGATAGCCGAACCACTATAAATCTCGTGTTTTTGTTCATTATTTCTGAATTGTGATACTCTATTTGCTTAGATTTGAGATTTGTGTTTTAATACTTGTTGATTTGTATTCATACACTGGTGCTTTCACGACATTTGGGGTTTGTGACCAATTTTGGCGTAAACAATATCAACTTTATTAAATCAACTTTAATAAATCTTTAAAAATCAATATTTACTAAACCATATATTTCTTTTCAAAACCATAGAAATCATTTTCAAAATATTTATCTATAGACCAACGGTGTCTGTATATAATTTTCTATCCTATGGTCAAGTGATACAGATATTTATCATTTCAATCCGCAATTAAATATATACGGGTATATATCATTTCAACCCGCAATCCCAAATTCAATTCCAATGAAAATCACTTGGGTTTATCATTTCAACCAATAACGATTTCCTCCTATTCTACAGATCGTTCGCATATGTATCATTTCAACCCATAGTGAATTCTATACTAACAGGTACCTTGTAGAGTGATGACAGATATGATAATAATATAACAATCAGTAACATGCATATATCATCAGTGATAAATAACACATAATGGTGTCAGATGTCATAGGTAAACAGATACAGGAATGACATATATATAGCAATGTAAATAACTAACAACAGCATATTTCAATTGTCGTTTCAATTGAAATCAAATTTAATAAATAAAAGAACGTTAATCATGAGTGATTGCTCACCTTTCGAGGCTAGAGAGAATAGATAACACGACAAGCTACGATTTGAATCACGATCAAGATTATCGATAGATCCAACAAATCTCAAAGCGAAGTAAGCTGAACACGGATTTGATGGACAAAACTGACAAATAAGGAGTTGATGGAATAAATCAGAATCTACTAGATATAGTTGAAACGAAGAGTATATTATATTATTATTTCATTACATTCTTTCAAAAATCAATGTTAAATCAAAATACGTATTTTAAAATAAAATCTATATATATTTGAAAAATCAATATAAATTTTAAACGCATACATATGAAAAATCAAAAATCTATATCTCGAAAATAAAAATACATATATATTTTAAAATTTCAAAACAACACGTAACCGTATTTTAAAGCTATTCCAAAATCTATATACTTACATACATTAACATATATAACTAACGTATATATATGTACATGCATATATATATATATAAACAACAACCAGTTATAACTTATATATATATATATATGGACTACATATAATAAGGTTTAAAACTTTTATATGCGCAACAAAAGATAACATAACTTATACACTCAACATATTGTATATAACCAATTTATATTTATAAACCCCAGGTTTTATATGCATGCAGGCATATACACAGGCCTTATGAATAAAATCAATGCGCATATACCTTGTATGAACAGAATTTATACATAAAACTCGACATATTATATAAACAAATATATATACATTATATAATAACACTTTTAAGCATATATGTACCTACAAACAAGTATAAAGTGACAGCACTTCAAAATAATGTATATATATACACTGCTCTTCAAAAATCTAATATATTATGAACGCATACAAATATTAGCTGTAAACCAAAATTTTATAAACATATATACACTCAACAGATTAGAACCATACAAAACTATTATTATATTTCACATTAACTTCTTAAAATACAAACCGAAAATTTTTTATATGCTATATTTCGAAATCTGTATATAAGTCTAAAAATCATAATTTTAATAGATATTTTTTTTATGAAACATAGATACTGGAAACACATATATATTGCATACGTAAACTATTTATATCATATGTCAAATATATTTATATATATAATATAAAACAATATAAAGTACAAATATTTTGTAAACTTATATATATATATACAACTTACTGTATATACACAGTCAAATAGATAAAATATATGTGTATTCATAAGAAATCAAAACTTTAATATATATCATAAATACTGTAAAATATATGATATATATACATACTATATAATAAAATAAATATAAACTCAAATATATACTTCGACTAATAGTAAATAAACTTATATATAATATAATAAATATACTTACACGAAGCAAGGCTGAGTTGGAGTTTAGGTCTGACTGGTCGAGCAAACGGAGGAGGGGGACACAGCAGTGTATGGCGGCTGCAGCCATGATGGCTTCGATGGCGTGACTAGGGCAGCGGAGTAAAAAACGAGGCCGACACAAGCGGTAGTGGGGTGTTTCGGCTACGGCAGCGGCTGAGGGAAAAAGATGGTGTGGTTGCTTGATTTCTGTGAGGTGGCGAAACAGGGAATAGCGATTGATATGGAGAAGGAACGACAAATGAAAAAAAAAGAAAACAAGTAGAAGAAGAAAATGTCAAGTTGCAGAATAAAATATATATATAAATTGATATTACTTGTGTATTCTCAAAGCAAACCGAAAGGAAAAGAACCGAACAGACAATCACAGTGGAAAGGTGGAATAGCAAAAGCTTTGACATCAATATCTAGGAATATTAAAAGGTAGGGTTGTGATTAACACGGTGGAGAATAGAAAGGCACCGGAACCCAAAAGCTTTAGAAACGTACCGATATGATTTTCCGTTTCACGGTATCGCCAAGTACCGAAAATCCGAAATACAAAAGTGAATATATTGCAGAGATCAGCGTGACGAGATGATCAAAACAGTATATAGATATTAGTGGTACGATCATCCTATCAAAAGTCAATAATCGGTACCGAAAAATGCTGCTAAAACGCCGGAATTAAGATAACGGAGCAATAACAGTCCAAATTTGGAGAAACGAAATATGCCATCTCACTCAGAATATGATTTACAAATTTATTGTGTAAAATATTCAGGTTTGGAAAACATTTTATTATCATCAATTTTTAACTAATTTAAATTTGAATAAAATTACACAAGAAAATAAACTTCCATATTATCAGATGAAAATTTACCAGTTGCTATGTTTAAATAGATGTATTCCAAATATTAAATTTTTATTTCAAAATATTATTATTTAAAATTTCACAAAATTTCAATTAATAAAAAAAGTAAAACCACTAAAATTTACGGGTCGTTATACTCTCCCTCACTCTAAACTTTTCGTCCTCGAAAAGGAAGAAGGTAGGAGAATAGAAACAACCAGAAAGAAAATAGATTGAAAACAAAATAAAACAATTAATTTAAACCATATAAATTTCAATTTAAATTAATTAATATTCAATAATTTGGTTTAATCCATTTGAGTTCACTTAAGTTAAATCAATCTATCTATTTCTAAATTCATCATCTTATTATCTAGTCATCCTCAATTAACAATTTCTAAATCATCAATTCGTATAATCATTTATTATACTCATATTTTATTCAATAAATTTAATTCTTTTATTCCAAATTATTATTTACTTTATTCCACTTAATATATCTTATCACATATACTTAAACCATATAAATTAATTTAAACCATATAAATTTCAATTTAAATTAATTTATATTCAATAATTGATTAAATTCAAGGTATTTCCATAAATTGATCTAATTTCAATTTATTAATTCCTTCAAAACAAATTTATTTATCTCATCTATTATTCAATTAACTTATTATTCTATTTATCTCCAATAACATCTTTATAATAAAATTTAAGTGTATAACATTTATTATAACACTCAAATTTTATATATAAAATCATTTAATCATCAATTTATATTGTAAATTATTCAATTTCATATTCAACTTCTGAATGATTTAGGTAAGTTGTATTAGAATGAAATTGGGTATTATACAAGAATTTTTTTTTTCAATTCAATTATTTCAAATTTAAATATTTATTCAAATTTTTGGCTTCATTTTATAATTAAAAACACCTTTAACATAAATTTAAGAATTTGATTCCCAATTAACTTCAAACCATTTTATAGATAAATTTATATATATACAATATATATCAAATCAAATCATACCTATATATATTAAGTCATACTTAGGAAATTCAAAACAAAATTTATTTTCCAAAACAAAACAGTAGCAAAGCTACATAATGGTCTCTCCACTCTGAAACTCGAAAATGAATATCGATGATACGGCCGCCCTCATCGAAATTATTTTCCACGACAAAAGAGGAGAGCATTGATTTAAAGTTTAAAATTTCTTTGGAAACGATTTCTATTCGAAAATACTTCAAATAATATGCATTTTAAAACTTTAAAACCAAATTTTGAAATCACCGGAAATTAAATTCTCAAATTCCTGATTTGAATTCATTTCAATTCCAAATCAATTTATAAACAAAGTTTAAAAATTCATTTATAGAACAATAAATGATAATCAAATATTATCATTTCAAACAACCAATTTAATTAAATTATTAAATTCCAGGAAATCTTACTTATATATTTATAATATAATCATACAAATTAATTTCATTTACCAAATTTTAAAATAATATTGTGTTAGTTTGCTCTGTTCAAGTGTTTTGGAAATCCTATCGATATCGTTGATCAGACGAATCGATCGAAAACCCAAATCAACATCAACAACTCAAACAACACACTATAAAACATTTTAATATAATTTACAAATATACTCCCTCAATCGACAATTCCAGAATTGGATTCCAAAACAAGGATAGAGATCCAAATATACAGGGATCTTAACCAAAAGAATTCAACTAGAAGATAGGCTCGATAGGGAGATAAATAGATTTCAAAGAGAGAAAAGAATAGATAGACTTGTATAAATCGCGGGCAACCTTAACCGGGTCAACCATGACTTCAAAATAAGATCGAGGTAGAATTCTAAAGTAAATCGACATTCGACCGCCAGAGATAGAATTCGGGTATAGCAAAAGATAGCAGCATCGTAAACCGATGATACAGAAATCTCCAGTGAATCAATGCTTGTTGTAAAGGAGTTTCACCCCTTTATAATTATATAGTGGAGCTATGGAATGCTCCAGGATCAAAGAAACACGAATAGGGAGAGACAAGGATAGATTTTGGAAACGAGGGAAACGTTCCAAAATTAAAAAAGGAAACCGAGTCAAAGAGGAAGGGATTCAAGCTCAAACGAAAGTGATTTTGTAATCAAATTTACTACATATGCTGAGTTTTGCCTAAAACCAGAGCTCTGATACCAACTATAACGACCTGAAATTTTCAACCATTCGCATTCATACATGTCGGATTTGAATTGCTTAAAATATCAGATTGTTAATTTAAATTTGGCAAAGCTCAGCATATACAGTAAATAAATAATCACAGAATCATAAACACAGAGTAATATATAATAATGCAGCTGAAACAAAAGAATAGTAGTTCATGAAGCTACTATATATATATAGCAGACTTAAACAAGATACAACAGAAGTCACGAATACATAGATGTCTCAATACAATAGTCAAATACAAGATCTGAATACATCACTTGAATCAACTGAATAACTGAAAGCAGAATCGATATAGCTGGATCTCCAAGCGAAGCTCCAACTCCAAAGGTGAGTCTCGAATACAGGTGCAACTCAGTCTGACCCGAGCGTAAAGCAAAACATAAAACACTCGAGTCAGGATTAACATTCTTATATCAATAAATCCAACTCAAGTGAAATGTCAACTGAAATACAAATAACTCAAAGGATGTTTGGGATAACCATCCTCTAAGGATCCGTTAAACTATTTACTATGTAGTAATAAACGTTATTATAATAATGTCTACAGTAAAGTATACTATTTAAAAATAGCGTTAAGGCTTTACATTTTCCACCTTAACACATTTTTAGGTGTGCCAATAGTCTATACAGTACTGTAATACCCCGTAAACTGGGTCTACCAGAGGATACTCCATAGTTACGACACAAATCAAACTCGTAGTAAAGCATGCTAGGGTAGGTGACACGGCACAACTAGGCAGTGCTAGGGTAGATGTACCAATTACACTTCCGGGCCGGTGGTGACGCAGTGCCGCAGCAATCGCCCACCTCGAGCCACACTCCCAAATCAAAGGTGCGCACCAAATCAATCACAAGTAATAGAATGGCATACGATGGAGTGTGTCCGATCAGAGGTGCTACCTCATTAGCCCGTTAATTGCTCTTGTTTAAGCCACCTTATGCCAACTCATGAGAGTCGGGTCCACGTATATCCCTCATATAGGATCGTTGCCACCATCCTACTTCATTCTAGAATCTTTACCGCGTACACAGTTGTTAAAGTGGTTTTCGATATCGACGGAGAATATGCCCATATTCGATCCCGGTCTCTTTAACAACCAAACATTATTATAACAACGCGGTCATTTTAAAATAGTTTATACTTCAAAACCAAAATATCATTTCCATTTTAAAAAAATATCAAAACGATATCATTTTCACTTCAAATATACCCATTTCAAAAATCATATCACTTTCCAAAATTATAACGCTTTCGAAATCACAAGTCTTTTAAAATCAAAACACTTTGGAAATCAAAACCTTGAAATTCATAACACTTTGAAATCATAGCTTTGAAATCATAACATTTTGGAATCCATAACACTTTCCTCTTAAACAGTTTAGATATTAAAATTATATATATAATAAAATAGTTTATAAAATAAAAATATTTTATATAAAATAGTTATAAGTTAAAATAGTTTATAATAAAATAATTTATATTGAAAATGATTTATATTAAAATAGTTTATATTAAAATAATTTATAAAGTAAAATATAAATAGTTTTGGATATAGTTTAAAAATACTTTATATAATAAAATAGCTTCCTAAAATTTCATAAATCGATTCAAATCAACTCGAATTCCAAAATTCAATTTTAATTCAATCTCAATTCATAAATTTCAACTCAATTCAGTTTCTTAATAAACCATTTCAAATTTATAATTTCAAATACATACTTGAACCATAAAATAAGTCATTTCAATTTCAGTATATTTCAAAGCTTTAAATATTCAACATTTCAAAACTAAATTCGAAAATTTCATATATATATATCAAATTCACTTTACTATTATTTAGTTTGAAATATTCACTTAATAAACCCAATATCATTTAAATAAAACCCAAATTTCAAACCACTAAATATTTCTTTCGATTTATTAAACTTGAAATATTCATTTAATCACTTTAAACCAAAATCAAGTTATAAAATCATATCTTTAAAATCTCAAATTTAAAAATTTCAAATCAAACTTATTTAAGTATAATTCTTAAGTAAATATAATTCCAAACCAATTTCAAATTTATCTTTTCAACCTGAATCATTTCAAACTCTATATTTGAAAATATAATTTTTTTTAAATAAATACTTAAACATATTATATATCAACTTTATTAAATCCACTTTAATAAATCTATAAAAATCAATATTTAATAAACCATATATTTCTTTTCAAAACCATAGAAATCATTTTTCAAAATATTTATCTATAGACCAACGGTGTTTGTATATAATTTTCTATCCTATGGTCAAGTGATACAGATATTTATCATTTCAATCCGCAATTAAATATATATGGGTATATATCTTTTCAACCCTAATCCCAAATTCAATTCCAATGAAAATCGCTTGGGTTTATCATTTCAACCCATAACGATTTCCTCCTATTCTACAGATCATTCGGGTATGTATCATTTCAACCCATAGTGAATTCTATACTAACAGGGAACTTGCAGAGTGATAACATATATGATAATAATATAACAATCAGTAACATACATATATCATCAGTGATAAATAATAGATAATGGTGTCAGATGTCATAGGTGAACATATACAGGAATGGCATATATATAGCAATGTAAATAACTAACATCAGCATATTTCAATTGCCGTTTCAATTGAAATCAAATTTAATAAATAAAAGAACGTTAATCGTGAGTGATTGCTCACCTTTCGAGGCTAGAGAGAATAGATAACACGACAAGCTACGATTTGAATCACGATCTAGACTGTCGATAGATCCAACAAATCTCAAAGCGAAGTAAGCTGAACATGGATTTGACGGACAAAGCTGACAGATAAGGTGAAATGACCCTCCTATATATACTCTAATTCCATAAGGAATTTTTTTTTAAAGAGGATATATATATATATAGATATATCATCCATTGCAATTATAATTCTCAGGGTCAATATCTTTTTCCAATAAACCAAAATATATCCAGGATCACAATAATCAACCAATATAAATATATCAGTACATTCACAAAGATAAGCACATACATGTGAAGATGTATATGCCTCTCTTGTTTGAATCAGAGTTCTGGAAAACAAGAGGATATTGGATTGCTGATTTTTTTTTTGACCAAACAATCCACTGGAAACATATACCTTAGTCTGTTTATCCTAACTAAGAAGTGATCAAGTAATAATCAGTGGAAAGCAAGCTTTTAATATAGATGTTTGTGTTAAGTTCTGAATAGTGACAAAATCAAGCTAAAAAGAAGTGGATCCTAAGTGAACACAAGCAACATCTAGGCGTAATGGAAACGCGCCTAACTTATACACGAGAGGTCACGAGTTCGAGTGCTATGCTGGTTGGTTCAAACACAATTTTTGTTTTTTTTTTCTTTTCATTTTTCTCCTGTACAGTTTGAAATCTGTTATCTACCTATATCTGCACATATATATTTTATTTTTGCCTATAACCTAACATACAAAAACAATATTTCTTGCTTTATTATTTTTGAAACCCATTCCTATAACCTGGAAGGCTTCAGGATTGATATGAATTAAGAGTCTGGTTCTTGGGTTTTGAGGATGATAGAAGTGTTTATCATTATTCATGTTTGTATTTCTTCTTATAAGATCTGTCTGGCATTTAAAATGCATTTGGTTAAAATCTGAGTGAAATTCAGATTCCTATTACAAGTGCAAAGGAAAAGGTGTGTTGATATTTGCACAAAACATGTTTATGTGCATATATATAACTGCAACTATTTGAATCTGGCTTCCATCTACCTTATTACAGATCCTTTCTTTATTTAAAAATAGGACATAAAACATTTGTATGGAACAAGTTAGATTATGGAAACCTTGCAGCCATATAAAAACATTCAACCTATGTCTATTTTCTTTTGTATTCATATGCCATGGTAGAAAATAAAACCATTTAATTTTATTTTTTTTTGAGAATCAACTACCCAGATTTTCCAAAACTTAAATCCTTTCCAAAGACTCAAGATTGACTAATACATTTATAAAATGTAATCATTCAATTTTTAACAGGGTGTTCTTGCTAAATCCACTTACAAGATTTCGATTAACTTTTTAAACATTTTAGAAATTTAACTAGGTTCATAGATTCCAGATACAAGTCAATTTCTTAACAAAATACTTAACAAAATATCCCTCCAATATTCAACACTTAGTACAAGTAGCAATTTAAGTTATCAATACATGCAGATTTCAACATTTAGGCTCTTATCTAACTAAGTTTAGCATGCTATATCTTCTTCTCAAGGCCTTGCTCCTACTCCTACTTAGTTGCTGCAATCCCTGAAAAAGCATTTGAAACTGCCTCATTTTAAATGAGACACCCCAGATGCCATTAGCACACTAGGGTCAGACACATGTCTGGTATGAGAAAATTCACAAAAGCAATTTGTTAATTAGGTTAAAATCAAGTTAAGTACATATACATAAGGTATCGTCCTTTGGAATCAGGTAAATACTTGTGTGCATGCTCTGTGTCATTGTGCATGTGCACACTTTAATTTTCTTTCCAGAGACTACACATATGAATATGGCACATACATTCAAGCATACAACTCAATCATAGACAAACAATCATTCATACCAAACAGGAAAATAACTAATATGAGTTAAATCATTTATTCAATTCTCATATTTCAAATCTGGGAAAAACTCTAGTTTTCTCATCTTCTCAAGTATTATTCCCTTGGTATATTTATCTATCCTTGGTCTCATCTGCAATATTTATGAATCAATGGACACACTGTAATGAACTAATTCACTCCATTACACAAAGATCTCAGGACTTAAACAAGCCATGTGTCAACTTGTGTTACTCAAGCACCCAAGTCATTCCTGCAGTGTTCTTGACCCCAATTTCCTAATCAGGTTTAAGTTAATAATAGCTCTTTTGATTTTTCATGACCATACAGAGGCAAACAAGCAAACAACCATTGGTGATTACAAAATAAAGTTCTGTATATAAATATATTCATCCTGGTATTTTAAAAGGAGTTTAGGCAACTAACATTGGCTTATGGTTTCTGTGAGAGTTTTTCTTTTGCAAACATTTGTGCTTGAGTTAAACTCAGGATGACCTTGTTTGCTATGCATTTTATTGAATCAGGAGCATCAGCACATAGGCAACCCTATTGCACCCCTAATTCCTTTCTATTTCAAGCCTCAGCACTTATACATGAGTATATTGCAGCTCAACATTATTTACATCTTTCTGGGTTGAGCCAAAACCAATACTACTTGCCTATTCTCAACATTTTATTTTCTGGGTATTTGTTTATATCCCTATACATTACCATATCAGAGATCTGAGTGTACAAAACAGATATGTATACTAACAACACATAAAACTTTGTTATAATAAAACAAGTAATCAACCAAAGAAAATCAAAACATTTTCAGATTTAAATTCACAGATAAACATTCAGATATGAAAATACTCTTTTAAGAAAATACTTTTAACTGGCTGCCTACATTAGGACTTATTGCCTTAGATTTTTGAGTGAGTTTTCTCACCTAGCTCTCTTCTTTGTTTCCTTAATTAATTGATGAGCTTCTGCCCTTAGCCTCAAGCTCTCTTCCTTCCTTTGTCTTATGATTTCTGTGGTGTTGTTTTCTTCTTTTTTTTTCAAAATTCTTTTCTGAGGAGGAGAGGAGGCTGCTGCATATACATGTATATATATACAGGGTCTCTCTTAGGGTTTTGGGTATTGGCTAAGTCCATTTTTGCCCACCAGAAAAATCATGTTATCTGCATTTTTTAAACCCAAAGTTTTACCCTTCCCGGCTTAATTTGGGTGAAGAGAAAAGTGGTTACACATTTTTTTTCAGAAATTTGCTTTTCAGAAAATACTTTTCCCCCTTGTCTACAATCATGCTAAAAATGTGACTTGGTTTTGTTATTTATTAAATACTCTTTTCTAATTCTGCCTATACCAAGCACTTCCCTGTTTTATCTTATTTTTTCCTATTTTTAGCTTTCATGCAAATGGTATGTACTTCCTTCATTTATTTATAAGAGGATTATTCCTTTTTATATCTTCATTCTTTTTATTTCTGCTTATATTAAAATATGTCTGTATATTTTATTCCACTAGTTTAAACTCTAGTATTTTATTAACACATATATATTTATATAAGTCTTACTGAAATAATTTGTACACCCTCCTATATATTCCTACCTCATTCTATACTGACACACATATGCACATGTACACTCAAAATATTCAGTAGCACTCATATATACATTTACTCATGCATACTACTTTTAAGAATTTAATCTACATATATATATATATATATATATATATATATATATTTCCATACACATCAATATGTATGTATTCTTGGAGTTCAGGGTTTTAGCTTATATTCATGTGCATTTCCTGTGCACACATGTACACACACTGATACACTATCAAGCTATATCAATTTCCTCCTTCAAAATTTATTTAAAAATTATTTTAAATTTATTTATATTTTCCAGAATAAATTCCTAAAATCTTGGGTCATTACATACACCCCTCCTTTTAGAAATTGTGTCCCACAATTTTCCTAAGCTTAAAATAAATTTTAAACTTAATTCAGAGAACAAGTATATTCTCTACCAAATAGATTCTTAGTTCTATACTAACTAAAAATATATTCATCCAAAATAAAGAAAACAATCAAAAATCAGAATTACCTTAATCTGAAAATAGCTTAGGATAATTCATCCTAACTTTGTCTTCTAATTCCCATGTGCAATCACTAGGATCAAGACTCCACTGTACCTTCACAAGTTTCAGAGATTTATTCCTCAACTTCTTCACATCTTTTGCCAAAATTCCCACTGGATCCTTTTCATAAATCATATTAGGATTTATCTGCACTTGGGTTGGGGTTTCAAGAATTTCTACCTTGTCATGGACCCATCTTCTCAATTGTGATACATGAAAAACATCATGTATACCTTGCATGTTTTCTGGTAATTCCAACTTATATGCCAAGGGACCAATTCTCTCCAGAATTTTGTATGGTCCAATATATCTTGGAGTTAATTTGCCTTGTTTTCCAAACCTCAGTACATTTTTCATGGGTGAGATTTTGATGAAAACAAAATTTCCCACTTCATATTCTACCTGCCTCCTTCTCATGTCTGCAAATTTCTTTTGTCTATCTTGAGCTGCTGTCATTCTTCTTCTTATCAACTCAATTTTCTCCTTGGTTTCTTGTATGTACTCAGGTCCTAAAATAGACCTTTCTCCTGCTTCTACCCAGCAAACAGGTGACAAACAGGGTTTACCATATAAGGCTTCAAATGGAGCCATTCCTATGGTGCTTTGGTAGCTGTTGTTGTATGTAAATTCAACTAGATGAAGATAATCTTCCCAGTTAC
This sequence comes from Allium fistulosum, assembly GCA_030737815.1. Taxonomy (NCBI): domain Eukaryota; kingdom Viridiplantae; phylum Streptophyta; class Magnoliopsida; order Asparagales; family Amaryllidaceae; genus Allium; species Allium fistulosum. The sequence continues at coordinate 878,724,813 of CM060902.1, read as the reverse complement.
CCCCAAAATCCAGTATACATGCCCTCAACATGACCTCCAAAACTTTGTTTACCACCTCAGTCTACCCATCTGATTGAGGATGGTAGGCAGTACTTAAACATAGTTCACTTCCCATTGCTTCTTGAAAGCTTCTCCAGAATTTTGAAGTGAAGATGGTATCCCTATCACTCACAATGGTTTTGGGAATGCCATGTAACTTTACCACTTCTTTTATAAAAATTTGAGCTAGTTTTGGTGCTGTTCTTTCTGACTTGACTGGGATGAAGTGTGCTACCTTGGTTAGCCTATCAACTATCACCCATATACTTGTATTACCTTTCTTAGATCTAGGCAGTCCATCTATGAAGTCCATAGATATGTCTTCCCACTTCCACTGTGGTACACTAAGAGACTGCATCAACCCTGATGGTCTTTGGGTTTCAGCCTTGACTTGTTGGCAAGTCATACATTTGGCAATGTACTTGGCTATATCAGATTTCATCCCCTTCCACCAGAAGTCTCTTTTCAAATTTTGGTACATTTTTGTGTTACCTGGGTGTATGGAGTATTTACTTCTGTGATATTCATTCAATATCTCCTTCTTCAATTCTATGTCCTCTGGTACACACATCTTATTCTGGTATCTCACATAACCATCTTTATCAATGTGGTGATTCATTACTTCCTCCCCTCTTGAGAGGAGCATTCTCTTCTCTAATAAGTGAGCATCTTGTTCTTGCATTTTTCCTACCTTCAGAATTAAATCTGGTTGAAGTGTCATTAAGCTTAACTTCCCTTTATCTTCTTGTGCACCATGCATCTGCTCATTAATGTGCACACAACCATTCTCCCCAATCTCTAACTCAGTTAGCAAAAACAAGTTTTTAAATTCTTCTATCATCATCATAGCCAATTTAGCATGCTGTCTACTTAGAGCATCTGCAACTTTGTTTGCTTTTCCTGGTGTATAAAGTATGTCAAAGTCATAGGCAGCTAAGAACTCCACCCATCTATGTTGCCTCATGTTCAAATCTTTTTGTGAAAACAAATATTTTAGAGACTTGTGGTCAGTGTAAAGTTCAAACTTAGTGCCCAACAAATAATGTCTCCAAAGTTTTAAAGCATATATCACAGCTGCTAATTCGAGATCATGTGTGGCATACCTTACTTCGTGGGGTTTAAGTTGTCTGGATGCATATGCAATGACTTGGCCTTGTTGCATCAACACTGCACCCAAGCCAAATCCACTAGCATCAGTGTATACCACTAATTCTTCATTTCCATGTGGTACCTTTAGAATTGGAGCATTCACCAATGCCTCCTTCAACTGTTCAAAAGACTTTTCACATTTTTCTGACCAAACAAAAGCTTGGTTCTTCCTGGTTAGGTTAGTGAGTGGTGTAGAAATTTTTGAAAAATCTTTTATAAACCTTCTATAATACCCTGCCATCCCCATAAATGATCTCACTTCACTCACAGTGCTTGGCCTCTTCCATGCTTGAATAGCCACTACTTTATTGGGGTTCACAGAAATTCCTTTGGCAGATATAACATGGCCAAGAAAATGTACTTCCTCTTTCCAAAACACACATTTTGAAAATTTTGCCTTTAAATCTTTTTCCCTTAATCTAGACAAAACCAGGTGCAAATGATGCTTATGTTCTTCCACTGTCTTGGAATAAATCAAAATGTCATCTATAAAAATAAGCACAAACTTGTCTAAACAATCTCTAAAGGTTCTGTTCATTAAATCTACAAAGTAAGATGGTGCATTGGTCAAGCCAAATGGCATAACCAAAAATTCATACAACCCATACCTAGTGTTAAAGGCAGTGTACTTGATGCTTGATTCTTCCACCTTCATTTGATGAAAACCAGATGCTAAGTCTAGTATAGAAAATACTTTTGCCCCTGCTAATTGATCAAAAAGATCATCTATTCTTGGCAATGGGTATTTATTTTTAATAGTTACTTTGTTTAATTCTCTATAATCTATGCAGAGTCTTAAGGAGCCATCTTGCTTCTTAACAAATACCACTGGTGCTCCCCAGCAAGAATTACTTGGTCTTATAAAACCATTTTCTTCCAATTCTTCTAACTGTTTCTTTAATTCTTTTAGTTCATTTGGCCCCATTCTAGTTGGCTTTTTAATCACTGGGCTTGCTCCTGGAACTAGATTGATCTGGAATTCTACTGGTCTATGGTGTGGAATACCCTTGACCTCACCAAACACATCCAAATATTCATTGACTATGGGAATTTCTTCAATGGTTAGTTCACTGAAATCTTTTTCTGAGTCAACTAAATGATATAGTTTTCCTTCCTTAGCTACCTCACATAAAACTGTGATTCTCTGGCCTCTAGAATTTTGCAATGATATGGTGGATGAGTCTAAATTAATTATGGCTTTAAATTGCCTTAACCAGTCTACCCCCAATATAACACCTATATTTGGGTAATTCAAAACATATAAATTGGAAATAAAAATATTTCCTCCTATGTTTAATTCCACATCCACACAAATCATATTTAAAACACTAGAACTCCCCAATGGACTGTGTATATGCAATGGGGTTTCAACCAATATGCAATTCAGTTTTAGCATTTTAACCAATTCATAAGAAATTAAAGAGTGAGTTGCCCCAGTATCATATACTACTGTTATGGGTATGGTACAAATAAGTAATGTACCTTCCACTTGGCTATGGTTTACAGTGTTACTCTCCACTATGGCTTTGCCTTTCCCTTCCAAATTTGCCAATTTGCCTTGCTGTTTATACTCAGGACAATTCCTCTTCATATGCCCCTCTTTCCCACATAGATAGCATTTGAAAGCTCCTCCTTTCAATTCTGGACATCTTGGTTTGATATGCCCTTCCTTTCCACACTGATGGCACACAATTTTCTTCTTGTCTTCCTTAGCTTTGACATCTCCAGTGCTTTTGTTACTAGCCTCTTCTTTCTTCTTATCATAAGGGTGATACCTCCCCTTACCTTTCTTGTTATTATTGCTCTTAAAATTTCTGAACTTCTCCCTTTCCTTGTCATGCTGCTCCAACCTCAAAGCTAAGTCTATCACATGATCAAAAGTCTTGTCTGCATAGGGTAACATGGCTCTGCTAAGTCCTGGGTTCAGACCTTTTATGTACCTATCATTTTTGGATGCCTCATCTGCCACAAGCATTGCTCCATATGTGGAAAGCCCCTCAAACTTTTGAGTGTATTCTGTGACAGTCATGGTTCCTTGTCTAAGTCTAATGAATTCTTCTAGCAAGGTAGTCTTTGCTGATGCTGGTACAAACCTTGCTTCCAACATCTCTTTGAATTGATTCCAAGTGATTTCATTCTCATTCCTTCCTGCAATGATTACTTCCCACCAGCCTAAAGCTACTCCTTTTAGCTGTCTTGAAGCCACTTGCCTCTTTCTTTGATCATCAAGTTGCATGTCATTGAAAATTCTTTCCAATGTTCTCAACCATGTTTGAATTTCCATGATACTTTCTGTCCCTTCAAAGCTTTTGCCTCCTAAATGAGTATATGTCTTAAGTAATTTTGAGAGTTCTTCATAGGGATTTTCTTGCCTTTGTCCTGCCCCATCCCTAAATGCTCTCACCAAGTCTTGCAGATTGACCATTGGTGGTGCATGGGAAGATCCTGCTCCCTGATTTGGTGGTCTCCCTACCATAGTTTGCTAATAATAATTTACATAGCTGGTCAGTTTGATTGGTAATTTGGTTGTTTCAGTGGTTTTTTTTTTCACACTGAGCACATTGTTATATATATATTTAGTTCCTTTAAATTTTTTTTTTTTATTTCTATCTAAGAACTTGATCCTTACTTCTACTATGTTAAATAACATAGCTCTGATACCAACTGAAATGACCCTCCTATATATACTCTAATTCCATAAGGAATTTTTTTTAAAGAGGATATATATATATATATATATATATATATATAGATATATCATCCATTGCAATTATAATTCTCAGGGTCAATATCTTTTTCCAATAAACCAAAATATATCCAGGATCACAATAATCAACCAATATAAATATATCAGTACATTCACAAAGATAAGCACATACATGTGAAGATGTATATGCCTCTCTTGTTTGAATCAGAGTTCTGGAAAACAAGAGGATATTGGATTGCTGATTTTTTTTTTTGACCAAACAATCCACTGGAAACATATACCTTAGTCTGTTTATCCTAACTAAGAAGTGATCAAGTAATAATCAGTGGAAATCAAGCTTTTAATATAGATGTTTGTGTTAAGTTCTGAATAGTGACAAAATCAAGCTAAAAAGAAGTGGATCCTAAGTGAACACAAGCAACATCTAGGCGTAATGGAAACGCGCCTAACTTATACACGAGAGGTCACGAGTTCGAGTGCTATGCTGGTTGGTTCAAACACAATTTTTGTTTTTTTTTTCTTTTCATTTTTCTCCTGTACAGTTTGAAATCTGTTATCTACCTATATCTACACATATATATTTTATTTTTGCCTATAACCTAACATACAAAAACAATATTTCTTGCTTTATTATTTTTGAAACCCATTCCTATAACCTGGAAGGCTTCAGGATTGATATGAATTAAGAGTCTGGTTCTTGGGTTTTGAGGATGATAGAAGTGTTTATCATTATTCATGTTTGTATTTCTTCTTATAAGATCTGTCTGGCATTTAAAATGCATTTGGTTAAAATCTGAGTGAAATTCAGATTCCTATTACAAGTGCAAAGGAAAAGGTGTGTTGATATTTGCACAAAACATGTTTATGTGCATATATATAACTGCAACTATTTGAATCTGGCTTCCATCTACCTTATTACAGATCCTTTCTTTATTTAAAAATAGGACATAAAACATTTGTATGGAACAAGTTAGATTATGGAAACCTTGCAGCCATATAAAAACATTCAACCTATGTCTATTTTCTTTTGTATTCATATGCCATGGTAGAAAATAAAACCATTTAATTTTATTTTTTTTTGAGAATCAACTACCCAGATTTTCCAAAACTTAAATCCTTTCCAAAGACTCAAGATTGACTAATACATTTATAAAATGTAATCATTCAATTTTTAACAGGGTGTTCTTGCTAAATCCACTTACAAGATTTCGATTAACTTTTTAAACATTTCAGAAATTTAACTAGGTTCATAGATTCCAGATACAAGTCAATTTCTTAACAAAATACTTAACAAAATATCCCTCCAATATTCAACACTTAGTACAAGTAGCAATTTAAGTTATCAATACATGCAGATTTCAACATTTAGGCTCTTATCTAACTAAGTTTAGCATGCTATATCTTCTTCTCAAGGCCTTGCTCCTACTCCTACTTAGTTGCTGCAATCCCTGAAAAAGCATTTGAAACTGCCTCATTTTAAATGAGACACCCCAGATGCCATTAGCACACTAGGGTCAGACACATGTCTGGTATGAGAAAATTCACAAAAGCAATTTGTTAATTAGGTTAAAATCAAGTTAAGTACATATACATAAGGTTCTGTCCTTTGGAATCAGGTAAATACTTGTGTGCATGCTCTGTGTCATTGTGCATGTGCACACTTTAATTTTCTTTCCAGAGACTACACATATGAATATGGCACATACATTCAAGCATACAACTCAATCATAGACAAACAATCATTCATACCAAACAGGAAAATAACTAATATGAGTTAAATCATTTATTCAATTCTCATATTTCAAATCTGGGAAAAACTCTAGTTTTCTCATCTTCTCAAGTATTATTCCCTTGGTATATTTATCTATCCTTGGTCTCATCTGCAATATTTATGAATCAATGGACACACTGTAATGAACTAATTCACTCCATTACACAAAGATCTCAGGACTTAAACAAGCCATGTGTCAACTTGTGTTACTCAAGCACCCAAGTCATTCCTGCAGTGTTCTTGACCCCAATTTCCTAATCAGGTTTAAGTTAATATTAGCTCTTTTGATTTTTCATGACCATACAGAGGCAAACAAGCAAACAACCATTGGTGATTACAAAATAAAGTTCTGTATATAAATATATTCATCCTGGTATTTTAAAAGGAGTTTAGGCAACTAACATTGGCTTATGGTTTCTGTGAGAGTTTTTCTTTTGCAAACATTTGTGCTTGAGTTAAACTCAGGATGACCTAGTTTCACTGAATCACAAAATTTTGTTTGCTATGCATTTTATTGAATCAGGAGCATCAGCACATAGGCAACCCTATTGCACCCCTAATTCCTTTCTATTTCAAGCCTCAGCACTTATACATGAGTATATTGCAGCTCAACATTATTTACATCTTTCTGGGTTGAGCCAAAACCAATACTACTTGCCTATTCTCAACATTTTATTTTCTGGGTATTTGTTTATATCCCTATACATTACCATATCAGAGATCTGAGTGTACAAAACAGATATGTATACTAACAACACATAAAACTTTGTTATAATAAAACAAGTAATCAACCAAAGAAAATCAAAACATTTTCAGATTTAAATTCACAGATAAACATTCAGATATGAAAATACTCTTTTAAGAAAATACTTTTAACTGGCTGCCTACATTAGGACTTATTGCCTTAGATTTTTGAGTGAGTTTTCTCACCTAGCTCTCTTCTTTGTTTCCTTAATTAATTGATGAGCTTCTGCCCTTAGCCTCAAGCTCTCTTCCTTCCTTTGTCTTATGATTTCTGTGGTGTTGTTTTCTTCTTTTTTTTTTCAAAATTCTTTTCTGAGGAGGAGAGGAGGCTGCTGCATATACATGTATATATATACAGGGTCTCTCTTAGGGTTTTGGGTATTGGCTAAGTCCATTTTTGCCCACCAGAAAAATCATGTTATCTGCATTTTTTAAACCCAAAGTTTTACCCTTCCCGGCTTAATTTGGGTGAAGAGAAAAGTGGTTACACATTTTTTTTCAGAAATTTGCTTTTCAGAAAATACTTTTCCCCCTTGTCTACAATCATGCTAAAAATGTGACTTGGTTTTGTTATTTATTAAATACTCTTTTCTAATTCTGCCTATACCAAGCACTTCCCTGTTTTATCTTATTTTTTCCTATTTTTAGCTTTCATGCAAATGGTATGTACTTCCTTCATTTATTTATAAGAGGATTATTCCTTTTTATATCTTCATTCTTTTTATTTCTGCTTATATTAAAATATGTCTGTATATTTTATTCCACTAGTTTAAACTCTAGTATTTTATTAACACATATATATTTATATAAGTCTTACTGAAATAATTTGTACACCCTCCTATATATTCCTACCTCATTCTATACTGACACACATATGCACATGTACACTCAAAATATTCAGTAGCACTCATATATACATTTACTCATGCATACTACTTTTAAGAATTTAATCTACATATATATATATATATATATATTTCCATACACATCAATATGTATGTATTCTTGGAGTTCAGGGTTTTAGCTTATATTCATGTGCATTTCCTGTGCACACATGTACACACACTGATACACTATCAAGCTATATCAATTTCCTCCTTCAAAATTTATTTAAAAATTATTTTAAATTTATTTATATTTTCCAGAATAAATTCCTAAAATCTTGGGTCATTACACATATATATATATATATGAACCATATATATACACATATATGTGTGTGCATGTGTAACAACATAATCCGTGAAGGGTATAATGTGCCTTTATATAGATGCTGAGATTTAAATTGCAACATACACATTTGATAAAAATACAAGTTTCATAATTTTGGAAAATCTAAAAACATATTTTGGGCTTAGGATTAATTTATGGAATTTTTTTAAATTAAAATAACATTTATTATTAAATAGTTGATAATAGCCCTTAATCAAATTAATTCTTAAAAATATGAATTCAAGTTGAAAAATTCTGAAACATTTTCTAAAGGTAAATGAGACATATTTTGGGCTTAGAAAAAGATCCTAGAATTTTTTCAATTGAAATTATATTTTTACAGTTCAAAAATAAATTAATTATAAAAAATAATAAATTAAGTTTTAAAATCTGAAAGTTTTCTTAAGGTGCCTGTGAAAAATCTAATGCTTATGAAATTTTTTTAGAAAATTTATCAATTGAATTTATATTATTAGTTAAATAATTGATTGCAGGACGAAAGTAAATTAATTTTAAAAAATAATAAACTAAGTTCAAATAATCTTAAAATTTTATTGTAAGCATCTTACATGGTGTAGAAAAAATAAAATTGAAATTTTGAATCATTAATTATTTAATACATAATAAACAATTCACAAAATCATTAAATAATAAAAATGTATATTAATATTTAATAAAATAATTATATATTTTATGATTCACAATAGGTATAAAACATCATATGAAAATTTATAGATTAAATATATACAAGATATAAACATATATATAATTATACATATAGAAAATTTTCAAATCTGTATACATTTAATCTAGATCTATTTATATATATTAATATAAATCAAAATTAATATATTATTTTAGAAAAAAGTCAACAATAATTCGATAAACAAAATACTACAACAAGCACATAACTAATCCAATTGTAACAAACACATGTACCCACAAAAATCTCACCTAATCTAAACAATAAATAGATCTGAATACAAACAAGTGATTTGGATGTAAATCGACATTCATATGGTAAACTTGAAATCAAAAAATAATAATAAATAAAAGTTCACCTCCTAATGAAGCCTTTGAGTCCACGTTGAACAATGAATTCTCTTCTAAGAACAATTCCTAATCTATGAGGTTGCTAATTTGGGATTGGAGACCTTCTACTACAAATTAGTATTTTTTAATTTAAATTGGATTTGAAAATATTTGGGATGATTTTAGAGGAGAGTTGCAGCCACTAAAATGAGGAGGAAGAAGACAAAAGTGGTGGTTCAAAAAAATTAATTAGTATTTGAGTAGGGTTTTGAGATTAGCTTTTATATGGGTAGGATAAGAGAGCAAATAATGATCTCGACCACACATCTCAAAACCCTAATCTCATGCATAGTAGCTGTCCCCTTCCTCTAACCTCTAAAATTCATGGGTTGTCAGCCCATTTAACACAAGTTAAATATACATAATTATATTCAACTAAATTGTTGTCGATATCTCACATCGATCAACATGTTTATAACTTTTTATTAATACATGCAACAAATTTATTTCTCAAATCATATCCAGATTTTATAATTAATATTTCATAAATATTAACTAATTTAATCGATTTATAAGAATTATAAACTAATTAAATCATTTGGTCTTAAGAGAATTCATCGATCCAGTTGTATGACTCCTAGGTGTAAATTCGGTCAGCGATTAACGTCGAATTTTTCGAACGTTAACGTTCACACTTCACTTAGCAGGTGGTGTGACATTATGGCCAAATTTATTACTTACTCATTTTCGGAAAAACCTTATTTTAATTTAATAAGCATTACCCAATTGTGACAACTATTTACACCAATTCTCTTCGTCAAAACTATATCACTTTGGACTTATTGAATTTGGTAATGCTAAAAAATTCCAACATCGTCCACATTCAACCCTATAGTCTAAACACAAAGTCCTTGGTTCAATAATTACAATTATTATTAACCGAACTACTCTAGCCAGAGATTTTGACTTTGAGTTGACTTAATTTGACCGTGATACTAACCCCATATAACTGAGGAGACGAATCCTCTCTTGAATAGTGCTTTACTTCCAATACTTCTACTCGACCCAACTATAGTCACTCGATAGATGCCATGCTATGATATGTCTATAATCAAAGCGGAGCTTTTATATTGAAGATTCATAGTATTCTCAAGTCGAATGAACTGTGTAAATTATTTACATCGATATTTTCTGTTTGGCCTTAGTTATTTAACCAACAGAAAACTATCGAATTAGTCGTTCCATGGTTATCTAATAACTATTAGTACGTAACCCTTAGGTGGCTCCAGAAGTCATGAGTAATACACTGCCCAACATTTGAAGAGCGTTACGTGCTCTAGTCTCAACGGATTTATTGATATCCAGTCTCGATGCATCTTGACTAGGAACGTTTAAAATGGTATATTTATTTTTATTGTTATAAATTACTCACGGTTACAACACTTTGTAACTACTATCACAAAACATATCATTTATGGATTTTCTATTAAATATACTTTTAATTAGTTAATTAATTAATATAACTACATTATATCAAGTATATAATAGAATGGAAACACCTTTATTTCGAACAAGATTAGTCAACGAGTTAGATATATGTAACAAATTACATAATTTCCCCTAGGGCATACCCTAAACTCTATCAATCTCCCACTTGCACTTGGTGTCAATTATGGAATCTTATTCTTACTTCTCCAATCGGTTTTCTCAAAACCAATTAGGTCAGTCCCTCAGTGAACGGGTATGCTATTATGTTTCAATTATCTATTTTGTCAATCAACTCTCTTCGATGGTGATAAACTGTTTTATCATGTGGAACAATTCAGAGTATGTCTCTCGACTTCCAGTGAGCTCTAAGTTCTATTTATGAACTATATCACGATATTGGTATCACGTAACAATGTTATGGGATTCTCAACTTTTGGAATCGGCTCAGTTATAAATTTATGCATTTATATACATATACATGCCTTTATTGCGGCGCTATTCAAGGCGATATACTTAGCCTTTTTTATTGAATTAGCCACGGTCTTTCATTTGGAACATTTCCAACTTAAAGATTCTTAACTTGAATTTATTATTGACATTTTATATTCAATATGACTTATGATGTTTGAGTCTGTACACTTCTTTATAAGGAGTTTTTGTTTCTGTAAACAATTCTCTAGTATTTCATAAATACACGAGAACACTTCAAACAACCATTTAGTGATATCTATTTGGAGTTGATATTTGCTTCTTGTATAAATTACATAAAAAATCACGATATTGTATACAACATAAAATGTATGATAATTCCTATTACTAATGCATAAGGAACTCACCTCACATGTTCTTTATTAAACAATTTAATAAGGTGTCTTTACATATCGATTTGGGACATTTCCAATATCCTCTACACTCACTATAAAAGACATCATTTACAATCCAAAGTTGAGTGTTAAAACAACTAAGGTTGATTTAACAGACGTACGTTGTTAAAATCAACAATGTGTTATTTACTTATAGTTTAGAAATATTAATGTACCTTTTAACGTTCTTTCTTAATGAACACGCTTCCTCTGCACTTTGATTGAAAATAAAACTATTTGATATTTCTATCAAAATACTTATTCAGTTTTGATGCTTATAAAATGATACTTTTGTATCATTTCTTGGATCATATTCGAAAACTTACAACCTCTATATCGTCCCACTGACTTCGAGACACTTTGGTTGTTATGTGTAGATAGACTATTCTATATCATTATTTAAATTTTTCTGTTTCATCACATATATACCAAAACACTAGGTCTTATCAAGGGATAATTTTGTGAGTAAATCTAAAATAACTTGAGTATGTTGAATAACAAATCTATTATGCTAATTTCAACAATTGAAATTTATGAGGATATTCTTATCAACGTTGCTCATTAAATTCCAACTGCATTAGTCTTGCTTATAAAGACACAATCGCAGCCGATGGATCACATCCCTTCGGTTATGACTACCAAAATCATATTTTGATTGCGTACTTGGAATTCTTTTGGATTTGTGCATCATACCATATCATAGAGTCAACACTCTTAATGGTTTAATTAAACAACTGAGGATTATATATTTTCGATTAATAAGAAATTCATAGTTTCTCTTCAATGTGCAAGAATACTTATTAGACACCCTAATGCGATTTGTTTGCTTAGGTTAGTTAATTTCATTTTATCTCACCTAATCAGTTCTATCTATGGATCGTATCCAATTCCATTTTACTACCAATAATTCTTCAAAGAAATTCCTTCACAATGAAGTTGGTATTTCTTGAAACAACAATTGTTTCTCAATGCAACAGAACAAGTATTAATAAATGTTTTATGAATTTCTTTATTTATAAAACTGATTTGGTTTTAGTTTACAAAACTTATGTTCAAAACATAAATATGTCATCCAATGATAGTCTTCCCCAAAATCCTTTGGAAGATTCATACAAGATACCTCATGAACAATTATTACGTGTAATCTTTCGACTCACACAACCTGCCAACTCCTTGGCCTAGTGTAACAACCCGCATATTTTACGATTGTATACTTAAATATTTTATTTAAATATAGCGTCGTTAATCGGATTGAAGTCCGAAAAGCTACTTTTTGCAAACAGTCGAATTGGGACTCGAGACCACTTCCATTGAGTTCAAAATGCTGTTTGCGACTTTTTTAAGTATAAGCTTCGATATGTTTGGAGAAAGTTGAATTTTGCTATTTTCACTTGGGCATTTGGGTTTGGGTTTCACCCAACTCATTCTATAACCTAACTCAGCCCTTCTCTTCATCCACTCATCCTCATTTCATTTCTTTTTCTCAAGCTAAACTGAAAATGGGGGAAGAGAAGTGGAATTAGATATTCCAAGCCCTAGATTCAATTGCAAACTCCATTTCTTGCTCCAAATTCAAAGAGAAACTTAGGTAAGTCTTCTCTTCATCTTCTAAAACTCATTCTCTCTTCAATTTCAGAAATTTCCTAAACCTAACTTAGGGAATGTTCTTCTTTTTAGCTTAGATTCAAGCTACTTTGGGTTGAAGTGAAGAGTGTTGATCTTTCTTTTGTGATTAAGCTTCTCCTTCATCATTTTTGGGTTTAAAGGTGAGATTTTTATCTCACATCTTTGTCTATAACTATCTTTGATGTTAGGTATGAATTCCTAACACTTGTTCATGATCATTTGCTTTTGGTTTGAATTGATTTGGTGAACATTTCAATTTTTGGTGTTTTGAAGTCAAAACTTTGAAAATCCTTGTTTTCATTCGTGAACATGTTTTTGGTGGCGTATCGAAGAGCCTATAGGGCTGGGTTGCCGATTGGCGTAAACCCCTAGCGCCCATCGCTCGTCCGTTCGCCAATTGGTTGGGATTTTGCCCCTTGGGGGCTAGGCTGAGAATACTGGAATTTCCAGTATCGGTCGACCGACCACTCTGGGTCAGTCGACCGAGCCTGGAAATAGAAAGTTTCCAAGCATTGGAATACTGGAATTTCCAGTATCAGTCGACCGACCACTCTGGGTCAGTCGACCGAGCCTGGAAACAGAGAGTTTCCAGGCATTGGAATACTGGAATTTCCAGTATCGGTCGACCGAGCCTGGAAACAGAAAGTTTCCAGGCATGATTCAGTCGACTGACCACCCTGGTCCAGTCGACTGAATCTGCTGTCTCTGCCTATCTTGCCTTTTGTGTTTGAGTTTCCAATTTTTAATCGATTCTTGATTCTCCATTTTGCTGTTATCATTTGTTATCGATTTTGATGACTTCTATTTCAGGATTTTTGGGTATATCCATTTTGATGGATTCGACATCGATTTCTCTGGATTTGATTCACGTCATCGTATGTGAATTTTTGGATGGTTGATTGTTTCTACAATCATTTCTGTGCTTTGTCACTTTAAAATACAAAGGTTTTATACTAGTAGTAAATATTAAAACTCTTTTACAAATATGATTTCAACACTATTTTTAATACAAAGCTCGTTTATAAAACCGTTTTCTAATCTATTAGTATATACAAACCTTTACCTCATTTGTATGAGAAAATCTAATTAAACGGCTTAGTAAAACAAGTGGTATGAAACACTTGCGTTTACTTCGTCGGTTAATTTATAGACTTGTTCGATTAAAACTCCTGTGACAACTTTCGAGTGGAAATTTACAATCTGTTCGTAAATATTTGAGTTAAGCTAGTGGTTATGGGACATGAAGCTAAACTCTTATATTTACTAGCTTAGTGTAATTTACACTTATTTTCGAGTGGAAGTCTACAATCTGTTTGTAAATATTTGAGTTAAGCTAGTGGTTATGGGACATGAAGCTAAACTCTTATATTTACTAGCTTAGTGTAATTTACACTTGTCGATCATTGATGATCGTTTTGTGATTTAGACTAGCGATTGAGCGATGTCTCTTTGTTGGTATGGGGATTAAAACCCATTTGGGGAGCTTCGACTCAAATTTGGCGGGGTAGCGACCCGTGGTCGTCGGACCGTTCGTGGAGCAATCGGCTCAATGAGTCTGTGCATGAGTCGTATCTTTTAGGGTGCATCGATGTTTGGCTCATTTATCCGCGTGGGGAATGTACCATGACCGAATCTGTGCATGAGTCGTATCTTTTAGGGTGCGTCAATGTTCAGTTCATTTATTGGGTTAGCGACCCATGGAATAGCGTTCCGTTTATGTTGCATGTGTTTGGGAGTTTTCATGCTCCCGTCTGTGATAGACCTTCCCCCTTTTTGTGATTTCTGGATTTCTCGTTGTGATTTCTAGAATTTATGTTTCACCAACTTTTGCGTTTGGCATTTATATGTTTGTCAATATTTGTAGTTTGGTGAATAAAATAAAGAATATGATATTATTTTTGGTATTTTGAGATGATTGAAGATATTGTATGATTTTTGTTGTTATTTGATGAATACTTGACACAGTATGGCATTTCTTTGTTATCATACGTTTTTGGTCGCATCTCTTATCCTATCTCATTTTATCTGATAATTATAGCTAGACTGATCCGTTTATTATTTTCTTCTTAAATAATACTCGGGTCAGATCGAGATATTTCAGGTGCTCCTGCTTGACTTCTTATCATGGTCCTTCTCCTGACTTTTGGCTAACTACTTTAGATTAGTAGTTTTTGTTATTATACATTTGAGTTATGGACTCCTTGATGTATAATTATTCTTTTGCCTAGCACTTGTATCTATTCTCTTGTGATGCAGTGGATCTTGTTTTACCACTACTTTGATGTACACTTCTTTGTGTTATATTCATATATGTTTCCGCCTTTGTGATATGAATGTCTGTGACTGATTTGTGTTATGTTTATTTCTATATTTGTTTCCGAAGTCCACTTAGCCACTGTGTGGTAGCTTTGAGTTTGTATTTGATATGTCGGATTTCCTCTTGAAATGAAATGTAAGTTATATTTTCTGACATATCAGTACTCGCACAAAGCAATTGCACAGATGGTCGCCCCTCAACAGCCTTATTCTTCGTGCTAGTCGACAGCATTACCCCATAGTGTCCTTGGCTAGCGTGAGCATAGAGGTGGGGCGTCACAGCATGGTATCAGAGCCAAACTTCAGAACAATGTAGAATAATCTAGCAAGGATCATTGTCCTAAGTCTTTCTTAGGAATCGTGCCATAGGATTTAATTCGAGTCTTCGTACCGTTCTATCCTATTTTCTTTTGTGATGCCTTGTTTTATCAATCAAGATTGTTTGATATTTATTCTGAGGATAACCTTTTTCTTCTTTCTTTCTTAAAGAAGAGAAATGGTTAGATCTGGCAGTCCCAGCGCCGGTCAATCCAATGCCACTTCTCTGGATGGCGTATTCATGTCTGCCCAACAACTTTTGGATCTTGTAAAGAATCAAAGGTTTATCTGTGCTTTGAGTAAGAACCCTGAAAAGGTTTTACCTCTGAAATTAGAAGTGCCTTTCAATCAGTTTGTAGATATCACTCTTCGACTAGAAGAGGCCAATAAAGAAAATGATGTTGAAGTTGTGGATGCCAAACAAAACTTCAACCTCAACAAGAAAAGGCATATTAAGTTCAAAAGCCCTAATCCCAACAAGAAAGGGAGGCAGGCAATTTCGGTAGCAAAGACTCCTACCACTAGTCGTGGACGATGCTACAATTGTGGTTCTACGGACCACTATGCGAATAAGTGTCCAAAGCCTCTTACTTGTCGATATTGCAAAGGTTTGGGTCATCTTTTATCCTCATGCCCCAAACTTCCAAAGAAGAGAGAGGGAAAGGTTCAAGCTCCTAGTGACACTTCTTATAGTCAAGATATTTCTCATTCTATCCTTGATGATATTTTTTTGTGATTATCTTATTCAAGTTCCTTTTGATTTGGGTTCATCTCATTATTTTATATCAAATGAACTTGATGATTCTTTCTCTTTTTAAATTTTTGGGCTTGATGACTTCATTGAGAATTGCGAATTCGATTGATGGATCCGCAACACTCAATTTACTTTGTGAAAATGTCAAGATTATTTTTGTGATTTTTCTTTTTGAGCCGATTTGCATGTTATGCGTTATTTAGGCTTCGAAACTGATTTTGGGAAAGGATTGGCTTAATTATTATGAAGGCCATATCCTATGTCCAATGTGGACTATTTATCTTCGACGTCTTCAATCTTTTAAGCAGATTTCTTTTGTTCTTAATAATTTTGATTTCCAAATTCGATGATATCATTTTAATTCTTCAAACTCACTTGATGAGGAAAGTGCTATTTCTCTCATTCAAGTAGGTTGTGATTTTTCCGGTATATTTGAGCTTGTCTTAGGATTATCACCTAAGCATTCTATTGAGTGGTGCTAAGGTCTTTTCAGCTCGACCTTGCCACCGGTTTTCATCAGCTACGAGTTGCGGAGGATAGCATTCCACCTACCGCATTCCGCACTCGTTATGATTCTTGTGTGTGGTTTGTTATGTCATTCGATTTGACGAACCTTCTACCTTGTTTCATCCATTTTGTGAATCGAGTAATCTACGAATATCTCGATTAGTTTATTCTTATATTTACTGATTATATATGAAAATAACAAATTTAAAATTTGTAAATCTTTTTAATAAGATATTTATAAGTATGATTGGGTTTTATTCTCAAAACAAGCAAAGAATATTTGTAAATTTTATAAGAAACTTGTTTATCATAGAAGATGATTTTGTGTTGTTTTGCTCATTGAGTGCTTTAAGAATTCTGGTCGGTGCGCTTGATCAACGTTATCGATAGGAATATCCTAAACGCTTTGATGAGACAGTTAGACACAATAAATTGACTTGTAATAAGTAAATTTTTCTAAAAAGATGAATATATAAAGTTAACTATAATTTTGAAAGTCTTAGCTTTTCGGGAAAGAGAATCGATTAAAGGAACTCTTTTCCGATGCTTTTATTCTTGCGGTTCCCGAAGGGAACCAAGACTTCATTGTTTGTATTGTATTGGTTTGGATGTCGTTCTCTTGCAAAAGAGAACATGCTATCACTTTTGCTTCTAATCATTAAAATCTATCGAGACTAGATATGCCGCTCATGATCTAGAGCTCGCGGCTATTGTTTTCGCTTTTAGAGTTCGGCATCATTATTTTGGGGGAGAAATTCGTTCTCCACTCCGATCGTAAATCTTTGAAATCTTTATTTTCTCATAAGGAACTTAATGTTGGCTCGAGTTCCTTGCATCTTATGATCTTGATATTCTTTGTACTCCGGAAAAGGGTAATCGTGTTGCCGATGCCTTAGCCGAAAGCAACAAGCTGTTGTTTCTATGATGATATTTGAATGGAATGATCTCGATACTTTAACCACTTGTGAGATTCGAGATCATGAATCCAATTCATGTTCATCTCTTGTTTTTGTAGCCTTGAGGCTCATCCTTCTCTTTTGAATCGCATCCTTGAAGCTCTAAAATAAAATCCCGAATTGGCTTTTCTTAGTCAAAGTTGTAGGGATCAAAATAAGGTTGATGGTTTGAAAGATTTTGAAATCGATGCTCGTGGTAGCGTTAGAGTGTTTGGTAGACTTATTGTGCCAAACATTTATGATCTTCGTAAAGACAGTTTAGATGGTTCTCATCGTTCTAAATTTACCATTCATCCCGGTAATAGTAGTGACTTTATTATTGGGATGGAATGAAATCTAATATTGCTAACTTCATTAAGCGTTGCATGACTTACCAACTCATTAAGGCCGAGCATCAAAGGCCCGGTGGGTTATTGCAACCTTTGGACATTCCTATTTGGAAGTGGGATCAAATTTTCCATGGACCTCATTTACGGTCTTCCCCGATTCTCGTTCGGGTCATGACGGTTTATGGGTAATTGTAGATAGACTTACAAAATCCGTCCATTTTATCCCCGTTCGATCTAATCGGACCGTACCTCTTTTGGCTGAACTCTATGTCAGATTAGACTGCGTGGAGTCCCTACTTCTATTGTTAGAAATCGTGATCCATTATTTTACTAGTGGACTTCGGATGACCATGATACTAACCTCATATAACCGAGGAGACGAATCCTTTCTTGAATAGTGTTTCACTTCCAATGCTTCCACTCGACCTAACTATAGTCGTTCGACGGATGCCATGCCACGATTTAACTATAATCAAAGCGGAGCTTCCACATTGAAGATCAAATGTATTCTCAAGTCGAGAAAACTCTGTAAGTTAGTCACATTGATATTCTTTGCTTGACCTTAGTTATACTAACCAATAGAAAACGATCGAGTGAGTCATTCCATACAAAATTCGTTTGTATCGATCACGGATCGAGTGCAAATCGCGTGGGATCGATCGCGTGGGCCCATCCACGTGCCAGAAGAGGTCTCCCAAGATCTGAGTGAGATATTTGCAACCTACGCCTATAAATAGCAACCTAGAACCTACAGAAAGGGGACCTTTTGGCTCTTTGACGTCCAGACTCTGCCGAATTCACCATTATACTCGAATTTTACTATTGTACTCGAGATTTACTATTGTAATTCGCTGTAACCAGCAAGCAAAAGTTAATAAAGATCAATCATTTCATAGTGGACGTAGGCAACAGCCGAACCACTCTAAATCTCTGTGTGCCTTTGTTGTTTTTTTGATTATTGCCTGAAGTGTTTGTTAGATAATCCTCTTTTTACATTTATTTCTTCATTTTATCTCTTCAAACCCTTCCGAAGAGTGTTGTGTCCAATTTTGGTACAAACATGTTGGTGCTTTCACTGAGAAAACATAGTTTTTCTCCTACTCGTTGGATCTACTATCAATATCGGATTGCACAAATCTAAGAAGAAGATCCAGATTTCAAAGACTAAAGTTCTTCCATCTTATTCAGATTTGCATCAAATCTAGGAAAGAGCTTCACTACTCATCATGGTTAACACAAGGACTACTTCTACTATTGCAGATCCAGAAGGACGGGATCGATAGAATCCCATGCAACTGCCTCCGACTGATCAGAATGCTTTCGGACCACCAGATATGCAAGGCCCTGTTACTAGGGAAGAATTCCAGATGTTGATGCAAGAGTTGACTCAGAGCCACCAACAGCTCACTCAACAGCTCTGTGCCAATGCGGAACTGACAAACCAGCTAAACCGTTAGAGACGAAGGAGATCTAGGAGGGATCAGGCTTCCTATTCATCCACTGAAAGTTCAGCCTCTTCTGATTATCATCATAGATCCACGCGCCCGCGACTAGATGGAAGTTATACTCAGGCTACTAGACATCAGCATGCACTGAACCTTGGGAAACGGACAGCTGGCCCATCAATCTGCCATCAGACTGGACCCTCCTCCCGAGGTGGTACTATTCCATATCATGTTACAGACAACCGCACTAACACCACTGCTATTGAATCGGGAGTTGATGCCCGAAATTGGACAGATCCGAACCATCACCAATATGAACATGTTTGATGTGTGTTTAGTGTTTGATGATAACAAAATATATATATCGAATTATAGATGTGTTTGCAGATTTTATTTTACACATTTACAGATGTTATTTTACACATACAGGAATAAATATAAATATTGAATAATAATGCTATTGCACAGAATTTAATAAATTCAAACAGTATTTTTATTCAATATAATATTTTATTCAGTACAATGTTTTCAGTTCGTACACTGATTTCATATTTACATTTCACTCTCACTCATACATTTTCACATTTACATTTCTGTCCTCATACACTCAGTCTTCTGCATCTGCATTGTCCAGCTCCAGTATTTGTCTTGTCTCCTATGTACCTGTATAATTAACAACTACAGCAGTAATCTGAAAAGAAACAAATTTAATTTGCAAAAATATAAAATTTGTTTTTATAGCTGTCTCAGATATATGGGTTATTGTCATCATCTTTGATTTTGTAATATCTGTGCATATCAGTATTTATTTTCAGGGATAGGTGATTACGAGTGGCTGCATTACACACGTATACACGTGTGCACTGCCTCGCCAACTCGAGTGCACAAGGTCAAATCAAAATCAGATTCAACACAAGTGCAAATGGCCTCGACCAAAATATCAATGATTACTGCAACAATGAACTGTGCATGTACACAGGGAAATCAAATGTACATGAATGCACAGGTGAATCAAAACTACAAAGGCTACAGCAACCAGTACTCAAGTAATACAAATATCACAAGTGTCAGTGCAACTGGACAACAAAACAGTAACTAAACAGAGTCAAAGTATACAAGTGAATCAACTACAGGTTAGACAACTCAAAGTCAGGTACAAGTTACTACAGCAAGCATGCACACATATGAAGTGTTTTCAAGTCCAAATGAACCAGTAATGAACCAGACTACAATGAAGGCAACAAGTTGTTATGTCAAAGTCAGGTTCATGTGACTCAAGATCAAAGACCAGACTTATGAACATGTACAAGATCAACAAAGTGTACACAGTAAAGTCTACAGGCAAATGGTCAAAAGTACACAAGTGAATCTAGTGCTAACATGAACAGGTTCAAGTGACAAACAAGCAGCACAAGACAATATTCAAGTGCAGACTCAAGAGAACACATGCAACATGAAGCACTGCAATTCAAATAGCAGTACAACTGGAAGTGATCAAGTGAACACATGCAACTATAACAGAATACACTGTCAACAAAATGTATCGAGTTAAAAAGCAAACAAGAATCAAGCTAACAGTTAATATGGAGTCTAAACAATGTATACAGAAAACTACAGCAAGGCTCAACAGACTTATCTACATAACAAATGGCCGAAGTCAATCACAACATCATTATCAAGTGCAATGAAGACTACAATGTACTCAAGTGATTGAAACTGCAAGATGTACCAAATGCAAATGCAAATTCATGTCAAAGCTGATGTCAGGAATGAACACAGAGTTGAGCACTAATTTATAATCAAGTCAAAGTCAATACCGAAGTCATTGAAGAAAACAATACCGTGGCTAACAAGTATTTTCGCAGTTCAAAATCAAGTATTTGCCGTATAAAACCAGAAGATCGAAAAAAACTATCAAAGCCGAATGTATGAAAAAGTCATGTTTTATAATTTAGGAAAGTAAAAGGTTCGACTGCTTTAAAATCAGAAGATCGAACGTATAAAATCGAAGCCGTGGATCAAAAGGAATTTCCAAAAATACGAAAGTGTAAAAACAGAAAGTATAAACAACGTGGTGATCAAGGAATACAAATCAGACGCCTATATAAACCACCCAAAATCATCATCGACTTCGTGGTGAAGAGCAGAGAAAATAAAACCCAATCATCACCGACATAAAGCTAAAAGCATTCAAGTTCAAATCAGAGAACACAAAGCAGAAGTACATACCAATTTCAGAGACGAAGCCGAAGCTCTAAATTGCAACAGGGTAAAACCCTAACTCCAGAGTCGCCACAAACGAAACCGAAGCTTCAATTCGCCAGCAAAACTAACAAGGGCAAAGCCCTAATTCCAGACTAGAGAGAAGAGCCAAAGCCTCAATTCTAGATTCGAGAATCAACAAAGATTCAGGAAGGCGAAGCTAAGAATTCCAGAATCGATAGAAAGAATCACCGAAGCCCTAATTTTTGTTCGCCATTCTTTCATCAGGGATCGGGCAAAGAAAAGGGGATCGAAGACAACACAAGCGGGCCGAAGTTTTAGTGCAAATAAAATAAAAGTAGGGTCGGGTCTTGTTTATTATTAAGGATTTAAAATTGGTCTAGGGTTATTTATTTTATAGGGCAAAATTGATTTAAAATTTACAATTTAAATTTTGTCCCTGGTTTTCTTTGTAGTTTTAGTTTTTTTAGTTTTTATTTTTTCAAGTCAAGTAAGGGTAAATCACCACCTAGGGTTTAGGTAGTGTCAGATTGTCTAGTTAGGGTTAGTTCAGTGAGCAGGGTGTGCGAGTTTACAAGGCTTTATAGGCGGAGCAGGGTGTGCGAGTCTGTAGGAGTGTTTGTAAGCGGGATACTGTTTAATCCTAATAGAAATCTGGGAATGCAGGAGTAGGCAGGGGTTGCCGAAGCTGGGTAAATTTTGTGTGTGATTTACTTTTCTGCATATTTACTTCTCTGCAGTTTGATTACGTGTTTAATTCGTTAAAATTTGCTATAACCCTATTCACCCCCCTCTAGGGTTAATCTAGATCCTACAAGTGGTATCAGAGCGAGGTAATTTTTTCTTTAAGTCATGAATCTATCAAATAATGCTTTTTCTGAGGGGCAATCTATTGCTAGGCCACCAATGTTTAATGGTAATGATTATGCTTACTGGAAAGTTAGGATGAGTATCTATCTTAGTTCTGTTGATTACGATGTTTGGGATATTATTGAATCTGGCTATAAAACTCCCACTATAACTGTTGGTGATACTGAGATCCCTAAACCAAAGGATAGGTGGGATGCTAATGATAAGAAATTAAAAACTACTAATGCTAAAGCCATGAATGCTCTGATCTGTGCTCTTGATAAAACTGAATTTAATAGAATTTCTCATTGTAAAATAGCACAGGAAATTTGGCATACTTTGGGGGTGACACACGAAGGAACTTCTCAAGTCAAAGAGTCTCGTCTAGCCCTGTTCAACAATGAATACGAGAACTTTGTGATGGACAAAGGCGAGAGCATAAAGGATATGTTTGGACGCTTCTCAACCTTGGTGTACAATGCTAGAGCGCTTGGAAAGGTATTCTCTGAGATAGAGCTAGTGAGGAAGATTCTACGAGTCTTACCGATGAACTTTGAGGCAAAAGTCACGGCAATACAAGAATCAAAAGATTTAAGTAAACTGAGCATGGAGGATTTGATCGGAAATCTGATAACGTATGAGCTTGAGTTAAAAGCCAAGGAGGAACGCATCAATTCCGAACCAAAGAAGAAGACAATTGCCTTAAAGAGCAGAGAAGAGAGCGATGAAGAAGAAGAAGATCCAATTGAAGTGCTTGCAATGGCTGTCAATAATCTTAGAAGAAGATTCAAGCCACGCAAAAAGAAAACCAGTGGTAATAGGTCAAAAGATTCTGACAACTCTGAAAATGAATTAACCTGCTATAACTGTAACAAGCCTGGTCACTTCAAACAAAATTTTCCACTTCTCAAAAACAACAAGGGAAAGAAAAAGAAGAAAAAGGCCTTCACAGCAACTTGTGATGATGAGGAAGGAGAGGAAGTTTCAACTGATAACTCAGAGGAGGCAAACTTGTGTCTTACGGCAAGATCAGATTCAAAAGCAAACTCAGAGGAATCAAGATCAGATTCAGAAGCAAGCTCAGAGGAATCTAGTGAGGTAAAGAACTATACTTATAAAGAACTTGTTTATTTGTGCCTTGATCTTACTAAAACAGTTGATGCTCTTGATTCTAAAATTGAAAAACTGAAATCTGATAGAAGAAAACTTGCTCATGAAAATTTTAGGTTAGAATCTGAACTTGAAAAAATTCAAAACCTAGAATGTAAAAACTGTAAAATTTAGATTAAGAATTATCAAAACTGAAGAATAATTTTGAGAATCTTGAAAAAGAAAACTTGAATCTAAAGGAAACCATTAAAGCTAGGAAAAAGGATTTTATAAATAGATGCACCTCACTTGTGTCTGAAAACTCAACACTGAAAACCAGAGTCCAAGATCTTGAGAAATCACTAAATAACTTTTCAAGAGGAGAAAAATCATTCAATATGTTATTGGGAAATCAATTGTTTGCTAACAATAGAAAAGGACTAGGTTTTGGGAAATCACAAGTTGATGATAGTGCAAAAGTAAAGGGTATCTTTACTGAATGTGAAATAATTGGACATCATGTTGAAAATTGTAGTCATAGGAACAAGAACACGAAATTTATACAAGTTTGGGTTCCTAAAAATTCTACAAACAAATTTCATGTCTATTGGAACAAAAATGAAAAGACAAAACAAGTTTGGGTTCCAAAAGGATTGTATATTCAAAATTATTCTGCCACTAACAACCATGGACCTATAAAAACAAATAGGTCACAAAAATCATTAACCGTGTAGGTGTGGTGGCAGGCTAAGGAATAACATTAGTGTTATCTGGACTCTGGCTGTTCCAGATACACAACGGGCGACAAATCAACGTTCCTTAGCCTAGTATAAAGGTGACAGATTCACTATGGGCAAACAACTAAAGATTATCGTACAGGTAAAACAGGTAGTTGTATTTACTTCCAAACGATAGATAACCGGTAAGAATCTGCATCATAATCTGAATTAAATCAGCCAGTTATGATTGATGGTGTTACTTTTGATTTTTAACCAATCATCTTACTCGAAGTAATTGTGATGATTGACAGAATCTAACTTGCTTGATTTATGATCTTATATGATTTGATTTTGCCTTGTGCTTAAAAATTGATCAACCATTTTTCTTGAGCTTAATCTGTTTGGTCAAATTATGATGTTGATTGATTATTGAGTACTCATGCCATAAAAGTATTTTTAGAAACTGATGAAACTATTGAAACTTCACTGATGAAAACTTCAAATTGCTTTTGAGATAATCATGATATTTTAACTGTGATCCTACGGAAGGTATACACACTCGCTCTTCATTTGATAAAAGTTTGTGTGCGTTTTGTTGTCACAGTGGTTTATTTCTAAAATTGAATCTGATTTTGTTGAAATGATTCTTAATATGAAAGTTGAATTTGAGAGATGCAAAGTTGAACTTAATTAATTTGAAAGAAGATATATCGAGGGATAATCAGTTCACTTTTCTATCTTACTGCTTCTAGACCCGATATTATGTTTTCTGTGTGTTTGTGTGCACGTTTTCAATCTAACCCTAAAGAATCACATTTGAAAGCCACTAAACGAATTTTAAGATATCTTTCACACACACACAAATTTGGACTATGGTATTGTTCTTGTGAAAATTTTGATTTAGTTGGTTATTCTGATGCTGATTATGCGGGTTCACTAGTTGACAGGAAAAGTACTAGTGGGACATGTTTCATGCTAGGACATTCATTAATTTCATTATCTAATAATCCTGTTCATCATTCACGCACGAAACACATTGATGTGAGACACCATTTTCTTAGAAGATCACATTGCTAGGGAAGACATTTGCATTGAATTCATTTCAACTGAGGATTAACTTGCTAATATTTTCACAAAACCCCTCCCCGAAGACAGATTTTCCAGATTACGTTTGAATTTGGGGATTATGGAAATTGACTAATCATTTTTCAATTTTTGGTTGAAATATTCTTGGATATTATTTTCAACTTCAATTTCTAAAATTCAAACCTATTTTGGATATCATTCAAAGATTGATTCGAATATGGTATTCAGTAGTGGAAATACGTTTGGTTTATGAAATTTCATAATATGATTAATTTGGTAAGTTATTCCACGACCATTTCTGTCTCTACCATCTTTCTATCATTCACAATGGTTTTGAAAAATGAGAAGAGTGAATCATTTTTAAATTAAAAAGGAAAATAAAGAAAATTTTTAAAGATATTTCTCATGCATCCATTCTCATTTAAAAGTCCTTATGGTTATGCACGGATGGATCATGTGAGGTTATCATCACTCCATTCTCATTTAAAAGTCCTTATTGTTATGCGTGGATGGAGCTTGATAACTAATGAGTAACTGCTAATCCCATTTAAAAGTCCTTATGGTTATGCGTGGTTAGTAAGTGCTTATTTCTTTTGTGCTTAAATGTCAAATCCTTTTAAAATTATAATAAATAGAATCAAACATCTCTCTTCTCATTATAAAAACCAAATCATCGATCCATTCTCTAAAATGTGGAAATTGTTATCTTGTTATGATATATTATGGTTTTTCCCTGTTTTTTCCATTTGTTTTCCCCTATTGTTTCATTATCTTTTGTCAGTCTTTTGATGATAACAAAAGGGGGAGAAGAACGAGATTTTGATAAGGAAATAAGTATTTCTAGAATATTTTACTAAATTTGTTAAATGTTGTTAGTTATCTTTCAATAGTTCTTTTATTCGTCGGTAATTTACTAAATCTTCTAAGGGAGTAGTCTCAGTTGTAGGGGGAGCATACATATAGGGGGAGCTAAATTTTTCATGATTAAACACATTTACTAGAATTTCAAAATCTTTAACATATATGTTTGTCATCATCAAAAGGGGGAGATTGTTTGATGTGTGTTTAGTGTTTGATGATAACAAAATATATATATCGAATTATAGATGTGTTTGCAGATTTTATTTTACACATTTACAGATGTTATTTTACACATACAGGAATAAATATAAATATTGAATAATAATGCTATTGCACAGAATTTAATAAATTCAAACAGTATTTTTATTCAATATAATATTTTATTCAGTACAATGTTTTCAGTTCGTACACTGATTTCATATTTACATTTCACTCTCACTCATACATTTTCACATTTACATTTCTGTCCTCATACACTCAGTCTTCTGCATCTGCATTGTCCAGCTCCAATATTTGTCTTGTCTCCTATGTACCTATATAATTAACAACTACAGCAGTAATCTGAAAAGAAACAAATTTAATTTGCAAAAATATAAAATTTGTTTTTATAGCTGTCTCAGATATATGGGTTATCGTCATCATATTTGATTTTGTAATATCTGTGCATATCAGTATTTATTTTTAGGGATAGGTGATTACAAGTGGCTGCAGTACACACGTATACACGTGTGCACTGCCTCGCCAACTCGAGTGCACAAGGTCAAATCAAAATCAGATTCAACATAAGTGCAAATGGCCTCGACCAAAATATCAATGATTACTGCAACAATGAACTGTGCATGTACACAGGGAAATCAAATGTACATGAATGCACAGGTGAATCAAAACTACAAAGGCTACAGCAACCAGTACTCAAGTAATACAAATATCACAAGTGTCAGTGCAACTGGACAACAAAACAGTAACTAAACAGAGTCAAAGTATACAAGTGAATCAACTACAGGTTAGACAACTCAAAGTCAGGTACAAGTTACTACAGCAAGCATGCACACATATGAAGTGTTTTCAAGTCCAAATGAACCAGTAATGAACCAGACTACAATGAAGGCAACAAGTTGTTATGTCAAAGTCAGGTTCAAGTGACTCAAGATCAAAGACCAGACTTATGAACATGTACAAGATCAACAAAGTGTACACAGTAAAGTCTACAGGCAAATGGTCAAAAGTACACAAGTGAATCTAGTGCTAACATGAACAGGTTCAAGTGACAAACAAGCAGCACAAGACAATATTCAAGTGCAGACTCAAGAGAACACATGCAACATGAAGCACTGCAATTCAAATAGCAGTACAACTGGAAGTGATCAAGTGAACACATGCAACTATAACAGAATACACTGTCAACAAAATGTATCGAGTTAAAAAGCAAACAAGAATCAAGCTAACAGTTAATATGGAGTCTAAACAATGTATACAGAAAACTACAGCAAGGCTCAACAGACTTATCTACATAACAAATGGCCGAAGTCAATCACAACATCATTATCAAGTGCAATGAAGACTACAATGTACTCAAGTGATTGAAACTGCAAGATGTACCAAATGCAAATGCAAATTCATGTCAAAGCTGATGTCAGGAATGAACACAGAGTTGAGCACTAATTTATAATCAAGTCAAAGTCAATACCGAAGTCATTGAAGAAAACAATACCGTGGCTAACAAGTATTTTCGCAGTTCAAAATCAAGTATTTGCCGTATAAAACCAGAAGGTCGAAAAAAAATATCAAAGCCGAATGTATGAAAAAGTCATGTTTTATAATTTAGGAAAGTAAAAGGTTCGACTGCTTTAAAATCAGAAGATCGAACGTATAAAATCGAAGCCGTGGATCAAAAGGAATTTCCAAAAATACGAAAGTGTAAAAACAGAAAGTATAAACAACGTGGTGATCAAGGAATACAAATCAGACGCCTATATAAACCACCCAAAATCATCATCGACTTCGTGGTGAAGAGCAGAGAAAATAAAACCCAATCATCACCGACATAAAGCTAAAAGCATTCAAGTTCAAATCAGAGAACACAAAGCAGAAGTACATACCAATTTCAGAGACGAAGCCGAAGCTCTAAATTGCAACAGGGTAAAACCCTAACTCCAGAGTCGCCACAAACGAAACCGAAGCTTCAATTCGCCAGCAAAACTAACAAGGGCAAAGCCCTAATTCCAGACTAGAGAGAAGAGCCAAAGCCTCAATTCTAGATTCGAGAATCAACAAAGATTCAGGAAGGCGAAGCTAAGAATTCCAGAATCGACAGAAAGAATCACCGAAGCCCTAATTTTTGTTCGCCATTCTTTCATCAGGGATCGGGCAAAGAAAAGGGGATCGAAGACAACACAAGCGGGCCGAAGTTTTAGTGCAAATAAAATAAAAGTAGGGTTGGGTCTTGTTTATTATTAAGGATTTAAAATTGGTCTAGGGTTATTTATTTTATAGGGCAAAATTGATTTAAAATTTACAATTTAAATTTTGTCCCTGGTTTTCTTTGTAGTTTTAGTTTTTTCAGTTTTTTTTTCAAGTCAAGTAAGGGTAAATCACCACCTAGGGTTTAGGTAGTGTCAGATTGTCTAGTTAGGGTTAGTTCAGTGAGCAGGGTGTGCGAGTTTACAAAGCTCTATAGGCGGAGCAGGGTGTGCGAGTCTGTAGGAGTGTTTGTAAGCGGGATACTGTTTAATCCTAATAGAAATCTGGGAATGCAGCAGTAGGCAGGGGTTGCCGAAGCTGGGTAAATTTTGTGTGTGATTTACTTTTCTGCATATTTACTTCTCTGCAGTTTGATTACGTGTTTAATTTGTTAAAATTTGCTATAACCCTATTCACCCCCCTCCCCTCTAGGGTTAATCTAGATCCTACAAAACATACTCCCGAACCATATGTCCCCAAAAACATAGAACCAAGGAGTTGAGACATGGACCATCGATAGCGACCGGTCCCTCCTCGCATTGTGGAACCCGACCACACCTTGGCCCAGCGTGCTCAAAATGTACCAGTACCGGATATCCCGACGATGATCCGAGAAAGTCAAGGCCTCACTAATGACGACTGGGGAATCTTCTAGAGTCATAATCCTTTTACTGATGAGATACTTTATGCTGAACCACCTCGGCGATTCAGGATGCCGACTTTACCCGTTTACGAAGGGAGCTCAAATCCTAATCAACATATCTTAAAATATGAATTGTTGATGAATGCTGCGCGAGCTGATGACGCAGTTAAGTACCGAAGCTTCCCGATCTCTCTAGGGGGCATAGCGACTATGTGGTTTACCCGACTGCCACCTCAATCTATCTCATATTTTGATCAGCTGGCGACAAAGTTTATTGAACAATTCTGTATGCATGTCGCAAGACCGAAGGATGTTAATACTTTATCTAGTGTCACTCAAGCACCTGGAGAGACACTCAGGTGTTATTTAGAGAGATTTCATGCTGCATGTGCCGAGATCAGCAACCCAAATGATAACTCTATCCTTGTGGCATTGACTAAGGGGATTGAGCCCGATTCTGAGTTCGGCAACTGGTTGGTCGGAAAACCCCCAACATCATTGGACCATTTCTATTCCAAGGCAGCCCAATTCTTGAGAAGGGAGGATGCGAAACAGTCTAGGAAAAAGGATGATGCGGGGCCTAGTTTGGAAGGAATTCAAAGTAATATTGCTATTAAACAATCTAGGGAGAGCTCCAGAAAAGTGCAATTGAACATTCAGAATAAACAAGAATAGCAAAAAGGCAATGGTAACCAAAATAGAAAACGGGATCAGAACCATGGTCCACGACGTAGAGCTCCTATGTTTGATAACTACACTCCTTTGAATACATCGCTGGAGAATATGTATTTACAGACCTGCGATACTATTCAGTACAAAAAGCCTACTCCGAAACAGTCAACGGAGAAACAAATCCATACAGGAAAATTTTGTAGATTCCATGAAAGCTACGGCCATAACACAAATGAATGTCGTCACTTGCAGGATCTCATCGAAAAGTTGATAAGAGAGGGAAAGTTAGAACAGTTTGTGCAGGCGCCGCAGTCTAGAGGTGCGGGCCCATCAAATCAAAATCATGTACCGAATCCGGCTAGACATGAAGAACCCGCTCGTACCGACGGGAGGTTGGTGATAAACACTGTTAGTGGTGGTCCTCATCCAGCAGACCGAAGCTGGAAGGAAATGGAGTCGTATGCCAGCTCTATCAGGCATGCAGACTTTGAATGTTGTAGTAATTCCGAAGATGGGGCTCCGGCCAAGCAACAAAGAACGATAGCAGATGACATCATATTTCGAGGTCGGGATGCCGACAGGATCGAAGCCCCCACTATTGATCTACTTGTCATATCAGCTCAAGTAGGTCCTGCTTGGATGAAGAGGATCTTGGTAGACAGCGGAAGTTCTGTGAGCCTATGACCAGATTAGAATGGAGACTAAACACTTGAAGCCATGTTAATCCCGTATTCATGGATTCAACGGGAGTGCAACTATACCCACTGGAGTGGTGGCAATGGAGTTAGGAATTGGTGAACGTCGGAGAGTTCAGATACTGCAGTTTGTTGTTTTGGATATAAACTCCCCATATAATGCTTTCTTGGGCCGACCAGCCCTAGCTGAGTTCAAGGCTGCCATCGCCCCATGGTGTTTGACTTTGAAATTCCCTACCGACAATGGAGTCGGAGTTGTTCAAGGGGATCAGGCTGCAGGACGAGCCTGTTATGTTGCTGAGCTGCGCGAGGCGCAGGGAAAAGAAAAATGGAAGGGCGTAGAGGAATCTCTCTACGTCCGCTTTGCTAATAATTAACAATTAACGCCTAGGCCCGGGCCCGGGCATCTCAACAAATTCCAAAGAGATCTTGACCCGAGAGATACCGAAAGCAAGGACGAAAGTAAAGACAGTCAAGCTTCTCCGGCCGAACTGACGATCGATGTTCCAATCGACGATAATGACGATTCAATAATGATAAAGATTGGATCTCAGCTAAGCCAACAAATGCAAGAGAAATTGGTTGAATTTCTCCGGGTAAACCTTGATGTGTTTGCCTGGACGCACTCTGATATGTGTGGGATCTCGTCGAACATCGTGATTCACACATTGAATATTGACCCACGGCATGTCCCGGTCAAGCAAAAAAGGCATGGTATGGATCCAGAGAGATCTGCCGCCCTTAAAGAAGAGGTAGATAAGCTTAAAACGAATGGATTCATTCGAGATGCATTATACCCGAAATGGGTATCCAATCATGTACTTATCCGAAAGCCAAATGGGAAATGGAGAACATGTGTTGACTACTCAGACTTGAATAAAGCTTGCCCCAAAGACGGTTTTCCACTTCCAAGAATTGATCAACTTGTAGACTCAATGGCTGGACATGAACTTTTGTCTTTCATGGATGCATACTCTGGCTATAATCAAATATCCATGCACTTGCCCGACTAGGAGCATACCAGCTTCGCAACCAATATGGGACTCTATTGCTATAAAGTTATGCCTTTTGGACTCAAGAATGCTGGGGAAACTTATCAACGGTTAGTTAATCGAATGTTCGCTAACCAGATTGGAAAAACAATGGAGGTATATGTGGACGACATGCTAGTCAAGTCACGATTTTCCAATGATCACATCAGAGACCTGGAGTCGATGTTTAATATCCTCCAAGAATACAGAATGAAGCTCAACCCGTCGAAATGTCACTTCGGGGTCGAATCCAGAAAATTCCTTGGGTTTATCGTCAACGCTCGAGGAATCGAAGCCAATCCCGAAAAGATCTGGGCGATCAGAAATCTTGAAACTCCAAAAACTATAAAGCAAGTCCAGAGTCTCAACGGGAAAGTAGCAGCACTGAGCAGGTTCATTTCAAAGTCCATTGACAAGTGCATTCCCTTCTTCGATCTGATCCGAAAGGGAAAACGAAACTTTGAATGGACTACGAAATGTGAGGGCGCATTCTGAGCACTAATTCAACATCTCTCCACACCGCCAATTTTGTCAAAGCCTATCGATCATGAGAAATTGTATATTTACTTGGCGGTATCAGAAAAAGCAATCAGTGCTGCCCTAATTCGGGAGGAAGACCGAATACAAAAGCTGGTCTACTATATTAGCAAGCGACTAACCGGAGCTGAGAGAAATTATCCGAAGCTAGAGAAGTTGGCTTATTGCCTTGTTATTTCCTCGAGGAAGCTCCGTCCGTATTTCCAGGCTCATCCAATCACCGTTTACACCGACCAACCGTTACGATAGGTCCTTACGCGGCCTGAGACGTCTGGTAAGTTACTCAAATGGAATATCGAGTTAAGTCAGTTTGACATTACTTACACTCCAAGGCGAGCCATTCAAGGACAAATCCTAGCAGATTTCATAGCTGAATTTACCATCCCAGAGGACTTGCCCGAAACAAGTGAGTCTCCTAGGTATATCTGGAAGCTGCACATAGATGGTGCATCAAATGACCGTTGCTCAGGTGCAGGGGTTGTACTTGAAACTCCTGAAGGTCGATCTATATGCTATGCTCTAAAGTTCAACTTCCGTGCAACTAATAACGAAGCCGAGTATGAAGCCCTACTGGCTGGATTGAAACTTTCCAGAGATTTAAGAATCATTGCTGTGGAAATTTATTGTGATTCACAATTGGTCGTGTGTTAAGTCAGAGGGGAATATCAAGCCAAAGATCGAAGACCGGCTGCTTACCTTATTCAGGTTCAGGAGATGCTAAATCGGTTCGATTATTATGCCATTTATTACATCCCACGAGAACACAATCAGAAAGCCGATTCGTTAGCATAGTTAGCCCGTACAGGTGAAGCATAGCAAATGAGACTCGTTCCCGTGGAGACATTGCCTTCGCCAAGCATTGATCAGATGGAAACCGATTGGATATTTGATGTCGCTTCCGAGAAGGAGTCATGGATGACTCCGTTCAGAAATTATCTTGAGCACGGAACCCTGCCAGAGCGCAGGAGTGAAAAGAGACGGATTCTTCGAAAAGCCTCACGGTTCACCATTCAAAATGGAGTTATGTATAGAAGAGGATACTCTGTTCCTTTACTCTTGTGTATCGCTCACGACGAAATCAAACACGTATTGCATGATGTGCATGAAGGAGAATGTGGCGATCACACCGGGGGGGCAAGCCCTTGCCAAAAAAGTTCTCAGATATGGATACTATTGGCCAACCATAAATCGCGATGCATTAGATTACACCAGAAAGTGCGACAAATGCCAGTAGCATGCTTAGATTCCAAGGGCCCCACCTACCGAAATAACTCAAATGGTCAGTCCATAGCCGTTTGCAGTATGGGGGCATTGATATTATTGGCTCTCTACCTCTAGCCAATGGTGGTGCAAAGTATGTCATCGTAGCAGTTGATTACTTTACCAAGTAGGCGGAAGCTGAACCCCTCGCTACAATCACAGCGAAGAAGGTGATCAACTTTGTAATGTGCAACATCATCTGCCGATTTGGTCTCCCACGTACTATCATCATTGACAATGGGACCCAATTCGACAATATCAAATTTAAGGATTTCTGTCAACGATTCCACATTTAGAAGAATTCTCCGCAGTTGCACACCCTCAAGCGAATGGACATGTCGAAGCTATTAATAAAGTTATAAAGTCTATTATGAAGAAACGAATGGAAAAAGCTAGGGGGGAGGGGGTCGATGAACTCCTTATGGCCTTATGGGCCTACTGAACAACCACTAGTCCGCAACCGGCCACACTCCGTTCTCTCTCTTATGGTTCAGAAGCTGTTATTCCAGTCGAAATAGAAGTACCTTCTCATCGTGTGACATACTATGATCCAAAGACAAATGCTATATTACTTGCTGAGTCTCTCGATTTATTGGATGAGAAGCGTGAAGAGGCTGATTTGAGGGTAGTCGCATATCGAAGTCGAGTCGCCCGATTATACAATGCCAAGGTCCGACCCCGAACCTTTGAACTTGGTGATCTCATCCTCAAGAGAATTTACCCGATCCCTTCTCATATGAAGCCAACTTGGGAAGGGCCGTATGTTATTGAACGAAAGCTCGAAGATGGCACATTCAAATTATCGACCGTTGACGGTGTCACTCTTCCGAGAGCCTGGAACAGAGAGAGTCTTCGTCGCTACTACACATAACAGGCTCTGTTTATTTATTCAGTCTATTTTTCATTTGCAATTTGTTTATGCACTTTGAAATTTGAATTTGTAATAAGGCAACTGATTTTACCATATTTTCTTATTTCAGCAATAAAGTGCAATCTCTTCGAGCTAGAGCTGTGATTTACTTGAAATACTTCATATGACCATCACTATGCATGGAGAGCTAAGTTCCATCATACGGTGGAATTCATTCAAATAGGGAGTGACTGTGATACGACCGGTCACTCACTAAGTGACACCCGAGCTCGAGGACAAGCCATCACACTGAAGCCAACAAAAGGATTGATACACGACAATCCTTTAACTAACTCCAGATTCCCGGAGTGTGAACTGGAGTATAAACTTACAAATACGGTTTTGAAGAGGGTGGATCCATCCACCTAACGACTTCGCCCGTACCTTGACCAAGTTTGAGGAAAATGGATCCGTCCATCTAACGACCTCGCTTGTTAACTCGCGGTGGATGTATACCGACCATCCACGATCCTGATAGATTCATCGTTCCTGGAGTGCGAACGAAATCCTAAAGTCTAAACAGATGTGACTGACCATCTATCGAACAACTCCAAGTTCCTGGAGTGCGAACTGGAGTATAAATGTCAACTAGCTCCAGATTCCCAAAGTGTGAACCGGAGTGTCAACATAAACACCAACTCCATATTCCCAGAGTGCGAAGTGGAGTATAAACGTTAACTCAAAATCCCCGGAGAGTGGATTGAAGTTTGAACACAAATTGGATTGGGTTTGACCATCCGTAAAACAACTCCAAGTCCCTGGAGCATGGTTAAAGTGTAAATGCAAATCGGGTGTGACTGACCGCCCACGAATCCATCTAAAGTCCCCAAAGTGTGGACATCGTTGCAAAAATTAAGCGGGTGTGATTGACCACCCGTGAAAATGACTTGAGTCCCCGAAGTGTGGACGTATCCTTGAAACTCAAGCAGGCGTGTCCGATCGCTGACGTACGAATTCAAATCCTCGGAGTGTGGATGCAATTGACGATAAATGAGCGAACGCGATTCGACCACTCGAATTTCTTTATTCCAGCATCAGTTCGACGACGTTACACTCGATAAGTTGAAAGTGAAGTGCGATCGCCACTTGATCTCTACAATTCGTCCCTGAAATTAGGGGAAAAAATTAAGCGTCGATCACCGATTGAGACAATGCAGCATCGGAGTCCAGTTCAACATTCAGTCATCACTCATAGTCATGATTTCAGGACTTAACAACTAAACTTGGGTCCAATCCAAAGGTCGAAACTCGACAAGTATACTGGGCTAAAGTTCGAACGCTAAAATACTTAAGCAAATAAACCAAAATTGAGTTAAAAAAAAAATGGAATTTCATTTCAACTGTTTGTAGAAAGAAACTAAGTACAAGTTTATCCAAAAAATTCTACTACCAGGGGCCGAACCCGCATCTATACACGGCTAGCAAAAAAAGAACAAAAGAAATTCCTATCTACTCAAAATTTCACCAAAGAAGCATGTCTATTCTTTCTTCTTCTTCGGTTTCCCCTTCGGTGTAGACCCGCTGGAGCTTCTGCTTAGTTTTCTCTTTGAGCCCTTGCCTTTCGGCGGTCGATCTCCAGTCGGGGGAATAATATCAACATCCTCCTCCGAACTCAAGTGTATTGGAACGCTTCCTGCATGCGGAGTCGGAGGGACAAGATCAACAGAAGGAGGTGGGGCAGGCGCGCTTGTCTCAATGACCGTTCCTCCTGGAGATATCATTCGTAAAGGAGCCGGACCAGGTCTAGCCATACCACCGCCAAAAAGACTGCCCCGCGCGGCTGCCTTGATTTCGGCATTGATTTCAGCTATGATTTCCTCCTCATGAAGCATTTGTGCATCGTCAAGAACTCCCGCAGTTGGAGCCGAAGAACTTGTCATCGGTGCACTTCCGCCCATAACGAATGGCAAATCTGCAAAAGGATCAATGTGAGGACCAAGGAGTTCCTCCATCATCTGCTCATAAAAAATAAGCATGCTCCCCTGCGTTCCATCAGTCGGTGCCATGGTCGTTGTGGTGGTTGCTTCAGTTATAATGGCCTCTTGCATATGATGTGATTCTTGAGTGGAAAGAGGCACGACCGGTGTAGCATCAATCACTGGACAAAAAAAAAGAAGAACTGTTAATAACTACTTCGAATGACGATTCCGATTTCAGATAAGCATAGTGAATGTTCAGAGTACCTTCCTCAAATTGACTTGTGGGCAGTTGAACGACCTTAGAAACTTGCTCGCAAGCTGGAGACATCTGCGGTTGACTCGGATTATAAGCAGGAACGGGCCGAGGATCAACCGCAGGTGTAGATTTGGACTGAGTCAGCACAAGAGTTTCAGAACTTGTATCATGATGCTCGATGCCAGAACCTTCTCCAACTTCTGAATGCTGAGCGCCAAGCTTCTCCCTCTCATATGAAATCATGGCATCGTGGAGAACTTTTCGCTTGTCTTCGCTCAACACTTGGTTTTTGAGCTCGAACTCATCAATCGATTCGACTTGGTGGGCGGCCTTTTCATCCTCCACCAATCAGCCCTAGTTGTTGTGTAGATGCGTCAGATAATTGTCGAGCCAGGCTAGATTTCTGTGCTTCAAGACGTTAGCGTTATAAACAATGAGGAGATCTTCAATATCAGTTTCTAGCCTAGACTTCGCCATTCGGACTTTCTCCTCGACCTCAGTCTCCACCACCCGGACCTTAGCCGTTGCCGCATCCCGTTCGCCCCGAAGCACAATGTCATGTTCACATGCTTCCTGGGCGGATTTGTTTGCATCATCCTTTTCTTTGATGATTTTGGAAAATTTAGCTTTAAGCTCAGCAAGTTCTTTCAGAGCAGTGTCCCGTTCAACTGTGACAGTGGTGTTTCGGTGGCCCATCTGCTCCACCAAGGCAAAGTGTGTCTGCCTCATCCTCTCCATGGCCAAGTTCGCCTCATCGGCCTTTTTAATAGCCTCTATCTCTAATTTTCGAGAGGACTCGGCTTCATCATTAAGCATTTGGACGATGCGGTCCTTCTGGGCGAGATCAGATTCTAACTTTTCGATTATTTTAGCCCGCTCGAAGGCCACCTTCGATGCTTTTTCTGCAACTTTCGCCCACTCTTTGTACTGGTTATAGATGTCATGATGTAGTCATGCATTGTGTTCTCTGCTTCTGAGGGAATTCTCTTTAAGTGAGGAGGGAAGATGTAGCCATCAAAGCATATATTTGGAAAATCTTTCTTTAGCTGAGCAATTCTAATAGCCCCTTCCCCAGTAGGCTCGAAGATAGCTTGTTCAGCGATAACTAGAGGCTCAACCTTGAAAGATAGTGCAGATTAAGGATCTTAAGGCTAATTTAACACTAGAGAGGGGGTGAATAGTGTTTAATGGATTCTACGACTTATATGGACTAAATTAAAATTATGATACAAACAAATGCAGAACTTAATCACAGAATCAAACACAGATGCAGAAAGTAAAAAATAGCAGTAAAAGGAAAGAACACACCGGATTTTATATTGGTTCGGAGTTACCCTACATCCAGTCCTGCACCAAGGCAGAACACCTCATACAGATTTTTATTATACCAAAGTCGAGATTACAATCCTCGGTTTCTAAAGGCCTTGAGGTACTCCCCTGTCTCACGAGTCTGGGGCAAACTCTCTTGATTTACGGCCCACAAGGTTATCCAATTGATTTCCAGGCACAACCACACCTTATAGAGAGACTCGATAAACTTTTGATTACAAATTGATCCTATAACTCTGAATAGCACTTTGATCTTCGAGAGAGGGCATAGAATCAAACAAGAATGAGGTTCTAATTTGATTCACTTGAAAATTCGGCAGAATTTTGGCACGGTCTTAAAAATATGAAAATTTTAGAATATGGATTTGTGGAGAAGAAGGAGTGAAGAAAATATGAAATTAGTTAGTTAAAAAATTCGTTTGTGAAGGCTATTTATAGACCAGTAACGGTCATAACTATTCGTGAAGAGATTTAAACGAATAGACACTTCTTTAGAAAATTGAAACTTTTGAATTTAACGGCCACCATATCGACATGGGGTATCCCATGGTGTCGACATCCCTAAGGCTAAAAATAATGTAAAATTTGTTTTGAAAATGGTATTGAACGGAAAACAAGATGAAATGATTCTGGAGTAAAATAAACTAATTTTCCTATGTTTTAAAATAAATAAGAGTAGAAAAATATATTTTTAGAATGTATATATAAATTTGATTTTAAATCTCAAGTATATATATATTATAAAAGAATATTTAAAAATCATAAGATAGTTTTAAAAACAAACAAAGTTTAAAACAAGAGTTTATTTAAAAACAAAGACAAAGAATATTTTAAGGCTAAAACATTTTGACAAGCAGTTTTGAAAATCATTTTGAAAAACCATTTTGAAGTAGTTTTGCAAGCTTCTTCCTGCAAAATATCTCATCACATCAGGACTCGAGTGGGTCTGTAAGCCACTTGTCGTAGGTTTGTAAGCTACTTGTCGTGGGTGTGTAAGCCACTAAGAAGGTAGAAATGGGTTCCATCCCAAATGAAATATGGAATGAAGATTTCCGTGCTATTATGAAGTTTTAACAATAAACTAGACACTTATCTTGAAATCTTGATCTTGATACTCATGAGTCTTCAAACTTGATTTCTTCATCCTTGATCTTTATACTGTACAGTCTTCAATAATCAGTACCTGCCTTATATATATCCTGCATAATAACATTCATATATATCTAGACAATAGTGTTAGTATATAAGTTATAATAAAATAAGTTACAAAGGTTGTTGTCATCAAAACCACTATCTCTAGTTCCTAACAATCTCTCCTTTCTTGATGATGACAACCTTATAAAATATACTTACCACTTCGATCATACCATAACTCCCCCTTACACCAACAACTCCCCCTTACTCTTTTATATAACTTCTCCACCTTTGTCATCAACAAAACAATAACCTATAAACCTTGAACTTAATAGAAAATGAGATAAACAAACATATGATATAAGAATAATAACTATGCATGAGTGAAATATAGCATCCTAAGTTAAGTGGAATTCAAGATTTTATATATCAAAGATTGTTTTTAGAAGAACATTAATTAAGATAACACTTTATATACAAAATAACAAACCAATATTCAATCAAGAAAGGGAAAAACGAAAACGAGAAATACTTAACAAGGACCCCTAACTATTGGTGATTTATGGACCGAACAATTTGGATAATGGAGATAAAAGTTTCAACGTTGTTCGACCAAGTTCCCATTAGCGTCAAAAAGGACCTCTCCAACGCAAATCACGCCATCGTCTTCGTCCATATGAACATCTGGATTCGGCAGAGGATGTTCTTCTTCTTGATCCTCTTGTGGTTCTTCCATAGGCTCTTCTTCTTCAGAATCCATGGCTTATGACAATTCTTCGATGACAATGGGACTGGCATGGTTATCCATATGGAATTTTTGTAAATTTCTAAGAATTCTACCTTGCCTATCTTGTTCTCTAGCCATTCGCAGTTGACTCACTTGAATCTCCATCATCATTTGAAGCGAATCTTTCATCTTCTCTTGTAATTTGATGACTCGTACGTGTGTGGAACGTTGAAAAGGGCCAGAATGAGGAGAAGTGGGTGAAGAAAGTTCATTATTAGAAGAGGAAGCCATTAATTAACTGTTTTAGAAGTTTATTACAGAGAATAGAACAGAGGAAAGGAGTAAAAGTCGAAATATATAAATATATAACTAAATAACTAATTTTAGAGGGAAATTTAAATTTGAAAATCTCGGCATGTATGTCGACATAGGGGGATGGGTCATGTCGACATGCCCAGTTCAATTTTTGAGAAATTTTTATTAATATTAATTATTAACTATACTTGTATTATTTATAATTTATATTTCAGTTAATGAACATATACCTAATTCTCTTCTAAATTTAGTAAAGTTTTGTTCATTTAATGGTTTGGTTAATATATCAGCAATTTGTTTTTCAGTATTAATATATTCAAGAGTTATGACTTCTTTACTTATATTATCTCTAAGAAAATGATGCCTAATATCAATATGTTTTGTTCTAGCATGATGAGTTGGATTTTTAGATAAGTTTATTGCACTAGTATTATCACAATAAATTGGTGATTTAGTTATAGTTAATCCAAAATCTTTTAAAGTTTGTTGCATATATATAACTTGAGAACAAGCCAAAGCAGCAAATATATATTCTGCTTCAGTTGTTGACAAGGATACAGTGTTTTACTTCTTACTAAACCGGGAAACCAGAGAATGTCCTAGAAAGTGACAAGTTCCACTTGTACTTTTTTGGTCTGATTTACAACCAGCATAATCAGCATCACAATATGAAATTAAATCAAATACATCATCTTTAGGGTAAAATAAACCATAATATAAAGTATGTTTTACATATCTTAAAATTCTTTTAACAGCTTTTAAGTGAGTTTCTTTAGGTTGAGATTGGTATCTTGCACAGAGACATACACTATGCATGATGTCAGGACGACTTGCTGTTATATAAAGCAGCGAACCAATCATTCCCCTATATAATTTTTGATCAACATCTTTTGACTTATCTTCTTTACTTAAAGCTACATTAGTTGTCATTGGAGTTGGTTTCCCACTAGAAGTGGTCAATCCAAATTTATTAATTAAATCCTTAGCATATTTTTCTTGACTAATGAAAATTCCTTTATCTAATTGTTTGATTTGAAGTCCTAAGAAGAAGCTTAGTTCTCCCATATGACTCATTTCAAATTCTTTAGTCATTATATCTGAAAATTCTTTATTCATTATGTTATTAGTTGACCCAAATATTATATCATCTACATATATTTGTACTAATTAAATATCATCATTGTTTCTTTTAATAAAAAGAGTTTTATCTATTTTACCAATTTCAAAACCAGATTGTAGTAAATAAGATCTTAGTCTTTCATACCAGGCTCTAGGAGCTTGTTTCAGACCATATAAAGCTTTCTTTAATTTATATACATGATTTGGAAATTCATTATTTTCAAAAAGTGGAGGTTGTTCAACATAAACATCTTCTTTTACAAAACCAATTAGAAAAGCACTTTTAACATCCATTTGATATAACTTGAAATTATTGTAATTTGCGAAAGCAAGTAGAATCCTGATGGCTTCTAGTCTTGCTACGGGTGCAAAGGTTTCGTCATAATCAATTCCTTCTTCTTGACAATAACCTTACGCGACTAAACGAGCTTTATTTCTCATGACCTCACCAAGTTCATTCATTTTATTTTTATAAACCCATTTTGTTCCAATTATACTT
Organism: Allium fistulosum; assembly: GCA_030737815.1. Taxonomy (NCBI): domain Eukaryota; kingdom Viridiplantae; phylum Streptophyta; class Magnoliopsida; order Asparagales; family Amaryllidaceae; genus Allium; species Allium fistulosum. Next base: position 878,683,224 of record CM060902.1, on the reverse strand, counting down.
TTATCCTCAGGTTTAGGAACAAGTTCCCAAACATCATTTCTAGTGAACTGGTTCAATTCTTCTTGCATAGCAAGAATCCATGAATCATCAGATGATGCTTCCTTTGGATTTTTAGGTTCAATAGTTGATATAAAAGCAACATTACTCATACTATTTAGTTGATTTCTTGTTTTAACTATAGATTCAATATTTCCTAGTATATTTTCTACAGGATGATCTTTTAATAGTCTAATTCTTTTATTAGGTTGAATGATTTCACAATTAGTTTCATTAGGTTCATTATTTAAAGTTACAAAATCTTCTTCATCTTCTATTTGCACAGTATCTTTAAAATTTTCATAAAAAGATACATGCATTGTTTCTTCAATAGTGTTAGTTCTTAAATTATAAACTCTAAATGCTTTACTTCTTTTAGAATATCCGATAAAGATACCTTTGTCAGATTTAGGTTCAAATTTATCTAAATTATCTTTTGTATTAAGAATAAAACACTTACTACCAAAAACTTTAAAATAAGCTACTATGGGTTTCTTATTGTAAAGTAATTCATATAGTGTTTTATTAGTTAATGGTCTAATTAAAATCTTATTTAATATATAACAAGCTATAGCGACTGCTTCAGCCCAAAAGTTTTTAGGTAAGTTACTATCAGAAAGTATTGTTCTAGCACACTCTTGAATCGTTCTATTCTTACATTCTACCACTCCGTTTTGTTGTGGAGTTCTTGGAAAAGAGAAATTATGAGTGATTCCTTTTTTATTACAGAAATTCTCAAAATTTTCATGTTCAAATTCTTCACAGTGATCACTATGAATATTTTTTATTTTTAAAGAAAATTGATTTTGAATTCTTTTAGCAAAATTCTTAAATAATTCAAAAGCATCAATTTTAAGTTTAAGAAAAATTATCCAAGTATATCTGGAATAATCATCTACAATTACAAAAACATATTTATTGTGATTAATTGATTGAACTTAGATGGACCAAATAAATCTAAATGAAGTAATTCTAGAGGTTTAGAAGTAGAAATCATATCTTTTAATTTAATTGAACTTTTCTTAAGTTTTCCTAATTGGCAAGCATCACATATATTATCTACTTTAAAGTTTAACTTGGGAAGACCTCTAACTAAGTCAAGTTTTGATAACCTAGATAATAGTTTGAAATTTAAATGAACAAATCTTTTATGCCAAATCCAAGGGTCTTTTGTATTAGCCAAAAGACATAAGTTATCATTTGAAACTTTCATATTAAGGATGTAAATGTTTTTCTTCCTAATTCCTTTAAAGATAATATTTGACTTATTATCTTCGATGTGACACTTATCTTTTCCAAATTTAATTTTAAATCCTTTATCACATAGTTGACTTATACTAAGTATATTATGTTTTAAATTCCTAACTAGAAAAATATCAGAAATAAGAGGGTTTTAGAATTACCGACATTTCCGATGCCAATCACATATCCTTTTGAGTTGTCTCCAAAGTTGACCAATCCACCATCTTGATATATAATGTCATTGAGTATCTCGGGATTTCCAGTCATATGCCTTGAACAGCCACTATCAAGTATCCATTTATCTTTCTCAATTTGCACAGTTTGTCCATTGGTTGTTGATTCTTCAAAAGCCACGTAACATGTCTGTTCCTGCATAACAAACCAATTCGGTAGATAACTTGATTTTTCATAAAAACTATATGCAGACTTATGATACTTTGATGAAATGCATAGATTCAAACTAGTATTAACAAAATTTTCTAAAAATGCAATTTTCAACTTTTCAAGTTTCAGATTATGAAAACTATGAAAACATTGATACCAATTGAAAGGGAGTGCGGATTAAGGATCTTAAGGCTAATTTAACACTAGAGAGGGGGTGAATAGTGTTTAATGGATTCTACGACTTATATGGACTAAATTAAAATTATGACACAAATAAATGCAGAACTTAATCACAGAACAATCACAGAATCAAACACAGATGTAGAAAGTAAATAAAAAGCAGTAAAAGGAAAGAACACACCGGATTTTTTACTGGTTCGGAGTTACCCTACATCCAGTCATGTACCAAGGCAGAACACCTCATACAAATTTTTATTATACCAAAGTTGAGATTACAATCCTCAGTTTCTAAATGCCTTGAGGTACCCTCCTGTCTCACGAGTCCAGGGCAAACTCTCTTGATTTACGGGCCATAAGATTACCCAATTGATTCCATGCACAACCACACCTTATAGAGGGACTCGGTAAACTTTTGATTACAAATTGATCCTATAACTCTGAATAGCACATTGATCTTCGAGAGAGGGTAGAGAATCAAACAAGAATGAGATTCTAATTTGATTCACTTGAAAATTCGGTAGAATTTCGGCACGATCTTAAAAATATGAAAATTTTAGAATATGGATTTGTGGAGAAGAAGGAGTGAAGAAAATATGAAATTAGTTAGTTAAAAAATTCGTTTGTGAAGGCTATTTATAGACCAGTAACGGTCATAACTATTCGTGAAGAGATTTAAACGAATAGACACTTCTTTTGAAAATTGAAACTTTTGAATTTAACGGCCACCATGTCGACATGGGGTATCCCATGATGTCGACATCCCTAAGGCTAAAAATAATGTAAAATTTGTTTTGAAAATGGTATTGAACGGAAAACAAGATGAAACGATTCTGGAGTAAAATAAACTAATTTTCCTATGTTTTAAAATAAAGAAGAGTAAAAAAATATATTTTTAGAATGTATATATAAATTTGATTTTAAATCTCAAGTATATATATATTATAAAAGAATATTCAAAAATCAGAAGATAGTTTTACAAACAAACGAAGTTTAAAACAAGAGTTTATTTAAAAACAAAGACAAAGAATATTTTAAGGATAAAACATTTTGAAAGCAGTTTTGAAAATCATTTTGAAAAACCATTTTGAAGTAGTTTTGCAAGCTTCTTCCTGTAGAATATCTCATCACATCAGGACTCGAGAACTTGTACAAAACCAGGATGGTCATAGGTTTGTAAGCCACTTGTCGTAGGTTTGTAAGCTACTTATCGTGGGTTTGTAAGCCACTAAGAAGGTAGAAATGTGTTATACCACCTTTTGGCAAGGCCGTGACACCAAGGAATTGACTAGTAAACCAATGATGATCCATCCCAGAGATCGGTTATACACAAGCTCACTATGGATATCGACGAATTTTGTCCGAGTCCGGATCGGGCTAAAATTGGTATGACATGACAAGCTAAGCTATGAGAGTCAACGTTCCAAATCTCAAATCAATCCGAGTTCATATGCTCAAGTTATGGACGATACAAAATTGGATGAAAACCAACCACCGGTCGAATCGCTCAGTTCGACTCGCTTCGCAACCATCAGAAGCCAACTTCGACTCGCTTCACAACCATCAGAAGTGACTATTTCAATTCGCTTCGCAACCATCAGAAGTGCTTACTTCGACTCGCTCCGCCCCACCTCCATCAGAAGTGCCTACTTCGACTTGCTCCGCTTGAACCACTGTTCGACTCCATCGAGTTCGACTCCATTGGCAAAGTCACTGTTCGAATCCCGCAGGACGCTCCACTTCGACTCGCTCAATCAATACACACTTCGACTTGCTCAAAACAGCATCAAAGGCGGAGTGGCCCAAAGACTCAAGTGCCACCTCACCGAGTCGAACGGAAGCGAGTCGAACAGAGCGAGTCGAACGAAACAGCCAACCGAGAATCTCATTTCGTATCGATCATATCTCCTAATCTACAAGTCCAAATGCTATGAAATTTTCACAGAAGACTACGTGCATGCTAAAGAATGTCCACGCCAAATTTGGACTCCATTGGATGAAATCTTGATCGATACGAAATCTGTTCTTATCGATCACAGATCGGACCGAAACTTCACGAGCTTGGGCGCGCGGGCCTGGTCACATGCCAGAGAGGGTCTCCCGAGATTTGAGCAAAATATCAGCCTCCTACACCTATAAATAGACCCCCAAAGTCAACAGAAAATGGGTTCTTCTTCCTCTTTGAGATCTCCAACGCCCAGACTCCGCCAGATCCAGATCTGAACTCCATTGCTGCTGCTACCAACGAATTTCACTACTGCAAATCATTGTTTTTCGCTGTAATTTGCTGAAATCAATTGTAAACATCAAAGAAATATCAATAAAGCAAACTACTTCATAGTGGACGTAGGCAATACGCCGAACCACTCTAAATTCTTGTGCCTCCTTGCATTTTAATTATTTTCATCTCTGAGATTTGGAGATTTTGTTAGATAATTCCTCTTTTTCCATTTAATTTCTTTACTTTATCTCTTCAAAGACTTCCGAAGAGTGTTGTGCCCAATTTTGGTACAAACACTTTGGTGCTTTCACTGAGAAAAACCAAATTTTTCTCCTGCTCTTTGGATCTCCTATCTATATCGGATTGCAAAAATCCAAGAAGAAGATCCAGATCTAGAACTTTGTAGCCCTTCCATTCTATTCAGATTTGCATCAAGGTCTAGGAAAGGACTTTCATCACCTCACTATGGTAAGTACACGGACTACCTCTACAGCTGCTGATCAAGGAGGACGGGACAGGCAGAATCCCGTGCAATTGCCTCCATCAAACCAAGATGTCGCCGGACCTTCAGATCCAACAGGTCCGGTTACCAGACAAGAGTTCCAGACGCTGTTCCAAGAATTGACCTAGAGTCGACAACAGCTAACTGAACAACTGCACGCCAACGCAGAGTTGACCAACCAGCTAAATCGCCAAAGGCGAAGAAGATCCAAAAGAGACCAAGGTTCCTATTCTTCCACAGAAAGTTCAGCCTCCTCCGATGGCCAAACCAGATCCACACGTCCACGGCTAGGTGTAAGCTACACCCAAGCCACGGGACACCAACCTGCTTCGAATCTTGGGCAACCTAAGCTGGACCATCCGCTAGTCTCCGTACATAACCTTCAACTCGAGGAGGTGCTGCTCCTTACCATGTCACCGGCAACATTGCTACTACCACCACTACCGGATGGGGAGGTGGCACTAGAAACCAAGCTGATCCTCAACGTAACCAACGAGAGCAGACTCCTGAGCCTTATGTCCCTGAGGATGTTAAACCAAGGAGGCGAGGCATGGACCGTCGACCGCGTCCGGTCCAGACTCGCGATGTGGAACCCGACCACACCTTGGCACAACATGATCTAAGTACCCGAATGCCAGATTTACCAGCGATGATTCGCCAAATGATCCGTGAAAGTCAGGGTCTCTCTAATGACGATTGGGGAATCCCCTGGAGTCATACCTCTTTCACCGATGACATATTGTATGCTGAACCACCTCGGCGCTTCAGGATGCCAACTTTGCCAGTTTATGAAAGGAGTTCTGATCCCAATCAACACATCCTGAAGTACGAATGGCTGATGAATGCTGCAAGAGCTAATGATGTAGTAAAATGCCGTAGTTTCCCCATTTCCCTGGGGGGCATGCAACCATGTGGTTTACTCGTTTGCCACCACGATCCATTTCTAGTTTTGATCAGATAGCCACCAAGTTTGTTGAACAGTTCCGCATGCACGTAGCGAGGCCTAAAGATGTCAACACTCTGTCTAGTGTTACACAAGCTCCCGGAGAAACACTTAGACATTACTTGGAGCGATTCCATGCTGCGTGTGCAGAAATAAGAAATCCCAATGATAACTCTATCCTGATGGCATTGACTAAGGGGATTGATGTTGATTCCGAGTTCGGAAATTGGTTAGCTGGAAAACCACATGCGTCATTGGACCGTTTCTATTCCAAGGCAGCCCAATTCCTGAGAAGGGAGGATGCAAAACAGTCTAGGAAGCAGGATGATGCAGGGCCCAACATCGAAGGAATACAAAGTAACATCGCTGTTAAACAATCCGGAGATAGTTCTGGGAAAATTCAGTTGAACGTACAAAATAAACAGAATCAACAAAGAGACAATGGAAATCAAAGCAAAAAACGTGATCAGAATCGTGGTCCACGGCGTAGAGCTTCCATGTATGATACTTACACTCCATTGAACACGTCGTTGGAAAATGTGTATTTGCAGACCTGCAATACCATGCAATATAATAAACCTGCCCCAAAACCGCCAACTGAGAGACAAATCCAAACAGGAAAATTTTGTAGATTCCATGAGAGCTATGGCCATAACACCAATGAGTGTCGTCACCTAGAAGACCTCATTGAAAAACTGATACGTGAGCGGAAGTTGGATCAGTATGTGCGGGCGCCATAGTCTGGTGGTGCGGGCCCATCAAATCAGAATCGTGCGCCGAATCAGGAAAGACATGAGGAACCCGCTCGTACAGGCGGGAGGTTGGTCATCAATACAATAAGTGGTGGTCCTCACCTAGTAGATCGAAGCTGGAAGGAAATGGAGTCGTATGCTAGTTTTATCAGGCATGTGGACTTCGAGTGTTGTAGTTGTTTTGATGAAGGGTCTCCGGCCAAGCAACAGAAAACGATGGCAAATGACATCATGTTCAGAAACAGAGACGCTGATAAAGTCGAAGCCCCTACTATCGATCCACTGGTCATCCCAACACAAGTAGGTCCTGCTTGGATAAAGAGGATCTTAGTTGACAGTGGAAGCTCTGTGAATATTTTGTTCAAGCGAGCTTATGATCAAATGAAAATGGAAGCCACAGATTTGAAGCCTTGTTAATCCCGAGTCGATGGTTTCAACGGAAGTGCTACTATGCCCACTGGAATGGTGGAACTGCCAGTAGAGTTGGGAGTTGGAGAACGTCGGAGAGTACGGATGTTGCAGTTCATTGTTTTGGACATAGACTCCCCTTATAATGCTTTCTTGGGCCGACCGGCCCTCGCTGAATTCAGGGCAGCCATCGTCTCGTGGTGTTTGACTTTAAAATTTCCCACTGATCATGGAATAGGAATCGTTCAGGGAGATCAGGCTACTGCCAGAGCTTGTTATGTTGTTGAGCTGTGGGAGGCGCAGCGAAAGGAGAAAGGAAAGGGTGTAGAGGAATATCTCTGCATCCGTTTCGCCGATAATTGACAATTAACACCTGGACCCAGGCCCGGGCACCCCAGCCAATTCCTCAAGGATCTCGACCCAAGAGAAACTGAAGATGAAGGAGAATCTAAAGAAAGTCAAGCATCCCCGGCCGAACCGACGATTGATGTCCCGGTTGACAAGGACGATGACTCGAAAATGATAAAGATTGGATCTCAGCCAAGCCAGCAAACTCAAGAGGAATTGGTTGAATTTCTGCGGGCAAATCTTGACGTATTCACCTGGACACATTCTGACATGTGTGGGATCTCGCCGGACATCGCGAGCCACACCCTGAACATTGACCCGCGGCATGTCCCGGTCAAACAGAAAAGGCGTGGTATGGATCCAGAGAGATCTGCCGCCCTTAAAGAAGAAGTAAAAAAGCTTAAAGCGAACGGGTTCATGCGGGATGCTCTATATCCCGAATGGGTGTCAAATCCCGTGCTCGTCCGAAAGCCAAACGGGAAGTGGAGAACATGTGTCGATTATTCCGATCTGTATAAAGCATGTCCCAAAGACAGTTTCCCGCTTTCCAGAATTGATCAGCTAGTAGACTCGACAGCTGGGCATGAACTCCTATCCTTCATGGACGCGTATTCTGGCTACAATCAGATACCAATGCATTTACCCGATCAAGAACATACCAGCTTCGTAACCAATCTGGGACTTTACTATTACAAGGTTATGCCATTCGGACTCAAGAACGCCGGGGCTACTTATCAACGATTGGTCAATCGGATGTTTGCCAATCAAATCGGGAAAACAATGGAAGTATATGTAGACGACATGCTTGTGAAGTCGCGACTCTCCACCAACCATGTTAAAGACCTGGAAACTGTGTTCAACATACTTCGGGAATACAAGATGAAGCTAAATCCACTGAAATGTCACTTTGGAGTTGCATCCGGAAAATTCCTTGGGTTCATCGTCAACGCTCGTGGGATCGAAGCTAATCCTGAAAAAATATGGGCTGTCAGAAATCTTGAAACTCCAAAGACTATAAAGCAAGTCCAAAGTCTCAATGGAAAAGTAGCAGCTTTGAGCAGGTTCATTTCAAAGTCCACTGACAAATGCATTCCCTTCTTCGATCTGATCCGAAAAGGAAAACACAACTTTGAATGGACCACGAAGTGCGAGGGCGCTTTCCAATCACTAGTTCAACACCTATCCACACCGCCAATACTGTCAAAGCCTATTTATCATGAGAAGTTGTATACATACTTGGCGATATCAGAAAACGCTATCAGCGCTGCCTTGGTTCGAGAAGAAGACGGAATACAGAAGCCAGTGTATTATGTCAGCAAACGATTGACTGGGCTGAAAGGAACTATCCAAAGCTAGAAAAGTTGGCTTACTGCCTTGTAATTGCATCAAGAAAACTTCAACCGTATTTCCAGGCACATCCCACTGTTGTTTACACCGACCAGCCGTTACGACAGGTCCTTTCGCGGCCTGAGACGTCTGGTAGGTTATTCAAGTGGAACATCGAACTGAGTTAGTTTGTTATTGCTTACACTCCAAGATGAGCCATTCAAGGACAAGTCCTAGCCGATTTTATAGCTAAGTTTACCGTTCCAGAGGACTTGCCCGAAACCAGTAAATCCCCAGAATACGTTTGGAAGCTTTATACCGACGGTGCATCAAACGATCTGTGTTCTGACGCTGGTGTTGTACTTGAAACTCCCGAAGGCCGATCCATATGCAATGCTTTGAAGTTCGATTTTCATGCGACTAATAACGAAGCTGAATATGAAGCCCTCTTAGCCGGCTTGAGACTTGCTAGAGATTTGAGAATTATCGCAGTGGAAGTTTATTGTGATTCACAACTAGTTGTGTGTCAAGTACGGGGAGAGTATCAAGCAAGAGATCGAAGGCTGGCTGCTTACTTAGCTCGAATTCAGGAAGTACTGAATCAGTTCGATTATTACGCCATCTATTGTATACCTCGGGAGCGCAACCAAAAGGCCGATTCATTGGAAAAGCTAGCCAGCACAGGTGAAGCTCAGCAAATGGGACTCGTTCCTATAGAAACGCTATCTTCCCTAAGCATCGATCGGACAGAAATATACTGGGTATGCGAAACCGTTCCCGAAAAGGATTCGTGGATGACCCCACTCAGAAATTACATTGAGCACAGAACCCTGCCGGAGCGTAGGAGTGAAAAGAGACAAGTCCTTCGGAAGGCCTCACGATTTACCATCCAGAATGGACTCATGTACAAAAGGGGGTACTCAGTCCCTCTACTCCGGTGTATCGCTCACGATGAAATTAAACAAGTATTGCACGATGTGCACGAGGGGGAATGTGGCGATCACACCGGGGGGCAAGCACTTGCCAAGAAAATACTTCGCTACGGATACTACTGGCCGACCGTGAATCGCGATGCGTCGGACTATGCAAAGAAATGTGATAGGTGCCAGAAATATGCCCAAATTTCTAGAGCTCCTCCTACCGAGATAACGCAAATGGTCAGCCCATGGCCGTTCGCAATGTGGGGCATCGACATCATCGGTGCTCTACCTCTGGCAAAAGGTGGTGCGAAGTACGCCATCATCGTAGTTGATTACTTTACAAAGTGGGATGAAGCCGAAGCTCTCACTACCATTACAACGAAGAAAGTAATCAACTTTGTGGTTCGTAAAATCATCTGTCGATTCGGTCTCCCACACACCATTATTACGGACAACAGAACCAAATTCGACATTGCTGAATTTAAAGATTTCCGCAAACGATTTCGCATCCAAAAGAAATTCTCTGCAGTTGCACACCCTCAGGAAAACGGACAGGTCGAAGCAGTTAATAAAGTTATAAAATCCATCCTGAAAAAACGACTGGAAAAGGTCGGGGGCAAGTGGGTCGATGAACTTCCTATGGCTCTATGGGCTTACCGAACAACCCACAAGACCGCGACCGGCCACACTCCATTCTCTCTTTCTTACGGTTTAGAGGCAGTTATTCCAGTCGAGCTAGAAGTACCTTCTCATCGTGTGACATACTATGATCCGAAGACAAATGCTATAGTACTTGCTGAATCTCTCGATCTACTAGATGAGAAGCGTGAAGAAGATGATTTGAGGGCAGTTGCGCATCGAAGTCGAGTCGCCCGATTGTACAACGCCAAGGTCCATCCACGAACCTTCGAACTAGGCGATCTCGTCGTAAAAAGAATCTATCCAGTTCCTTCGCATATGAAGCCGACATGGGAAGGACCGTATGTTATTGAATGAAGGCTCGGAGATGGCACATTCAAGTTATCGACCGTCGACGGTCTTACTCTGCCAAGAGCTTGGAATAGCGAAAGCCTTCGCTGCTATTACACATGATAGGCTATCTTTATCCATTTAGTTTACTTTCCATTTTGCAATTTGTTTCTGCATTTCGAAATTAGAACTTGTAATAAGGCAACTGACTTTGCCATACTTTCTTATTTCAGCAATAAAATGCAATCTCTTCGAGCCAGAGCTGTGATTTACTTGAAATGCTTCATATGACCATAACTATGCATGGCGAGCTAAGTTTCACCATACGGTGGAATTTATTCAAATAGAGAGTGACTGCGATGCAATCAATCACTCGCTAAGTGAAACCCAAGCTCGGGGACAAGCCATCACATCAAAGTCAAAAAAGGATTGATACACGACAATCCAACATCTACTCCAAGTTCCCAAAGTGCGAACCGGAGTATAAACGTCAACTCCGAACTCCCATAGCGCGAGTCGGAGTATAAACATCAACTCCGAACTCCCAAAGTGCGAGTCGGAGTATAAACATCAACTCTATATTCCCAGAGTGCGAAGCGGAGTATAAACATCGACTCCATATTCCCAGAGTGCGAAGCGGAGTATAAACATCTACTTCGAGTTCCTAGAGTGCGAACCGGAGTATAAACATCAACTCCGAGTTCCCAGAGTTGGAACCGGAGTATAACTCCGAGTTCCCAGAGTGCGAACCGGAGTATAAACATCAACTCTGAGTTCCCAGAATGCGAACCGGAGTATAAACATCAACTCTGAGTTCCCAGAGTGCGAACCGGATTATAAACATCAACTCCGAACTCCCAGAGTGCGAGTCGGAGTATAAACATCAACTCCGAGTTCCTAGATTGCGAAACGGAGTATAAACATCAACTCCGAACTCCCAGAGTGCGAGTCGGAGTATAAACATAAACTCCGTATTCCCAGAGTGCGAAGCGGAGTATAAACATCTATTCCGAGTTCCCAGAGTGCGAACCGGAGTATAAACGTCAACTCCGAACTCCTAGAGCGTGAGTCGGAGTATAAACATCAACTCCATATTCCCAAAGTGCGAAGCGGAGTATAGACATCGACTCCGGGTTCCCAGAGCGTGAAACGGAGTGTAGACACCAACTTCAAGTTCCCGAAGCATGAATCAAAGTATAGATATCAACTCCAAACTCCCAGAGCGCGAGTCGGAGTATAAACATCAATTCCAAGTCCCCAGATCGTGGGAATTTGATTAAAACTTAAGCCGGCGTGACCAACCGCCGATAAATAAATGGGACTCCCCGGAGTGTGGATATGATCATCGACAATCAAACAAGCATGGATGCATTACTCAATCTCCGCTTGCCTCAGACATCCGTTCGGTGGCACTAGACTAAACATATTATAAGTGAGAAACGATCGTCGACTGATGATCTACAACTCACTCCGAAGACTGGGGGGCAAGACTTAAGCGTCAACCATCGACTGAAGCAATGCGACGTCAAAATTCAACTCGCTTCCCGGTCGCAAACCATTTCCACAGTTTCCGAACTTGGCAAACAAAAACAAACTTGATTCGAAAGCTAAAACTTCACAAGTACACTTCAGATATTAAAACACTTGGATAAATACACAATGACAGAAAAGAAGCCAAAAAAGAGAAGTTTCATTTCTATTGTTTATAAAAGATGTTTGTGTACAAGTTTCCAAAAATTCCTACTAGCAGGGGCCGAACCCGCATCTATACACGGCTAACAAAATGCAAGTCAAAATAAACCGGGGAAACATGTTTAATCTTTCTTCTTCCTTGGCTTCCTTCTCGGTGTAGACCCGCTGGAGCCATCGCTAATCTTCCTCTTCGAGCCTTTGCTTTTCGGCGGTTGGTCTTCAAGCGAGGGCATTATATCAACATCCTCCTCCGAACTCGAGTGGATAGGAATGCTCCCTGCGGGCGGAGTCGGAGGAACAGGATCAAGTACAGAAGGTGGAATGGGCACGCTGGTGATGAAAACAGTACCATTGGGAGATATCATGCTAAGCGGAGCAGGTCCCGGTGCTGCCATCCCACCTCCAAAACTGCCACCATAAGCCGCTGCTACCATTTAAGCATCGATTTGAGCGAACATCTCCTCTTCAGTTACTGCTCGAGCCCCGCTGGGGGCATCAGCAGTCGGCATTGTAGAACTTGTAGCAGGATCAGTTCCACTGATGACAGATGACAAGTCAGCAAGAGGATCGCCGTGACGACGAAAGAGTTCATCCATCAGCTGCTCATCAAACATAATCGTACTCCCCTGCATATCGTCAAGCGGGGCAGCTGTACTCACGGTGATTGCTTCGGTCACGATAGCCTCCTGCGTTTGATATGGTTCTTGAGTAGCAGGAGGCATGGCCGGTGCAGCATCAATCACTGGACAAAGAATAAGAGAACTATTAGAACTTAACTCGATCGAAGATTTCGACTTAAGAAAGATATGTGGAATGTTCAGAATACCTTCCTCAGTTTGACTCGTAGGCGGCAGAGCGACATCAGTGACTTGCGCTGCAGCCGAAGACATCTGTGGCTGATCTGGATTATAAGCAGGAACGGCCCATGGATCAACCGCAGATGAGGATTCGGGTTGGGTTGACGCGGGAACTTCAAGACTTGCTTCATGGTGGTCAACTCCCGAACCCTCTCCCACTTCAAAGTGCTGGACGCCAAGTCTTTCCTTCTCACGCAGAATCATTGACTCGTGGAGAATCTTCTTTTCATCTTTAATCAAAATTCCATTCTCGAGTTCAAATTCATCCACAAACTCGCCCTGATGCGCCTCCTTCTCTTCCTCAACCAGTCGGCTCCAAGCATTGTAGAGATGCGTCGAAAAATCATCGAGCCAGGCTAGACCCCTGTGCCTCAGCACGTTAGCGTTGTAAACAACGAGAAGGTCTTCGATGTCAGCCTCTAGCCTGGACTCGGCCAACTTCACTTTTTCCTCCACCTCAGCCTCCACCTTGTGGACTTTAGCCACGGCCGCATCCCGTTCATCCTTTAGCAGGACAGCTTGTTCGCACGCCTCCTGGGCTGAGTTGTTCGCGTCATCTTTTTCCTTGGCCATATCACCGAATTTGGCCTTGAGTTCATTGAGTTCCTTGACCGCCGCGTCCCGCTCGGCGGTAACTGTAGTGTTCTGATGGCCCATCTCCTCCACTAGGGCGACATGTGTCTGCCCCAACCTCTCCATTGCCGCCTTCGCTTCGTCAGCTTTTTTGGTGGCCTCAATTTCTGATCTCCGAGAAGACTCGTCCTCAGCAGTGAGCACTTGAATGATCTGATCCCTTTGAGCGAGCTCGGTCTCCATCTTCTCAAGCGCTTTGGCTCGCTCAAAGGCCACTTTGGAAGCTTTTTCGGCAGCCTTTGCCCACTCTCGGTACTGGGTGTATATGTCGTGAACGTAATCATGCACCGTGTTTTCCACCCTTGATGGAATTCTTTTTAAGTGTGGTGGGAAGACATAGCCGTCGAAGCAGATATTCGGAAAATCCTTCCTCATCTGAGCCAACTTAAGAGCCACCTCTCCTGTGGGTTCAGTTGGGACCTGCTCTGTAATCATGGAGGCCGTGGTCTCAACTCTCTGAAGATGAGTCTCAGATCTAGAAGTATGAGAAGATGGCCTATGACGAGGAGGCTCCGGTGGGTGTGGGACAAAAGCAGGGGGTGGAGACGGAAGTCTAGGAGGAGGAGAGCATGATCTAGACCGATGTCTGTATTCTCTATCCCTGTCACACCCGTACCTATCTTGATTAGAGTACTCGTGATCGAGATCTCTATCCGACTCTCTCCTACGCGACTCATAATAGGAAGAAGCCTTTCGGGCCGAGCGGAGATTCCCGAGCATCGATCCTTTTCCAGACATAGTACCTGAAAATGAGAAACGAAAAAAGAGTTAGTAATTTCCTAAGTTGGATGATGTACAGTTGTGAATCATGTAGTGTAGTGAAGTGTATGCATGTGCAACCCCCGACCAACTAGAAATGTCGGCCGCACTCATAGCAAGCAACCCGCTCAGTTCAAGAGCACTATCAAGCTCCTCCATCCCGGCGTCGTGTGGAGACGACACAAAATCCAAAATCGGGATATCGGCAAGCCCTGCAAAGGGACTCTCTACTTGCGGGGGAGGAGCCTCTGAAATTCTAATCCCCAGAACGCTTGGAAACGCTTGGAGGATCCAAACTAGCTCTTTGAAGTATGCACCGTCAGGTCGAGAGATCGCGGCTGTAAAATAAGAGAAGTGTATCAGTTTTGAAATTGGTTATTATCATCTCAATAACTCAAGAGAAAGATTGAAGCGCTTACGTCTATCCAACCATCGCCTAGCAAACCCAGGGGAGCACCGAACGTAGAATCATTCGGTCTTGAAGTAACTTAGCCTTCCCCAGGAGCCCATTACAATGTGACAGTTTTTGACCGCTTCCAGGAAGGTGAAAGAAGGGCTATCTCCATGGCTCTTGACGTTAAATAAATATCTGATTTCGAACGGCTTCGGCGGTCGAAAGAGGATCTCCATAAATAGAATGAAGGTGTTGTTCAACAAAGCATACCCGTTGGGATGTAGCTGGGATGGAGCTATTCCAAGGAATGATAACATCTCCCTTATATATTGATTGAAGGGAGGGAGTGTCCCCGCTGTGCAAGCATGACGGTTGAAAGCAGTAAACCCCTCCGGGGGATCATGTGGCCTGTCATTTGGCCCAGGTAGTAACACGTCGTCAAGCGACAGATTGTGCCTTAAACAAATCCGTCCTAGCATATCTTCGGAGATACCCGACGACACAGAATCTTTTGGATTGCAAATAAACCAAGCCCTTAGATGCTCGTTCGGAGCTAGCTCTATAACTTCGGCTTCAATAACCGGTATCTCTATGGTTGGAGGAATAGAACTTAGGAGTTCCGGCTGCTGAAAACTTGAAGGTTCCATGACTAGCTAGCTTATAAAAAATCATTGTTAAACTGACAATAACGCTCGTGCATCCCCCAGTGTAAAGTGTGTGAGTGTGTTGTGCAGTGCAATACTGAATATCATTTGAGAAGATCAACAGGATTGATGGAAGCATGTAAACGACGAGACTTCGGAATTCAGTCGGAAGGACCGTCATCGCTGACCGTCACAACCGTACCATCCAGCTATTAACTATCATTCCAAGTTAAAGTTTGTTGTCATTTTAATAAGTTCCAGTTTCATCGACGAGCTTCGATAGGCAATCAGATATGCGGAGAAACGGTTAAGTCCAGTTATGTAAGTTTGAAGCTCATCAGAGTCAACTGTTCAAATGTGCGAGGAGTTTCAAATTTTTTAATGATCAAATTCATATCGCTCACGAGAGCTGTGTTCGCATCGATAAGTCATGATAATCTGCGTATGAGTTAGACTAGGTCAGAAGGTTGGCATGCAAGTTCGACTCGATCAAGAGGCTGGGGATTTCGAATCAATCAGAGCGCGACACTTCGAATCGATTAAAAGCCTCCAGTTTGACTCGATCCCAAGGCTACGCAGTTCGACTCGATCCCGAACCTCTAGTTCGACTCGATCCCAAACATCCACTTCGACTCGATCGAAGGCCATCACTTCGAATCGATTAAAAGCCTCAAGTTCGAGTTGATCCCAAGGCTACGTAGTTAGACTCGATCCCAAACGTCCACTTCGACTCGATCGAAGGCCATCACTTCTAATCGATTAAAAGCCTCAAGTTCGAGTCGATCCCAAGACTACGCAGTTCGACTCGATCCCAAGGCTACGTAGTTCGTCTCGAAGCCCCTACTCCAGATCGATGCGAAGCTGAGGCAAAGGGATCTCGATCGATCGCAAAGGAATCTCGATCGATCACGACTCTGGTTGATCTGGTATTAAAATCTAGTCTCGTCGTCTACACGTTGCATTCGCTTGGGGGATTACCTAGATCTGTTAGTTAGTTTGAGTAATTGATGGTATGGATCGGTTTGAAGGCAAGATTGTTTTCTTCTTTGTTGTCTCGAGTCTCAGAGCGATACGAAAGCGAGGCAGGAAAGCAAAAGGTAAAAAGTGAAAAAATGGCTAAGTACGGAGTATTTATATGGACTTGAAAGCAAAAGGAATAAACGATTCACATCCCGAGGGATTCGAACACGCTCTTCGACTCCGTCTCCAGTGTGTCGATGCGAAGCTCCTCTTCGTATCGCTTATCTTCGACTCCCTCTTCGATGCAGCAATTCAAGCAATCATTTCGACTCTGTCTCCCCTTCGACTCTATCTCCTGCGCATTTCGACTCCGTCTCCTGTGCGTTTCGACTCTGACTCCTATGCAGTTTGAATCCAAAACCGAGTCGAACAAGAAGTTTGAATCCATCAGGGGAGTTCACTTCGACTCGCTCCACATCGACTTGCTCCACTTCGACTCGATCAGTTCGAATCCATCATCAAGTCGAACAAGCGTTTCGCATCCATCGAACCCTGCGTCCATCGATACAAACAGTCAGTTCGAACCCATCGAGTCACGGCTTCTAGAGGCCAGCTCCATCAATTCGAAATATTCAATTCGCATCCCTAAATTCAATAAAAATCGTCTTCAATGTTTCAACCCTTCACATCGATTCAAGAGAGGATCGTTATGAAGGAACATTCAAAAACAACCACCGAGCGTTGTTACAACGAATTTCACATCGGTTCAGGAGAGGATCGATACGGAATTCAATATAAGATAAACTGACAACGACTCGTGAACGTAAAAAAGTCAACGAGAGTCAGATTAACATATATGCGTGTATGTCGGACTAATATTCAGCATTCCAGATTTATAGGAATTGGAAACTCATTTGATAACAATTACAACAACAAACGGCTAACCACTAGCATACGGCAATCAGTTGCAACAATACAGGGTACATCAGTCGATAGTCAACAGTTTACATTATCAAGAAGAACAGTCAAAGGTTACAGCTTTCATCCAAAAGACAATAACTATTCAGAGTAAAGATGGCAGCATTTCAAAGCACATCATGTTTTCACAAGACGTACTTTGTGGGGCAAATGTTATCCCGCCTTTTGGCAAGGCCGTGACACCAAGGAATTGACTAGTAAACCAATGATGATCCATCCAAGAGACCGGTTATACATGGACTCACTATGGATATCGACAAATTTTGTCCGAGTCCGGATTGGGCTAAAATTGGTATGCCATGACAAGCTAAGCTATGAGAGTCAATGTTCCAAATCTCAAATTAATCCGAGTTTGTATGCTCAAGTTATGGACGATACAAAATTGGATGAAAACCAACCACCGGTCGAATCACTCAGTTCAACTCGCTTCGCAACCATCAGAA
The DNA here is from genome assembly GCA_030737815.1 of Allium fistulosum. Classification (NCBI taxonomy): domain Eukaryota; kingdom Viridiplantae; phylum Streptophyta; class Magnoliopsida; order Asparagales; family Amaryllidaceae; genus Allium; species Allium fistulosum. The sequence goes on along the minus strand of CM060902.1, from coordinate 878,665,636 downwards.
GCCAACTTCGACTCGCTCAGATTCGACTCGCTTCACAACCATCAGAAGTGACTATTTCGACTCGCTTTGCAACCATCAGAAGTGCCTACTTCGACTTGCTCCGCCCCGCCTCCATCAGAAGTGCCTACTTCGACTCGCTCCGCTCGAACCACTGTTCGACTCCATTGAGTTCGACTCCATTGGCAAAGCCACTATTCGAATCCCGCAGGATGCTCCACTTCGAGTCGCTCAAAACAGCATCAAAGGCAGAGTGGTCCAAAGACTCAAGCGCCACCTCACCGAGTCGAACGGAAGCGAATCGAACAGAGCGAGTCGAACGAAACAACCAACCGAGAATCTCATTTCGTATTGATCATATCTCCTAATCTACTAGTCCAAATGCTATGAAATTTTCACAGAAGACTACGTGCATGCTAAAGAATGTCCATGCCAAATTTCGACTCCATTGGATGAAATGTTGATCGATACGAAATCTGTTTGTATCGATCACGGATCGGACCGAAACTTCGCGGGCTTGGGCGCGCGGGCCTGGTCACGTGCCAGAGAGGGTCTCCCGAGATCTGAGCAAAATATCAGCCTCCTACACCTATAAATAGACCCCCAAAGTTAACAGAAAAGGGGTTCTTCTTCCTCTTTGAGATCTCCAATGCCCAGACTCCGCCAGATCCAGATCTGAACTCCATTGCTGCTGCTACCAACGAATTTCACTGCTGCAAATCATTTTTTTTCGCTGTAATTTGCTAAAATCAATTGTAAACATCAAAGAAAGATCAATAAAGCAAACTACTTCATAGTGGACGTGGGCAATACGCCGAACCACTCTAAATTCTTGTGCCTCCTTGCATTTTAATTATTTTCATCTCTGAGATTTGGAGTTTTTGTTAGATAATTCCTCTTTTTCCATTTAATTTCTTCACTTTATCTATTCAAAGACTTAAGAAGAGTGTTGTGCCCAATTTTGGTACAAACAAAATGGGTTCCATCCAAAATGAAATATGGAATGAAGATTTCCATGCTATTATGAAGTTTTAACAATAAACTAGACACTTATCTTGAAATCTTGATCTTGATACTCATGAGTCTTCAAACTTGATTTCTTCATCCTTGATCTTTATACTGTACAGTCTTCAATAATCAGTACCTGCCCTTATATATATCTCCTGCATAATAACATTCATATATATCTTGACAATAGTGTTAGTATATAAGTTATAATAAAATAAGTTACAAAGGTTGTTGTCATCAAAACCACTATCTCCAGTTCCTAACAAACCTTAGTTCTATGACGTTGCGACTCAGGCCGAAAGGTTTGCGAAGATGGTTTGTGACGAGGGGGCTCTACCGGCTATTTTCCTTGGCCTGAAGGTTGTGTGGGGGAGTCGAGGGGGTGGAGAACGCGATCGGGATCGATATCTCTGTTCTCTGTAATCCTTATCTCTATCCATCTCGTAGCGTTCCTGACTAGAATAACCGCGATCGTAGTTTTTGTCATCCTCCCTCCGACGGGACTCATAATACGAGCCTGACGATTGGCGTGCTGAACAAAGACTGCTGAGCATAGAATCTCGCCTGTTCATTGTATCTGTAAAGTAAAAGAAAAACGGAGTTAGTGAATTCTTGAAACAGGCAATTTAAGGCTAGAAACCGTGTGGTGCCGTGAAGTGTATATGTGTGTGCAACCCCCGACCAATCGGTAATGTTGGTCGCGCTGATGGGTAGAGACTCACTTAAATCTAGAGCATTTTGAAGCTCCTCAAATCCGGTATCATGTGGAAGTGACACAAAGTCCGGAATCAGAATATCGGCAAGCCCTTTAGAAGGACTCTCTATTGGTGAGGGAGGAGCCTCTAAGATTCTAACGTCGGAGGCCGGCAAAGAAACCACATCTGATTTCCACCTCGAAGACTTAGGGCATTTGTGAGCAGCAGCCTTGCCTTTTCTCCTTCCTTCCGTTGCTTGAAATCCGAAGAAGGCCCAGCAAAGAGTTCATCATCTGTGGGCGTACTTTCATCATCGCCCTCCTCAGCTATCACAAGTTTGGATGCTCTACGTTTAGCCCATTTTGTAGAGACTGTTCTGATCGATCCTTCAGGTCTAATGCTTTGATTTTGACCGGTCAGCCCAACGATTCTCAAGTTCTCATCTGTGAGTACCGACTCGATTTATCTCATCTCAATCGGCACTTCTTGAAGAGTTCGAATCATCTCTTTAAAGTGGGCGCCCTTTGGCCGTGGAATCGAGCCTACAAAAGACATAAAATGTTCGAGTGGATGTCAAGTGACGTCACACAGTCAAGTCATGTAAAGTTGAAGCACTTATGTCTAGTTATCCCTCGCTTGGTGAAGCCCGGTGGACATCGGACGTAGAACCATTCAGTTTTGAAGTAACTTAATCTGGTCCAAGAGCCTGTCACCACTTGGTAGTTCCTAACCGCCTCCAAGAATATAAAATAGGGACTATCTCCCCGACTTTTGATATTGAATATGTATCTGATTTCCTCCGGAGTTGGGGGCCGCAGAAGATGCTCCATGAAGATGATGAAGGTGTTGTTCAGCAACGCATATCCATTGGGATGCAATTACGATGGGGCGATCCCTAAAAAAGCCAACACTTCCCGTATATATTGATTAAAGGGGGGAAGTGTCCCGGTGGTGCAGGAATGTCGTTTGAAGGCTGTATACCCCTCTAGGGGAGCATGTGGCCTGTCATTTGGCCCTAGAAGCAGTACGTCATTGAATGACAGCCCATGGTGTAGACAGATTCTGCCTAGCATATATTCGGAGATGTTAGACGGAACAGAATCTTGCGGATTCAAAATTATAGTGGCTCCAAGAAGCTCATCCGAAGCCGAGTTTACAATTTCGGTTGCGATATCTGGTGCCTCTGTCACCAAAGGAGGCGAACTCGGTGTCTCCTGTTGCGGTGAACTTGTGGATTCCATAACTAGTAGACTTATCAAAAACTATCATTAGATGATAGTATGCCCGTGCGTTCCCCGGTGTGAAGTGCATGAATGTGGTGTGCAGTGCAGTGCTACATGTTGCTTAAGAAAGTATACAGAGTTGGAGAAAATATCCAAACGATGAGACTTCGAAATTCAACTGGAAGTGACCGTCATCACTAACCGTCACAACTGTGCCATCCAGACTTTAGAGACCGATCTGATCTAAAGTTTATTAAAAAGTTTGTTAAGTTATGGTTCCATTGACGAGCTTCGAAAGGCAGTCAAGTATGCAGAGAAAAGGTCAAGTCTAGTTATGCAAAGATGAAGCTCGTCGGAGTCAAATATTTGAATTTACGTGAAATTTGTATTCAAGGTCAGAAAGTTCAGATCATTCATTACAAGGGCATTAGCTTTGTATCGGTCCCAGAACACTCACTTTGCATCGCTCAAAGCTCTAACTTCGCATCGATCGAAACTCTAATTTCGCATCGATCCGAGGCTCTCATTTCGTATCGGTCACTGTGCTTTTGGTTTTGCATTGATCAATTCACACTGACATTACATCGGGCGAGTCCCCACAAAGTTCGTATCGGTCTAAAATTCGCCACGAAGTTCGAATCGATCAAAAGTTTGTTGGTTTCATATCGATCTCAAACCATGAAATTAAGGAAACCAAATCTGCGACAGGGGATCGATACGAAGTTCGTGGATTTAATCGAACGATCGATCATCAACGTAGGTCTCGTGGTCAGGATCGATACGTAGCCAATTTTATTCTTATCTTCTATCGACACGAAGTTAGAGCTGTGCGTCCCTTTTCACCTCTTCATCCCCAAGCGTTCTAAGGCTCCATGGCAACTCCTATGACCATACTTCGAACCAGCTCCGACCTCAACATCGCCTGAAGTCGACCATCTATATGAATGGATTAGCAATTGGATTCGAGTCTCATCGTTCTTAACGTGAGTTCATCGGCTAGTTACCTGATTTCAACAATTAGTTCAAGGGGTTGGAGGTTTGGTTCGATTCGAAGGCAAATAATAGTTTTCTTCCTTCTCGTGTTCTTTATCGATACGAAGGCCAGAAGAAAATAGTGACAAGTGAGAAATTTGGCTAAGTACAAACATTTATATATGGACCCAAGAAATGAAGGAAAATGATTCGTCTCCTAGCTGTTGCGACCGATTTCAACCGGTTTCCCCCCAGATCGATACAAATTAATTATTCGTATCCATCGGCTCAAACTTTATCGTTACGAAATTTGCAACAAAGAATTTTCTGAACCATCAGATTCCATCGATCCGAAACACTTATTCGTATCCACTGTTTTCGACTCCATCCAAGGCGCATCAATGCGAACTGTACTGTTCGTATCCATCAACACACAACCCATAAAGGCTCGAATCCATCGATACAGATAGTACATAGGGGACCAGTTGCACTCTTTGTATCCCTCATTAGCCTATTGATGCAAAGATCATCACAGATTAATATTTGAATAATTCAGCTCCATTGATACAAGAATCTTGTTCATTCATCCCAAATCGATCCAGGAGAGGATCGATAGAAGGGATACTCCAAAATGACCACCAAGCGTCGTTACAACTTGAATTCCACGTCGATTCAAGAGAGGATTGATACGGAATTAGATACAAAAACTGAAGAACTGACAACGACTCGTGAACGTATGGACGTTAACGGGAGTCAGGCTAACATGCATTCATGTATAATGAACTAACATCTAATCCTTAAAATTCGCAGGAATTGAATACTTGTCTGGTGACATTTACAACAACGAGTGACAAATTACTATCATACATCGACCAATTACAACGGTACACAGTACAACAATTGGCAGTCTACGGTTCACAATTTATGTTTATATGGATCAATCAAAGGTCACAGCTTTCAACGAAAAGACGATAACTGTTTAACAAGTCGGATGGAACTTTTCAGAATGAAGATTGCAGCTTTTCAAAGCACGTCGTGTTCCCATAAGGCGTACTTTGTAGGGAAAATGTTATCCAGCCTTTTGGCAAGGTCATGATACCAGGAACTTAACTGGAAATCAAGGACAGTCCGTCCGAAGGTCGGTTATACGCAGGCTTACTATGGATATCGATGAATTTTGTCCGAGTCCGGATCGAGCTACAATCGACAAGACATGACAAGCAAAGCTATGAAACCCACGGTTCCAAATTTCAAGTCAATCGCAGTTCGTATGCTCAAGATATGAGCGATGCAATTCAAGCAATCACTTTGTTCGTATCCATCTAGTAACCGAAGAAAGCCTTTCTTCATATCGGTCTGGTTTGAATCCATCGGATGCACTCATCTTCGTATCGATCAGGAGAACTGCACTCTTCGTATCGATCGGCTGAAAGGCCCTGTTCGTATCCATCAATCGATATTGTTTCACATCCATCTGTTCGTATCGATCACGCTATCCATCTGTTCATATCCATCGCGCCAGTTGTTCGTATCCACCAAATTGGTTCAACTTCATATCAATCGGTTGGGGTTAATTCGCATCGATCTCAATCGCGCAGTTCGTATCGGTCAATCAACGATTGATACGAATAAAATGGCCCTCAACTATCAGTATGAAATAGCCCATGAATATCGATACGAAGAATTCCATGGTAATCGATACGAACAAAACAGCTTCGATCGGTGCAAATAGGACCATGTCAAATCGATACGAACAAGGCGGGAATGTTGGGAAGACTCGATCGATTCGGCATAAACTTCAGATCGATCCTAAAAGCAAGTGCCACGTCGATTGGCATCCTGTACATGATCATCGATACGAAATGATCGATGCGAAGGGAACAGCATACGAACAACGCAAGCTTGCATCGATCATAACTCACAATCTACAAGTCCAAATGCTATGAAATTTTCACAGAAGCTTGCGTACAGCCTAAGGAATGCTCATGCCCAATTTTGACTTGATTGGCTCAAATCTTGATCGATATGAAATTCGTTCGTATTGATCACAAATCGAGTGCAAATCGCGTGGCTGTTTGACGTCCAGACTCTGCCGAATTCACAATTGTACTCGAATTTCACTATTGTACTCGAGTTTTACTGTTGTAATTCGCTGTAACTAGCAAGCAAAAGGTAATAAAGATCAATCATTTCATAGTGGACGTAGGCAACACGCCGAACCACTCTAAATCTCTGTGTGCCTTTGTTGTTTTTCTGATTATTGTCTGAAGTGTTTGTTAGATAATCCTCTTTTTACATTTATTTCTTCATTTTATCTCTTCAAACCCTTCCGAAGAGTGTTGTGCCCACTTTTGGTACAAACACTATTCAAAAGAAAACCTTACTACAATATCATAACAAACTCTTTACAAAAGCACATTCGATAATCCTTAACATTTAAGGACATCAAATATGTTGCACTTTACGTAAACCAATCAAATTGACATTTCAGCGATCGAGTTCTTAGATCTACCTTGTAGTTTTTGGTCTTGTGTTACATTAACATAATATGATCCCTTTTGTAATCAATGATTGAATACTCGATCTCGCACTAAGGTTTATTTGGTTTTTTTGGATGAACTAATTTCATTGAAATATTGTACATTACAAACTTTGACCGTTCATCATATGACATTTATATGCAATTGTATATGGATCAAATATCCACAGTATTGTATTGCTTCTAGAGTTCAAAATTCATAGAATGGAATACACGGTCTTCACTAAATAAATGCATAAGTGACCAAACCACGAATTTATTCGGCAGTTGTAAAATCAAGCACTTGCATGGGTATTGAAATGTTAACATGCAATAGAAATTTAATAGTGGGTATTATATTTCCATTTGTCAACTTTCAATTCAGTTCGTTTGTATATGTTAATTGATAAACATTTTTTCAATCATGTTAAATGCACAAATTTATCATTGTGGATAATTATAACATTATTTAACATATGTTCTTATAATATTAGAAAGGTTAAATGTCACCATTTCATTTTTCTAATAAGGCTCCCACTAGTCTTTTATGTTTCTCCAAACCCTAAGATGAAACATAGAAGTCGTTCAACTTTACTAGTGGGTGTTAGGACTCGTCGATCTTGGTATTCTGACCTTGAGTTTTCTTAATAAATCATAGCCCCACAAACAATGGATAACTCCTTATCGGTTGTATCACATACAATTACTGAACCATTTTTCCTTGTCCTAACCTCATTTCGACCTTGAGTTTGCTCAACAAATCGAAAGAGATTATTCACTCGTAGCTACTGTATCATGATGGCCTAAGTATAGTATATGTACCTTGAGTTTGCTCAACAAATACATATAGTTATCTTACCTCATATGTTCAATATATTAATAATACTATACATAACATCCCCGACTTGAGTTTGCTCAACAACTAAGGAGTATGCAAGTAATTTATTAATATATATATGGTAGAGGACAACATTATATTTAAGATTCATAATCTTTAATATATTATATTGAGTGATATCGACTTATGGAATAATGTATTTCTTATGAAATACCCTCGTGATTCAAGTGTCAAACACTTCATAAATCACAGTATACGTACATTTACGTATGTATTTATTCCTTAAGTCTATTTAGGTTTCTTTAATTTTCATCTTTAATTTATACATTCATATCATATAAGTTTTATTATTATATAACTTTTATATTTCGTATTACTCATATGATAGTCTTATGTATGATATTTTATTAATTAAATCTTATTTAATTAATTAACTCTTTAATTAATTTTAAATTAGTATTCCAATACAGCTTTTATGTTGGACATATCTATTATAACCTTTATAGTAAGACACATATATCTTATATATGCATATTTTTAGTTAATTAATTGACCTTTAATTACTTTATTAATTAAACAATTTTAATTGAATTATATTTTCGAAAATTTATCTTATATACATACATGTATGCTTATGTTATTTTATGTTATCTTAAACACTTTAAAATAACATAACATATATCAACTTATATAATACATGCATAAGTATTAATTAATTAGCTCATTCAATTAATTTATATTATTAATCTTATTAATAATTTTAAATTTCGAAATTAATATTTACATAGTTTCAAACGTTTCGAACTTTTCATTACATTTTCAAACATTTAGAAAATTTATGTTATATTATAAACTTTTATAATAAACATGTTTTTATTTTAAATTTAACTTTTAAATTTAAAATCATCTCTTAATTTTCAAAACTATTTTCAAAATTAGCCCAAGGCCTAATTCAAATTGTGCCTTTTTTATTAGGGGCAACCTTTGGGCTCACATCACCTTTCAAGCCAGGCAAGTAACCAGGTAGGATAAGGTACTTGATTACCCAATTCCAATCCTAGACATCACCTTTCTAGACACCGTACTAAGTGCGTAAGCTTAATTAGTTAGCCCTAACATGACTAATTTAGACCGCATAGGCTATTGGGCTCTGATATCATTGTTGGAAATGGACCAGCTCGCAGTGGAAGAAATTGGTAAATTTCAAAAAATTTACCATTTTGGATTATTAACAGGCCTATGAAGTCTAAACATACTTAAAAATTTTCTAAGTTTTCTTTTAAATAAAATCTTTATTTTATTTAGATTTAGAAATAAAGTTTAAAATTTAATTTAATGTGTATGTAAATTAGAGTATATCAAATATACTCTTATGTACATATTTGTGTGTAATGGTAACTTATTAAATTTATTTAGAGAAGGAAACTTTTCATTTCCTATCTCTTAAGTTATTGAATTAATGAGGGGGCATAAATTTATTTAGAGAAGGAAACTTTTCATTTCCTTCTCTTAACTTATTTAATTAATGAAGGACAAATTATTTATATAGAGAGAGAAACCTTTGATTTATCTCTCTTTAATTAAATTGATTAATTATATGAATGTCATTAATCGGCAACATATATATATATATGGCAAGAATATGAGTATAAACAAATATATATTATACTGTAAATTCTGTAAGAGCAACGAATGGTGGGTGCTAATAATCAATTACAATGTTAGACATATCACTAGAAATAAATGGATAGTTAAACACATAAAGGAAATATGGGAAATAGATAAAGTGTAACAAAGATGATTGATTTAATTTCCAATTTGGTAAACTTAATTAATGCAGCATATAAATGATAATCAATTGGCATCATGATATAAGGATATAAACAGTCACAACAAAAGTATGTATGTATTATTAACTAATTGTGTATGTGTATATGTTTAAATATGTTTATATATGTATTATTTAATTAATCCTCCAAATATACTAAATTAGTTCAGCCAAGTCAACTATAATCCATTCAAGATTTAATACCAAACATGTAGTGATCTGATTTAGTAAATCAATTTGAAAATATATCTTAATCAATAAATCCAAATGTGACCAGTATGTATGTGTTAATAATTTAATGTAGAATCAAACATATATATTTATTATAATAAAAAATTTGTCCAAAGTATATTTTGTATAATAATAATATTATTTTGATTCATGTTTATTTATACATAAATACATTGTAAATATATGTATGTGTGTGCATGTATACATAATATATATATATATATATATCTGTGTGTGTGTGTAAAAATATTTCTATATGTACTGTTAAATAATCCTTTAAAATTAATAAACTCAACCATTGTAATCAATTTAAGATTTATTACCAAACATGTAGTAATATAATTTACTAAAATAGTATGATAACAGATCTTAACAACAAATCCAAGTGTAATTTATATGTATATGTTAATAAATTTTTTTTAAAACCTTTTAAAATATTTAAAAATTATTTTAACATACACATACATATATATACATACGCATTTATGTATATATATGAATCTTAAAGTAGAAAACAAAATTAGAAATGTAAACTATTGTTAACAATTAAATAAATAAAGTTAAATAGAATAACAAGTTAATTACAAGATCTATATTTAGATCAAAATCAATAGAAATTAACATAGAAAATCATGAATATAAGTTATCAACCTCAAATGAAAACCAAGTCTAATGATAACAAGTTATACTACTTTAAGATCTATAATTGTATGCTTATAAGGGACAACAAATGCATATATACAAATTTAAAAATGAATTAACTACTAGATCTATAATATCATGGAATAAATAAATAACTAATGGAATTTACCTTTTTGATGTTGCCTATAATTCGTACCTTGAATGATAAATGCTTCTAGATCCGATTGAATCACCTCCATAAATTGCAATAATCTAAAGCACCACTTTTGAATTATTTTATTTGATTTGTTTTGATTTTGTGTTTGGGAATTATTGTGGCTTAGAAGCCATGAAATAGTGGCCAAAAAGGAAGAAAAATGAAGATGGAGGCTAGGGTTTAGAAGGAGAGTGATTAAGAGAGGCCAGTGAATGGAAGATAACATATTTATAGAGGGATCCTTCCTTAACCTCCTCCCTTCATTTTCTAGATCCAACCATTGAATTTTATGCCTCTTTTTCTTATGACCTTCTATGAATAAGGCTTCATGGGCCTCAAATTATTCCCAAACCATTTAGTAATTAATCTATTTAAACCTGATTTAAATATTTTATCAATATCTTATATCGATATGTACATACATAACTTTTATGTACGTACTTTGTTAAATACTAATGGATTCAAACAAATCAAATAAATAAATAAACAAAAATTTAATAATTAATATTTTATAAATATTAGTTAATTAAATTAATTTATAACGGTTATAAATTAACTAAATCATGTGGTTTTCGAGGCATTCATCATTAAGGTTGTGCGACTCAAAGGTGTAAATTCAGTCAGCGATTAATATCGAACTATTCGAATATTAACGTTCACACGTCACTTAACAGGCGGTCTGACATTTTGTCCGAATTTAACGCTTACACGTCTTTTAGATAAAATCTTATTTTACTTATTATAAGCGGTACCTAATAGTGACAATTATTTACACCAATTCTCTTCGTTAAAACTATATCACTTTGGATTTATGGAATTTGGTAATGGCCAAAATTCCAATATCATCCACATTCAACTTTATAGTCCAAACACAAAGTCCTTGGTTCAATAATAACAATTATTATTAACCGAAATACTTTGGCCAGAGACTTTGATTTTGAGTTGACTTCGGTTGACCGTGATACTAACCTCATATAACCGAGATGAATCCTCTCTTGAATAGTGTTTCACTTCCAATGCTTCCACTCGACCCAACTATAGTCATTTGATGGACGTCGTGCCACGATATAACTATAATCAAAGCGGAGCTTCCACATTGAAGATCAACGGTATTCTTAAGTCGAGAGAACTGTGTAAATTAGTCACATCGATATTCTCTACTTGACCTTAGTTATATTAGCCAATAGAAAACTATTGAGTGAGTCATTCCATAGTTATCCAATAACTATCAGTACGTAACCCCTTGGTGCCCTCAGCAGTCATGAGTAATACACTGCCCAACATTTGGAGAGCGTTACGTACTCTAGTCTTAACGGATACATTGATATCCAGTCTCAATGCATCTTGACTAGGAACATTAAAAATGGTATATTTATTTAATTTTGATAAATTACTCACGGTTACAACACTTTGTAACTATTATCACAAAACAGACAATTTATGGATTTTCTATTAAATATACTTTTAATTAAATTGATTAATTAATATAACCACATTATATCAAGTATATAATGGAAAGAAAATACCTTTATTTTGAACAAGATTGGTCAACGAGTTAGATATATGTAACAAATTACATAATTGCCCATAGGGAATACCCTTAACTTTATCAAACCCTTATCTTGTATGATTTTGTATACTTTTATTTAGATGAAATAATATTAACCTTATGTACTATTCTTAAGTACATGACCTTATAGAAAGAAACTAACTCAACTTCACTCATAATTAATCATACATTGTCCAAGAAAGTTCGATTAATCCTTATTAATGCATTATTATGTATCACAGGGAGGAGTGACTTTTGAGATTGAATCTTTATTCATTTTGAGGTACGTTCGAAACCTTTTCCATTATACTCACTCATTCGATCAAATCAAATCATTTCTTTTGCATGTTATTTTATTTACTTCTGTTTTATACTCTATGAGTTTACCGTAGACATATTACATGTGTATCAAATACACATGTCCCTGTCTGTGATAACTCATCGGTGAATATGACGAAGTACATGGAACCGTTTTTGCATTAATGGACTTACGATTGCTACATCAATATGTATCAATTCGAAGAGTTCATCAACTTTTATGATGCTCCTACTGAATGGGTGCACGGCCCTTGATTGTTTTAGATATAATTAACCAGTATCACATGATTTAAAATCATGTAATGAAATTATTTTCTCAAAACTATGGCTTAGTCTATAATTCTAAAATAATTCTAGATAATATTTCTGTATTTTCCAATGCATCACTTTTGTTATAAACAAATACCACATTGTAGTTTTATTTCATAATGAATATTCATAATATTCATATTGAAATATAGTTATGTCTATTTCTTAGTTGATACCGAAAAATAGCATTATTTCATAAATAATGTTCGATACATTTTACGAAAACAATTTTCGTAATGTAAGGCAATCAATAAGTGTTATATGGTACGCTCCCACTATTTCCTCCATTAAAATAATAGCGTACTATATTTGGAGGTCCATCATTCACTTAATATAGATTTATTTATTTCACATACTATAACTAGTTCACCGTAGAGAGTTCTTTGATCAAATATCTTGAACTCAACAGAAATAAATATTATAGAAAACAATTTTCTATATGAAAATATATTTTGGAATATAAATTATATCTCTTATTCCAACGTTAAGTATCAATCATTATTACTACAATTCTCGTTTCCGATGTTTCTTTATAAAGCAGATGTAACTATTCACTCTCTTCGTCCCAACTATACCTTAAATCACATCTACTCTTGTACATTTGTTTTTCTTTCTAAATGGTCAAACCATTCAAAAGAAAATCCTTACTACAATATCCTAATGAACCCTTTACAAAAGTGCATTTGATTATCCTTAAATTTCAAGAATGTCAAATATGTCGTGCTTTGCTGATCAAACTGACATTTCAGTGATCGAGTTCTTAGATTTATATTGTAATTCTGGCTTAGTGTTATAATTAACATAATATGATCCTTTTGAAATCAATCAAATTGAATACTTGATCTGGCACTAAGGTTTATTTGGTTTTTCGGATGAACTAATTTCATCGAAATATTTTACATTACAAACTCTAACCGTTAACCATATAACATTTATATGTGATTGTATATGGATCAAATATCCATAGTCTTATATTGCTTTTAGAGTTCGAAACTCATATAATGTAATACATGGTCTGGACCAAATAAATGCATAAGTGACCATAATATGAATGTATTTAGTAGTTGTAATATCAAGCACTTGCATAAGTATTGAAACATTAATATGCAATAATCTTTTATTGGTTGGTATATGTTATATTTCTATTTGTCAATCTTCATTTCATTTGTATATCTCAATTGATAAACATTTTATCAATCCTATTAAATGCACAAATTTATCAATGTAGATTATTATAACATTATATAACATATGTTCTTACGATATCAAAAAGGTTAAATGTTATCATTTCATTTTTCTAATAAGGCACCCACTAGTCTTTTGTGTTTTATCAAACCCTAAGTGAAACATAGAAGTTTTTCAACTTCACTAGTGGGTGTTAGGACTTGTCCATCTTGGAATTCTGACCTTGAGTTTGCTCAACAAGTCAAAGCTCCATGGTCGATGGATAACTCCTTGTCGGTTGTATCACATACAACTCCTAACCTATGTTACCTTGTCCTAACCTCATTTCAACCTTGAGTTTGCTCAGCAAATCGAAAGAGATTATTCACCCATACCTACCATATCGCGATGGCCTAAGTATAATATATGTACCTTGAGTTTTTTTAACTAATACATATAGTTATCTTACCTCATCTATTTGATATATTAATAATACTACGCATAACATCTCTAGCTTGAGTTTGCTAATAACTAAGGAGTATGCAAGTAATTTATTAATATATATATGGTAGAGGACAATTTTATATTAAAGATTCGTTATCTTCAATATATTATATCGAGTGATATCGACTTATGAAATACTCACATGATTAAGGTGTCAAACACATCATAAATCACGGTATACGTACATATACGTATGTATTTATTCCTTAAGTCTATTTAGGGTTTCTTTAATGTTCCACCTTTAATTATACATTCATAATATAAGTTTTATTATTATATAACTTTTATATTTCATATTACTTATATAATAGTCTTATGTATAACATTATATTAACTAAATCTAATTTAATTAACTTTTAATTAATTTTATATTAGTATTCCAATATACCTTTTATATTGGACATATCTACTATAACTTTTATAGTGTATGTTATAACCTTTATAGTATAACACATATATCTTATATATGTGTGTTTTAATTAATTAACCTTTAATTAATTTAATTAAACTATTTTAAGTAAATTATATTAATTTCAAAATTCAGTTCATAAACATATGTCTATACTTATGTTGTTTTTACTTATGTTATTTTAAATAATTTAAAAACAACATAACATATATCTCAATATATAATACATGCACATGTTCATTTATTAATTAACTTATTTAATTAATTTACCGTTATTAATCTTATTAATAAGTTTAAAATTTGAAATTAATGTGAATTGTTTTTCAAACATTTTGAAAAATTATGTTATATTATAGCTTTTATAATAAACATATTTTATTTTGAATTTAACAGTTGAATTTAGAATCTTTAACTTTAATTTTCAAAACATTTTGAAAATTAGGTCAAGGCCCAATTCAAGTTGGGCAATTTCTATTAGGGCAACCTTTCGGCTCACATGTCTGCGGGTGCGGCGCAGTGGAAATCAGGCTTGGGTTCTGGTAAAAAGACCCAGGTTCGATTCCTACCATGCGCTTCCCTATCCTATATAAATTTACCCGGGGGTATGGGGGCTTGGATCAGCGGACGACTTTACTATACCCTCCTCAGGAGTTTATCGGCCCGCCGGGTTCTCCTGGGTTTTCAAAAAAAAAAACCTTTGGGCTCACATCACCTTTCAGGCCAAGCTGGTAACCAGGTAGGATAGGCTACTTGATTACCCAATTCCAATCCCAGATATTACCTTTATAGACACCGTACTAAGTAGGCAAGCTTACTTAGTTAGCCCTAATATGACTAATTTAGACCGCATAGGCTATTGGGCTCTGATGCCATTGAAAGAACTGGGCCAGCCTGCAGCGAAAAGAATGGGTGAATTTCAAATATTTTACCCTATTGGATCTTAGTTGGGCCTATGAAGCCTAATTTATTTAGAAAATTTCAAAATTTGTTTTAAATAAAATTATTTGTTTTATTTAAATTAGTTAAAGGTAAGTTTTTAATTTCAAATGTGTATAGTGTATCAAATACACCTAACATTTAGTTAATGTATAGGGAATGAAACCTTTCATTTCTTCCCTAAAACAAGAATTAATCGAGAGTATTAATTGCATTAAATAGAGAGAGAAACCTTTCATTTTCTCTCTTTAATTTGAATTGATTGATACAATAAATGTCATTAATTAATAATTTATTCATGGCAAGATTCATTACTATGTTCATATGTATTCTAACTGTACAAATTGTAGTTTAAGACTTATTTGATTTTGTTTTACTTATATATATAAGTATATATATATGAACCATATATATACATATATATATATGTGTGTGCATGTGTAACATCATAATCCGTGAAGGGTATAATGTGCCCGTATATAGATGTTGGGATTTACATTGCAACAGACACATTAGCTCATTTTGTGTGTACTGTAATTTGTTCAAATATGTGCTTATATAATATATCAAAATAGAATATTAATATATATATATATGAATATATATATATATATATAAATTATTGAATAAAACAGGTTTTGCCATAATAAATTAATGTAAAATAATCACATGATAAAACTACAAGTTTTATAATTTTAGAAAATCTAAAAACATTTTTAGGCTTAATATTAATTCATGGATTTCTTTTGTAAATAAATAATATTTATTATTAAATAGTCGATAATAGCCCTTAATCAAATTAATTCTTATAAATATGAAATCAAGTTGAAAAATTCTTAAACTATTTCTGAAGGTAGATGAGACATATTTTTGGCTTAGGATAATTTTCTAGAATTTCCTCAACTAAAATTATATTTTTAATTAAATAATGAACTGCAGTTCGAAAATAAATTAATTATAAAAAATATTAAATTAAGTTTAAAAAATATAAATTTTTTTCTTAAGGTACCTCTGAAACATTTAATGCTTATGAAAAATTTCCAGAATTTTATCAATTGAATTTTTAGTTAAATAATTGATTGCAGGCCAAAAGTAAATTAATTTTAAAAAATAATATATTAAGTTCAAAAGGTCTTTAAATTTTGCAGCAAGCATCTTACGTAGTGCAAAAAATATAAAAAATATAAAATTGAAATTTTGAACCGTTAACTATTTTATACATAATAAACAATTCACAAAATCATTAAATAATAATAAAATATGTATATACATTTTTAATAAAATAATTTTATATTTTATGATTCACAATAGGTATAAAACATCATAAGAATTTTTTTAGATTAAATATATACAAGATATAAACATATATACAATTATACATATAGACAATTTGCAAATCTGTATACATTTAATCTAGATCTATTTATATATATATATATTAACATAAATCAAAATTAATTTTTTTAAGGAAAAAATTCAACAATAAATCAATAAAAAAAATACTACAACAAGCACATAACCAATCCAATTGTCACAAACACATGTACCCACAAAAATCTCACCTAATCTAAACAATAAACAGATCTGAATACAAACAAGTGATTTGGATGTAAATCATTATTCATATGATAAACTTGAAATCAAAACAATAATAATAAATAAAATTTCACTGATCTGAATACAAACAAGTGATTTGGATGTAAATCATCATTCATATGATAAACTTGAAATCAAAACAATAATAATAATAAAATTTCACCTCCTAATGAAGCCTTTGAGTCCACATTGAACAATGAATTCTCTACTAAGAACAATTCCCAATCCATCAGGTTGCTAATCCGGGATTGGAGATCTTCTACTACAAATTAGTATTTTTTAATTTAAATTGGATTTGAGAATTTTTGGGATGATTTTAGAGGAGAGTTGCTGCCATTAAAATGAGGAGGAAGAAGAAGAAGAAAGTGGCGGCTCAAAAAAATGAATTAGCATTTGACTAGGGTTTTGAGATTAGCTTTTATATGGGTATGATAAGAGGGCAAATAATGATCTCAACCACACATCTCAATACCCTAATCTCATGCATAGTAGCTACCCCCTTCCTCTATCAAAACCAACGACTTTCACCTTTAAAATTCATGGGTTGTCAGCCCATTTAACCCAATTTAAATATACATAATTATATTCAACTAAATTTGTTGTTGATATCTCATTTGTATCAACATATTTATAACTTTTTATAATTACATGCAACGAATTTATTTCTCAAACCATATCCAAATTATATAATTAATATTTCATAAATATTAATTAATTTAATCGATTTATAACAATTATAAACTAATTAAATCATTCGGTCTTAAGAGAATTCATCGATTCGGTTGTGTGCTCTTGGGTGTAAATTCGATCAGCGATTAACATCGAACTATTCAAACGTTAACGTTTACACTTCACTTAGTAGGTAGTGTGACATTATGGCCAAATTTATCGCTTACTCATTTTCGAAAAAAATCTTATTTTAATTTAATAAGCGTTACCCAGTGAAGAAACAGACTATCTTGGCTCAATCCACTATGGAGTCAGAAATGATAGCACCAGCTAATGCTAGTGAAGAAGCAGGTTACTTAAGAAATCTGCTAGCTGAGATCCCTTTATGGGAAAAACCAATACCATCTTTGTTGATCTATTATGATAGTATCTGTGACGCCCCACCTCTATGCTCATAATAACAAAGAGTATTAAAAGGAATACTGTCTATTATTACGAAGAATAAGGCTGGATAGGAGCGACCATCCGTAATTGGCCTTACACTAATATTGGTTATCTCGATAGGAGTGGTATATACTTTTTATTTTTCATCTATTAATTATTTACTCCCATCGACATATCCAATTATCAGTATAAAACAAACTACGATAGTTCATAATAGTTTAGGACATTAGATATAACAATAACACAGATAATATAAATGCGGAACACAGATAAAAACAAAAGTCTCAGATATATATAACTGATGTCAGTTAATACATAGTTGACACTATACATATGATACAACTACAACTGTCGACTCTAGAAGTTATATATACAAGTACATTATCGACTAATATACAGGAATACATATCATTCTATACAATGACACGACTACTACAAAATGACTGACAACTTCAGAAGATGTGAAAAGTCTTCAATCCCGAACAGCAACTCAAAGAAAGAAATCTACAACCTGAAATACTCGGGTCTGACCCGAGTATTACATTCAAAAGAAAATAATACCCAGGTCAGTCTAATTCAAACCAGTTTATTAGTGCATATAGGCAGTAATAATTTAATTAGACGATAGTCACAATAATTCCCGTCTATCCGATTCTTTAAACAAAGAAACCGGATAACGGTCACATAACACTTAACAGTGTTTAACAAAAATCAGCAGATTTAAATCAATTTAAAGCCATTGAAATTGTCACTTTAAAACCATCAGAATTCGATTGGCTGCCTTACACGCACGCGTGTACGGCCTCGCCAGTACAGCATAAAAGATCAATGCATTACGCCGCAAAGAAATATCAATTCAAAACTGTCGATTTGGGTGGCTGCAGTGCACACGCACATACATGTGCACTGCCTCGCCAACTCGAGTGAATACTAACAGCAATCGAAGCTACAGAGGTCAAGTCAGTGAACTGCAAGTATCAAAGAGGCAAGAAACAGTTCAATACCCAAGCAAACTCAAGAACAAGTTTCCAAACCACTCATCTCTGCACATTTCATCAAGTGCAAAAGTTTTATAAAAATGAACTGCAGCCTCGCTTTGGATTCAAGGGCAAACTGCAACGATAACTGCAGCCACCCTATGGAAGCTTGAGTGAAGGCAACAAAATAACAAGGATGAATGAAAATGATCAAACGAACAGTGTACAAGAAGGCCACACAGTGAACTGGCCAAGACAGTGATCGCGCAAACCAATTAGCAACCAGACATAGTGATATCAAAGAACTCAACAGCATGTACAGGAGGAGCTACTGAAATATGCAAGTAAAGATACCAACTTCACAAAAACTCAAGGTGCAAAGACCACAGTCACACAACAAAGCAACATGAATGCAGATTACAATTCCCAAAGCAACTTCAACATCTTAACAAGTGAGGCAACATGAACCAATTTCAAACCACAGTGACAACAGTGAAGACAGTGGTGCAAGCTAATGAATACAAGATGCAACACAATGAAGACAACATAGTACAAGACCCAAAACTGAATACAATGCAGATTGCATCAGACCACAACATGATCAACTACAAGATCTAGTGAATCGAGTTCAGATATGCAACAATAAAAACTCAAGCTAGATGTCAACAAGCAACATATAGCAGTGCAAATGAAGAGACCACAGGTATGTACAAAACTGCAGTGCAACGAGCCGGAGAGGTTGAAACGAGAAACAACCAAACATGACAGGGATGTAGTATAAACGAAACAAATCCAATATCTCAAGTGGTCAAGACATCTAATTTATACACAAGTTGCCTCACACAACTATAAAGAGAAGACCACAAGGCAAATTCAAGTAATAACAAGAGAGGCGAGTATCATGTCACAATATACATGATAAAGTACCCCAGTTAAGTGTATGCACTCGAGTAAGCAAAACTCAACTAAGGCAAATGCATGTACAAGTTCAACAAGACAAGTACAAACTGGGCAACAACGAGAGGTACCAAGTGGACCAGATTACAAAGACCAAGCATCACAGTGAAGTAAGGAACAGATTCATAGTGAAATAGTGATTGCACCAACCATCTACAAATACGTTCAACTACTCAAGTATACACATCGCATTGCACCTATGTCAACTATACAAAAGACTTAAGCAGACACGCTATCAAACAGAGGGGTATACAATGAAGACTGGAAACAACATTGAAGTCAACAGCAGCAGGTCTACTGAAGTCATCAATGCTATAACAACAAAGACCAAGACTGGGATAACACAAAGATGATCAGAAACAAAGTTCACAGGAAATAGTAAAAGATATCAAGGCCACATAAAAATCAAGTGTAGGCAAAATGAAGACAAATGGACAAACAAATGTCACAGCCTGGAAATCCCTTCAAATGAACGAAGTCATCAAAATGTCAGAAATTAAACTACGGTTGGCCAAAGAAATCAACATTTGGAATCACTTCAGCCCTATGGTAACCAATAAACTCAAACAAAATACCTACAAATTGAAACAAGGCAGCAACTATCTCCAAGACAGTAACCATTTCGAATATTCAACTAGGGTCGAATGGTCTAGAATGGTGTTGTGGACTAAGCAGAGGTCAACAAAGATCAAAATGGCCATATTCAACAAAGGACCAGCAAGTTCAAAGCCATTCGTATCAAATAAGCAAACGACTAAATCACGAAATTGAACAAGCCAGCATTTAATCAAGAATCTGAATTAGATGTGAGTGAGGGGTCACTCACCTTTTTTCGACGAACCAGACTAATTTGCAGCCGAGCAGTCTCGAAATCACGGCGCAAAGAGATCGAACGAAGCCCCTATCGCAGCTGACATCACCTCGCGAGACGATGATTCGAAAGGCCAGTTACGAGTCGCGGCCGTAGCAGTCGAGGGAAGACGAGTGAAGTTCGAACCCTTGCGGCCATCGTCTTCGATTTCTATACCCTAATCTTTGAAAGGAGGACGAACGAGAAGAATCACGTGGCCGCCATTTTTCTTTCTTTGTTTGGTTAGGGTTGAAGTCGAAAAATGAATGGGTCGGGTTCCTTTTTCTCATCCATACGAAGAGGAATGGGTAGGTAAAGTTATCACGGCAACAACAAGTGGATAATTAAAGCCCAATAACAATTTACCCATTTTACTTAACATTTTGAAGAATTTTTACAGCCAAAATATTTCAATACGATTAAAATTGCTGATAGAAATTTTGTTATCAATTTCAATCGTCTAATGACGATAACAAACTTTTACAAAAAGGATTCCGACTCGATTTAAAATCTACACTAGAAATTTACAATGATTTAATCGTCATTTATAAACTGACGCGAAAAGACCGGGTCGTTACAGACTCCCCTCCTTAAAGAAATTGCGTCCACGCAATTATAGGGAATAAAAGGGGCAAAATGTAACATCCATATGAGCATGGCAATGTCGAATGCATAAACAAAGAAAATGTCAGCAGGGGAAGTACTAGATATGAAATCAAAAGGTTCGACTGCTTCAAATCAAAAGAATCAACATCGTGGGAATCAGGGATCAAAATCAGACGACTAACAAGAGCAAGAACAATCGAGTTCCAGCAACTAACAGAGAAGGAAAAACAGAGCAGAAATCCCCTACAGAGCACGAATTGAATGTGAGTAAATCAAATTACTCACCTGAATCTCCAGAGAAAAAGACGAAACTCCAATCTCAAAAATCTCAAATATTTACTTATCTCAAACGATAGTCAGAAAACAAATATTCGATTATCAAAAACGATAATCAAATTTCAAATTCAACAAATATTCGATTATCAAAATCGATAATCAAAATTCGAAACAGCAAATATTTAATTATCTCCAGCGATAATTAAATTTCAATCAACAATTATTTAATTATCTAAAGCGATAATTAAATCTCAAATCATCAAATATTTAATTATCTAACAGCGATAATTAAATCTAAAATCAACAAATATTTAATTATCAAAGACGATAATTAAATCTCAAATCAGCAAATATTTAATTATCTAAAGCGATAATTAAATCTCAATTCAGCAAATATTTAATTATCTAAAGCGATAATTAAATCTCAAATCAGCAAATATTTAATTATCTAAAGCGATAATTAAATCTCAAATCAACAAATATTTAATTATCTAAAGCGATAATTAAATCTCAAATCAGCAAATATTTAATTATCTAAAGCGATAATTAAATCTCAAATCAACAAATATTTAATTATCTAAAGCGATAATTAAATCTCAAATCAGCAAATATTTAATTATCTAAAGCGATAATTAAATCTCAAATCAGCAAATATTTAATTATCTAAAGCGATAATTAAATCTCAAATCAGCAAATATTTAATTATCTAAAGCGATAATTAAATCTCAAATCAGCAAATATTTAATTATCTAAAGCGATAATTAAATCTCAAATCAGCAAATATTTAATTATCTAAAGCGATAATTAAATCTCAAATCAGCAAATATTTAATTATCTAAAGCGATAATTAAATCTCAAATCAGCAAATATTTAATTATCTAAAGCGATAATTAAATCTCAAATCAGCAAATATTTAATTATCTAAAGCGATAATTAAATCTCAAATCAGCAAATATTTAATTATCTAAAGCGATAATTAAATCTCAAATCAGCAAATATTTAATTATCTAAAGCGATAATTAAAACAACAATTATCCGATTATCAAAAACGATAATCAGAACTCATATCAACAAATATCTAGTTATCACAAGCGATAATTAGAAACAACAAATATCTGATTATCAAAAACGATAATCAGAACTCATATCAACAAATATCCAATTACCTGCAGATAATTGGAAACAACAAATATCTAGAAATCAATTAAGAAGACTAGAAAATCACATAAAAGCTTGGATCGATCCCATCAGATGGCGAGTTTTTAATTCGCCGCACGTGCATCTCAGAGTGGCCGAAGCCTACCAAGTACTCAACATAATTTTGGCGCCCATCAGATTGACCCGAAGGTCCGCAGAGTGACCCGAAGGTCTAGTACTGGTATTTGACCCGAAGGTCCGCAGAGTGGCCCGAAAGCCCAACAAATGACCCGAAGGTCCAACAAATGACCCGAAGGTCCTCATAGTGGCTCGAAAGCACACAAAATCATCAAATATTTCAATTAACGAGTCCGGAATTAACCGAAATAGCAAACGCACATGTCCCATACCACGTGTTTTACTAAATCGTTTGATTCTCTTCATCGTTTCCTTGAAAGTGCAAAATTGTGTATTTTGTAAAAATACATTTCACATTCTCAAACGGACAAGTCCGGAATTAAGCGAATCAGTAAAAGAAAGGGGTCATAGTCCTCGATTTTGCTGAAACGTTTAAATCGCTTCCTCATTCTTTTGAAATCGCAAACTGTAAAATTTTTGAAAACAATTTTATTTATTTTGTAAAAATAACAATTCGCATTCTCAACTGGACAAGTCCGGAGTTAAGCGAAACAGTAAAAGAAAGGGGTCATAATCCTCGATTTTGCTGAATCGTTTAAGTCGCTTTCTCATTCTTTTGAAAACGCAAACTGTTATGATTTTATAAAACAATTTTAATTTTAAAACAATTTTCCAATCACGTGATTAAAACAGCAAATCAGTAACAATTTCGATAAGGAAATTGTACTTCTCAAAATACCGTAAAAACGGTTACAAATCAATATTGCGGAATAACCGCTTGAAAATCCACTTTTAAAATTTTGGTTGTTACTGAAGTCAAAGCGACAGAAATTTTTAAAACAACAAATATCTCATCAAAAGAATTCACATCAAAATGTGACATCAGTGAATCTTCATTCATTAAAATTTTCAACAAAACACTGTGCCTCAAAAATTCAGCCTTGGTGTAAAAATCCCGTTATAAAAATAACGGCAACAAAATACGTATCATAACCAAGCATCGGTTCAACGTAAAATAAATGCAGTAACGTGCAATTCAAATTTTTGCACGTATTACGGAATGAACAAAGAAATCATTCGAATGTATCTTCAATGAAGATAATTCGAAACAGCAAAAGCTAATCAATAGATGATTAGTACAAAAGAAAGCCAGCGGAAATTTCAACAAAAATCACATATCTGCAATTTCTTCGAATCCTCAATTCGGATTCGAAATTCTCAAAGAAATAAAATAATTACAGCTATGTAAACAACAATTGAAATTCATATCACTTTCGTATTTTGATTTTTAAATCAAAAAGATTATCAGTTGTACTCAGCGAAGACAGTTTCACTGGTTCCGCTGCGCACTCTGATAAACAGAACACAAATCAATCAAATCATCAGAACACAGTTCCACTATTATTTTTAAATAAAGATATTTAAAAATTTCATCAAAATTTCAAAACTTTAATTTTTGACTCAAATCATAAATAAAACATCGACCAATAGTTGTAACATATGTTCCATCCAAGTTATGTTTTATATTATGTCCATAAACCCCAAGCTCTGATACCAACTGTGACGCCCCACCTCTATGCTCATAATAACAAAGAGTATTAAAAGGAATACTGTCTATTATTACGAAGAATAAGGCTGGATAGGAGCGACCATCCGTAATTGGCCTTACACTAATATTGGTTATCTCGATAGGAGTGGTATATACTTTTTATTTTTCATCTATTAATTATTTACTCCCATCGACATATCCAATTATCAGTATAAAACAAACTACGATAGTTCATAATAGTTTAGGACATTAGATATAACAATAACACAGATAATATAAATGCGGAACACAGATAAAAACAAAAGTCTCAGATATATATAACTGATGTCAGTTAATACATAGTTGACACTATACATATGATACAACTACAACTGTCGACTCTAGAAGTTATATATACAAGTACATTATCGACTAATATACAGGAATACATATCATTCTATACAATGACACGACTACTACAAAATGACTGACAACTTCAGAAGATGTGAAAAGTCTTCAATCCCGAACAGCAACTCAAAGAAAGAAATCTACAACCTGAAATACTCGGGTCTGACCCGAGTATTACATTCAAAAGAAAATAATACCCAGGTCAGTCTAATTCAAACCAGTTTATTAGTGCATATAGGCAGTAATAATTTAATTAGACGACAGTCACAATAATTCCCGTCTATCCGATTCTTTAAACAAAGAAACCGGATAACGGTCACATAACACTTAACAGTGTTTAACAAAAATCAGCAGATTTAAATCAATTTAAAGCCATTGAAATTGTCACTTTAAAACCATCAGAATTCGATTGGCTGCCTTACACGCACGCGTGTACGGCCTCGCCAGTACAGCATAAAAGATCAATGCATTACGCCGCAAAGAAATATCAATTCAAAACTGTCGATTTGGGTGGCTGCAGTGCACACGCACATACATGTGCACTGCCTCGCCAACTCGAGTGAATACTAACAGCAATCGAAGCTACAGAGGTCAAGTCAGTGAACTGCAAGTATCAAAGAGGCAAGAAACAGTTCAATACCCAAGCAAACTCAAGAACAAGTTTCCAAACCACTCATCTCTGCACATTTCATCAAGTGCAAAAGTTTTATAAAAATGAACTGCAGCCTCGCTTTGGATTCAAGGGAAAACTGCAACGATAACTGCAGCCACCCTATGGAAGCTTGAGTGAAGGCAACAAAATAACAAGGATGAATGAAAATGATCAAACGAACAGTGTACAAGAAGGCCACACAGTGAACTGGCCAAGACAGTGATCGCGCAAACCAATTAGCAACCAGACATAGTGATATCAAAGAACTCAACAGCATGTACAGGAGGAGCTACTGAAATATGCAAGTAAAGATACCAACTTCACAAAAACTCAAGGTGCAAAGACCACAGTCACACAACAAAGCAACATGAATGCAGATTACAATTCCCAAAGCAACTTCAACATCTTAACAAGTGAGGCAACATGAACCAATTTCAAACCACAGTGACAACAGTGAAGACAGTGGTGCAAGCTAATGAATACAAGATGCAACACAATGAAGACAACATAGTACAAGACCCAAAACTGAATACAATGCAGATTGCATCAGACCACAACATGATCAACTACAAGATCTAGTGAATCGAGTTCAGATATGCAACAATAAAAACTCAAGCTAGATGTCAACAAGCAACATATAGCAGTGCAAATGAAGAGACCACAGGTATGTACAAAACTGCAGTGCAACGAGCCGGAGAGGTTGAAACGAGAAACAACCAAACATGACAGGGATGTAGTATAAACGAAACAAATCCAATATCTCAAGTGGTCAAGACATCTAATTTATACACAAGTTGCCTCACACAACTATAAAGAGAAGACCACAAGGCAAATTCAAGTAATAACAAGAGAGGCGAGTATCATGTCACAATATACATGATAAAGTACCCCAGTTAAGTGTATGCACTCGAGTAAGCAAAACTCAACTAAGGCAAATGCATGTACAAGTTCAACAAGACAAGTACAAACTGGGCAACAACGAGAGGTACCAAGTGGACCAGATTACAAAGACCAAGCATCACAGTGAAGTAAGGAACAGATTCATAGTGAAATAGTGATTGCACCAACCATCTACAAATACGTTCAACTACTCAAGTATACACATCGCATTGCACCTATGTCAACTATACAAAAGACTTAAGCAGACACGCTATCAAACAGAGGGGTATACAATGAAGACTGGAAACAACATTGAAGTCAACAGCAGCAGGTCTACTGAAGTCATCAATGCTATAACAACAAAGACCAAGACTGGGATAACACAAAGATGATCAGAAACAAAGTTCACAGGAAATAGTAAAAGATATCAAGGCCACATAAAAATCAAGTGTAGGCAAAATGAAGACAAATGGACAAACAAATGTCACAGCCTGGAAATCCCTTCAAATGAACGAAGTCATCAAAATGTCAGAAATTAAACTACGGTTGGCCAAAGAAATCAACATTTGGAATCACTTCAGCCCTATGGTAACCAATAAACTCAAACAAAATACCTACAAATTGAAACAAGGCAGCAACTATCTCCAAGACAGTAACCATTTCGAATATTCAACTAGGGTCGAATGGTCTAGAATGGTGTTGTGGACTAAGCAGAGGTCAACAAAGATCAAAATGGCCATATTCAACAAAGGACCAGCAAGTTCAAAGCCATTCGTATCAAATAAGCAAACGACTAAATCACGAAATTGAACAAGCCAGCATTTAATCAAGAATCTGAATTAGATGTGAGTGAGGGGTCACTCACCTTTTTTCGACGAACCAGACTAATTTGCAGCCGAGCAGTCTCGAAATCACGGCGCAAAGAGATCGAACGAAGCCCCTATCGCAGCTGACATCACCTCGCGAGACGATGATTCGAAAGGCCAGTTACGAGTCGCGGCCGTAGCAGTCGAGGGAAGACGAGTGAAGTTCGAACCCTTGCGGCCATCGTCTTCGATTTCTATACCCTAATCTTTGAAAGGAGGACGAACGAGAAGAATCACGTGGCCGCCATTTTTCTTTCTTTGTTTGGTTAGGGTTGAAGTCGAAAAATGAATGGGTCGGGTTCCTTTTTCTCATCCATACGAAGAGGAATGGGTAGGTAAAGTTATCACGGCAACAACAAGTGGATAATTAAAGCCCAATAACAATTTACCCATTTTACTTAACATTTTGAAGAATTTTTACAGCCAAAATATTTCAATACGATTAAAATTGCTGATAGAAATTTTGTTATCAATTTCAATCGTCTAATGACGATAACAAACTTTTACAAAAAGGATTCCGACTCGATTTAAAATCTACACTAGAAATTTACAATGATTTAATCGTCATTTATAAACTGACGCGAAAAGACCGGGTCGTTACAGTATCGCGGCTATTGCAAAAGTTGAGAACCGTTATTACAACAGTAAAAGGCGACAAATTCATCATAAGCACGGTGCTGTAAGAGAGTATATCTCTTCAGGATCTGTAAGAGTGGATCATGTATGCACAGATGAGAATTTGGCAGATCCTTTGGCGAAATGACTGGATGGAGGGAAAGTCCTTTCTACATCTAAAAGAATGGGACTATTGCTCTTAGATTATTGAGTCACGCACAATAGTAACCCGACATAATGATTGGAGATCCCAAGAACTAGGTTCAATGGGTAATAACAAGTTGTAAAATGATATGAGTTGAACATGCTATTTTTATATGCTTAGACGCATGTATTCCTGAAGTGATTAGAGGATGAGTTAATAGAAACTATTAATGAGATTTGTACTCTAAATGGAGTGGAGTACCTACCTTCAGGAGTACACTTGATAGACTCACCTGTGTGGATGTGAAAATGTGGCCGTTTCCTATGGAATTTTAGACAAGATTCCTACATCATTCACTAAACTGGGATAGACGTGCATGACCATAAATGCACGGGCTTAGTTGATAGCACTTTAGAAAGGTTGTTTGTGGTTTGATGTCAGGAATAGAGTTCAAGACTACGAGTCACTCTAGTAAACTGTATTTACTCACTATGCAAAGGTTCAAATTGAAAGATACCTTTTGTTTATGCACAATCTTATATTTTCAAAAATTGGTTGGAATTTTTTTTAATAATTCAATTGGAGGATCATTGGAACTTTAAGTGAATTAATTAAAAAATAAATAAAAACAAGTTAATGGTTATATATTTATGAGCCTTTATTATAATTGAGTCGTTGAAAATGTATAGCGGTAATATATATTCATGAGCCATTATTATTGAGCCGTTGCAAAAGTTAATGGTATTAAAAATCCATTTTAAATGACAATAAATTCAAATCCATTAACATTCCCTCACTTCAGTAATGCATACAATTTCCATTCTGCCTATTTAAATGATAGATAGACAGAAGAGAAAATGTGAATAACAGACAATTTTTCTTTCTTCTTCTTTGTCCTCTGCATTTTTCTCTCTTTAAAAAACTTTAAAAGCAATTAAATTAGAAAGTGCTATATTTAGAATAATTTTCTGTAGTGCAAACAGATAATTGATCAAATTTCAAAGGCTGTTATCCTGGGGATGGAGCGGTTGATAGATAGCTTTGCACCTTGAGGCTAAGCCGCGAATCGTCTTAAAGAGAACGATTTAGTCCGCGACTCAGCCAAAAAAAGAAAAATAAAAAAAGATGCTGCAGATTCATATTGAGGTACAACAATATGAAATTTCTCAGCTTTAACATTTTTCTCACATACCAGCAAACTACTTCAGTTTACATAGTTGTCAACATGCCGCTTCTGAAAATATGAAATAAGCCTTACCTAGCATGATCGCCAAACTACAATAACAAACTATTTAATTAAGAACTAATGTGCAAATAACTATATGCAAAAAACAACATCACATCAAAATATATTTGAGTTATAGTACAAATCAATCTGTTTGCTAGAAAAAAAGGAATAGTTGTTGGTCAACAGTAAACACATATAAGTATGATAAAACGTGTAATAAATCAATTGACAGTAGGCATCAATGTGATTCCATTACAAATAATTTGTTCATTAATCATTTAAGAAAATAGGAATAACAATTTGGGTACCCCTAAAATTCACGGTTGTACACTACAGCCAGCATGAAAACAACAGCCCTCGAAACATGAGATTAGACAGAAATTCAATGACTAAGCATGCATAATAAAAGGTGTTGGCTCAATAGTTATTACCTCATATTTCACATGCATATGACGGTGTAGATATTGTAGATAATTATTACCTCATAAAATTAATTTATCATTAATTTTTAATATGGTCGCATTTTTATTAATATATTAAAATTTTGAAATTTGATTTTAAAATTCATTTGACTTGGCAATACATACATACATACATACATACATATATACATACATATATATA
Organism: Allium fistulosum; assembly: GCA_030737815.1. Taxonomy (NCBI): domain Eukaryota; kingdom Viridiplantae; phylum Streptophyta; class Magnoliopsida; order Asparagales; family Amaryllidaceae; genus Allium; species Allium fistulosum. Next base: position 878,635,704 of record CM060902.1, on the reverse strand, counting down.
ATAGGTTTATCTTACTGTAATCCAAAAAATATTAATTTTTTAAATAAAATACCCATATAGATATTTTTATTTAAATATATATGTATATGTATATGTGTATGTGTATGTATGTATGTGTGTGTATACGTGTATGTGTGTGTGTATATATATATATTTATTTATATTTATATTTTAAATTTGTAACAGTAAAGAATAAATTAAAAACATATTTTTTAATTTAAAATGAAAAGCATATTTATGAAAAGGATATTTATTTAAATTATATATATATAATATAAAAAAATATGTTTATACTTTTGAATCTGGAAATTTTTTTTTTTTATATAAATTAGCCGAACATAATTATTTAAGGGAACTTTTGGCTCACATCCATCTCTTTAATTAAAATTAGGCCCACATCTTTCCATACTTTGAAATACAAATTACATCCCTGGAATTATTACCCTATTTAACACTCTTTTGCATAAGCAATTATGTAGAGTTAAATTATAATATAAAAAGGTGATATCTTTCAGCAGATATATTGGATTTCAATTTCGTTTCCACCATTAAATCACAAATTTTATTATCTTTCTAATAAGATCCATATGTCATATGTTTTGATGATTTCTTTTTATAGGGGCAAATATTTGGCCCCAGGAAAATATTTACTACTGGGGGAATTCAGGTTGCCTTCCAAGCAAATATTTGCCCTGGGGAAGTTCAGGCAAATATTTGTCTGACATATTCAGGCAAATATTTTCCGCTGCAAATATTACAAAAAATTTATCAAAACATATCATATATGGACCTTAATAGAAAGATGATAAATTTTTTAATTTAATGCTGAAAACGAAATTGAAATTCAATAAATCTACTAAAAGATATCACATTTTTAATATTGTAAATATTTATGTAACCATGATGTCCAGTTATGAAGATCCAGCGGTGACTAGGCTTAATAATTTCAGGAACGTAATTTGTATTTCAAAGTGTAGATGGATTGGGCCTAATAAAGTTTAAAAAAAAGGATGTGTCCTTAATTTCCATATTATTTAATATATCTAAATATATACGTTATATATATAACATATATGGTTTAATATAAAATATATTTTTTATATGGAAATTATTATTATTTATCATATAAAACTAATTATGGTGTATATAATATATAGAATAGGGTGACATATATGAGAATATTCATATAAATTAAAATTAGATCAAAATTTTTATCTTTCACCGAAATGATCCTACCGAGGGCCAATACATTATTTGTTTATAATTTTCTCTTGGAGCGACAATGACCCCTACTTCTCTTTAAGTTGCAAATTTAAAAAGTAGGCTTCATTATGTCAAGTTGGCGATGGCTATAGGTTTAGAGGAATACCAGAAAAATTGTGTACCAAATTACTGTGGAGGCTATCCTATTATAGCCTTGAAGACTTGGTAAATCCCACAAATATCCCCATATTGTGGCCGGCCATACCTTTGACTTGGCAAGTCAATGACCCCTTTTGACTCCTATTTGGATCACTGTTTTATTAATTAATTAATTTCTAACTTATCAATCGATCGAACCGTTGTAACTTTTATACATCATTCTGTCCGATTTTAAACTTGAAATAAATAACTAAAATAGCCACATATTGAATAAACATTTGTATTGATTTATTATTAATTTATAAATTAACTTTATCCTTGGTCGAATTTAGAAATAACTAACAACAAGGTTGTGTTGATGCTTTAATATGAACTTGACCCACAATCAATATTTAAACAATTTAAATACTGAAGCATGTACGAACTTTGTTAAAGCACGGTATAGGGTCAAGTTCAACGCTTACAGACCAATTAGACAAAATTGTCTTTCTGATCTAAAATAAGCTACACATATTCTTTTAGTTATCACTATATATGTAATATCCCCCACTCAGAGGCTCAAGAATAGATGCTGATGATGCTATAGTCAATACCAAAATTATTTCCAATGACAAAGCGAGTTCAATATTATTTTGCACAGCACAAGTAAACAGAGCAGCTAAATAGATTTTTCATTACATCGATTTAATTTACATAGTTCATTACATCATAATAACCTAATTCGTTCCCACCCAGGGGTAAATACAATAGAAAATAAGAGTAGTATTGTTTCTGACATATGAAAATGCCAACACAACCGGTTATAATTCATGGTTTGACACAACAAAAATTTAAAACATTTTTCTTCTCTAGATAAGCCTCCTTCTTCATCCTCAAAATCTTTGTTCGTCCTAATATATACCTATCTAATCCATAAACTCAGTCTACTCGAATGAATACCCTTAAGTTTATGGGAAATAATAAAAACACGAGTTAGACATAATGCCCGGTATGAGTAAACTCTTTACCCTAGCCATCCATTGTGAGACCATGCCGCTAACGTAGACTACGTTTTCCCCTCATTGTATCATTATCAAGATATATCATATATGTAAACAACATTACACAAAAAGCAACCATGTGCATATTCAATCAAGAAGTGTACCCTACACTTATCATCCAGTTATGAACCATGTCATATATCAATTTAAATTAAATATACCCTATACTTATCATAAGTTATGAACCATGTCATGAAATCATTAATCAATTATTTAAACATCACCTAATATCTTATTTTAGGCTTTTGTTGTTAAGTTATCATTAACTTATCCAGTTATTACCTCTCTAGGCCTGTCTATTGCTAACTTTATCTTTAATCGAACAACGTTACTTGATGAAATGACCGCTCATTCCACTAATGGGAGCCACCCTGACTAGAGCTACCCCAACTTTCCTAAGAGGTTGAATGTAAGCACTGTAAATACATTCTAGTAAGCATCCTTTCTAAATTTCAATAACCCCTCTTAGTCCCAAGACCACTATCGTTCACGTTGCCAATTTATTCATTTTAGTTATAACACCACCCTAATGTTTGGGCACCTTGCCATGACACCTTGCCTTAACTCCCCTTTAGGGTTTATAAATCTTTTAGGATTGAACCCTATCGGGGCACCCTACCATATACCAGTGGACTTTAGACTAATAGTCAAGGCACCATGCTATCCAATAACTCCATGAGCAGATATATGTTTACAATCATAGTTCAACCCCATTCTTTCATTCATTTATAGTGTACCATACACTTTCTTTAGATAAACATCTTTATTTTAAATTTAAATGATACCCTACCATGTATTAACTTCTCTAAGGTTTCCTTTATTTCAAAAATAAGTTATTACAGTTTTAATTTATTAAAATTCCTCCTTTATTTCATCCCTATGAAATAGTTCATTATTAACATTTGGAAACTGTCTTCTAAAGTGCCATAGGTATTCTTATTTTACTTAGAAAATATGGCATCCTATCCTTTATGGATTATCATTAGTCGTCGCAAGCTAGCTATCCATAGCTTTCAATGTTGGGTTATGTTATCGTATATGTAGCTATCCTATAGCCATCGTGGTCAATAACTTCCCAAGCTATCACGTAAGGTACTTCAACTAGCGGTCTTATCCCGTCATCGCATGTTATCTCAGCCATAGTCATCGTGTGTTATCTCATCCATAGACATCGTGTGTTATCTCACCCATATTCGTCGCCTATTATCCCGTTTGAAGACATTGCGTGTTAATTCATTTGAAGTTATCTTGTGCTAATTCACATGAAGCCATCGCATGCTAATTCATCTGAAGCCATCACTTGTTGACTTCAAATAGCCATCGTGTGTTAAGTTTTCTACCTGGCTTTCGTTAGTTGAGCTAGTGGAGCCTTCGTGGGTTAAGCTCTTATAAGCTATCATAGGTTGGTGGCTTCCCAATCCATCGCTTGTTAGCCCTTTATAGGTCATCATGGGTTGAAAATGGCATTTACGTGACTAAGTTGTAAACAGATGCCTTATTAAGTAATTACTTTACACTAATTCCTATTTAGTGTCGAATTTTTAGTGGCTAATTCTTTCATTTACGGTTTACTTTTCAAAAATGAATTTAATACCTTCATTTTGCTAACTAATTATCTTTAATTAATTACCCCTTTTCTCTAACCAATTAATTTATATAAAATCGAATTAATGGGAAAACTCCAAAAATAAAACTTGTTATTTTTTTCCTCCGGTGAAAATCTCAGGTCAAAATAATTATTTTTAATAACTAATTTACCCGAAATTAACCATTTTCTCAACTTAGAAAATTTCTATAAATTCCAAATTAATTCCAAAAATTATGAAATTAAAAACCCATCATTATTTCATCATTATAAGAATAATTTAACTTAGATTGATTCATATTTTACCCTAAAACATGAACAAATTCACTTTAACTCACCTTTGATTTGAAAAACCTTGTTTAATCCTCCTTGTTACTTAAAGTTCAAGCTTGGTCTTCAAATTTTATTTTCCTCCTCTCTTCTATAAAATGGCGGCCGACCTTGACTTGGAGCTTTAGCGATTTTCTTTTAGTACAAATGAAATGAAGTAGAAATGGGGGCAAGTGGCCAAAGGAAGTGGACTTTTGCTTTTAGCTTGGGCTAATATCATATTCTAACTTGGTCACACTATTACACTTCCCTTAACATAATCCTTCTCATTTAAAATCTAAAATGTTTATTTTCACTAACAAAGCCAACCTTAATTGCTTCAATTACTCTTTGTCCATTCAATTAACTTTATAAAGTGTCCCACACTTAATTAATCAAATCTTACTCAGGCAATTCTTGCAATTAAATCATTTTATTAATCTCACTGATAATATTTTCTTATTATTAGTTTTAATTTAATTTCCCATATTATAGACTCTTCCAAATATGGGGTGTTATAATATCACTCGGATATTTAGAGTTTGGTCTGAGGTTAAAACTCGATTAACATCTGTATTCATTGTGTAGTCTCTTTGAAGTCCTTGGTTCAATCCGATAATATTTATCGATTAATCGATTTACTATGGCCAAAGATTTTGACTTTAGTTTTATCTACCAATTATGGTGATATCGACCTTCCATAATAAATGTGATGAATCCTCTCTTGAGTATTGTTTCACTTCATGTATTTCAACATGTATCCAATAATGGCCGTAACATGGTTGTGATGCCATGTAATTGACCATAACCAAAGTATAGTCTACATACTTAAGTTTGATAGTACGCTCAAGTCAGAAGGGTACTTTACATCATTACCCTAAGATATTATATTTTGGCATATTTATATTAACTTTTAGAAGATTCTCGTTGAGTCATTCTATGATTGGTCCAAACAACCATAAGTATGTAACCCTGTAGTGACCCCAATTATCATCAGTAAATCATCATTCATCATATGGAGAGCATTACATATACTAGTCTCAATGGACCCATTGATATCATTTTTCTCGATATATCTTGACTAGGAACATTTGAGGAGCTAGCGTTTTTGTTTATGTTGATTCAGTACTCATTGTTACGAACTCATTCATAACTGTAGTTGATAAAAACCACTCACAAGAATTTTCTTTTTATATATGTTTAATATTATTAATGCATTGCTTATATCACAATATAACAACATATATAATAGATAATAAAACCAAAAATAAATTTTATTTCAATAAGATTATTTATAAAGTTAAGATTAACAAATTAAATAATTGACCTAATGACACACCCTTAACTCTATCATAGTGATGTTTGTATAGCCGCTAGATAGGTAAGAATATTATGTGACTTCTTTTAGCATCCTCAAGAGTTACATATTAGGCTATTGTGAAATAACGGGTCTAAAGTATCTAATGGACTTTAGGATTTGTTGAGCACCCATAAGGTCATTAAGGCGATTAGAAGCGAGCAAAAGTATGGTCAAGCGTTATATACGGTATATAACTAGTAAAGAGCTACTTACCATTTTTTGGGACTATAATTTGATGAGCACCCTCAAGTTTGTAGTAACATGATAAATTGGTCCTAAGACCAACTGAAGGAGTTTATGAAATTCTCATATCTCTTTTAGGGTTTTTTGAGAGATGCAGAATTTAGTGGAGGATTATTAGATAAATAAAATAAACCAATCTAATAAGTATATGAACATATGTAATATTATAATAATCTACTACAATAAATTTGCATAGCTAAGATTATTTATAAAATTGTTTATTGATTAGAATATACTAAATGGTCTTAATTAAAGATTAATAAAGAAATGTACAAATTTACAAACCATTAAATCATTTGGCATGTTGATACTTCAACACCTATGCAAGTGTAACCATTTGAACATTCCTTCCTTTGTCAGTTAATTGTGAACTTTCTCGAGACTATGTGTCTTCTATAGGTTTTGAACTCTAAAGAAATGCAAGAGTATGGATATTTGATCCTTATTCAATCAAATACAATAGTTGCATGGTGGATAGCTACATTCATCATGTTAGAAATCTCTATGAAAATGTTTCATTGGAAATGAGCAAGCAAACCATAGGGTGAGATTGTGTTTGTGCAGTATGATTGAATACGATAAGGATCTTGTTGTGTTGGAAACAACATTAGACCGAGAACATCAGAAAAACTTTGTAATTCAATCAATGAAATGTAAGTTTTGATCTTTTTATTTAAGTGCAACTTATTCGATATGCTTAAAATATTAAGGATGTCCGAATGCATTTTCGGGAAGAAATCCAATGCAGTCTTAAGGTAAATGATTTCTTTTTTGAACGATTTGACCTTTTAAAACAGAAAAAGAAAGTTTGAGAATTGTAATAATATTGGCATAGTTGGGATGAATAGAGTGTATGTTCATCTTTTCTTCATGAAGAGACATCAGAAATGGAAATGTTTAAAATATTCGTATATACTAAACAAGGAACAACAAATATGATTTCCATTCCAAACGTAGTTTTCTTTTAGAAAACTATTCACTATAATATTTATTTCTTTAACTTTGTGATACTTGATTTGAAGCTCTCGATTGTAAATTAGTTACAATAAAAGAATAAATAGTCTGCAGTAAATGATTGAATGGAGTTTCATATTTCAAACATTTTTATTATAACAAAAATAGTTTGAGCATACTATATGACACTTACTAGTGAATGCATCAAAATTTGAAAGATTACTTTCTTGTATGCCAAATATTATTTATGAAATAATTTATGTTTTTGGTTTTGACCGAAATTAAATGCAATTATGAAAATTACACATATTCATCATAAAATACATCTGTTTTTGGCATATCTATAATGGCATTTGTTTTTATAACAATAATGATGTGTTAGCTACTGAAATATAGGAGCATTTAAAATATTTAGCAATTAATTTTGAAATTATAGACCAAGTCATATCTTTGAGAAATGATTCTTTAATCATGTGATCATGAATTATATGGTACTTGTGAGTTGTGTCTCAAATATTTATGGGAAAAATACTTATTTAGTGGGAGCGAAAAAAGAGTTAACGAACTTTTCGAATTGATACATGTAGATGTATGCAGCCTAAGGTTCAATGGTACTAGAAATAGATTCACTCAGTTTGTTAATTAATTTTCTCAAATGTGAACATGTGTATTTGATACACAAGTTCGATATCCATGTTTAATTCGTATAATATAAAATAAAAATAAAAACATGTAAAAGAATTAAAATAATTTGATTTAATCGAATATGTGAGATCCAATAGTACCCAAAAGCAAACAAGATTCACTCTCAAAGTCCCTCCTTCCTATGTTATATAATGTTGTATCGATAAGGACTCTAGTGGACAAAGTACAATTGATAATGAATGAAGTTGAGTTACTTTTTCTAGAAGAATATGTATTTAAGAGTAAGCAAATATGTTAAATTTAATTTCAGCTAAAGCTGAGATTATGATCCATATAGGATATGAATTGGGAAGCAACCCGGATCTTAAATAGTTTAAGATGTATGGTTGTCCAATCTACATTATGGAAGTAAATTACCTAAACTCAAAACTAGATCCATTTGATCGCACCGAGAAACAAATTTTTGTTTCAAGAGACACTACCTTCCTTCTAAAGGAATTTCTTTCTAGAGAAACTAGTTGTAGTGCGACAGACTTGGATACGATCTAAGATTCTAACATGAAAAATTTATTACATAGACGATACAAATTTAACCAAGCCCAGCATAACATACCTCATTAGAACATCTACTATGAATTCTCACACACTAAGAGAAACTATGAGTTTCTTATCAATATTGAGAAAATAGATTTTTGGTAATAACAATCTTCTTAGTTATCGACATGCCATGGAGTGCATAAACTCTGCTACATGGCGTGTTGCTTTAAATCCCAAATGGATTCCAAGTATATAAACAAAAAAAAATTTTGCTAAATTTACTCGAACGAATTTGATTCATCGGCTACAAGTGAGTTTGTAGGAAGAAGATCAATACAGTTGGAAATGTAGAAGTGTAACGACCCACCTCCCATAACAACCAAAATCCACACATACAAGCAACCAGAATCCCCAATAGTGTCACGGACGATGTTCCATTAAGGGTAAAATATGTAAGAAATGATATATATTGCAGAGCATACCTATCATAACTAACTAATTCTCACAATGGAAGAATATAAAATATGATATCAACATAAACGTGTATAAGGCTAAATGTACATCATATCAAGAGACATAAGATCCAACATCGTAATAAAAATAGTAGATGATACTTCAAATCCCATAAGAATACATGTCTTAAAATGATACATTTGGTTTACATGTCATTATACCCAAAAACTAGATAGATAATATCATTGCTCTAAAATACTATGGCTCTATAAATCACCTCCAACTAGCAAAGATACCCATCTCTAAGTCAACCAACTCAACGAATAGATAACAAAGACACAACAAAGGAAGAATCAAACATAAAGTCTGGTGAAAAAGAAATATCACTAATTTGCATGATTACCAATGTGCTAATATATAATGAATAATGTTGAATGTACTATTTGAGGTAATGAAACCATACTTCAACCTGCATCTTCACCTGCATTCAACAAGTTAGCACATTTCTACTATTATGTTATGCTATACGATAAAACTACAGATACAAAACATCATGGTACAAATCATGACTCAACCAATACAGACTAAACTAATTGTCAACGGTTCCTCTATAAGGTCAAACCCCGCCATGTATGGTCACTAATATAATACAATGCTATGGTACTTTAACACATATGGTCACTAATGTAAGACCAATGCCACATATGGTCACTAATATAAGACCAATAGTATGCAGGGGTCAATCATGTAGGGTCACTAACATAAGGCTTATACTGATAGAGTTAAGGGTATGCCCTAGGGGCAATTATGTAATTTGTTACATATATCTAACTTGTTGACCAATCTTGTTCGAAATAAAAGGTATTTTCTTCCTATTATATACTTGATATAATGTGATTATATTAATTACTTAACTCAATTAAAAGTATATTTAATAGAAAAATTCATAAATGGTATATTTTGTGATAGTAGTTACAAAGTGTTGTAACCATGAGTAATTTATCACAACGAAACAAATATGCCATTTTAAATGTTCCTAGTCAAGATGCATCGAGACTAGATATCAATGTATCTGTTGGGACATGGGTATGTAACGCTCTCCAAATATTGGGCAGTGTATTACTCATGACTGCTAGGGGCACCTAGTGGTTACGTAATAATAGTTATTGGATAACTATGGATTGACTCACTCGATAGTTTTCTGTTGGTTAATATAACAAAGGTCAAACATAAAATATCGATGTGACTGATTTACACAGTTCTCTCGACTTGAGAATACTGTGGATCTTCAATACGAAAGCTCTGCTTTGATTATAGCTAAAACATGGCATGACATCCATCGAGTGACTATAGTTGGGTCGAGTGGAATTATTGGAAGTGAAGTACTATTCAAGGGAGGATTCGTCTCCTCAGTTATATGAGGTTAGTATCACAGTTAACTCAAGTCAACTCAAAGTCAAAGTCTTTGGCCAGAGCATTTCGTTTAATAATAATTGTTATTATTGAACCAAGGACTTTGTATTTGGACTATAAAGTTGAATGTGGATGAGGTTGGAATTTTGACCATTACCAAATTCCATAAGTCCAAACTGATATAGTTTTGATGAAGAGAATTGGTTTAAACAAATGTCACAACCAGGTAACGCTTATTAAACTAAAATTGGATTTTATTGAAAATGAGTAAGCGATAAATTTGGCCATAATGTCACACCACCTGCTAAGTGATGTGTGAACGTTAACATTAGAATAGTTCAATGTTAATCGCTGACCAAATTTACACCCAAGAGTTACACAGCCGAAATGATGAATTCCCTTAAGACCAAATGATTTAATTAGTTTATAATTGTTATAAATTAATTAATATTTATGAAATATTAATTATAAAATTTGAATATGATTTGAGAAATAAATAATGTTATATATATTTACAATTGTTATAAATGTACCAATCGATATACGATATCGATAAGTGATTAAATTAGATTTAATTGCATAGCATTTTGGCTTGGGCTTAAATGGGTTTAAAGCCCATCATTAGGGCTGAAAATGTCGGTTTTGACAAATTATTGGAGGCGGCTAAAACTTAGGATTAGACCTAGAGATGGATGGCTAAGATTAAGAGAGAATAAGTAATGAGATTGTCATAATATCTCTCTTGTACAAGGCTATATATATATATATATATATTGAAAATGGGTAAATTAATTATGTTGGGCTTTGCGGCCCAAAGCAGCATAGTACAGACTCGAACGACAATATACAATAATCTTCTCCGACAAACAAATCCAAAACAAAGACAAAACACACGCAACTAAAAAACTTCCATTTTTAGGGTTCATGGCGGCTCCCAGTTCTCTAATTTACCTCGTCCGTTCGATACCTTCATCATCAACATCTCCACTAGTCGTTCTTCTTGTTCCGTTGCCATGGTAAGAACCTTCTTCGGTACCCTCCCAATTATTATACTTATGTCTCTATTTATCAAATTCGTGAGAGATTGAACATTTTGTTGTTTATCTTCAAAAGCCCGACAGTTCCTCTCCCTCCAGATGTGCCACAAGGAAGTTGTGAGTCCAATTTTGCCAATCTCCTTCATCATCTTTGTGAGATTACTCCCTCCGTGCAGGTAATCAACTTCCTCTTTCAGTTTTTGAACATTGTTTATACGTAGGCATCTCAGTTTTTGAATGCTCCAATTTTTTTTGGAATATTCACATTCAAAAAATAAATGTTCATGTGTTTCATCTTCAGTATGACAGAGATTACAATTCGTATTGTTTAAAATCCCCCATTTGTGTAATCTATCCTTTGTTGGTAGTTTTCCGAGAATTGCCTTATACATAATATGCGCCATTTTAGGGCTATTCGATCTGCTCCACACTACCTTAGACCAATTGACTACAGGATGTTTTTTCCTTGAGTCTTCCCAGACTTCTCTAAAGCTAAAGTGACCATTAGAGTTCCTCTTCCAAGACCATGCATCCTCCAGTTTGTCACTGTGAATGATTTTATCTCGAATCTCTTCTTTATAATTTGAAATTAGTAAGTTGTTATAATGCCATTCTCCATTGTCTATAATGTCTGCCACATTACAATTAGGAGCTCCATAATCTGAGAAAGTATCCCATCCTAATCTATCAATAAAGCTTTCAGAGTTTAACCATGGATATATATATATATATGGGTCTCTAAACCCATAATCAAAAACAACTTTTGGCTGCCATAATTATCAAGTTTGCTGGCCGAAATTAATCCCCATATCAGTTCTAAGAATCTCAAATCAATTCAAGTTAAGTAAAAGCACTATTTGATAGAAAAGGTCGACGATTCCAGACTTGCAATCTGACGGATCGAGCATAAGTAGAGAAGGGAATTCATTGATTCAAGTGGACTCAAAAGCATCATCAATTGGTATTTTATTTATATATTACAGTAATCATATCATATTTTATGATTTAATATTGATTAATCCCAAATCTGTATATATTTTAATGCTGTATATCTAATTAGGATAGATTTTCGTAAGTATATGTAGTTGTCACAAATTAGTTTGGTTATGTGCATGGTTATATTATTATGTGTTATAATTTATGTATAAACAAATCTAATTTTCTGTAAAAAAAATTTGTCATTATTAATTATTTTATGTATATTTATATATTAATTTAAATATAGACTAATGTATATTTTAAACATATAATTACATATATGTATATTTATAATGTATAAACAGCTTAGAATTTTTCCTTACACCTATTTATACATAATATGAATTATCAAATTCCAAAATAAAATTTTCTTATATATAAATAATTTTAAATTATCTTTTATTGATTATTTGAATTGTTTATTAAATCTAAAATAATTATTACACTAAAAATTCGATTTTATATTTTTAAAATTACTACATCTATGTAGCAATTCATGGAAAAAAATTCAGAATTTTTATTTTTATTTAATATTTTTAATAATTAAATTACTTCGGTTGAACATTTCTATTATTTATTAAAAATAATATTTTATTTAAAAAAATCATGAAAAAAATTTTGAACCTGTATTTTATGATCCTAAATTTTCGTAAATTTTAAAATTTGATTTTTTAATATTTATTACTAATATTTTTAATTATTATGATCAAAATTATTTATTATATATATATATATATAATAATGATAAAATTATTATTTTATGTTTGTAATGCTAATATCGATCTGGAAATAATTTTAAAATATATATATATTTATATTTTAAGTATTTGAATGTAATTAATTTGTAACAGCCCGATATTTTGGACCATTCGCATCCGCACATGTCGGACTTGAATAATTCAAAATACCGAATTATTAATTTAAATTGGAAAAACTTAGCATGTATAGTAAATAAATAATCACAGATCACAGACACAGAGTAATAAATGCAGCGGAAACAAAAGATAGTAGTTCATGAAGCTACTATATACATATCAGAGTTAAATAAGGTACAGCAGATGTCTCGAATACAATAGTCAAATACAAGAATCAGAATACATCACTAGAATCAACTGAATATCTGAAAGCTGGATAGATAGCTGGATCTCCAAGCGAAGCTCCAACTCCAAAGGTGAGTCTCGAATACTGGTACACTCAGCCTGACCCGAGCGTAAAGAAAACACAAAACACTCGAGTCAGGATTAACATTCTTATATCAATAAATCCAACTCAAGTGAAATAGCAATTGAAATACAAGTAACTCAAAGGATGTTTGGAATAACCATCCTTTAAGGATCCGTCAAACTATCTACTATGTAGTAGTGTACGATAAGTAGATAATGCCTATCAGTAATATAATATATCAAAATAGTGTTAAGGCGTTACCATTATCCCCCTTAACACATTTTATATAAGCGTTATAGTCTATACAGCACTATAAACTCCACCGTAAACTAGTGGGATATCAAGGAGTACTCCATAGGTATAACACAAAACAAATCGTACTGGTCGCGTATACAGGGATACAAGTATGATAAGGCACATGAGGCAATACCCAAGGTAGTGAAACTACCGTTTGCCTGATCCGGACTGGTGAGAACGCATCGCCGCAGCGATCGCAACACCGCAAAACAACACTCCCAAAATCAAGGGTGCACCAATCGACAACAAGTAATGAGTAGTTTTCGAAGAAGTGTGTTCGCTCGAGGTAGCTAACCCCCATTTGGCCTGGCACGGCTCCTGTTTTAGTCATTTCCAATTTGACACAAGTGTCAAGGCTATCCATTATCGTTCTCTTTCTTCAGTCATCACGTACATCATTCCAACCACTTCATTCTGGATCACACTCCGCGTGTAGTTATTTAAGTGGTTTTCGGTTTAGACAGAGAGTATGTCCATAACCGATTCTGGTCTCTTTAATAACTTTCGTAATTATTACACCGATTGGTCGTTTAATAAATTTCAAAAACCAAATCAATTACAATTAGAATTTGTAAAACAACATTTCATTTGTCTTTCTAAATCAATTTCCATAATTTACGTTTCAAAACTTCCACATTCATAATTTCAAAATCTTATAATTAAATTTCAATTTCTATTTAAAACAATTCAAATATTGATTCAAGTTCTTATATAAGTTTCATTCCGAAATCATTTAAATTAATTTAATTCAACATTCAAATCAATTTAACTTCATTGATCAATTTATTCAAAATTCATTAAGTTACTTAATCATTCAAAACAATTTATTTAATTTCCAATTCATTAAATCAACTATTTAAGTTCAACTTCATTATATCAAAACCTCAAATTGAATTAAATTAAATTTGTCAAATCGAATTATTTAATTTACAAATCTTATATTTATTTCAACACATAAATCACATTTTTATTTCTTGTTAAAGAAATTCAATTTCACTGATTTATTTACTTAGTTACAAATCTCAAAAATCAATTTATAAAGAAACTTAATTTCACTTATTCAAGAAGTTCAATTTTACTTAATAAAGAATTCAATTTTTATTTAATTATTAAATAATTCAATCTTATTTAATTATTAAATAATTTCAAAACTTAATTATTAACAAATTTCAAAACTTCATTATTAATAATTCCAAATTTAATTATTAAATAATTAATTTTAAAACAACGTTCATTCATCATCTACTATGTTAATATTTTGATTCAGATTATTAAATATTAACATTTTCCTTTCATAAAAATTCAAATTTCAACTTCCTTTCAAAACCATATTATTTATTCAAATAAAATCTTTATTTTATTTTTAAAACAAATTATTGACCAATCGGGTTTTATTTAATTCTCTATCCTAGGTCAAAGTTTTTATTTTGGGTATTTATCATTTCAACCCGATTCCAATTCAATTCAAAATCAAAGCATAGCAAAGGGAACTTGCAGTGTGATAACTGGGATGGTGTCAAAGTAAATAAACCAGCAATAACAACAATCGATAACAATCAAATAATCAATTCAAATAATCCTGAAATAATCGTATTAATTCGCATTGTTATTTGTGCAAATTAATATAATATTTCTAGAATCTACACTATCATTTCATGTAGATTAAAGATTATTACACAAATATTTATACGGTTTTTCACTTGATATCTATTATTAAATTTCATTCCACATCAATTTATACAACATACATTCAAATGGTTCAAGGTGTAATTATCCATATTACTACGTGTCAAGTAATTAAACATTTAAAGGGGTCATATTATGCAAATGTCATCAAATCAAATTTATCACATATATCAAATCTAACTATCCTACGTCAATTTCAATTTCATATTATTTATCACTTACAACATTAACAATTTAACGTCAAATGTCAACATCAAACAATCAATCATTTATCAACCAAACTAGATTATCATTGTATAAATAACAAATAATGGTGTCAGATGTCACAGGTGAACTGATACAGGTAATAGCATATATATAACAGTGTAATTAACTAACAGCAGCATATTTCAATTGTCGTTTCAATTGAAATCAAATCTAATAAATAAAAGAACGTTAATCGTGAGTGATTGCTCACCTTTCGAGGCTAGAGTGAAGATAGATGATACAAACACGAACACAGATATTGTTACTAACTAGCGGGACAGCAACCGGCTAGGAATCACTGCGAGATATAGAAATTTAAGTCAAGATAGCACGAGATTGACGAAATAAGATATAATAATAATAATAATCCCTATATATAAATTTTCAAAATCAATTTGAACATATATTTAAATCACATATATATTTATTTTCAAATCAATATTAAATTCTAATACGTACAATATATAATTGAAAACTAAATTCACATATACATTATAAGTTAAAAATCAATATTGTTTAACATACTTTTTAAAACAATAATGCTATAACAATATATACTTTAATCTTACAACACTTTAAACAACAGGCTTCTCGTATATATATTATAAATTGTACAGGTGATATATATATAAGCTGCCCCACTACAATATTATAAAATATATGCTATATACCTTGACATATAAAATATATATACCTTTACAACTTCATATGTACACCGTACTGCTATTAAAATTATAAGAAAGTCGGTCCTTGAATATCAAAATATCTGTACTATATAATTATACTTCAAATCTCATTATTATAAAACATATATATTTATACATACTTCAAAACATATATATATATAAAGTAGCCTTTATAACCATTACACCAACAGTAAAATATAGTACTTCACTATATATAACTAATATATAAATCAACTGACATGTTATTACTGTTTTATAAATAAATAAGCAGAATTTTGCAACATACTTTTATTGATTATGTGTATATATATACTAAAACTTTAAAACCCAAATATTCGTACGGTAGCCTATAAGTAGATATATATACATATATATATATATAAACATAAAATTAATGTATCTAACTTTAAACAGTAATTAAAAGAAATTTTAAAAAATCAAAGTATAACATACTATAGATTTTTCTTTCCGCTTATATACAAGCTTTTAAATAAATATGTGTATGCTTAAAACATAAACTTATCTATAAGTACATATATATCCAGCCTCATGTAAAACTAACGTATATATAAAACTTAATATATATATATAGACATATGCTCAAATATACAGTACCACCCTTATAAAAATTATATTCTGAAACATACCTAAACAAATAAACTTATATATACCAGCTCATAGACTAATATATATATATTAACCTTCATTTGATACCGAAACATTACAGTATATATATACAAATCAAAAACAAATTTTCAAAACCAAACTGTAACATATATATACACTTAACATATTATCATATCACAACAACTTTATACTTAACTTATGTAACTATATATATACCCACAAATAGATAATCTAGCTTATATAATATATATATAAAATATAAACTTACTTATACATATATCTTCACACAGAAAAGCTCGAGTTGAAGTAAGGCACAGGTTGGTGACAAAGTGTTGCACGCGGTTGACTTGGAGGAGGAAAACGAGGCGGTGCTGGCTCGAGGCTAACTGAGATTGGCAAGAAGGCGGAAGTGGCGTACGCAACAGCTAGGGATGAGGCGAAGAGGTGGTGGAAGCTTTGGTTTGTCGGTCACGTGAGGGGTCGGAGCAGTTAGGGGCTCAGCTGGAGAGGTGTTGAAGCGTGGAGATCGAGGCTTGTTCATGGTGGAGGGCAACTGTTTGAGGCGACTGCTCGGTTTTTGTGGTACAGCAGTTCGGTGGGCTGTAGGCGGTCGGGAATAGAAGTGGTAGATGGCGAGGAGGACAGCTGGTGGTTGTACGGTTTGCGGAGGCCAAGGGTTGAGAGAGGAGGTGCGTTCACGGCATGGTTGTAGGCGCGGAGGGTAGCAGAGTCGCTGGCTGTAGGCGGAGCGAAGGCAAGGTGATGGGCTAGCACTAGGCAGCGGAGACGACTGATGCTTGGTTTTGTCGTAGAGGCGAGCTCCAGAATATGAAAAATGTGAATGCCTTTTCAAGATAAAGCAATGACAGCTAATATTTCTTTTCTGATTGAACAAAGAAAAGAGGAAGGACAAAAAAGAGTTTGCGGTAGAAGGTGGACAACACACTGCTATGTATCGTTTGGGTTATATAAAAAGGCTACTGACTGTTGGGAACAGAGAAAGGCGTGGACGCAAATCTAGGAACTATTTATTTCAAATAGCTGATGGCTGTTGGTTTGCACTGTTTCAAATTTTGAAAGTAATGACAATTGGAGAGGTTGCAATTTGTAGTAACAATACGGTGTACCCTTATACCGTTTCCGACGTGTACCGGGCCTCAAAAAACGGAAATAAATATACCGCAGAGATCAGTATGACGAGATGATCAAAACGGTATATGGATATCAGTGGTACGATTGAATTATAAAATTTCGAAATTTCAACTAGCGAAAAATGTAGGAAAAACATAGAAAAATAAGATCGACGGAGCTAAAGAAGTCCGAATTTGGAAAAACGAAAAATGTCGTCTCTCTCAGAAGATGATTTAGAATTTTTCTATGTAAAATATTTAGGTTTCGAAAACGTTTTAGTTTCATCGCTTTTTAACTGATTAAATTGAAGTAAATTTACGCGCGAAATAAACTTTCATATTTTCGGACGAAAATTTACTAGTTGCTATGTTTAACTAGACGCATTCCAAATATCAAATTTATATTTCAAAATTTTATCGTTTAAAATTTCGCAAAATTTCAATTAAATAACGTTATTAAAACCAGTTAAATTTACGGGTCGTTACACTCTCCCCCACTCAAAACTTTTCGTCCTCGAAAAGGAACGAGGTAAGAGAATAGAAACAACCAGAAAGAAAAACAGATTTTGAAATACAAAATAGCAATTAATTTAAACCATATAAATTCAAATTTAAATTAATTGATATTCAATAATTGATTTAACCCATTTGATTTTACTAACATCAATCTCAACTATTTCTAAATTCATTATCTTATTATCCAATTATCTTCAATTTACAATTTCGAAAACCATAAATTTGAATAGTCTTTTATTATAATCATATATTTTTTTCAACAATTTAAATTCTTCTTTATTCCAAATTATTGTTAAATTTATTCTACTTAATATATCTTATCACATATATTTAACCCATATAAATTAATTTAAACCATAAAAGTTTCGATTTAAATTAATTTATATTCACTAATTGCTTTTAAATTCAAGGTATTTTCATAAGTTGATCAAATTTCAATTTATTAATTCTTTCAAAACAAATTTATTTGTCTCATCTATTATTCAATTACTTATTATCCTATCTAACTCTATTAACAACTTTATAATCAAAATTTAGTGTAAAGACATTTTATTATAAACACTCAAATTTTATTTATAAAGAAATTTTTTTATTGTACATTATCCAATTACATTTTAACTTCTGAATAATTTAGGTAAGTTATATTGAAATGAAATTGAGTATTATACAAATAAAATTTTCAAATTCAATTATTTCAAGTTTAAATATTTATCCAAAATTTAGCTTTACTTATAATTGAAAACATCCTTTAACATAATTTTTAAGAATTAAATTTCCGTTTAATTTCAAACCCTTTAGAGATAATTATGTATATACTATATGTATTAAATCACATTAATTTTTTTTTTTAAAATAATATTCCCATATATATATATATAAATCAAGTCATACTTAAGAAATTCAAATTAAAATATTTCCCAAACAAAACCGTAGCAAAGCTACAGAATGGTTTCTCCACTTTAAAACTCGAAAATGAATGTCGATGATGCGGCCGTCATCACCGAAATTATTTTCCAGCGACAAAGAGAAGAGCACTGATTTCAATATTTAAAATTCTTTGAAAATACGTTCAATAATATACATTTTAAAAATTTAAACCCAAAGCTTGAAATTTAGGAAATTAAATTCTCAAATTCTTACTTTAAATTCATTTAAATTTCTAATAAATCTATAAACCAACTTTTATAATTCCATTTATTTTTATGTTGGAATAATCAATGATTTATAAAACAAATAGTGAAAATCAAATATTACCTTTTTGACAACCGATTCAGTTAACAATTCTATTTCAAAAAATTTATACTTATATATAATATAATCATACAAGATTATTTTATTTACCAAATTTTGAAAATACTATTGTGTCAGTTTGCTCTGTTCAAGTGTTTTGGAAATCCTATCGATAGCGTTGATCAGACGAATCGATCGAAAACCCAAATCAACATCAACAACTCAAACAACACAATATATAAAACATTTTTAATACAAATTTACAAATACACTTCCTCGCTCGACGATACTAGAATGTATTCAAAGCAAGGATAGAGATTCAAATTTGATGGACTCAAATCAAAGAGAATTCCGATTCGAAGACAAATTCGAAAGAAAAATAAGATGATCCAATAATAGAATTGGGAGATGGGTAAGCTTATTTAATTTACGGGCAACCTTAACCGGATTGACCGTGACCTCACGAATAAGATTGATGCAGAATTCTGAGGTAAATCGACATTTGATCCCAAAAGATAGAATTCAGGCATAGCAGGAGATATATAGCATCGTAAACCGAGGATACAGAAATCTCCGGTAAATCGATTCTATTGTAAAGGAGTTTCACCCCTTTATAAATTAATTTGAGATTGGCAAGACCGCCGACTCATTATAAGGGTCATTCGAAGTGGAGTTATGGGTTGCTCCAGAATTGAAGGAAGACGAATAGTGAGGGACACAAATGAATTTTGGAACCGCAGGAAACGTTCCGAAATTCAAAGGAATCGAGTCAAAAGGAAGAGATTGAAACTCGAATGAGAGTGATTCTGTAAATACATTTACCCTATATGCTAAGTTTTGCCTAGAGCTACCAAAGCTCTGATACCAACTGTAACAGCCCGATATTTTGGACCATTCGCATCCGCACATGTCGGACTTGAATAATTCAAAATACCGAATTGTTAATTTAAATTGGAAAAAATCAGCATATATAGTAAATAAATAATCACAGATCACAGACACAGAGTAATAAATACAGCGGAAACAAAAGATAGTAGTTCATGAAGCTACTATATACATATCAGAGTTAAATAAGGTACAGCAGATGTCTCGAATACAATAGTCAAATACAAGAATCAGAATACATCACTAGAATCAACTGAATATCTGAAAGCTGGATAGATAGCTGGATCTCCAAGCGAAGCTCCAACTCCAAAGGTGAGTCTCGAATACTGGTACACTCAGTCTGACCCGAGCGTAAATAAAACACAAAACACTCGAGTCAGGATTAACATTCTTATATCAATAAATCCAACTCAAGTGAAATAGCAATTGAAATACAAGTAACTTAAAGGATGTTTGGAATAACCATCCTTTAAGGATCCGTTAAACTATCTACTATGTAGTAGTGTACGATAAGTAGATAATGCCTATCAGTAATATAATATATCAAAATAGTGTTAAGGCATTACCATTATCCCCCTTAACACATTTTATATAAGCGTTATAGTCTATACAGCACTATAAACTCCACCGTAAACTAGTGGGATATCAGGGAGTACTCCATAGGTATAACACAAAACAAATCATAGTGGTCGCGTATACAGGGATACAAGTATGACAAGGCACATGAGGAAATACCCAAGGTAGTGAAACTACCGTTTGCCTGATCCGGACCGGTGAGAACGCATCGCCGCAGCGATCGCAACACCGCGAAACAACACTCCCAAAATCAAGGGTGCACCAATCGACAACAAGTAATGAGTAGTTTTCGAAGAAGTGTGTTCGCTCGAGGTAGCTAACCCCCATTTGGCCCGGCACGGCTCCTGTTTTAGTCATTTCCAATTTGACACAAGTGTCAAGGCTATCCATTATCATTCTCTTTCTTCAGTCATCACGTACATCATTCCAACCACTTCATTCTGGATCACACTCCGCGTGTAGTTATTTAAGTGGTTTTCGGTTTAGACAGAGAGTATGTCCATAACCGATTCCGGTCTCTTTAATAACTTTCGTAATTATTACACCGATTGGTCGTTTAATAAATTTCAAAAACAAATCAATTTCAATTTCAATAGAATTTGTAAAACAACATTTCATTTGTCTTTCTAAATCAATTTCCATAATTTACGTTTCTAAACTTCCACATTCATAATTTCAAAATCTTATAATTAAATTTCAATTTCTATTTAAAACAATTCAAATATTGATTCAAGTTCGTATATAAGTTTCGTTCCGAAATCATTTAAATTAATTTAATTCAACATTCAAATCAATTTAACTTCATTGATCAATTTAATCCATATTCATTAAGTTACTTAATCATTCAAAACAATTTATTTAATTTCCAGTTCATTAAATCAACTATTTAAGTTCAACTTCATTATATCAAAACCTCAAATTGAATTAAATTAAATTTGTCAAATCGAATTCTTTAATTTACAAGTCTTATATTTATTTCAACACATAAATCACATTTTTATTTCTTGTTAAAGAAATTCAATTTCACTTATTTATTTACTTAGTTACAAATCTCAAAAATCAATTTATAAAGAAACTTAATTTCACTTATTCAAGAAGTTCAATTTTACTTAATAAAGAATTCAATTTTTATTTAATTATTAAATAATTCAATCTTATTTAATTATTAAATAATTTCAAAACTTAATTATTAACAAATTTCAAAACTTCATTATTAATAATTCCAAATTTAATTATTAAATAATTAATTTTAAAACAACGTTCATTCATCATCTACTATGTTAATATTTTGATTCAGATTATTAAATATTAACATTTTCCTTTCATAAAAATTCAAATTTCAACTTCCTTTCAAAACCATATTATTTATTCAAATAAAATCTTTATTTTATTTTTAAAACAAATTATTGACCTATCGGGTTTTATTTAATTCTCTATCCTAGGTCAAAGTTTTTATTTTGGGTATTTATCATTTCAACCCGATTCCAATTCAATTCAAAATCAAAGCATAGCAAAGGGAACTTGCAGTGTGATAACTGGGATGGTGTCAAAGTAAATAAACCAGCAATAACAACAATCGATAACAATCAAATAATTCCGAAATAATCGTATTAATTCGCATTGTTATTTGTGCAAATTAATATAATATTTCTAGAATCTACACTATCATTTCATGTAGATTAAAGATTATTACACAAATATTTATACGGTTTTTCACTTGATATCTATTATTAAATTTCATTCTACATCAATTTATACAACATACATTCAAATGGTTCAAGGTGTAATTATCCATATTACTACGTCTCAAGTAATTAAACATTTAAAGGGGTCATATTATGCAAATGTCATCAAATCAAATTTATCACATATATCAAATCTAACTATCCTACGTCAATTTCAATTTCATTTATTTATCACTTACAACATTAACAATTTAACGTCAAATGTCAACATCAAACAGTCAATCATTTATCAACCAAATTGGATTATCATTGTATAAATAACAGATAATGGTGTCAAATGTCACAGGTGAACTGATACAGGTAATAGCATATATAACAGTGTAATTAACTAATAGCAGCATATTTCAATTGTCGTTTCAATTGAAATCAAATTTAATAAATAAAAGAACGTTAATCGTGAGTGATTGCTCACCTTTCGAGGCTAGAGTGAAGATAGATGATACAGACACGAACACGGATACAGATACAGATACTAACTAGCGGGACAACAACCGGCTAGGAATCACTGCGAGATAGAGAAATTTAAGTCAAGATGGCACGAGATTGACGAAATAAGATATAATAATAATAATAATCCATATATATAAATTTTCAAAATCAATTTGAACATATATTTAAATCACATATATATTTATTTTCAAATCAGTATTAAATTCTAATACGTACAATATATAATTGAAAACTAAATTCACATATACATTATAAGTTAAAAATCAATATTGTTTAACATACTTTTTAAAACAATAATGCTATAATAATATATACTTTAATCTTACAACACTTTAAACAACAGGCTTCTCATATATATATTATAAATTTTACAAGCGATATATATATAAGCTGCCCCACTACAATATTATAAAATATATGCTATATACCTTGACATATAAAATATATATACCTTTACAACTTCATATGTACACCGTACTGCTATTAAAATTATAAGAAAGTCGGTCCTTGAATATCAAAATATCTGTACTATATAATTATACTTCAAATCTCATTATTATAAAACATATATATTTATACATACTTCAAAACATATATATATAAAGTAGCCTTTATAACCATTACACCAACAGTAAAATATAGTACTTCACTATATATAACTAATATATAAATCAACTGACATGTTATTACTGTTTTATAAATAAATAAGCAGAATTTTGCAACATACTTTTATTGATTATGTGTATATATATACTAAAACTTTAAAACCCAAATATTTGTACGGTAGCCTATAAGTAGATATATATATATATATATATATATATATATATATATAAAATTAATGTATCTAACTTTAAACAGTAATTGAAAGAAATTTTAAAAAATCAAAGTATAACATACTATAGATTTTCCTTTAAGTACATATATATCCAGCCTCATGTAAAACTAACGTATATATAAAACTTAATATATATATATATAGACATATGCTCAAATATATAGTACCACCCTTATAAAACTTATATTCTGAAACATACCTAAACAAATAAACTTATATATACCAGCTCATAGACTAATATATATATATATTAACCTTCATTTGATACCGAAACAGTACAGTATATATATACAAATCAAAAACAAGTTTTCAAAACCAAACTGTAACATATATATACACTTAACATATTATCATATCACAACAACTTTATACTTAACTTATGTAACTATATATATACCCACAAACAGATAATCTAGCTTATATAATATATATAGAAAATACAAACTTACTTATACATATATTGTAACAACCCGGGGGTTTATAACAAATTTATAATCGTCATTAGACGACTTAATTTGATTGCTAATTTATTATCGTCATCAGATGATTTATTTCTGCTGGCATAGCTGGTTGTTGATGGAGTTTTAAATCTATGAAATTCCTTTCATCAATTTTGTTGAAATGATTTGCGGGCTTTAATTGGACCTTGGCCCACGTTCATTTGCTTTGGGTAGTGGTAATTATCTAGGGTCGAAAATCGTTCCTCCTTTATCACTTTTTCCCATTCGTAAAAACATAAGCAAACAGTCGAAAGAAATTAGAATGGCGGCCTCGTTCAAAGTTAGGGCAGACTAGTCGCGTTATTCCTCGTTCGTCCCCAGGTTAGGGCTTCTGTCGATTTCAACTCAATCGACTCAGTGATTCCACGGCTCGTCTAGGAACCATTCGTCTTCACTTCGTTCTAGACACCGTGCAAAGGCAAGCAAAAGGGTGATGCTATCGGCAGCGAATTGAGTAGGGTTCTTCGACAAAGGTGAGTGAAACTTTCACTCACATCTAATTCGAGTTTAATGATCCTTCTGACCTTTTTCATTCGTATAATTTCGCTGCTGTAACATGGTCGATAAATTTTGAGCTGTTCGATTTCATTTTGACTTGCGGCTTTGATGATTTTTGAAATTAGTATGCCGATGATGTTAATTTATTATATAGGGCCAAAACTTTGTTCGTATTTCATATACGAATAATGTATTTGAATTTACCAACTACTTTGTTTAGGCCAGTCGATGTTGCTCAGATGCTTGTGATTAATTCTGACTTGGTCGCTCTCGTATATTCGATGATTACTTGATTTGCACGGGGTTGATTTTGAGTTGTTCGACTCCGTTCATTATTGCCTTGGTCACGGCATTGATTTTTCTTTCGAACTTGTTTTGTTTGTGATAAAATACTGCTTGGATTTCAATTTGTTTCAATTTTTGTTTCTACTTCAATTTGTTTTCAACAGTACCTGACTTTGACTGGGATTTTCTGGCCATCTGTTTTTGGTTGGTTTTAAATTGAACTCCACTTGGTTGTAGCTGCATTGAATTCGACTTGTTTAACGTTGATCACTCATCTTGTCGCTAACCATCTGACTTTTGTTTCACTGATATAGTTTGCACTGATTTATCTAGATCCTTAGTGTAGTTGTAGTCGCATCTGTACATTTGCCTAAGTCATGCGTAACTGCTGCTACATGTTGTTCTGTCTCATTTACTTCGACGTAGTTATGATTGCTGCATATAGACTAGATTGTGCAGTGTCATGTGTACACTTCGTGTTCAGTCTGTTAGTCGAGCTTGCATTTGATTTGGTCATTCATTGTTGCCATACTGGCTTCACTGCATCTTCATGTACCTGCATATTTGGGTTTGGTCTTGCATTCAGGTTGATTAGATTAATTTGTGTAGTTGTTTTCCCTGTATATCCAGTGTACATCAATTGTTGATTCTTATTGAAAATGTGTACTTGTATTTTATTAGTTGGGGTTGTCACATATGTGTATCCATATGTACACATGAGTATGTGTGGATATATGTATTATTTTGGGTCTTTGACGTCCGGGCAGTTGGTTGTACACTGGTATTCGAGGCATGTTGCATTCTGGTTTCATTCGTTCAGTCTTGGTGTGGTATTTTCTTTTGAGCCAAAATCTACTGATGCTTGTACATTTATGTAGTATGGTTCACTATTTTATTCGTTGCCAGTTGCCTCTGTCTGCACTGTTTGATGGTTTCTTTGGTCATTTCAACATATTGCTTGTTGTTATCTTAATAGTGTTACTGCAATCTTGATGTTCTTGAACAACCTGAATCTTGAGTGGTTGTTATTGTTATGATACAGTCATCATGTAGTCTGGTTATGCATATGTACATAGTTGTACCTATTATTTGTTGGCTTGTAGCTTCCTGTTACATAGCCCAGTTTTGCTTGCCTTCATATCTTCACTATTTATGTTGCATTGCTCCTGGACTTGATTCTTTTGTGACTTTGGTCACTGACATTGCTTCGAAGCTCTTATATATGTATATATGTAGTTTGAAGCAGCAGTCTTTTTGGGTTGTGTTTCACTTGCATACTGCTGCAGTTTTGTTCTCTGGTGCTGGCTCCTGTAGTCTTGACTTTGAGCATTCATGTGTACGAGAACTTGTGTCTGGTACATGTGCTACGTGCATTTCAGTTGTACTTCTTTTAATGTCGAGTCTGACCTAGTGTTCATTTGTGTCTTTCACTGAGTTACTGTGTATCTCATGCGATAGTGGCGAGGCAGTACACGCGTGCGTGTACTGCAGCCCTATCAGAATTGACAGTTTTAAATTGATGTTTCGATTTGTTGAATTGTTTCGTTGGTTAAATTCAATGATTTGAAGTTGTAATTTGAAATGGTTCATTTTGAATTGAGTTGGATATGTTGGCTTTTGGATTCATTGACTTTCTGAGTATTTGATAGACTGTATTGGCGAGGCAGTACACGTTAACGTGTACTGCAGCCAAGCAGCATTGATGTTTTGCTGACATTTCGATTGTTTAAATTGTTTTGGGTTGCTGATTTGTTGTTTAACACTATTTAGTGTTATATCTGCCGTTATCCGATTCTTTTATCGAGGAATCGGATATACGAGATTTCTGTGATTGTCGTCTATTGACCGTCTGATTATTATTGCTGTTATGCACTAATAACTGAGTTTGAATTAGACTGACCCGTGTATTATTTTCTTTTGAATGTAATACTCGGGTCAGACCCGAGTTATTTCAGGTTATAGATTTTCTTCTTTGAGTTCCTGTTCAGGATATGAAGACTTTTCACATCTTCTGAAGTTGTCAGTGTCATTTTGTAGTAGTCGTGTCATTGTATAGAACGATATGTATTCATGTATATTAGTCGATAATGTACTTGTATATATAACTTCTAGAGTCGACAGTTGTAGTTGTACCATATGTATCGTGTCAACTATATTGTAACTGACATCGGATATATATATATGAGGTTTTTGTTAATCTGTGTTCCGCATTTATATTATCTGTGTTATTGTTATATCTAATGTCCTAAACTGTTATGAACTATCGTAGTTTGTTTTATATTGATAATTGGATATGTCGATGGGAGTAAATAAATAATAGATGAAAAATAAAAAGTATATACCCCTCCTACCGAGATAACCAATATTAGTGTAAGGCCAATTACGGATGGTCGCTCCTATCCAGCCTTATTCTTCGTAATAATAGACAGTATTTCTTTTAATACTCTTTGTTATTATGAGCATAGAGGTGGGGCGTCACAGTTGGTATCAGAGCTTGGGGTTTAAGGACATAATATAAAACATAACTTGGATGGAACATATGTTACAACTATTAGTCGACGTTTTATCTGTGATTTGAGTCAAAACTAAAGTTTTGAAATTTTGATGAAATTTTTAAATATCGTTATTTAAAAATAAAAGTGGAATTGTGTTTTGTTGTTTGGATGAAATTGTGTTCTGATGATTTGATTGATTTGTGTTCTATTTATCAGAGTGCGCAGCGGAAACAGTGAAACTGTCTTCGCTGAGTACAACTGATAATCTTTTTGATTTAAGAATCAAAATACGAAATTGATATGAATTCCAATTGTTGTTTACATAGCTGTAATTATTTGTTTCTTTGAGAATTTCGAATCCAAATTGAGGATTCGAAGAAATTGCAGATATGTGATTTTTGTTGAAATTTCCGCTGGCTTTCTTTTGTACTAATCATCTATTGATTAGATTTTGCTGTTTTGAATTGTCTTCATTGAAGATACCTTCGAATGATTTTTTGTTCATTCTGTAGTACGTGCAAAAATTTGAATTGCACGTTACTGCATTTATTTTTACGTTGAACCGATGCTTGGTTATGAAACGTATTTTGTTGCCGTTATTTTTATAACGAGATTTTTACACCAATGCTAAATTTTTGAAGCACGGTGTTTTATGACATTTTGATGAATAAAAATTCACTGATATTACATTTTTGATGTAGATTGTTTTGATGTGATTTTGACGTTTTAAAACTACTGTCGCTTTGGCTTCAGTAACCGTCAAGTTTTAAAAGTGGATTTTCTAGCGGTTATTCCGCAATGCTGTTTTGTGACCGTTTTTACGGTATTTTGAGAAATACAATTTCCTTATCGAAATTGTTACTAATTTGCTGCTTTAATCACGTGATTGGAAAATTGTTTTATAAAATTTTAGCAGTTTGCGTTTTCAAAAGAATGAGAAAGCGACTTAAAAAATTCAGCAAAATCGAGGATTATGACCCCTTTCTTTTACTGTTTCGCTTAACTCCGGACTTGTCCAGTTGAGAATGTGAATTGTTATTTTTACGAAATAAATAAAAATTGTTTTCAGAAATTTTAACAGTTTGCGCTTTCAAAAGAATGAGGAAGCGATTTAAACGTTTCAGCAAAATCGAGGACTATGACCCCTTTCTTTTACTGATTCGCTTAATTCCGGACTTGTCCGTTTGAGAATGTAAAGTGTATTTTTACAAAATACACGATTTTGCACTTTCAAGGAAACGATGAAGAGATTTAAACGATTTAGCAAAAGTGCGGAGTATGGAACCACACTTTTACTATTTCGGTTAATTCCGGACTCGTTAATTGAATATCAGTTGTTTCGATGATTTTGATGAATTTTACACTTTCAAGGAAACGATGAAGAGAATCAAACGATTTAGTAAACACGTGGTATGGGACATGTGCGTTTGCTATTTCGGTTAATTCCGGACTCGTTAATTGAAATATTTGATGCTTTCGTGTGCTTTCGAGCCACTATGTTGGACCTTCGGGTTATATGTTGGACCTTCGGGTCAAATACCAGTACTAGACCTTCGGGTCATATGTTGGACCTTCGGGTCATTTGTTGGGCGCCAAAAATTATGTTGAGTACTTGGTAGGCTTCAGCCATATGTTGTTGCACGTGCGGCGAATTAAAAAACTCGCCATCTGATGGGATCGATCCAAGCTTTTATGTTGATTTTCTAGTCTTCTTAATTGATTTCTAGATATTTGTTGCTTCCAATTATCTGCAGGTAATTGGATATTTGTTGATATGAGTTCTGATTATCGTTTTTGATAATCGGATATTTGTTGTTTCTAATTATCGCTTGTGATAATTAGATATTTGTTGATATGAGTTCTGATTATCGTTTTTGATAATCGGATATTTGTTGTTTCTAATTATCGCTTGTGATAATTAGATATTTGTTGATATGAGTTCTGATTATCGTTTTTGATAATCGGATATTTGTTGTTTCTAATTATCGCTTGTGATAATTAGATATTTGTTGATATGAGTTCTGATTATCGTTTTTGATAATCGGATATTTGTTGTTTCTAATTATCGCTTGTGATAATTAGATATTTGTTGATATGAGTTCTGATTATCGTTTTTGATAATCGGATATTTGTTGTTTCTAATTATCGCTTGTGATAATTAGATATTTGTTGATATGAGTTCTGATTATCGTTTTTGATAATCAGATATTTGTTGTTTCTAATTATCGCTTGTGATAATTAGATATTTGTTGATATGAGTTCTGATTATCGTTTTTGATAATCGGATATTTGTTGTTTCTAATTATCGCTTGTGATAATTAGATATTTGTTGATATGAGTTCTGATTATCGTTTTTGATAATCGGATATTTGTTATTTTTAATTATCGCTTGAGATAATTAAATATTTGTTGATTTGAGATTTAATTATCGCTTTAGATAATTAAATATTTGTTGATTTTAGATTTAATTATCGCTTGAGATAATTAAATATTTGCTGATTTGAAATTTAATTATCGCTTTAGATAATTAAATATTGGTTGGTTTGAAGTTTGATTATCGCTTGAGATAATCAAATAATTGTTGATTTGAAATTTGATTATCGTGTTTGATAATCGAATATTGAGATTTGAAATTTGATTATCGTTTTTTTTAATTGTTAATTTGGTTTCCTGACTATCGTTTAGATAATTGGATGTTGCTGATTTTATTGATACGAGATTTTCTAGTCTCTAATTGATCTAGATTATGCTGATTTTTATTGAATTGCTGTTTTCTTTCTATCTTTGTTGATAGTTAGAGTTTGCTGATATGGAGTTTGTGTTTTATAGTTAATTGTTGAATAACTAGATATTGACAG
The DNA here is from genome assembly GCA_030737815.1 of Allium fistulosum. NCBI lineage: Eukaryota > Viridiplantae > Streptophyta > Magnoliopsida > Asparagales > Amaryllidaceae > Allium > Allium fistulosum. The sequence continues at coordinate 878,605,076 of CM060902.1, read as the reverse complement.
CTTTGCGAATTGTGATTTGGGTTTCATAATTATCTTTGTTGATAATTAGATTTTGTTGTTTTCTAATTATCGTATTGATAATTAGATATTGCTGTTTTGTGATTTCTGTATTCTAATTATTTATAGGTAATTGAATATTGCTGATGTTTGCATTTATTCAGTTTTGCTGTCTTCTGATTATCTTTTGATAATTGGACTTTGTTGAGAATTTGTAAATTTCTTTTATGAAATTGAAAGATTTCTTTGGCATTTGTATTCCCGTCTTTATTTTTCTAGCTTAACTAGTTTATGTTAGAAGAATAATTGGTATAGACAACTTTAAGTAGAAAAATTGCGGGGATGCAATTTTTATAAGGAAGGGAGTATGTAACAACCCGGGGGTTTATAACAAATTTATAATCGTCATTAGACGACTTAATTTGATTGCTAATTTATTATCGTCATCAGACGATTTATTTCTGCTGGCATAGCTGGTTGTTGATGGAGTTTTAAATCTATGAAATTCCTTTCATCAATTTTGTTGAAATGATTTGCGGGCTTTAATTGGACCTTGGCCCACGTTCATTTGCTTTGGGTAGTGGTAATTATCTAGGGTCGAAAATCGTTCCTCCTTTATCACTTTTTCCCATTCGTAAAAACATAAGCAAACAGTCGAAAGAAATTAGAATGGCGGCCTCGTTCAAAGTTAGGGCAGACTAGTCGCGCTATTCCTCGTTCGTCCCCAGGTTAGGGCTTCTGTCGATTTCAACTCAATCGACTCAGTGATTCCACGGCTCGTCTAGGAACCATTCGTCTTCACTTCGTTCTAGACACCGTGCAAAGGCAAGCAAAAGGGTGATGCTATCGGCAGCGAATTGAGTAGGGTTCTTCGACAAAGGTGAGTGAAACTTCCACTCACATCTAATTCGAGTTTAATGATCCTTCTGACCTTTTTCATTCGTATAATTTCGCTGCTGTAACATGGTCGATAAATTTTGAGCTGTTCGATTTCATTTTGACTTGCGGCTTTGATGATTTTTGAAATTAGTATGCCGATGATGTTAATTTATTATATAGGGCCAAAACTTTGTTCGTATTTCATATACGAATAATGTATTCGAATTTACCAACTACTTTGTTTAGGCCAGTCGATGTTGCTCAGATGCTTGTGATTAATTCTGACTTGGTCGCTCTCGTATATTCGATGATTACTTGATTTGCACGGGGTTGATTTTGAGTTGTTCGACTCCGTTCATTATTGCCTTGGTCACGGCATTGATTTTGCTTTCGAACTTGTTTTGTTTGTGATAAAATACTGCTTGGATTTCAATTTGTTTCAATTTTTGTTTCTACTTCAATTTGTTTTCAACAGTACCTGACTTCGACTGGGATTTTCTGGCCATCTGTTTTTGGTTGGTTTTAAATTGAACTCCACTTGGTTGTAGCTGCATTGAATTCGACTTGTTTAACGTTGATCACTCATCTTGTCGCTAACCATCTGACTTTGGTTTCACTGATATAGTTTGCACTGATTTATCTAGATCCTTAGTGTAGTTGTAGTCGCATCTGTACATTTGCCTAAGTCATGCGTAACTGCTGCTACATGTTGTTCGGTCTCATTTACTTCGACGTAGTTATGATTGCTGCATATAGACTAGATTGTGCAGTGTCATGTGTACACTTCGTGTTCAGTCTGTTAGTCGAGCTTGCATTTGATCTGGTCATTCATTGTTGCCATACTGGCTTCACTGCATCTTCATGTACCTGCATATTTGGTTTGGTCTTGCATTCAGGTTGATTAGATTAATTTGTGTAGTTGTTTGCCCTGTATATCCAGTGTACATCAATTGTTGATTCTTATTGAAAATGTGTACTTGTATTTTATTAGTTGGGGCTGTCACATATGTGTATCCATATGTACACATGAGTATGTGTGGATATATGTATTATTTTGGGTCTTTGACGTCCGGGCAGTTGGTTGTACACTGGTATTCGAGGCATGTTGCATTCTGGTTTCATTCGTTCAGTCTTGGTGTGGTATTTTCTTTTGAGCCAAAATCTACTGATGCTTGTACATTTATGTAGTATGGTTCACTATTTTATTCGTTGCCAGTTGCCTCTGTCTGCACTGTTTGATGGTTTCTTTGGTCATTTCAACATATTGCTTGTTGTTATCTTAATAGTGTTACTGCAATCTTGATGTTCTTGAACAACCTGAATCTTGAGTGGTTGTTATTGTTATGATACAGTCATCATGTAGTCTGGTTATGCATATGTACATAGTTGTACCTATTATTTGTTGGCTTGTAGCTTCCTGTTACATAGCCCAGTTTTGCTTGCCTTCATATCTTCACTATTTATGTTGCATTGCTCCTGGACTTGATTCTTTTGTGACTTTGGTCACTGACATTGCTTCGAAGCTCTTATATATGTATATATGTAGTTTGAAGCAGCAGTCTTTTTGGGTTGTGTTTCACTTGCATACTGCTGCAGTTTTGTTCTCTGGTGCTGGCTCCTGTAGTCTTGACTTTGAGCATTCATGTGTACGAGAACTTGTGTCTGGTACATGTGCTACGTGCATTTCAGTTGTACTTCTTTTATTGTCGAGTCTGACCTAGTGTTCATTTGTGTCTTTCACTGAGTTACTGTGTATCTCATGCGATAGTGGCGAGGCAGTACACGCGTGCGTGTACTGCAGCCCTATCAGAATTGACAGTTTTAAATTGATGTTTCGATTTGTTGAATTGTTTCGTTGGTTAAATTCAATGATTTGAAGTTGTAATTTGAAATGGTTCATTTTGAATTGAGTTGGATATGTTGGCTTTTGGGTTCATTGACTTTCTGAGTATTTGATAGACTGTATTGGCGAGGCAGTACACGTTAACGTGTACTGCAACCAAGCAGCATTGATGTTTTGCTGACATTTCGATTGTTTAAATTGTTTTGGGTTGCTGATTTGTTGTTTAACACTATTTAGTGTTATATCTGCCGTTATCCGATTCTTTTATCGAGGAATCGGATATACGAGATTTCTATGATTGTCGTCTATTGACCGTCTGATTATTATTGCTGTTATGCACTAATAACTGAGTTTGAATTAGACTGACCCGTGTATTATTTTCTTTTGAATGTAATACTCAGGTCAGACCTGAGTTATTTCAGGTTATAGATTTTCTTCTTTGAGTTGCTGTTCAGGATATGAAGACTTTTCACATCTTCTGAAGTTGTCAGTGTCATTTTGTAGTAGTCGTGTCATTGTATAGAACGATATGTATTCATGTATATTAGTCGATAATGTACTTGTATATATAACTTCTAGAGTCGACAGTTGTAGTTGTACCATATGTATCGTGTCAACTATATTGTAACTGACATCGGTTATATATATATGAGGTTTTTGTTAATCTGTGTTCCGCATTTATATTATCTGTGTTATTTTTATATCTAATGTCCTAAACTGTTATGAACTATCGTAGTTTGTTTTATACTGATAATTGGATATGTCGATGGGAGTAAATAAATAATAGATGAAAAATAAAAAGTATATACCCCTCCTACCGAGATAACCAATATTAGTGTAAGGCCAATTACGGATGGTCGCTCCTATCCAGCCTTATTCTTCATAATAATAGACAGTATTTCTTTTAATACTCTTTGTTATTATGAGCATAGAGGTGGGGCGTCACATATATCTTCACACAGAAAAGCTCGAGTCGAAGTAAGGCACAGGTTGGTGACAAAGTGTTGCACGCGGTTGACTTGGAGGTGGAAAACGAGGCGGTGCTGGCTCGAGGCTAACTGAGATTGGCAAGAAGGTGGAAGTGGCGTATGTAGCAGCTAGGGATGAGGCGAAGAGGTGGTGGAAGGTTTGGTTTGTCGGTCACGTGAGGGGTCGGAGCAGTTAGGGGCTCAGCTGGAGAGGTGTTGAAGCGTGGAGATCGGGGCTTGTTCATGGTGGAGGGCAACTGTTTGAGGCGACTACTCGGTTTTTGTGGTACAGCAGTTCGGTAGGCTGTAGGCGGTCGGGAATAGAAGTGGTAGATGGCGAGGAGGACAGCTGGTGGTTGTACGGTTTGCGGAGGCCAAGGGTTGAGAGAGGAGGTGCGTTCACGGCATGGTTGTAGGCGCGGAGGGTAGTAGAGTCGCTGGCTGTAGGCGAGCGAAGGCAAGGTGATGGGCTAGCACTAGGCAGCGGAGACGACTGATGCTTGGTTTTGTCGTAGAGGCGAGCTCCAGAATATGAAAAATGTGAATGCCTTTTCAAGATAAAGCAATGACAGCTAATATTTCTTTTCTGATTGACCAAAGAAAAGAGGAAGGACAAAAATGAGTTTGCGGTAGAAGGTGGACAACACACTGCTATGTATCGTTTGGTTATATAAAAAGGCTACTGACTGTTGGGAACAGAGAAGGCGTGGACGAAAATCTAGGAACTATTTATTTCAAATAGCCGATGGTTGTTGGTTTGCACGGTTTCAAATTTTGAAAGTAATGACAATTGGAGAGGTTGCAATTTGTAGTAACAATATGGTGTACCGTTATACCGTTTCCGACATGTACCGGGCCTCAAAACATGGAAATAAATCTACCGCAGAGATCAGTACGACGGGACGATCAAAACGGTATATGGATATCAGTGGTACGATTGAATTATAAAATTTCGAAATTTCAACTAGTGAAAAATGCAGGAAAAACGTAGAAAAATAAGATCGACGGAGCTAAAGAAGTCCGAATTTGGAAAAACGAAAAATGTCGTCTCGCTCAGAAGATGATTTAGAATTTTTCTATGTAAAAATATTTAGGTTTCGAAAACGTTTTATTTTCATCGCTTTTTAACTGATTAAATTGAAGTAAATTTACGCGCGAAATAAACTTTTATATTTTCGGACGAAAATTTACCAGTTGCTATGTTTAACTAGACGCATTCCAAATATCAAATTTATATTTCAAAATTTTATCGTTTAAAGTTTCGCAAAATTTCAATTAAATAACGTTATTAAAACCAGTTAAATTTACGGGTCGTTACATAATTATTCATATATATACATTTTATTTAACCTTATATATATAATTTTAATATATATATATATATTTAATTTTGAGACTTTTAGTTATAAAATATATTTTAAATATATGTATACATACTTATATAAATATACTTTGCATTATAGATTTATGCACATATTTAGACAACATACAATACATACGAAATGAGCTAATGTGTCTGTTGCGATGTAAATCCTAACATCTATATACAGGCATGTTATACCCTTCACAGATTATTATGTTACACATGCACACACATATGCATATATATATATGATACATGTATATATATAAATTAAATCATTCAAATTAACTTTACATTACAAAATACTTAAATTTAAATAAAATACATGATTTTATTTAAAATAGACTTAGAATTGTTCTAAATGAATTAGACTTCATATGCCCAATAAAGATCCAATAGGATGAAATTTTTTTGAAATACACCCACCACTACCGCTGCGGGCTAGCCCAGTTCCAACAATGATATTAGAGCCCAATAGCCTATGCGGTCTAAATTAGTCATGTTATGGCTAACTTAATTAACTTGATCACTTAGTACGGTGTCTAGAAAGGTAATGTCTAGGATTAGAATTGGGTAATAAAGTACCCTGTCCTACTAGGTTACCGGCCTGGCCTAAAAGGTGAAGTGAGTCCAAAGGTTGCTCCTAATTAATAGAAAAGGCCCAACTTAATTTGAGCCTTGGGCTAATTTTCAAAATCATTTTGAAGATTAATGTTAAAGATTTTAAATTTAATAGTTCAATTTAAAATAAAACATGTTTACTATAAAACATTATAATACTATAAAAGTTTTCAAAATGTTTGAAAGGATGATGATATTTTCAAAATGTTTGAAAATATTTATATAATAATTTCAAATTTTAAATTTATTAATAAGATTAATAAAATAAATTAATTAAACATGTTAAATAATTAATGCATATATGCATGTATTATATATGTTGATAAATTTTATGTTATTTTAAATTGTTTAAGATAACATAAGTATACATATATGTATACAAGGTAAATTTTGAAATTAATAAATTTAAATAAAAATTGTTTAATTGAATAAATTAATTAAAGGTTAATTAATTAAATAAAATACACATATATATGATATATGTGTGTTACACTATAAAGGTTGTAGTATACACTATAAATGTTATAGTAGATATGTCCAATATAAAAGTTATATTGGAATACTAATTTAAAATTAATTAAAGAGTTAATTGATTAAAATTAATTAGATAAAATTTAATTAATGATATATTATATGTAAGACTATCATATAAGTGATATGAAATATAAAAGTTATATAACAATAAAACTTATATGATATGTGTATAAACTAAATGTGGAACATTAAATAAACCTAAATAGACTTGAGAAATAAATACATATGTAAATGTACATATACCGTGATTTCTGATGTGTCTGACACTTGAATTGCTGAGATATTTCATAAGAAATTTATTATTCTCTAAGTCGATATCACTCAATATATATTGAAGATTATGAATCTTCAATATAATGTTGTTCTCTACCATCTACATATTGATAAATTACTTACATACTCCTTAGTTGTTGAGCAAACTCAAGCTAGGGATGTTATGCGTAGTATTATTAATATATTGAACAGATGAGGTAAGATAACTATATGTATTTGTTGAGCAAACTCAAGGTACATATACTATACTTAGGCCATCACGATATGATAGGTATGAGTGAATAATCTCTTTCGATTTGTTGAGCAAACTCAAGGTCAAAATGAGATTAGAACAAGGAAAAATGGGTTGGGAGTTGTATGTGATACAACCGATAAGGAATTATCCATCGTTTGTGGGGCTATGATTTGTTGAGCAAACTCAAGGTCGGAATACCAAAACAAACTAGTCCTAACACCCACTAGTGAAGTTGTAAGACTTCTATGTTTCATCTTAGGGTTTGGAGAAACATAAAAGACTAGTGGGAGCCTTGTTAGAAAAATGAAATGGTAACACTTAACCTTTCTAATCTTGTAAGAACATATGCTATATACTGTCATAATTATCTACAATGATATATTTGTGCATTTAATATGATTGATAAAACTTTTGTCAATTAACATATATAAACAAAATGAATTGAAAGTTGACAAATAGAAATATAATATATACTTACTAATAATTCTAATTGCATGTTATATAATGTTTCTATACCCATGCAAGTGCCTAATTTCAACTACGTAATACATTCGTAAGTTGGTCACTTATATGTTTATTTGGTTTAGACCGTGTATTGCATTTTATGAGTTTTTGAACTCTAAATGCAATTCAAGACTATGGATATTTGATCCATGTACTTTCACATATAAATGTTATATGGTGAACAGTCATAGTTTGTGGGGTATAATATTTCGATGAAGTTTGTAACGACCCGCTATTTTGGACCATTCAAATCGACAATAAATCCGCACATGTCTGACTTGAATAATTCAAAATATCAGATTGTTATTTAAATTTGGCAAAACTCAGCATATACAGTAAATAAATCAATCACAGATTACAGACACAGAGTAATACAATAATGCGCAGCGGAATAGATAAAATAGTAGTTCATGAAGCTACTATATAAACATCAGAGTTAAAATAAAATACAACAGAATATCTCAAATGTAGTGAAGTCTCCAGTACGAATAGATGACTTCTCCGAACAAATCAACTAGGAGAGCTGAAAGCTGAGGCGATAGTTGGATCTCCAAAAGAAGCTCCAAACTCCAAGGATGAGTCTCAAATGCTGTATCACTCGGTCTGACCCGAGCGTAAAGCAAAACACAAAACACTCGAGTCAGGATTAACATTCTTATATAAATAAATCCAACTCAAGTGAAATATCAACTGAAATACAAGTAACTTAAAGAATGTTTGGGATAACCATCCTCTAAGGATCTTTAGAACTATCTACAAGGTGGAAATATACATAATAACACCGTGGTCATTTAAATTTAATTTATACTTCAAAACCCAAATATCATTTCATTTCAAATATATCTATTTTCCAAAATAGTATATATAGGTTAAATAATTTATACAGTAAAGTATTTATAATTTCCTCAAATTTCACAAAACGGTTCAAATTAACTCAAATTCCAAATTCAAATTTATTCAAAGCTAAATTCATCAATTCAATTCAGTTCTAAATAGATCATTTAAATTTCAATATATTCCAAAGCTTTAATATTCAACATTTCAAAGTTAAATTTACAGTTTCATATAGCTCTTGATTTAACTTCATTATTATTTAATCCGAGAATATTCACTTAATAAATTCAATATCATTTAACTAGCCTTAAATTACATTTTACTAAATATTTCCTTAAACTTTATTTAAACAAGAAATATTCATTAGATTACTTATAAATCAAACTCAAGTTATAAATCATATCTTACATCTCAATCTCAATAAGATTCAAATCGGTTTAATTAAATAAAATTCTTTATTTAATACAATTTCAACTAAATTCAAATTATCTTTCTAACCTTAACTTATTCAAATTATTACCAAAATTTATTTTGAAATATATTTTAAATACTCAACATATTATATGTATTTAAATCAATCATTCCCATTTATATATAATAATTTAAGGCTCAACATTTATTAAAACCATATATTTCTTTCCAAAACCATAGAATTCATTTTTAAATATTTATATATATGGACCAACGGTGTCTTTATATATATTTCATATAGTTAAGTGATACGGATATTTATCCTTTCAATCCGAAATTTAAATATATACGGGTAGATATCATTTCTACCCGTAATCCCAATTTCAATTCAAATGAAAATCGCTTGGGTTTATCATTTCAACCCATAACGAAATTCTCCTATTCTAAAGTCCATTCGGGTATGTATCATTTCAACCCATAGTGAATTCTATACTAACAGGGAACTTGCAGAGTGATATCATATAATATAAAATATAACAACAGGCATATATCATCAATACCAATATAACATAAACAATAGGATATGGTGTCATATCCCACAGGTGAACAGTTACAGATAATAGCATATACAACAATTTAAACAACTACAGCAGCATATTTCAATTGTCGTTTCAATCGAAATCAAATTTAATCAATATAAGAACGTTAAATCGTGAGTGATTACTCACCTTTCGAGGCTAGAGAGGAATACAGAAGATGACACGGATACGCACACTGATACGGACACTGAAATTTGAATGATGAATCGAAGCAAAGCAAAGTCGGTACCAATTCAACGATCAAAGCTGATAATAAAATAAATGGAACAAATCAGGACGGGGTCGATGAAGATACTCGGAATCATCTTGATAGAACAGAAATATATATATATTATATTATTATTATCATAAATTCCTTTAAACAAATATTCAAATTTTAAAACATATTTAAAACGTCATATTTACAAATTTCCATTCAAATTTTTAGTCAAAGCATAGACTTATCTCAAACCAAAATTCAAAATGAAGAAACATACCCCAAAATCTCAATATTATATAAAATAAACTAACGTCCTTTACATATGAAATTTAAACAATAGTACAACAACTGTAATTATAGTGCTCATATTATCCACTTATTATATAACTTAAATCAAAATGAAGTAAAATATCAAGTTGTATAACATATATATATAGGACAAGACTTGGTCGAACTGGGTTGCAAGAATACTCATTTTAAAATGTATATACCTTATAAATTATAACTGTATAAACTTTTGTGACTTAATAAACTATATACTATATATACATACATATCAATGTAGACCGTAAAACAACAAAGTATGCAAACAACATGTTATAAAAATTTTATACAAATATATTACTGTGTGAATAAAATTGTAAAACGATATAAAATATTTCTTTAAAAATGAATCTACTGTAACTATGCATTTGCAAAACAATACACGTATTTTTTTTTTCCAAGCCGAAGCCTATATAGACCTACCTACAATATATTGACACAGCACGCAACCCCTTTACTATTTTAATTTTACTAACAGCCAACTATATTCATGCAAGCAAAACCAAATCATTATTCACACTACAGCAAATCTATGTGACCGATATAAGTAGTTGTTTTGTTTTTAAAATTTTTTTTCTAAACGCAAGACACGTACATATATAAAATGAATTTCATTCTGTCAAGGTTCCCTAATACAACCCATTCATCAACTAATATGTTGCTGTACGTTTTAGTTTATACAATACTATAACTAACAGCCTATACATATACTAACCCAAAATATAAACTCTGAATTATATATATTATCATAATACAACAAAGCTTAAACTGAATATACATTTACACTTAAGCACTCAAAGAAATAAAAACCCTAACAACTATATATAATACTACCATAAATAGATATATACATATATCAAATTAAAGCTCAGTATACTTAAATATATATATAAATTATAAACCTATAAATATATAGGATACCTTAATATACATATATATATCTCTAGCAAAGAACATCGGCCAGAAGAAGAGGAGGACGGCGGAGAGAATTGGAGGCAAGCGGAGTGGCGGGGTTCCGGCGATGGGTGATTCGGGTTGCTCGGCCACTTCGGTCAGGGGAGGCTGGGTAGGTGGCTGCCTATTGGAAGGCTCGGCTTGGTGTTTGGTGAAGGCTGTCGCCGTGGAAATGGAGGGCAGCTGGTGGGAAGAGGCATGGGGAATGAGTGAAGTCTGGAGGGTGATGCGAGGTGCGTGGGGTGGTATGACGTGTGCATGGCGAATAGGTGACGGTTGGATGGGTTAGTTCGGAGGCGTGGATGGGTTCGGCCAGAGTTTCGGCCATGGAAGGGGATGAAGACAGTGCGGGACGTGATGGGAGGTTAAGGAAGAAGGTTAGGGGCGTGCGTGTATTTTAATGGGAAAGAAAAAGGAATTTACAGATGAGAAGGAAAAGAAAAGAGATGGGAGGAGAGAAAAGGGAAAGGGGAAGAACAGATCTGGAGGAAGGAAAAGTTGAGATGGGGAATAAAGTAGATGGTATACGCAAGGTTGTAGGCAAAATAAATGGAATGCAATAAGAACGGGTGAGGTAACAAAGGCAAATAAGACGTTCAAATTAAATGAATGCCAACGATCGGCCAAAATTTTAGCTGAAGAGTAAGGACCATTTATAGCTTGAGTGGACAGCGCGTTTCAAGTTTGAAACGTAAGGAAGGAATATAATCAACATTTCGGAACCGGTACGACGTAGAGTTTTTAATTCTTCCATCGCGTACCAGAGCTCAAAATACAAAAATAAATATACCGTAGTGATCAGCACGACGAGACGATCAAAACGGTATACAGATATTAGTGGTACGATCATCCGATCAAAAGTCGATAATCGGTACTAGAAATGCTGCTATTCTGTCAGAATTAAGATAAACGGAGTAGTAGAAGTCCAAATTTGGAAAAACGAATTTCGCAGTCTGATTCAGAATGATCTGAACAAATTTTCTCCTGTTGACATATTTTGGTTTCGGAAAACTTTTAAATTCACTGTTATTAACCGGTTTGATTTGAAATGAAATTTCACAGGAAAATAAACTTCAATATTATCAGATGAAAATTTACCAGTTGCTATATTAAAATAGACGTATTCCAAATAATAAATTTTTATTTCAAAATTTTATTGTTTAAAATTTCACAAATTTTCAATTAATTTAACAAATAAAATCACTAAAATTTATGGGTCGTTACACTCTCCCCCACTCAAAACTTTTCGTCCCTGAAAAGGAAGAGGGTAGGAGAATAGAAACAACCAGAAAAATATAGATTGAAAAAACAAGGATGAACAATTATATAAATTTTACTTGGAATATTCATTTGAAAACTTCATTCGCAATTCAATTATCTTTAATACTTTAAAACTTTTCAAAAATCCATTTGTAAAATTTCTTGCTTCCTTTATAAATACCATTTATATGTTTAAATGACACCTTTATAAATGTATGAAAATCATTTGAAAACAATTATTTACATTATTACTTATATTTACAAATAAGCTAATTGAAAACATTAAATCCATAGTTCATAAATTTATTAATTCTATCTAAAATACTTTTCAAATATTATTTATAAGTCAATAATCATTTACTTTAAATATGTTTCATTTAATTAATAACCCCTAAAATATCTATAGCACTAAAATTTTCTATTAAACCAAATAATATATAAATAAATAATATTTAAAAGGGTATAGTCAACAAGGAAAAGAAGGACTTGGAGAGACAGAATATAGGTGAATAAATAAAGCTGAGCAGATAAGGTAGATTCGAAAGAATAGTATCGGGCATGAATAATTAATTCAAACCATTAGAATTTCAATTCCAAATACTGATACAAAATTTCTTTGTTAGAAATACTTTTATAATAAAATATATTTTTTATAGTCGAAACAAATTTCCTTTCGAAAATACTTTTATAACTCGATGTCTTAACAAGTTTATCCTCGTTCCTGTAGACTCTGGCAGTGCGTTGATCAGGCGCAAAGCTAGAATTCTCCAGGTACTTAATAGACTTGTTTCAACACCCAGTGAAAATACTGGAAAACTTTTAAAAACAGATATGGAAAGTACAATCCAATCAAAAACGAACAAAACCTTTATCTAACCATGGTTCGCAGATACACAATGGTTACGCCTAGTTCCCCCAGGAAACAATCCATATCCATAAGCTTTCTCAGCCCTGCGAGTTACGCCATGATGACTAGTAGAATGCAGGATACACAATGGTTACGCCTGGATCCCCCAGGAAACAATCCGTACCCCCAGGCAAGACTCAGCCAAGCATTTGCGCTACTATTCGCGACCTACACAGATTGCAGGATACACAATGGTTACGCCTGGATCCCCCAGGAAACAATCTGTACCCCTAGGCAAGACTCAGCCAGGCAGTTGCGCTATGCAGTCACGAGAGAACGATAAGACCATGGGTAACGCCATGGAATTCGAAGGACACTCGAGTATCATATCCGGAAAACCAAAAATCAGAGAGAATAATATCGATAGAATGAATCCAAGATGTGGCCACAAATCGAATATCAAGCAGAAGGCACTTTCCATATCTTTACTTCGAAAATATGTATCATATAGTACCTTTTCAAATCACTTTCAAATATCGTACTTATATAAAATCCATTATATATAAGATTTAATTTTCAAATCAAATACTTTCCAAAATCAATAGTATATCAAATCATACTTATATAGACTTCAATTATATAAGATTTCACTTTCAAATTGAGTACCTTTTCAAATCTATAGTTTTCGAATCAATTTCATACTCATACAAATCAATTTTATATGAGTTCGACAACTCCCAAATCAAGTTTTTAGTAACATAAGGTTCTCAAATTTCAATTTGTTTCAATATCAGTTCAATTTCAAAATCATATACAATTTCACCAAATTATTTCTTCACAAATTAATTATCTTTAGCTTCAAAGTTTCCAAAATAATAGATTTTGAAAATAAATCCAAATTTCCAAATCAATAATTTAAGTCAACCAATTCATTTCCAAAATCAAATGGTTTTCAAAATCATCTTATATTTACCTAAGGTCCATCTTATATAAGGATCAAATTTTTCAAAAATAAGTTTCGCTGTATCAAGAGCCATATGAGATTGAATATCTTTGCTTTTATGGGTTATATATCTTTGTAATTTAAGTTGGAAATTTACTTTTAGTAAGCAAAGATATTCTAACTCGACAGATTTCAATTTCAGCGTCAAAATATATCAATGATATTAGGATATAAGATGTACATACGTCATCATTTCGCAAAATCACATTTGATCGCTCGCTCGATCACACAAGTTTGCTTTCGAACTAGTATTGTCCATTCGACTTCCCTAATGCGGATTTCGATATGGTTTCTCGACTAGAAGCCATCGGTCTCCTTGCATAGCCATATACTACGATAGAGAATTCAAGAATCAAGCCCAAAATCCATATCAAATATTCGTCATCAAGAATCAAATGAAAAATCCTAACACGAAATGGTGTAATCCACCTCGAACTTGTGTACTCAAACTTGGATCAAATTAATTATGCGAATAAAACAGCATACGTACAACTTATATATTTATTCCAACTTATTAAATATATAGTTTCATAAAGATGTTATTAAGTTAAAACATTTAAACTAAACTTTATTCAAAATATTTTGAAGACCAAATTCTTTTCAAAATATTTCAAATCTAAATTTCATATTAGAAAAACTTTAAAATTTCCTTATTCGTTTACTTAACAAAACAGTTTCAACTTATTAAATCATATTACTACATTCTTAAACATTAAAAACAAACTTATATACTTTATACTTCAAAATTTCTTAGCTTTTGAAAAGTTAACCTTGATTTGGAAGTGCTCGAACCTTCAAATAGTTGAAAAAATCATTTTCAAATTCAAGAGTTGGAAATTAACAACAAATCAGTAAATCAATTTCAAAAGATAGGTTTATATCAAATTCGAAACTCAAGGACTGAACACCGGCTCATTTCAAATCGTTTCAAATATATATAGATACATATATCTTTCGAATATCAATCTTACTTCGGAGTTTGAAATAAAAATTGGTTTCGCAAAATCACTCGCATAGCAATGCTACTAGAGTGGCCTATCCCTCACTCTGAAACTCGAAAATCAATGTCGATGATGCGTGCACTCATCACCGAAATTATTTTCCAACGACATAAGTGAGTTCTGGACTTTTATTTTCTCAAACTTCTTTTGAAATTTCTTTGAAATCGTTCGAAACTTATTAAAATTATTTGAAACATTTCTTATTCGGAAAATACCTTTAAATCATATTATTATTATATATTTCAAAATCTTAAAACCAATTTCAAAACACCGGGGTTCAATTCTCGAATTTCAAATTTAAAATCCTTCAGTTATAAATCATTTTTAGATAAATCAAATTTCTTATATATATTTTTTTCAAAATTACAAATCCTTTCGAAACCTCAAATTCTCATTTTAAAAAGGGTATATAATCTTTATCGAAAACAATTCACTTTTATATATAGAATATAATCATACTTATAAAAATTTCGATATATAAAACAATTTCCAAAATACGAATAAACCCGATTTTTCAAAAGGATGATTCAAGAATGGATTTCAAAACAAAGATAGAGATTCAATTTAGAGGAACTCTTAATCAAATAGAATTATGATTCGAAGATAAGCTCGAACGAAGATGAGATAATTATATTTCAAAATAGAAGATGAATACACTTATATAAATCGCGGGCGACCTTAACCGGGTTAACCGTGACTTCAAGAACAAGATCGATGCAGAATTCCCAGAAAAACCAACATTCGATCGCAAGAGCTAGCGGCATCTAAACCAAAGATATAGAAATCTCCGGTGAATCAATGCCAATTGTGAAGGAGTTTCACCCTTTACAAAACATTCAAAGATTGGCGGGATCGCCTATTCTACTAGAGATCATTCGAAGTGGAGTTATGGGATACTCCAGAATCAAAAGAATACAAATAGGGGAAGACAAGAATGAATTTTGGAACCACAGGGAACGTTCCAAAGTTCAAAGGAAATCGAGTCAAAAGGAAGAGATTAAACTCGAACGAAAGTGATTCTGTAAATAAATTTACAATATATGCTAAGTTTCGCCTAGAGCCAAAGCTCTGATACCAACTGTAACGACCCGCTATTTTGGACCATTCAAATCGACAATAAATCCGCACATGTCTGACTTGAATAATTCAAAATATCAGATTGTTATTTAAATTTGGCAAAACTCAGCATATACAGTAAATAAATCAATCACAGATTACAGACACAGAGTAATACAATAATGCGCAGCGGAATAGATAAAATAGTAGTTCATGAAGCTACTATATAAACATCAGAGTTAAAATAAAATACAACAGAATATCTCAAATGTAGTGAAGTCTCCAGTACGAATAGATGACTTCTCCGAACAAATCAACTAGGAGAGCTGAAAGCTGAGGCGATAGTTGGATCTCCAAAAGAAGCTCCAAACTCCAAGGATGAGTCTCAAATGCTGTATCACTCGGTCTGACCCGAGCGTAAAGCAAAACACAAAACACTCGAGTCAGGATTAACATTCTTATATAAATAAATCCAACTCAAGTGAAATATCAACTGAAATACAAGTAACTTAAAGAATGTTTGGGATAACCATCCTCTAAGGATCTTTAGAACTATCTACAAGGTGGAAATATACATAATAACACCGTGGTCATTTAAATTTAATTTATACTTCAAAACCCAAATATCATTTCATTTCAAATATATCTATTTTCCAAAATAGTATATATAGGTTAAATAATTTATACAGTAAAGTATTTATAATTTCCTCAAATTTCACAAAACGGTTCAAATTAACTCAAATTCCAAATTCAAATTTATTCAAAGCTAAATTCATCAATTCAATTCAGTTCTAAATAGATCATTTAAATTTCAATATATTCCAAAGCTTTAATATTCAACATTTCAAAGTTAAATTTACAGTTTCATATAGCTCTTGATTTAACTTCATTATTATTTAATCCGAGAATATTCACTTAATAAATTCAATATCATTTAACTAGCCTTAAATTACATTTTACTAAATATTTCCTTAAACTTTATTTAAACAAGAAATATTCATTAGATTACTTATAAATCAAACTCAAGTTATAAATCATATCTTACATCTCAATCTCAATAAGTTTCAAATCGGTTTAATTAAATAAAATTCTTTATTTAATACAATTTCAACTAAATTCAAATTATCTTTCTAACCTTAACTTATTCAAATTATTACCAAAATTTATTTTGAAATATATTTTAAATACTCAACATATTATATGTATTTAAATCAATCATTCCCATTTATATATAATAATTTAAGGCTCAACATTTATTAAAACCATATATTTCTTTCCAAAACCATAGAATTCATTTTTAAATATTTATATATATGGACCAACGGTGTTTGTATATATATTTCATATAGTTAAGTGATACGGATATTTATCCTTTCAATCCGAAATTTAAATATATACGGGTAGATATCATTTCTACCCGTAATCCCAATTTCAATTCAAATGAAAATCGCTTGGGTTTATCATTTCAACCCATAACGAAATTCTCCTATTCTAAAGTCCGTTCGGGTATGTATCATTTCAACCCATAGTGAATTCTATACTAACAGGGAACTTGCAGAGTGATATCATATAATATAAAATATAACAACAGGCATATATCATCAATACCAATATAACATAAACAATAGGATATGGTGTCATATCCCACAGGTGAACAGTTACAGATAATAGCATATACAACAATTTAAACAACTACAGCAGCATATTTCAATTGTCGTTTCAATCGAAATCAAATTTAATCAATATAAGAACGTTAAATCGTGAGTGATTACTCACCTTTCGAGGCTAGAGAGGAATACAGAAGATGACACGGATACGCACACTGATACGGACACTGAAATTTGAATGATGAATCGAAGCAAAGCAAAGTCGGTACCAATTCAACGATCAAAGCTGATAATAAAATAAATGGAACAAATCAGGACGGGGTCGATGAAGATACTCGGAATCATCTTGATAGAACAGAAATATATATATATTATATTATTATTATCATAAATTCCTTTAAACAAATATTCAAATTTTAAAACATATTTAAAACGTCATATTTACAAATTTCCATTCAAATTTTTAGTCAAAGCATAGACTTATCTCAAACCAAAATTCAAAATGAAGAAACATACCCCAAAATCTCAATATTATATAAAATAAACTAACGTCCTTTACATATGCAATTTAAACAATAGTACAACAACTGCAATTATAGTGCTCATATTATCCACTTATTATATAACTTAAATCAAAATGAAGTAAAATATCAAGTTGTATAACATATATATATAGGACAAGACTTGGTCGAACTGGGTTGCAAGAATACTCATTTTAAAATGTATATACCTTATAAATTATAACTGTATAAACTTTTGTGACTTAATAAACTATATACTATATATACATACATATCAATGCAGACCGTAAAACAACAAAGTATGCAAACAACATGTTATAAAAATTTTATACAAATATATTACTGTGTGAATAAAATTGTAAAACGATATAAAATATTTCTTTAAAAATGAATCTACTGTAACTATGCATTTGCAAAACAATACACGTATTTTTTTTTCCAAGCCGAAGCCTATATAGACCTACCTACAATATATTGACACAGCACGCAACCCCTTTACTATTTTAATTTTACTAACAGCCAACTATATTCATGCAAGCAAAACCAAATCATTATTCACACTACAGCAAATCTATGTGACCGATATAAGTAGTTGTTTTGTTTTTAAAATTTTTTTTCTAAACGCAAGACGCGTACATATATAAAATGAATTTCATTCTGTCAAGGTTCCCTAATACAACCCATTCATCAACTAATATGTTGCTGTACGTTTTAGTTTATACAATACTATAACTAACAGCCTATACATATACTAACCCAAAATATAAACTCTGAATTATATATATTATCATAATACAACAAAGCTTAAACTGAATATACATTTACACTTAAGCACTCAAAGAAATAAAAACCCCAACAACTATATATAATACTACCATAAATAGATATATACATATATCAAATTAAAGCTCAGTATACTTAAATATATATATAAATTATAAACCTATAAATATATAGGATACCTTAATATACATATATATATCTCTAGCAAAGAACATCGGCCAGAAGAAGAGGAGGACGGCGGAGAGAATTGGAGGCAAGCGGAGTGGCGGGGTTCCGGCGATGGGTGATTCGGGTTGCTCGGCCACTTCGGTCAGGGGAGGCTGGGTAGGTGGCTGCCTATTGGAAGGCTCGGCTTGGTGTTTGGTGAAGGCTGTCGCCGTGGAAATGGAGGGCAGCTGGTGGGAAGAGGCATGGGGAATGAGTGAAGTCTGGAGGGTGATGCGAGGTGCGTGGGGTGGTATGACGTGTGCATGGCGAATAGGTGACGGTTGGATGGGTTAGTTCGGAGGCGTGGATGGGTTCGGCCAGAGTTTCGGCCATGGAAGGGGATGAAGACAGTGCGGGACGTGATGGGAGGTTAAGGAAGAAGGTTAGGGGCGTGCGTGTATTTTAATGGGAAAGAAAAAGGAATTTACAGATGAGAAGGAAAAGAAAAGAGATGGGAGGAGAGAAAAGGGAAAGGGGAAGAACAGATCTGGAGGAAGGAAAAGTTGAGATGGGGAATAAAGTAGATGGTATACGCAAGGTTGTAGGCAAAATAAATGGAATGCAATAAGAACGGGTGAGGTAACAAAGGCAAATAAGACGTTCAAATTAAATGAATGCCAACGATCGGCCAAAATTTTAGCTGAAGAGTAAGGACCATTTATAGCTTGAGTGGACAGCGCGTTTCAAGTTTGAAACGTAAGGAAGGAATATAATCAACATTTCGGAACCGGTACGACGTAGAGTTTTTAATTCTTCCATCACGTACCAGAGCTCAAAATACAAAAATAAATATACCGTAGTGATCAGCACGACGAGACGATCAAAACGGTATACAGATATTAGTGGTACGATCATCCGATCAAAAGTCGATAATCGGTACCAGAAATGCTGCTATTCTGTCAGAATTAAGATAAACGGAGTAGTAGAAGTCCAAATTTGGAAAAACGAATTTCGCAGTATGATTCAGAATGATCTGAACAAATTTTCTCCTGTTGACATATTTTGGTTTCGGAAAACTTTTAAATTCACTGTTATTAACCGGTTTGATTTGAAATGAAATTTCACAGGAAAATAAACTTCAATATTATCAGATGAAAATTTACCAGTTGCTATATTAAAATAGACGTATTCCAAATAATAAATTTTTATTTCAAAATTTTATTGTTTAAAATTTCACAAATTTTCAATTAATTTAACAAATAAAATCACTAAAATTTATGGGTCGTTACAAAGTTAGTTCATTCGAAGTAAGCCAATAAACAGTATTTTAAGATCATGTATTTAACTTGAATGATTTCAAAAGGATCATATTGTGTTAATGTAACACAATACCATAAACTATGAGATACATCTAAGAACTCGATCGTTGAAATGTCATCTTGATCGTTTTACATAAAGTGCAACATATTTGATGTCTTAAATGTTAAGAATAATCGAATGCGCTTTTGTAAAAGTTTGTTATGATATTGTAGTAAGGTTTTCTTTTGAATAGTTTGACCATTTAAAAGAAAAACGAATGTATATGAATAGATGTAATTTAAGGTAAAGTTGGAATGAAGAGAATGAATAGTCACTTCTACTTCATAGAGAAACATTTGAAACAAGTATTGTAATAATAATTGATACTTAATATTGGAATATGAAATATGATTTTTATTCCAAAATGTATTTTCATATAGAAAATTGTTTTCTATAACATTTATTTCTTTGAGTTCAAGATATTTTATCAAAGAACTATCCACTATAAACTAGTTGCAGCATATGAAATAAGTAAACAATATTAACAATATTTAGTGAATGGCGGACCTCCAAATTTAGTACGCTATTATAGTAATGGCGGAAATAGTGGGAGCATGCCATATAGCACCTAATGATTGCATCAAATTACGAAAATTGTTTTCGTAAAATGTACCGAACATTATTTGTGAAATAATGTTTATTTTTGGTATTGACTGAAAAATAGGTATAATTATATTTCAATATGTGTATTATGAATATTCATTATGAAATAGAACTATATTATGGAATTTGTTTTCATAGTAAAAGTGATGCAACAAAAATACATATGTGTCTAATATTGTTTACAGTTGTTTTGGAATTATAGACTAAGCCGTAGTTTTGAGAAATAATTTTACTATATGATTATGAATCATATGATATAGGTTAATTATATATCAAACAATTAATGGCTATGCATCCATTCGGTGGGAGCATCATAAGAGTTGATGAACTCTTTGAATTAATACATAATGATGTATGCAATCACAAGTCTATTAATACCAAAAGGGTTCCACATACTTTGTTATATTCATCGATGATTTATTACCAACATGAACATGTGTATTAGATACACATGTAGTAAGTTTATGATAAAATCATAGAATATAAAAGAAAAGTAAATAAAATAACATGCAATGGAATAAAATGATTTGATTTGGTCGAATAAGTGAGTATATTGGAAAGAGTTCCAAATGTACCTAAAAATGAATATAGATTCAATCTCATAAGTCATTCCTCCATGTGATACATAATGATGCATCGATAAGGAGTAATCAGACATTGTTGGACAATTTACGATTAATTGTGAGTGAAGTTGAGTTAGTTTCTTTCTATAAGGTCATGTACTCAAGAGTAGTACACAAGGTTGATATTGTTTCATCTAAACAACAGTTTACAAAATCATACAAGATAAGGGTTTGTAAAAAATCCCAACATATCCTAGGCTAAGGAGTCGGCAGGTTGTGCGAGTCGAAAGATTGCACGTAATAATTGTTCATGAGGGATCTTGTATGAATCTCCAAAAGGTTTTTTTGGAACGGTCTGTCATCAAATGACATATTTATGTTTTAAACATAATTTTTGTTAACTAAAATCAATTTTATAAATAAAAAGGTTCATAAAGCGTTTATGTATCCCTATTCTATTTGCACTAAGAAACAATTGTTGTTTCAAGATATATCAACTTTATTGTGAAGGAATTTCTTTGAGATATTTTTGGTAGTTAAATGGAATTGGATCCGATCCAAAGATAGAACTGATTATATAAGATGAAGTGAAATTAACTAACCTAAATGAACACATAGCATTAGAATGTCTAATAAGTATTCTCGTACATCGAAGAGAAACTATGAGTTTCTTATTAATGTCGAAAATATACATTACCCTCGGTTGTTCAATTAAACCATTAAGATTGTTGACTCTATATGGTATGATGCGCAAATCTGAAAGAATTCTAAGTACGCTAATGATTTTGGTGGTCATAACCAAAGAGATGTGATCCATCGGCCGAGATCGTGTCTTTATTGGAAAGACTAATGTGGTTGGAATTAAATGAGCAATGTTGATAAGACTAATATCGCAAATTTTAATTATTGAAATTAGCATAACATATTCGGTATTCAACATGCTCAAGTTAATTCAGATTTACTCAAAAAATTATCGCTCGATAAGACTTAGTGTTGGTACTTATGTATTGAAGTAGAAAATTCTAAATAATGATTTAGAGTAAGCCGTTTACACATATTAACCAAAAATGTCTCGAAGTTAGTGAGAGCGATATTGGATTTGTGAGTCTTTGGATATGATCCAAGAAATGATATGAATGTATCATTTTAGAAGCATCAAGATTGAATAAGTATTTTGTTAGAAATATCAAATAGTTTGATTTCAATCAAAGTGCAGAAAAAGCGTGTGTTCATAAGAAAGAACGTTAAAAGGTACATTGATATTTCTAAACTATAAGTAAACAACACGTTGATTTTAACAATAGGTTTGTATTAAAATCAACTTTAGTTGTTTTAATACTCAATTTTGGATTGTAAATGATGTCTTTTATGGTGAGTATAAAAGATATAGGGATTGTCCCAAAACGATATACAAGAGCACCCTATTAAAAAGAGAACATGTAAGTTGGATTCCTTATGCATTAGCAATAGGAATTATCATACAGATAATGTTGTGTGTGATATTGTTTTTGTTTATGTATTTGATACATGGAGCAAATATAAAATCCAAATTGATATCACTAAATGGTTCTTTGAGGTGTTCTCATGTATTTATGAAATACTAGAGAATTGTTTATAGAAACAACGAACTCGTTATGATGGAACATTTGGACACAAACTTTTACAAGTGATATTGAGTATAACATGTCAATGATAAAATTCAAGTTAAAATATTTAATTTGAAAATGTTTCAAAATAAAAGTGATTGTGGTCGATTCAACGAAATGTTGAGAACATTAACTTGAATAGCCCTGCAACAAACCAATGTGTGTGTGTGTGTGTGTGTGTATATATATATATATATAAATGTAGAAATTTATAATTGAGCCAAAGGTGATTCCAAATGTTGAGAATCCCATAATATTGTTATAAGATAACAATGTCATGAAATTAGTCATGATAGAACTTAAACCTCACCAGAAGTCGAAAGACATACTTCGAATCGTTCCACATGATAAAGGCAGTTTATCAGTGTCAAAGAGAGTTAATCGACAAAATATATAATTAAAATATAATAGCATACCCATTCACTAAGGGACTGACCTAATTGGTTTTGAGAAAACTGATTGGAGAAGTTGGAATTAGATTCCATAATTGACCCCAAGTGCAAGTGGAAGATTGATAGAGTTAGGGGTATGCCTTAGGGGCAATTATGTAATTTGTTACATATATCTAACTCGTTGACCAATCTTGTTCGAAATAAAAGGTATTTTCTTCTTATTATATACTTGATATAATGTGATTATATTAATTTAACTTAATTAAAAGAATATTTAATAGAAAATCCATAAATGGTATATTTTGTGATAGTAGTTACAAAGTGTTGTAACCGTGAGTAATTTATCACAACGAAACAAATATATCATTTTAAATGTTCCTAGTCAAGATGCATCGAGACTGGATATCGATGTATCCGTTGAGACTGGAGTACGTAATGCACTCCAAATGTTGGGCAGTGTATTACTCATGACTACTGGTGGCACCTAGGGGTTACGTACTAATAGTTATCGCATAACTACGGAACGACTCACTTGATAGTTTTCTATTGATTAATATAACTAAGGTCAAACATAAAATATCGACGTGAATGATTTACACAGTTCTCTCGACTTGAGAATACCGTAGATCTTCAATATAAAAGCTCCACTTTGATTATAGCCAAATCAGGGCTTTGCGTCCATCGAGTAACTATAGTTGGGTCGAGTGGAAGTATTGGAAGTGAAGCACTATTCAAGGGAGGATTCGTCTCCTCAGTTATATGAGGTTAGTATCATAGTCAACTCAAGTCAACTCAAAATTAAAGTCTCTGGCCAGAGCATTTCACTTAATAATAGTTGTTATTATTGAACCAAGGACTTTGTATTTGAGCTATAAAGTTGAATGTGGATGAGGTTGGAATTTTGACCATTACCAAATTCCATAAGTCCAAAGTGATATTGTTTTGACGAAGAGAATTGGTGTAAACAAATGTCACAACCGGGTAATGCTTATTAAACTAAAATTGGATTTTGCCGAAAATGAGTAAGCGATAAATTTAGCCATAATGTAACACCACCTGCTAAGTGACGTTTGAACGTTAACATTAGAATAGTTCAATGTTAATCGCTGACCAAATTTACACCCAAGAGTTACACAGCCGAAATGATGAATTTCTTTAAGACTGAATGATTTAATTAGTTTATAATTGTTATAAATTAATTAAATTAATTAATATTTATGAAATATTAATTATAAAATTTGAATATGATATGAGAAATAAACAAAGTTATATATATTTATAATAGTTATAAATGTACCAATCGATATACGATATCGATAAGCGTTTAAATTAGATTTAATTGCATAGCATTTTGGCTTGAGCTTAAATGGGTTTAAAGCCCATCATTAGGGCTGCAAATTTCGGTTTTGACAAGTTATTGGAGGCGGCAAAAACTTAGGATTAGACCTAGAGATGGATGGCTAAGATTAAGAGAGAACAAGTAATGAGATTGTCCTAATACCTTTCTTGTACAAGCTATATATATGGATCTCTAAACCCTTAATCAAAAACAACTTTTGGCTGCCATAATTATCAAGTTTGCTAGCCAAAATTAATCCCCATATCAGTTCTAAGAATCTCAAATCAATTCAAGTTAAGTAAAAACACTATTTGATAGAAAAGGTCGACGATTCCAGACTTGCAATCTGACGGATCGAGCATAAGTAGAGAAGAGAATTCATTGATTCAAGTGGACTCAAAAGCATCATCAATTGGTATTTTATTTATATATTACAGTAATCATATCATATTTTATGATTTAATATTGATTAATCCCAAATCTGTATATATTTTAATGCTGTATATCTAGTTAGGTGAGATTTTCGTAAGTATATGTAGTTGTCACAAATTAGTTTGGTTATGTGCATGGTTATATTATTATGTGTTATAATTTATGTATAAACAAATTTAATTTTCTGTAAAAAAATTAAATTTTGTCATTATTAATTATTTTATGTATATTTATATATTAATTTAAATATAGACTAATGTATATTTTAAACATATAATTACATATATGTATATTTATAATGTATAAACAACTTAGAATTTTTCCTTCCACCTATTTATACATAATTAATATGAATTATCAAATTCGAAAATAAATTTTTTATATATATAAATAATTTTAAATTATCTTTTATTGATTATTTGAATTGTTTATTATATCTAAAATAATTATTGCACTGAAAATTCGATTTTATATTTGTAAAAATTACTGCATCTATGCAGTAACCCATGGAAATTTTTTTAGAATTTTTTATTTATATTTAATATTTTTAATAATTAAATTACCTCGGTTGAAGATTTCTTTTATTTATTAAAAATAATATTTTATTTAAAAAAATCATGAAAAAAATTTTGAACGTGTATTTTATGATCCTAAATTTTCGTAAATTTTAAAATTTGATTTTTTTATATTTATTACTAATATTTTTAATTATTATAATCAAAACTATTTATTATATATATATAATAATGATAAAATTATAAAATTATTATTTTATGTTTGTTATGCCAGTTTAGATCTGGAATAACTTTAAAAAATATTTATTTATATTTTAAGTATTTGAATGTAATTAATTATTCATATATATATATACACTTTTTATTTAACCTTTTATACACACACACACACACACATATATAATTTTAATTATTATATATATATATGTATGTATAATTTTATATGTTTAATTATGTATATTTATATATATATATATTTATATAAATGTTTTAAATTATATATATATATATATATAATTTTGAGACTTTTGGTTATAAAATATATTTTAAATATATGTATACGTACTTATATAAATGTACTTTGCATTATAGATTTATGCACATATTTGGACAACATACAATACATACGAAATGAGCTAATGTGTCGGTTGCGATGTAAATCCCAACATTTATATACGGTCATGTTATACCCTTCAAGGATTATTATGTTACACATGAACACTCATATGTATATGTATATGATACATGTATATATATAAATTAAATCTTTCAAATTAACTTTACATTACAAAATACTTAAATTTAAATAAAATACATGATTTTATTTAGAACAAATTTAGAATTGTTCTAAATGAATTAGACTTCATTGGCCCAATAAAGATCCAATAGGATGAAATTATTTTGAAATACACCCACCACTATAGCTGCGGGCTGGCCCAATTCCAACAACATATATATTATATATAATTTTGTAACACATATACATGCACAAGTTTGGGCAACATACATGACATACAAAATGAGCTAATATGTCTGTTGCGATGTAAATCTCAACATCTACATATGGGCATATTATACCTTTCATGGATTATTTTGTTACACACGCACTCACACATATATGTATATGATACATTTATGTATAAACTAAATCAAATAAAATTAATTTCATATCTTAATATATTTGAATTTAAATAAACTAAAGGATTTTATCTAAATGAAATTTAGAAATGTTCTAATTTATTTAGATTTCATAGGCCCAATAAAGATCCAATAGGGTAAATTTTTTGAAATTCACCCATAACTTCCGTTGCGGGCTGGTCCAGTTCCAACAATGGTATCAGAGCAAATCGTGACTCAACCATTACAGACTAAACTAATTATCCACAGTTCCTCTATAAGGTCAAAACCCGCCAAGTATGATCACTAATATAATACAATGCTATGGTACTTTAACATGTATGGTCACTAATGTAAGACCAATGCCACATATGGTCACTAATATAAGACCAATAGCATGCATGGGTCAATCACATAGGGTCACTAACATAAGGCCTATACTACTTATGGTCGCTAATATATGACTAATACTATGTATGGGGCTAAGATAAGACTAATATCATTCGTCTACAAATAAAGAATCCCAAGGCCTAAGCCAAAAGGTACGACTTACTTTGTATATTCAATATCAAATGGAGTCGTATATCACAATACTTAGTCGTCGCATCTCAAAAACCATCGAAAAACTGTATAAAAGTTACCATACAAATCAAAATGTGCCACCAACGTCACCTATGAACTTCATGTCATTTGATGCCTCCAATACACCATTCCGGTCTTCTCAAAATAGACGATTTTGGAATACGTGTCAAAGTGGGTATACTTGGGCCTAAATTAGTGTTAAGCCAAAATCTACCAAACCTTCTAGGATTGTATCCATTGAGAAATGATGAACACTGGTCCAAACCATGCCTCAATCTAAGTTCGTATGTGAAAGTTATCAAATTTTGAAATTTCAGCCGAACCAAGCGATGAACAACCGAACAGTGACTGGACATGATAACAAATCGACTACACAATCATTCAGTAAAAATAGTCACCCCTTACCATTCGATTGGACCCCACGAAATGCTTAGGTTCACTCTTGTGTTCCATCAGTCTACTAGTCGGTCCCACCAGTCGACTGATGGCATATACATGGCTAGTTTTGCCTCCTTAAACTTCGAACGTCCATAACTTGTGACCATAGCTCAAAATGACTTTCTTTTTCTTCCATTGAGACCATGATCAAATTCTCTTCAACCATGTGACTTTAATTCATTAAATTACACATCTTTTAAAGTAGTTTATGTGAGAAATGCGGATTGAGGATCTTAAGGCTAGAATTAACACTAGAGGGAGGGTGAATAGTGTTTTAAGAAATCTATTAATCTTTTGAGTTTATCTTAATTTGTTAATAATGTATACACTAATCAGACACAGATATGAACACAGAATCAAACACAGATGCAAAAATAAAGTAAAATCAGTAAAGGAAAGAACACACCGGATTTTATATTGGTTCGGAGTTACCCTACATCCAGTCCCGCACAACCAAGTACGGATTCCTTTCAAAACCAATTCAACAATTACAACCCTCAGTTTCAAGGCTACGAGGTACACCCTCCATAATAACAATCCTCTGGGTAGAGATACTTGATTTCCGGAGCAACAAGTTCACCCAATTGATTTCCAAGGCTACAATCACACCTTCTCTCGCTCAATTGATTTCCAAGGCTACAATCACACCTTTTCTCGCTCGATTGATTACAAAGAAGTCTATAACTCAGATTAGCACTTGGATCTTATAGAGATAGTGATGGAGAATCACACTAGAAGTAATCGAGTATGATTCGATGTTGATTTCGGCAGAGTAATGGTATGATTTTGTATTAAGAAATGTGGAAGAAGAAGAGGAGTGAAAACCAGGAAAAAGTGATTAAAAATTCGTTGAAACTGACCCCTATTTATAGAAGAGCAACAGCCATGACCATTCATGAAGAGTTATGGTGAATAGACACTTCTTTTGAAATTTGAATTTTGAAACCCAACTGGCACTATGTCGACATGGGGTACATGGGCATGTCGACATCCCAAAGGAAATTTTGGTGTTTTGATTTTCTTTGAAAATAACCTCTATCTTATATTAAAATTATTTTAAACTTTATAAATATACTTAACTATAGTTAAAATACATAAGTAAATATAAATAACAATATATACATAATTTAACTATAATTTAAATCAAAGTATAAATAATTTAAAAGTTAAATATATTATTTGAAAAGATAGTTTAAAATCAGGAGTAATTTGACTTTGAAATTAAAGATGTTTTTTAGGCTAAAATTATTTAAAATCAGAACAGAGAGTTTTGAATATTTTAAAAGGAAAGTTTTGAAATCATTTTGAAAACAAGATAATTTTGTAAAATCATTTGAATTAAAATTAGTAGATACAAAACAATGTCCCACTAGATTTTCGTAGGTTCCATCCTACTTAGGGTTCCATCCCTTTAACGGGCTCGAAGTGGATTCCATTCCACAAATAAATTGGATATTAAGATGCCAGTGCTTTTCTACGAGTTTTAAAAAATATTCCTAATAAAACAAACTTAACCTTGAAATCTTAAACTCTTGATAATCTTGCTAATCTTGATACTCATGAGTCTTCTATCTCTATATCTTGAATCTCTATACTGTACAGTCTTCATTCTTGATACCTGCATGGTTAGATCCTGCATATACATATATATCTAAACTTGTAATGTTAGTATTTATATTTTATAATCTATTCTAAGGTTGTTGTCATCAAAACCAACTCCTCAGGGACTAACAATCTCCCCCTTTTTGATGATGACAACCTTTGTTTATAAAATATCACTTCTATCTTAATACTTCTAATAACTCCCCCTTAATCTATGCCTAACTATTCT
This sequence comes from Allium fistulosum, assembly GCA_030737815.1. Classification (NCBI taxonomy): domain Eukaryota; kingdom Viridiplantae; phylum Streptophyta; class Magnoliopsida; order Asparagales; family Amaryllidaceae; genus Allium; species Allium fistulosum. Next base: position 878,575,497 of record CM060902.1, on the reverse strand, counting down.
ATTTTATACTTCTCCCCCTTTGTCATCAATAAAAAAAACTTACTCTAAACTATATAACTCTATATAACTCCCCCTGAAACTAAGACTACATTACTTGTGATTATAATGATAGTGTTATCATACATAATCAATACTTAACTAAAATATAATCCTAAACTATTAACTATCCTAACTAAGAATTCACAATAATACTAACACATATAAGAACACGAGTTTATTTATTACGAGTATGGTTGTATTTACATTTGCGTTTGAAAAACATATAAACATAAATAACAACGGAAAGAAAGAGAAGAAACTAATGTGTGTTTCTGAACATAGGAGATTTATGAATTGAACAGTTTGGATAGTGGAAACAGAAATTTCCACGTTGTTCAACAAGATTCCCATTTTTGTCGAAACACACTTCTCCAACGCATACTAGTTGGTCATTATCCTCCTCGTGTGCTTCTTCCATTGGTTCTTCTTCTTCTTCGTCGCTGACCTCATGTTCTTGATTGAGTGAAGAGTCTTCATCGATCAAGATAGGGTTGGCATGGTTATCCATTAGGAATTTTTGTAAATTCCTAAGAATCTTGCCTTGCCTCTCTTGCTCTTTCGCCATACGAAGTTGAGTCACTTGAATTTCAGTCAACATCTAAAGAGCATCCTTCATAGACTCCTCCAATTTAGTTACATATGCGAGAGTAGAGCATTGGAATGGACCAGAAGTAGGAGAGGGGAATAAGAAAGTTGGTTTTATGTTTGATTTAGAGGAAGATGCTATTATTTTATATATTTCAGAATAGAAAATGAAGAGAGAACAGAGAGAATGAATAAGAATTCGAAATAGAGAAGAATATATAACTGAATTTTTGAAATTTTGGTGGGAAAATTTAAAAAGAATAAAAACGTTACATGTCGACATGTCTTCCTAGGGGATGTCGACATGGTCCTTATATTTTAACTCTATGATTTATTTTAACATTAATTATTAATTATACTTGTTATTTTTTATATTTTATATTTCAGTTATAGAACAAATTCCTAATTCTCTTCTTAATTTAGTAAATATTGATTCATTTAAGGGTTTTGTTAAGATATCAGCGATTTGATTCTCAGAATTTATATATTCGAGACTAAATTACTTCTTTAGTAATATTATCTCTAAGAAAATGATGTCGAATATCAATATGTTTAGTTCGAACATGATGAGTAGGATTTTTAGATAAATTTATTGCACTAGTATTATCACAATAAATTGGCGATTTTGAGGTATTTAATCCAAAATCTCTTAAGGTTTGTTGCATATATATTACTTGAGAACAAGCCAAAGCAGCAGTATTATACCCTGCTTCTGTTGTTGATAGAGAAACTGTATTTTGCTTTTTACTAAACCAGGAAACCAGAGAATGTCCCAAAAAGTGACAAGTTCCACTTGTACTTTTTCGGTCTGATTTACATCCAGCATAGTCAGCATCACAGTATGATATTAAATCAAATGAATCATTTTTAGGATAAAATAAGCCATAATCAGATGTGTGTTTAATATATCTTATGATACGTTTTACAGCTTTTAAGTGAGTTTCTTTAGGATGAGATTGATATCTTGCACAGAGACATACACTATGCATGATATCAGGTCTACTAGCAGTGATATAGAGCAATGATCCGATCATTCCTCTATACACCTTTTGATCTACATCTTTCGAGATATCTTCTTTACTTCGATATTCATTGGTTGCCATGGGAGTAGATTTTCCACTCGTAGTAGTCAAACCAAATTAATTAACCAGTTCTTTAGCATATTTTTCTTGACTAATAAAAATACCATTATCTAACTGTTTTATTTGTAATCCTAAAAAGATGTTTAATTCACCCATATGACTCATCTCAAACTCTTTTGTCATTATTTCAAAAAATTCTTTATTCATTTCAAAATTAGTTGATCCAAAAATGATATCATCTACGTAAACTTGTACTAGTTGAATATCATTTTTATTTCTTTTAATAAAAAGAGTATTATCTATTTTACCAATTTCAAAATTTGATTGTAATAAATAAGATCTTAGTCTATCATACCTGGCTCTAGGAGCTTGTTTTAGACCATATAAAGCTTTCTTAAGTTTGTACACATGGTTTGGTAAATTTTCATTTTCAAAAAGTGGTGGTTGTTCAACATATACTTCTTCTTTTACAAATCCATTTAAAAAAGCACTTTTAACATCCATTTGAAATAATTTGAAATTATTATGATTTGCGAAAGCAAGTAGAATCCTAATGGCTTCTAATCTTGCTACAGGAGCAAAGGTTTCATCACAATCTATACCTTCTTCTTGACAATAACCTTGGGCGACTAATCGTGCTTTATTTCTAATGACCTCACCTTGTTCATTCATTTTATTTTTATAAACCCATTTAGTTCCAATTATAGTTTTATCTTCGGGTCTAGGAACAAGTTCCCAAACTTCATTTCTAGTGAATTGATTTAATTCTTCTTGCATAGCCAAAATCCATGAATCATCAGTTGATGCTTCTTTAGGATTTTTGGGTTCAATAGATGATATAAATGCTACATTACTCATTTTACTTAGTTGATTTCTAGTTGTAACAATAGATTGCATATCTCCTATTATATTTTCAATAGGATGATCTTTTAAAAGTTTAATCCTTTTATTAGGATGATTAATTTCATTATTAATTTCGATTGATTCCTGATTTTGAGTAATTAAATCTTCTTTATCATTTGTAATTTCAAAATCTTTTAAATTTTCATCAAACGAAACATGCATTGTTTCTTCGATGGTGTTAGATCTTAAATTAAAAACTCTATAAGCTTTACTTCTATTAGAATATCCGATAAAGATTCCTTTGTCGGATTTAGGATCAAATTTATCCAAATTATCTTTTGTATTTAAAATAAAGCATTTACTTCCAAAAATTCTGAAGTATGATACCTTAGGTTTCTTTCCATGAAGAAGTTCATAAGGTGTCTTATTAGTTAAAGGTCTAATTAAAATTCTATTCAAAATATAACAGGCGGTAGCAACAGCTTCTGCCCAAAAGTGTTTTGGTAAATTACTATCTGAAAGCATAGTTCTCGCACACTCTTGTATCGTTCTATTTTTACATTCAACTACTCCATTTTGTTGTGGAGTTCTTGGAAATGAGAAATTGTGAGTTATTCCCTTCTTATTGCAGAATTTCTCAAACTTTTCATTTCCAAATTCACCACCGTGATCACTACGAATAGTTATAATTTTTAAAGATAATTGATTTTGAATCATTTTTGTAAATTTCTTAAAACATTCAAAAGTATCACTTTTATGTTTCAAAAATAATGTCCATGTAAATCTAGAATAATCATCTACAATTACAAAATCATATTTACTATGATTTATTGACTGAATTTGAGATGGACCAAATAAATCAAGATGAAGTAACTCAAGGGGTTTTGAAGTTGAAATCATATCTTTTAATTTAAAAGAACTTTTTCTAAGCTTTCCTAATTGACATGCATCACATAAACTATCTACTTTAAAATTCATTTTAGGGAGCCTCTTATTAGATCATGTTTTGACAGTCTAGATAAGAGTTTGAAATTCAAATGTCCAAATCTCTTATGCCAAATCCAAGGGTCACTTGTATTTGCCAGAAGACATAGGTTATCATTTGAAACTTTCATACTAAGAATATAAATATTCTTTTTCCTAGTTCCCTCAAATATTATAGTTGAGTTATTATCTTCAATATGACATTTATCTTTCTCAAATTTAATTTTATATCCTTTATCACATAGTTGACTTATACTTAGCAGATTGTGTTTCAGATTCTTAACTAGCAAAACATTAGTAATAATAGGAGTTTTAGAGTTACCGACTTTGCCGATGCCAATCACGTATCCTTTCGAGTTGTCTCCAAAGTTAACCAGTCCTCCGTCTTTGTATATAATATTATTCAGCATATCCGGATTACCAGTCATGTGTCTAGAGCATCCACTATCAAGTATCCACTTATTCCTTTTGATCTGCACATATTGTCCATTGTGGATTGATTCCTTGATACCCATAAAGCATCTTTCCTGCACATTATAAAATTTGGGTAGACAACTAGAATTTGAATAACATTCATATGAAGACTCATGAAACAATGATGATTTAAAAAATTCTAAACTAGTTTTAACAGATTTTTCAAAATTAGCCATTTTAAAAATTTTCAAAATTCAGATTATGAAACTTTTGAAAACAAAGCTCTGATAACAATTGTGAGAAATGCGGATTATGGATCTTAAGGCTAGAATTAACACTAGAGGGGGGTGAATAGTGTTTTAAGAAATCTATTAATCTTTTTGAGTTTATCTTAATTTGTTAATAATGTATACACTAATCAGACACAAATATGAACACAGAATCAAACACAGATGCAAATATAAAGTAAAAGCAGTAAAGGAAAGAACACACCGGATTTTATACTGGTTCGGAGTTACCCTACATCCAGTCCCGCACAACAAAGTACAGATTTCCTTTCAACAATTACAACCCTCGATTTCAAGGCTACGAGGTACACCCTCCAGAATAACAATCCTCTGGGTAGAGATACTTGATTTCCGGGGCAACAAGTTCACCCAATTGATTTCCAAGGCTACAATCACACCTTCTCTCGCTCAATTGATTTCCAAGTCTACAATCACACCTTTTCTCGCTCGATTGATTACAAAGAAGTCTATAACTCAGATTAGCACTTGGATCTTGTAGAGATAGTGATGGAGAATCACACTAGAAGTAATCGAGTATGATTCGATGTTGATTTCGGCAGAGTAATGGTATGATTTTGTATTAAGAAATGTGGAAGAAGAAGAGGAGTGAAAACCAGAAAAAGTGACTAAAAATTCGTTGAAACTGGCCCCTATTTATAGAAGAGCAACAACCATGACCATTCATGAAGAGTTATGGCGAATAGACACTTCTTTTGAAATTTGAATTTTGAAACCCAACCAACACTATGTCGACATGGGGTACATGGGCATGTCGACATCCCAAAGGAAATTTTGGTGTTTTGATTTTCTTTGAAAATAAGCTCTATCTTATATTAAAATTATTTTAAACTTTATAAATATACTTAACTATAGTTAAATACATAAGTAAATATAAAGAACAATATATACATAATTTAACTATAATTTAAATCAAAGTATAAATAATTTAAAAGTTAAATATATTATTTGAAAAGATAGTTTAAAATCAGGAGTAATTTGACTTTGAAATTAAAGATGTTTTTGAGGCTTAAATTATTTAAAATCAGAACAGAGAGTTTTGAATCTTTTAAAATGAAAGTTTTGAAATCATTTTGAAAACAAGATAATTTTGTAAAATCATTTGAATTAAAATTAGTGGATACAAAACAATGTCCCACTAGATTTTCGTAGGTTCCATCCTACTTAGGGTTCCATCCCTTTAACGGGCTCGAAGTGGATTCCATTCCACGAATAAATTGGATATTAAGATGCCAGTGCTTTTCTACGAGTTTTAACAAATATTCCTAATAAAACAAACTTAACCTTGAAATCTTGAACTTTTGATAATCTTGATACTCATGAGTCTTCTATCTCTATATCTTGAATCTCTATACTGTACAGTCTTCATTCTTGATACCTGCATGGTTAGATCCTGCATATACATATATATCTAAACTTGTAATGTTAGTATTTATATTTTATAATCTATTCTAAGGTTGTTGTCATCAAAACCAACTCCTCAAGGACTAACAGTTTATTCCCTTTAAACGCCTTTGACATATGACTCTATACCATTAAGATACGTTGCACGAACATTGTTAGACTCGAATTCGTGCCCTTATTATGGGTTGTTCGACGTTCAAATGAGTGCAACTTCACACTCAAAGAATAACTTTGAGGCAATGAATTGGCTTAACAACCACTCAAATTTAACCACTCGATCAATCATTCAAATTCGACATCAAACTTCAAGCTTCCAATCATAACTTCAATTATCATTGAATACAATCCTAACATCACTACCAATAATTCAATTAAAAATCAAACCACGCATTCATATCTAATGTCACTCAATTTCTACCGGTTCCTAACACATAAAGTATATGGTTTATACTTTAAAACATTCGTTCAACTAGATTTTGATCTCTAAAATACCTAATCAATTCCATTATTCAAACCCTAACTAACATTAGCATCAAATCATGACGTTAACATATCAAATGATCATGACTTAGAGAAGAAATCACACTCACCAAATATTAAGGAAATCTAGGATCTAATGAAACCCGATTTGAATATCTTTTTTGACGCTTGAGATATGACTCTAATCTTCTCTTAAATGAAAACTTGATTGTATGGATTTGTTAATAGTCTTTTAACTTGAATTTAAATATTTATTTGGAATATTTGGTTAAGGAAATCACAAGTTATAAAAGAATTACTTTTTAAAACCCATTGTTGTCATTTATCAAAAGAAAAGGAGAAATGAATTGGATGAAGGAGGCGATTCCTTTCAGAAATGATATATGCTATACTGGCCAAAAGACCATTTTTCCATTCTCTTCTCCTTTCTTCTCATTTTAGTAATTTATTCAATTTTAACAAAATATATTGTATTCTATGTATAAACAACATTACAAACTCAACAGAATAGGTCTTGAGTCCTTATTAATTCATATTTAATTAGTTTCATATTAAGTCATTTGTTCGTTTAACCTTTAATTATACGATTAGTTACAATTTATTACTAAGTGAAATTTGCGGTTTACTACATCCTCCCTCCTTAAAAGGATTTCACCGTGAAATCATCAAGAGTAGAATAATATATCACATTAACACTCACGTGCCCCCGCCCCCTACATAATTTGCACCATATAACCAGAACTAGCAAACCAATTACACTAGTACAAAGCAAGTTCGATACTAGCATGCAATTCTAGTCAACTAAATGAAAATAAACTATTTAGAGTAAATGGAGTCATTCCAGTAAAATGATCTAGACTGGAAGCACGCATCTTCTCTTACAGCTCCCAAGTAGCTTTTTCAGAACTTCACCCCATTGGACTTGGACAAGCTTCACAACCTTGTTCTGAAGTCTCTTGACGCTATCTCTATAATCCAAATAAATCTTCTAGGCACAAAAACCTCCAATTGTGCATCCACTTCCTCTAATTAACTTAGATTAACATCACATTTGTGTCATGCACACATTTTCGAAAGTATGAAACATGAAACACATTGTGTACTCTAGACATCTTTTCTAGAAGATCAACCCGATATGTAAGTTTTTTGATCCGTTCCATGATAGGAAATGGCCTAATGAACCTAAGTGCAAGATTTTTGGAATTGCCAAGTCTCACAACTTTCTTTAATGGCGATTGTAACGACCCGTAATTTACGTATCGAATGATCGTAGAATAATTTTATTTAATTCATATGAGGTCGTATGACTCTGATATTTTGCAAAATGACTCATATGAATATTTTTCACATTTATGATTTTTATCGAATTTCTATACGACCATTTTGACCTTGAAAATATTGTATGGCCTATTTTGATAGGGGTTGAGTGAGGGCCTAAAACCACTTCCATTACCTTAGGATGATGGTTTCTTATTTCGTAGAGTGGTTAGAATAGTAAAATGGACTTAGCTTTTGAAATTTAAGGTTGTTTTAAGTTTTGGCTGCTGCTAGCTAGTATTATCGGGTAATCAGGCTAACCCATACTTAGGCCCGCTAACCCACTTCTAGATGGGAGCTTAAGGGGGACTGATGGGACTGTTCGAAGCCATTTTCATCTTCCCCAAAATAGTTCTAAGCCTCCATTAGCCCTAATTTCTTCAAAAAACATCTCCTTTTCTTACTAATCTTAGCTTAAATCATCATTAGAGGGGTAATTAGTGAAGGGAATAATAGATCTACCATTTTAGCTATCTTGGAATCCGTGTTCTAGTTGTCCCATCTCAGATTTGGAAAATTAAAGTGGTAATTGGGTATTTGATGAGCCATTATTGATCTCTCACCACTCTTTGCTTGTTCATGTAGTTAAATTTGATGTTTTGATGTAATAAACATGATTAAACAATTTTAAACTTTAATTACACCATTATATATGTTTACGGATGAATTAAAAAGGTTAAAAATGTATTTTGATGATTTAATAACCTCTTTTAAACCATATTGTCATTCTTATGTAAATGTTAGATCTAGGCTAAAATTTATATATTAAACATGTTCGATTTGCTCAATCATAATGTATGAATGCTTGTGAATGCATTAAATGTTTGGATGAATTTTTTTTGACCTTGTTTGTTGACTGCTTTGGAAAGGTTAGGCATTAATCGATGAAATGAGCAAAATAATGTCAAATTAGCTCGAAATTGGACAAAACTTGAAGGAGAGGTTTTGGAGTTAAAGAGGATGCTACAATTCAGATCGCAAGTAAGTGGCTACCCGACCCAATTCAAGTCAGTGGAAGGCCAGGTCGGTGGGACTTAGCTTGAGTTATGATTTAGGTCAGGTGGTGTAAAGATTCAGGTTTGCTGATGAAAGACACGATGTTGACTTCGGGTCGAAGTATGAAGGAATTGGAGTTGAAGACCAAATATTCTGGTCACTAGAGTTCTACTTCGGGATGATGGTGGGGTTGCTTTGGGCTCGGCTTCAAGACAGAAACGAAGTGGAGTTGGTGAAATTGAAGGCCGAAATTTGGTTAAGTGTTCAGGTTGGTACCGACCTGAACTTGGGAGAGATGGACTTGGATTTTGGGCACTGGGACTTAGACTTGGGAAGAGGAGTTTAAGTGAGAGCCAAAGAAGCAAAGAGGGGTCCAAGGTTCATCTTGGTACTGACCTCTTTAAGTCGGTACCAATCTGAAAATTTGTCTCAGACTGGGGCCAAACTTCTAAGAGAGGAAAGCAGGGTTTTGTAGGTCGTGCTACAAGGCGTTCATTCGTTCATCGTTCGGTTGTGAAGTTACACCATGGTGAAGGATGATGGTTAAGAAAAGAAGCGATATTGGAGTGCTTCAAGTTATGGCTTCGAGACTTCGAGATATTGATTCTACGACTGGTATGGTGCTTTAGAAATGTTCTGATGATGATGGCTCTAGGACAGGAATCGTGATGGCAGCCCATAAGGACAAGTTCTAGGACGCGAGGTTTTAAAGTAGAACTAGGACGCGCTCAATTAAGGGGAGATATGATGAGATAGTTTCTAGGACACGAGCCTGTAAAGTGGGTCTAAGACGTGCTTTACTATCATACAACAAAAACAGTCATCAATAATGGCTTATAATCGTTATAAATGATATCTGTAGTGGTTCAGTAAACGTTGTATATCGAAATGTTATAAAAAACAATGGGCATAAAATGAACCGCTATAAAAAATCATCTTTTATAATGCTTTTTTCCTGCTATTGTAAGTAAGCGATTTAATAAACGCTGTATATCGACATGTTATAAAAGACAATGGTTTATTTATAACACAAATATCCGCTATAAAAATCATCTTTTAAGCGGTTTTCTCGCTATTGTAAGTATTTTATAGTGGTTTAATAAATGCTGTAATCGACATATCAAATACGCACTGAACTATTCATAACAAAAAATAGTGCTATAATTTTTTTAATTCCAATAACATTTTTCTTGTAAGCTTTCTATAACGTTTTTTAAGTGTTATGGTTTATTTTTTTGCATTTTTAAAATTTGCTGCATCCCTATAATCATGATAGCAATACATGTCAAAATGTTGCATTAAGAATATTTCTAAACATAAATCCATTTAGATAATGAAAAATTATAGAAAATATTAGACATAAAGATATAACACATTGTATTAAACAGAACCAAATATTCATGCACATAAGTTTCCACAGTTATAACTACGTAATATTCTATTGTATACGTACACCAAAAACAAGTAGCTAGTTGTTGCATTAAAAAGAAGAAATATCACAAATCTTTCATTCTCTCACCCACAAATGAAATGAATAGCTTCATTAGAAATGAGTATAAATATGAATATGAATAAAATTGAAAAATGTAATATCTATATTAGGAAAAACCTTTTGCTAAATATTTCTTACCAAAAATATTCTAAGTGTATAAATTCTTGAAAATTTTTGCCAGTCTCCTTTGCGCGGCTAGCAGTGGGAAAGATCTCAAACACAAGAAATAGGCATACACGATAGAAACATGATCGGAATCACAATATATCAATCACAAACACCTGCACGGATAAACTATCCAAATGTTTACTTATATATATATATATATATATATATATATATATATATCTTAGAAAGTGTGTGTGTCACATAGCATACACTCATGTTAAGAATTAAAACATACCTTTTAGCAATATTAACGAGTTCACTAACATTTCCAAAGAAACATGAGAATGAAAAGAACCGAAAGAAAGTTAAGAGCCATCAAATAACTACACTTAACTCAACAAGTATATGAGCACATATATTTATGAATTTATACAACTAAACCCTTAGAGGTAAGACTACGACTTTTAAAGTAACATTAATTTTGTAGGTAAGGAACAAAAATTCTAAATAAGAGCTAGTTTCCTAATAAAAGCAATAAATTAGAATGGTTGTGTGCATTATCATCTACCAGGACAAGACTTAAGACATTACTATTTCTATTATTAACTAAGTTTATTTATTTTTGTTATTATCATCGTTGTTATTGTTAGTGTTATTATAATAAACTTAATTAATTTTTATAAACTTAGTTAATTATTATTATTATATAAATTTAGTTATTTTTTATAAAACTTAGTTATTTTTATACAATTTGTTGATTTTCATTCGTAAATTTAGTTATTTTTCTAAAATTTCAAAATTTATAAAATGAATTAGATGTAAAAATGTTGAATACTTTATAATTTATTATTATTGTTCCTATTATCATTATAAACTTAGTTAATTTTATTAAACTTATTTAATTTATTATTATAAACTTAGTTAATTTTATAAACTTAGTTATTTCTACTATTGATAAATAAAAAACTCATTTCAGCAATAAGTGTAGGAGCACTGACTTGGCCAAAATTGCACTTTCTGTCTGTGTTTGGCATATGTGGAAGGAAAGAAACGAAAGGATTTTCAAAAACTCTTTCAGAAATGAGAAACAAGTGTGTGCGAGTATTGTCTGTATGGTGAAGATAAGAATATCGAGATCTAAACACAGGCAGACCATAAATGACACTGATGAAATTATTTGTAAAAATTGGGATTAGATGTTCACACCACTCGATAGCCATTTATCGGGGATATATTACATCTTTACTATCATATTTGCTCATGATATCTAGATTGCTTTCTCGTTGGTCTCGGGTTTCTTTATCCCTTGAATTTCATGCTTTTTTTCCATTATCTAACATTTATTGCAGGCAACTGATGCTTTCAGTAAAGGAGGTCTTGCTTTTGCTGCTCAAGTGTTTCTATTTTTCAAAACCCAGTTAGGCAAGTATAAATTACATCTTGCTTATACATAACTTCAATGAATATTACAATAATTTTCATCATGCCAAACGAAGACTACTAGATCTATGTAATTCAAAGACTTTGTATAGATGTTCTTCCTGTTTGGATATTTTCTTCGAGAAATTTACCTCGGTTCTTCTTCTGCCGTTCTGCATCAGAAATGTTTTGGAGTTAGAACTGATCTTTTATAAAGACGGTGAAGTATGTATAGCTTATTGGAACGGTGGGTGTTACAGGCTATAGATCTCAGATTTAAAGCTTCTTCTATGGCCATTTTAGGCAAGATTGGTGTGTTAATTGTTGAATTCATTGAAGTTTTTTGAGCGCCATCATGAATTAGGAAAGCACTGTGTTCGGAGATTTGGGTTTTATTGAACTGATATTATTATCAATTACATTCATTTTGTATTATAGGGTTTGAGTGTGGGTTGTAGGTTGTTTTTGCATACCCATTTTGTTTTTCGTATTTGTCTGCCGTTGGGCCGACTTGGCCTAACGTTTTTTGTCCATTTTTTATTTTTTATAAAGGAATGAGAGCCAATTTCAAAAAAAAAATTATGAACTTTTTAATTCTTATTAAACTTAATTAATGAAGTTAATTTTTATAAACTTAGTTAATTTATTATTATTATTATTAACTATATAAATTTAATTAAATTTTATAAAACTTAATTAAATTGGCTAATACTTTATCCTTTATTATTACTATTGTTATTCCTGTTGTTATTCTAAACTTAGTTATTTTTTATGAAACTTAGTTAATTTTATAATTTATTAGTATTGGTACTATTATTATTATTATAAACTTAGTTAATTGTTATGAAACTTATTTAATTTTTATAAACTTGGTTAATCTATAGATAATTTATTTTTATTATTATAAACTTAGTTAATTTTCATAAAACTTAGTTAACATGGTTAATACTTTATAATTTATTATTATTATTCTAAACTTAGTTAATTGTTATGAAATTTAGTTAATTTTCATAAACTTCGTTAATTTATTACTATTATTATATAAACTTAGTTATTTTTATAAAAGAATTAGCTTACTTGGTTAATATTTACTACTACTACTACTACTAGTATCTGATGAAAAGAAGTTGCAGTCAACTATGAAATTTTATTCTTATTACTAAGTTTAGAAAATGATAAATATATATTTGCAAAGTACAGTTAAGGTTGAATATGACTAACCAGTAAAGGGATGAATGGAAGCCAGTAATGATTGTAAATGTATGTACAGAATATCAAGGAAAACTATAGGTTTTTGAGATAGAACATTAAAAAAACTTGGTTTTTATATGAACAAGAAATGGAAACTGATGAAATTCCATTACCATGAGCATTAAAGAAAATGACCAGGACATTATAGAGCCAAATCCTAGGGTTGTACAAAACATTTCAAAGATTAGAGCAAGAATAAAATGCAAGTTTAAAGTATATAAGACAGCTAGTACATCTAAAGAATACAAACCTTATTCCCGTAATCATGAGAAAATATTAATCCATCGACCATTGAAGAAACTTATGGAAATCAAAAGTGTTATGCTATGAGAGATGACTCTGTGATAGGAATTTAGCATTAGTTAGTTATGGGAATTATATTCATAGGATTATAGTTTCAGGTAGAAAATTCTTACTTTGATGAATCCATTGCGAAGTGCAAAGTAATCAACTTTAGACACCGTATTAGTGAACTGCCTTAGAAAGCAGATTTGCATTGTATAAGAATGAAATCAATTGTTAACTGGAGTAGATTAAAATTACATGTTATAGAAAAAAATAACATACGTATGCAATTCAACTTATAGGCCAGTTAATTATTTGGTGGTCGCTCCAAAATGTTAAATGTCGCCGCCCCAAAGATGTTTGTCTTATGAACCTAAATCTTCTGGGTATGCACATTTGATGTATTCAGAATTTTAACTTAAAGAGTCATATGCAGCTATATATGAAAATAATGTTACTACTATGACTTAGTTTAAATAAGGTTTTTTTTATTGTTATTATTACTACTATGACTCTTGGTGGTGGTGTTGTTGTTAATATTATTATTTTAAACATTTAATTTGTTATAAACTTATTTAATTTATTACTATTATTATTATATAAACTTAGTTATCTTTTTATAAAGTAAATTTGATTAATATTTTATAATTTATTATAATTATTATAAACTTAGTTAATTATCATAGACTTAGTTAATTAGTTATTATCATCATAATTTAGTTAATTTTTATTAAACTTAGTTAACTTGGTTAATATTTTATAATTTATTATTATTATTATTATAAACTTAGTTAATTTTTATAAAAATTATAGTTAATTTATTATTTATTATTATTGTTATTATTGTTATTATTATTATTATTATTATTCTAAACTTAGTTAATTATTTTAAAACTTAGTTTGTTTATTGTTATTATTACTACTATGACTCTTGTTGTTGTTAGTATTATTAATTTTAAACTTAGTTAATCTATTACACACACGCATATTTATAAACTTAGTTATTGTTTATAAAACTTAGTAAACTTGATTAATATTTTATAATTTATTACTTTATTATAATTTTCGTAAACTTAGTTAATTTATTATTATTATAAATTTAGTTAATATTTATAAAACTTAGTTAACGAGGTTAAATTTTATGAACTTAGTTCATTTATTACTATTATTACTATTATGTAAATTAGTTACTTTTTAGAAAATTTAGATAACTTGGTTAATATTTTATAATTTATTATTAATTTCATATAAATTTAGTTACATTTTGTAAAACTTAGATAACTTGGTTAATATTTTTTAATTTATTATTGTTAGTAGTGTTATTATTAATATAAACTTGGTTAATTTTTATGAAACCAATAATTAATTTGTTGTTATTATTATTATACACTTAGTTAATTTATATAAAACTTATAGATAATTTATTATTATTATTATTATAAACTTAGTCAATTTTTATAAAACTTAGTTAACTTGATTAATATTTTATAATTTATTTTTATTATTATTCTAAACTTAGTTAATTGTTATGAAACTTAGATAACTTTTAAACTTAGTTAATTTATTATTTTTATTATATAAACTTAGTTATTATTATAAAAAATTAGTTAACTTGGATAATATTTTATTATTTTTATTATTATAAACTTGCCAAATTTTCATAAACTTAGTTGAAATGCTAGTCGAATTTGAAATCACAATTTACACTAGTTGAAAATGTAGAATACGCTATATTTTATTGTTTACTAATACTATTATAAACTTAGTTATTTTTCACAAAAATTATTAAACATTGTTAATGCTTTATAAGTTACTATCATTGTTATTATTATTATTATTTTGAACATGGTTAATTATTATGAAACATAGTTAATTTTTATAAACTTAGTTTCTTTATTGTTATTATTGTTGTTATCTTGGTTTTCACAAACAAAACCAAGATATCAGTATTATTTATTGGTAATTCATCAACTTCGACGCCCTATAATACATTGAAGTTTTAAAAACAATTTATATCAAACGGTCAAATAAGCTGAGGATAAAATAATAGGATTATGGCTTAACCATTTTTCGGATAGAGTCGTACATAAGAATCACCAATAAAACTAATCAATTGATGTCCAAACTCCTGTAGATAAACAACAGGATATGTTAAAATATGCAAGATTTGATTTAAACAAGTTTGTGACAAAATTTAATTTTAAATTTTAAAATAGGTCACAAGATATTTTTTGCTTTTAACTTATCAACTTATCTGTTATTTTTAAGTTAAAAGATCAAGTTGTTGTCAATCATCTCAAACTACAAAAGTAACTTATATGCCTCTGCTAAATATAGAATGAAATATAACAGATAATATAACATGTGGGGTTACTCATATTTCTTCTTCTGGTTCATTTTTAGGGAATTTTGGCTATGTATTGGAAAGAAGCTTCAACATTGAACCCTTCTTTAGCAGACATCTCAAAATATAGGATATTACCCTTTGATGCACACCATGCTCTAGCTTTCTTTTTAGAAACCTGAAAAACAAAACAAAATAAAACATAATTATTTGAATGGAAAGCCAATAACAAATGGAGTTACTTGTGCCTAACAGAGAAAAGGCACCTAATAAGAAAGTACTAGATTTGCACATATAGCCAATCAAAAGAAAGAAAAAACTAAAAGTGTATACACCTATAATGGGCTGGGAGTTCAAGGGACTATCTCCCTAATGGCAAAATTGTCACTTGAAAGGAACCCAAAAGGCAACGAATGTGCATGAAGGCTTGTTATTTTCAAATAGTAACATGTAAAAGACAAAGCGAAAGAAATGAAGATATAAATCACAGGTGTTTTTATGCTAATGATGCTTAGCGGTTTGAACATAAAGCATGGCTATTTATCAGTAAATAGTTGATTACAAGAGTATAGGGTGAACTTTTAAAGGGTACCGTGCAGTTAACCATTGAATAAGTATTGAGAGACTACACTTACCACTCGACTATTACCACCATCAACATCCACCTTGTTTCCCAATACAACAAATGGGAAATTATCAGGGTCAGAAATGCTTGCTTGAATCAGAAATTCTTCATGCCAATTATTGAGATTATCAAATGATTTATGCACATTAACGTCATATGCAAGAACACAGCAATCTGCACTACGGTACAAAGCTATACCAAGACTATGAAATCTTTCTTGTCTGCTGTGTCCCATATCTGAAATTGCAATTTCAAAATATGAATTGTGAGTACATTAAAAAGAATTTGACACACAATACATTGTGAAAAATGGTAGGGAAATGATTGTGAAATAAATGACTTTTGTAAGTATATAAAACCAATCTAGAAGATTGTGAAAATCTTCAAGAAAAAAATACAGCATTACAAATATTTTCCTCTACACATGAATACAAATATTTGAACCCTTCATCACATTGAGTTGAACTATATCAGTCAATTTTAATACAAATGTAAAAGGCATTATCATAAAGATTGTGCACTTTAGGGATGAGAAAATATTTTTTAATGTTACGATTTGATTCAAATACATTATCTTAACTAAGTTATAAAGCTCTGTTTTTTTCAAACTAATTGAATTAATGTTGTGGTAAAAAGATCATAAAATAATTTCACCTTACTTGGTATGATTAATAATATTCGATAAAGTTAACTCATATCATATCTTATTGATACTTTCACAGGAAGAGAAGGAAAAACCTAACTAGATTAATTTGTTTTAGCACTTTAAATTATTAATAGGCTATAAATTCAACCCAATCTAAAGAATTCTCAAAAGTAATTCAAGGCCCACTTGCCCTACTGATAAACTAGATTGAAACCAAGTATAACATGCTAGTGATAACTGAAATGAACAAACACAAATAAGAAAAACTAAGTATAACATGCTGATATATATATTCTGAATTAACAAATAACAAGGTATTATATACATGATCAACTACATAAAATCCAATCGAGTTATAAGCTTTCAAAGATAATAATACTTTATGAGTTTTATATTTGTTAAAAAAGTTGTAATTAAAGGTTCAGTATACCTAGACTATTCAATATGCCCCCAAGTAATTGGAAAAATCGTACAAAGATTACACGATAGAGCATGAAACACTTTCTTTTAGCAAGATATGACAACATTCGGTGAAAATATTTGAAGCGTGTATTATATAGAAAATCAGGGGAAATTTGCATTATTCACACAAATCATATAGAATGTTATTGTTTAAATTTCACCTCCAGTGGCACACTACGCATCTTTTTAGACAAGCCCACTAGATCTCAGTCACAATTTCGAGTGTGATTTCAAGCGAACAAGTGAATCGCTAGACAAAGCATTTTAGGCAGCACTATATCTTCAGGTAGCAGTAATTAGGTTTAGGCATGGACAATTCTTTAGGCAATGACAACCTAATCAACGGCGGCCGCACATCAATTCACGAAGGCGCTCGATTTAGGCGACAATATTTTGTTTTCAGATCTTGTAATTTATTTTAAGTAAAAGCATTTGGTTTTTAGGTTACATTGACAGCGGTATCAAGGTGAGCCTTCAGGCCAGTGACCATAGAGGTGGCCACATTTAGTTCTAGGTGGAGGTGACAGGTTTACAGATGAAAAAGTTTTTGTGCATAGTTTGTTTTTGGGTGAAGTTAGAGAAGAGATTTGATTTCAATGGAGGAAACATAAAAGATATATACATATTGGCTTAAGTGTATGCTGCCCTAGAAATGTAAGTTGCCCAAAGAGAATGTGTTTTAAAGATCTGAGCAACTAATTGGAGGAAGAGAAAAGAGGCAAGAGCGAAATTATTTGAGAAAGAGCGACCATGAAAATAACTGGGAATTACCGCTTTTGTCAAAGCGTTATGCAAGCAGTCCCTGCTTCAAAGAAAATAAATTAAAACAAACAATAACACTATTGAATAAAGTGTTATCTATTAGCGTTATAAAAAACAACTTTTCTTGTAGTGTATGGAAATGGAAATAGGTAGGATGAGGAAGGATTCTACGATGATGATAGAATAAATTTGAACTAGGACGGGTTGGAAGTCATGTACAAAAGGATCGTTGATACTCGGAGTGTTCCAGTGTGCTTGTAAAGTAAGGGGAGGTGAGGATGCTCATTGGGTAATAGGATGTGTACCCGTGAATCTAGGACATGATCCATATACCCTGAACTGTTAGGACGTGTAGTTTAGTTTTCATGGCCTAATGAGTGGCATGGATTTCGAGCACCAAGAAACCGATACTTTTTCCTTGGTCTCTGGCATAGGACGGTCATACAAGTTATCGTATATCCAAAGCACTTGAGTGGTAGTGAGGATTGTTTGATGGATGCTATGTTTGCTATGGTTTCTACGGTAGTAGATTATCACTCTAGGGTTTTCACTTGACATAAGTATTTAGCATGTGGATAACTAGACACCCGATACTGTACCTAAGACGTAGTATATTTTGATGTTGATACTAGAGTATCATATTATAGATGTTATATGCTAATTCTTTAGATGCAGGGACATGTCAGGTATGACTCTTATACATTTTGTTCCTAATTACTATATCAACTTATATAGTATTTTGCGATATCTTATCGCTCACAATAGACTGTTATCTGACTCGAGGTTTTATGTTTTGATTCTTATTATCTTGGATACTCTTAAATGAATAGACTGGATAGCAGGTGTATGCGGTGATTGTGTAGAGGACGAGCTTGATGAAGCTTTATCGTAGTATATATGGATACTTGTGCTTATTCCACTATGCAACACCGTGGAGCCTAGGCAGTGTTTGCTTTATTATTGAGACAATTTGAGTTTGTTATCACTTGTATAAACTCTATTATTACATTGTATAACCCTGTGAACCTGTGTACTCTGATATTGTGATTCATTTAGTTATTACCGTCTCGCCTGTTTTATATCTGTGATGTTAGTATTATATTTTATTCGATGCTCTATGAGGTATACGACAAGTTCCGTGATTGGTTTTCTTTTGCAACTTTGACCAACATCCTACATCGACCGAGTAGCACATCAGCGCACTTTTGTATGTATATTACGTGCCAGTGGTGTAGGGCGGTCGTCACATTAGTATCATAGCTTCGGTTACACGATTAACCTAAGTTGATAT
The DNA here is from genome assembly GCA_030737815.1 of Allium fistulosum. NCBI lineage: Eukaryota > Viridiplantae > Streptophyta > Magnoliopsida > Asparagales > Amaryllidaceae > Allium > Allium fistulosum. Next base: position 878,556,363 of record CM060902.1, on the reverse strand, counting down.
CGTGGTCCAATAATGATAGGGAAGAAGTTATCACCTTAGACTGGATCGAGGCTGTGTATATATGAGAGAAAGCGTACTTGTTACATATTTTGGTTTATAAAACTATATAGTAGTGTATATAGTATATAAGTCGCATTCACACATGAGTACTATTGATGTAGTTTTCTTTATGAGAGACTGATCATTCTTATTACAGATCAAGAATGAACCGGCATACAAGAAATGTTGTAAGGAACTCCATTTTCTGGAGTCAATGAATGGGTAGGTTTAAGGGCCGCTAATCCTGACTTGTGGCTAATGTTCAACACAATGTTGGCGTAGATGCTACAAAATGCCCAAGCGACCACTCCAAATGTTGCTGTTGCTGGTGGTGCTCAAGTGCAGGCATCCATAGTCGATTTTTCTAAGATGACAAGGACTTTTCCAGTCTTGGTGCCAAATCATTCTAGGGAAGGGAATCGGCTATGGAAGTGCAGGATCTGTTGGACACCTACGAAAGGATTTTTGATGACTTTGAATTAGATGATGCGATGAAGAGGAGTCTGGCTTCACGACAGCTTCAAGGGAGAGCCATGAATTGGTGGAATGCTATTAGAGCTGCTACACCAGAGTATCAGATTACTTGGGACCAGTTCAAAACTCGATTCGAGGAGAAGTTCATTCCGGCTGTTCAGAAGTCGATGCTATTAACGAAATTTGCTGATTTGAAGTAGAGAGATATTTCTATCTCTGAGTATGTTGCTGAGTTCGATGCCTTATCGAAGTACGAGATGTCTTTCGTAGACACTCCATTGAGAAAGAATGAGAAGTTTCTTATAGGTTTGGTTGACTATTTAAGGGAGAAGTTGGTGAGTAACATTGATGAGACATTTGAGACACTCGTCGAGAAATCTCTTTACCAAGAGAGTTTATACCCTAAGTCCAAATTAGCTGATGTGGTTACAAAAGAGCGAAAGCCGCAACAAGACGGTGGAGGTAAAAAGAAATGGAACGAGAAGAGAAAGCAGTTCCAGAATAAAGATGCTAAAAAGAAGGGTAAGTGGGAACCTACTTGTTTTAATTATGGAGAGAGAGGCCACCTGAGTAAGAATTGTAAAGTTGAGGGCAATAAGTGTTTCAACTACAACAAGGTAGGGCATAAGCAGTGGAATTGTCTAGAACTAATAAAGTAAAAGCAAATGGTTAAGGCATATGCTTTTGGACACTGTTTTGACTTCGTCGAGTGCTCCCACGACGAAAGAGAAGGGGAATGGCATAGTTATTCAAGGTATGTTATCCATTTATGATGTTCCCATACATGTATTTTTCGATATCGAGGTTTCACACACCTTTATATCTATTGACCTGTGTTATCCCACCTTTTGGCAAGGCCGAGATACCAAGGAATTGGCAGCAAACCAAGGATCGCTCGTCCCGAATATCGAGTACGCACAGGTTCACTATGGATGTCGGTGAATTTTGTCTGAATCCGGATCAGGCTACAATTGACAAGGTACGACAAGCGAAGCCGTGGAAGCCAACGTTCAAAATTTCAAGTCAACCGAGTTCGTATGCTCGAGATATGATCGATACAAGTCAAAGAAATCAGCATAATCGCATCCATCATTTTGCATCCCTCAGTTCGCATCCATCAAGTCTCGGCGTCATCTGTTGTTCGCATCGATCCAGAGCGCACCATTTTGCTTCCATTGGCTGAAGAGCCTTGTCCGAGTCCACCGAGCAACAGTAGTTTGTATCCATCAGGCGTCGCTGTTCGTATCCATCAAAGAATCACTGTTCACATCCATCAAACAATCGCTGTTCGTATCCATTCCATTGCCTATTTGTTCGTATCCATCAAGTTGGGACACTTCGATCGATATGAACAAGGCCACACAATCGATATGAACTAAGCCGTATCAATCGATACAAAAAGAGCCACATCAATCGGTATGAACAGAGTCACATTGATCGATGCGAACAGGGCCACATCAATCGACACGAATGGAACCACTTCCTTCGATACGAACACGGCAGCTTCTATCGATATGAACGAGGCGAAAGCCTTGGAACGACTCGATCAACACAGCACGAAAAGTGGATCGATCTGGAGTGTGCACACCACATCAACCTGCAAGCACGTGCCAGGATCGATTCGAATAGATCGATACGAAGGCATCGATTCGAACGCAACAGCCCACCGAAGAACTCCAATTCGAATCGATCATAACTTGCAATCCACAAGTCCAAATGGTATGAAATTTTCACAGGAGCTTACGTACGAGCTAAGCATTGCTTATGTCGAGTTTCGACTCGATTGGGTCAAATCCTAATCGATACGAAATCCATTCGTATCGATCACGGATCGGGCCGAAACTTCATGGGATCGATCGCGTGGGCCCACCCACGTGCCAGAAGGAGTCTCCCGAGATCTGAGTGAGATATTTGCATCCTACGCCTATAAATAGAGCCCCAAGGCCTACAGAAAAAGGAACTTTTGACGCTCCAACGCCCAGACTCTGCCGGATTCAATTTCATACTCAATTACTGCTGTTGCACTCGAATTTCACGACTGTAATCCATTATAATCTGCTGTCCGCCGCTATAATTAGTTGTAATCATCAAGGAAACATCAATAAAGTCATTAATTTCATAGTGGACGTAGGCAATACGCCAAACCACTCTAAATTCCTATGTTTCTGCGCATTTTTATCACTTGTTTTTGGAGTATTTGTTAGATAATCCTCGTTTTCCATTTCTTTTCTTCATTTTTATCTCTTCAAATACTTCCGAAGAGTGTTGTGCCCAAATTTGGTACAAACACTTTGGTGCTTTCACTGAGAAAAACCCAATTTTTCTCCTGCTCTTTGGATCTGCTATCGATACCGGATTACATAAATCCAAGAAGAAGATCCAGATCTCAAGCCTTAAAGCTCTTCCAACCTATTCAGATTTGCATCAAATCTAGGAAAGGACTTCGTCAATTCATCATGGTGAGCACGCGAACCACTTCTACAGCTCCTAATCAGAAAGGACGGGATAGACAGAATCCCATACAACTGCCTCCATCCAACCAGAATGTTGCCGGACCATCGGATCCGACCGAACCTGTTACCAGGGAAGAATTCCAAATGCTTATGCAAGAGCTAACTCAGAGTCGTCAGCAACTTACTCAACAACTCCATGATAATGCCGAACTGACCAACTAGCTGCAACGTCAACGGCGAAGGAGATCCAGGAGAGATCAAGCTTCCTACTCTTCCACCGAGAGTTCAGCCTCTTCCGATGATCATCACCGATCTACACGCCCGCGGCTGGACGTAAGCTACCCCCAGGCCACCGGACACCAACCTGCCCTAAATCTTGGATAACCCAGGGCTGGACCATCCACCAACCATCGGACCGGACCCTCCTCCCGAGGGGGTACCATTCCTTACCATGTCACGGGCAACCTCGCTACCACCACCACTACCGAACAAGGAATTGATGCTAGAAATCAAGCTGATCTGCATCGTCACCGACGAGAACACACTCCAGAACCGTATGTTCCTGAAAATCTTGAACCAAGGAGGCGAGACATGGAACGTCGACCGCGTCCGGTCCAGCCTCGCATTGTGAAACCCGACCACACCTTGGCACAACATGCTCCAAATATCCAGATGCCAGATATACCGACGATGATTCGTCAGATGATCCGTGAAAGTTAGGGTCTCACTAATGACGATTGGGGGATTTCCTGGAGTCATACCCCTTTCACTGATGACATATTATATGCTAAACCACCTCGGCGCTTCAGGATGCCAACTTTGCCAGTCTATGAAGGAAATTCTGATCCCAATCAACACATCCTGAAATATGAATGGCTAATGAATGCTGCGAGAGCTGATGATGCGGTTAAATGCCGTAGTTTCCCATTTCCTTAGGGGGCATTGCTACTATGTGGTTTACTCGTTTGCCGCCGCGATCCATTTCTAATTTCGACCAGATGGCCACCAAGTTTGTTGAACAATTCCGTATGCACGTAGCGATACCTAAAGATGTTAATACTCTGTCTAGTGTCACTCAAGCTCTCGGAGAGACACTCAGACGTTACTTGGAGCGATTTCATGTTGCATTTGCAGAAATAAGCAATCCCAATGACAACTCTATCCCGATGGCATTAACTAAGGGGATTGATCCTGATTCCGAGTTCGGAAATTGGTTAGCTGGGAAGTCACCTACGTCATTGGACCGTTTCTATTCCAAGGCAGCCCAATTCTTGAGAAGGGAGGATGCGAAACAGTCTAGGAAGCAGGATGACGCAGGGCCAGCATGGAAGGAATTCAAAGTAACATTGTAGTTAAACAATCCAGGGAGAGTTCCGAAAAATTCAGTTGAATATACAAAATAAACAGAACCAGCAGAGGGACAGTGGAAATCAAGGTAAAAAATGAGATCAAAATCATGGTCCACGACGTAGAGCTCCCATGTTCGACAATTGTACTCCATTGAATACGTCGTTGGAAAATGTGTATTTGCAGACCTGCAATACCATGTAGTACAAGAAACCTGCTCTGAAGTCATCATCGGAAAGACATATCCAAACGGGGAAGTTTTGCAGATTTCATGAAAGTTATGGCCATAATACAAATGAGTGTCGTCATTTGCAAGATCTCATTGAAAAGCTAATACGTGAACGAAAGTAGGATCAGTTTGTGCGGGCGCCACAGTCAGGAGGTGCGGGCCCATCAAATCAGAATCGTGCACCAAACCAGGAAAGGCAGGAAGAACCCACTGGTACCGGCGGGAGATTAGTGATAAACACTATTTGTGGTGGTCCCCATCCAGCGGACCGAAGCTGGAGAGAAATGGAGTTGTATGCCAGCTCTATTAGGCATGCAGATTTCGAGTGTTGTAGTAATTTTGATGAAGGGGCTCCAGCCAAACAACAGAAGACGATGACTGATGACATCGTATTCAGAATTAGAGATGCTGATAAAGTCGAAGCCCCCACTATCGATCCACTGGTCATCTCGGCTCAAGTAGGTCCTGCTTGGATGAAGAGGATCTTAGTTGACAGTGGAAGCTCTGTGAATATTTTGTTTAAACGAGCTTACGACCAAATGAAGATGGAAGCCAAAGACTTGAAACCTTGTCAGTCCCGAATCCATGGCTTCAACGGAAGCGCTACTATACCCACAGGAGTAGTGGAACTACTAGTGGAGTTGGGGGTTGGAGAACGCCGGAGAGTCCGGATATTGCAATTTATTTTGTTGGATATAGACTCCCCGTATAATGCTTTTTTGGGCCGACCGGCCCTTGCTGAATTCAGGGCAGCTATCGCCCCTTGGTGTTTGACACTGAAATTCCCCACTGACAACGGCATTGGAGTTGTTCAGGGGGATCAGGCTGCTGGACGAGCCTGTTACATTGCCGAGTTGCAGGAGGCGCAACGAAAGGAGAAAGGAAAGGGCGTAGAGGAATCTCTCTGCGTCCGTTTTGCTGATAATTGAAAATTAATGCCTGGGCCTAGGCCTGGGCACCCCAGCCAATTCCAAAGGGATCTTGACCCAAGAGAAATTGAAGGTGAAGGAGAGTCTAAAGAAAGTCAAGCTTCCCCGGCCGAACTAACGATCGATGTCCCAGTTGACGATGATGATGATTCAAAGATGATAAAGATTGGATATCAGGTAAGCCAGCAGACTCAAGAGGAATTGGTTGAGTTTCTACGGGCGAATCTTGACGTATTCACCTGGACGCATTCAGATATGTGTGGGATCTCGTCGGACATCGCGAGCCACACTTTGAATATTGACCCACGGCATGTCCCGGGCAAACAGAAAAGGCGTGGTATGGATCCAGAGAGATCTGCCGCCCTTAAAGAAGAGGTAGAAAAGCTTAAAGCGAATGGATTTATTCGAGATGCGTTATATCCCGATGGGTGTCGAATCTTGTGCTTGTCCGAAAATCAAATGGAAAATGGAGAACATGCGTCGATTACTTCGATCTGAATAAAGCTTGTCCTAAAGATAGTTTTCCGCTTCCCCGAATTGATTAGCTCGTAGACTCAATAGCTGGGCATGAACTCTTATCCTTCATGGACACGTATTCTGGCTACAATCAAATACCAATGCATTTACCTGATCAGGAACATACCAGCTTCGTAACCAATCTGGGACTTTACCGTTACAAAGTTATGCCATTCGGACTCAAGAATGCCGGGGCTACTTATCAGCGATTGGTCAATCGAATGTTTGCCAATCAAATCGGGAAAACCGTGGAAGTGTATGTAGACGACATGCTTGTGAAGTCACAATTTTCCACTGACCATATTAAAGACCTGGAATCAATGTTCAACATACTTTGAGAATACAAAATGAAGCCCAACCCACCGAAATGTCACTTTGGAGTTGCATCCGTAAAATTCCTTGGGTTTATCGTCAATGCTCGAGGAATCGAAGCTAATCCTGAAAAGATCTGGGCAATCAGAAATCTTGAAACTCCAAAAACTATAAAGAAAGTCTAGAGTCTCAATGGGAAAGTAGCAGCACTAAGCAGGTTAATCTCAAAGTCCACTGAAAAATGCATTCCCTTCTTCGATCCGATCCGAAAAGGAAAGCGAAACTTTGAATGGACCACGGAGTGTGAGGGCGCATTCTGAGCATTAATTCAACATATATCCACATTACATATTCTGTCAAAACCTATTGATCATGAGAAGTTGTATGTTTACTAGGCGGTATCAGAAAACACAATCAGCGTTGCCTTAGTTTGGGAAGAAGACCGGATACAGAAGCCAGTGTATTACATCAGCAAACGATTGACTGGAGCTGAAAGGAATTATCCGAAACTAGAGAAGTTGGCTTATTGTCTTGTTATTGCATCAAGGAAGCTCCGTCCATATTTCCAGGCCCATCCTATTATTGTTTACACCGACCAGCCGTTACGACAGGTCCTTACGCGGCCTGAGACGTCTGATAGGTTACTCAAATGGAATATCGAATTGATCCAGTTTGATGTAACTTATACTCCGAGGCGAGCCATTCAAGGACAAGTCCTAGCCGATTTCATAGCTGAATTTACCATCCCAGAGGACTTGCCCGAAACCAGTAAATCTCCCGAATACGTCTGGAAGCTGTACACTGATGGTGCATCAAATGACCGGTGCTCGGGCGCTGGGGTTGTACTTGAAACCCCCGAAGGCCGATATATATGTTATGCTTTAAAGTTCAATTTTTGTGAAACCAATAATGAAGCTAAGTATGAAGCCCTCTTAGCTGGATTGAAACTTGCTAGAGATTTGAGAATTATCGCTGTGGAAATTTATTGTGATTCACAATTAGTTGTGTGTCAAGTTCGGGGAGAATATCAAGCGAGGGATCGAAGAATGGCTGCTTACTTAGCTCAGGTTCAGGAAACATTGAATCAGTTTGATTATTATGCCATTTATTGTATACCTCGAGAACGCAATCAGAAGACCGATTCATTGGCAAAGTTAGCCAGCACTGGTGAAGCGCAGCAAATGGGACTCGTTCCTGTAGAGACGTTATCTTCCCCAAGTATTGACCGGGCAGAAACAAATTGGGTATGTGAAGTCGCTCCCGATAAGGAGTCGTGGATGACTCCATTCAGAAATTACCTTGAGCATGGAATCCTGCCGGAGCGCAGGAGTGAAAAAAGACAAGTCCTTCGGAAGGCTTCACGATTCACCATCCAGAATGGAGTCATGTACAGAAGAGGGTACTCTGTTCCTTTACTCCGGTGTATCGCTCACGATGAAATTAAACGAGTATTACGCGATGTGCATGAGGGAGAATGTGGCGATCACACCGGGGGGCAAGCACTTGCCAAGAAAATACTTCGATACAGATATTTTTGGCCGGCTATAAATTGCGATGCGTCGGATTATGCCAAGAAATGTGATAAATGTCAAAAGCATGCTTGAATTCCTAGAGCCCCACCTACCGAGATAACTCAAATGGTCAGCCCATGGCCGTTTGCAGTATGGGGCATCAACATCATTGGTTCTCTACCTCTGGCAAAAGGTGGTGCGAAGTACGCCATCGTTGCGGTTGATTACTTTACAAAGTGGGCTGAAGCTGAACCTCTTGCTACCATAACGACGAATAAAGTGATTAACTTTGTAGTCCGCAACATTATCTGTCGATTCGGTCTCCCACACACCATTATCACTGATAACGGAACCCAACTCGACAGTGTTGAATTTAAAGATTTCTGCCAACGGTTTCGCATTCGAAAGAAATTCTCTGCAGTTGCACACCCTCAAGCGAATGGATAGGTCGAAGCAGTCAATAAAGTTATAAAGTCCATTTTGAAGAAACGACTGGAAAAAGGCCGGGGGCAAATGGGTCGATGAACTTCCTATGGCTTTATGGGCTTACCGAACAACCCACAAGTCCGCGACCGGTCACACTCCATTCTCTCTCTCTCTTATGGTTCGAAAGCTGTTATTCCAGTCAAGCTAGAAGCACCTTCTCATCGTGTGACATACTATGATCCGAAGACAAATGCTATATTACTTGATGAATCTCTCGATTTACTAGATGAGAAACGTGAAGAGGCTGATTTGAGGGTAGCCGCGTATCGAATTCGAGTCGCCCGATTGTACAACGCCAAGGTCCGCCTGCGAACCTTTGAACTCGGAGAACTCGTCCTGAAAAGAATCTATCCGGTTCCTTCGCATATGAAGCCAACATGGGAAGGGCCGTATGTTATTTAATAAAAGATCGGAGATGGCACGTTCAAATTATCGACCGTTGACGGTCTTACTCTACCCAGGGCCTGGAACAGCGAAAGTCTTCGTCGCTACTACACATAACAGGCTCTGTTTATTCATTCAGTTTATTTTTCATTTGCAATTTTTTTCTGCATTTCGAGATTAGAATTTGTAATAAGGCAACTGACTTTGCCATATTTTCTTATTTCAGCAATAAAATGCAATCTCTTCGAGCCAAAACTATGATTTACTTGAAGTACTTCATATAATCATCACCATGCACGGAGAGCTAAGTTCCATCATACTGTGGGATTTATTCAAATAGGAAGTGATTGTGATGCGACCGATCACTCACTAAGTGAAACCTAAGCTCGGGGACAAGCCATCACACCAAAGTCAAAAAAGGATTGATACACGACAATCCTTCACCTGACTCTAGATTCCCAGAGTGCGAACTGGAGTACAAACTTACAAATACATTTTCGAAGAGGGTGGATCCGTCCACCTAACGACTTCACCCATATCTGAACCAAGTTTGAGGAGGGTGGACCCGTCCATCTAATGACCTCACTTGTTAACTCAGGGTAGATGTGATCCGACCACCCACGATCCTGATACACCTTTTGCTCCCAAAGTGCGAGCGAAATCCAAAAAACATGCAACAGATGTGACTGACCGTCTGTTTACCAACTCCGGATTCCCAAAGTGCGAAACGGAGTATAAACATCAACTCTAAATTCCCAGAGTGCAAATTGGAGTATAAACATCAACTCTGGATTCCCAAAGTGCGAATCGGGGTATAAACATCAACTCCGGATTCCCAGAGTGCGAATTGGAGTATAAACACCAACTCTGAAGTCCCAGAGTGCGAGTCGGAGTATAAATGTCGACTCCAAGTCCCCAGAGCACGGACGTATAATCATAACTTAAACCGGTGTAACCAACCGCCAGTAAATGAATGTAAATCCCCAGAGTGCGGATGTGATCATCGATAATCAAACAAGTGTAGTTGAACCACTCAATCTATGCTTGTCTCAAACATCCATTCAGTGGCACTAAACTCAACATGTTATAAGTGAGATGTGATCACTGGCTGATGTTCTACAACTCATCCCCAAGACTGGGGTGCAGAACTTAAGTGTCGACCATCGACTGAAGAAGTGCGACATCAAAGTTCAACTCACTTCCCAATCATTAATCGTGCCCGCAATTTCCGGACCTGACAAATAAAAAAAACCTGACTCGGAAGCTGAAACTTCGCAAGTGCACTTCAAATATTGAAACAGTTAAGTAAATACACAATAACCGAGAAGAAGCCAAAAAAGAAGAGTTTCATTTCTACTGTCTGTGAAAGAAATTCATGTACAAGTTTATTCCAAAAAATTCCTACTAGCAGGGGCCGAACCCGCATCTATACATGGCCTGCAAAAAGAAAACAAAAGCAGATTTCTGCCTATCTACCAAAAAACTGAAGAAGCGCGTCTACTCTTTCTTCTTTTTCAGCTTCTTCTTCTTCGGAGTGGACCCACTGGAGCTGCCACTTGTTTTTCTTTTCGAGCCTTTGCCTTTCGGCGGCTGATCTCCAGTGGGGGGGCATGATATCAACTTCCTCATCCGAGCTCAAATGCACAGGAATGTTCCGTGAAGGCAGAGTTGGAGGAACTGGATCGACTATAGGATGCGGGATAGGCACGCTGGTGTCAATAACTGTACCACCAGGTGATATCATTCTTAATGGAGCCGGACCAGATGCCGCCATCCCACCTCCGAAACTACCATCATGACCCGCTGCCTCCATTTCGGCATCAATTTCGGCCAATATTTCTTCTTCGCGGGTTGCTTGAGCCACGCTGGGAGCATCAGTGGTAGGCATTGAAGAGCCGGCAGCAGGTGCGCTTCCACCCATAACGAATGGTAGGTCTGCAAAAGGATCGCTCTGATGACCGAGGAGTTCCTCCATCATCTGCTCGTCAAAAATAAGTGTGCTTCCCTGCATTCCATCAAGTGGCGCAGTTGTAGTTATGGTGGTCGCTTCGGTGACAATAGCCTCCTGCGTCCGATGCGATTCTTGAGTTGCAGGAGGCGCGATCGGTGTGACTCCGGTCACTGGACAAAACAAAAGGAAGACTGTCAGTAAACAAATCGAATAAAGCTCTTAATCTTGAACAAGTATGAAGAATGTTCAGAGTACCTTCCTCAGTTTGGCTTGTGGATGGCTGAACGGCTTCAGCAGCTTGCTCTATAATAGGAGACATCTGCGCCTGACCCGGATTGTAGGCAGGGACAGCTTGGGGATCAACCGCAAGCGCGGGTTCAGGCTGGGTTGACACAGGAATTTCAAGACCTGCGTCATGGTGCTCAACCCATGAGCCTTCTCCCACTTCTAAGTGTTGGGCCCCAAGTCTCTCCTTATCATAGGAAATCATTGACTCGTGGAGAATCTTCCTTTCATCTTCATTCAGAATGTGATTCTCGAGTTCAAATTCGTCGACCGATTCACCTAGATGCACCGCTTTCTCCTCCTCAAACAGTCGGCCCTAGGCATTGTATAAGTGTGTCGTGTAGTTGTCAAGCCAGACAAGATTTCTGTGCCTCAAAATGTTAGCGTTGTAGACAACAAGAAGGTCTTCGATATCGGCTTCTAACCTGGACTCAGCCGATTTCACCTCCTCCTCAACCTTAGTCTCCACCTCTCGGACCTTAGCCATGGCCACATCTCGTTCACCCCGAAGCAAAACAGCATGTTCCCATGCCTCCTGAGCTGCGTTGTTTGCGTCATCCTTTTCCTTGGCGATTTCGGAAAATTTAGCTTTAAGTTCGCCAAGTTCTCTTAGGGCAGCGTCCCATTCGGCGGTGACTGTAGTATTTCGGTGGCCCATCTCTTCCACCAAGGCAACATGTGTTTGCATCAATCTCTCCATCGCCACATTCACCTCATCAGCTTTTTTGGTAGCCTCAATTTCAGATTTTCGAGAAGACTCGGCCTCGGTATTGAGCACTTGGATGATTCGGTCCTTTTGAGCAAGATCAGACTCCATCTTTTCAATCGCTTTAGCTCGCTCAAAGGCCACCTTTGAAGCTTTTTCTGGTGCCTTCATCCACTCTCTATATTGGGCGTATATGTCATGAATGTAATCATGTATCGTATTTTCAGCCTTCGAAGGTATTCTCTTTAGATGAGGGGGGAAGATGTAGCCATCAAAGCAAATATTTGGAAAATCTTTCTTAAGTTAGGCAATCTTTATTGCACCTTCCCCCGTGGGCTCGGTTATGGCCTGCTCTGCAATTATGGGGGCCATAGTTTCGGCTCTCTGGCGATGAGTTTCAGGCCTAGAAATGTGAGAAGATGGTCTGTGTCGCGGAGGCTCTGATGGATGTGAAATGTGAACAAGAGGGGGTGAGGGGATTCTAGGAGGTGGAGAACGGGATCTAGATTGGTATCTATAATCTCTATCCCTATCCCGCTCGTATCTTTCTTGACTAGAGTACCTGGGATCGCGGTCTCTATCTGAATCTCTCCTGTGGGACTCATGGTAACTGGAGGACTTGCGAGCCGAACGGAGGCTCCCTAACATCGATCCTCTCCCATACATCGTACCTGTAAGTGAGAAACGAAAGAAAAGTTAGTGATCTCTTGAATCGAACAATTTATGATTGGAAATCGTGTAGTGCCGTGAAGTGTATGTATGTGCAACCCCCCGACCAACCGAAAATGTCGGCCGCACTTATAGCAAGCGACTCGCTCAGATTAAGAGCACTGTCAAGCTCCTCCAACCCGGTGTCATGTTGAAACGACACATAATCCTGAATCAGAATATCAACATGCCCTTCAAAAGGATTCTCTATTTGCGGGGGAGGAGCCTCCGAAATTCTAATTCCAGGAACATGCAAAGACACAACCACAGATTTCAATCTCATGGATTTAGAACGCTTATGAGCAACTGCCTTGCCTTTTCTCCTTCCTTCTGAGCCCTAAAAACTGCCAGAAGGCCCGGGTATAAGTTCGTCATCAGTAGCTGTTTTTTCTGAATCAACCCCTTCGGCTATTACGACACCGGCCGTTTTACGTTTCACCCGCTTCTTCGAGACTGCCCTCAGTGTCCCTTCAAGCCTTATGCTTTGATTCCGCTCAATCAGCCCGACGATTCTCAAATTTCTATCGGTTAGAACCGAATCAATGTCCCTCATTTCAATCGGAACTTCTTGAAGGACCCTTACTATCTCTTTGAAATATCCGCCTTCAAGTCGTGAAATTACGGCTGTAAAAAAAGAAAAGAAAATATCAGTTTATATCAACTACTATCATCTGGATAACTCTTGGAGAATACTGTAACACTTATGTCTGACTAGCCATCGGCTGGTAAATCCTGGGGGGCACCAGACGTAGAACAATTCTGTTTTAAAGTAACTCAGCCTTCCCCAGGATCCGGTTACTACTTGGCAATTCCTGACTGGCTCCACGAAAGTGAAAAACGGACTATCTCCCATACTCTTGAAGTTTAATAGGTATCTAATCTCAGTCAGCATTGGTGGTCGGAAGAGATGCTCCATGAATACGATAAATAGGCTATTCAACAAAGCATATCCATTGGGTTGTAGTTGTGATGGGTCGATTCTGAGAAAAGACAACACTTCTCTAATATATTGGTTGAAAGGAGGAAGTGTTCCCGCTGCGCATGCATGACGGTTGAAGGCAGTAAACCCCTCTGGAGGAGAGTACGGTCTATCGTTTGGTCCTGGTAATAGTACATCGTCCAATGACAAACCATGCCTTAGGAATATTCGTCCCAACATGTCTTCAGAGATATTGGACGGCACAGAATCCTGGGGATTACAGATGAACGTAGCGTTAGGTAGTTCGTCTGGAGATGGGTCTATAGCTTCGGCCGCGATGGCCGGAATCTCTAGGACGAAAGGAGATGAATCCTGAAGCTCTTGCTGTTGTGAACTTGTGGATTCCATGGCTAATCAACTCATTAGAAACCATTATTAGACAATAAAAATCCAAGTGTTCCCCAGTGTGATGTGCGTGAATATGAATGTGCGAGTGCAGTGCTACAGATTACTTAAGAAATTATACAAAGTTAGGGAAAATGTCTAAACGACGAGACTTCGAAATTCAACTGGAGTGACCGTCATCGACGACCATCACAACCGTGCCATCTAGACTTTAGAGACCAATCCAAGTTAAGGTTCGTTAAAAGTTTATTAGAATTCAGTCAAATTGCAGTTCCATCAACGAGCTTTTAGGAGTAGGTATGCAATTCTACGATCAATTCCATTTATGCAAGTTTGAAGCTCGTCGGAGTCAGGTTTTCAAGCATGCAAGAGATTTCAAGTTTGTTAAAGTTCGATTCGTATGGGTCGCAAAAGCCCTGGTTTGTAATGGTCATTCGAACCCATCAGGATACGCGTTCGAATCGATCAAGGCCGAAGACTTCGAATCGATCCAGAGTGACCATTTCGTATCGATCAACACAGCCGGCGTTTCGTATCGATCATTTTAACCCCCATTTCGTATCGATCAATTAATATCCATATCATGCCGGTCGAACATTATCGACCTCGCATCGATCGAACTAACCATCCACGTATCGATCAGAGACGTATCGATCAGAGGTGTACCACCTTCGCATCGACCGGTAATGATTTGATGCAACTGGTATTAAGTGTTCGTTCCACGGTCGATACGAGAAGCCAGATGGCCATACGAGATTCCCAATCGATACGAGAATAAGGTCGATACGAAACGAAGTGCCTCTTCTTCCCTAATCAATCGATACGAAGGCCAAATCACCATCTACCAAATTTTTCGTAACCCTCCGGGCGCCTTCTTCTCCAAATGACATAAACGTCATTGCTCTTCCTCCTTCCCTCGACCATGCTCCGGACCAACTCCGACCTCAACATCACCAAAAATTGGCCATGTATGAGAATAAATTAGCAATTGGACTCAAGTCTCATCGTTCTTAACGCGTGTTCATCGATTAATTACCTGATTTTGATAATTGGTTCAAGGGATCGAAGGTTTTGGTTCGATTCGAAGGCGAGAACAGTTTTCTTTCTCTCGGTCTCTCTATCGATACGAAGGCAAGGGTGGACGAAAGCAGAAAAGTGAAGAATGATGAAGTACTGAGCCTATTTATACAAAAGAAATGACCATTCACCTCCCAGTCATCTTGACCGGTTCCAACCGGTGTCATCCCGCATCAATCCGAATTGGCTATTTCGTATCCAACAACACAGGGTCCATCGATGCGAAATGTATTTTTTGTATCCATTAGAACTCGACCCACAATAGCACAAGTTCATCGATATGAAATGAAGTCCACTGCAATGGAGTCCACCGAAGCTCGTAACCATCGATACGAGCGTTTATTTCATATCCATCGGTGTGAGCCACATCGATACGAAAACCACCCTTCAGCTTTTACATCGATCCAAGAGAGGATCGATACGAAGGGGCATTTCAAAGCAACCATCAAGTGTTGTTGCAACTCGAATTTTACATCGATTCAGGAGAGGATCGATACAGAATTCGATGCGAAAAAACTGACAACGTCTTGTGAACGCGCAAGCGTTAACGAGAGTCAGGTCAACATATGCACAAGTATGTTAGACTAATTTATGATTTTCAATGTTCAAAATTCACAGGTTGAATGCCTATCCAATGAACGATTACAGCGACAAATAGCTAATTGTTATCCCGCCTTTTGGCAAGGCCGTGACACCAAAAAGTTGACTGGAAAACTAAAGACAGTTCGTCGTTAAAGTTCGTTATACACTGTTTCACCATGGATATCAATGAATTTTGTCCGAGTCCGGATCAGGCTACAATTGATAAGACATGACAAGTAAAGCCATGCAAACCAACGTTCCAAGTTTGAAGTCAATCCGAGTTCGTACGCTCAAGATATCATCGATGCAAATTGGAGGAAATGACCTTGAGTTCGAATCCATAGGCAGAAACATGCGTTCGAATCCATCAAGCCAGAGTACTTCGAATCCACAGAGCTACTTCACTTCGTAACCTTCAGATTGAACACCTTCGTATCCATCTGGGCTCAATGGTTCATATCCATCACTCAAACCCATGAAGACATCTTGCCTCGTACCCATCAGATACTCCGCTTCGAATCCATGAGGCTACTCCACTTCGTACCCATCAGATGCTCTGCTTCGAATCCATGCGAGGGTGGCGTGTTCGAATCGATAAAGTGCCTTCCTTCGACTCCATCGAAATGAATACCTTCGAATCCATCCTATTATGATGACTTCGAATCGATTGGCTGTAGCGTAACATAATTGATTCGAACGATCACACCTTCGAATCCATTCTCTAGAATCCACTAAGTCAAGGCAGCAGAAAAGGTGGAGTCGACCCAGTTGTCTCGGAGCGAAAAGTGGCTCAACCCAGGAAATGCGCACCATGTCATCGCAAAGGCGTGCGAGGCCATCGAGTCGAGCCTATCGATTCGAACGAATCGAGTCGAAGCAAACGTGTCAACCAGGAATGCGATCTTGAATCGATCATAACTCGAGTTCTACAAGTCCAAATGCTATGAAATTTTCACAGAAGCTTAAGCACATGATGAAGAATGTCCACGCCAAATTTCAGCTCGATTGGATGATTTCTTGATCGATTCGAACCAAGGGTCGAATCGATCCCAAAGTGTGCCCGGATCTCCAGATTTCGGCCATATGGGCCCCCTGACGTACCAGAACTGGTCTCCCCTCATTTTAGGCGAAATATCAGCCTCCTACACCTATAAATAGAGCCCCTAGTCATTCAGAAAAGGGGTCGGAGAATTATAAGTACTAGAGAGCGCCCAGATTCTGCCAGATTTACTCCAGAACACCACCGCTACCTTAGATTGAGACTTAGCATATAATTTCACTTGTACTACATTAGAAGAGATTGTAATCATCGAGTGAACATCAATAAAATCATCAACTTCAGAGTGGACGTAGGCAAGATCGCCGAACCACTATAAATCCCGTGTTTCTGTTCATTATTTCTGAATTGTGATACTTTGTTTGCTTAGATTTGAGATTTGTGTGTGAATATTGTTGATTTATATCCATACACTGGTGCTTTCATAACATTCGGGGTTTGTGGCCAATTTTGGCGCAAACACTAATCACTATCATACAACAATCGGTTACAACAGTACATGGTACAACAGTCGGCAGTCAACGATTCACATTACTGAGGAAGCCAGTCAAAGATTGCAACTTTCAAAAAGACGATAACTTTTCAGAGTGAAGATTACAGCTTTTCAAAGCACGCCATGTTCCCACAAGACGTACTTTGGGGGGCAAATGTTATCCCGCCTTTTGGTAAGGCCAAGATATCAAGGAATTGGCAGCAAACCAAGGATCGCTCGTCCCGAATATCGAGTACGCACAGGTTCGCTATGGATGTCGGTGAATTTTTTCCGAATCCGGATCAGGCTGCAATTGACAAGATACGACAAGCGAAGCCGTGGAAGCCAACGTTCAAAATTTTAAGTCAATCCGAGTTCGTATGCTCGAGATATGATCGATACAAGTCAAAGAAATCAGCATAATCACATCCATCATTTCGCATCCCTCAGTTCGCATCCATCAAGTCTCGACGTCACCTGTTGTTCGCATCGATCCAGAGTGCAGCATTTTGCATCCATCGACTGAAGAGCCTTGTTCGAGTCCATCGAGCAACAGTAGTTCGTATCCATCAGGCGTCGTTGTTCGTATGCATCAAAGAATCACTGTTCGCATCCATCAAACAATCGTTGTTCGTATCCATTCCATTGCCTATTTGTTCGTATCCATCAAGTTGGAACACTTCGATCGATACGAACAAGGCTACACAATCGATACGGACTGAGTTGTATCAATCGATACGAACAGAGCCACATCAATCGATGCGAACAGAGTCACATTGATCGATGCGAACGAGGCCACATCAATCGACATGAATGGAACCACTCCATTCGATACGAACATGGCAGCTGCTATCGATATGAACGAGGCGAAAGCCTTGGAACGACTCGATCAACACGGCGCGAAAAGTGGATCGATCCGGAGTGTGCGTGCCATGTCAACCTGCAAGCACGTGCCAGGATCGATTCGAATAGATCGATACGAAGGCATCGATTCGAACTCAACAGCCCACTGAAGAACTCCAATTCAAATTGATCATAACTTGCAATCCATAAGTCCAAATGCTAAGAAATTTTCACAGGAACTTACGTACGAGCTAAGCAATGCTCATGCCGAGTTTCGACTCGATTGGGTCAAATCCTGATCGATACGAAATCCATTCGTATCGATCACGGATCGGGCCGAAACTTCATGGGATCGATCGCGTGGGCCTACCCACGTGCCAGAAGGAGTCTCCCGAGATCTAAGCGAGATATTTGCATCCTACGCCTATAAATAGAGCCCCAAGGCCTACAGAAAAAGGCTCTTTTGACGCTCCAACGCCCAGACTCTGCCGGATTCAATTTCATACTCCATTACTGCTGTTGTACTCGAATTTCGCGACTGTAATCCATTGTAATCTGCTGTTCGCCGCTGTAATTAGTTGTAATCATCAAGGAAACATCAATAAAGTCATCAATTTCATAGTGGACGTAGGCAATACGCCGAACCACTCTAAATTCCTGTGTTTTTGCGCATTTTTATCACTTGTTTTTGGAGTATTTGTTAGATAATCCTCCTTTTCCATTTCTATTCTTCATTTTTATCTCTTCAAATACTTCCGAAGAGTGCTGTACCCAATTTTGGTGCAAACAACCTGATAGATAGATTTGGATTGAAACCCAAAATAGTGGGCCGACCTTTAGTGGCGACAAACCCTGTTGGAGGCTCTACTGGCCTGTGTTTGGTTTTTCGTAGTTTGGTCCCATCAAGTCATAGTTTCTCTTTTTTTGTGATTGTTTTGTTTTGAGTTTCGTTGGGTTTGGTATAATCTTAGAGGGTAGACTGGCTGAAGAAGTATGCGGTAATGGTGGATTGCAAGAAGCTATTGGTGATGATTGGGATCGAGGAGGGGCAAAATGTAGTGATTGGCTACCTACAAGAGGATGAGGTTATGATCGGCTTTTTGTATTCGCAAGAGGTCTCATAGCATGAGTTGTCATATGTGTTTATCGTTAGAGAGTATCCGAAAGTATTTGAGGAGGTGACCAGATTACCGCTACATCGTGAGATTGAGTTCCGCATAGAATTAATAAAGGAAGCCAGATTGATAGTTATGCCTTTGAGGCATATGGCATCTAGAGACCAGAAGGAGTTGGAAGTGCAAGTGAATGATCTATTGAAGTGAGGATTCACTTATAGGAGTATATCTAAGTGGGGGTGCACCTATTGAACAAGTTCATGCATGTGTTCATGGATGATATTTTGATCTACTTTAGGATAGAGAAGAAACAAAAGATTTGGAGTATTCGACTCATGATTTGGAGTTGGTGGCGATAATGTTTGCTTTTAAGATTTGGAGGCCTTATTTATTTGGAGAAAGGTTCAAGCTATTCATGGACCACAAATCCTTGAAGTACCTTTTCTCTCAAAAGGATCTCAACCTTCACCTGTAGCGATGGTTGGAATTCTTGGCCTCCTACGACTTTAGCATTTCCTATACGCCCGGTAAAGGGAATGTAGTCACCTATGCACCAAGCGGAAGACATGTCAGTTTGGGAGAAATATTCCTAAAATGGATGCAGTTGGAGTATATTGCTGGCTATGACTTCAGACCTTATTGCAAGTTAAAGCCAGACATACCAGAAAGTTTGACCATCGGACCTGCTTTGATTGAGCAGATCAGAACTAGTCAGAGGTGAGACGCTAGGCCAGCAGAGATTATGGCAAAGATAGAGGAAGGAGTTGAGTCTAAGGAGATAAAGCAGTACGAACTCGATCGAGATCGTTAGCTCCGTAAGGACGGAAGATTGTTTTTTCTCGACGTTGATGGATTGTGAGATGAGGTACTACGAGAGTGCCATCACACCAGATTTACCATACATCCCGACGGTAATAAGATGTATTGTCATATGAAGCAGACCAATTAGTGGGATGGGATGAAGAAGGATGTTGGGACATTCATCTCAATGTATATGAAATAAAAGTTGGTGAAGGCAAAGCAGAAGAAGCCAAGTGGATTGCTGCAATGTACCAACCTCGCTTTCTACATCGTATAAATAAATTTATTTAAAATAAAAATGTTCAGATTTGATTTGTGATAATTAATATCTTTAAAATAAATTCTTATTTGTTTGAAGTCTATATGATAAAATATTTTGTTTTAACAAATTGAATTGAATTAGTAAATTCATTTCGAATAATTTATTTTAATATTAAAAATGTTTTAATTGAATATAAAATATTTTTAAGGTGTAAATAATTTTTATGCTATTAAAATAGTGAAAAATAAACGATAATTGAAATGAATGAAATTAGGTAATCATTAAAATATAATTTGTTAAATGAGGAGTAAATCAATTTATATTGGATGAAATTCATTTATAAATAAAATGCAAGAATTTAAGTTTAATTTGAGTGTGGAGAAAATTAATTAAACTAGCCCAAAATTAACTAGCCTAAGCCCATTCAAACTTCATTCCTTCCTTCTTTTAGCAAAACCATTTTCTACTTCTAGTACAGCCCAATCCCTATAGATCCATCCCGGCTTGATTCCAAAAAATCAGAAATTTGCGACATGAAAAAAAATGGTGCTCGATTCCACTCGAGCTAGGCAACGTCGACGAACGCAGTAGGCAGGCCGAGGTGTCATGATGGTGGTAGGGCGACTGGAGATGGATCCGCTTTCATTTATTGGCTTGTGTTGGTTGGTGATCGATCGATGTAAGAAGAAGGGGAGGCTACGATGTGGAATGGCGATGGCAAATTGATGTTGCGATGGAGGGGTGCGGTCGCGATGTAGTGTTGTAGACAATGGAGGTGTGAGGTGTAAACGACGTTAAAGCCTACCAGAGGCGGCTTCAGGCGATGAAATTGAAGGTGTTAAGCCGGTGCTATTGCTGGAAAGTGCATGTGGTGGCAGTGATTGGGTGTTGTAAGGCAGTAGCTGAGCATGTGCTCTTCAGTTCTTTAAATCGGTGAGTTTTCTACGCTCACAACTATATTGTTACAACTATTCATATTAGATATTTATCCCATATATCGTTTGGATTATTTGGTTGAATCGAATGGTTTGAATGATTGTTTGTGATTGTTGTTTGGATTGTTGGGTATATTGGTATTGTAATTGGTTGATTGCGATGGTTGGAAGTGTCAATTTGCTGATTGCAAATTGAATTATGTGTGTGTGTGTGTGTGTGTTTTTTTGTATGTCGATATGTATGATTTTATAGATAACCGGAGTTTGATGGAACTCGACTCGGGTCACATGATAAATTCATAGTGGTGATTGGTGATTGGTTAATAAATATTCTTAGAGTAATTTTATTCCATAAGTTATATATTTAGATATTTATTTATTTTCTTATTTTAAAAAGATGTTTTGAAAACTTTTGAAAAAATTTATTTAAGGGTTTTGAAATTTTAATAAAAGTATTTTATAAATAATTTACTAAATTTTATTCAATTAGCTATTTTTATACTCACAAATATAGTTTGAATCATAAATATAAATATAGCTAATTTTTGGTTATAAAACTCTATTTTTTAAATCAATATTATCATATTTTTTAAGTTTGGAATTGTTTTAAAGGCAAAATAAAATATAATGCTATTTTATAAAATATATTATGAAAATAATAATATTACCTTTAAGTGATATTTTATTATAAAGGTTATTTACTCTTTTAAATATTTTAGAAAGAGTTTTCAAACCTCGGAAAAATATATAATTCCTTTTATACAATATTTATAAGATTTTGGATATGTTTTGAATAAATAAAAATCTCTTTTTATAAAACTGTAATTCTCATTATGGTATCATTTAAAAAAAATGTTTTAAATTCTAATTAGTTTATTATAAAGTAAAGATTTTGAATTATAGTTTATATTTATTTTGAAGTTTATAAATTTATTTAAAAATAGTAACTAATTATAGAAAATTATGGAAAGACTTCTATCAAGGATCTTTGATTTGTAAAGTGACCTTGAATGGTTTAAAATACATAAGTAAAGATTTGGAAAAGAATTTTCGCATTCAAATCTTTATTTTGGAATCGTATAAATAAAGTCAAAGTACCATTCAATAAATAATCTATTTTAAAGATTCTTATTGATTTCATAATATAAAATTGATTTAAGAATTTTTATTTTAATTTATAAATTTATTGAAAATAAATTTATATTTGTTTTAAATAATAATTTTCTAATTAATATTTAAGTATGTTAAAGTGTACTTTATAATTTATATCCTTACTCATGAATTATTAAAGTGTGCTTTATATGCACACACACACACATATATATATATATATTAAATATTTGTTTAAACGTTTAAAGAATGTTTTTGTTGAACTTTATTATTATTTAATTTTTGAATTAAATTTGGATTTTTATGTATGATTTCTACATTTTCTGATTTCTCATTTTCCTATACTTATTTTGATATCATGAATGATTCACCGTTGATATTGATTTGATTTGAGATTTTGATATGATACGATGATGACACCCTTCTTTGTGATTTCGTGATATTTAATTCTATGTGACGAGGAATCTGAATAAATGGGGTTATAATACTGCCTGATATGAGACTTTCGGTAATATTTCTGTGGTTGTTCTTTGGACTCATTATATAGAATATTGTGGAAGTTGAGTGTAGTTTATGAGCATTGAGTAAACAATTGAGCATCACACGGTGGTATGGGACATTGATGTGATACTTATTCAGATATTCATTGTAAGTAGATGCCACTTAAGTGATGGGAACTAGGATATTATGATTATACTTACATAAGGTGATGCTTACTACAGAGCAAACTCATGGATAATTGAGTTATGGGGGAGTACCCATATACACATATATAGTCATAGATATTATCTACTTGTCTATCATGAAGTGGTTCGGGATATGATTAGGAGTTCGTGAATCAGATTGCCAGTGTCCATCCTGGTAGCCTGATCATGGGGTCGCACCTAGATATGTGACACCTTTATTATATATTAGATGCGCATCATGAGTTTTTAGAGAAGGGCAGTTAGCCCTAGCCCTTTTTTTTCACCTGGGCCTGCAGTTAATTACTATAAGGGCATGGTCCGGGATCATGATGTAACACCCTTAATTTTGATTAGCATTATTTAGGATATTTAATTAGACAAATTAAATGAAATAATGTAAAAGGATAAATCACAAGATTGATTTGGTTAGCTTTTATTAGCTAACTGCTATTACAAGATTGATTTGGTTAGTTTTTATTAGCTAACTACTATTACAAGATTGATTTGGTTAGCTTTTATTAGCTAACTGCTATTACAAGATTGATTTGGTTTACAATATAACTTTATAGCTTTTATTAGCTGACTACTGTAACAAAATTGATTTGGTTTACAATATGATTGAATGGTCTTAGTTAGATCTAAATCACAAGTACTTGGAGGCAACCGAAGAATCTCAGTTGCTCCATTGTGATTGTTGTGTGGGAGAAGAAGAGTAGTAATGGCAGAACTGCAGCAGTCAGTCCAGAGAGCAGATGGTATGGTATTTATAGGGGTTGGAGAGCACTTGGGCCAGAGCCACTTTGCCAGAAGCCTGTAGTCGCCATGCAAAGGAAGCCCAAGAAGCTTGGAGGTTATCTGAGCAAACTGTTTGGATCAGTATGGATCCAATTAGATCGGATAGGTCCAAATAGTTAAGCAGTTTTTATGCTTCAATTACTTGGCTACCTTTCTTACTTCGTTTTGATGCTCTTCATGTGATTTCGTAGCTTATTGACTTGTTTCAACGATGATTCATCTGTGGGTTAGATTGAACTATATTCTAAGTCAGATGAACCTTCACCCCTTAAGCTTGGATCTTTGGAATGCTACCAAACTTGTTGCGTGAGCTTAGTAGAGGCAGAGAGTCACAATACAAAAGGAATGGGGGCATATATGAGCAACTTATTCGAATCAGTACCGATCCAATTGGATCTGATCGGTGCCGATCCGAAAAGTTTGCTTATTTTTAGGCTAAACTCTTTGTATACTCTTTTCTTTCTTTCTTAGACCTTCAGGTAAAGTTTTGAGTTGTTATGGCTTAGCTTGAATGTTCTAACTCCTTTTAAATTCAACTGGATTAAAAACCCAGTTAGAGTACGCTCTCGTTGAAAACAAGGTTTGCTCTGGAATTGACTATCCTTGGGTTTTCATTCTAAGGTGTTTAATTTATCGTTTCTAGCTATCTTGAAAAGCTATATAAAAAGTACCGGTTAATTGTTCAATCCTTAGTAAGGATCTTCATTGTTTGTGATTACTGAGGGGTCTTGACATGATAATTTCCAGAATGAACACGAACATCGAGTAGGATGCGTAGAGTAAATTTGAGTCCATTTGAAGGAGTATGGTTAGCCTTCAGTATGAATCTTCATCGCTCGTTACTATGAAGCAATCCGAACCTGATATCTTCGGGGATGCACATAAACATCAAGAAGGTCGTGCTGAGGAATTTGGAGTGGAACGGGTGAAATAATTTGAATCGATACCAATTCGGGTACTTGGATATTTTTTTAATATGTAGCTAGACCGACCTCTTCTCTTCACTTTCATTTTTCTTTCATTTCTAGCCGATCCGATCCGAGCTCTCCAAACCCCAAACGAGCTGATTCAACCTTCACTGCCACCGATCCTCACTCCCTCCACCGTTGCTACCTGGAGCCCCCTTCGCGGCTGTCTAGAGCTATCGTTGACCATCACCAGAATCCTTCCCATGCCAAACACCATCGATCCAATCCAATTCCCAACCGGCCGATCCAATCTACAAGGTTGGTGTTGATGGATTTTGGTGTACCGGTGATGGTTAGCAACAAAGGTTACAGAGTTGTGTTTGTGATGGAGATGGTGGAAGATTCGAGTTGATAACGACTTTGTGGAAGAAGATTGTAAACCGAGTTTTGAATTTTAATGAAAGCTAGGGTTTTTCCCCGGTACTCGATATGTTTTGCTATCTTCATCTATGGAGTTATAATTGACTTGCACCAAGTTATACAGTCTATTCTAGCACAGCGTCTTGTGGGTTGATTTGGATTTTTTGGGAGGTGAAAATAGCTTAGGGTAGCGTCTTGTGTGCAGCTCATGCTGTTATCACCTTCCGGAGAACTAATATCGACTTATGCTGAGAATTCTTTACTTTATTTGGACCTATCGATCTATATTAGCTCACTTCAGACTGAACCTGTCATTGCACAGTCGGCGTACCTGGAATGGGAAGGGCTTTCCATGTCCCTTCGAACAACGGATCCGTTATCGATCGTTGATCGATAACGGGTAAGTATAGAAGAAATGAAATTAACGGGTGATACAGATCACTCTTTCTGGTGTGAATGAGCGATCTACACGAAATGGTTTGTTCACAGCGTTTAGGGCACTCGACCCATTCTTACTTTGATTACCCAGCACACATACTCCCGGTTAACACTTGGAATCCACTCAGTGGTTGATACACGTCAATTATCTCCCAGATTTCAAGTGTCAACCAGTTAAGGGTCTATAGTTTAGAGTTAGGCGTACCTGACCATTTTGAACACAAGCTTTCTTATATAGAATGACATACAAATCTTCTCATCGCCAATCAGTTGAGGGGGGCTCACCTCTTTCTGAAGCAGAGTCATCGTCGATCCTAGCTGGATCCGCCGTTTCCATAACTTCAGGTCAATATGGTTATTTGATTTCAGTCGGTCCCGCCGTCGATCGCACTCGTCCTAATTTCAGAGTCTTGCTTGATCCTTCGAAGAAAGCTCCTACAATTCGTACGCATAGGATGTTCCAAAGAATTTGCTCGTAATATGGTATCCCAGAGGATGATGTGCTTCTGCCATCGAGAGAAGAATTTGCTCATAGGCCACCTTTTGGATACGTGGCTTGCCACCGATATATTTGCATCTACGGTACAATGCCCCAATTCAATCACCTCTTAATGACAACACTTCAGAACATAGGGTCGGCCCCATTCCAGATTCTTCCAAATGGATACGCCATGCTGACGTGCTTATATGTTTTGTTCATGCGGATGCTTAATTATGCCTCGAGCTTCTCTGAGCTGCAGTATCTTCTATTGTTCAAGAAGAGAGAGGCTAATCCATCACTTGTTTATATTGAAGCGCAACGTAGCTGGAAACTTATACTGGATCTTCCCAGCAAAGTTCCTTCATTTAAGAATCAGATCTTTTTTGCTAAGTGTCCAAAAGGATCACCCATTTATGGACTACGAGGGATAAGTCTCCTTTACCATGCTTGGAGTTTCCTTTAATTTCTGTAAGTTTTCTGAACGGTCATATATTCCTTGCGGTTCTTTCAAAAATTAACAAGGACCTAGCACTCGGCACCGTCCATAGCACCTTGAAAGCGATTGATGCTCTAGAGCACACGATTAGATCCTTGCTCACAGATGAGAACCTTCGCCGATGTGGGCTTTTACACCGTGGGGGATCCATTGGATTCATTAGCTCTCCTTCCCGCTCCAGTGCCTGAACCCATTCTATTTCCTATTCCTATGGTTCTGGTGAAGAAGATGATGATGATGATAAAGAAGAAAGTGGCCCATCCGATGGGTTAGAAAAGACCCCTGAGGAGATCAAAATTCAAGTCGGGGTTAACTGTCCACCCAAAATGCCATCGATTCCAGAAGAGAAAGAGGAAGAGTTCATTCAATGGAAGGGCAAGGCTTCGCTTATTAAAGAGAAGGAGAAGGAGAAATCAATGAGGAGCATCCTCGAAATGAGGAAGAAATAGATTGGTACACTGATGTGGATGACGTCAAATTAGGCGATAAGGCCTCAGAATTAAGCCCTAGTCATGCACCCTTACCTTCTTTGAAAGAGCCTATTGAGGGAGGTTCTCCCAAGAATGAGCCTGTATCCAGCTCTCTACTGGAAGGTGCCGACATTGATTTGGGAGATACGAGTAACATTTTTGTGAATATGGGTAACTTGATGGATGACTTTGCTTTGGATGGGTTGCCTTCCCAGTTTACTCAGATCATCCCTGCAGGAAGCAATGTTATGACATCAGTTGGTTACCGATCTGGTTTGTGTATTCCACTGGGGTCATTAAATTGCACCACACACTTCACTAGGATCACACACTTTATATTATTATTATTATTATTTTAGGATGTTTTATTTCATAAACGCCTTTTTCCTAAAGCCATTTTATCGCTTACTGCAGGAATCATGTCTCATGGTCTTTACAACAATCTTGATCGAGTTTTGGAGTCCTAGCATTCGCAGAGACAATTTTCAAGGTACCATGCTCCATGAGAGACTAATGAGGTGAGGAGAAGGAGGAAGGAGAGAGAGGCGGAAGAACGTTGCCATGTCGAGAAAGATCAAGGCAGAGATCGGAGAAGTGGCAACGAAAAGAGGAAGAGCTTGACTGAGCGGGGAGATCCGTCAAAGAGGCTGAAAAGAGACTAAGAATGAGAATCCGCTTCACAGCCTCCTACTTCATATGGGACAAATGTCCCTACTTCCAGTGTCATGGCCTCTTCCACTCATACCGTCATAACCGCCATTCCCTAGATTTCTAGGCGTGCGCCCTACATTCTTCCTGCTGGTCCCCCGCATCTACAAGTTGCATTCCCTAATTTGTTCTTAAGGAGGGTTGTGTTTGATAAGTCCAATCTGAAATCAATTCGTGTCGAATCTTATTCACCCCATTTCCAAGCAATTTAGAGCGGTTTGGAGCAAGTTGAAAGGTGGGAAAATTATGCATATAGTTGGCTACTGTTAACCTGAACAACTACCAAAAATCCTCTCATTTGGGTCCGAAAAGGATGAGTACGAGAAGTAGCTCGCAGATCACAATGTGGAGATCAAGAGGCTAAAGAAAGAGAGAGATGACGCCCTCAAGAGGGAGAGGAAAAGTGCATCTTTGCTTAAGGGGCTAAAAGAATCCACTGACCCAGCTGCAATCATACTTAAAGATGAGATAAAGAAGTGCCATACGGAAGAGGCGGCTTTAAAAGAAAAGTTGAGGATAAACGAGACAATGGTTGATGTAACATCCCGCCTTTTTGGACAATTTAAATCAACGATAACCACACACGTCAGACTCAAACCATACAGAAGGGCAGATTGTTATTGGGGTGAAAAAGAAAAGGCAGAGAGAAAAAAACAAAACAGAATCTTGCAGCGGAATGACAAAATATAATAATCAAAATAACAGTTGATGAAGCTGTTTACAAAACATTTGATTATATTTATACAACACAGAATCAAAGTTACACACAACGGAGATAGATAACAATGCAGCGGAACAGTATGGTGCAGTAGGAATCATATAATAAATAATAATAATAATAAAATCTTCGTCTTCATTCTCCAGAAATAAGGTCTTCAGATCCTGAAATGCTCAAGCTAACCCGAGCGAATTGAAAAGACAAAACACTCGAGTCGGAACTAAAAAGATCTTATGTGAGTTAAATCAATAGTAAATAAATATGAGTGTAAACAGCGTCGGAGATGTTTATGGGGTTTGACATCTCCTATCCAGTGTCTAACGTGAGTGCAGTAACTTAAGAGATGTTCGAGATTCACATCTTCTATGGATCCGTTAGTCTATCTACTATGTAGTACAATACGCTATTATAACATGTCTACAGTAAGATAAACTATTCAAATAGCGTTAAGGCGTTACCCATATCCCCTTTAACACATTTTATAGGTATGCCAATAGTCTATACAGTACCTTAACTCCCCGTAACCTGGAGCCGCCAGAGGATACCACATAGGTACGACATAAAACAAACTCGTAGAAGGCGCGCTAGGGTAGGTGACACGGCACAACTAGGCAATGCCAGGGTAGATATACCAATTACACTTCTGGACTGTTGGTAACGCATAGCCGCAACTACCGCCCAACTCGAAACACACTCCCTAGTAAAAATTGAAGGGTGGCCACCAAATAAATCGCAAAGTCAGAATATAGTATCGATGGAATGTGTCCGATCAGAGGAGCTACCTCATTGGCCCGTCAATTTCTCCTGTTTTAGCCACCTTATGCCAACTCACGGGAGTCGGGTCCATGTATATACCTCATATAGGATCATCGCCACCATCCTACTTCATTCTGGAATCCCCACCGTGTACACGGTTATCAAAGTGGTTTTCGGTATCGACAGAGAGTATGCCCATATCTGATCCCGGTCTCTTTAACAACCAATCGCTTATTACACACCGGATGGTTCTTTTACATTTCCAAAATCATTTCATAATTGATATCAAAATATCATATTCAATTCAAACCATATCATTTTCGAAATCATAACTTACTTTCGAGATTATATCACATTTAGATCATAGTTTGAATTTATATTTCCTTTCAAAAGTCATATTTCCAAAATAGGTTAAACCCTCATTTCAAAATTATCATATTAAACCAAATATGCTATTTAGATCCCAACTTAGGTTATAATGTCGCTTAACCACATTCACTTTAAAAATCGAGAATTTGAATATAAACCCATCCATTTTACTTAGTTTGGAATTTAGAAGAAAATAGTTTTAAATAGTTATAAATAGTTAATATAGATTTAAAAATAGATTAAATATAATTAAAATAGATTAAATAGCTTTAAAATAGATTAATTAGATTTAAATAGGTTAACATAGGTTAATTAGTTTAAAAGTTGAAAATCTTAATAATTAAAGTCTTTAAAATAATATATTTTTAAAACAGTTTATAAAAAAAAACATAAATTTGAAATTTATATCAATTTAAACTATTTATTCCATTTTAGTACATTTGGACCATTTTAATATCCCAAAACCCGATTTCAAATTTTCCAATTCCAATTCTCAATAAAATATTTAATTCAATATCGCCTCCAATCCATGTTCGAAATATCAATTTAAATTACTCCAAATTAAATATATTTCAAAGTTATATTTCAAACAACTTAAAATAATTCAATTTTGAAAATTTTCACTTTTTATTCCAAATTCAACTTTGAAATTTCAATTAAATCCTTTTAACAATATCTTTAAACCAATTCCAATTTTATCATAAACTTAAATTTCGATAATAATTCAATTCGTATAAATCAAATTTTTATTTCAAAATATCATTTAAAAGGATTCAAAAATTTAAAGCTTTAAAATTATTTAATTTAACCAATCTGATGTCCGTATATAATTCTATACCCTAGGGTCAAGTGATACTGATATTTATCATTTCAATCCGCAATTTAATATTTACGGTTATATACCATTTCAAACCGCAATCCCGAAATAATAATAATAAAATCCATAAAATCGCTCGTGTCTATCATTTCAACCCATAACGATTTTTCCTTAATCTATTGATCATTCGGGTATGTATCATTTCAACCCATAGTGAACTTGCAATTTATAACAATATAAAATACAATATCCATTCATCCAATATCAACAATTAACATCCATCACAATCATCATCCAACTTAATCAATAAATATCAATATAGAACTGATAATCAATAATAGGTATTTAACTGGCAATTTATATTCAATAATAAATTAATAATGATTTAATTCAAATAAATTCAAATTAACTGAGATGATGATTTAAAATATACCAAACAGTCATAAATAAATTTCTAATCACATCCAAAAATTAATTTAACTAACATAAGAAATTTCAGAAGTTGTGAGTGGGTTAAAACACTCACCTTTGAATTTAAATCGAATTTAAATTCAATTTAAGCCCAAAATTTTAACAGTCTCCGAATTTGCCCAAACCAGCGTCCAAATGTCCGGAATTTTACTGTGATCCCAATGCAAGAAACTACGTGTGAAACGGACATCGTATGCAAAAGTATGAACATTTGAACATTAACGATTTAATAATAAATTTAAATAAAACAAAACAATAGAAGATCACCCACTCACAGACACGTCAGCAGCTCTGTTCGATCTTGTTTCCAGGCTCGCTACAACATTCGAACGCAACAAACGGCCCACCACCATGTGACCAACCGCACCGCCGCACCTGCCCTGAGGCGCCGTCTCCACCTGCGCAAGCCTCCCCTCGTGCCTCGCAACGAACGCCAACGCCCCTTGCCTCGATATATGCACATCTGCCACTGTTATCATTAAACCCTAATCGAATTATGGTCGGTGATCTGGCCGTCATCTCGTCCAACAAACCATGCCGATGAGCTTCCCTCAGTCCTCTCCATACAACGGTACCATTGATTTGGCAATCCATCGAAGTTGATCGTCGCGTGATGAACGGCCGTGGATTGATTTGCGAATTCTGGGAAAACGATGACCAGAATCGAAAAACGAATACCACCAGTGAACTACGCTCGTTGAGAGCTTCGAATTGATATAAAATCTGATAGTGTTTGAGGAGTTTGAATTTTTGATTTTATTTTTGATTTGCAATTGGATAATTTAGGGTTTGTCTGCCATTAGAAAGAGCGGAACAAATGAAATTGCATGTACAAACAAACTGAGTTGAGAAACACTAGGGTTTATAACAGGATATTTATAGATAGGTCGGAAAATAGAAAGAACGGATAAGATTTGATTATAACGTTGAACGATAAATGGCCCGAAAAGCCCGTTCTGTATCCAGAACGAAAATGGGTAATCCCATATATCAAAATAGATATTTTTGGTGATTTTAAAATCAATGAAATAGGTTTCAAGTCCTAATTCTATCGTATGAAGAAGTTATGTTAAAATCTGCTTATTTCAAATTGATTTCAACTGATTTCAATTAAATTTATTTATAGGCGTTTCGAGTCCGTTCGATCAAACTACAAGTCCGATTGTTACAAAACTTGAAATCCTATCATAATTCACCGTTACAGATCCGATGAAATTGGTTTTGTCAAAATCCGAGTCAGTGGCCAAAATGGCTATTTTTCAATTAATTAAATAAATCAATATTGAATTAATTAAGTCGAATTTTCAATGTCAATTCTATGGTTAACAAATTTTACCATCTTTGATTTCTTTAACATTCACAAAGTTTTAAACAAGTTTAGATATCAAACTAAAGTTAATTCATTTAACAATTACAGTGTTTAATTTCCATTGTAATTGATTTCAATTATTTATAATTAATTCCAATAAATTGATTTGATTCAATTTCAATCCTTTTTTTTATTTAAATCAATTATTATTCTATAAACAAGGTTAACATTTGTTTTACATTCCATTGCCTTAATATATTCCAATTTCCTTCTTTTATTTGTATTAAGGACTATATTTCAATTATTTTGTAATTTTGTCAATTACACACATTAATTAAGATTTTAAATCAAATTAATTATATTTATCTTAGTTCCATTCTTTTATACATCAATTATTACTTTATGAATAAATTAACATTATTTCCCAATATTAACTTAATTTACATTAACATAACATTTAATTACATTTATTGAAATTTATTAACAGGCTAAATAAATAGGTAACATACAATAATTGTTACCATTAACTTTTAATTACACTTATAAGTTATTATTAACAGCAAATGTTACAATTGCTTACATAACACTGTTTTTGTCCAATTATCATTAATTATATACTGATTCATCAATTAGTTCAATATTAACACTTGTTTCCTTATATTCAATTTATAGCCAAGTATAACATTTAAATTTATTTTCATTAATTGGCATTTCATTCAATTCATTAATTATTAACTTCAATTAGCATTGTTTACCTTGCATTCTAGTTATTACTTCATTAATATAATTCACAAATTTTTATTTCTTTCAGTATTTAATAACAAAATTTATTAAATTAAACAATTTTAATTATCGAAAATTTTACGGGTTGTTACAGTTGAGATGTGGAAGAAAACCATCGCCGAGCAGGCTTAAGAAAATTGCTTCTTCGCGAACAAATTTTGAATTTGGATGATGAGAAGAAACGGCCGGCGGTAGAGAAGGCTAACACGGATGCCATCTTTTCAAAGCTTCAAGATACCTTCACAAAGAAGATGGAAGGCTTGGATGTTACTATTTTGGGCTTCTATGTCAACTCCATGCTGCATCAAGGGAGTCTTAGTTACTTGGGTCCGTTGTTCCCTCGTACGCTTGTTGTAGTCTGAGAAGAGATTCTGCCTCGATTTCAAGACATGGTTGGCAGTTATACCAAAGAGGAGTTGGTTCAAGCATATCTGAATGAAGAGTCCCGCCAAGCTTTAGCGGAGGGCCATGAAATCTTGAGACTGGGGAGGGAACGAGAAGCTATTGATGCCGCAGCTACCGCTAAGGCTATAACCGGGCATTTTCCTTCAGGCCTTGGTGAGCCGTCTTCACATCATCGCAATGATGAGGGGATTGTTTCTACTTCTCCTGTGATTGTGCAGCCATCAGAAGAGGGCAATGGCGAGGGCTTCAAAGTTGTGGCGCATGAACAAACCCCCACAACAGGTGATTTTCTTATCTCTTCCGTGTTTGAAGACTTCCAATTTACGCCGGATGAAATTACCGAGATAATCGCCCTTTATTCTCATATTATAGATCAACCCCCTCTTCCTACCGAGTTACCTCCTCCTTACGGTGCTAGATCTACTACCATTCTTACCGCATTAACTATCGCCTCCGCATTTGGCTCACAGCTCGGTTCGCACTCCGAACAAATTG
Source organism: Allium fistulosum (assembly GCA_030737815.1). Classification (NCBI taxonomy): domain Eukaryota; kingdom Viridiplantae; phylum Streptophyta; class Magnoliopsida; order Asparagales; family Amaryllidaceae; genus Allium; species Allium fistulosum. Next base: position 878,522,930 of record CM060902.1, on the reverse strand, counting down.
CAGCGTTGCATGGTTTGGATGACCCCTTTGTATCTCAAGAGGAGGGTTTGGCAGCTACTGACACATGGGAGCAGGCAGATCAAGCTATCCAACTGGACAAAGTAGAGACCGGGCAGCCGAAGACCGTGCAGTAGATGGTAGGGGTGAAGCAGGAGAAGGTTAAAGAGCAAAAATGTCATCAAAGAGTTCTCACAAATCTCGCAAGCACAAAGGCAAAGGAGGGTCTTCCAGTGGCACTGTTTCAGAAAGCGAGATCACCCCAGGAGGGAAGAAGCTTGAGAAGTTGCCGATCAAAGGAGGGAAAGGCGGCAGGGGAGGTAGTGATAAAAAGTGATGATCTATTCATGTAACTGTGAAGTGGAGCTTTTGCGTTTTGGTCATTTTTGTACAAGTGCAGAGTCTGCACTTAGCATTTCTTCTTGTTGCAACAATGGTGTTTGTATTTTCCTTTCTTTGACCAATATTGTGCGGGTACGATGCCCGTAGTTTGTTGCTGTACATGAAAAAACATTATAAGTAATCAAATTGTTGAAATTTTGATTGTAACTTCACTTGTCTACTTATCTACATTTCATGCACTGTTTCCTCTTTATACCACTGTTTTTTATGCATCATGATTTTGTATATGTGAGTAGTCATTGACATTTTTCCTGTACTATTTTTAGTCTCATAATTACTGCTAAAATTCTTTGTTTGGGGTAACAGAAATGTGAAGTTTTTGCTACTTTGGTTGACTGTTGGTGAGTGTGTGCCCCCTAGTTCACGGGACTGTTTACTCTGAATACTTGATATGAGACTGGGTGCCCCTTGTGGTCTTCTGGATGCCCCCAGTCGGATTCCTATCTTTGGGAACTTCTGGTTTTATTGTCCTTATTTTAGATATCCCATTTTGATTTCTGACTTAAGATATCCATGAAGCTTCTTTTTTAGGTGGCCATATGGCGAGTGATTTACGCACTTAAGAATTTTACTAAGTGATTGGTGATGCCAGAGCAACACCGATCACTTAAAATACCGTTAAGTGATTCCATCGCAATACTAAGTTAAGGCTATTGTGTACATGTGTTGCTCCTCGGATGGCCATTTCTTTAGCTTCGGAAGTGGCGCGTGGCTTTTTGTAATATGAGAGTTCCTCGTCTTTGGATGCAATTTTGTCGATCCAAGTAGTGGTATGCAGCTTACGAAATGTACATAATGGGATCGAGGTTTGCCCGATCGCAGTTTTGCAAACCAAGAAGCGATGTGTGACTTATGAGATGCGCCGTTTGGGTAACTGTGTTCGCTTGGACATGATTTCGTAGTCTAAGAGATGGTGCGTGGCTTATGAAATGCGCAACTTTGATTCGAACCTTCCCAATATCACCGGAGCAACACCGGTTCTTAGAAGGCAAGGATCGAGTTTTGTCGATCCAACGGTTTGAGTAAATTTGCTTCCATCGACTCGGTGGGTAGATGAGGCGTACTTGAGCATGGTTCCATCATCTTAGTAGCGATCGGATGGTTTTGAGTCAATTTGACCCCGTCGACTCGGCAGGTTACTTATGCTAACATGATTTCATAGGTTCAGAAAGCAAAGCAATTTCATTAATTGAAATAAAAGTTGGGCAAGTTCTGCCTATTTATAATGCCTCTGGTATCCCGGGATGGCTTATTTGCGTAAAATAGGAAATTCATAAGATAGTCGACGCAGCGATTAGTTGTTCCAACTAGGGGGAATTTGGGTTCCATCAATGGTTGTTAGCTTGAACATGTCATCCCCTAGCTTCTGGCTGATCATATAGGGTCCTTCCCAGTTTGGTTCGAATGCTCCTAGTATAGAGTAGACCCGTTTAAGGATAAGGTCTCATACTTAGAAGGTTTGGTTACAGACCTTGGAATTGAAATGTCGTGAGACCCTTTTCTGGTGAGCGGCAGTCCTTAGCTTGGCTTCTTCCCGCTTCTAATCAAACATATCAAGCGATTCGAACAAGATCTGATCATTCTATCGTGGATTGAAGTTTTGCCTTCGATGAGAAGTGACCTCCAGTTCGACTGGGATCATTGCTTCTGAACCATATGCCAGGGCGAATGGAGAGTGACCAATTGCAGATTTGTGTGTTGTTCTGTAAGCCCAAAGTGCAAGTGGAAGTTCATCAACCCAATTTCCTTTAGCTTTAGTTAGCTGCTTTTTTATGGTGGATTTGATGGTCTTGCTTACTATCCACTTGCCCATTTGCTTGCGGATGTGCAACAGCGGAGAAGCTTTTCTCGATTCGGAATCATTTACAAAATTCTTTGAATTCAACGCTTTCGAATTGAGTCCCATTATCCATAATGATTTTTTATGGCACTTTAGACCTGCAAATAATGTTTTTAGTAACAAAGTTAGCAACTTTCTTTTTGGTAATTGTGGCCAGCGATTCCGCTTTGGTCCATTTGGTGAAGTAGTCAACAACAACGATAGCGTATTTGGGTCCTCCTTTGGCTATCAGCAATACACCAATCAAATCGATTCCGCAGATCCCAAATGGCCACAGGCTGACTATCTGTGTTACCTCTACTGAAGGAGTTCTTCTGATCTTGTCGAATCTTTAGCATTGGTTGCACCGTTTGGCATAATCCGCTACATCCCGGTTGACGTTGGCCAAAAATACCCATATCGGAGAACTTTCTTTGCAAGAGTTTTCCCCCCTGTGTGATCTCCGCAGTTGCCTTCAATAATTTCCCTGAGGATTTTTCGAGCTTCACCCATAGTCACACACCTGAGCAAGGGAGTAGATAACCCCCTTCAGTAGAGTATTCCATCCTGTATTACGAACTGTGGTACCTTTAGAATGAGCTTTTCTCATTGGTTCCTGTCTATGAGGAGTGTTCCTCTGAGCATATAGTCCTTGATCGGTGTCATCCATGTCTCTAATTCTTCGGTCGTTTCGAAAATCCAATCGATATCCATCTTGCCTATACTTGGGGTAGTTAGAATTTCAATTGGGACCAGTTCCATTGACTGAGCTTCTCCGGAGTTAGCCAATTTAGCTAGATAGTCCGCCTTCATGTTTTGTTCCCTTAGGATATGAGTTATGTGTAATGATCAATGTCGTTCAGCAATTCCTGCACTTTGGATAGATACGGGGTGAGGTTCTCTCCTTGAGCTTGATATTCACCTCTCACACGACAGACGACTAGCTAAGAGTCGCTATAGATATGTATGGACTTTATCCCGAGTTCCTTTACAACTTTCAGTCTGGCTACCAATGCTTCATATTCCGCTTCATTGTTTGTTGTAGGGAATTCCAAGCATAAGGCGTAGCAAACGAATCGTTCTTCGGGAGTTTCGAGCACGACGCCTTCCCCCGAGCAAAAGTGTTTGATGCACCGTCGACAAACAACCTCCAGTGCGTCTCCACTTCTGGAGTAATTTCTTCTTCGTTATCTCATATTGTACACTCAGCAATGAAGTTTGCCAGTGCTTGCCCGTTGATCGCCTTTCAAGGATGGTAAGTGATTTCATATTGACTCAATTCAATGTTCCATTTGATAAGCCGTCTGGAAGTCTCAGGGGGAACAACACCTGCTTCAAGGGTTGATTTGTTAGTACTTTGATCGGGTGTGCCTAGAAGTATGGTCGTAACTTCCTGGATGCAATTAATAAGCAATAGGATAGTTTTTCCAACTTTGGATAATTCTTCTCGGCTCCAGTGAGCTATTTACTAATGTAATATATGAATCACTGGACCTTAGCTTCTTCATGTAAAAGTGGAGTGGGGCAAGACTGCTAAGTAGGTAAACAAGTCTTCTCTGTCTATAGGCTTGGACATGATTGGCAAAGTCTCCATATGTCGCAACAGTTCTTCGAAGGCAGTTTGACAAGCCTGATTCCATTCGAAGTTCTTCTTTCCCTTCTTTGGCATGTCAAAGAACAATATACATTTATCGGTTGCATTTGAGATGAACCGGCTTAGCGCTGCAACTTTTCCATTCAAGCTTTGTAACTCTTTCTTGTCCTTGGGGCCTCGACTTCCCGTAAAGTGGTAATTTGTTCAGGATTAGCTTCGATGCCTCTGGCACTTACAATGAATCATAGGAACTTTCCAGAGGCTACCCCGAAGTGATTTAAATGGATTGAGTTTCATTCTATACTTACGAAGTATCTCTAACATTTCGGCGAGGTTGTCCAAGTGATTTGCGACTATACGCAATTTAACTAACATATCATCTACATAGACTTCCATAGTCTTTCTGATCTAATGTTTGAACATGGCGTTCACCAGTCGTTAGTAAGTTGCCCCAGCATTTTTTAAGCCAAATGGCATCACTTTGTAGCAGTATAGTCCCAGATCAGTGATAAAACTAGTGTTTTCCTAGTCTAGTACATACATCATGATCTAGTTATACCCCGAGTAAGCATCCATGAATGATAGCAATTCATGTCCTGTTGTCCCGTCCATAAGCTGGTCAATTCTAGGCAGTGGAAAGTTGTCCTTTGGGCAGGCTTTGTTTAGGTCTGAGTAGTCGATACAAGTTCACCATTTTCCATTGGATTACTTGACCAAGACCGGGTTGGATACCCATTTAGGATAGGTTGCATCGAGGATAAAGCCATTCTCCATCAACTTATTCACTTCTTCTCTTAGCACTTTGGACCGTTCTGGTCGTAGGCAACACCTCTTCTACTTCACTAGTCTATACTTGGGATCAATAATTAGTGCATGGCATGCATTCTCTAGTGACACCCCGCACATATCGAAATGCATCCAAGCGAATACATCTAGGTTGGCACGAAGAAATTTGATTAGTTCCTGTCGCATCTTGTTTCCAAGATGTGATCCAATTTTCAGGACCCGAGTTGGGTCATCCATATCGACTGAGACAGGCACCGTCAGTTCGGCTGGTGCTACCCGATCCTTCCTTGAACTCTTCTACCTAAGGTCCAAAGCCTTGTCGAATCGGCTATGGCCCCCAAGCCAGGGGCAGCTCTGTAGTAGTTATGTAGTAGGTTTGCGAATGTGGAGAGTTCTCCCCATATTCTTCCCGTTTCTTTTCTTCTAGACTTGTGTAGTTCTAAAACGTTACATTTTCTAATGACACTTTGGTCTCCTTTGATCACCCCAACTCCATTATCTATTGGAAATTTCATGGTTAGACACCACTCAGCTAAAGCAATCCTGAAATCTGCCAAAGCAGGCCGACCTAAGAAAGCATTGTAGGCAGACATTTCATTTACGATCACAAAGGTCTGGATGAGGATGACTCTTCGGTTGCCTTCCCCAAATTTTATGGGAAAATCAATTGTTCCGACAGGTTGCTTAGGTTCACCTGTGAATCCCTGGATCTTTATTCGACAAGCGGATATGTCTTTCATACTGATCTTCATCTGTTCAAACGTGTGTCTGAATAGGATATTGATAGAGCTTCCACGGCACCAATACTTGTCGGACCATGGCTGGTCCTATTCCTATCTTTACAACCATGGGGTCGAGGGTCGAGGGTCGAGGGTCGAGGGTCGGAGCTTCTATTCCTTCAGTGTCTTGATTCCAAAATACTATATCATCATTCAAGGTTCTATGCTACTTAGCAGGAGTTCCGTCTTCAACCGTGAAGCACGAATCTTTCAGAACATGTTTCTATGAGCTTACATATCGCTCCATTTCTCCCCAACTCTTCAGCGTGGGATATGGTCCTCCTAATGTTATTTCGATGATGAGTCTTTGGTCGGTCTGTCTAGATCCTTCTTCACTGGTTCCAGGTTTGTTTCCCCGATCTTTAGAAGCTTAGGGTGCAGCAGGCTGGTCAAGGTTTTATAGTTTCCTCACATACTACTGAAGCTTGTTTTCCCAAATCAGCTATTCAATCAGGTTCTTCAGGTGTCGGCACTCATTTGTGTTGTGACCATGTGTTTCATGGAAACGATAGTACTTTCCAGAATGCTTTTTCTGTTCATTCGCTTCCTTTTTAGGTTGTTTCTTGTACTCCTCCATTCCTTGTATCATAATGTAGATGTTTTCTGGAGTATCATTGAGCGGGGTGTAGTCTTCAGGCCTCATGCCTTTAAGTCGCTTGCTACCTCCGTTTCGCTTATTGGAATTCTGGTTCTTCCTTCTCTGGTTCCCATCCTTCCCCACGTTTCTTGCAACGATTCTGGAGGTGTTTGCGCCTTGGTTAGCTGCCATGCCATTCTGGCCATCGTTGGTTGGTTGTAGGTTAGTAGGTTTTCCTTCTAGCTCCTCAGTCTCTTCCAATCTCAAAATTGGCTAGCCTTTCGGTTAAAGTTGTTCCTAGTGGTATGTTGTTTAATTTTGATCCATTTTATGAATTCAGTGTCTGGGTGGATAGCGCGGACCAGGGCCATGAAGACCATATATTCATTTGGATTACTTACTTTAGTCAGCGTGGTGTTGAACCGACTCATGAAGGATTTCAAAGATTCATTTCATACCTGGAATTAGCCAGATAAGGACACAACGTCTTTTGTTTGTGCTGTGTGAAGCCTAAACTGATCAAGAAATTTTGTAGCTAATTCATTGAAAGTGGAGATGGATTTTGGCGGGAGCCTGGTGAACAACATAAAAGCAATTCCCTCTAGGAAGATAGGAAAACATATACATTGAACATCATTTGAAGCATTTGCTCCGTTCATGTACCAACTATACTTGTATAAGTGAGGTTTCAGATCTCTAGTTCCATCGTAAGACGGAATAGTCAGCATAGTAAACTTTTAAGAGTACTGTTCATTCAAAATGTCATCAGTGAAGGGAGTCCGGCTTGGAGCGAATCCCCATTCATCATCTCTCCTATCCTTACTTTCGTCTATCAAGCTCTTGATCATATCTGTGATATATGCCTCCGATGTCCGATAGTCCGTGGGTCGACTGTCAGCAACTATGCCAAATGTTTGATTTGGCAAACAATCTTGGTAAGTGGGCTGAAGCCTAGTCTCTCCTGTCTTTGAGAGAGCCACTCCATCAGAGTTTCGTTGGCTTGCGGTTGGTTGGAAAGGGGCAATCTGGGCTCCCTACCGATATTGAGTGCATTAGCATTTTCCTCCAACTTGTCGTCGTCAAATTGCTCACCATTTTCAGAGTTGGAGAGATCCACCGCTATATCTTCCCGTGAGGTTTTTGCCTCTAGATTCAAGTTTGTAGCAGGTTGCTTTGCAGTTGGCAGGGTGCTTTTGTTTCCTTCTACGATGATTCCCATGGCTCCATTCACCACTCATTTCTGCTTCTGCTTCCGTTTCTTCCGTTTAGGCCAGAAACGAAAGAATTTTCCTGCTCCATGGTAGCCGTGGATTATGGCATGGTTTTAGGAGAAACAAGTGATTGCAAGGTCAGGAGGGCATTTAATTTGTCTATAAGAGCTTTTTGGCTATTCTCCATCTTTTGGTTGATTTCATCAACCATCTTACTCAATTCGCCTTTAGTTATGACTTCATGTTGGGTAGAAGATCCCAGCACCTGACCTCTTGTGTTAGCTTTAGAATTTGCTCCAATTAATGGATTATTAGCATCGTTGACCTCAACTTACTGAGGATTGGTCACTTCTCCAGCTACAACAGGTTCTATGGATCTTCCGAAAGCAATTTCTCTTTCTCCCCACCATTGATCTTCAACGGCAAGCTTCAAACTTCTTAGAGCTGATTTGATGGATCTAGTTTCTGGATCTAGCGGATCCAAAGAGGAAAACTAGATCTATGCCTAAGTTCGATTCTCAAAGAAAGCACCAAAATGTTAACCCAAAAAATGGATCAACACCTGGGTTGAGTGTGAAAGCATCGGCCCTGTGTCTTAGAGCAAACAATATAGATAATAAATGTAAAAAGAGCAGAAATAGTAAAGAGACAAGAAGATTTTTATAATGGTTCGGCTGTTAGTGAAGCCTACATCCACTTTAAAGCTTTTATTAGCTAACTGCTATTACAAGATTTATTTGGTTTATAATATGGTTGAATCGCCTTAGTTAGATCTAAATCACAAGTACTTGGAGGCAACTGGAGGATCTCAATTACTTCTTTGTGACTGTCGCGTGGAAGAAGAAGTGTGAAGAGTAGTAATGGCAGAGTCGCAGCAGCCAGTCTAGATATCTCTTTCATGTTGCAGATGGGATGGTATTTATAAGGGTTAAAGAGCACTTGGGCTAGAGCCACTTTGCTAGAAGCCTGTAGTCGCCATGCAGAGGAAGCCCAAGAAGTTTGGAGGTTATTAGAGCAAACTGTTTGGATCGGTACCGATCCAATTGGATCGGATTGGTACTGATCCAAATAGTTAAGCATTTTTTATGCTTCGACTACTTGGCTGCCTTTCTTACTTCGTTTTGACGCTCTTCATGTAATTTCGTAGCTTGTTGACTTATTTTTATGATGATTCACCTGTGGGCTAGATTGAACTGTATTCTGAGTTAGATGAACCTTCACCCCTTAAGCTTGGATGTTTGGAATGCTACCAAACTTGTTACGTGAGCTTAGTAGAGACAGATAGTCACAATGCAAAAGGAATGGGGCATATATGATCAACTTATTCGGATCGATACCGATCCAATTGGATCGGATCAGTGCCGATCCGAAAAGCTTGCTTATTTTTAGGGTAAACTCTTTGGAGACGCTTGTCCTTCTTTCTTAGGACTTCTGGTCAGGTTGAGTCATTCTGGCTTAGCTTGAATGTTCTAACTCCTTTTGAATTCAACTGGGTTGAAAATCCAGTTAACACCATTCAAGGTGAATAATAGTTATGCATTTAATTTTTATGTTTTATTTTCAGTTTTAAGGGTAAATCTGATTCTTTTGCTAATATTATGCCATGTTATAGAGATTAGAATGATTATATGCTTATTGGTGATTTATGGAATCTAATTATGAAATTTAGTGATATGTCTGTTGGAAAACCTATCATATTATACCCAAACGACTTGAAATTTTGAGGTAATGTTATAAACATTATTATATAAGTGGGTTATTAATGTCATAATTTTCCAAGAAAGTGTGAATTTATTATGAATTTTCTAAGTTGAGAAAACGAGTTATTTTAGGTTTTAATTATTAAAAATAATTAAATAAAGTTTTTAGCCCTGAAATTTGTATATGATGAAGAATATAATTAAATAGATTTATTGTGATTTTTGGAGATTTTTCCCAAGTGTTTATGATTTAATACGATTTGTTTAAGCTGGAAAGACTTGATTAATTATTAAGATCTTAATATAAATTATAGGGTTGGTAATTACTTTGGAAATGATAAAAATGTGATCTTTGGTGGTTTTCTGAAAAGATTTTGGTAAATAAGTAGTTATCCAATAGTATTTTGACAAATAGTTTGGGTCGGTAGAAAAGAAATTGATTTTATAAGTAAATTTGCAGTTTCATGTTAATTATGAAAGAACCATGTCAGCAGGGTCGTCGTCGCCCCTATCTCTTCACGATCAACCCATGGTGATGTGCATGATATCAGATAACGTTAGTATGGAGCGAATTGGCTAGGGTTGAAGAGACTCGAAGTTGTCTTCACCGACAATGACCTTACGGCATGATTTTTAATGCTGCATTTTATATATGAGGCATGTTGTTGCTTTTCCTAAACAACGTCGTCGACCCCAATACTTTTGAAGAGACAATGTTTCCGAAATGAGTATTTCAGCTATATGATGCGACCTATTTATGATTTCGACCCTATAGACATAATGCCAGTATTTATGACTTCAGCGGTATACGATGTTGCGTTTTATTTCTTTGACTTTATTCTTTTGAACTGTTTCGGAGAAGGCAATGATGCCGCTCCTAATATCTTCGGCTCTAGTGAGGCCTCTATTCTCTTTAAGGTAGCGATGCCAAAGCTAATGACTTCGACCCTGTTCTTTTAAAGCCTTTGAGTTATACAAATAAAGTTTACTCTCTTCGACTTCAACGTTATAAGAGGTGCGAAGTGCATGTTCTTAACCCAATGGCTTTGTGTTTTGAAAGTTAAAGGCTTTAACTTGTTTTGAGGAGCAAAGACCCTCTTCGGCTGTATACCTTGCCGCTTTTATCAATATAAAGGTTCATATTGTTTAGGCTTTATGGGCTATGGTTTTGAGAGGCGACGGCCTCAAACGACTTCAAACTTCATCACTATGATTTTGTAAAGCATATATTTCATGGCATAATTATTTTAAGATAAAATGAAGGGCTATAATTTTCCTTATTTTAAATATGATTTCAAGAGTTGAATCATTTGTAAAGATAAGTGTTTTCAAGGAATTATAAAGAATATTTTAGCCCAGAAATTTTATTAAAAAGACTAGTGTTTTTGCCACCTTTGGGTAAATTGTGGTAGAATAAAGCGACTCGGAGATTAGAAAACCAGATATGACTAGTGTAGGGTCGCGCCCTATACCTCAACTGTAAGCCCCTAGCTGATATTAGTCCAAAATTCTAGTGTGTAAGGCTGTATCATGGGTAAGACTAAAAGTAGGTGTACGCATAGAAAGGAATACAAAAAGACAAGTTAGGTTTTTGATGAGCCCGTAAAACCATTAGGTTCAGTTGACCCTAGTTATAGTAAATTTCGAACAGACGATCCAGTTTTCTTCTAACAGGATGGTAGGAAATATTGATATATCTGGTAGGCTCGTGTCAACTACGTAGGTTAGTAGTTACCCTATGAAAACTAAACATTGGGACGAATAGTTCACTAATTTGATGGATAGTCAAGATTATCCAGGTTGCATGCATACCTATCGATGTTATTATTGTACTGTATATTTTAACTAGTTTGGTTGCAAGACTATGATTTGCGAAAGATATATTTTTAAAAGGATACTGGTGAGGGGAATACTCGTTCCGCTTAGCGGCATAGTCTCATTGGATATCAATTAACCGAGATGGTATAATATTATTCACACCAGGCTTTTTGTCTGACTCAAAGTTAATGTTTTCCTCTTAAACTCTGGAGTGCTCAAATTTAATTTGAGTAGATTGAGAGTAAGGGTTTACAAGTTTAGTAGGTTTGATGAATAAAGCTTCTGAAGATGTGCAGGAGGCAAGGGCTAGCTATTTGGGAGTCTGGTTATTAATTATTCCGCTGTGTTATGACATTTTGTTGTATGTATGTATGTATCGACAGAAGTTGTATTGGTCTATTTAGTAACTCTGATCAACCAAGGGGGCATCTTCATATGTCGCTCTTGGAGTATGTTGTAATAATTATATTTTATCTGAACCTGGGCAAAGTTTGGGTTTATGTGCTGAATATGAAATTATGACTTTGAAACAAAATGAGAGATTTTGCTTTTATTTATATTCTTGTGCTTCTAATATTATGGATACCATTAATATGACCGCATTTTTTCACCGAAAATTAATACTGTAGATGACTGCAACATCTGTAGTGCTTAGTTTCGGACCTCAAGATAGGGGATGTTACAACTTGAGATTAGAGCATAGGTTTATGTGAAACTAAAGAATTTTGAACTTTAAAAGGAGTTTTTGAACACATAATCCAAATAAATCAGAGAATAAGATTAGGGTATGGGATAGCGCTATAGTAACGTACTTGTATTTGCTATATATATAAGTATACACTTTACCTTTATTCTCCCTCTCTCTTACGCCGTTCTTCTATATCTTACTAAGGTTTGAATACAGATTTAAGGAGTAAGATATGGAGACAGGAAATGGAAGAGTGAATGTCGGTGGAGGAAGTATCACTACCAGTGGAAATGTCAGGCCCGATACTAGAAGGAATCTGGGTTCGACAGACAGCTACTAACATAGGTGTAGGAACACTACCGATTGATATGAGAGCAATGTATCAGTTCTTTGTCAACATATTGCAAGCAGGAGCTGCTGTCGGGTTACTTTGTTGAAATGCTGGAGGAGTGAATTATGAAGTTCTAGTTGTCAACAACTATGATGTGTTAAGTAGAGACTGTGAGAGACTTGGAGAAAAACCATTTATTGGAACGGAGGATGCAATTGAAGTGGAGAATTGGTTGCTTCATTGTCAAAGGATTTGCGCTGATCTTGGATTGAATAGTGAGCAAAAGAGGAGATTGGCATCCAAACAACTACAAGGTGCTACGTTGTACTGGTGGAATAGTGCGACTATCAGGGTAGCAGAGGAGACTTTGACTTGGGCTGAGTTCAAAAGAAGGTTTGAAGAAAGATTTATGTCTGAGATCACTAAGTCAACTCCATTAAGAAAGTTCATAGAATTGGTACAAGGTGATATGAATGTGCTTGAGTATGCAACAAGGTTTGAGGAGCTATCCCCATATGGATATGCTACCGTGGACACAATTATCAAAAGGAATGAGAAGTTCGTTCGTGGACTGAGACCCGAGCTTGCTAGGGCAACTTACCACATATCAAGGATCCATGTGATGTTGTCATGGAGATGGCTTTGAGAAATGAAGAGATGCTTACTTTGTTCAGTAATAATAAGCCAGTAGAGAGTCAGGGTGGACAGAATCGAAAGAGAAAGTTTTGCCAGAAAAAGAGAGCTCAAAAGGGTGGAGCTGCCAAGAAAGGAAAGTTTAAGGTTGTGTGTTACAAGTGCAACTAGAAGGGGCACTATGCTTATGAGTGCCGAACTGCGACCAAGTGGGACACTACAAGAATGTCCGGAAGTGGCCAAGGCGAAAAAAGGAAAAGTATTCACTTTGGAACCGACTACCTCGAAATCAACAACCAAGGAGAAAGGGAAAGCTATGATGGAAGGTACGCTTTTGATTCATGGTATACCTGTTAGAGTGTTATTTGATACTAGTGCATCACATTCTTTTATATCTCGATGTTTGATAGATAAGCTTAACCTAGAACCCACATACCTAGTTACTTCCTTAAGGATTGCGAATCCGATAGGAGGATATGAAACTTTAGGGATCAGATGTGACCATTTAGAGTTTGCATTATTATATCGTATATTTGCTTGTAGTTTGCATGTATTTGATTTCGTAGGCTTTGGGATTAAATTAGGTATGGACTGGTTAAGTAAATATGATGTTAGGATATTTTTCCATGATAGGAATATATCACTAAGACATCCCAAAAGTAGAGACCGAATTATATACTCAGTGGAGAATTCAAATTTTGATGTTAGTGCTTTGTTGGGTGCAATAGAGGAGGAAGACAAGTTGAATCGAGTTTTCATAGTAAGAGAATTTGCAGATATCTTTGAGCCTATTACAGGACTACCATCGAAACAAGCTATTGAGTATCGAATAGATCTTATACCCGAAGCTAAACCCGTAAGTAGAAAATCTATTAAGATAACACCTACCGAGATGAAGGAGTTAAAGGTGAAGCTAGTGGACTGAGAAGGAAAGAGTTTTATTAGACCAAGCAGTTTGCCTTAGGGAGCGGCCGCGGTGTTTGTGAAGAAACCGGACGGGTCGTTGAGATTGTGCATCGATTATCGTCAATATCATTTGCTTATAATTTATGATTTATTTAACCAGTTGAGTGGAGCCAAAGTATTTTTCCAGTTGGATTTGGCAATAGGGTTCCGTCTACTAAGGGTGGCAGATGACAGTATTCCGTTGACGGCGTTTAGAACAAGATAGGGCTCCTACGAGTGGTTAGTAATGCCATTCGGATTGACCAATGCATCTGCTTTCTTCGTAGACTTGATGAACCGGATTTTCCGAGAGCACTTGCATAGGTTAGTATTGGTATTTATAGAAGACATTTTGATATATTCTAAGGATGAAAGAGATCATGAGATTCATCTTAGAGTAGTTCTTGAGACCCTGAGGCAGCATCAGCTAAAAGCAAAGTTCTCGAACTGTCATTTTTCTAAGAAAGAGGTGAAGTTTCTTGGTCATGTAGGCTTAGAGAAAGGGTTGTCAATAGATCTAGCTAAGATCAAAGCGGTTAATAATTAGAGGAGACCCAAGACAGTGACTGAGATAAAGAGTTTTCTTGGACAAGCTCGCTATTAACGGAGATTTATCAAGGATTTCTCTAGTATAGCAGCACCGATGACTAAACTAGCGAGGAAGGACATGAAGTATGTTTGAATCGATAAATGTGAGGAGGCATTCCAAAAACTGAAATATTTATTAACTAATGCGCCCATTTTAGTTGTTCCAAATGGAAACAAAGATTTGGTAGTGTATACTAATGCATATGGAATAGAGTTAGGAGCTATGTTAATGCAGAGGGGTAAAGTGATTGTCTACGCTTCTCGATAGCTTAGACCGCATGAGGTTAGATATCCAACTCATGACTTAGAGTTGGCTGTTGTAATATTTGCTTTGAAGGTGTGGAGACACTATCTTTTGGGAGAACGATTCGAGTTTTATACGGATCACGAGTCATTAAGGTACTTATTCTCTCAAAAGGAGTTGAACATGAGATAGCAAAGGTGGTTAGAGTTTATAGCTGCTTATGATTTTGGAATTGAGTACACATCGAGGAAAGGAAACAAAGTTGCGGATGCACTTAGAAGAAAACATTAGAATGTGGTATTGGCTATGTTGGCTGAATGGAAAGACTTGGAAGTACTTGTGGTACACAGTTAATATCGACTGCCAGTTCTATTCAGAGTACTGCAATGTTAGCTTGTTTGGAAGTTCGACCAGTATTGATCGAAAGGATTAATTCTAAGCAAAGAGACGATCCTTTGCTAGCTAAAATAATTAGAAGATTGGAAGGTGGAACAGAGATTGATGATTTGAAGGATTTTTATCTTGACTAAAACAGATGGTTGAGAAAGAAGGGACGAATGTGTGTTTCAGATGTTGGAGACCTAAGGAAAGAAGTTCGTAGGGGGTGTCACCGATCAAAGTTCACTATTCATCCTAGAGGAACTAAAATGTATCGGAATATGAAGATAAGTTTCTTCTAGGAGGGCATGAAAAGAGATGTTGGCTTATGGGTAAAGCAGTGTTTGAACTGTCAGCAAGTAAAAGCCGAGCACCAGAAGCCAAGTGGATTGCTTCAACCTTTAGATATAACAGTAAGGAATGGGATTCTATATCTATGGAATTTATAAATGGATTTCTAAGGTCGAATAGGGGAAATGAAAGTATCTGGGTAATAATAGATAGACTGGCCAAGAGTGCACATTTCATTCCTATTAAGTCGACAAGAACGGCAACGGTTTTGGCTAAGTTATTCATGAAGAATATAGTTAGTCTACATGGAGTTCCTAGTAGTATAGTCAGTGATAGAGATTCTTTATTTACTAGCGAATAGTGGAAGAGACAACAAGAGGATTTAGGTACCAAGCTCAAGATGAGTACCACTTACCATCCACAGACCAATGGGCAATCGGAAAGAGTTAACAAAGTCTTAGGAGGATTTGTTAAGGGATCGCGTGCTAGATTTTTGGAGGCTCATGGAAAGACCATCTACACTTAGTCGAGTTTTTGTATAACAATAGTTATCAGACTAGTATAGGGATGGCACCATTTGAAGCTTTATGCTGAAGGCCATGTAAAGCTCCTGTATGTTGGTAAGAGGCTAGAGATAGACTAGTTCTTGGACTAGATATGGTAAGAGAAGCCATAGAAAGATTGAGTTGATTCGGGTTAGAATGAAAGAAGCTTAATTTAGGAAGAAAAGTTATGCAGATAAGTGACAGAAAGACTTAGAATTCTCAGTTGGATATCATGTTTTCGTCAAAATACCACTAATGAAAGGTGTAGTAAGGTTTGGAAAGACGGGAAAATTGGCACTGAGATATGTAGGTTCATTTCTTATCATAGAGAGGATCGAAAAACTTGATTACAGGATAGAGTTACTGAGCAGTTTGGCAGGATTCCACAATGTTTTCCATATTTCTCATCTAAGGAAGTATGTTCGAGATCTAGAGACTACTATAACTCCGACTGCATTGGAAGATTTAGTAGTGGAGCCAAACATGACTATAGTTAGACATCCAGTTCGTATAATAGCTAAGGATGATAAAAATCTATGGAACAAGACAGTTAGATTGGTAAAAGTCCAGTAGAGTAACGAGAAAAGAGACAGTACTTGGGAAATGGAGAGCAGGATAAGGGACACTTATCATGTCTTGTTTGATGGTATGTTTTACCTTTATGCTTGCATGTTGATGTGTGTACCTTATCGTAATTTTGAGAATGAAATTCTTTAAGGATGGGAGTCTGTAACACCCCTAATTTTGATTAATATTATTTAGGATATTTAATTAGACAAATAAAATGAAATAATGTAAAAGGGTAAGGGGATTGAGATTTGAGAAATAATGGATCGTGCCTTAATGAATGAGTTAATAAGAATGAATTAAAACATAAGTAAGAAGGAAGAAATAACGATAAGGGCAAAATGGTAAAAGGGTGTATTTCCTAAACATATACCCTTACATTTTCTTCCTCTTCATTTCATTTTGCATTCACATGAACAAAAGAAAAGGAGGCCGACCAAATCTAGGAGCATTCCAGAGAAGATAAAGCTACAAATCAAGTAGAAAGGTTATGGGAAATCAGTCTAATACAAATCTCAACCTTCTTAATACATTCAAGTTAAATAATGGTTATGCATCTCATTTTTATGTGTTATTTTCAGTTTTAAGAGTAAATCTGATTCATTTGCCAATATTTTGCCATGTTTCTAAAGATTTGAATGATTATACACTTATTTGTAACTAATAAAACCTAATTATGTTTCTAGGAATCTGGGTTTGATAGACAGCTGCTAACATAGGTGTAGGAACACTGCCGATTGATATGAGAGCAATGTATCAGTTCGTTGTCAACATATTGCAAGCAGGAGCTGCTGTCGGGTTACTTTGTTGAAATGCTGGAGGAGTGAATTATGAAGTTCTAGTTGTCAACAACTATGATGTGTTGGGTAGAGACTGTGAGAGACTTAGAGGAAAACCGTTTATTGGAACGGAGGATGCAATTGAAGTGGAGAATTGGTTGCTTCATTGTGAAAGGATTTGCGCTGATCTTGGATTGAATAGTGAGCAAAAGAGGAGATTGGCATCCAAACAACTGCAAGGTGCTGCGTTGTACTGGTGGAATAGTGCGACTGTCAGGGTAGCAGAGGAGACTTTGACTTGGGCTGAGTTCAAAAGAAGGTTTGAAGAAAGATTTATGTCTGAGATCACTAAGTCAACTCCATTAAGAAAGTTCACAGAATTGGTGCAAGGTGATATGAATATGCTTGAGTATGCAACAAGGTTTGAGGAGCTATCCCCATATGGATATGCTACCGTGGACACAATTATCAAAAGGAATGAGAAGTTCGTTCGTGGACTGAGACCCGAGCTTGCTAGGGCAACTTACCACATATCAGGGATCCATGTGATGTTGTCATGGAGATGGCTTTGAGAAATGAAGAGATGCTTACTTTGTTCAGTAATAATAAGCCAGTAGAGAGTCGGGGTGGATAGAATCTAAAGAGAAAGTTTTACCAGAAAAAGAGAGCTCAAAAGGGTGGAGCTGCCAAGAAAGGAAAGTTTAAGGTTGTGTGTTACAAGTGCAACTAGAAGGGGCACTATGCTTATGAGTGCCGAACTGCGACCAAGTGGGACACTACAAGAATGTCCGGAAGTGGCCAAGGCGGAAAAAGGAAAAGTATTCACTTTGGAACCGACTACCTCGAAATCAACAACCGAGGAGAAAGGGAAAGCTATGATGGAAGGTACGCTTTTGATTCATGGTATACCTGTTAGAGTGTTATTTGATACTAGTGCATCACATTCTTTTATATCTCGATGTTTGATAGATAAGCTTAACCTAGAACCCACATACCTAGTTACTTCCTTAAGGATTGCGAATCCGATAGGAGGATATGAAACTTTAGGGATCAGATGTGACCATTTAGAGTTTGCATTATTATATCGTATATTTGCTTGTAGTTTGCATGTATTTGATTTCGTAGGCTTTGGGATTAAATTAGGTATGGACTGGTTAAGTAAATATGATGTTAGGATATTTTTCCATGATAGGAATATATCACTAAGACATCCCAAAAGTAGCGACCGAATTATATACTCAGTGGAGAATTCAAATTTTGATGTTAGTGCTTTGTTGGGTGCAATAGAGGAGGAAGACAAGTTGAATCGAGTTTTCATAGTAAGAGAATTTGCAGATATCTTTGAGCCTATTACAGGACTACCATTGAAACAAGCTATTGAGTATCGAATAGATCTTATAGCCGAAGCTAAACCCGTAAGTAGAAAATCTATTAAGATAACACCTACCGAGATGAAGGAGTTAAAGGTGAAGCTAGTGAACTGAGAAGGAAAGAGTTTTATTAGACCAAGCAGTTTGCCTTAGGGAGCGGCCGTGGTGTTTGTGAAGAAACTGGACGGGTCGTTGAGATTGTGCGTCGATTATCGTCAATATCATTTGCTTATAATTTATGATTTATTTAACCAGTTGAGTGGAGCCAAAGTATTTTTCCAGTTGGATTTGGCAATAGGGTTCCATCTACTAAGGGTGGCAGAAGACAGTATTCCGTTGACGGCGTTTAGAACAAGATAGGGCTCCTACGAGTGGTTAGTAATGCCATTCGGATTGACCAATACATCTGCTTTCTTCGTAGACTTGATGAACCGGATTTTCCGAGAGCACTTGCATAGGTTAGTATTGGTATTTATAGAAGACATTTTGATATATTCTAAGGATGAAAGAGATCATGAGATTCATCTAAGAATAGTTCTTGAGACCCTGAGGCAGCATCAGCTAAAAGCAAAGTTCTCGAACTATCATTTTTCGAAGAAAGAGGTGAAGTTTCTAGGTCATGTAGTCTTAGAGAAAGGGTTGTCAGTAGATCTAGCTAAGATCAAAGTGGTTAATAATTAGAGGAGACCCAAGACAGTGACTGAGATAAAGAGTTTTCTTGGTCAAGCTCGCTATTAACGGACATTTATCAAGGATTTCTCTAGTATAGCAGCACCGATGACTAAACTAGCGAGGAAGGACATGAAGTATGTTTGGACCGATAAATGTGAGGAGGCATTCCAAAAACTAAAATATTTATTAACCAATGCGCCCATTTTAGTTGTTCCAAACGGAAACCAAGATTTGGTAGTGTATACTAATGCATATGGAATAGAGTTAGGAGCTATGTTAATGCAGAGGGGTAAAGTGATTGTCTACGCTTCTCGATAGCTTAGACCGCATGAGGTTAGATATCCAACTCATGACTTAGAGTTGGCTGTTGTAATATTTGCTTTGAAGGTGTGGAGACACTATCTTTTAGGAGAACGATTCGAGTTTTATACGGATCACGAGTCATTAAGGTATTTATTCTCTCAAAAGGAGTTGAACATGAGATAGCAAAGGTGGTTAGAGTTTATAGCTGCTTATGATTTTGGAATTGAGTACACATCGAGGAAAGGAAACAAAGTTGCGGATGCACTTAGCAGAAAACATCAGAATGTGGTATTGGCTATGTTGGCTGAATGGAAAGACTTGGAAGTACTTGTGGTATACAGTTAAGATCGTCTGCCAGTTCTATTCAGAGTACTGCAATGTTAGCTTGTTTGGAAGTTCGGCCAGTATTGATCGAAAGGATTAATTCTAAGCAAAGAGACGATCCTTTGCTAGCTAAAATAATTAGAAGATTGGAAGGTGGAACAGAGATTGATGATTTAAAGGATTTTTATCTTGACTAAAACAGATGGTTGAGAAAGAAGGGATGAATGTGTGTTTCAGATGTTGGAGACCTAAGGAAAGAAGTTCGTGGGGGGTGTCACCGATCAAAGTTCACTATTCATCCTAGAGGAACTAAAATGTATCGGAATATGAAGATAAGTTTCTTCTAGGAGGGCATGAAAAGAGATGTTGGCTTATGGGTAAAGCAGTGTTTAAACTGTTAGCAAGTAAAAGCCGAGCACCAGAAGCCAAGTGGATTGCTTCAACCTTTAGATATAACAGTAAGGAATGGGATTCTATATCTATGGAATTTATAAATGGATTGCTAAGCTAAGGTCGAATAGGGGAAATGAAAGTATCTGGGTAATAATAGATAGACTGGCCAAGAGTGCACATTTCATTCCTATTAAGTCGACAAGAACGGCAACGGTTTTGGCTAAGTTATTCATGAAGAATATAGTTAGTCTACATGGAGTTCCTAGTAGTATAGTCAGTGATAGAGATTCTTTATTTACTAGCGAATAGTGGAAGAGACAACAAGAGGATTTAAGTACCAAGCTCAAGATGAGTACCGCTTACCATCCACAGACCGATGGGCAATCGGAAAGAGTTAACAAAGTCTTAGGAGGATTTGTTATGGGCTCGCGTGCTAGATTTTTGGAGGCTCATGGAAAGACCATCTACACTTAGTCGAGTTTTTGTATAACAATAGTTATCAAACTAGTATAGGGATGACACCATTTGAAGCTTTATACTGAAGGCCATGTAAAGCTCCTGTATGTTGGTATGAGGCTAGAGATAGACTAGTTCTTGACTAGATATGGTAAGAGAAGCCATAGAAAGATTGAGTTGATTCGGGTTAGAATGAAAGAAGCTTAATTTAGGAAGAAAAGTTATGCAGATAAGTGACAGAAAGACTTAGAATTCTCAGTTGGATATCATGTTTTCGTCAAAATACCACCAATGAAAGGTGTAGTAAAGTTTGGAAAGACGGGAAAATTGGCACTGAGATATGTAGGTTCATTTCTTATCATAGAGAGGATCGAAAAACTTTCTTACATGATAGAGTTACTGAGCAGTTTGGCAGGAGTCCACAATGTTTTCCATATTTCTCATCTAAGGAAGTATGTTCGAGATCTAGAGACTACTATAACTCCGACTGCATTGGAAGATTTAGTAGTGGAGCCAAACATGACTATAGTTAGACATCCAGTTCGTATAATAGCTAAGGATGATAAAAATCTAAGGTACAAGACAGTTAGATTGGTAAAAGTCCAGTAGAGTAACGAGAAAAGAGACAGTACTTGGGAAATGGAGAGCAGGATAAGGGACACTTATCATGTCTTGTTTGATGGTATGTTTTACCTTTATGCTTACATGTTGATGTGTGTACCTTATCGTAATTTCTAGAATGAAATTCTTTAAGGATGGGAGTCTGTAACACCCCTAATTTTGATTAATATTATTTTGGATATTTAATTAGACAAATTAAATGAAATAATGTAAAAGGGTAAGGGGATTGAGATTTGAGAAATAATGGATCGTTCCTTAATGAATGAGTTAATAAGAATGAATTAAAACATAAGTAAGAAGGAAGAAATAACGATAAGGGCAAAATGGTAAAAGGGTGTATTTCCTAAACATATACCCTTACATTTTCTTCCTCTTCATTTCATTTTACATTCACATGAACAAAAGAAAAGGAGGCCGACCAAATCTAGGAGCATTCAAGAGAAGATAAAGCTACAAATCAAGTAGAAAGGTTATGGGAAATCAGTCTAATACAAATCTCAACCTTCTTAATACATTCAAGTTAAATAATGGTTATGCATCTCATTTTTATGTGTTATTTTCAGTTTTAAGAGTAAATCCGATTCATTTGCCAATATTTTGCCATGTTTCTAGAGATTTGAATGATTATTTGCTTATTTGTAACTAATAAAACCTAATTATGAAATTTAGTGATATGTTAGAGTTGGAAAACCTATCATATGATACCCAATTGACTTGAAATTTTGAGATGATGTTAGAAACATTATTTTAGATGTGATTGTTTAATTTCATATTTTTTCAAGAAAATGTGAATTTATTATGAATTTTCCAAGTTGGGAAAAAGGGTTATTTCGGGTTTTAATTATTAAAATAATTAAATAAAGTTTTTGGCCCTGAAATTTTTGTATTATGAAGAATATAATTAAATAGATTTATTATGATTTTGGGGGATTTTTTCCAAGTGTTTATGATTTAATATGATTTATTTAAGCTTTAAAGGCTTAATTAATTATTAAGCTATTAATATAAATTATATGGTTGCTAATTACTTTGGAAATGATAAAATCTTCTCCTTGGCAGTTTTATGAAAAGATTTTGGTAAAGAAGTAGTCATCCAATAGTATTTTGACAAATAGTTGGGGTTGGCAGAAAAGAATTGCTTTTATAAGTAAATTTGTAGTTTTCATGTTAATTACGAAAGAGCCACACTAGCAGCTTTGTCGTCACCCCTACCACTTCGCCACCAACCCATGGCGATGCGCATGATATCAACTAATGCTGGTATGGAGCGAATTTGCTAGGTTGAAGAGACTCGAAACCGTCTTCGTCGATAATGAACTTGCTACATGATTTTAAATGTCGTGTTTTATATAAGAGGCATGCTGTGGCTTTTTTAAAAAACGTCACCGACCCCAACAATTTCGAAGAGACAATGTTTTCGAAGTGACTATTTTGGCAATATGATGCCACCTATTTATAACTTTGACACTATAGGCATAATGCCACTATTTATGTCTTCGGCTCTAGTGAGGCCTCTATTTTCTTTAAGGTAGTGATGCCAAAGCTAATGACTTCAAACCTGTTCTTTTAAAGGCTTTAACTTATACAAATCAAGTTTACTCTCTTCGACTTCAATGTTATAAGAGGTGCGCAGTGCATGTTTTCGACCCAATTGCTTTATGTTTTGAAAGTTAAAGGCTTTAACTTGTATTAAGGAGGAAGACCCTCTTCGGCTATATACCTTGCTGCTTTTATCAGTATAAAGGTTTTATATTGTTTTGGCCTTATGGCCTATGGTTTTGAGAGGCGACGACCTCAAATGACTTCAAACTCCATCACTATGATTTTGTAAAGCGTATATATCATGGCATAAATATTTTAAGTCAAAATGAAGGGCTATAATTTTCCTTGTTTTAAATATGATTTGAAGGGTTAATCATTTGTAAAGATAAGTGTTTTCAAGGAATTATAAAGAATACTTTAGCCTAGAAATTTTATTAAAGAGACTAGTGTTTTTACCACTTTTGGGTAAATTATGGTAGAATAAAGTGACTTAGAAATTAGAAAACCAGATGGGACTGGTGTAGGGTCGCGCCCTATACTTCAGCTATTAGCCCCTAGCTGATATTAGTCCAACATTCCAGTGCATAGGGCTGTGTCACGGGTAAGACTTGAATTAGGTGCATGCACAGATAGGAATACACAAAGATGAGTTAGGTTATTGGTTAGCTTGCAAAACCATTAGGTTCAGTTGGCTCTAGGAATAGTAAGTTTCGGACATACCGTCCACTTTTCTTCTAAAAGGATGGTTGGAAAATTTAATATATCTGGTAGACCCGAGTCAGCTATGTAGGTTGGTAGTTACCCTGTGAAAACTAAACATTAGGAAGGATAGTCCACTGATTTGATGGATAGTCAAGATTACCCTGGTTGCATGCATACCCATTGCCATTATTGTTATATTGTTTATTTTAACCAGTTTGGTTGCAGGACTATGATTTGTAAAAGATATGTTTTTAAAAGGATACTATTGAGGGTAAAACCCGTTCAGCTTAGTGGCATGGCCTCACTAAATATCAATAAACTGAGATGGCATAATATTATTCACACCCGGCTTTTTGTCTGACTCAAAGTTTATGTTTTCCCTTTAAACTTTCAGGTGCTCAAAATTTAATTTGAGTAGATTGATGGTAAGGGTTTACAGGTTTATTAGGTTTGGCGAATAAAGCTTTCGAAGATGTACATGAGGCAAAGGCAAGCTATTTAGGAGTCTACCTATTAATTATTTCCGCAGTGTTATAACATTTTATTGTATGTATGTATTGGCAGAAGTTATATCTGTCTATTTAGTAACTCTAATCAACCAAGGGGCATCTTCATATGTCGCTCTTGGAGTAAGTTGTAATAACTATATTTTATCTGAACCTGGACAATGTTTGGGATTATGTTCTGAATATGAAATCAGACTTTGAAATGAAATAAGAAATTTTGCTTTTATTTCATATTCTTGTGCTTCTAATATTATGGATACCATTAACATGACCGCATTTTGTCACTGAAAATTAATACTATATATGACTACAGCATCTGTAGCGCTTAGTTTCAGACCTTAAGATGAGGGATGTTACACGTGACTACGTGTCCTCGCATTGATGGGCTCATTAGGTGGATATTGTCATGATTACCAGGGGGTAACTGAAGACTGTAGGAGCAGATCCAAGGTAGGGTAGCCCTGGGCTCCTGGAGTAGGCGAGTGGCTGTCGGTGTCCCTTCTAGTTCTACACGGAGTGATAGATAAGTACATATTATTTATACATCTCACCTAAGTATGAAGAGCGGATCTGGGTGGATAACCCAGGTGCTCTTAGAGATGGTAGAAAGCCAAATTGTGATATGACTCTACTGACCTTGTGTCTATCGTACAATTAGGAGATTAGATTATACCTATGATGTGATAGATGTCCAAAGTACACTGAATTCTCATATCTTTTATTGTATATGATTTACCTGATAGGTGCCTTATATATATTACATTAATGTTTGTATTATATTATTGAGATTGAGAGATATATTTGGGTAATGCTATATGCCAGCTTGATTATTCTTAGTGATATCTCATATATTGGTGACTACTGGATTTTGATGACGATTTCTGAAAATTTACGATTCACCCATTTGATGTTGTTTCGTGATTTATGATTTGATGAGTTTTATAGGTGATGACATCTTTATGCATGGTTTTGTGGTATTCTACGTTATATGACACTTTGGAGCTTATTTAAGATATTATCATTATATACCATGCATACATTACTATATATATATATATATATTAACGTTATGATTATTGTTTTGAATATTATTATTTTGAATTATTCTAATGGTATCATCATATCATTATTATATCCAGTATATACTGATTTCTCTATGTATATTGACCCTTTGAATTAAACATATTCTGACTTATGTGTTATTTATATAATACTCGGGTCAGTCCGAGACATTTTAGATTTAGGGACGGTGAGTGCATCTTGTGTTTTCTAGGCATAGAGGAGGTTAGATATTTAGTATTGTAGATTATCATCCTGCATTGTATAGTCTTTCATGTATATATCATTGTGATATATTTGGACATATGTCGTATATTTTATATTATATATTATCGCCGCAACGTTGACTTTGTGATCTCTGATACCTACGGTATATTTTATATTGTTCTATCCTGGAGGCACATGGGTTTATTACTTTGTGCCGATATTGTGTATGTATAAGTGAGTTATTTATTCGATATTTGAATACGTATCAGTGTCATTGCAAAGGAATATTCATGTGTATTCCCCATATAACCTTATTCTTTGTATTATCTAACAGTATTATCTAGTAATACTCTTGGATAGTATGGGAATAGAGGTGGGGCATTTACATGTAACCACTTGAAGTTCCCAAGTGGAAATGGAAGAAAGTATCGATCGATTTCCGAGGACCAAAGGTGGGTACTATAGCATTTGGGTCATAGTCGACAGATTGACGAAGAGTGCCCGATTCATACCCATTAAGTCAAGTAGAATGACATCCAAATTGGCCGAGTTGTATGTAAAGTGGATAGTGCGATTCCATGGTGTGTCGAAGAGCATTGTAAGTGACCGAGACCCTTTATTCACTAGTGGGTTTTGGAAGAGCTTACAAGAGGTGTTGGGATCAAATTGCATCTCAGTACAACTTATCACCTACAAACTGATGGCCAGACTGAGAGGGTAAATTGTATATTGAAGGATCTCTTGCAAGCTTGCACACTCGATTTCAAAGGCTCATGGGATGATCACTTGCATTTGGTAGAGTTCGCATATGACAATAGTTATCGGTCTAATATCCGTATGGCACCACACAAAGCATTGTATGGCCGACCATGTAACGCTCCTCCATGTTAGTGGGAAGCAAGTAAGAAACTAATACTTCGGCCATGTATGATTAGACAAACATCAAAAAAGATTGAGATCATTCGGCAACGAATGAAAATTGCTCAGGATAGACAGGAAAGCTACGTTGATAAGAGACATAGAAGTTTGGTATTCTCTGTCGATGATATGGTGTTCATGAAGATTTCTCCATTGAAGAATGATATTAGATTATGTAGTAAAGGAAAGTTGGCACTGAGATTCGTAAGTCCTTTTTCGATAGTAGAGAGGATTAGGAACCTATCATATAGGGTTGACTTACCTTTGAAGATAGCAGGCATGCACAACATCTTCCACATCTCTCATTTGTGGAAGTTTGTGCATGACTCTAGCATGAGGATTGCATTGGGTCAATTGGATGATGTCATTATTGAAGCAGAAGCTTCGAGACCTCATAGGCTGGTTCGGGTTGTCGGACGTGATACAAAGCAACTTAGGAGGAATACCGGTAGACTTAGTGCAGGTTAGTGGGTGAAAGTGAAAGCGATTGCAAGTGGAAAACCGAGGAGAGCATGAGGGCTGCATATTCAGAGATCTTTGCATGGTAAGGCATACTGTTCATCGTATTACTTTCACCTTTGATATCATATAGAATAGTTTAGTATCTCGCATGCTAGGATAGGTTTATCTATACTATTGATTGCATGACTGCTTTGATATGTTGATGGTTACATATGATTGTTAGACATTCAAGGTAACTATGGTTGACTATTCTTTGATTTGTTGGAGATTTCGGGGGCAAAATTCTTAAAGGGAGGGAGAGTGTAACAACCCGTATTTTACATATCAAAGGATCATAAGATATTTTTATTTAATTCATATAAGGTCGTATGGCTCTGATATTTTGGAAAATGACTCTTAGGGACATTTTCCACATCAACGTTTTTTATCAAATTTCTTTATGATCATATTGGCCCTGAAAATCTTGTATGGCCTATAACTTTTGATAGGAGTTGAAGAAAGGGTCTGAAACCACTTCAATTGCTTTAGGATGATGTTTTCTCAATCTGTAGAGTGGTCATAATAGTAAAATGGACTTAGCATTTGAAATTTATGCTTGTTTTAAGTTTTTCCTACTGCTAGCCAGTATTATCTGATAATTAGGCTAACCCACACTTAGGCCCGCCAAACCATTTCAGGATTGGAGCCTAAAGGGGGACTAATGGGACTGTTCCAAGTCATTTCCATCTTCGCCAAAACAGTTCTAAGCCTCCATTATCCCGAATTTCTTAAAAAAACATCTTTTTTCTTACCGATCTCAGATTAAATCATCATTAGAGGGGTAATTGGTGAAGGGAATAGTAGATCTACTATTTCGGTTGTCTTGGAATATGTATTCTTGTTGTTCTATCTCATATTGGGAGGGTTAAAGTGGTAATTGGGTATTAGGTAGGCAATTATTGATCTCTCACTACTCTTTGCTTGTCCATGTAATTAAATTTGATGTATTGATGTAATAAACATGGTTAAACGATTTTAAACTTTAATTACACCTTTATATATGTTTATGGATGAATTAAAAATATTAAAAATGGATTTTAGTGATTTATAACCTTTTTTAGATCATATTTCATTCTTGCGTAAATGTTATATCTAGGCTAAATTTTATTTATTAAGCATATTTGATTTGCTTGATCATAGTGTATGAATGCTTGTGAATGCCTTATATGTTTGGATGAATTGTTTTGATCTTGTTTGTTGAGTGATTTAGAAAGATTAGGCGTTAGTCGATGAAACAAGCAAAACAAAGACAAATTTGCTCGAAATTGGACGAAACTTCGAAGTAGAGGTTCTGGAGTTAGAGAGGATGCTACACTTCAAATCGCAGACGAAAGGGGTTAAGGGATTCAGGTCGGTGGGACCTGGTTTGAATTATGCTTTGGGACAGGTGGTGGAAAGACTCTGGTTTGCTGATGAAAGACACGGGGCTGACTTCAGATTGAAGTATTAAGGAATTGGAGTTGAAGACCAAAGATTCAAGTCGGTGCAGTTCTACTTCGAAATGATGATGAGGTTGCTTTGGGCTCGGCTTCGGGATAGAAATGAAGTGGAGTTGAGGAAATTGAAGGACAAAATTTGGTTAAGTGTTCAGGTTGGTACTGACATAAACTAGGGAGGGACGGACTTGGATTTTGGGTACTAGGACTTGGACTTGGGAAGAGGAGTTTAAATGAGAGCTAAAGAAGCAGAGAGGGATCCATGATTCATCTCGGTACCGACTTCTTCAAGTCGGCACAGATCTAAAAACTTGTCTCGGGTTGGGACCAAACTTCTAAGAGAGGGAAGAAGGGTTCTGTAGGTTATGCTAGAAGGTGTTCGTTCGTTCGTTCGTTGTTCGGTTGTGAAGTTACAACAGGGTGAAGGATTTTAGGGTTGACTTATATGTTTGTATGAATTGTTTGATATGTTGATGGTTGCATATGATTGTTAGGCATGCATGGTAACCATGGTTGACTATTCTTATTTAATATGGCAAAATTCCAAAGGGGGATAGTGTAACGACCGATATTTTACGTATCAGAGGAATGTAAAATATTTTTATTTAATTCATATGAGGTTGTATGACTATGATATTCTGGAAAATGACTCTTAGGGACATTTTTCATATCTGGGATTTTTATTGAATTTCTAAGTGACCATTTTGACCCAGAAAATCTTGTATGGCTTATAACTTTTGATGGGAGCCAAGATAGGGTCTGAAACCACTTCCATTGCTTCAGGATAATGGTTTCACATTCTATAAAGTGGTCATAATAGTAGAACGATCATACTGTTTAAACGTTATGGTTATTTTATGTTTTGGCTGCTGTTGAACAGTATTATCAGGTAATTAAGCTAACCCATTCTTAGGCCCACCAACCCATTTCAGGATTGGAGCTAAAGGAGGATTGATGGGATTGTTTTAAGTCAATTACATCTTCTCCAGAATAGTTCTAAGCCTTCATTTGCCCTAATTTCTTCAAAAAACGTCTCATTTTCTTTTCAGTCTTAGCTTAATTCATCATTAAAGGGGTAATTAGTGAACAGAATAGTAGATCTACTATTTTAGTCGTATTGAAATATGTGTTCTTGCTATTGCATCTTAGATTTGGAGGATTAAAGTGGTAATTGGGTATTAGGTGAGTGATTATTGATCTTTGCCCTTTCCCAAAAATACAGTTATGGGTTAATAACCAGAGTGTTCCAGTATGCTCGTGAAGCCGGGGTAGGTGAGGATGCTTATTGGGTATAGTACATATACCCATGGATCTAGGACATGATCTATATACCTTGGACTGCTAGGGCGTATAGTTTAATTTACCTAACCTGCCGAGTGGCGTGGATTTCGAGCACCAAGGAACCGAGACTTTTCCATTGGTCTCTAACATAGGACGATCATAGGAGTTATTATATATCCAAAGCACTTGAGTGATAGTGATGATTGTTTGATGGATGTTATGTTTGCTATGGTTTCTATGGCAGTCGATTATCACTCTAAGGTGGTCACTTGACGTAAGTACTTAGGACATGAATACCTAGACACCCGATACTATATTTAGGATGTAGTATATTTTGATGTTGATAGTATAGTAGCATATTATAGATGTTATGTGCTGACTCTTTGGGTGCAAGGACAGATCAAGTATTACTCTTATACCTTTTTGTTCGTTACCATATTGACTTGTATAATATTTTGAGATATCTTATCGCTTACACCAGACTATTGTCTTACAAAAGGTTTTATTCTTTGCTTCTTATTTTCTCGATACTCTTAAATGAGTAGACTAGATAACAGGTCTAGGTGTACATGGTGGGTGTACAGCGGACGAGCCCGATGGAGCTTTCTCATATTATATATGGATACTTGTGCTTATTCCGATGTGCAATACTATGGAGTCTAGGCAGCATTTGCTTTACTATTGAGACAGTTTGAGTTTATTATCACTTATATAAACTCTATCATTATATTATATAACTTTATGAACCGGTGTACGCTAATACTGTGGTTCATTTAGTTATCATTGTCTTGCTTGCTTTATATCTATGATGTTATTATTATACTTTATTCGATGCACTGTGAGGTATAGGACATGTTCTATGATTGGTTTTCTTTTCTTTTACAACCTTGACTATCATCCTACATTGGCTAAGCATCGCAATGGCGCACTTATGTATGTATGTTGGGTGCCGATGTTGCAAGGCGGTTGTCACAACAATGTTTTCACAAATATCAAATCACAAACTTTAAATTCAATGTCAATACGTCTCTTGTTGACATAAGACTTTTGACGTTCTTAAGATGCTTTCATCCTTTTCAGTATTAAACCAACTTTCTCCGAAGTATCAGGGATCATCTTCGATCCTAGTACCATCTTATTGGTCATCTCCCACCAACATGCAGGCAGCATACAAGGTCTTACATACAAAGCTTCAAATGTTGCAATGTCAGTACTAGCTTGAAAGCAATTGTTGTATGCAAACTCAACAAGAGGCAAGTAATCCTCCCTTGATCCTCCAAAATCAAGAATGCAAGCCCTCAACAAGTCTTTATGTACACGGTTCACTCTTTTGGTTTGGCCATCGGTTTGAAGATGACAGACCATACTCAAGTGCAATTCCATGCCCAATGAATGTTGCAAGCTCTTCCAAAACTCACTCGTGAATGGTGGATCTCGATCACTCACAATACTAGAGGGTACACCATGTAACCTCACTCGCTCTCGTATATACAATGCTGCCCGAGATGGAGCGATTCTCGAAACCTTCATTGGAATAAAATGAGTGCTCTTTGTCAAACAGTCCACAATGACCATACGCTCTCATTTCCTCCTCAACTCCATGGCAAACCATTTATGAAGTTCATGGAAATATGTTCCCATTTTCCATGTGGAACCTATAAAGGAAATAGTAAAACACCAGGCATCATTTTTTTTAGCCTTGCCTGGTTGACAAGTCATGCACTTCTCTATGAAACTATAAAACATGCCTTTTCATACGCTTCCAATAATAGGTGCGCTTCACATCATTGTATATTATGTTACCACCAGGATGAATAGTAATCCTAGAACGATGGCACTCTCGAAGCACTTCATCATTCAAATTTTACACCTCGAGAACGCATAATCTACCATCTCTACAAAGCCAACCCTTCGTGCCAATGGAATACAAGTTGATATAATTGGACTTCTCCCCTTTTCCAATCCGGTTTGAGATTTCTACATTGCTCACATCAAGGCTTTGGCTAGAACCG
This sequence comes from Allium fistulosum, assembly GCA_030737815.1. Lineage (NCBI taxonomy): Eukaryota > Viridiplantae > Streptophyta > Magnoliopsida > Asparagales > Amaryllidaceae > Allium > Allium fistulosum. Next base: position 878,491,955 of record CM060902.1, on the reverse strand, counting down.
ACCTGATCGATAAGTGTGGGACTAACTCCAACGTTGCTAACAAAATTGAAACTGCATCATAGGAAGGTCAGAAATCAAACTCTGTAATAAACTCCAAACCCTTCCATTTAACAAACATGGAACCCAACATATCACCTTCTACTCAATTCATCTGCCAAAATGTTCTCCCTTCCGAAAGTATGGAAAATTCTAAAGTCATACGATGCTAGGAATTTTATCCATCTAAGTTGCCTAAGATTGAGATTTTTTTGCGAGAATAAATACTTCAAAGATTTATGATCAGTGAATAGCTCAAACCCACCTAGTAAATAACGATTCTATGTACTCAAATCAAAGACGACAGCCACCAACTCCAAATCATGAGTGGGATAGTTCATTCCATGGGTCTTAAGTTGCAGACTATAAATGTAACCACTTTTCCTTCTTGCCTAAGGATCACACTGAATCACGTACCAAAAGCATCAGTGTATAGGATAAATGGATCGGCTCCTTCTATAATAACAAGAACCAAAGCACTAGTCAACAATTGCTTCATCTTAATAAATAAGTCCTCACTACGTGCATCCCACTAGAAGACTTGGTTATTCCTAGTTCAAAGGTGTAGCAAGCTTCACAAAGTTCTTAATGAACTTCCGATAATATCTTGCCAAACTAAGAAAACTACGAATGTCAATCGCACTACTCGATACCTTCAAATTTTGCATTGTAGCAACCTTGCTTGAATCGACACAAATCCCATGCTTGGATATGACATGACCCAAAATTCTAACTTCCCTCCTCCATAAGTGACATTTAGAAACTTTGCTTTCGAGTAATTTTGCCTCAACACCTCCAACATTTCTTTCAAGCTTACTTTGTGCTCTTCTTCAATTTTGGAGAAAATCAAAATATCATCTATGAATACCAACATAAATTTATTGGGTTGGTCCCAAAAGATATGACTCATAAGATCAATAAAGTATGCTGCTACGTTTGTAAGGCAGAATGACATTACCAGCCATTAAAGATGCAATAAGAGTTTTAAAAGCGGTCTTTGGAATGCTATCTTTATCCACCCTTAATTGATGAAAACCCATAGAAGGATTAAGTTGAGGGAAAATCATTGCTACTCCAAGTTTATCGAACAAATCATTAATGCAAGGAAGAGGATATTTGTTCTTTCCTATCAACTTATTCAATCCTCTATAGTTGACAAATAACTCAATGATCCATCCACTTTAATGCAAACACAATAGGTGCTCCCAACTCTAATGTAATTCTCAAAATAAGACCCTTCTTCGAAACACTATGCCACAAAGTGAATCAGACAATAGTGATCACACAACATAAGGTAAATTTTCTATTATCCCGCTATTTACCACTATTTCACACAACATATGGAAAAAATTATCTGTTGTCTGATTAAAGTTATCAAAAGATTTAATTTTGGCTCCATATTTTCCCTCTCAATATTTTCGTGGCCACATTCCTTAATTATTCCCTCTTCATTTTCTTTTCATTCCGTCTTTACAAAATATATTTACCTTTTCTTAAAATTTTCCCTCTCCACGAAATTTATTTCCCTCTTCTCAAAATCAAATCGGCAAAACCCTAAACTTGTCTTCCATTTGTCTTCGCCTCGTCTTTTGGAATTAGGTTTTCAAATCGGCAGAACCCTAATCGAAGCGCCGATTGATAATGCAATCACCTATGTACCTTTATCGATTTTGATGGTAATCGAAGTGGCGGAACCCTAATCCTACTTGTTCAATGCCAATTCTTCGACCCGTCTTCCGTTGTCGAGAGATTCTAATGGTAATTAATTGGTATGATTTCTGCCCCTTTCGATTTTGTATCATTCTTGACTTGTTTCAATGCCAATGATGAAATGGGTTTTTATAGGGATTGAATCCCTATATTTCGATTGAACAATTATCTGAAACTTGCATGACTTGTTTATTGTTTGAATATATTCTGACTTGTTCAGCTTTGTTTATTTTTTTGATTGGTTTTTCTAATACCGATGTTTACCTAATTTGTTCATTTCATTGTTTTGCTGGTTCGAATATTTTTGTGCTTGGTTGATTACTGCAAATCCTTTTCTTATACATGACTGCACCTTAGTTGATCTTGTTTGTACTTGCTGTACACTATTGTATTTCTTGCTTAGTTGATGATAAAGGCAGTTTGGTTGGTTCATAACCTTGCTTTGATGCTTATGTTGGCTGTTTTTCCTGATGCTTATGCTTAGTTATTTGTTTTTCCTAATGCTTCACACCGAGTGATATACTTGTTACCTTTCTACTCGCTATGTACATATATACATGTACATACATATGTGTGTGTGTATTAGTGTGCCTGGTTATTCGTTTGTATATTTGACTTTGAAAAATTCAATCTTTTGTGTGTGTTGTCGGTCTTGCCGGTCCATTTTCAATGCTTGAGTCTTGTCAAGGTAGTGCACTGCCTTGTTCAATGCTTGAGTCTTGTTGGTCCATGTTGCACTTGAGTTGAATTGTCAAGGTAGTGCACAGTTTTGTGTGTGTGTTCACTTTTGCTTGGTTCATCCATAAATGCTGTTGAGTTGCCTTTCCACTCACTATGTACATATATACATGTATATACATATGTGTGTATATGTATATTAGTGTGTCTGATTATGTCGAAATGTGTATGCTTGGTTATACATGTATGCTTTGAACTAGTGCATGTATGGGTTATTTCAAGTAGTGGGTTAACACACATGTATGCTTTGAACTTCCATGTATATACATACATACATATGTATGTATGTATATATATATGTATATATGTATGCACTTATTCTATTAAGATAATTCCAGTTGCGGTTTAACTTCAAATTTCTGATTTTGACTTGTTAAATTTCTATGTTGATGCCTGAACTGATGTGTTCTTGTCCCCTAAAGCTTGTTGTTTGGTTTAAAACTCAAGTTCTCATTGTTTGTTCATGACTTTTGTGTGCACCACTTTCACCTTGCTTGTGCACTAATGCTGATTAAATCTCTTGCGACTGGTTCGTACTTGTACTTGTATATGTGCCTGGTTTGTTATGATTGTTTTGATGCCTTGTTCAAGGCTGTGTTGAGATACTTTGATTGTTTTGCTTGTGATTCTTTCACTTATCTGTTAGTGTTTTCCTTGAACTGAAATGAAATGGTGCACTGTTCTCTATGTATATACACGCATATATATATATATATATATATATCTATGTGTGTGTGTAAATATGTAGCTGAATCCCTTCGCACCAGATGTTCTCGATCCTATATCACTGCTTGATGTATTGTTTTTGTGATGTTATGTGTGGCACTGCCTTGTGCATTGCCTTGTTCATGGTAGTGCCAGTGTGCATTGCCTTGTCAAGGCCGTGTGTGGTTGAATTGCTGGTCCATGTTGTCAAGACAAAGATATATATCACATTGGTGTGTTGGTTCTGTTTTGAATTTGCTGGTCCATGTTGTTGAATTGCTTAAACTTGTTTTTTCTTTTATTTGGACCTGGTCAAGGCATTGTTGGTGCTGTTTTGACTTTGCTGCCTTGTAAGAACTTGTGGCTGTGCACCCATGTACTTGTTTATACTTGCACGATTATTAGTGCACATACTCTTACACTTGCATCTGGTTTTCATCTTAGTGTCTGTCTAAAACATGAAGAGAAAACAAACCCATAAACTGAGGCAATATTAATATTCAAATTCAATTTTATTTTTGCAATTTACGTTTTTTTTTCCTTTTCCATTTTACTGCGTTGCTTATTTGACAGATATAGGAGATGGCTGGACACAAGCTGGAGCAAGCAAATCAAGATCAACATCAGAAACAAACTCACGTGAGTGTGAGTAAAAAAATATTATATATGAAAGTGTAGAGAAATGTTGTATATATGAGAGTGATAGTGAAAGTTGTATTAGAAAATGTAAGTGGAGTGATAGTGGAAGTTGTGTTGTATTTGAATTTGAATTGAAATAAAATATTTGTTTAAATAAAATTATGGTTCATTTATTTCATATTAGTCAATATTTATATGTTGTCTAATAAGAAATTCTAGAAATGGTACTATAACATCATACAACATATGGTTTTTTGTTGTGTTAGTGCATATCAGACGACGGGGCATATCTGTGGTCTGATGTGCGATAAGGCGGCACTGGATTTAACGACAGATAGATATACATTCAGACAATGGAGCATATCCGTCATCTGATGCCTTTTTTCCCATAGTGGAAGCTCAAAAATTTGAGTTTCTAGTTGTCTTATTTCTCTTGGAGCCATTCATCTAACATGTAAGACAACTGGCTCTGTATCATGCTCAAAATCAATATAGAGTTCAATTTTCCAATGAGAAGGTAAACCCGACACATCTTCAAATACATCAAAAAAATTCAAGATAATGGGAACTTGCATCAGCTTATCATGGGAGAGATCCGAGGAGTATAAATAATTCAACATCATAGAACTCTTGAACTCATAATAAACATTAAGCCCTTTACTGGCACTATCCTTCATACGGACTACATGACCATCACAATCAATAATAACTCTTCATCCAACCCATCCCTAGTATAAGTACATAACTTGAAAACCTGAGCACAAAAGAATTACAAGAAAATCCAAACCTGTCCTGAGACAATTTAATGTCTCTACATATCATAGAAAGATGTATCGACCTCTCGATAAGATTCGATAAAATAAGGGAGTTGTCAATAACATGGGGCATTGGATGCAAACTAGTAACAAGATGATTAACAATAAAAGAACGTGAAGTCCTCATATCAAATAAAACATAATTAGGGAAGTCAATAATAGAATGCACACCTTCCACCATGATGTTCTTCCCCTTATTGATCTTTGGCGGAGAGCTCAAACTAGGATTTGCTAGGACAACATAGGCTTTAACAATTTTGCCACTCTTCAAAAGAGAATGACAATTCCTTGAAATGTCTCAGTTTATCATAATTAAAACATTTCTTTTGAAAGAGATTGACAATTCCTCTTGAAATGTCCCAATTTATCACAACTAAAACATTTCTTTCTTGGAGGTTGACTCTACAATCTTTAGCAACATGCCCCTTCAAGTGTCTATCACAAGACACCCCTTCCTTCTTCTTTTGGCCTTGATTTTTTTGTTCAACTTACCTTTCCTCATGCCTTGGAACTTTAGCTTCACTTCCTCGTTAGCTTCTTGCTCTTTAGAAGCCCCTTGAGAAATAAAGTTTAGTAAGCCACTTTCACGGGACTCTCAAAGGTACCACCCATAAGAATATGGATAAAAGCAAGGTCCTTGAGAGGTTGATTGAGTCCGATAGCAAATTTCTTGGCCTTCTTAGTAGAAGTGTTGATCATGTCTATCCCAAAATGAGCCAAGAGTGTGAACTCATTTATGTACTCCTTCATGATCTTATTACCTTGTTAGAGATATAAAAACTTCTCGACTTGCAAGCCACTCTCGACCTCAGAAATAAACCGAGCCTCAAACCTCTTTTGGAACTCTTCCTAAGTCATATCATGATCTTCCACTTCTTTAATTACAACATCCTAGTAACACAAAGCTTCCTCTTTATGCTATCTAGACACAGGTTGTCTCTTCACCAATGTATCAAGCGGCATGTCATTAAAGATCTACGTACTAGTGTGAAACCATGTCCGAGTTTCAATAAACGACACCATGAACAAACATGACTTGCCTCCCATACAGATGTAATCTCTATAAAGCCGAGGGAAATCTAGAACGGGTGGTGGAGGAATACGCATCACCCCAACTTTTACTGGTACAAGAGGGAATCCCGCTAGAGATGGGGTACCCTACGCTATAGCCTGAACGTATCTATGGAACCATGCTGACATATAAAGATCCAAAACCTCAACATTGTCCCTAATGGTTATTGCACGAGTGGCACAACTCATAAAGCTATATGTAGATGGAAATTATTAGCAACTATAACACTCTACAATTTTATGTAATAAAATAATTAAATTAAAAAGGGAAAAATAGTAATTTTACATTAAAGGGAAAATGATGATTTTTTTACAAATGTTAGAATTATGCTTCGGGACCTATCCTATTGCATCTGTATTACCATTTACATCTATAAAACATATATTACTTGCTTAATTCGATAAAATAGCCAAAAACAAAAAGTGTCATACCCATATTTTCGTAATATATTTAATTTCAAAGATTTTTTATTTTGGGCTTAAAATTGAGATTATAAGTAGATGTGAAAGCCATCTCTTTCCTATACTATCTTAGTCTAAATACCTCACTATTAATCTTTACTAATGTCCATCCAATCACAACCAAAAATTAATAAAACTCCACATTCAATCAAAGCAATGTTAATTGAATATTATAAAGAAAAAAACTTTGAAATGAATCAAGGTGAATCAGGAAGGAGACACATTAGGCCAATAAAGGAGTAGGAGGATCTACATTGAATTTAAGATAAAGCACGCCTAATCGATGAGTGGGGGTCTTTTTATTTAAGTATATATTGATCAGACGTACCATTTCACTACTTGTGGTCTTTAAACGAATTATAACCGATGAAATTGGATAGTAATCACATTAATTTGTATTAATTCGTGATTAGGATGTCATATGCCATGGTTAGCTATTTAAAAATTTGATTTTTTGTGTGATTAGAAAAGGGTTTATCTCTTCATAATTAAAAAGTGTAAACATAAAAATGCCTAAAATTCAACATTTTATATATCAAAATTGTTGTTCTCAACAACATGAATTCACTGATGGTGTTTGTTCATCGGTTCGGATAATGAATTGATAAAAAATGCATAAGAAGATTCGATAAACGTGGACTGTCAGTTTAGGTTCGATGGTGAAACGACAACCATAGTCGATCCGTAGGCATGGACATGTAGAGGGGGTCCAGTATGCCCCCATGCTAGTCTTTGATCACCCTAAAACAAGGCATAGTGGCTCGGATCTGAAGAGGAAGTCGGCATCGGTAGATTTGATAGAGGTGGTCGGAGTGGGATCTTTGGGCGACAGTAGATGCAGCACGACGAGTAGGGGAGAATAACACTCTCCAATTTGAGAATGGAGTTCTAGATAGACGGCGGTGGCACAATGAAGTGGTTGGCTGGGGTTGTAAATAAGGTAATGGGTTTACTTCAATGCTGTAGACTTGGAAATATATAAATAATAATTGATTAGTTTATTTATTAATTACGAAAATGCCCTTGTACTTCAAATGCTTATAACTCTCACGCACGACCACTGTTACACGTGCAGTTCACGGTATCATTTTTAATGGTGAGATGAGGTATGCTTTGGTATATTGTTTGCTAAGTTATGAGATACCTCATAAAATTGCCTTATTTAAGTAGATTCGTTATCGAAGGTGCTACTAGGACATTTCGAGACACTTATAAGGAACTTAGTCCTTAGTTATACTAGTGGCGTTTAGCGATGATGGGTTGGGGATTGATCCAATAGTGTTGCAGTTGGTTTGTCGATGATGAGTTTGGGTTCAATCGCAATAGTGTAGTTTACTGTTTGGCGATGGAGATCTTGGACTTGACCTCAATAGTGACGCTTACCATTTCACTAGGTGAGTTAGTCTTTACACCAATAGTGTTACATATGCTTAAGCAAGCAAGTTTGTCCTTATACCAACAATGTGCATACATTTTGGCGGCGACGAGTTAGCCTTTATACAATTAGTGTCGCACACGTTTTGGCAACAAATTTGGCCTAACTCAATAGCGCTGCATATGATTTGGCGATGGCGGTTTGGGGCTTTATCCTAATAAGGCCATGTATGGTTTAGCAATGGCGAGTTGTTCTTTATCCAATAATGTCACATACGTTTCGGCATGCAAGTTGGTCTTTATACCAATAGTGTGCATATGTTTTAGCTACGATGAGTTGGTCTTTATACCAATAGTGTCACATACGTCTCAACATGCGAATTGGTCTTTATACCAATAGTGTGTGTATGTTTTGACACACGAGTTGAGCCTTATCCCAATAGTGTGTTGTATGGCGGTGCACAACTTAGATTTCATTCAAATAATGATGCCTATAATTTTAGGGTTTCAGGTTGAGAGTGTGATTCCTAATAGGTAATACTAGGCTATGTACTTGAGTATAGGTTAGTATTTTAGTGAAGCCTTAGCATAAATGTCACAATTATCCTTGTGGTACTATACAATGTTTCGCTGACTAATTGTGTGCAGGTGACACAGGTTAAGGTATGATTTTTGAGCATTAGTGTTGTTTACTAACTTATATGATGTGTTCACTCACTAGACTTACGTTTGACCCCCTCCATCATTTTCTTCTTTTTAGGTATACTTTGATATGTCGATAGAGAGGACTAATGGTGGCTTGAAGGTTTGATGGTAAGATGAAGACATACACATTTATTTACCTTTCTATCTACAATTTTATTTCAGTTTTTCCCAGACATTAGACTGTTTCTGTTACTAGTATAGAGAAATGTTGTTGTTAATGTTTATTCAATACTAAATTGTTTATTTGTCTAGGATTGTACTATTTATTATTTTATTTTATTTCTTTTGATGTGAGTTTCAGAAATTGTAGAATATTGTAGGGTCTATTTTATATTATACCTCAAAATGATCTGGTACCAACGACATCCGCAATGTCAGTACTACTATAGGGTGTGAATTGGGGTGTCATAATGGCAGGTTGTTACATTTGGTATAAGAACCAGGTTAAGCATTTCCTACTAGATTAGGGGTACGAGAGAGTGTATTTGTAATTTTCTATCATTATATACAAATACGTAATTAATTTCATGCCATAATCCTTATATTTTGACTGGTAGAGGTAGTTGTTGGCTTATCTCTTATAAAAGTAAACACTATGAGTTAAATAAATATGAAGATTAAAACAATTTTGGGGTGAAAATAAATCCATTATATATATTTTAGTTTATTCCTTCAAGAATTCCTAATAGAAGGTCCTTCTACCAACTAGCAATTGTGAATAAAATACAAGTTTTAAACCATAAAAAGTAGTGTAATGTTGATAGGACATAATGAAGACATAGGAGATGACTCCTCAAAATTAGAGTTGTGTAGTTAATGTGTTCATAAATTAAAGGTGGATATTATGTTGGAAGAGAGGCTAAAGGCAGCCAATTTTAGAAAAAGAGGAGTTAAAACCCTATGCACTTGAAGCACCATTTTATGAATTAGCTGGGCTTGTGTAAGTTATATTGTTTTATCTACTTCAATTAAAGTATTTAAATTGTTTGAAATGTTTTCCTAGAAGTTAGAAACATTAATATTTGAGACTTTTAAAAAAATATAGAATTTGAAGTTTGTTTAATGTATTGAACTAGTAATCCCTTATTTTATAAACATGGGAAAATTTAATAAGAAATCATTTTCCATAACTATTCAAAAAAATTTAGTTTTGTAAAAATTTTAGTCAAAGGCACATTGTTGCACTTATATTTTGATGTGTACTTTGTTTTTGACAAAGAAAGTTTTGAAAGGTAAATTAAACCTCATTTTTTGAATCTCTTTTATTTTATAAATATTTTTGCCACACTTTGAAAAAAAATATTACATATCTTTTTTAAATGCATTTTTGTTAAAATTTCATATTTATAGAAGTAAATTTTAAAAATAAGTTTTACATATCTGCTTTTCTAAGTTAAATCGAACCATTTTGGATAAAATTTAAACTGAAAAAATTTCCACGATTTTTGTCAAAATAAAACGTTTGTTAAAATTATGATAGAATTTTATGGTTTGCGAAGTTTACTAGTTTTGTGAAGAATAAGATAGGAAATCAAAGTTTTTGATTTAAAAATCTAATTGGAAAATTTATTGATATTTTCACTTGAAATTTGATTGGAACTAGAAAAGAATTACACAATCTATAATTTTTAAATCGATTATGGTGAACTAGCTAGAATAGTCAATATGCCAGTGTGCTAAGGACTTGCTAGTATTGAGCATTATGGATTTACGAAGTGTTGGAAGATTTGGAGTGACGAAAAAATTAGCATAGAGCTTTGATGGCCTTTTCAATCGACGTTTGAGTTGGAAGGGTAGAGCAGCAAATTGAATTTTTCCGTAATAATAAAGGGAAAACACCATCTTTTGTCCTTTAATCAAAATATGGTTTGAATTGTCAGAGTGCAAGTTGACTTACAAGATGTGATTTGGCTAGAACTTATATAATTTTAAAGTAAGATAATTGTAAGCCAAAATATTTTGCCGTAAAGCCATAAAGAGGAGGCATTAAGAAAAATGGCAATATGTTTATGTTAAGGGCTGGGATACACTCACATAAGATGTTGTAAAGCATGAGAGCACAGTTGAGTGTGAATTTCCCTTCAATGGTTAGATAATAGAATAATTATTGCATGAGCAATCGACGATAGGGGACGGCTATACTTTTTTGTGTAGAGTATCGTTATACAGATGTATCAGTTAATGTTATAACACATAATTTTTTTAGGTTTATGGTACGACTAAGTGTCAATTGTTGTTCCATAGTAGATGCTCGTGGATTATTGTAGTACTTTGATATACTTGGGAAGTCGTTACTACCGCAGGTATGTTGTCATTGAGTCATGATTTTGTATAGAGTACCCAAAGAGGAAATTGCTTCCGTTTGGGTCAAACTTTTAGCATTTTTGTGAGTACCATTAGGGTATGATCTTTATATCGCTTATGAGTAGTTGAATATGACAGTGGTATAGTGCCATATTCACTAGGTTAGGACATCAATCCATTTTCTAGTGTTCATATATTTAATTCATGGAGTTTATAGAGGCTATGCTACTTTGTTGTAACACCCTATAAATTGAACATAATGAATTAAAAAGAAATTAATTGATAATTAGTGAAGCCGAAAATGGAATTTTCGCAAGCGTCAAAACCTAGCTACGAAACTTGCACCATTGTGTTCATGGTGATATTCTAATCAATTTTCATATATAAAGTTTTTCGATCGGAGTTTAAATAAAAAGTTATTAACATTTAAATATTTTGGATTAGAAATAATTGTACATGTAATTAAGGAAATAAATGTAATTAATTAACATTAAATAACATTAACGGTTACTTAACCTCTAGGCAGTATTAGCATTAAATTTGACGGTTTAAAACGTAAGAAATAACGTAAAAAACAGAACGAATTAACATATAACAAATATAGGTAACCGATCGACGTCTCATTGGGAGCAGTTGACCGCTACCGGTCGACCAGTGGCATATAAGCGGTCGACCGCTTATATGCTGGCGGTTGTGAATTGAAGCTAGGCAGAACGACCCGGATTTAATATAATTAAATCTAACGGTTGGCGTTGATTCGAACCCCTATAAATACATGCCTAACCCCTCACTACTCTCCACATATTTTCTGAAGCAATGGCAAAGCTCTGCCATTTTCTGTTCTCCTCAAATTATAAAATCTATATAAACAATATATGTGTATATATATATGTAAATTGAGAATAGCAGAGTGTAATATGAAAAAAAGAATAGTATTGAATCAAATCGCTAGCCAAGGTAAATTGTAAATCTAAATCCAAATCTGGATTAAATTCAAATATCTTCTCGGATCTAAATTTCTAATAAATATATATATAGATGCACACACACACACTTGTAGTATATATTTCGATATGGAGAAAAAGGGAGTCAAATAGGAATAACAAGATTTAGATTTGGATATTTAAAAGCTTAAAGGTGAGTGGAAAATTATATATTTTTATATAATATTGGATTTATTTCTTTGTAAATCTTTTCCTTGTATGCCAGAATGTTTGGAGTTGAGGCTTAAATATATACATGTAATCAATTTGAACAACATGCCTACATATTCTGTGAATTATTAACTTTAATTAAATATTGCTTATACTTAAATCTGGAAAGTAAGGGTGAAAGTAGCCATAAAGTTATGAGATAATTATTTTATAATAATTTTAGGTTTGTTAGTTAAATATTATATGTTAGTAAACATGAGTCGAAAGTTGTTATAAACTGGATTAGGATTTGAGTAGTATTTTTAATTCATTGGAATGAAGTGTTTTGCAATGTAAATTCTATAAATTATCCAGTCTTGTAATTATGTATAAAAGTGTATTGTTTGAAATAACAAGGAATATACTAATAGAAAGAGATGTACAAAATATGGATGTTTATCGTATTTTGTACCGCCTATTAAAATAATAACAGAAAACATAATTCCTTGTAATTCTGAACATAACACAAGTCTTATTTAGATAATTTATGGAAAATTACAGTGTTAACGTTTCCTTTTTGGAAGATGTAAGTTCAATGCATTAAAATGCCGAATTCCCTAAGTTTAAACCAAAATAATGTAAGTAGTGATAATAACAATAATTTAATTAAAAACCTAAAATATGCGATGTAGGATATGTTAGAAAATAAAAATTAAGGGAAGAAATATAAATAAAGCAATAGAGAAATAAGAGGATATAATAATCAAAGAAAGATAGTTAACAATTGAAAAGGGACAGTAAGCTATATTTAATAGTGTTAAGTGGAAATTAAGCAGTAAAAGGTATTTAAACTATTAAAACTAGAAGTAAGCGGTAATGACATTAAACGACGTTAAATGAAACAAGAAGTAAGCTATGTAAAAATAACTGAATATTAATAATTGAACAAAGGAGGCGTAGTAAATAAATAAATATATCTAGCCTCGAGTACATATTTATGGAAGGTGTGAAATATTGAAACTAGTCAATAACTTAGATTAATTAAAACTGACTTAGTCATTAATATGGGTTGGAATGTGAGGTCAGTAGTGATACACAACAGAAGTCTGCCTACCACAAGGGGCTACCAGTAGTTGTGTATACATTATACTGATGTGGGATATATCCAACTATAAGACCCATAGGATTGTACGTTCGCGTTTAGGTGAAGGGAATATACCAAAGTATGATGGTTCATCCCGGTCGAAGTGTCAAAGGGCCAAGTAGAGTCTGCTTTAACTTTTAGTGGGTATGTGTCAAGTATTGTAGTGGGAATTTCCTCAATTGCATTAGGCAATCTAAATGGGATAGTGAGCATAGACTCGGTGCTATGACAGCAAGGTTAGTACCATATATATGAGGAGTACGAGCTATTTACATAGGTCGAGATTGTCATCGGTCTTGAGCAGTCAGCGGAAAGACAAGGGTTACGCCTAAACGGGCTACACCTCCTACTAGTGTAGATTACGTTTAGGACATGCACCACCTCATAGTTGTTTGTTTGTTGTTAGGAGGCAAGGTTAAATAACCCTTAATGGAAGTCTTTCAAATGAATAGAGTACAAATAAATAGTTGTTGTGATGTCTTTATTAGGCACTACAGGGGTTTCTTGGTATGCACGGCGGCGATGACGATGGATCCTGACGAGGTGTAGACTTATGGATACTAGTAGGGAAAGTGTCCTGGTCTAAAAAGGGACTGTGGTTCTAACACACGCACGCACGCACGCACACATATACACACACAAAAGTTGGTTATTGTATAATTAGTAGGTGGGGCATATCGTATGCGTATATGAAGTCAAGACGACTAAGTTCAAAAAGTAGATATAACATGTAATGGAAAGCAATCAGCATAAACTAGTGTTACATATAAAGTATGTAGTTTACTGATCATTAGAACGTTGCTCTGACCCTGCTCCCCATTACAACCCATAGAACAGACTTAGAGGGACATGTATTGGTACAAGGTGGGAACGGTGGAAGGATAGATTCCTTGTGCATGCTCAACACTAACAAGGGTACTAGATACCATATGTATTAGCCTTGGTTGGTAATTAAATGTTTTATTATACTTTACTATTCCGTTATGAGTTTTATCGATAATTCTTTGATATACTTTTGTTTGTTTACATGATACCAAAACCATCGATCATACTTTGGTGGATTTGGGTTTTTGATTTAGCGAATAGGCCCGCACAGATGTGGGTTGTTACATTTGGTATCAGAGCATAGGTTAGTCGATCTTAGAAATTAGGATAAGTTGAGTGGATGTATTTGTATTTTTACGTATGTATATATATATATATGTGTGTGTGTGTGTGTTATACGCTAAACTCTACATTTTTTGACTGCAGAAGTAGTTGCAACCATATTCTGAAAAGATGGACAATGCGACTATGAGTTGGAACAATGGATGAAATTGAAGATATTCACCTATCCTAATTATCCTATAGGAGTAGCTCATAGTGGAAGACGTTGACTTAAGAAGAGCATGAAGTGACATATGGAAGAGTCCTTGAAGCTGGAAGGTACTTGACTCCCTTGTAGGGCATGGATTGCCCTATGGTTGTAGATCCCCACAGGATTTCCGACTGATGATATACATCAGAACCAGATAAAGGGAAAGTAAAGAATTTATATGTTGCAGATATTCAGAAGCAAGAATTGAGTTAGTTCCCGAAGGAAGGTGTGTATTAGTCACTCCATGATGATAACCGGATTTTTAATATATTCTGAAGGAAGATATGTCATAAAGTAAGTGGAAAGGAGGAAAAGTCCAAAAGAAGGGACAAATAAAAGTAACTTTGAGTCCGACCACCATATGCAGGAATATAATAAAAGGTATGAAACATATCTTTGAAAAGTAAGTAAATATTAAAGTTTTCCGCAAATTAAAATATCTTTTTTAATTTTATTTAAATAGAATTTATAGTAGGAATTAAAGTTTGTTTAGATCGAAAATTTCAGTTAAAATAAGTTTTGATAAAGAGGTATTTCTTTTGAAATAAAAAGAAAGTAGAGTGTATGTATAGCTTGCTGATTTTTCTGATATGAAAATTTTAAGTTGTGAAATTCTTTTTAGAGGTGGACAGTAGGAAGTGGTACTGGTTTATAATTTGTGTAAAATAATGGAAAGGAAACAAGAACTTGAAAACAAAGCTGTAGGCCAACGCACAACGATGGTTCAATAAAGAAGACAATACATTGAGAGAAAAGCTATGTAAAGAGAAGCAATTTAAATAAGAGCAGCTTAGGTAGATGGAAGTTAAATAGCAATAACATTATGAAATATAAATTGAAATAATGTTATAAATTTATATAAAATAATTTTAGTAATTAGAAACAAATAAAAAAAATGATGAATAATTTCCATAAATATGCACAGTAATTGTATATACCTATTTAGAAGTCCCCATTATATGCTATTAGAGCCCCCGCGAAGGTTGAAAGTGAAAGTAGCATGAGTATTAGGAAAATAATCATATCAAAGTTGTCCTTGTCTACTCCAGTTTTTAGTAAAAGTTATAAAAGATGTTTTAGAGACACTTTACCCGTGCATTTTTGGAAAATATGGTTTGGTGTAACAATTGAGTTTTTAATTAATTTGAGTTTGAAAAAAATCCACTTTTAAGAAGTAAATTTTTTTTTCTAAAAGGATTTAAAGGAAAGTTGATTTGAATGACCATTCATGTAATAAAATTTGACCTTTATTTGAAAATAAAGAAATGATCTTTTAAAAATTTAACTACTAATATCTCCTTTTATAATTAATAAATAAAATTAATTGATAAATCTTAAATTATAGTTTTAACAGTTAAGATGCCAACAATTAATAAATAATGAGATTTTCATGGTTCCTTTTTTTAGAAACCAAGCATTGAAGGATTTAAATAAATGGTTTCTAAGTTTGTATTTTTAAAGGTAAAAGTTATGGGTTAAGCACTTCATGACTGTGAATTTTAATAATTTTATAAAGGTAAAAACCAAACCAAATTTTGATATGGAGTAGATAGGAATGATTGCCTAGGTAGGACAGGGTAAAAGTTAAGGCTGTGAGTAAGATAGCGATGAATGCTCGTAGAATAGCTGAACCCCCATTGGATATCAAAAATATTAGTTTGAGCCTAGGAGTGTTTCATTAAACATGGGTGAAGATCATAAAGAAGAAACCATAAGAAAATGAGAAACGGTATCAAAGTACATTTCTATGAGTTCTAGAGTATACCCGCATGAAAATAATAATAATAAAGAAAGCATATGCCAAGATTTGAGAATACTGTTAAGAGATTTGGATTAAAAGAAGATAATAATATATTTGGTTGTGATAATGGAAGTAATGGATGGACCTTTATCAGAATCCAAAAAAGAAAGTTAAGATATGTGGGTTACAGTTGAATGGCATGTTAGAAAGGTCCATTTAATTTAAGTAAGAAGTGATAGCGCCACAACATCATTAATGTCAGTTGATGCTGAAGGGCAGTTTCCAGTAATTGTTTCTTTTAGGTTGGTGGGTTGTAAGAACTAGTTATTTTTGTTTGTATAAAAACGCGTACGATAGTTATTGAGAAAATTTCCTTTTTATTACTGTATTGATTTTCTAGATTGACCACCATATGTTGAAAAGCAGAATAAATAAGAAAATCTCATATAGACACTTAACTAATGCAAAGTAAGACTATAAGTTTATAAAATAAATTAGGAAATTAATTTAATTAGCTATTGTTAATCAAGTTTTTGACAAGCCCATTTCAACCGGAAGTTAGAAAGTCAAAACGAAGAGTAAATGATTTAAGGATTTTGGAAACATCATAGAATGGCAAGAAAAAGAAATATCAAAAAATGAGTGGAAAAGGTTTAATTGAATTTTTCAACTTGGCACTTGGGGTTAGACCCGAGTCGTACCTGAGCTGAACCTAGGAAAAATGAAGGACAGTCTGAGTTGAGAAATAGCAAGACAAGACAATATAACTTGGAGTCAGACCCAAGTCAAACCCAAGTCAGACTCGAGTCAAACCCTATTCAACTAGGTATTGAGTTATAAGTCACAACTCGGTACCGATTTGTAATTTTTCTTGGGTGGAACTCATAAAACTCTTAGGTCAGACTCCATGCAATCGGGGCCAAGTAAAACTCAGGTCGGACATAAAACTCCCAATTAGTACTCGAAGCACTCCAACCTTTAGACGACTCCAAGCAAGGCCTGAAGTAAATGCATAAACCACTCGGGTCGGACACCAAGTCAGATCAGCCCCGACCTAAAACTCATTATTTTCATCGACATGGTTTTCTCCTTCATGTTTCACTCCAAAGTGATTAGAACTATCTAGAATGATGGTATGAAGCAACTCGACGAATCTTAAAGAAATTGGAACTAAGCGTATAACTCGACACCGAGTTATATAGGTCGGCATCAACCTATCTTTCCTCTCTATTTCACTTCCCAAACTCCATGCATTTCCTATACTACTCCAACTACTCGTGATCAAGTGGTTTTCCTAGAGTTTGGATGACCAATTCCAAGATTGATGAGATGAAAACCAAGAAAGCAGGATAACTCAAGCGATAATGGAAAGATCCCTTGAATCAACCAAAGGTCAATGAAAAGAGCTTGGAACACGTCAATTAGAAGGTAGAAGAGCAGAGCAGGTGTTGAAGTTGGATTCGCACCAACACAAATTGGTCGGTACTGAGTTAGATAGGTCAGTACCGAGTTATCATTTTGACTCGTGTTGCTCCGACTTCTCTTGTGCGACATTGGGCTATCTCTTGGACTCTAGTGCAAGCAGGCTTCTAACCCAGTACCTCAGTTCCCCTATAAATACAAACCATAATGCAACCAAAACAGGATCTACTCCCCGATCTTTCTTCTTCACTCTATATCTAGAATTCCATTGCACTTCACCATCTTCCTTCCTCACAATAGTCACCAAGGCAGCTACTCTTGGTAGTTCTAGGCCTTAAGCTATCAACTTCTTGTACTTGTGACTCTAATTCTTCGTAATCTCACATTCTCTGTAAACAATAATCAATAAAAAAACTATAAAGTGGACATAAGCCAGAGATTGCCGAACCACTAAAAAAATCTTGTGTCCCTCATTAATTTTATTTTATTTTCAATACTACCTGTTAAATCTAGGTCTCACAGGTTCCCTACAACTCAATCTTTGGTGTTGACCCATTTTAGCATCAACGTTTTGGTGCTTTCACCGAGAAAACTGAATCCAGACTTAGATCTAGCTCTCTACTTTGGGTTGGATTGATCCAGAAAACTTGCTTAAAGAATTTGAGAGTTTGCTATTAGAAATCTATAGTACCAAGGAAAGGAAAACTGCTTCCGAAAGATCTACATGAGCAGTGGCTAATGGTGATGAAGGAAACACTCACCAAACAAAAGTCAATGATGGAAATGCAATACCAGGATCCTCTACTCAATGGGAAGTTGTTACCATAGGAGACCTTAATAAAATGATTTATGAACTTAACAGGAAGATAGCGGATAGCCAGAATGCTCACATGGATAAAATGGATGTGTTGCTAACCTTGCAGCCTCCAATGGAAAGGAGAGTTAGAAGAGAAAATTCACCTGGTATAGAACAAGAGAACTCCTTTGTTTCCGGCCTAAATAGGAGAGATGGGAAGCAATAGCAGAAGGAAGTAGTTGGTGGAGTTGTAGAAGGACTTGCAGGAGGAAGAAGGAGCATTCCTCCATTAAGAAGACCAACCGGTACCGAGAGAATTTCTCTTGGTACCGAAAGGAATGCTCATGCAAATGCTGCTCGGGAAGGTGATGTCATGGTTATCTTTGATGTGGATATGTACTTGTAGCTTGACGATGATGATCTGGAGTTGGATGTTGATGCTGATGAAGGTGGAGCTCAGGCAACCGCAGCTCAAGCAACCTAAGTCCACCAAATACCAAAGGAGTGGTACCCCTAAAGACAGGAGCACCTAGAGTCAGCCGACAAACCAGGACCGTTCGCGGAGTCAAATGCTTGGTGTAGCCTCTGATAATCGACCTTCGGATTATCATGCCAGTGAGGAGTACATCGTTGACATGGTCAAACGATTGGTGGAGGAAACCAGGGGCAGAAAGGATGAAGACTGGGGTTCCACGTCAATTCGAATTCCATTTATTGAGAATGAGAAGAGTAACTACATAAACTCACCATGCAGACAATGCCATCTTATAATGGAACTACTGAACCCAGACAACACTCACTCAAATACGAATGGAATATATATGAAGCTAGAGCTACTTATGTTGTTCGTTGCAGATTTTTCCCTATATTCTTGGAAGGAGTCGCTTCTATGTGGTTTACTAGGCTCGCACCGAAGTCAAAATCTACCTTTGATGAATTAGCTAAGAAGTTTATAGAGCAGTTTAGACTCCATGCTGCCCGACCAAAGGACGAGATGTCCCCATCTGGCTTATCTCAAAGACCCAAAGAATCTCTGAAGGGTTTCTTGAACTGATTTAACATTGTTGTGATGGAAGTCAACAAGCCAAAGGAAGATGTAGTATTCATGGCACTTGTCTGGGGCATTCACCTGGACACAGACTTTAGTAAGTGGCTGAAGATGAAACAACCAACTGCTATGGAATAATTCAATTAAAAGGCGAATTAGTTCCTGAGGCTATAAGAAGCAGGACCGACTTAAGGAAGGGTCAATGAAGGACAATCGAATGAAGAAATATAAAGCAATGTCACAATAAATGCAGGAAATCTGGGCAATCAAAACAAGAAAAGTCAAAACTCTAATAACAAGCATAATGCTAATGTGAGGCATTCGAAGAACTTTGGATCAGAAAACTACACGTCTTTGAATGATATGCTGAAAAATGTATATCTTTCCACTCGAGAAACCGAGCAGTATAAGAAGCCGTCCAGGAGGGAAGCAACATACCAGCAGAAGAAATCTAGAAAGTACTGTCGATTCCATGAAACTCATAGGTATGATACCAATGAATGCCGACACCTGAAGAATTTGGTCAAGGAGCTGATAAGAAAAATAAGCTCCAGTAATACATTAAGGAACCGTGGAACAATGGAGAAGCTGTAGGTCCCCAAGGTCAACCGGCTCAAGGAACACTTCCTGGACTCGGCGAAGATGGGCCTAGGCAAACCGACGAAAGACTATTCATTAAGTAGCAGTCAAGCTAGCCGGTTATGCGGGAATGGAGCCGCAACCTAAAGCGATGTTGTTTCATTCGGCCTTATCTAGTTTCCTTTCGCTAATAAGCCGCCCAAGTACACTGGGGGCATTATAAATAGGTAGGACTTGCCACTTCCCCCAACCTTCAATAATATCTGCTTCTTGAACCAATGGAACCGCATTCTTGCAAGCAAAAATCTTGTGCCACGCAACCGGTAGCACAACCGAGAAAACATTCCTCTACCCTCGAATGACAGACGGGGAGTGTAGACTCACTAACCACCAGATCAACAGGTCGTATCGATCGCTAACCTTCTGAGAACCGATGTTGTCCTAAGACTGCAATGTTGGGAAGGTCTAAACCACCGGATCGATGGGTCATATCGATCCTCAACCGTTTGAGAACCGATGTTGTCCCAAGACTGGAAACGTCGAGAAGGCCTAAACCGCTGGATCGACGGGTTGTATCGATCCTCAACCTTTTGAGAACCGGCATTGCCCCAAGACTAGCAATGTTGGGAAGGTCTAAATCACCGGATCGACGGGTCGTATCGATCCTCAACTTTCTAAAAAACGACGTTGTCCTAAGACTGGCAATGTAGGGACGGTCTAAACAGTCGGATCAACGAGTCGTATCAATCCTCGATCTTCTGAAAACTGATGTGGCCACAAGACTGGCAATGTCGGGAAGATAAAAACCGCCGGATTGATGGTCACATCGATCCCTTGCCTTCTAAGAACCGGTGCTGCTCCGGCAACGTCAGGAAGGTCAAAACCACCGAGTCGATGGTTACATCGTGCACCGCCTTCTGAGAACCGGCGTTGACTCAGCAATGTTGGGAATGTTAAGACCGTCGGATTGACGGGTCATATTGGTTTCCAACCTTCTAAAAACCAATGTTGTCCCAAGCCCGACAATGTTGGAAAAATCTAAACCGCCAGGGCGATGGTCACATCAACCCTTCACCTTTCGAAAATCGGCTTTGCCTAAAGGCTGGCAATGTCGAGAAGGACTTAACCACTGAGTCGACGAGGAAAATCTACTCAAACTACTGAATCGACGGGGAAAATCGATCCCAACCTTTTGAAAACCAGCGTGGCACCAAGACTTGTAATGTCGGGAAGATCAAAACCGTTGGGTCAATGGACATAATGGCCCCTCACCTTTTGAGAACCGACATTGCTCCGGCAACGTCGGGACGGCCCAAAACTGACAGGTCGACAGTTAAATCGACCTCTACCTTCTGAGAACCGGTGTTACTCCAGCAACTTTGGGAAGATCCAAACCAAGGGATCAACGGTCTTGTCGATCCTTTACCTTTTGAGAACCAGCATTGCCCCAGTAACGTTGGAAAG
The DNA here is from genome assembly GCA_030737815.1 of Allium fistulosum. NCBI lineage: Eukaryota > Viridiplantae > Streptophyta > Magnoliopsida > Asparagales > Amaryllidaceae > Allium > Allium fistulosum. Next base: position 878,470,712 of record CM060902.1, on the reverse strand, counting down.
AGAAGCCGACATCTAGAGGGTCATTGCTGCCTCGAGATTGGCAAGAGCACACTATTGGCCGAAGATAGGCGATAACGGGGAAGAAGGCCTAGCCCTTAGGAATATGTCCCTGCCCGAAGATAGAAAGTGACGAGGGGACTTGATAAAAAAACCTACCTTCTAGAATTCGTTGCTGCCCAAAGATTGGCGACAACGGAAAGGTTCTCAAAACCAAACCAGGAATCAGTCGGATAATTCAGCTTCGGCCTTCAGGAATTTGCCATCGCCCGAAGTCTGGTGATGGCTAGAAGGATTGATAACCTACTTAAGGACCAACAAGATCATTCGGTCCTAACTTCCAAGAATGTGCCATTGCCCGAAGAATCGCGATGCTAAGGAGAAACCCTAGAATGGAACCATCGATACACTGGCTTTTAGAGGCAGAAGCTCGATCGAATCTTTAGCCCAACCTTTTGGAATCTAACATTGCCCAAAAATTAGCATCATCAGGAAGATACCGTCTTATAAAATTCAGAGGCCTGGCATCACCAGAAGATTGGCAATGTTAGGACGACGTAATCATAAAATCTTCATGAATCTGATGCTGCCCGGAGACTGACAACATCAAGAAGAAGTATTCACTTTCAAGCCGATCGAATCATTCGACTCTAAACTGCAAATATTAACTATTTCCCAAAGATAGGAAACATCAAGGATGAATGTTCAGAATAGAATCATCAGTGTGCTAGTTTTCGAAGATAGAAATTGGTGCATGACCTGATTTCCAACTCCGAACTTCAGGAACTCAATTGTTGCCCAAAGATTGGAAACGTCAGAGTGGAGCCTATAGAATTGAATCATTGGTGTGCTAGATTCTGGAGATAGAAACTAGTACACAACTGGAGTGTCGTCCATAGTCGTCGGAAATTTAACTGTTTCCTAGAAATAGACCAATTCAAGGAAGGATAATCGGGATTGGACAATTCTTATGCTAGTTTCCAGAGATTGAAACTAGTGCCTGACCGGACTTCAATGGCAGCGCTAGTGACCAAGCGGTACATGCTTAGTCGAGGATAGGCGAGGATAGTCATGGAAAGTTAAAGACAAGTATCATCGGGCTTTTCCAACCAAGAGCATGACTGGGGAATCACGATCGGGTTGGGGGTAATCGGATAGTTTTCCCTGCATGTTTAACTCACACTAATGCTTGGATTCACTGCAGAAAACTCCATGAACATGACTTAGTTTACAATGGAAACATATGAATGAGGGGTAAATATTACATATAATGTTCCCCGGCGATAGGGAGCAATGAAAAACTTGAACTATTTGCAATGAAAGTCGGCCAAGGAAAGCTTAACCCATTTCATCAAGGACTTGCTGTTGCCTAGAGATAGGTGACGATGGGAAGGAATAACCACATCTGGATCGATGGGATTATTCGACCCCATCTTGTGGGAATCAACCATTGCCCGAAGTTAGGTAACATCAAGAGGGATGCTCAGAATAGAACAATTCACATGCTAGTTTCAAAGATCTGCACAAGTGCATGATTGAACTCTCGTGACAATGCTAGCGGCCAAGCGGGACACGCTTGGTCGAGAATAAGTAAGGGTAATCATAAAGAAATCTATTGCTGGTATCGTTATGTTTTCTCGATCCAGGATTGGGATAGGGAAAACACACTTAGACTAAGGTCAATTGGATAATTTTCCCCACAACATTCAGCTACTACTAGTGCATAGAGTCGGGCATTTTTGGAAAAATAAGTTCTATGAACATGATTATGTTCACGGCAAAGATCATACAAAGAGGGGATGACATCCTAACTGCTGCACCAAGACAGCAAGGAGCATCACAGAATCAGCATTCTTCATGACTAACAGTTGGTTGAAAGGAACATAACCTATTTAAAGCAAAGACAAAGAGTACAAACTATACGACCAAAAGGGAGACCGACAAACCAGCGAGCTTCAGGAGATCCCTACTTGCTCTTCCATCTTTGTCCAAGACTATTAAGGCTATGTATAGGACGCGGATTTAGCAACGGTTCTGTAGGAACAACTATGCCTTATAAATCAGTCATGATCAATCGACCAAGCATGATAGTAATAGAAGGAGAAGCCTAAGCTGTGGAGAATCCACCTTCAGGAGAGGTAGACGTAGCACCACCAGACTTGAAATGCGGTGATGGACGAGTTATCCTAAGCAAGAAAACTTGGCATTCAACATGATCAGGTATATTTTATTTTGAAAATTAAAACCCATGTGACCAACGTCAGGAGTCCAAAGGATGTCGGCGTATGTTGACCAATCGGATTTCGAGCATTGACCTGGGCAAGTGGAAATGTTAATCTCTGCAGTATGAGTCTCGTATTCTGCACACCATAAACAGACCACCCTGTATAAACAGCTCGCTCGTGTTAGAAAAATGAGCCATGCCACATGAAGGATTCAAGACGGATAGAAAACGCACAAGCAACATATGTCACTTTATTGGCCAGTACGTACTTAGTCTCTTGGTTAGTAAGAAACAAAATTATGTGCTCTTATCAACTTGTGAAGCACAATATATTTTGACAGAATTAGCTTGTGCACAAGTGATATATATGCAATAAACACTTAAAGGTTTGAAGCAATATCACCACATCTCTCATATATAGTGATAATACAAGTGCGGTTAATTTGTTTGAAAATGCAATTGATCACTCAGTAATAAAAAGCATTGACATTAGACATCGATTTTTACGTGACCATGTATCGAAAGAAATACCATCTTAGATTTTGTAACATAAAGAATCAAATTGTAGTTATTTTTACTAAACCACTCTGTGAAGCTACGTATATTAAATTAAGAGAAGAACTTGGAATTTATGTTTTAAATGACTTAAACTAACATGGTTATTTGTGTTGATTTCAAAAAATGATATCACAACAGGAGAGAAATATATATAACTAAGTGTGTGCATATTTCCCAAAATTTTGTCACTTTGACTAATGAAAAAGCGAGAGAAAATTGCGGAAAATTCGAGCACATCGAAAGAGGGAGTACAGAGAAATAGAAGGAGTAATAATTCATGGGGCTTTATTATATAAGTCTTATGGCTATCATCATTACAAAGGAGGAGCATGTTAGGAACATTGTAATACCCCGTAATTTTTAATAATATACTAATCTTTAATATTTGAACTAGAAGTGATAAATAAATTAACTAAAAAATATATAAAGGCAAAATGGTCATTTTTCAAACTTTAGAATGACGACGAAACCTATGCTACTTTGAACGGCTCATTTTTTTGAATTCATGCAGTATATTAATTTGTCGAATTTGGAGGTCGTACGAGTGTAATATAAGCAGATTCATGACTAGCTAATTCCGGCGCCAAATAATAAAAATTCAAATTCAAACGATCATTATCTTTTCCCTCCTCTTATAAACACTATTCTTATATGTACCTTCTTTTTCTCTTTTTAGAAAACGCCCACCGTCTAGGACTTTCTCGTTTTTCCCTCTTTCCTCATCAAACTTCAAGCGAGGATATCTTGCTTGTTTGTGAACGAAATCAAGTGAAACCAGTGAAAAATATAGGCCTACGAGGAGTAATACTCATACATATGAATATATGGGCAAAATTGGAAGGGGATTGAGCGCAATAGGTCAGACAGTAATAGATAGTGGTGAAAATCCCGTACACCATTTTTTGATTTAGGTAGCAAACTTCAAATTGGCATATCTTCCATATTTCTTAACAAAATTCGACGATCCACCCATCAAAACCACCGTATGGGCAAGGACTACGCTTTAAAAAAAGAGTTAAAATGAAATATTGAGGTCCTTGGGCAAAAAAATGAACGGTGCAGCGAGATAGTGATGGTTTCTTCATCTTTTCGAAGATTCGGTGAGTGGTTCTTATCTTTCTCGATATATTATGCATTAATAGCATTATGAATATGATCAGATGCCTAAAATTAATTAACTAAGAACCTAATCTACTGAATTGAATGATATACATGGGTTTAGAATAAGAATTTGATTAATAGTGAATGAAAATCTATAAAATCACTTTTCCCTCAAGTTTGATGAATATAACATTGAATTACATGATGTCTAACCCTGACATGAATGTTAGTAAATATAGTCTAAGACATTAGGAAGGTTACCAGACGATCAAAGAAAATGGAGGCAACCAGAGACGAAACAACATGATGAAACATTAGGAAAACATGACCAAGCACACGCTACTGTGCATGACTGGTCGACCGATGGCATCGGTCGACCGATCTAAACTGGACCGTTGGACCGGTGGAATCCTTTTGGGTCTGGTTAAACCTAGACCTAGCCGGGTTGAATCAAAATGGAAGGTGATGCGTTATCAAGCTTATGAGGTGTAGTAAAGCTACTTGGAAGGCGAATTTGTGTACAAGAAGTTGATGAGGAATATGATGATTTTTTATCATTGCATGAGATTTGGTTTGAGTAGTTATGTACCAATAGAGATGTTATTAGTTGATAGGAATGTGAGCGGTACTTGGCATAAAGAAGCGGCCCAAACAACGATCATGTAGTGCGAGTAGACGGGTCTTGGATGTGAGCTTTCTTGTAGTGCATCAAGATGGTCCAAAGAGGAGGCGACGATAAGCTTACCTGTAGTGCATGAAGGGTAGGATCTAGAACACGAGTCCACTTATTGTTGGGGTGCAGACGATATGCGGTCTTGTAGCAATTTTGATGGGTCTAAGACATGAGTCCATTTTCATGGTTTCGACATGGATGTTAAGAAATCATATAATGTATGAGACAGGTCTAGGGTGTGAGTCCAGCTTGCATTAGTTTGCAAATATGATAATATACCACAGATGGCAGAGTATGGCTTGTTAGATAGTAGTATGACCCTTTGTGTTAGAGACGTGATCGAGATGTGAAGGCTGAGACATTGGACTCTTACCATGTTATAATATTATCTCTGTAGTATATGTGGAGCAAGTATGGTTCCCTCACTCAAACTTATATCTGACCCACTCCTATTTTTCCCTTTTATTTATATCACTATGTTGATGGATTCTTGGAGACGATATGGAGCATGAAACGAGGACCTCGTCATATATGTACACTATAAATGAATGATATGGTATGACTTATATAGCATGTGTTGGTATTAGATTAGATTAAAGGTGTAAATGGTCGGACTGAACCGGATGAAAGTGTGTCCTAGTACTATCTTATAAGAGATTCGGACAGAACACGGACCAAACAAGCATTAAGCTCGTACATTGTTTGTACGAGCCGAACAGCGGACATACAATGTTCAAATAATAGAAAAACATCGGAACAAGCATATTTTCCTACATTTTTTATTATCCTAATTTTTTTCCTAAATGAGAACCATACGAACACGAATCGGATGCCTTATAGCCTCGGACCGAGCCGGACGTCGGATAATTGTGCAATATATACAGCCTAGATTAGATGTGTCAGACACATAATGTGATGTAATTTGGAAGAGTTTGATTATCGAACAAACAATGATTCGTTGATATTATATTTTATTTCCTTCCGCTTTAAGGTCTTAAAGTTTATTAGTTAGAAATACATTTGTTTCTTGTTGTCATAACCCAACAGCTCATCATTTTCGGTTATTGAGATGTTAAAGTCATTTCTGCGTTAAACCTAAGGGTCGAAAAAGGTGGGTTGTCGCAGTTGATATCAGAGGAAAACTTTCCTTAAATTAAGGACTAATATGTATTAGGAGAGCATATTTGTGTGTGTGTGTGTGTAATATGAGTCGATTATGTATGAAGATGTTCCAGTTGATTTAACTGTCTATTATGGAGTTGTTAACGAATCTCAATTAGGGATAGTCAAGGATGATTATATTAATAGAGATGGAAATTGGAATAGAGATAAATGTTGGTGGGGGTGAGACCAAAATAGGAAATGATACTAGAATAGATACTAGGGATATTGTAGTGTGAATATCTGCGTTTGGTTCCACTGGCATCTGCAAATGATGAGCCATACCAATGTAAACCCTGCAGTACTTACACTTAGAGTACGAGGAGTAATTATTGGTCCTATATTGGAACCGAAACATATTTGGTAAAGATTACATGCCTAAACATTGTGAGAATATATGCTAACATTTGGATTTGATTTGATAGATGAATGGGATAGAAAGTTAATGAGGGTGGTAGGAGAATTGAGTTTTGGAAGCAATTTGAGAATGAATTTTTTTCTAGAAAATGTCAAAAAGGGAATTGGTTTTGAAAGTCAAAATTGTAAATTTTGTTTATAAGAAAATTATGAATTGATATTGAATTTATATAGGATCAAAAGTATTTTAAAGATTTTAGCAAAGGGATTTAAAATTTTATTTAAAGATAAGTGGGATTTATCTGTTTAACACATATATTTTTGGATGGAAATTGAAAGACTTATGCTATAAATTTTTGAATATATTAATATATGATTTAAAGTTGCAAAATATGTTTTCTAAATTGATATGAATATGGCTAGTAGCCAAAGTGAATTTTAAAATGTATTTTCATATGTGTGTGTGTGTGTGTTGGAAATTTTCTACTTACAAAATAAAACGACGTATTATTGTATATATGGTAAAATGGCTATAAATTATATGAAATGATGTTTTGAAATAAAGTAAGAGTATTTTATACAATAACCATAGTTTATTTAAAGTTTTAATGTATTTTAAGTAGTTATCATTAAGTTATTGAAACTAAAGAAATAATTGGTGTTGAAATTAAAATTTTTTAAAAAAGAAATGATTGATGAAAAGATTATATTTTATGGCTTTTAAGTATATGGGATGTTTTGTATAACAATATTTTGAAAAGTGATGACATATTTTAAAAGCAAATAGAAGTTTTAAATTTTGATATAATAATGAGTTTCTGCTTGGTAAAACTTTTACTACTATTTTAAGTATAAGAGGGAGAATTTTTAATTTTTTTTCAAATTTAGAATGTTTTTAATGAGTTAGGAAGTAAATAAGGAAGAGAATGTTTATGGACTAGAAAAGGCCCCAAGTGGAAATGTGTCACCGTCTGTTATAAAGAAGGGAAAGAAGATTGTAATAGGAGGTGAGTTATGATTTTGGGTAAGGAATGTGATGGTAAATAATTTAAGAACAAATCTCAAGTAGTGCGTGAATCGATGGTGGCGATGAATTTGTCCGATGGAGCGATCATTCTATTTATGATTTGTTATGATTTGAAATTGGTTATACGGTGTAGAGTCCTTTAGTGACACATATACACTAAGTCTCTTAGAGTATGGACTGACTTTGAAGTAGATTGAATGACTCGTTATTGGATGATGTTGGATGAAGATAGGAAGGTGACTTGGATAAGGATTGGTGGACTAGGTAGGATTCATCATATGTTGTGACCCGGTAGTCGCATGAAATTGGATGGAGATAGAAATCCCATATGCCTTCGAAGAAGATTCTACACTTTCTCCCCAAGTAAATAAAATTCATAAGACCCGTGGATATACCACTTAAGCACATGACTCTAAAAGAAATTCAGAAATTACATAAGATAATTTCGAAGATAGTGAAAGAAAGATTGTAGTTATGGTTAGAAAGAGAAAAGTAAATCCAAATTATTGTGGTGAAGCGACATAGAGAAGAGATGCTTACCTAATAGCAAAATAAAAGGGTTAAGATTCATATAAAGGAGATTTGGGCCAAAATTATACTTACTTGATATTGGAAAATTTTGAAGATACAGTTGAAGTGGAGTTTCATTCAGTAAGCTAGTTAGTGTAAGAGGCATAAGAGGTGTTTGAATTTCAATTGATTAGGTCCCGTAAACCAATTAATTGAAAAATCTTTTAAAGTGTGCTTGACATGATAATTAAAGGGCTTAGAGTCTACATTTTTAGGATAGGGTTTCGATGATCTAATAGTATTTCAATGAGATCTGACTCGGTGATCGGTCCACGGTTTAAATTTATTGGAATTGTAGGCATTTGCATCTTTCATCCCGTATCATTGCGGTAATAATAAGTGATGGAGGCAAATAATGTTTAGAAGTGTTGTTGCTTGATATCGCCTGCGAGAGTGTAGATGATTTAGTTGGTTTATCAGTGGGTGTCGTTGATCCAATATTATGTGTAACGTTACACTATACAATTTGTATTGGTCTGAAAGGAAAATAGACGGTCGACATATTATTGTGTTTTGTGACGATAATCATAAGGTGTTGGCTCTTAAGTTGTCATTGCAATTGTAAGTAAACTATTTTGGATTTAGACTAAGTGAAGTAGAATTTACTGGATTAGAGAATGCCTTGCTACTTGGATGCGACATGGATTTAATATGATGGGATATGATGTTATTTAAACTATTGAATATTATTTTCTTGGATTGATATGGTGAGACGCTGTCTTGTATTGACTTGCCTTGACCATCGTAAGATAAAAGGTGAATTTGGATTATTGGTAAAAGTTATATTTGGAAGGAATACCATAGTGGGTTTTTTAGACTAGCTAACGCCAATGGACTTACTAACGACTCTACGTTCTTTGTAGATCTTATGAGCCTAATCTTTCACTATCAATTGGAATTTTTTTTTTCACTGATGATATTTTAGTGTACTCTAAAATGTGAAAGCCCATGAGATCCATCTTAGAGAGTGTGAACCCGTGTTACACATACGGATTGCAACTATATTTTTGCAAATCAAGTTGAGTATAGCTTTTACGATTAACTCAAGTAAAACCATTGTTTCCAAGATATATTTTACATTCAACTATTTTTTATTTTTTGAATATTCAAAATTAATTATTCAGAAAATACATTTGTATGTCGCTTTGTACGTCTATACAACTACATTTATGCACCATACAAAAGAAGACTAAAATAATTACGTGATACATCTATGAATAATTATGCAGATGCCCACATCAAATTTTAAGCTATAAGGATAAAACGTCGATTTGAGAGATCATTATGAATAAAATAACCCATACACAATGACTCAATTCAAATAACTATGCGCATATATAAAAAATATGAAAAAGATATGCATCACGCATACGCTACTCCTATACAATAATGGAAAAAATTATAAATTAGTCAATATGTGATTAGCAAACATAAAAGGAATGATGTCAAACACTCAAAAAATTCGAGCTATAAAACTATTACAACAAAATTAAAAATCTTAAGAACATCCAATGATAATACGTAGTTATCTGGTATACTCTTTCAAGCATTGTTTCATATCCCATAATTTTAGTTACTAAGGAAACTGATATAGCTAGCTATCAAGATAAAACTACTGTACAAAGATTGATATTACAATATAAGGATTGGGAACAATAAAATATGAAAAAACAAATTAAATTGGAAATAAGACATTGGAACTTCCAAAATCCTTAAATTGGAACCTCCTCCCATTTCTCCTTTACTACTTCCTTATCTTTATTAGTATCAAGTAAACAACAAAAGAATTATAAAAACCAATTTCTTAATCAAGTGAAACCAATAGAAAGTTATTTAATATTCAGAATTTTATAAAATTCATCACAATCTTATAGGAAAGTCTACAGCAAAAAGTATGTACATAATAGACTTGGTGTATATGAGTTTTAGAGGAATGCCCATGACTAGCTAAGGTTTAACATGGCCAGAATGCAGATTGTAATTTGGAATTTATGTATCTATTTAGAGGTTTAATTTCTGTTAAGATTGTATACATGTAATAAATCCATTAGGTAAGTAAGGAATTCTTTTAATTTGTTATTCTTTTTATAAAGCTTTTATTCATTACGTGAATGTTATTATGTTGTTGTTCAATTTGAATCCAAAAATTGTTAATTTTTGCTGAAGTAAATAATTATTTCAATAATTTCAGGTTTCTTAGTTATGCAAACAAATTTGTTTAGATAAAAGGAATGACACATTTCTAGTTGAAATGGTAACACTATTCAAGTTCCTAAAGTTTTTAATTTGAAAACGCTTAAGTGAAAATATCTATAATGATTTTAAAGTGATTGGATAAGAATTTATAATATAAAGAATTTAGTTTAAAAAATTTAATGGGTGGACGGAGAAAAAATGCAAATTTTTTGGAAGTATGGATGATGTAAACGAAAATATCATCAGAGAACTAGAAGGAGAAGAGTAAGTTATTTTATTTTACAACTATATAATTGATTTGAGTTTAAAAGTCAGTATGAACACATGTGTATAGGTCCCAACGCATAAAAACAAAATCAAGTAATATTTTGAGCTATATATATATATATGTATGTATGTATGTATATTTATTAATCTCTATCATGTAAATGAAAGTGACTAAGGATCGTGTAATATGGAATATTAACTAAACTATTTACTTCTACGGAGTATAAATATAAAAGTAAAATAACAAAGTAAATGACACAAGAGATTTTTATACTGGTTCAAACTTCCAGTTCTACATCCAATCCCAGACTCCTTTTGGAATTTAATTATCAATCCTCACTTAACCCGGACGAACAGGTATTACATCGTCTGAGCAACCGAACATGACTTCAACCGCCTAAGCAACAGAGTAGAACTTCAACCGCCTGAGCAACCAAACAAGACTTCCAATACAAATAGTAGAAATGTTTCTGACTGAGTATGCTCTTGAATAGCATCGATAAGTCAATAACGTACACCCTTCCTATAATCTTCTTCTTTGTGGTATATCATGTAATTCGTGAAGATAGAAAGTTTATTAAATCACTAATGAAGTTTGCTTGAATGAACAAGTGATTAGAATGAAATATTGAATGCAAATGGAAAGATAGTTTAGACAATAAGAATGATAATTATAATCAGAATTAGTAATTAAAACAATGGATTTCATGGCTATATATAGTGATTAAGAGTTGCAATCGTTCGTGAAAAGTAGCCAATGAAAGAATATGGAAGCAACTCTTGAATCAAGTGTTGTTTCTATTCGCTGAAATGAAGTGTCTTTTCAAAATATAGCCGTTATGAAGATTCAACCGTCTAAATAGCACGAATCAGCCAGCTGAATGGATTAAAATTTGATCCAGCAAGAAAACAGTGCAAAATGACCCAATTCAGCCGGTTGAGTATGCATGGTCAGTCGTCTGAATATTCAAAGTAAACTGTGCACATGCATAGAATTCAGTCAGTTGAACTATGCTATTCAGCCGGCTGTTTTCAGTGTTTTATGGCATATCAAAGTTTTTGAAAGAACTTTAGCATATGAACTATGTCATTAAAAAACTTTAAATTGCATGTGCATGCATATACCACTTCGGAGAGATTTTAACATGAATTTACTACAAAACTCAAACCTTAGACTAAATATTTTGTTGAAACTTCAAACCGAAATCTGGTCTGCAAGTTGTTAGATTATTTCTCGAGTAAAACCAATATCTTCTCCTGCAAGTATGGTTAGTTCATTTAATATTTACTTATATAGTTGTCTCAATCAAAACATCAAAATTCTAGGTTCTAACATTCTCCCCCTTTTGATGATGACAACTATGTAAGTTTGTAAATATATAAAGTAATTTACTCCCCCTGACTGAATACCCCTCTATCAATCGTATTCTCTCCCTTTGTCATTGACAAAAAGGAAAAAGAAAATTGATATGAGAAACAAATAACCATGAGATATATAAGCATGTAGATATAGACACTTAACATAGAACATTGTTGAACATCAAAATATCATAAAAGTATGTCATACCTTAAATCACATAAGAATCATAAACATTAAACACATATAAGCATATAGATATGTCATACCTTAAAACACATAAACATCAAAGAAATAATAACAATACAAATTTTCATAAGTTAAATAGCATAGCAAAAAAAATATTAAAATTCTCCACTACCTTCCTCTTCATCTCCGTCTTCTTCCGATGTTGTCCAAGAGAATGGTGCTGGATTTTCAAGAACACCGGTCGAAGTGGATTCGAAACAAGAGACCTTTTCCCAAATTTTGTTTAAAAAATCCTTTATCGAGTCTAGCTTTTTGTAAGTTTTAGAAACGTTCTTTTCCACGTTATCTAAATGTCAACTAAGTTTGCTTTGATTCCACGATAACGGTACAAGAGCTTACTTAGGAGGCATGTCAATATGAAGTTCTTGAATTTCGTCATCCTCTTCTCCTTGTTGAAGAACTTGAGAGGAGGAAGAAGCAATATTTGTATCTCTCGGTTGCGGTATTCCTTGATTACGATTAGCAATCCATTCTTGAAAGCTAATGATTTGTTGCTTTTTGGGATGCTTAGGAAGACCCATTAGACTTAGAGTCTTGGAGTTAAGCTCTCCTATGGTCATAAAATCGGAATTAGGCAATGGAACTCCAAAATTTTGTAGAATTCACATAATGTAAGCTCCATAGTGAATCGTCTTGTAGCTTCTCTTATGGTTGACAGTGAGAAATTCATCCGATATTATTTTTCCCCAATTTACATGTTGGGACGAGTAAATAGCATATAAGTCTTGAAAATCCCTTTTGTAGACATTTTCGTAACTTCCCGTCCGGGGTTGTAAATATCGAATAAGTGCACGATGGATGATTCTTGCCTTCAGACGTAAGGCACTAGATTTTTAAATGGTTAAATCGTCTGATAAAAAGAGATGTGATACTTCATCACGATTGTACATATCAACATCAACATCATCAATATCCAACCTTTTGGATGGACATCTTAGAATATGGCCTAATTGTTGAAGAGGTAAATAAATCTTTACTCCACAAACCAATGTCCATATGCAATCATCTTTGTTTTGGGGATCTTGACGGTCGAGGTTCATATTGGCAAAGAAAAGCTTAATTAAAAGATTTTAGATCTTAACATTATTGGAATCATACCCAATGAGCAAATCGAAATCTTGAGCTTCGGCTATTTCTCTAATCGTGTAGCCGTTGAAGTCAGGAAATTTCCTGAATGCTCCTTCAAATAGCTTTGAATTTCTCATGCTATTGAATCTATTAACCGTTGTTTCATTATGTAACCAAGCTCAACTTTGGATCTCGGAAGGTCCGGTTGTTGATTCCCGTGCTCTTTTTGGTCTTGGAGCCATTTGGTTTATGAAATTGGATGAAAAATTGAAATTTTTGATAAAGCTAGGGTTTATTTTTGGGTTTGTTTTGAATAGAGAATGGTTAGGTAGGTTGAGAATGAAGGGGTAGATGGGAATATGAAGTAGGTTTGATTGGGTTTTTGCATAAAAATTCGTGCAAGGCTATATCAAAAACATATATCAGATGGATCAACTGACTGAAATGAGGGAGGCAGGCGGCTGAAGTGGTCAGAAATGCAACCCGCAAGTATATAGTTCAAATTTGGTACAATTTAGCCGGCTGACTGGGGGTACTCAGTCGACTGTATTTTGAAAGTTTTTTTAATGGGTATGAATTTTCAGTCGGCTGAACTCTTATGCTCAGTCGGCTGAAACTGTTGTTTTTCTAAGGTACAGCTTATTTGTAGTTCATTCTTAAATTGTTTGACCAACAAGCTATATTTATTTATTTATTTATTTATTTATCGAGCTTTATTCTCATGTTAAAATAAATATAATTATTTCAATAAACATGTTACATATCCATATTACAATATTAAATTTATAAACATAAAATTTATAAAAAAATAGATTTTAATTTTTTGAAGTTTTGGATTCGTCTGAGCTTGGTTCAACTTTGGTGATATCACGTAATGGATTTATAGGAGACCAATCATTACGTCGAGCGCCTTGTTCCCAAGAATTCAAAGACACGTGAGGTTGTTGGGGAGACGGATTGTGCACACCTTGCTTAGGAAATGATCCATAGAATTTGAGAGCGAATTGTTCAAGGAAATTTAATCGTCTACCATGGTGTTTTTGTTCATAATACATCTCTTGTTGTAAACTTAAAGTTTCACATTGATAGCGATGAATATCGTCGATTTTCTCCTTGGTAGATGGTGAACCAAAGTCTAAGGTTTTCTTAGCTCGTTTATCGTTCGGTGTATATCCTGTATGATGATTCAGAGATGGAGTAATCTTTACTGGAATATACACAAGAGTAGATTTGTTTGACGAATTTGAAGTAGGAGTGATGAAAACGATCGACGAGAGATTGGAACTTTCTTGAGATGACATGTTGTAAAGCGAATGTGTGTATATATATATACACTTAAAGTTTTTATATGAATTAAAAACAAATTTGTTCATGTATATATAATGGTTATGTTTTGTACTTAAAGTTTTTATTTTATGGTTAACATTCCTAAGAAAACTTCAGCCAATAGTAAGAATGTAAGGTTAAAAAATATGAAAGGATTTTAGCTGTATATAAAATAAAAGAAATTCAAGGTCTTAAAGCAAGTAACAAAATAGAACATTGGAAAGACATGTGACTTCTTCCCGGGAGTGTAGAGTTCGAGTGTTATCTTCTCCAATTTTTGTTTTATTAAATTTTTATTTATTTTATAACTTTTTACACACTAATATCAAATTATTAATCATGTAATGACATGATTCCAAGTTCACGTCTTAATTTAAGGAAAATATTTTCATTTAAAGGTTTAGTAAATATATCTGCAACTTGATTTTCTGTGATACAAAATTAAGAGAGATTTTACCTTTTTCTATGTTATCACAAAGAAAATGATGTCGAATGTCATTATGTTTAGTTCTAGAGTGGTTTATAGGATTTTTCGATAAAAAATTATAGCACTTGTATTATCACAATAAGTTATTGATTTAAATAGATTTATACTAAAATCTTGAAGTGTTTGTTGCATATATATTACTTGAGCACATGCCAAAGCAGCATAAATATATTCTGCTTCACACGTCGAAAGTGAAACACAATTTTGTTTCTTACTAAACCAAGATACTAAAGATTGTCCAATGAAATGACATGTACCACTAGTACTCTTTCGATCCATTCAACATCCTCTAAAGTCGGCATCACTATATGATACTAACTCAGAAGGACGTTCTTTCGGGTAAAAAGATATCATAGTCTTTAGTTTTGCTTAAGTAGCGCAAAATTCGTTTCACTGTCCGCAAATGTGATTCTTTGGGATTTGCATGAAATCGTGCACATAAGCATACACTCATCATTATACCTAGACGACTAGCAGTTAAGTAAAGTAATGATCCGATCATACTTCGATATAGTTTTGGTCAACACTTTTGCCATTTTCATCTCGATCGAGATGTACCGTAGTGCTCATAGGTGTTGGTTTAGCAGAAGTGTTTTCCATACCAAAACGTTTTATTAGATTATTACAATATTTTTGTTGATTAATAAAAATTCCATTATTTAGTTGTTTAATTTGTAATCCAAGAAAATATGAAAGTTCTCCCATATGAGACATTTCAAATTCTCTTGTCATAATATTTGAAAATTCTTGACATAATTTTTCGTTCGTGGAACCAAAAATGATGTCATCTATATAAACTTGAATTATTAAAGTATCCTTTTTATCTTGTTTTATACACAAAGTTTGATCTACTTTTCCAATCTTAAAACCATAATTTATAACATAACTTTTAAGACGATCATACCAAGCATGAGGTGCTTGTTTTAAACCGTATAAGGCTTTCTTTGACTTATAAACATGTTTTGGAAATTTTTCATGTGCAAATAGAGGTGGTTGTTCTACATACACATTTTCTTTTATAAAACCATTTAGAAAAGCACTTTTTACATCCATTTGATATAGTTTAAAGTTATGAAAACATGCATAAGCTAATAAAATACGTATTACTTCTAGTCGAGCTACTAAAGAAAATGTTTTTTTGTAGTCTATTCCTTCTTCTTGATTGTAGCCTTGAGCGACTAATCTCGCTTTGTTTCGAATAATATTTCCTTGCTCGTCGGCTTTATTATTGTAAACCCACTTAGTACCGATGACTATTTTGATTACTAGGTCTAGGAACTAAGTCCCAAACTTCGTTTCATTCAGATTGATTTAACTCTTCGTGCATAGCTATAATCCAGTTATCATCTGGCTTCTTTAGCATTCTTGGGTTCAATGTTCGATAGGAAAGCTACATGACCCTTTTGATTTAATTGATTTTGAGTTCTTACGTTATAATTTATTTCTCCAATAATATTTTCATTGGGTGATTTCTTAAAAGTCTAGGTGGAGACTGAACCTCATTAGGTAAATTATTGTTTTCAGTTTTAGTATTATTTTCAATACTTTCAATATCATCTTCTGTGATATTTGATTTAGAAATTATTTCTTCATCTTCATTTATTATTAAATTTGTAATTTTCATTGAATGAAACATAAAGTGTTTCTTCAATTATTTTAGTTCTTTTATTATAAATTCTATATGTGTTTGCACAAAAAATGGACAAACACCTCAAAGTTATATGATTTAGTATATCTTAGGTTGTTCTTAATGACTTTGGAGGTTTATGCAAATATATGAAAAATAGGGGCTAAATTGTAAAAAGACACGCAGATTTATAGTGGTTCAGCCAGAATGTGCCTACATCCACTTTATATGTTATTTCTCTTCTTTTGTTATGATTACAAGTACAAAGCTTTGGTACGAGTCAAAGAAAGTTGTTCGAAAATTCCTTCCGTGCTTGAGCTCTCAAACTTGTCTCCATTGTAGTACCCCTGCCCCTCTATTTATAGACTGAGACTGGGGGTAGGGGTCTTTGGAGGTATATAGCAGCTGGCGGGCCTGGGCTGACGTAATCTGGCCTGGTGCGTCTTGGTTCGGCCTCCCTTGATTCGGTGGTAGGAGTTGAATGCCAGTAGGGAGGCGACTTGGTCCGGTTGTGGTGGGGAGAAGATTGGTTCGGCACTGCTTGGGTAAGTGGTTGGTCCGGTGGAGCTGTTCTTGAGTTGGTTCGGTGGAGTTGTACCTGAGTTGGTTCGGTGGAGCTGTTCTTGAGTTGGTTCGGTGGAGTTTGTACCTGAGTTGGTTCGGCAAAGCATGGGGATGAGTTGGTTCGGCAGGGTCGTTGCATGCGAAGCAGGTTGGTTCGGCGAAGCTTTGGACCAGTGTTGAGAATCTACCCAACATTTGCCCCCCAAAGTGGGGTATATGCTGGCGTATGGCCTACTTTGTTTCCTCTTATTTGGTCGCTGAGCGCCGATCCAACTGGTCCGGCATCCTATATTTGCCTATAAGTAGGGGCTGTATACTCTCGTTATCCCTTTCCAATTCAAGATAGCCGAACCAAACGTTTCTGCCGAATCAAGCTCTCTGACGAATTGCTTCAGAACACCGAATCAGGTACCGCCGAACGAATTTACGTACTCTGAGTGCCGAATGGACTTTACTCTGGGTGCCGAATGAATTTTACCCTGGGTGCCGAATGAACTTGATTCTGGGTGCCGAATGAACTTGATACACTTGATTTTTTCACTTGAAATTTCAGAATGCACACACTTGCTCCTTTACTTCCTTTAGTCTAACGACGTTCTTCTTTGTGTTTGCAGATAATGTCTCGTAAAGCGGAAACTCGATCGGACAAAAAGAAATCCGGGGGCGAAGGAGGTTCCTCTATCGTGCCCCTAGCTCAGCCGAATCCAGAACGTCACGGACCTGTCCCGAGATCACTAGTGGACGGGTACAGCCCTCAGGAACTTCTAAATTCTCCGCCCGATTGCTTTCCTAGCTCCCTCAAGGAGGAGCAGCTTGATGTCATTTCCCGGTCTTTTGGAATTGATAGGGCGCACTTGTTGTTGCCAGGGAGAGAAGTTATGCCGTATGAACCCCCTGAAGGGTACTTCGCCTACAGCAGATACCACTGCATGTGTGGTGCCATTCCTCCTCTTAACGCTTGGGTAGCCAGCTTCCTCACATATCTAAAGGTGGCCCCATTCCAGCTTCAACACAACTCCTATGCTATACTAGTGAGCCTCTTCGTCATTTTTCAGAGGAAGTATGGTCGTGCTCCTTCCAATCGGGAGATCCGATACTTATATAATATGAGGGGCTATAAGAAGGGGTCCCCATACATCAGCTTGGAGTCGGCTGTAACCTTCAAGCCGGTCTTGGACCTGTATTCCAAATTCAGCATGTTCAAGAAGGAGTGGTTCTTCGTCAGGGACGACTCTGTTTCTATTCGGCGCTTTACTTCTGGATGTAAGTTGATGCTTTTACTTATAATTTCCATTCCGATTGCGATGCTTCTTCTCATACTTTCTCATTTTTGCTAGCGACAGGTGGCTTTGCGATTGTGGAGACTGACCGCCTGGTTCAGACGGCGGCTGAAATAGAAGCTATCCCCGGAAGAGATAGATCAGCTGCCTTTCTGATCAGAAATGCGACTCTTCTGGAGTATAACTTGATCCTTCCACACCAGTCAGTAGTCAAGCTGAGGGAAACGGCGAAGGAGAGGGCAGCTACTCAGGCTAAGGGAGGTGTCGCGGCAGAGAGTGGAAAGAGAAAACCTTTCACAAAACCTCCGGCCGTGGGAGGTAAGAAACTTAAGCGGTCGGACGGTCCTTCTCCCAGCAATTGTCCACTTACTCAGGGGGAGGAAGACGTGGAGGAGGAAAGAGGTGAGGGTGGAGATGGTCGGGAAGGTGATGAAGGTGGCGATGGCATCGGGGCCTTGCTTCCTGGGCAAGCGGGCGAGATTCAGGAGTGGACGGATGATGCGTTCCACCAGGCTTTCGAGGGGCTGGACGAAGATCCGGCTTTGGTAGAGAAAACCGGGAAAGCGGACAAGGCCGGGACCGGTGCAAGCGAGTCTTCTCAGACCATTCCAGCCAAGGTGGCTCTGACGACTCAAGGTGAACTCTTGACTCCTGCATGCTTCATTAATGATAGGGATCTAGGAATATTTTATGATCCGCTCACGTCCTGGAATGAAATCCAGGACTCATTGCAGTATCCTACTTCTCCCTAGGGTTTGTATAACAGACGTGCTTTCTTTCTTCTTTTAACTTGTAATTTATCGCGTTTCTCGAATTATATAGTGATGTAAGCTTGTGACACTTGTTCTTCATATCAGGAGCAGGCAAGACATCTAAGGCCTCAGACCTTCGGCACAGGCTTGAGCAATACAAGCTCTCCAAAACTTCTGTCAAGCCGAAGCTTTCGACCCACCACTCCGGGGATGTAGTCGGCTACCGTCCTCTTCTCGGGGTTATCGAAGAGGGTATTCAGCAGAGAAAGAGGAGTCATTCCTTATCCGAACCTTCACTCGGTCCCCAGCCCCCAATTCAGCCCCTTCATGATATCACAGAGGAGGATACTGAGTTCGTACTCTCTCCGCACCTGTCTGAAAATCCTACCGTCACTCGGATTGATCGTCCTGACTTGGTTCGGAATCCATTTGCGGGTCATCCTGACCTGGATCCAAGCTCCCATGATATTACCTTTGACGAGGTCACCGGTGAGCACCTTCTTCCCCGCAACCCCATGGTACGGGTACTTGATGAGGCTAAGTCCTTAGATCTCGATTTACTCACTACTCGTATAATGACTATGGGAGACGAGGCCAAGGCTAATATTGATCGGGTGGTGGAGGAGACTAAGAGGCTGATGGGGCATCATGCCCGGCCGGTAAAGGCCGGAGAGGAGATTGGGAGTGCCAACATCCGACTACGATTGGTGGTTTCGGATCAGGCCAAACAGCTTGCGAATCAGGCCATTCAGATTTCTCAGCATGAGGCTGCTTCTGGACGACTAAAGAAAACCATGGAAGAGGCCAGCCGGGCCGAACTGCGGAAAATGGAAACTACTTGCAAAGAACGGATTGACATTGCTATTGCCACGGTGGACGAGGTTCGGAAAGCGGATCTTGAGTAGGTGGAGGAGTTGTCCGGGAAACTTGAGGCTGCAGAGCTTGCTCAAGCCAAGTTGAGGGAGGAGATGCAGGCAATGTGGGAATCCCTTCTGGTTGACTGCTCGAGATACCGATCGGAGAGAGATGCTGCCGTTGAAAGGTTTTCGGCTTCCGAGGCCCGGATGAGGGAGTTTGAGGAGAATGAGGGGATGATGGACGAAATGCTTCAGGACATGTACTTCCGAACCTGGAAGCACGGCAACCTATCCTAGATGGATGATTATCCTAGGGTCATGGCAAAGATCTATCTTCGGGCTCTGGAGGAGGCCAAGGCCGATGCGGATAAAGATGGTGGCGTGGCCTTCAGCATGGATGTGGTCACTGCCCAGTTTGCCAAGGGGGAGAAGGTGGCGGTGAAGGAGGGTATGCGGTTGCTTGCTGCTGAGGAGGCAGGGGTGCAAGTAGATGATGACGATCAGGATGGCCAAGAAGCATATGTTGGTAAGTCTTCCTTTTTAGTTTCTCCATTAACTTGGTTGCTTGTCACTAATGAATCCTTTCTTTGACTGGACAGGTGGTCAACAGGACAAGGATAAAACTCCAATGCAGCCGGCCCCTTGATTAGACCTGGAAAAAACTCTTTTTGTGGACTTGACAGGGTTGTATATGTTAGTCTTAACAGTAAAGTAGCTTTTAGGTTGTATTATTTTGCTACTTGTAATAAATAGCTCCATTCTTGATGTGTAATTCTTTAACTTAAGCTGATTTTGTCATTTTCTGAATGTTTGTTGCTATTTTGACATGTCGTATGAGAAATATAGCTATGTATATTCTTGTAATTGAATTGTGTTTGATGTCAGGTTCTGGTTCTAAAACATAATTTCATGACTTGCAATATTAGCGTGTGGTGTGAACAAATTATAGTCATGTATTTGTACACAAAAGAAGAAAATACCGCCTTTCATGTTTTAATCGTAGATGGCAGTTTTGAATATCTTGTATGACCGAGCATGGAATGCAGTCGAATGCCCTGCCATCCAATTGTGAGTCCCTACACCCATTGGCGAGTATCTCCTACTCTATATCCTGTACTTTAGGGATTGTTATAGAGGATAGGGAAAAAGCTTTTTAAGTAAAGTTGAAATATGTGAAAAAGTAAAACTTCCAATCACGGAAGGCCTTCGATGTGCTTAAGTTCGTGGAAACGGGTTTTGTAGTCACTTTCCCTAGCAGTGGGTCTTGGAGACATTTGTCACCCATCTTACGCCTCCGCGGGGAGTTAATTCTTTTTTTTTACCACAGCCGCACTTAAGACAAATCGGAGCCGAGATCGCGCACAGTAACTACCCGGGCCATTATGGCCCGTAATCGTGGGTATTATTCGATTTACTGTGGCCGGCTAGCGTGGGTGCCGATCGTCAACTGTGAACTGCCCCTGGCTGGCCACACCTTATGTTGGGGCTTATAGTCGGTTCACAGTTGCCGGCGAGCCTAACGCCGTAATGAGCTGCCTCGGCTATAGTCGGCCTTCTCGGTGGCTTATAATCGGCTCATTACAGTTGGCTTTAAGGGCCGTCGCGAGCAATGAGCTAACCCGCAGCAGAGGGATGCTGGAGCAAAAGTGTCTCATTGGCGAGGGCATAGATTCGCATAGTACCTGTTAGGTTTTGCCCAGGTGAAGTTGCGCCGTGGAGTGCTTTGAGTGGAAATGCTATACGCATAGTATTTTGTTCAACAGAAAAGGATAAAGCTTAACAAGTAGCCAAGATATAAAGGAACAAGTTAAAAAAGAGACAAGGTTTTTTAAAGTGGTTCGGCATGAAAAGGCCTACGTCCACTGATTCTCTTTGTTAATTCACTTCATATGGGCAGTACAAATTAAGAAAAGTATCGACGGAGGTGTTGGATGTTCCATGCCCTCTGGAACACCTCTCCGTCCACTGTTGACAAAATATAAGCTCCATTATGGAGATCTTTATGAATTACATATGGTCCATCCCAGATTAGGTCTAGTGCTCCGGGGCGAGGGAAGATTCGCTTGAGGACAAGATCCCCTTCTTGTAAGGTACGATGCTTGACTTTGGAGTTGTATTGTGCTGCCACTTTCTGCTTGTGGGCTGCTGTTTTAAGGACTGCATCATTTCTTCTCTCCTCAACTAGATCCAAAGACATGTGGAGGAGTTCTTCATTCTCTTCTGGGTTATAGTGGATCCTACGGTGGGAAGGCACAATGGTTTCAACTGGGAGCATAGCCTCCGATCCGTATGCCAAAGAGAAAGGAGTGTGCCCCATTGATGTTCTGAAAGATGTGCGGTAGGCCCACAGTGCCGTAGGGAGTTCATCCACCCAAGCGCCCTTTGAATTTTCGAGCTTCTTTTTTATCAGAGTTTTCAGAATTTTGTTGACTGCTTCGACTTGTCCGTTTGCCTGGGGATATGCTACGGATGAGAAGCTTTTATGAATTCCGTGCTCTCGGCACCAGTTGGCGAATTCCTCGCTGTCAAATTGAAGTCCATTGTCTGATATGATTTTGAGTGGGACTCCGTATCTGCATAGAACATTTTTTATCAGGAAGTTAATAACTTTTGCTGAAGATACTTTATTCAGAGGTTCCGCTTCCACCCATTTGGTGAAATAATCAACTGCCACTATAGCATATTTGGCCCCGCCTCGGCCCATTGGTAGCTCGCCGATTAAGTCAATTCCCCATATTGCGAAGGGCCAAGGGCTGGTCATTTGAGTAATCTCGGTTGTTGGTAGCCGAGGAATCTTAGCAAATTTTTGGCATCTGTCACACTTCTTGACGAAATCTAAGGCGTCCTTGCTTAAGGTGGGCCAGAAATATCCGTATTGGAGTATCTTTTTTGCTAACGTTTGCCCTCCGGTTTGATCTCCGCAGCTTCCCTGATGGATGTTGGACAAGATTTCCTTGGCTTCCCTCCCAGCGACACACCTTAATAACGGGTTAGAGAATCCACGCCGATAGAGGATGTCTTCTTGTACTGTGTAGCGGGATGCTTTCCTCAAGATTTTCTTGACTTCGTTACGCCCGTTGGGTAGTGTGCCACTCTGTAGGTAGTCTCGGATAGGAGTCATCCAAGTTGCTTCTTCGGTTGTAGCTACCAGATTCACTTGTTCAAAACTTGGGGCCAGTTGCTTTGAGATGGTTACCGCCCCGAAGATGGTGACGTCTCTCACACTTGCTTGCTTTGCCAATTCGTCGGCTTCTTGGTTCTCTTCCCGAGGGATGTGTTTGACTAAGTAGTGGTCCAATCGGCTAAGAAGTAACTTGGTTTTCTTTAGATATGCTATGAGTCGTTCTTCTCGAGCTTGGAATTCTCCTAGTATTTGATTAACAATAAGTTGAGAATCGCTATGAAGACACAAAGAATTGGCTCCGATTTCTATGGCAATTTCTAGTCCGGATATCACTGCTTCATATTCTGCATCGTTATTGGTGGCGGCGAACTCCAATCTTATAGCATAGTGCAGTTTGTTTCCC
The DNA here is from genome assembly GCA_030737815.1 of Allium fistulosum. Lineage (NCBI taxonomy): Eukaryota > Viridiplantae > Streptophyta > Magnoliopsida > Asparagales > Amaryllidaceae > Allium > Allium fistulosum. The sequence goes on along the minus strand of CM060902.1, from coordinate 878,447,487 downwards.
CTGGGAGTGATTATTACCACACCTGCCCCCGAGCCTTGTTCGTTCGATGCACCATCCACAAAGAGATTCCACTTGATATCTTCTGTTATTTCCAATTGCTCCTGATCTTCGTTGGTAGTGAATTCTGCAATGAAATCAGCCATGGCCTGTCCCTTGATGGCGGTGCGAGGGTGATAGGTGATATCATACTGACTCAGTTCAATGCACCATTTAAGTAATCGCCCGGAAGTGTCGGGACGATGGAGTACCTGCCTTAGTGGTTGATCGGTCAGAACTTTGATGGAGTGGGACTGGAAGTAGTGACGCAGTTTCCGTGATGTGATTAGTAAACAGTATGCTAACTTCTCAAGTTTAGGATATCTGACTTCTGCCCCAGTAAACCTTTTGCTGACGAAGTAAACTGGTCATTGCGTGCGGTTGTCTTCCCTTACCAAGGCAGCGCTTAGAGCGTGAGATGACACAGCAAGGTATAGGTATAATTCTTCGCCTTCGCTTGGAGTCGAGAGTACCGGTGGTTTCTGGAGGTGTTCGATTAGGTTAAGGAAAGCGGTTAAGCATTCGTCCGTCCATTCGAACTTTCCTTTATCTTTCTTTAGAGCTTCGAAAAAGGGGACGCACTTGTCCGTTGCCTTGGAGATGAATCGGCTTAGGGCGGCCACTTTTCCATTTAGGCTTTGCATTTCCTTCCGAGTGGAAGGTATCTTGATATCCCTTAGCGCTCGGACTTGTTCAGGGTTTGCTTCTATTCCTCTGGCATGAACGATGAATCCTAAGAACTTTCCTGATGACACTCCAAAGGAGCACTTTAGTGGATTCAACTTCATTCCATACTGTCGAAGTACCTGGAACATCTCGCCTAGGTGGCTTACGTGATCTTTGGCTTTCCGTGATTTCACTAGCATGTCATCCACATACACTTCCATAGTTCGTCCTATTAGCCCCGCAAACCTCTTGTTGACAAGGCGCTGGTAGGTGGCTCCTGCATTTTTAAGTTCGAAAGGCATTACCTTATAGCAGTATAAACCCCGGTCGGTGATGAAACTAGTGTGGTCTTGGTCAGGAGCATGCATAGGAATTTGGTTATATCTTGAGTATGCGTCCATAAAAGATAGGAGCTCGTGCCCGGCTGTGCTGTCTACAAGTTGGTCGATTCTGGGAAGTGGGAAGCAATCCTTTGGGCAGGCGTCGTTTAGGTTGGAAAAGTCAATGCAGGTTCGCCACTTCCCATTAGCCTTCTTTACCAGCACCGGGTTGGCGATCCATTCCGGGTAAATAGCTTCTCGTATGAAGTCATTGGCGAGTAGATTCTTTACTTCTTCATCGAGGGCTGCTGATCGTTCTGTCCCCATACTTCTCTTTCTTTGTTTTACGGGCGCCTTGGTAGGATCAATGTTTAATATGTGGCATGCTATATCGGGGGAGATTCCGATCATGTCAGCATGTGACCACGCGAATACATCCAAGTTGTGGCGGAGAAAATCGATGAGTTGTTCCTTCAATTCGGTCTTTAGTTGGGACCCAATTTTCAATAGTCTACTTGAGTCGTACTTGTCTACAGATATAAACTCCATAGCCTCTGCAGGCTCGGCGGTGGCCTCCTCCTCCTTGTCCCTAGGGTCTAATTCATTGAAAGGGTCGCTGGTATATCGAAGAGGAGGGGCTTTCTTTAGTTGCTATGCTTCTAGACTTTTTGTGCAGAGGGCAATCTCTACACCCTTCCCTTTATCCTTCCTGTGGTTGTTGCGAAGTTCAGTCACATAACAGTCTCGAGCAACGTCCTGGTCTCCTTCCACTTCCCCTACTCCATTGTCTATTGGAAATTTCATCTTTAGGCACCATGGGGCTAGGACAATTTGGAAGTCAGACAAGGATGGCCTTCCTAAGAAGGCGTTGTAGGCCGAATGGTTTTCTACTAGCACAAACGTCTGTTTCCGTACAGCGGAGCGGGGATGGCTTCCAATCTCAACAAAGAGGTCCAGTTGCCCGAGGGGCATCTTCGCATCTCCAGTGAAGCCGTGTAGTGGTTTATCGCAGGGAGATACATCCTTCATTGATAGCTTCATTTTGTCGAACGCGTGTTTGAACAGGATGTTTACTGAGCTTCCAGTGTCTACCAGGATTCGGTAAACTTCGGCGGGACCAAGTCGTGCAGAGATGACCATGGGATCCATGTGAGGGTACTGCCTTCCTTCTAGGTCACGCTTATCAAATGTGATGTCATCACTTTCTTTCCGCTTCGGGTGGCGTTCTTCTACAACCGAATTGACATAGTCTTTATTGTCTCTAAGCGACTTTCCGTATCTTTCCATCTCTTTCCAGCTTCTGTCTGCGACGTGCGGCCCTCCTGAGATGGTATGGACCACTATCTTCTCTTGACTAGAGCTGCTAGCGTTACGGTTTCCTCTGTCGGCCCCCGGTGAGGGAAGCCTTGGGTTTTCATTGGCAGGAGTTGGGGTCCTGTCCTGACCTTTTACATAACGTTCCAGTTTCTTCCTTCTGATGTGTTCCTCAATCAGATCTCGGAGATGATGGCATTCGTTGGTATCATGCCCGTGAGATTCGTGGAAGCGGCAGAACTTTCCAGACTTCTGTGCGTTATCTGATTCCTTCTTGTATGGTGGGCGTTTGTATGTAACTTCGCCTTGGGTGGCAAGGAAGATATTTTCGACGGTCTCGTTCAAGGAATTGTAAGTGTCGAATCTTGGTCCTGGCCGATATAGGCGCTTTTCTCCCTTCTTGCCCCCAGCATTGTCTCTGGAATCATTTCTTCGAACGTCCCTTGCCACAGCAGGGGCGTTGCCATGGGTTGTCTTATTTTGCTGTCCTGACTGCCCCTCAACGGCAGCATCCTCAAGTCTCATGTATTTCCCGGCTTCATGGAAGAAATCGGGTAAAGTAGCTGGTTTTTCTTTTGTCAACCTTCTAGCAAATTTAGTGTCCGGATGCACACCACTGCAGAGGGCCATTAGGATAAGCTTCTCATCGGCATCTTGGACTGCGGCTGCTGCGGCGTTGAATCTGGTTAGGTATTGCTGCAGCTTCTCTCCAGGTTTCTGTTTGACGCTGGATAAGGAATAAGCGTCCTTAGGTTGCTCCACATGAATGCGGAACTGACTGATAAATTTTTCTTTCAACATCTCCCACGAGCTGATGGATCCCTGGGGTAGATGACAGAACCAGGAGGTAGCAAGATCTGCTAAGAAGAGCGGAAAGCATTTGCACAGTACTCCCTCTGTCGCCCCACTCATGAGCATATGCTGCGTGTACCTCTGTAAGTGTACAACGGGGTCGGAGGTTCCTTTGTAGGGTTCCATTGTTGGCATCTTCCTTTCTCGGGGGGTGATAGCAATTTCGATATTGCGGGCGAAAGGGCTGGTTACCCTAGAGCCTATCCCTCGATCTCTTTGCTCCCGTTGGACACACTCTCTGAATAAGCATGCCATCCTTTCATCAGAACTTGGAGCAGATAGAAATGAGTTTGGTTCTGTTCTGTGGGATTGATTCCGTCCAGATGACCTGTAGGGATGGTATCGTCTATCATCCCTCATATTTTCCAGTGGCTGCCTTTGATCTTCTAGGAGCATGCTAGGGTCAGCTACAGTTGGCCCTTGCCTTGATCTTCCCCTGCCAGGTTCTGATCTAAGCACTTCCTTGGGTCCAACTTCGGGCTGGACTCTAGCTCGGCCCCGTTCACTGGCGTTTCCGTGGTTAGGCAGTATGACCGGCTCAGCTACAGTTGACCTCCGTCCAGTACCTCCCCCGTTGGGTTCGGTACCAAACGTTTCCTCAGGCCTAACTTCGGGCTGTGCTCGGTCTCGGCTCCTACCATGGCTACTTCTGCCGTTAGCTCCTTCGAAGAAGGAAGATCTTTGTTGTCTCTGAGATCTTCCATACTGGGACTCGCCCCATGATTCAGTGTTGCGGTTGGATTCTTCAGCGTCCCTTAAGCGTGACATGAGATGGTCCACCTAAGCTTCTTGCTGGGATGTGAAGCGGTTAGTTACTTCAGCCACAACCCTGTCTAGATCTGCCCTAGTAATGGCTGCAGGCTGTCCTGTAGCAGGAGTGGTTGGGTTAGCCTGTCCTTCATTTGTTTCTGCTGCTGGAGGAGGATGATTTCCTTGATTCGTGACAGCTGGATCTGGAAGACTGCTGGATGCGATGTTTTTTCCTTTATTAACATCTTTTCTCGGTTTGGGAGGCATGTTTTCTGAGTGGCGAATGATGCTGTTAGGAAAACTGTTAAGTGGATGAAGCTGAAGCTTCGAGTTTCTAGTTCTCAGTGAAAGCACCAAAAATGTTTGCACAAAAAATGGACAAACACCTCAAAGTTATATGATTTAGTAGATCTTAGGTTGTTCTTAATGACTTTGGAGGTTTATGCAAATATATGAAAAAACAGGGGCTAAATTGTAAAAAGACACGCAGATTTATAGTGGTTAAGCCAGAATGTGCCTACATCCACTTTATATGTTATTTCTCTTCTTTTGTTATGATTACAAGTACAAAGCTTTGGTACGAGTCAAAGAAAGTTGTTTGAAAATTCCTTCCGTGCTTGAGCTCTCAAACTTGTCTCCATTGTAGTACCCCTGCCCCTCTATTTATAGAGTGAGGCTGGGGGTAGGGGTCTTTGGAGGTATATAGCAGCTGGCGGGCCTGGGCTGACGTAATCTGGCCTGGTGCGTCTTGGTTTGGCCTCCCTTGATTCGGTGGTAGGAGTTGAATGCCAGTAGGGAGGCGACTTGGTCTGGTTGTGGTGGGGAGAAGATTGGTTCGGCACTGCTTGGGTAAGTGGTTGGTCCGGTGGAGCTGTTCTTGAGTTGGTTCGGTGGAGTTGTACCTGAGTTGGTTCGGTGGAGCTGTTCTTGAGTTGGTTCGGTGGAGTTTGTACCTGAGTTGGTTCGGCAAAGCATGGGGATGAGTTGGTTCGGCAGGGTCGTTGCATGCGAAGCAGGTTGGTTCGGCGAAGCTTTGGACCGGTGTTGAGAATCTACCCAACAATATGCCTTGCTTCGTTCTGAGTATCCAATGAATATTCCTTCATCGGATTTTGGATCGAATTTACCAAGTTGGTCTTTTGTATTTTAATAAAAAGCATTTTGAACCGAAAACTTTAAAATATGATATATTAGGTTTTCTTCCATTAAAAAGTTCGTATGGAGTATGTTTTGTTAATTGTCTAATAGAGACTCGATTTAAAACATAACAAGCAGTTGCTATAGTTTCTGCCCAAAAATGTTTAGGTAAAGTGCTTCCATTTAATAAGGTTCTAGCACGTTCTTGACGTGTTCTACTTTTCCTTTCTACAACTCTATTTTGTTGCGTAGTTCTAGAAAATGAAAAATTATGAACAATTCCTTTCTTATTACAATATTTTTCAAAAATATCATTATCGAATTAGCCACCGTGATATCTTCAAATGTTTTTAATTTTTATATTCTTAATATTTTTAATTCTCTTAACAAAGATTTTAAAATTTTCAAAGTATCACTTTTATTTTTCATAAATATTGTCCAGGTGTATCTTGAAAAATCATCTGCAATTACAAAAACATATCTATTATGATTTATAGATTGAACTTGAGTTAGTCAAAAAGATCTACATGTAATAACTCAAGTGGTTGTAATGTAGAAATAATTTTCTTTGATTTAAAAGTAGATTTGGTTAATTTTCATAACTGACAAGCATCACAAATACTATTTACTTTCAAATTCATTTGTAGTAAACCTTTTACTAAATTATTTTTAGATAATTTGCTTATTGCTTTAAAGTTTATATGACAAAATCTTTTGTTCCATAACCAAGGATCATTTCGTTTGGCTATTAGACACATATTTGTGTTATGATTTACTTTCATATTTAATATGTATATATTACGTTCTCTAGTTCCTTCAAAGATTAGATTCTTGTTTTGACCAAATATATTACATTTATTTTTGAAAAGGATATATTAAAACCTTTGTCGCATGGTTGACTTATTCTAAGCAAATTATGTTTTAAATTTTTAACTAGTAAAACATTTGTAATAAGGGGTAAGTTAGATGTACCGTCATGGCTCACATCGCCTTTACCGATGATATATCCTTTGGAGTTATCTCCAAATGTGACAGATCCTCCATCTGAGTAGATAATGTTAGTCAGCGTATCTTTATTTCCTGTCATATATTTTGAGAAACCACTATCAAGTATCCACTTTCCTCTTTTCTTAGTTGGTACCTGCAAAAAATATAGAGATGACATTGGTACCCACTTTTAATTAGGGTTCTAAGAGTTAGGTCTTAGGAAACCAAACCCAAGAGGATTTAGAATTCCCTTTATAAGTAAAATTTTCATTTTTATGAACTGTATGTATAAAAGTCTTAATATACCTATTTCTAATTGAATTATCCTTAGTTTTTGGTACCCAAATCTTTATATTCTTTGTGTTGTAATTGTCCTTCTTTTGAGTGAAAACCTTTGGTTTTGGTTTTGCTTTTACAAAAAATTTATATATATTGAAATTTTTGTTTAGTGAAATGTTTCTCTTTTAACTAGATTTTGAGGAATTTTTATATCCTAAACCTTTCTTATTAAAAGAGGTTTGAGAGTTATTAATAATTTTAGAAAGATTTTCTCTACCTTTATTAAAGTTAGAAACATTTTTAGTAATGTTTTCTAATTTAGTTTTGAGACTGGCATTGTTTAATTCAAGAATTTTGACATTTGATTTTAAATCGTGATTTTCTGCAGCTAATGTCATATTCTTTTCTTTTTGAACTTCAATCTCATTTGATAGCATAGTGAGTTGAGAAGATACATTAGACAAAGATTCTTGTGTTTTGACAAGTTCTTCTTCTAAGATTTTCTTTTCATCTATGAGCATATCAATTAATATTTCACTCCTGTTTAATTTTTCTAAAGCATATTTATATTTTCTTTTAATATTTTTTAGTTTATCCAATAGCTCCGAGTTTATATCAATTAAATCATCAAAGGTCAGATCACTTACTTCATCAAATGAAGCCACAAAGCACACATTGGCTTATTCGGAGTCACTATCAGTGTCACTGTCTGATGAGGAAGAAGATTCTGAATTATCCCATGTAACAAAGAATGCTTGCTTCTTCTTATATCTGTCTCTTTTATTCTTGTACCTGTCTTTCTTTTGATCAGGACAGTCCTTCTTTATGTGACCCTTTTTGTGACATTCATAACATTCGAGATTTGAAGCTGGTGGTTTGTTGGTGTTGCCTCTCCTGTTGTTTCTGAATTGCTTGTTCTTTCGAAATTTTAAAAATTTCTTAAAGTTCTTAGAAATAAAAGCCATGTCATCTTCATCTTCTTCTGAATCTTCTTATTCAGCTTGGAATGATATGGTCTTTCTATCTTGTGCTTGATCTCCTTTTGCCTGCAAATTTACTTCATATGACATTAGATTTCCTAACAAATCTTCTGGTTTTATGGTTGAAATATCATCAGCTTCTTCTATTGCTAAGACTTTCTGCTCCCATTCATATGTTAAAGAGTTAAGGATTTTTGAAACGATATCAAAATCTGTGTATTTTTCTCCTAATGCCAATAGTGAGTGGTATATGTCTTGAAATCTGGAATACATTTCATTTGTAGTCTCATCCTATTTCATTCTAAAATTCTGGAACTAGTTCTTAAGCATAGAAATCTTTCTTTGTTTAACTTTGTTAGTACCTTCATGTCTAACATTTAGAGTACGCCAAATTTCATATGCCGAATTACACATACTAACTCTGTTAAACTCATTTTTGTCTAATGAACAAAACAACTTATTCATGGCTTTAGCATTAGCAGCAGCATCTAATTTTTGTGTGTTAGACCATTGTGCATATGGTGTGGTAGGTATAGTGTATTCATACTGAGTGATATTCCAAGTATCATTTCCATTTGCTTGCATATAATTTCTCATGCGAGTAGACCAATAATTATAATTCAAACCATTAAATAGTGGTGGTCATTCAGTGAATTGACCTTTAATAAAACTTGTGTTAGTGTTATTTTTTATATTAACCGAATATCAAAAAACTGTGTTATGGTTATATGATGACCTTGCTCTGATACCAAGTGAAAGTGACTAAGGATCGTGTAATATGGAATATTAACTAAACTATTTACTTGTGCGGAATATAAATATAAAAGTAAATGATAAAGTAAATGACACCGGAGACTTTTATACTGGTTTGAACTTCCCGTTCTACGTCCAGTCCCAGACTCCTTCTGAAATTTAACTATCAACCCTCACTTAACCCAGAGGAATAGTTATTACACCACCTGATCAATCGAACAGGACTTCAACCGCCTAAGCAACAGAATAGGACTTCAACCGCCTGAGCAACCGAACATGACTTCCAATACAAATAGTAGAAATGTTTCTGACTGTGTATGCTCTTGAATAGCACTGATAAGTCAATAACCTACACCCTTTCTAAAATCTTCTTCTTTGTGGTATATCGTGTAATTTGTGAAGATAGAAAGTTTATTAAATCACTAATGAAGTTTGCTTGAATGAACAAGTGATTAGAATGAAATATTGAATGCAAATGGCAAGATAGTTTAGACAATAAGAAAGTAAATTATAGTCGGAATTGGTAACTAAAACAATGGATTTCATGGCTATATATAGTGATTAAGAGTTGCAATCGTTCGTGAAAAGTAGCCATGAAAGAATATGGAAGCAACTCTTGAATCAAGAGTTGTTTCTATTCGCTGAAATGAAGTGTCTTTTCAAAATATAGCTGGTATGAAGATTCATCCGTCTGATAGCACGAATCAGCCAGCTGAATGGATTAAAATTTGATCCAGCAAGAAAACAGTGCAAAAATGACCCAATTCAGCCGGTAGAGTGTGCATGGTCAGCCGTCTGAATATTCAAAGTATACTGTGCATATGCACAGAATTCAGTCGGCTGAACCATACTATTCAGCCGGCTGTTTTCATTGTTTTGTGGCATATCAAAGTTTTTGAAAGAACTTTAGCATACGAACTATGTCATTAAAAAACTTTAAATTGTGTGTACGTGCATATACCACTTTGGAGAGATGTTAACATGAATTTACTACTAAACTCGGACCTTAGACTAAATATTTTGTTGAAGCTTCAAACCGGAATCTGGTATGCAAGTTGTTAGACTATTTCTCGAGTAAAAACAGTATCTTCTCCTACAGGTATGGTTAGTTCATATAATATTAACTTATATAGTTGTCACAATCAAAACATCAAAATTCTAGGTTCTAACAATAAAAGGTAATTTAAGAAGGATTATATTATTATTTTTATAGCATTATGGAAATCAAGGTCACTGAACCAACTTGAATATATATTTTCCCAAGCGTTGTTCATTTTTTTCCATACACAAAGTTATGTCTTTTACTTTTTATATTTTTTTAATTCAAAATACTTTGTAAATATCAAGTTAAATCAAAATAAATGGAGAAGTAACTCATTTGATATTAATTACCTCACTAGCTACCATATTAATTGCATTTATTAATGAATTTATCAATTGCATTTATGCCCTAAGTTTAGTATGGTTGGATTTAAATTAGTGACAACTCACACTAAATCAATTTTAGCTCAAATATTAAAGATTATGCCTAATTTTCTCAAACAATAATTCTATTTTCATTAGATAGGTCTTATTTAATCATTTGTTAAAAAAAGTAATATTATCAAAAATGAATAAGAATAAAATATAGATCCTTTCCTTTTTAAGAAAAAATAAGTACTTGTTATTTTGATTCAATCAACTGAATTTAGCTATTTTACCAAATCAATTTCTTTTGACATATTATCCTAAAAATAAAAAATAAAATGATATTAAAAAGGAATTGCCAAATGGAGAATCTTCAAACCTATAGTCAATTTTAGTATAATGTTATAACTCTTTATATCAATAATATCCCTTTTCAGTTTCAAAATCTCATATTTTAGTGTAATGTACAATTTCATACCTTAATTTCGTATTCAATCCAAGTGAAAGATACTAAAATTCCTCCATAAATGTAATTATAATCTTGAATAGAATGAAAGAAATTAATACCCATATTATTTTGTTTATTTAAGATTTTGATTTTGATGAAGATTGAGAAAATTAAGATTAAGATTGAGATAAGTTTTCCTCCGTAGTCATAAAATTAAATATTTGGGGCTTATGGTTTGGAGAGATAAATTTTATGGTGCAATAATGTACATGAAATGGAAATTAGGAAGGAAGAGAAAGATAGATTTCATAAATGACAATTTAGTAAATTTAGTAATATTTTATAAGAGGAAAATGTGTTGTTTGTTTCTTCCCTCAACAAAACCTTTTAAATTTAAAAATTGACCCTTTCCATTTCCCTTAGACTGATTCACCATTTAACAATTCACTATATGCAAAGACCCAAAAACCCGGCCTTCGAAAATCGGCACCCGTACTTCACTTGTACTCAAAATGTCGTAGAATCAAACGCCGAATCTGGTTCTCCGGAGCTTATAACACCATTAAGTATAACAACACAGCGGAATAAAGAAATAGATGATATCATATACAACTTCAATGAATACAATATCCAGAATGATATACAACAATGATATCAATATGAGACAACAATATCAGAGATATAATGATACAATGCTATAGCGGAAATAACATAACTGATAACTCCAAAATGATCTTCAAACAAAAAAATGAATCCACAATTCCAAGATGAGCAACTCCAAGGAATGAACTCCAAATACTGAACTAGCTCCAGATAATCTACTATCCTGAATATCTGAAAAACCCAACTCTAGACTGCCCGTGTGGAAAATGGTGGGCACCCAGAGTTTAGGAAGGGAATAATAAACTCCGAGTCAGTCATGGTGACTGGTGTGAGCAACAAAACAGTTTATCTTTAAAACAACAACAAAGGAAGTAAAAGACATTCGCAATGCTTTTGGAAAATGAAACTACCATAAGACCTCCCGCCACACACACAATGCAAACGCAGAATTGGAGGAGATTTCTTCTTATGATAGTCAAAGATGCTTACTACGCCAATCATTGGATTATTATTATTAATGTTTAGTGTGGAAAACATTTCGAAAGTATAATATTAATCTTAGCCAGCATAGACATTTCGAACTATGCCTACTATAGTTACCATCTAAATAGTGGGGCGCCACCATAAGTAAATGGCAGGTTCTACAACTAAAACCGTACAAGTTCCATATTGGGAAATGGATTTCCAACAAATGGTCAGGCTAAGGAACTTCCTTTCCTACTGCCACATGGGATCGCCTCTGGCTGGACGTCCCGAGAGACAACTGCTCTCTGCCAACACAAGGCCGGGTTACCTCTGTAACTAGGTAACTCACGAATATGCCATCCCCCGGTCCTTTGGGACCTTTATCCGAGGGGCCCCTCAATAAACACACAATCACATAATAAATGAGATCGGAGTATCCACATAGGTTAAATACCAGGGCTCCATACCTGATACCACCCTTTTCCAGAAGGAAATGACATACCCTAAAGGGCGCGACCCTCATAACCTTGCCGCATATTCCTGTTTCGACCATTTCCGGGTTGTGAGGTCCGAAGAGGTCTCGTCCACAAAGCTACGCTTTTTCACAAAGCCACGCTTTGATCACAAATAATCAATAAATGATCAATACACAGCAACACTAAGCATGCCACGTTACCAAATTGGGAGTATATCGCTGATAACCTTCAACTACATAACCTCTGAGCTCGTACGTCTCAGAGAAGGGTGTTAAGCTAAGAGAATAAATTCTCCGCCACTAACAGAAATGTATTTGAAATAAATCTGCTTTATATCTCAAAGTGTAATGTCAGACATGTAACCATACAAGTTTGTTCTGGGTTCGAACAGAACCGAAGGCACTTCCGAAGAAGCCCTTGCAATCCGGGTATTCACAATCCCGATCGGATTTCCCATCACTTAGGGAATCTCTATACCGGTGCGACTCAGTGCAGAGACAATCGATATGTTATCCTATCGTTCTCGCAAATACCCGGTCTTCAACACCGGTCTTCAAATGCCATCCATATACGACGTATCATTATTCGTAATGGGTTATGTGACACAAAGGTCCGCTCCCGGCTAAACCGAATAATGAGTGCGATATTTAAAAACATATGGATAATGGGATTTCAGTTAAGTCACATCTTAAACCCAAACTTTCATTCAAATGGTTTAACAAATTACCATTTTCAAATCTTTAAACAAAAAGATTTATTTTAACAACCTTAAACGGTTTAAACAATTTCCACACTTTAATCTTTTAAACAAAAGATTCATTCACAGATTTTCCTGATTAATTTCCGTTTCAATTGGATTAACTTATTAAATCTTTAAAACAAAGATTTAATTCTTAGCTTTCAAAACAATTCCAAAGATTTATACGTAACTCGGAAAACCATTTTTTTTAATTCAAACTTGAAATTCCTTTAATTCAAATTGGAAATCCATTTCTTATATAAGAGCTTTTATCAGTTGAAAACAATTAGTTTTCCCAAATCATTTGAATTCAATTTCAAATTTTGAATTCAAATTCAAATTGAATTATTTAAATTCCAAGATATTCAAAATATCTTTTAAAACTCCTTTCAAAAGCTTTTCATATTAAACCCCAATTTCCAATTTCAAAATCAATTGAAATTAAAATTTCAATTTCAAAAACATCAAATTTACATCATCTGTGACTTAACCGATTTCCACGTGAAATCCATATTTGTGTGTGTATGGTTGATAAGCGGTATACCATAACAGTAGTGCAACATCATTCAATCATCACAGATCAGAATACCGAATATAGTTGATAAGCGGTATACCATAACGCTTACCTTTCATTTACAGATCACAGATCACAGATACATAAATCACAGATAATAATTTACATTCATCCTTGATAAATAACTATAGTATAGATCACACACAAATCAGAATATATCACAAAGCATTACAGATCAGGGATGTCAACAATTCAATTTTCAATAGAATCCAAACATTCACAAGTGAATTTATTAAACAATTGATTAATTTAAATCAGATGTATCAATTTTAAATCCGGGTTAATTATCATAATTTAATTATAAGTATTTTGAAAATCTTTCTTTCAAAATTTATTAGTTAACCTTTAATTATTAACTAATCAATTCTTAATTAATGAATTAATTGATCTTTAATTATTAATTAAATCTTAATTAATCATAATTATTAATTAATCCTTTAATTTATTAATAAATAATTAACTCAGATTTCAAATTATCATTTAATTAATTACATTCAGTAATTATTAATTTATTACTTCTCTAAGTAATTATACTTTTCAAGGTTATCAAGTGATTATTCTGAATCTATTAACTTAAGAAATTAAATTTGAACAGATCCGATTAACTCACTAAATTACATTGAATATTTAATTTCACAATTATTGTCATTAAGTAATTACACTTAATAGTTCCACAATTTTATTATCATTAAATTAATTAAATTTATTGTTGAAAATTTAATCACATTAATTAATTATCCAGATAATCTTAGTTAATTATTTTATTAACTATTAAATTTCTTTAATTACTATTTAAAGAAAATTCTCACATTAACCATTATTAATTATAAATAGATTCACTATAGAAAATTCATTTGTTAATGAATTAGAAATCATTAACCTTCATTACTTAAAGTAAAGTTCAATCATATTTATAATTTAATTATTATTCAAAATATGTTTGAAACATTGTTTCAAATTTTCCTTTAAATTTCATCTTCAAATTTATTTTCAACACTTAAGTTATAAAACTTAATTAAATTTCAAAACCCTTAAATCAGATTTAGAATTAATTCCAGATTTTAACTTTCAGTTTCAACTTGCTAAATTTTCATGTAAAATTTCAAATCTATTTCAATTCAAATTTCTCTAACATATTTAATTGCTTTTAAGTTATTAAAACTTATTTATTTACACATTACATTTCAATTCAAACTTTAATTTATGTTAACACTTCAATTTAACCTCAGTTTAAAACTTTGATTAAAAATTAAATTTGGTTTTAATTTTTTTTTCAAAACAGAAAACAGTTTTCCAGGTTGAAAACTAGAACATGAATTCGACCCAAAGCTTTCCTGTCCCTGCTTCGAGAAATTGACTCGATTTACTCGACTTCGACGTGTGAAAAAAACTCATCACTTACAGGCGAATACCCAAGCTTACACCCCCTATCTCGTGCACGTGCACATCGCCTCCGGCGATCTTCCGGCATCGCAACGGTGTCGAACACGTCGACAATCCTCCCCAGATCCAACTCTGACCATCAGACCCTCGTCACCACCTCGAGATCAAAATTCGAGTTGAAACTCGAATCCTGGAACACGCGAACCCATACGACCCCATCCCTGTCAACGCCTCAACCACGAAGCTTCGACCACCTGAATCCACGAAACTTCGGCTATCCACTCCTCAACACCTCCTCCACCAACTCCCCAACCCACGTCGAACTCGATCACCTATCGATGACGAACGAGACCAATTACAAACCCACGACAAAATTAGGTTTCCAAAACTCATTTGCTTGTCGCCGCCTCCACGACCATCTGCAGCCCTATCCATTATTTTTCCTACAACCACCGCTCATCCCTCCATTTCCAGCCAAGATCCCAACTTCGGCAAGTCGTTAGATCACCCGAGATCATCAAAACAAGGAAATACAGACAATCCCAAACTGCTCTGTCATCCTCTATCGAAAAATTATGATTTTTGTTTTAAAAATCATGTTTTTGTATATGAATTCATTCTACATACCTGAATTCCTGAATTAAGAGGTTCGAAATTTGACTAGTTTAAGATTTGGCTCTGTTCTTTTAATTTCCAAAGACAAAACTAAGTTGTTTAAGTTTAAATAGATTTTTAAAACTTAGTTCATGGTCAACAAACAACTCTTGTTTATATTTTAAGTTCTAACAGTGACTAGATCAAGAGATGGAGATTAATTTGCAAATCTGGACTGGGAGAAACAAGAACAGAGACATTTTCCAGATCACTAACATGCAGGCATCATATATACACAGAATTTCATAAATATATATCCATATAAACATACTTATTTCAAACATAAGCAATATATATGAATATACTTAAGCATTTTTAAATTTAAGTTACTCACAGATTTTCCAGAGAAATGAAACAGAGAACTTCATGTTGGAACAGGCTTTGAAATTGAAAGCTGGAAGCTTATTGAATTTTGAATTGAAAACTGGAAATCTTCTCTTCTTCTCAGGCTTCTCTTTTGATAATATTTGTTTGATTGTTTAAACTGAGATGTTTGTTTGAGTATGAAATGGTGTTTATTTTAGTTTTACTCAGCTCGAACTAAAATGAGGAGTTGATATATGGAAGCAAGTTACAGGTGATATTATTTTTTATACAAGTGATATAATTTATGTTTGGTTTGTACAACAGGGTAGAGATTTTCTTTCTTTCTTTATGGTGGTTGAAAATCTTGTTTGTACTAAGGACATGCTGAAGATGCTTGTATTAAATGCTTATGTCCTTTTTGTTCAAGTGTTCATACATATCCTATTTGTTTCTACTTGAATATATCTTTGCTTGTTGACTTCGGCTGAGAAGATGTTAGTAAGTACTTTTGTTTATTTTTTTCTTGTTTATTCATATATTTATCTTTATTTGGTAAGTACATTTGTGTACATTTCCTTTCTTGCTTCATATCTTTGTGCTGCTGAGAAGATTATATGGTGTGCTTGCATTAATTTTCTTTGTCCTCCTTTACAATTATCTTCATATATATGTTTTGTTTGTTCATACCTGAATATTTATCTTGCTTCTTCTTTTGCAAGTGTATATACATAGCTATGTATATTGTTCACACTAGAATATACTTGAATGTATATTTCTTCTATCTTGTCTTATTACTTTGTCATATGAATACATTTTTATTTTTAATATGTTGTTCTAATTTATCTAATGTTGTTATTATATCTTTTTATTGTTTTATAATTTAAAAATGAATTTTGTAACAACCCTGGGTTGGAGATTTATCTTAAAAAAAAATTAAATTATAATGAGAATTATAATTTAATTATGGTGAAAAATAATTTAACAAGAAGAAAATGATGTATAATATTGTTTATTTGAAATAAACAATATTGTATGAATAAATCTTGGGTGAATATAATCAAATGAGGCTTATTTCATTTTGATGGTTGAAAAATCTAAGATAGGGGAAAATGAAGTTAACAACCTTATTTGTGAATTTGGGTGGATAAATATCAATTGTTGGTAATTATTGTGGTTAATATAAGGATATTGGTGATGTATAGCAATAATCACCTTTTATTGTTTAATAATAAAAAAAAAAAGAAAAAAAAACTTCTGAAACATAAAAAAACAATGGCTGCCTTCTCAAACCTTAGCCATAATTAACAAGTTCTTTGCTAAATCAATAGAATTTTAGGTCTAATTCAACAAGAAGCTCCTTCAGGTTCTTGAGAGGCATAACCAGCGGAAAGTCTCCATTTTGAAGCTCAAATCTCCTTCTTTTTGCTGCTAATAGGTAAGCTAAGGCTTATAGCAACTGTAAGTGAATAAATTTCAGCAGCAAATAATCTCTCGCTTGAAATATTTGGTTAAATATGTTGAATTTTACCTCTGTTCTATATTGATTGATGCTGAAAATGCTCTGTCTTGTTTTGCTCATATCTGGCTCGTCCGGTGTCGGATTGATGCCACTCTTTTTTCAGATTGTAGAGAACTGATTATAGTTTGTTCTTGTTAAATTTTATTGGGTTTTGAGTCCGTTTGGACCTTCTTAGTTGCTGTCAAAAATGAAAATCCGAGAGAGATTAAGCCCAGAATATTCTAGTGGCTGATTAGTGTTTTTGTCATAACTTTTGTTTTTTTTATCGGAATTTCGAATTCTTGGATGTTCTGTAATCCTGGTGAAATATTCCACAACTTTCATGTTTTCAGTTTTGACTGATTTAGAAGTCTACATAGTGGAAAATTGTCATTTTCATCGCTGCCCTGTGTTGACAGGCAGCGCAAATAATTTCTTTCTTGGTAGTATTTCGATCATAACTTCTTCGTTACTGATCGGAATATCAAAATTTTTAAAGTGTTGGAAACTGCAGAAAGAATGCGACAACTTTTATTTGTATCACTTTCTGAAATTCTGTGATTAAAGGATTGAAATAGCTGATGCAAGATTACTGTCTTGAGCACTTGCATGTAGTCTTGTGTGTTGTATTTGCTTTGGTTGATGAGTTTTCTGATGATTTGTTTTTTTTTTCACTTGATTTGTGAATAGTTTGAGCTTAGTATTTTATACCATATGCCGATGATATGAGGCAAGGTATATGACTTTTGGGAACATCTGAGTTTCTATTTTAATGTGGATTTGACTAACGGTTAGTAAACTATTTAGTGCGAACGTGTGGTATGGGACACAGGTTAACACTTTACAGATTCCTCTCCGAAAGTTAGCGACACATTCTAGAATTACTAGTGCTATGACCTTCGGGTCATCTGAGAATCTGAGAATCTGAGAAATCTGAAAAAGGTGACCTTGGTCGCCTCTGAGATCTTTGTTGGGTACCTAACTATATTACTAGCACTAGTCTGAGAACTTTAGCACGTGCAACATGCTTTAGCATGTAATTATTGGCCAATCTGAGATTTATTTTATGAGTTAAGAGAATTTTGATTTCACCATATTTTGATGTGTTTACTTAGCCTTATAGAGATGAATAAGGCGAAATATGAGTTCTTGAGGATTTTGGTGATTTCAATTTACGGTTTTATACTTGGGTTTCATTTACCACTTTGACAAGTGAAATGACCCACCAGAAAATACTCTAATTTCATAAGGAATTTTTTTTTTTTTTAAGTAAAGAGGATATATCTATATATATCAAACAAGAGAGGCATATACATCCTCACATGTATGTGCTTATTTTTGTAAATGTACTGATATATTTATATTGGTTGATTATTGTGATCCTGGATATATTTGATTGATT
Source organism: Allium fistulosum (assembly GCA_030737815.1). Lineage (NCBI taxonomy): Eukaryota > Viridiplantae > Streptophyta > Magnoliopsida > Asparagales > Amaryllidaceae > Allium > Allium fistulosum. The sequence continues at coordinate 878,429,458 of CM060902.1, read as the reverse complement.
GGAAAAAGAAAGTGACCCTGAGAATGATAATTGAAATGGATGATATATCTATATATATATATAGATATATATATATATATATATATCCTCTTTACTTAAAAAAAAAAAAAATTCCTTATGAAATTAGAGTATTTTCTGGTGGGTCATTTCAACAAGTTTATTTATTCAGGAATCATATTTGAATGTTTTCTTTATATGCATGAATCCCCTAGTATTAACCCAAGTAAGTGTAGAATTATAACATCTTAGAGATAGACAATCCTTGATATCAACCTTAGTCATTCTTATCAATTATTGATCCCTTGATGTATGTTTCCCTTATACCTTATCGTATTTCCTTTCTAACGATAAGATTCAGTTGCCTGACCCGTGTGTTTATCACTCGGGTCAGACCGAGTTGCAGGCTAGGTTGGTTGACTATCCTTTATGCTTGGATCCGTTTTGCTATCTTTTGTGGGCTCATGACTATGGACTTGGATATCTCCACTTTTGATGGATCTTTTATTTACCACTTCATGTATATATTCTTTTATGGGATGATGTTGTATTATATTATGTGGTGAACGGTATTGCATCAGATGTTTGGTTTTGTATCAGTATATATATATTATCTATGACTGCTGTTTCTGTTACATGTTATGATATTATTGTGCTTTGTTTTGAATAGATCCGTTAGCCGTATAGTATCGTATTAGTGAATCACTGAGTATGTCAACTATATGGAATTCGAAAAAAAAATTGGTAAGATTTCGACATACTTAGTCATTAGCTAATGCATTACTATTCGGTCGCCCTTAACCAACCCTATTCTCCGCATTAGTAGACAGAATTACTTGATAATTCTCTTTACTAATGTGGGTTTCGGGGCGGGGCGTTACAGCTTGGTATCAGAGCTAGCTTTCAGAACAAAATAGAATAAATACAGAATAGCAGACGCTAAGAACCATACATCTAGTGTAACACCATTATACATCTCATCCCTTAGAAGTTGCCAAGCCTAGTCAAGTCCTTATCCTTTCGATTCCTTCGGGGTAGATAGGAGGGAATACGTCTAGGAATGTTAAATACTATTCCGTAGTATTCCTTACCTACTGCATTTCTATTGCGATATATATATATATATCTACCCTGTGAATAATCTTTTCTTATCTTATCTTTCAGCTATGTCTGGTAGAGGTAGAGGTCGCACTTCGGCAGCGGGACCGTCTAGTGGTTCCCGACCCGAAGGCATTTATATGACTACCGATCAGATTCGAGAGCTTCTTGGGAGCACTAAACCTCCCGCTCCTGTTCCATCTTCATCTCCTCGTAAATCTGTGTTTGCACGACTTTGCAGTGACTTCTCTCACCTCGGAGGCAAGCCATTCAAAGGCTCCGAGTCGGTTCTTGATGTCCAAGCCTGGCTTCGTACTTGTGAGCGTATATTCTTACGCATGGAGCTTTCAGATCATAATCGAGTTCTTGTGGCATCTAGTATGCTACAAGAGCGTGCTTTAGATTGGTATGAGCTTCTTATTGCTGAGGTGGATGAGACTACCCTCACATGGCAGCAATTCCGAGATAGATTTGAGCTTAAGTTCGTACCTGAGTCTGAAAAAGCTTCTCTTACTCGCCGCTTCATCGAGTTAAAGCAAGGCAATTCCGCAGTATCAGATTATGTTTCTTCTTTCGAGGCTTTTTCTAAGTATGGGTTAGAATTCATTAGTACACCATACAAGAAGAATCTTAAGTTTGTTTCCGGACTTAAGAAATATTTGAAGAAGTCCTTAATGCTCCAACTCAAGCTTTCCTTCGAAGAGTTGGTTGATTCCGCTCTCCATCTCGAGGCAGTCGAGAACGAGAAGGAGAGTGACGAAGAAGTTAGTATTCAGTCTAATCCTAAGAAGAAGAGATTTCCTTTCCGCAAGCCTAGATTCCCTCATTCCAAGAAGAAGAAGCAAGGTGGATCGCCTTCTTCACAATCCCAAGCTCCTTCTCAGCCTAAGCCTTTCGCATGCTACAACTGTGGTTCTCCTAACCATCCAGCCCGTGAGTGTCCAAAGCCTAAGAAGTGCAATTATTGCAAGGCCGAAGGACATATGGCTTTCTCCTGTCCTAAGAAGAACAAGGGTTCTCGTCCGGGAAATCTTAATATAGCAGCAGCTTCTAGTGATGCATCTCAGCCGAAAGGTATATTTCCTTCTATTCTTGAAGGTTCCATTCTATTTCATGATCGATTGATTAGAGTGCTCTTTGATACAGGTGCGTCACACTCATTCGTATCAAAGGAACTCATGGATGCTTGTTCTTTGGATGTTTCATGTTTGCTTACTTCTTTGCGGATTGCAAATCCTGTTGGGGGGTTTGCAACTAGCTTATATTGTGATGATGTTGAGGTTATGCTTTGTGGATTTTCTTTCCGTACGAATCTGCACGTTATTCCTTCACTTGGTTTTGATATGATCTTTGGTATGGACTGGCTAGTTCGATACGATGCCAGGATTCTTTGTTCAGACAGAGTCGTTTATCTTCGACATCCAGATTCCTCTTCTCAGTTATCCCTGGTTCTCCGGAATACCGATGTTGATTCCTTAGCCTCTTTGCATGCTCTTGATTCGCGAGACAGTGATGATGATGTGTCTCGTATTCCGATTGTTTGTGACTTCACTGATGTGTTTGAGCCTGTTTCGGGTTTGCCACCCAAGCGGGCCATAGAGTTTCGTATTGATCTCATCCCTGGGGCGCAACCAGCTAGTCGTCCTCCCATGAGGATGTCTACTAAGGAGAATGAGGAACTTAAGAAGCAACTCCTTGAGCTCGAAACCAAACATTTCATTCGTTCTAGCTCTTTACCGTAGGGTGCAGCGGTGGTATTCGTGAAGAAGTCTGATGGAACTCTTAGGCTTTGCGTCGACTATCGCAAGCTTAACGAGTTAACCATCAAGAATCGCTACCCATTGCCTCGTATTGATGACATGTTCGATCAGTTAAGTGGTGCAAAGGTCTTTTCTCAATTGGACCTAGCCACGGGTTTTCATCAGCTTCGTGTTGCGGAAGATAGCATTCCACTTACAACTTTCCGCACTCGATATGGTTCATACGAGTGGCTCGTCATGCCGTTCGGATTGACGAACGCTCCTGCTTTCTTTGTTGATCTCATGAATCGAGTATTCAGGGAATATCTCGATAAGTTTGTCCTTGTATTCATCGATGATATCTTAGTTTATTCTACTTCCGAAGAAGATCATGCTCGACATCTTAGAATTGTCTTGAGTACTCTCCGCAAGCATCAACTCAAGGCAAAGCTTTCTAAATGTCACTTCTGGGAGAAGCAAGTGAAATTCTTAGGTCATGTTGTATCTTCCAATGGCATCTCAGTCGATCCGTCTAAGATTGAGGCTATTCAGAATTGGAAGAGGCCTGAGAATGCTCATGAGATTCGTAGCTTTCTAGGATTAGCTGGTTATTACCGCCGCTTTATTAAGGATTTCTCTCGTATCGCTCTTCCTCTTACTAGTCTTACTATGAAGGGTGTTCATTATATTTGGTCTGATAAATGTGAGACTTCCTTCTGGCGATTGAAGGAACTCCTTACTCATGCTCCCGTGCTTGTAGTTCCTGAGGGGAATCAGGATCTCATCGTTTATACTGATGCCAGCCTTAGTGGTCTTGGTGCGGTTCTTATGCAGAAGATCGGGTTGTTGCCTACGCTTCAAGGCAATTACGTCCGAATGAGATTCGGTACGCTACCCATGACTTAGAACTTGCAGCTATCGTCTTCGCTTTGAAGATGTGGCGTCATTATCTTTTGGGAGAGCACTTCATTCTTTACACTGATCATAAGTCTCTCAGGTATCTCTTTTCGCAGAAAGATCTTAATATGAGGCAACAACGATGGTTAGAGTTTCTCGCCTCATATGACTTTGACATTGAGTATACCCCTGGGAAGGGCAATCGTGTTGCTGATGCGCTTAGTCGCAAGCATTCGGCGGTAGTTTCCTTGATGTTAGCCGAATGGGATATTCTGGAGACACTATCTTGTCTTGATATTCGTGATTGAGCATCATCTTCTGATTCTCCAGCTTATTTATTTAGCATGGATGCTCGACCATCTCTTCTTGATCGTATCTCCGAGGCGTAGAGACGCGATGATGGTATTATGCGTCTCATTCAGTCATGCTCATCCAAGTCCCGTAATGAGGAGTTGCGGGATTATTCGATTGATTCTCATGGTTGTCTCCGGTTGAGAAACCGTATTATGATTCCTTATGATTTAGCTCTTAGGCGTGACATACTTGACGATTGTCATCGCTCTAAGTATTCTATTCATCCGGGTAGCAGTAAGATGTACGTGGATATGCATCGCCTTTATTATTGGGAAGGCATGAAGCGGGATATTGCAAGTTATGTAAGTAATTGCGTGACTTGTCAGCTTGTCAAGGCCGAGCATCAGCGACCATCCGGTCTCCTTCAACCTTTAGAGGTTCTGCTATGGAAGTGGGACCAGGTTTCGATGGACTTCGTTGATGGCCTACCTCGTTCGAGGTTGGGTCATTCGAGCATTTGGGTTATTGTGGATCGTCTCTCTAAATCCGCACACTTTGTTCCTATTAAATCTAATAGGAATGCTCCTCTTTTAGCGAAGCTTTATACTAAGGAAATTGTTCGATTACATGGTATTCCTTCTTCGATAGTTTGTGATCGTGATCCTTTGTTCACTAATCACTTCTGGACTAGCTTTCAGCAAGCATTGGGTACAAAGCTAAATATCTCTACAGCTTATCATCCCCAGTCTGATGGGCAGACTGAGAGGGTGAATCGTGTGCTTGAAGACCTCCTCCGTGCGTGTATTCTTGATTTCGATGGTTCTTGGGAAGATCACGTTCCATTGGTTGAATTCTCTTATAATAATAGCTTCCAATCCAGTATCGGTATGGCACCATTTGAGGCTCTTTATGGTAGACCGTGCCGTTCGCCTTCTTGTTGGTTGGAATCGGGCGAGAAGTTCATTCTCGGTCCTGATTCAATTCGTGAGTCTTCTGAGAAGATATCTTTGATTAGACAGCGGATGAAAGAGGCACAGAATCGTCAGAAATCCTACGCGGACAACCGTAGGAAGCCTCTGGAATTCGCAGTGGGTGATCTTGTATTCCTTCGTGTATCTCCTATGAAGGGAGTAATGCGCTTTAGCTCCACTGGGAAATTGGCTCCTCGCTTTATAGGACCATTTCCGATTATTGAGCGCATTGGTCCTGTAGCATATCGATTGTCTCTGCCATTTCATTTATCGGGTATTCATGATGTCTTCCACATTTCTCAGCTTCGGAAATGTATTCGAGATTCAGATTCAGTCATTGATCCTTCCGAGCAGCTTGAGCTTGAGATTTCACCGAGTTTATCTACTTCTCAGCAGCCTATTCGCGTGCTTGATTCGGAGGTGAGATGCCTTCGAAGCAAGAACGTTCCTCTTGTTAAGATTCAATGGTCGGAGAATCCGAAAGATTGCACTTGGGAAACCAGAGAATCTATCGAGCGTTCTTTTCCGGGTTTTCTTTCTTCATTTGATATCGGTGAGAACTTTCTTTCTCAAGCAATTTCCTTCTCCTTCATGACTGAATTGTTGTGGTATTACGGATTTCCTTAAGAAATTGCGTGGACGCAATTTATTTAAGGGGGGGAGTCTGTAACAACCCTGGGTTGGAGATTTATCTTAAAAAAAATTAAATTATAATGAGAATTATAATTTAATTATGGTGAAAAATAATTTAACAAGAAGAAAATGATGTATAATATTGTTTATTTGAAATAAACAATATTGTATGAATAAATCTTGGGTGAATATAATAAAATGAGGCTTATTTCATTTTGATGGTTGAAAAATCTAAGATAGGGGAAAATGAAGTTAACAACCTTATTTGTGAATTTGGGTGGATAAATATCAATTGTTGGTAATTATTGTGGTTAATATAAGGATATTGGTGATGTATAGCAATAATCACCTTTTATTGTTTAATAATAAAAAAAAAAGAAAAAAAAACTTCTGAAACATAAAAAAACAATGGTTGCCTTCTCAAACCTTAGCCATAATTAACAAGTTCTTTGCTAAATCAATAGAATTTTAGGTCTAATTCAACAAGAAGCTCCTTCAGGTTCTTGAGAGGCATAACCAGCGGAAAGTCTCCATTTTGAAGCTCAAATCTCCTTCTTTTTGCTGCTAATAGGTAAGCTAAGGCTTATAGCAACTGTAAGTGAATAAATTTCAGCAGCAAATAATCTCTCGCTTGAAATATTTGGTTAAATATGTTGAATTTTACCTCTGTTCTATATTGATTGATGCTGAAAATGCCCTGTCTTGTTTTGCTCATATCTGGCTCGTCCGGTGTCGGATTGATGCCACTCTTTTTTCAGATTGTAGAGAACTGATTATAGTTTGTTCATGTTAAATTTTATTGGGTTTTGAGTCCGTTTGGACCTTCTTAGTTGCTGTCAAAAATGAAAATCCGAGAGAGATTAAGCCCAGAATATTCTAGTGGCTGATTAGTGTTTTTGTCATAACTTTTGTTTTTTTTATCGAAATTTCGAATTCTTGGATGTTCTGTAATCCTGGTGAAATATGCCACAACTTTCATGTTTTCAGTTTTGACTGATTTAGAAGTCTACATAGTGGAAAATTGTCATTTTCATCGCTGCCCTGTGTTGACAGGCAGCGCAAATAATTTCTTTCTTGGTAGTATTTCGATCATAACTTCTTCGTTACTGATCGGAATATCAAAATTTTTAAAGTGTTGGAAACTGCAGAAAGAGTGTGACAACTTTTATTTGTATCACTTTCTGAAATTCTATGATTAAAGGATTGAAATAGCTGATGCAAGATTACTGTCTTGAGCACTTGCATGTAGTCTTGTGTGTTGTATTTGCTTTGGTTGATGAGTTTTCTGATGATTTGTTTTTTTTTTCACTTGATTTGTGAATAGTTTGAGCTTAGTATTTTATACCATATGCCGATGATATGAGGCAAGGTATATGACTTTTGGGAACATCTGAGTTTCTATTTTAATGTGGATTTGACTAACGGTTAGTAAACTGTTTAGTGCGAACGTGTGGTATGGGACACAGGTTAACACTTTACAGATTCCTCTCCGAAAGTTAGCGACACATTCTAGAATTACTAGTGCTATGACCTTCGGGTCATCTGAGAATCTGAGAATCTGAGAATCTGAGAAATCTGAAAAAGGTGACCTTGGTCGCCTCTGAGATCTTTGTTGGGTACCTAACTATATTACTAGCACTAGTCTGAGAACTTTAGCACGTGCAACATGCTTTAGCATGTAATTATTGGCCAATCTGAGATTTATTTTATGAGTTAAGAGAATTTTGATTTCACCATATTTTGATGTGTTTACTTAGCCTTATAGAGATGAATAAGGCGAAATATGAGTTCTTGAGGATTTTGGTGATTTCAATTTACGGTTTTATACTTGGGTTTCATTTACCACTTTGACAAGTTTATTTATTCAGGAATCGTATTTGAATGTTTTCTTTATATGCATGAATCCCCTAGTATTAACCCAAGTAAGTGTAGAATTATAACATCTTAGAGATAGACAATCCTTGATATCAACCTTAGTCATTCTTATCAATTATTGATCCCTTGATGTATGTTTCCCTTATACCTTATTGTATTTCCTTTCTAACGATAAGATTCAGTTGCCTGACCCGTGTGTTTATCACTCGGGTCAGACCGAGTTGCAGGTTAGGTTGGTTGACTATCCTTTATGCTTGGATCCGTTTTGCTATCTTTTGTGGGCTCATGACTATGGACTTGGATATCTCCACTTTTGATGGATCTTTTATTTACCACTTCATGTATATATTCTTTTATGGGATGATGTTGTATTATATTATGTGGTGAACGGTATTGCATCAGATGTTTGGTTTTGTATCAGTATATATATTATCTGTGACTGCTGTTTCTGTTACATGTTATGATATTATTGTGCTTTGTTCTGAATAGATCCGTTAGCCGTATAGTATCGTATTAGTGAATCACTGAGTATGTCAACTATATGGAATTCGAAAAAATAATTGGTAAGATTTCGACATACTTAGTCATTAGCTAATGCATTACTATTCGGTCGCCCTTAACCAACCCTATTCTCCGCATTAGTAGACAGAATTACTTGATAATTCTCTTTACTAATGTGGGTTTCGGGGCGGGGCGTTACAAATTTCTATATTTAATATATAGTTAAATTTATGTAATTTGTTTACTATATATATTTATATTTAATTTTATCTAATATATTTATCCTATACTTCTATATTATATATATATATATATATATTTTTATTTCTAACATAACCCATCAACCTTAAATTTTAAAGTTATTTATTTTTAAAATTGTATCAATTATCTATATTTTATATTTCTCTTTAAACCATTTATTTACAATTTAAATTCAAATCAATATATATATATATATATTTCAAATTTAATCATATATGCTCAAATACATATATATTCACATATATACAATATTTATAATATTTTTAAATTTAAATGATTTATACAAAATTTATTTTAATTCAGGGAAACTCGCATCACTTAAATCGATTAATTCACAATTTTAATTCAAAAATTCATTTAATTATCAATTTAAATGTAATTAAAATTCGGGGTCGTTACACTATTAATATTGTTGCTCCTTCCACCAACATAAGGAATTGTTACTTTTAATAATCTTATTTAGTAAAACTATAATTCACTCAACTCATAAAATAAAAAGTGGGGATATGAAACAATTTTTTTATCTTTAGCGCAACATTCGACCACCACACCATGGATAATTTTGAAATCCAACGCCCTAAAAGATAGAGAGAGAAAGGAAAAAGGTTTTTAAACAACAATTTAAATGCTTTAGTATAATTAGAATAAGTTATATCAACCTATGAACCATGCTTATAAGCTTTGTACCTTTTGTGCAACATTGAACGACCATGGATAATCTTGAAATTAAATATCTTGAAATTAAATATCTTGAAAGAAAGAGAAAAAACATCGAACCACCATAGGGCAATTAATATATAGTTATGATAAAAAATTAGAGACAAATATATAAGATTCAAACTTATGAAACATAAAAGTATTTTTTTTATCATAATGTAGAAATATACTCAAAGTAATGATTTTGCAATATTAGTAGGATCAATAAAGAAATTATTACGATGTCTAAATAGATGTTAAGCAATCAACAATGTAAGTAGAATAAATCCTTTTATCCTGATTATATATTGGATAAATAGATTAAAAAATAATATATTAGTTAAATAAGGTATAAACTAAAGTTTCGATTAACGTAAAGAAGGATATAAAATAACAGAGAATGAAGATGAATGGGGAAGATATGAAATTAAAATAATGGAGAAATGGATTTGAAAGGGTGTAAAAGGAATACTTAGAGTAATAAAATAGGCACTAATTCGAAAGGTTTAGGAAATTACAAGGAATGATGAATATCAAAAGGTTAAATATACTTTGATAATATGTAATAACATATTAGGAAAGAAACTGGATGATAAAATGAAGTAACTAAGTTACAGATGAATTACAAATGTGGTAATTAATGTAAGGATGGGAAATATGTAAAACAAAGAGTTCAATTGCCAAAAAAGAAGGATATATCTCTGTAACTTATGAGAAAAAAAGAAGAATGGTTAAACATTAAAGTACTTATATTATAGCACTACTAGAAAAACAGTATATTCCAACGCCACTGTTCCAACGGCCGCCAACGACTATTCCAACGGCCCGTTAATTTTTTACGTAGCCGTTGGAAGCCGTTTGAATCCATTGGAAATAAGCCGTTTGCGGCCGTTGGAAGCCGTTGGAAATTTTCCCTCATTCTCATCTTCCCCAAATCAAATCCCCAAATCCCCCATCTCCTACCAAACTGCCGCCGCCCCAAAAACCATCCAAATCACCTCCTACGCCATCTACAAAGTACTCCGGACTATCTCCATCCTTCTACGTCTCCAAATCAGGTATTTTTTTCTATACCTAAATTTTTGGTTTTTTTGATTTAGGGTTTAATGTGACTTGTGCTTGTTTCCTACTTGTTATTGTATGCATATTACATCATGTATCTCCTAATGTTAGTTATTATCCCATAATAAACAAGTTATTACCGATTGAAAATTTTGTAATTTAGGATATTTTAATAGTTTATATATGTTGATTTTGGTTAGTATTGAACGTATGTGTGTGATAGAGTTTATTGCATTTGGAATTCGTTAGAACGGATATTGGATTTATGCGAATACGATTTTTGTATTTGTAGGAACACGTGAATTTGTCAAAAATGAATTTTGTGTACAAATTTTATGTATAAATGAATTTAGTATATTATGTAATAAAACGGTTAAATGTAAACCAATATTAATTAAACGAGTTATATATTCAAATTTAATATAAACAAATATTTAAATCCTTAGATATTATTCGGCCCCGTCTGACAAGTGTTGTATATGATCGTTTTAGGGATATTCGTTTTTTCCACAAAACGGGCAACTCTATTCATCTGATACATCATTTGTCGGATTTGTCCCAGTATTGGACAAGTTACAAACACTATAAAGTAATTATATTCCGTCAATCATATCACTTTAAATGGTTCACAAAATTTCGATGGCATTTCCTTTACGTTCCTTACGTACACGCATTTGTGTACGATACAAGGAACACGGGGAAATGCTGTCGAAATTTTGTGAATCATTTAAAATGATATGATTTACAGAATATAATTACTATTGTGTTTGTAATGGGAAGTAGGATGACCGACCATCAAAGAAAGACACATAAGTGGCAATGAAACAATAGTTGCTTATTTAAAATAATGTTTGTGAAATTAGCAGTTTGCGGCCGTTGGAAGCCGTTGGAAAATTTCCTGCAAAATATAAAATGAATGATTTATAACATTTCTACTCTATCATAGGTTTTCTAGTAGGGAAACATGGTCAATTACTTTAATGATCGGAGCTGGATGTATCAAAGAAGGGAAATTAGTGGCGGAATAAGTGAACATTTTCTAAAAGGGGTACAAGTGTTCATCGAATTTGCTATAAGTAATATTGCAAACGATGAAGAAATTCGTTGTCCGTGTAGTAGATGCAAATTGTTGAACTATTTAGAACCGAATATGGCTAAGATTCATTTGCGCCAATTCGGTTTCGTACCCAATTATTTGTTGTGGGATCGTCATGGAGAAATTGTAGCCCCTAATAATCAAGAACAGTCGGTGGAGGTCATCAACCAAGAAGGTAGTACGAATCTCATAGAACATATGGTCGAAGATGCAGCACGATCAATGTTCCCTACCGTTGTAATTGATAACGACGATGTTAACATCGAAGAGGAACCAAATGTTGGAGCTAAAAAAATATATGATTTATTGGATCATGCTAAAAAAACCATTTGGAATGGATGTTTAAGCGGCTCTCAATTATCGGTAACTGCAGAATACATTGCAATGAAATCAAAATACAACCTTATAGAAGCTGGATTTACGGCTGTTGTTCAAGCTGCTAAACGTCATATGTCATCCGATAATTTAATGTACGAAAATTATTATGAAGTGAAAAAACTTATGTCATATTTCGGTTTGCCATATCAAAAAATAGATACATGTTTAAAGGGTTGCATGTTGTATTGGAAAGAAGACATCAATCTTAGAAATTGTAAAATATGTAATCAGGAAAGATACAAATCGAGGAAAAAGAAGGGAAAAGAAGTTCCGTACAAGAGTATGCATTATTTGCCCCTCACCCCTAGACTTCAACGATTATATGCATCATCTGTAACAGCGCATCATATGAGATGGCACAGTGTGAGAACACCTCAAGAAGGTACGTTGACACACCCATCCGATGGAGAAGCATGGAAACATTTTGACAAGAAATATCCCGATTTCGCAGCGGAGAGCCGAAATGTTAGACTAGGTTTATGTACAGACGGCTTCTCACCGTTTTCTCAGTTTGGTTCTAAATATTCATCTTGGCCTATAATAATCACACCTTACAATCTACCTCCGTGGATGTGTATGAAAACTCCATATATGTTTCTCACGATTGTCGTCCCTGGTCCTGATGATCCGACACAGGGCATTGATGTTTACTTACAACCGTTAATCGAAGAGTTGAAAATATTATGGTATGAAGGAGTTGAAACATACGACATATCAAAAAAGAAAAATTTTCGGATGTTCGCTTCTTTGTTATGGACTATTAGCGATTTTCCTGCATATGCAATGCTTTCGGGTTGGAGTACGGCCGGTCGTTTTGCTTGTCCTTATTGCATGGAAGAAACATGAGCATTTTCTTTGCCAAATGGAAAGAAAATTTCATGGTTTGATTGTCATCGATGTTTTCTTCATATTAATCACCCTTTTAGAAGAGACAAAAAAAACTTCATAGCTAATAAACATGAGACTCTACGACCACCAGCGGTATGGTCAAGCGAGGATATATATGAACTTGTAAAAGATTATCCAAAGATACACGAGACCGGACAACAAGAAGAAATTCAAGGTAAATCGATGTTTCATAATTGGTGCAAACAAAGTATATTCTGGGAATTGCCTTATTGGAAAAATCTATTAATCCGTCATAACATTGACGTGATGCATAATGAAAAAAACGTATTTGATAATGTGTTTTATACAGTTTTGAATGTGAAGGGCAAGACTAAGGACGATCTGAAATATAGACGTGATATAAAGCAAATATGCAATCGTCCTGAGCTTCATATGACTCCCGACAATAAAAAACCCAAAGCATGCTATGAACTAGACAGCAACCAAGTTAAAGTACTGTTACAATGGGTGGAAGGATTACGATTTCCCGATGGAATTTCCTCTAATCTTCGTAGATGTGTCGACTATAAAAATGGGAGACTGAGTGGAATGAAAAGCCATGATTGTCATGTAATGATGGAAAATTTGTTACCCATCGCTTTCAAAGAATTGTTACCAGTAAAAGTTTGGACGGTAATAACAGAACTTAGTTTATTTTACAAGGATCTTTGTTCAACTACGTTAAAAGTTGACCGTCTACTTAAACTTGAAGAAGAAATTCCTATACTGCTCTGCAAACTGGAGAAAATATTTCCTCCGGGTTTCTTTAATGTAATGGAGCATTTACCTGTTCATCTTCCATATGAAGCACGTCTTCGAGGTCCTGTGCAATATGAATGGATGTATCCATTCGAAAGGTATGTTACTATATTGAGTATGTAAATGTTGATTTAAGTATAAATATAGTAGTTAATACTTAACCCAAATATTTTTTATTAGGTACTTAAATCATTTAAAGAAAAAAGTGAGACAAAAAGCTCGAGTTGAAGGTTCTATTTGCAAATCATATATCGAAGAAGAAGCTTCTTTCTTTTTCTCTCATTATTTTAAAGACCATGTGAACTTATCATTTGTAAGTGTTCCACGTAATGACGATCAGGCTGTTGAACAAGATTCTTCTTCTGAATCAGTATTATCTATTTTTAAACAACATGGCCGACATGCTGGAAAATGTAAGGAAGTATGGCTAGATGATAAAGAATACCATGTAGCACACACATATATTCTTCTTAATTGTCCTGAAGTTGCACCATTTGTTAGGTAATTAGCACATTCCAAGTTTTGTTAAATTTAATACTACACGTGTGAATAAATAATAATGTAATATATCATGTTTGTGTTTGCAGTATTTATGAATCACAAAATCCAGGCGGCGATTTAAGCAAAGATTTCAGTACTTGGTTTTTGAAATACGTTTCTGATCCCACAAATAATGTGCTCGATAAAGGACTGAAACATTTGGCGTTTGGACCGAAAAGAAAAGTTAATACGTATCCAATATTTTTTGTTAATGGATATAAATTCAACACCAAAGAATTGTGCTGAAAAATTAACAAACAATACTGGTGTATTTGTTAAAGGCAGTGATGACCCTAATAATCATATAAATTATTTTTATGGCGTGTTAACTCAGATATTGCAGTTGACATATTTTACAAGACCCGTGGAGGATGTTTATTTGTTTAGATGCAACTGGTTCAGCAATGTTCCAGGTTCTGGTATTAACGTGCATCCACAATATAATCTTATAGAAATTAAACATACCTTGCGTTATCAAAAGTACGACCCATTTATACTAGCCAAACAAGCCCTACAAGCTTATTATGCCCCTTATCCATCTCTAAAAAGGGATAAAGTAGATTGGTCTGCGGTTTTTAAAACCAAAGCAAGATTTACGTTCGATGGACAAAATATTCCAGACGAACAAGCCTATCAAGCAGATCTGGAGGAAAATGCTGAAATAGCAATTACAGACGATCAAACTGATTTTGGACCTTTAAATGATGAGACAAATGTATTAGTCGAAGCATTTGAGAGTGTAGAGGAAAACGACATAGAGCACGAAACCGAGTCTGAATCAGAAAATGATGAGGACGACTGAGTAATATCCGGTAATTTTTAAAAGTATTCACATTACATTGATCTTTGATTAATAATGCATTTATCCAATTTATACAATTTTAATGACAATAAGTGTATACTCACACACTCAACACATACACAACATGACACATTTGTAGCATATTGTATTACATTTTTTAATGGTTCATCGTATCATGATTATTATGAATTGTATATGTATGTATATATGGCAGGTATATATATTATGTCCGGTTCTGGTTCTGGTTCTGGGTCTCGGCGACGTGGCTCTTCACGTCATATTGGAGAGGGTAGTGGTGAGCCACTAGCTCGGCCACTTGTTTACTTGCAGCCTAAGGCTGATGAGACGTAAGTATCATAATTAGCAAGCATAGAATTTTAATTTTTTAATTGTACATGATATATCTATAATTGTCTAAAGTTCAATTTTATATTTAACGCAGTGGATTTGAGTTGGAGCCATCCAAAGTGGTTCTGAACATTTCGAAGCAGGCGTACATGGCTAGGATGACCGATTGCTAGCCCAAGTGGGGCAAGATCCCCGACGACGTGAGAGAGACGATTTGGTAAGATTTTCTGGTAAGTTTATACCGCTTTACAAGATGATTAATTAAATACAAATAAATAATTAGTAACATTTTCTCATTGTACAGGGCGCCATAGATTTGCAAGAGCCTGACGTCAATTTAGTTCAGCGACACTGGAACTCCAGGATCGCGAAGAACTATAGGGAGACTATGTCGGAGATTAATAAAGTAGGAAAAAAGCCCAAGTGGATGAGCACGACTGTATGGGAGAAGTGGGTTGAGTGGTGGAACTCTGAGGAGTTCAAGGTAAATCTAAAATAAATCTCAGCAATTTTTTACCGTTTAATAAATAATTAATCATTGTAAATTTGCAGGAGGAGTCAGCTAGGAACTCGGCAAACAGGAGCAGAAATCCTATATCACACCGTGGAGGCTCCAAATCTTTCCAGCATCACCGTGAAGATTTGGTAAATTTATCTATTATCACATTTGTATATTGATCAGTTCAGTAATTAGTTATGTAAAGTTAAATTATCCAAATTATCAATTGCAGGAACGAGCTCGTGGAGGCTCTATTGGCTTAGTGGACGTGTTTTCTCACACCCACGCGTCTAGGCAAGTAGATGAGGCTGGCAATATCATATATCAGTGGGGTGATCAAGATAGGGCGACCGAGGCATATGTATGCATTTTTAAATTTCTAATACTTACACCGATAAGTTTATTAATTTCTAGCTATGCAAAATAATTACATGCTACTATTTTTCAACTGAATTTTTTTTTTCATTATAGTCGAGGTTGCAGGAGGCACAGGCTTATGCGCTTCAGTAGTCTGGTCGTGATGCGCTGACACAGGAGGAGCAGGATAACATTTTTACCGCTGTTATGGATCCGGTGCAACGGAGTAGACGTTATGGCTTCGGGAACCTAACGGTAATTAATCCTTTTACATATTTACAAAAAATCAGCGTTTAGATATATAATGTTATAATATTTTATATGCTGAGACAACCCTTTTGCTATTATTTCTATTTGCAGGCTCGACAGGCTCGACAAGCTCAAAAAGACCAAGACAAAGAAGAAATCAAAGAGCTTAGAGCTATGGTTGAGCAGCTACGGGAGGAGAATCGTCTATGAGCCATCCAGGTGGAGCAGTTGGATCAAAAGCTTGCGCAGTATTTGCAGAATCATGGTACCCTTCCTTCGTCGTCTGGTGCTTCTGGAGGCGACGAGGATCCTTGAGGAGGTATGTTTTTGAGTATTTGTGTTCGAACATTGTATATATTGACTTGGAGATGTTTTGATGTTGATGGTGATGTTGTATATATTGGTACGGAGTGGGTGAGAAATATCTTGATGGCATGTGCATGGTTTATTGACATTTGTTGATGGTATGTACGTTGATGGTATATTTTGTGATGTTTGATCGGTTTGGTTTGTTTATATTGGTGTTTTATTGATTTATGTGTGTTGTTTGTATTGATATTGATATATATGTGTGGAATTGATTGGAAATGGAATGGAAATTGAATGGATTGGAAATGGTGTAAGTGGAAGGTAAATAGGCTTGCTGTTCTACAGCAAAATAAACCCAGTATTTCCAACGGCTTCCAACAGCTTATTGGCCATTTTATTGTAACGGTTTCTAACGGATTCCAACGGCTCCAAGCCGTTAGCGGCCGTTGGAAATGGTCCGTTGGATCCGTTGGAAAGCATTGGAAGGCGTGAGATTTATTCCAACGGCTATTCCAACGGCCGCCAACGGCTAGGAGCCGTTGGAATAGCCGTATTATCTTGTAGTGTAGAATTGATGATTAGTATTATAACAATAAAAACATATATTTTATGGGTACATATATAATATGTCGCATATTATATTTGATTGATACAAACAATTATAACAACCAAAACTTTCATGATTTCTTTCAATTCAGATAGTGTGCTAATGCACTATTCCATTGAATGTTGATATTCTTATTACCAGTGGTAATGAATTTTCAAAGAAAATGAGATATAATGGTTACAAGTGAAAGGAATAATATCATCAAACAACAAACCAATAAAATCATTTTTGTTTAGAAATTTACCTTTGTGCACAACCATCAAAAATCGTTCTATCAATTGACTTCCTCTCTATCATCGTATCCCTTGATACATATCAAATATCCTACCAACAAAATCTCCTAGAGTTATGGGAACTCAAACATCAACTACGCATTGTAAAATTTTAATGATTCCAACTACTTATTAGAAAATGTGCAAATAATATGAGTATGAGTTACACAACATGATATAATAAAGGTGCATAAAATATATAAGTAAATAAAATTATAATGCAATCTTAATATATCACAAAATCAAAGTTATTTGAACTTATGTGGTTGATGTAAAACAAAGAGTTTAATTGCCAAAAAAGAAGGATTTAACTCTTTAACTTATGAGAAAAAGAAGAAGAAATTTAAACATTAAAGTACTTGTATTATATAATGGATGGTTAGTATTATAAAAATAAAAACTTATATTTGATGGGTACATAAATAATACGTCGCACATTATATTTGATTGATACAAAAAATTATAACAACCAAAACTTTCATGATTTCTTTCAAAACAGATAGTGTGCTAATGTACTATTCCATTCAACGTGGACATTCTTATTACCAACTGCAATGAATTTTCTGAGAAAATGAGATATAATGGTTACAAATGAAAAAAATAATATCATCAAACAAGAAACTGGTAGAAAACACAATCACTATAAAATGTATATACATTCATAAATAATTAAAGATAAAGGCAGAGTGAAGAACTATGGACGGATAAATCGAATTTTAATCAAAATAAAAGAAATAAAAATTAATCAAAGTTGCTTGCAAAGAATCCTTAATTTGGTTTAGATAGAGAATATTAAATATGTGAATAAAACTATCGAACATAGGAAATAGCTGTGGAAATACTAAAATTCTTGTATTGAAAATGAAGAGAAGAGGAAAATAACTATTGTTAGAATATAAAGGAAAAATAAATGCAGGATTATTGTACGCGGAAATAAATATAAAGGGAAACATATGAAATAAAGAGCTATATACTATGAAAATAAGATTTTATTTCTCAAAATATCATTTATAAATCTAGTAACCTACTACAAATAAATAACCAAACTCATAATCTTACAAATTGAAACAAAAATCATAAGAAGACAACTTTAGACATAAAACTCAAAGAAAAGATAACAATTTTGAAGAAAAATAAAAAATTCAATATCGAATTAAATGAAAAGACAAATAACATAATACAATTCAAACCTTTCAATCGAGCTTAATAGATCCAGTTATCCAAGATTTTTTGTAGGCTCTTTAGATCAGTACATTGAAAGCAAGGTAGAAAAACAATGTAATACATCAATAAAATCATAAATAATTTAAGACGATTGCAAAGTTAAGAACTATTGGTGAATTGAATCAAATTATAGTTAGAATAAAAAAGTTCAAAAGACCAATCAAAACTTGTGCATCGGAGTTACCATGGAAATAAAATCAAAATCTCTTACCTACAACCAAAGAAAGACGGTTGGAGTAACTTTTTGAAAGAATGATATCTCCTAACCTAATTTTTCCAACCATGATATATAAGAAAGACCATTTCTTGGGAGATTAAGGAGTATTTTATTTTACATATTAATTTTTTTTAGTGCAACACCAAGTCAACTTTAATTCATATTAACCGTCAAAAAATCAACTAAAAAATATTACATACCCAAAAACATGAAGCATACCATAAAACGTAGAGGCGGGGAATCTATGATTACAGCCAAAGGAGCAAATTATCCACTTGGATTCAAATTATATTGAAAAAACATATGATATGATAGTATTCATGGATTTAAAAATTGATTTTAGATAAGAAGTTGAGAAAATGAAAGCAAGAAGAGAAAATGAGCATGGAACATTTCTAAATAGCCGAAATAGAAAATGATTATTTTAGATAAGAAGTTGAGAAAATGAAAGCAAGAAGAGAAAATAAGCATGGAACATTTCTAAATAGCCGAAATAGAAAATGATTTATTTCAGATAAGAAGTTGAGAAAATGAGAGTAAGAAGAGGAAATATGCATGGAACATTTCTGAATAGCTGAAATAGAAAATTAAATGGCATATTATTATTAATATATAATGGTCATTAAATTTGGAGCTTGGAACAATAAGTAATTATTAAAGGGGTAAGGAAAACTTTTTCTCTCAAATCAACCATAGAAGAGGATTGAGGTTAAGAATGAATGAGAAGCAAGAATATATATGGTCATATATTCACTTTTATGTATAATAGAATAGATTAGTAAAGGTGACATTGTGACAACACAAATTAAAGACAAAGTTTTCCAAGTGTCACTTTTGGACACGAGAGGTTAATTTTCTTGGTTATTAAGCTTTGAAGAACAGGTTAGCAGTGGATCCATCGAAATAGAGACCATTAATGATAGAAGGAGACCAGAGACGATTACTGAGATAAGGAGTTCCCCACGATTAGCTAGATATTAATGCAGATTAATTAAGGATTTCTCATGTATAGCAACACCTTGGACTAAGTTAACCAGGAAGAATGAAAGTCCATGTGGACTGATAAGTATGAAGGGTCATTTCAAAAGTTGAAGAAGTTATTAAAAAATGCTCCTTCCATAAATACCACTCTTGTACGTGCCTTATTCTTTCTTTTCAAAAATCTTCCACCATTCCATACTTTCTCCCTTTTTCTTCTTTCCTCAGCAAACCTCAAATAGGGATATCTTACTCATTTCACAACAAAATAAAGCGAAACCAATGGAAAATAAAAGATTACGAGGAGTGTTGCTCATACATATGAGTTTGGAGGCCAAATCAGAAGGGGATTGGGTAGAGCAGGCCGGACATCAAGGGGAAGTAGTGAAAATCTTGTACACCATTCTGATTTATATAGCAAACTTTAAATTGGCATATCTTCCACATTTCTTAACGGAATTTGACAATTCACTTTCATCAAAACAACCATTTAGACAAGGACTACGATTGAGAAAAATAGTTAGCGCAAAATATTGAGGACCTTAGGAGAAAAATGAACAGTACAATGGAACAGTGATTCTTTCTTCATCTTTTCGGAGATTCTGTTGAGTTATTCTTGTCCTTCTCGATGTATAGTATGTTGATAGCACTATGAACATGATTAGATGCCTAAAATCGATTAACTAAGAAACTAATCTACAGATTTGAATGATAGACATGGGTTCGGGATAATAATTTGATTAATAGTAAATGAAAATCAATAAATTACTTCTTAAGTTTGATTAATACAATGTTAAAATCCATGATGTTTAACCCTAAAATGAATGTAGAAAATGCAGTCGAAGACATTAAGAAGGTTACCAGAAGATTAGAGGCAGAATAGTAGAAACCAAAGGCGAAACAACGTGATGAAATGGGAGGAAAATGTGACCAGGCATGCTTTGCTGTGCATGACCAGCTGATCGGTCAGGTCGGCTGATGGCATCGGCCGACTGATCAGAACTGGATCGGTGGACCGGTGAAAGTCTTTTGGGTCTGGTTGAAGCTAGACCAAGCCAGGCCGAATCAGAATGGAAGGTGATGTGTTATCGAGCTTTTTGAGGTATATTGAAGCTACATGGAAGGTGAATTCGTGTATAAGGAGTTGACGAGGAATACATTGGTTTGTGATTGTTGTACGAGATTTGGTTTGAGTAGTTATGTATTGATAGAGATGTCATTAGTTGGCAGGAACATGAGAGGTGCTATGGCATAAGGAGATGGCCCAGACAATGATTTCATAGCACGAGTAGGGGCGGGTCCAAGATGTGAACTCTCTTGTAACGTGTCAGATGGGTCCAAAGAGGAGGGACGGAAAGTGTACCTGTACGGCATGAGGGGTGGGATCCAAGATGCAAGTCCATTTGTTATTGAGGCTTGGACGATAAGCAGTCTTAGAGTGATTTAGGCTAGTCCAAGACTTGAGTCCATTTTCGTGATGTCAACATGGACATTAAATGATCTATAGCATATGAGACTGGTCTAGGATATGAGTCTAGCTTGCGTTAGTTTGTCGACATGATATATACCCTAAACGGCGGAGTATGTCTTATTAGATAGTAGTATGACCCTTTGTGTTAGAGACGTGATCAAGATGTGGAGGCCGAGACGTTAGACTCTTATCATGTTATAATATTATATCTGTAGTATATATGGAGCAAGTATGGATCACTCACTCATACATATGTCTGACTACTCCTATTTTTCCATGTTATTTATATCACTATGTTGATGGAGCCCTAGAGCCGATATGGATCATGAAATGAAGACCTTGCCATGTATATACAATGTAAATAAATGATATGGTATGGCTTATATAATATGTGTTGGTATTGGATTAGATATGCACAGACATGTAGTGTGATGTAAGTTGACAGAGTTTGATTTGGAACAAATGATGGTTCATTGATATTATATTTTATTTCCTTCCGTTGTGAGATCTAAAAGTTTATTAGTTAGAAATACATTTGTTTCTTGTTATCATAACCCACCGACTCATTCTTTTTGGATTTTTAGGTGTTAATGTCATTTTAAGCGTTAAACCCAAAGGGTCGAAATAGGCGGGTTGTTACAAACAAGATTCTAGTGTTTTAATGAAAACAAACAAATGATAATGCTATTAATGATTTTGTTGGTTTATTTCAGGTACAGTAGTGCTAATACAGAAGCTAAGTTATGATGGTGACTGGTAGAAGTTAATAGAGTTGAATATACGAAAAGTATCAAAATAAAACATATGGAGACATCTACAGTGGAAAAAATACATTCAAAGGCATCCAACGGAGTTAACATATCCACTGAGAACACAATAATGTTAAAGAAATACTCAA
The DNA here is from genome assembly GCA_030737815.1 of Allium fistulosum. Lineage (NCBI taxonomy): Eukaryota > Viridiplantae > Streptophyta > Magnoliopsida > Asparagales > Amaryllidaceae > Allium > Allium fistulosum. The sequence goes on along the minus strand of CM060902.1, from coordinate 878,407,542 downwards.
ATTTGGACAAACTGGCATAAAAGTCAAGTTGTGTATCAAGGCTCGTTAGTCTAGATTTTCTAAAACCCACGAACAATATTTGGATCACTCCAAATTTTGACACATCTTTCCAGACATCATAACGTATTTGTCAAAAAAATTTGGGTTTTTATGAATGTCAAAACTAGTCAAAAATATTACACATGAAATTCCAAATAAAATTAACAAAAAAATAATAAATAGGCCATACATGTCGACCCATAGGATTTACGTAGTCAACCTATGTTTGTATAATGTCAACCTATGTAAATCATATAAGCCGACATGTGCCTGATGGTGGTCAAGTTTTTCAAGTGATTTTTTGAATCACGTCGCATCTCTTCATCCTATTTCACTTCGTCTTTATTCTATAGTCGGTCCTCTTTAAATTTTAATAGAAGCAAGTCCTCATATACATCATACACCTATAAAAGGGATTGCTTTCTCCCATATTAGAACAATAATTTATATTCTGTTATTTCTCAATGTTCTATAATTTATGCTATGTACATTCACTGTTGTTCGAATTTTCCAAAGCAATCATTCTCTGATCTTTTATTTCCATATCTATAATATTTAAAATACTTCTATATCTCTTATTTATTCAATTCGAAGATTTACTGTGTAGGTTATATAAGATTCTACTAAAAAAGAAGACATTTATATAGCAAGATACAAAAGTCTACGAATATATTTCATATTGAAGTCGAAGTCCTATCGTGGAGTCATCGGGCAATTTATGTGAAGTCCTATTCAACAGCTCAGGCTAAGTCATTGTAAACCTGTTCCCCTAGGTCAAGTAGGGTTTGAGTTGGTGAAATTCAAGAAAATAGTTCTGGGACTGGACATAGGATGGGAGTCTGAACCAGTATAAAAATCTTGGTGTGATTTATTTATTTATTTAGTTAACTTACTGTTGCTTAGTTTATATCAGCTGATTAATATATTTGCATAGATTTTTTGACAACTTATGTAGATAATTAATTGGTTATTACATCTATCCGACCCCCTAAACTTCACTACTCCTTGTGTTTGACTTTCATGCCCACCTTGGTTAACATTTGTTTGGGATCGAGCCTATAGATACTTGTAGAACCAAAGGGGTACATTCATGCCAGGAACCGCTAATGGTGCATCTCCTACACTAGTTCTAGTATTATTGTCCATTTCGCTATATGTGAATGAGATTCATTAGCAACTCCCTAAGATAGTAAACATGGATGAAAATAAAGTGGTGTGTGTGCATATGTACTAAACTTGCCTATATATATACGCATGTACATAAAACTATACCAATGTGATCTCTTAATATGTTCTTAACTAATAGGAATCAGGTACCTAAGCTCTTATATCAAATTTAACTATCCTCCATTCATGACCTTCTAATTTCACTTCTTAGTCGTCGCCTGATCTTAGAAGTCATAGATGATGGATCGTTAGGGTGAAATAAGTTAAATATTGCATAGAGCTATCTACTTTGACTATAACTTTCAAATAAACCCACAACAAAAGGAATAAAATATGATACAACATAGATGATAAGAAAACCTGAGCAATATTAAATAATTACCATAAATGTAACAACCCGCATATTTCACGATTGTATATTTAAATGTTTTATTTAAATATAGCATCGTTAATCGGATTAAAGTCCGAAATGTTACTTTTTGTAAACTGTCGAATTGGGACTCGAGACCACTTCCATTGAGTCCAAAATGGTGTTTACAACTTTTTTGAGTATAAACATTGATATGTTTGGAGTTGAGTGAATTTTGCTATTTTCTACTTGGGCTTTGGGTTTGGGTTTCAGCCCATCATCCCATCTAATACCCTAACACTCCACTCCCTCCTCTTCATTCAATCATTCCTTTTCCTAACACTCTAGCTCGAGAGAAATGGGGGGAAAAGATTGGAAATAGAAATTCCAAACCCTAGTTTGATTTGGAAACTCGAGTTCGTGCTCCAAAATCAAAGAGAAACTTAGGTAAGCATCCTCTTCATCTTCTCCATCTCAATCTCTCTCCAATTTCAGAAGTTTCCTATAACCTAACTTAGGAAATATTTCTTTTGATCTTAGATTGGAGCTTCTTGAGTTGAAGTTGAAGAGGAATTGATCTTTCCTTTGCTTTAGAGCTTCTTATTCGTTGTTTTTGAGTTTTAAAGGTGAGTTTTTGAACTCACATCTACCTCTATAACGTTCATTGTTGTTAGGTATGAATTCCTAACTTCTATTCATGTTCATTTGCTTTTGATTTGAATTGGTTTTGTGAATTCTCCAATTTTTGGTTTTGAAGTCCAATTTTATGAAAAATCCTACTATGGATGTTTGGACATGTTGTTTGGGGTGTATCGAAGAGCCTATAAGGCTGAGTTGTCGCTTGGCGTAAATCCTTAGTCATCGTTGCTCGTCTGATTGCTCCCGATACGTTTTGGCCACTTTGGCCTAGGCAAATTGTTGCCCAGACCAGGTGACCAGACGTTTGGTGACCAAGTCCAGACGTCTGGTTTGGACCTGGAGAGAAAAATATAAGCACGCAAAATATAAAAAAAGGCAGAGACTAATTCCAGACGTCTAAAATTTAGGATCAGACGTCTGGATGGGTCTCAGACATCTGACTTGAAGTTTCAGACGTCTGGGGGTTCTCTGGATTATTTCCAGAGAACAAATCCAAACGTCTGGATTCTAAACCAGACGTTTGGTTAGTTTTCAGACGCCTGGATTGAACCTCCAGACGTCTGGAATTGAGCAGTTTGCCTATTTGCTTATGTTTTTTAGTGGATTTTCTATTTTTAATCGATCGTTGTTGATCCGGATAGTTGTCATCACTTATTATCGACTTTGATGACTTCTTTCTTTGGATTTTTGGGAATATCCATTTGATGGATTTGATATCGATTTCTATGGTTTTGATTCACGTCTTCGAATGTGAATCTTTGGTGATTGATTGTTTTTACAATCATTTTTGTGATTTGTCACTTTAAAATACAAAGGTTTCTATAATAGTAGTAAATATTCAAACTCTTTCACAAAGATGTTTTCAACTCTATTTTAATACAAATCTCGTTTATAAAATCGTTTTCCAATCTATTAGTATATACAAACCTTTACCTCATTCGTATGAGAAATCTATTTAAACGGCTTAGTAAAACAAGTGGTATGAAACGCTTGCGTTTACTTCGTCGGTTAATTCTTGGACTTGTTCGATTGAAATCTTGTGACAATTTTCGAGTGGAAATCTACAATTTGTTCGTAAATATTTAAGTTAAGCCAGTGGTTATGGGACATGAAGCTAAAAACTCATCTATTTACTAGCTTAGTGTAATTCACACTTTTTATCGACCAATGGTGATCATTTTGTGGTTTAGACTAGCAATGTGCGATGTCTCTTTGTCCACGTGGAGGACTGTACCTCGTTTTATTGAGCTTCGTCTCATTTCTTTTATGGGCTAGCGACCCATGTTCTTATATGGTGTTCGGTTCATCGGATGTACCGTTATTGTACTACATCGATGTCCCGGCTTTTCGATTCATTGGACATACTGTTATTGTACTGCGTTGTTGTTCCGAATTATTTGAGTTTCGGTTCATTGGACGTACCGTTATTGTACTGCGTCGTTGTTCCGAATTATTTGAATTTCGGTTTTGGACGTACCGTTATTGTACTGCGTCGTTGTTCCGAATTATTTGAGTTTCGGTTCATTGGACGTACCGTTATTGTAGTGCGTCGTTGCACCGGCTCTATGGTTAGCGACCATGGAATAACGTTTCGTTTGTTATACACGTGTTGGTGAGTTTTCATGCTCCCGTTTGTGATAGGCCTCCCCCCTTTAAGATTTCTGGATTTCTAATTGATGATTTCTAGAAGTGGAAATTAGCCATAAGGGTCTCTTTAGCAAATGCAATTAGTTTCTAGGACACACAACTAAAATAATTACTTTTAAGGACAAAATGCAAAATAATCAGTTTCTAAGCCCTAAAAACCTATGAAATTATGTCCTTGAAAGTAATTGGACTGCTGATTTTGTCCTTAAAAGTAATTATTCTGCTGACTTTGGCCTTGAAATTAATTTCTGTGGATGTGTGTCCTAGAAACTAATTGGACTGCAAAGTTTGTCCTTCTGGTGAAATGCCCCTTTCTAGAATGTGTGTTTCACCGATTTTTGTGATTGACATTGATATGTTTTGTCAATATTTGTGTTTTGGTGAATAATTTAAAGAATATGACATTTTTTGGTGTTTGAGAATATTTGAGATATTGTATGATTTTTGTTATTATCTAATGTATACTTGTCATAGTATGGCATTTTTGTTATCATACGTTTTTGTGATATCTCTTATCCTATCTCATTTTATGTGATATTTATAGCTAGACTGATCCGTTTATTATTTTCTTCTTAAATAATACTCGGGTCAGACCGAGGTATTTCAGGTGCTTCTGCTTGACTTCTTATCAGGGTCCGTCACCTGACTTTTGGCTAACTACTTTAGCATAGTAGTTTTTGTTATTATACATTTGAGATAGAGACTCCTTGATGTATACATATTCTTTTGTCTAGTACTTGTATCTATTCTTTTGTGATGTAGTGGATCTTGTATGACCACTACTTTGATGTGCACTCCTATGTGTTATATTCATATATGTTTCCGCCTTTGTTATATGAATATCTGTGACTGATTTGTGTTATGTTTATTTCTATATTTGTTTCCGAAGTCCACATAGCCACTGTGTGGTAGCTTTGAGTTTGTATTTGATATGTCGAATTTCCTCTTGAAATGAAATGTAAGTCATATTATCTGACATATCGATACTCGCATAAAGCAATTACACAGATGGTCGCTCCTCAACAGCCTTATTCTTCGTGCTAGTCGATGGCATTACCCCGTAGTGTCCTTGGCTAGTGTGAGTATAGAGGTGGGACGTCACAATAAATGTTATTACATCAATTCAGAGACAACATGGTCTTACACTAGTAGTTAAACATGGATACATAATGCTAAAATAGTAAATAAAATAACTCAGCATTATCGCACACCAAGCATTCCCCTAACATCTTGTTTTCCTTAATAGATAGATACAAAAACGAAATATAGTGGGAATCAGACTATGCTTGTGAGAGTGAAAAATATCACTAAGTATATAATATTAATATGCTTATAAAACATTGCTATGGAGAATACTATCTTAACATGACTGTATCACCGGTACCTATCAAGTTAGTCTATCATAATACATCATACCAATGTCAACTGCTTTATAATCAATACTACATAACATATGTCATATACATAGGTTCTTATAGTAAAGTTTGTGCCCTAAGGGCAATTGCATAATTTAATTATTTAAATGAACTCTTATATCGAATTTTGTTCGAAATAAAGTAAGCTTTTGGTTTTATTTTCTTTTGTATATATTATTATATCATGATATAAATAATGTTTTAAATATATCAACTACATACATATAGAATCCTAGCAAATGTATTTAATCGATCATAGTAGCGAATGCTTTCGTAACAATGAGTATTGAATTGAATAAAATAAATACTTGTCCTTACATATTCCTAGCGAAGATGTATCAAGAATGGATATCGATATATCCATTGATATTGGTGTATGTAACAATCTCCATGCGATGGACTGTGAATTACTCATGACCATTGGGGCACAAAAGGGTTACGTACATGTTGTTTTTTGGAACATTACAAGACGTCTCACCTAGAGTCAACGAGTTAAAAGTCAAATAGGAGATCTCACATGATGATGTGCAGTAGCCTTTTGACTTGAAAATACTGTGAATCTTAAGTGTCTATGTTATACTTTGATTATGGTCAATTGCATGACAACGATAATCGTGTTAAGACCAAAGTTAGGTATAAGTTGAATCACTCAAAGTGAAACACTATTCAAGAAAGGATTCATCTCCTTTGAATAGAAGGTTAGTATTACCGTAATTGGTACTCAACGTAAAGTCAAAATCTTTGGCCGAAGCAAAATGGTTAATCGACAATCATTATCGAAGTGAACCATGGACTTTGGTGTGGGACTTTGCAATTAACTATGGATATCAATAGAGTTTTGATCATTGGTCGAGCTCTAGATATCTAAGTGATGACGAACAGAAAAAGTGCAAAATATATCGTTGCTTAAGAGTGTCGATTTAACAGATAAGAAATTGTTATAAAGTCTATACATGCTTTAATATTTTCTTAATCGACAATAAATTATTGTGCTTCAGCAAAGTCCATACATGCTTTAATATTTAAAGTTATTAAATATTACTGATGGCTGAGTTCACACATGGTAGTCACATAACTGCACTCTCGGTTTATGATCGAAAATAATTTATTGAAATAATTTCTTATTGTTACAAATTATCATTATAGTGAAATTAATATAAAGGTTGTATTAACTAAATTGTTATTATTATAAATTATAATTAGAGGATCTAAAATTGATAAATAAAATAAATAATTATTATATTGAATTATTATTTTTGTGCTAATATAATAAATAATATATATATATATACATATATGTTATTTTGGTAGCCAAAATTTTTAAAATTATGCGGGCCAAAATATAGGTTGGTATGCATTAATTAAATGAGTTTAATTAATTAATCGAGATGAGATTTCATTTATATTGGGTCATACCCTAAATGGTGGATATGGGTAAGATATTTATATAGCTCATTAGCGCTACTATAAATAGGTCTAGGTGCCTTTGTTCTTTAATACAAAAAATCATTCTCCCTGTAAAAAATAAATTATGTCTTAATGGTGGAATTTAGTTCGCCACTGAGTTAGATGATTGTTCTCTCATAGGTGATGCTGATAGTTCAAGCTGTGTTCAAGTGCCAGAATCATCGAGAAAAGGTTTTGCCTTGTCTTTGTTCAGTTCGACTGTAAATTTGATTTTGTTCAAGAAAAGATTTTTTGCTTTAAAAACTTTTTTTGCAAAAAGGAATTGGATTTCTTGCCATGCATGCATGATTTCATGCACAAGTCACCATCATTCATCAATGACGATGGTTGAAGGCTTAGTCGAAAATGCGAGAAACTCGTTAATTTTCTTAACAAGGTTCACATTTACAACCGCCATAGGCATCATCGTCATTGGAGGCTCACGACAGCAGTTATGTCTCGTCGAACATCAAAATAGGGTTTTCGAACACATGCGTCGTACTAGAAAATAATGACATGGAAGTGATCATCTCGGCACCATTATTGCAGTAATATAGGTGGCGTTAATCATCACGGCTTTTGGTGGCGTGGTTAATTCAGCAAAGATTTAGGACATGACTGGTAGAGTTACTAGGAGGAGAAAGGTAAATTATCAAAACTCCCTTATTTTAATATGATTTACTTTTCCTGTTTTTTCAAAATTCAATATCATCTCACATAGAACTCGTTTCAACATACAACTTGTGTTGTGTTCAAAATTCACACACACATATATAAAGGCCTTTGCACAGCAGGTTCCTGTTTCTGATGTTGTTATAAGAAAAGTCCATGTAGCAATGGGTATGTAAATTAAGTCTCTGTTTTTTCTAAATCTGAAAGCGAAAACTAGCTTACAGTTTCCTAATGGAAAGTGCAAATTAACTTGCGCTTTTCAATAATTTTAAATTTTCATAAAAAATTTCAAAATAAAAAAACTGCAAGTTACCTTGCATTTTCTGTCAAAAAAGCGTAAGGCACCTTGCGTTTTCTATTTTGCAAAAATATGAACCAAATTTACATATTCATTTTTACCGAGACTTTTCTTATAATAACATCAAAATCGGGGACATGTGGCTCTTTTCTTGTGTATATACAGGCATTATTTGTTTTATTTGATATATGAATTGCGACAAACTATAATTATTTAAATTCATAACATTAATTTATGAAATACTAAAGTTGAACATATGTTGTTTGAATACTAGCCTTTTCTCAGCCGTCCAGTATGCATTATTAGGCAACTTCTTTCCCCAATCAAATAGCGTTAGGTTTTCTGCTGGCCGCAATTTATATCGCCAAACCAAAGCACTTGGAAACCAAAATTAATAAAATTGGGTCAGATTTTGTCGATTTCTTGTTGCCACCTCAACAAATAATCAATGGAAATGAATTTGGGAAAGGTGGTAGCCCAGAAAGTACCTTAACTGTGTCATGCCACGTAAGCAGCATCAAGTAGAGAAACCGAGATTGATTGTCAGGCTGCCTGTTCGGAGAGGAAGTGAATAATTGTTGTGTTACTTAATTGATTGAACAGATTGTATGCAAATAAATGTAATGGGTCGGGTATGTTGTATAAGCCTAATTATGTTTGTATAACTTTCACTGATACGCTGATGTTGGAATAAGAAAACAAACATACAATTTTTTTCCCTCCAGACAATAATTTCTCTCTTCCTTCTTCTTCCTGAATCTAATACTTCCCCCTCAACTAACACACTTCCCCTTACTCTGAAATTCTATGGCTAAATCTAAGAAAACTGATGCGCAGTCTTCACAAGTGGTATCAGATTCTCGTTCGGATCCAGATCGGCCAGTTCTCCATGGCTCTTATGAAGCCGAAGAAGAAGAAGAAGCTGCTATTCAAACAACATTGGAAAAACTTGAAGCTCAATTACAGAAACAGGAATTATTGAATTCACATTTTGCTTCTCAGATATCTACCAATAGCAATCAAATTAGTACATCGATTCAAGAATTCCAGAATTCGCTGTAGTTAATTTTCCAAGAGTTGAAAGAATTGAAGCAAGCGCAACCACAAAGAAATGTTGAAGAAATCCCACCTGTATCTGATCGACAAATACCGTGTTCACAAAATTTGAATTCAGCTGCAGGTATTTTGGGATCTGCTCCTAAACAAGGTAATGGAACTACATCTCCTCATCTTAGTAATGAATTACCTATGCATCCTAATTCACAATCTTCTTTACGAAATTCTCCTTCAATTTTACATCACAAACCAATTAAGATTGAATTTCCTATATTTGATGGTACTGCTGATGTACTGGCTTGGATCAAACAAACTGAATTGGTATTTCGATATCATAATGTCCCTGAAAGTGAGAAGGTACAGATCTGCTCATTTCATTTTAGAAGTGAAGCTTTACAATGGTTCTATTGGTTGGCTATAAACGTAGATAACTACTTTGAATGGGAGATCTTCAAAGATGAGATTATTGCAAGATTCAGCACCGTTGACTTTCAGAGACCCTTTGAGGCTCTGTCATCTGTTAAACAGACTGGTTCTGTGAGGGAATACTTGGGTAAGTTTGAACAAATACTCAGTTTGCTTGATAAATTACCACATAAGTATATTCTTGACCGTTTTGTGGGTGGATTGAAAGATGATATTAAATATGAGTTACTGTCTGCTCAACCAAAAGACCTAAGGGAAGCAATTGCATTAGCAAAAATCAGTGAAGAAAAATACAATATTATGAAAAAGCCAATTCGACAACCTTACCAATACCCATTCAGATCATACCATTCCATCCCACAAACCTCATCACCTACTCAACTAAAACAAAACCCAGCTAAACCCTCTACCAAATCTAATCCCAAAGCCCCAGTTCCTCTGCAACCAAGGAAGCTTACTTCGACTGAAATAATGAGAAGAAGAAGTCAGGAATTGTGTTATACCTATGATGAAAAGTGGTATCCGGGACATAAATGTCAAAATCATTATTACCTGAAGAAATTCATATGCAAGAAGGAAATGATTTACAGGCATTTGAGCAGAGCACAGACTTGATACCTTCTATCTCTTTGGAAGCAATGTGTGGAGTGGTGGCAAACAATACTATTAGACTTCATGGAAGCATAAATGGCCAGATGATAAATATACTTATTGATTCAGGATCTACACACAATTTTATTAACACCGACTTAGCGAAGAAATTGGGATTGCATATTGATTTTACAAAGGAATTTGAAGTTTCCATTGCTAGTGGTGAGAAACTTTATGGTCAGGGTGTTTGTTCCGGTGTAGTTGTGTCATGTCAAGGTGCTAAGATTCAGGTGGACCTATTGCTTCTCCCATTGGGCGGGTGTCAAGTAGTTTTAGGGGTCCAATGGATGCAAGAACTGTATGATATCATTTTTAACTTCAAAAAGCTTCAGGTTAAATTTGTTCTACATGATCAATGGGTAGTTTGGCAAGGTTTACAACCTAAAGAGTCTCAACTAGTTTCAGCCCATACTATTAGCAAGGATATTACTGACCAGAGTATATGTTTCATGGTACATATGACAAATTCTACTATTCCAAATCCACCACTGAAACTCCTCAATAAAAATGCTCTGCACTCTCCACCTAATTTCCCACCAGATTTACAACTTGTCCTCGATAATTTTTCTGCAGTCTTTTCTCCTCTTTCTTCATTACCTCCATACAGACAATGTGACCATAAAATCCCATTGTTACCAAACACTAAATCCATTTGTCTAAGGCCATACATACACTCATTTCATTTGAAAAATGAAATTGAAAAAATGATACGGGAAATGTTACAAACCGGGGTAATCAGACCAAGTTCTAGTCCTTATGCTGCTCCAGTGGTCATGGTGAAGAAATCTGATGGGTCATGGCGAATGTGTATTGATTATAGAGAGTTAAACAAAGCAACTATTAAAGATAAATTTCCTATACCACTAATTGATGAGTTGTTAGACGAGTTGTACGGTTCTATTTTCTATTCTAAACTTGATCTTAAGTCTGGTTACCACCAAATAAGAATGCATGAGGAGGACATTCATAAAACGGCATTTAGAACTCATGAAGGACACTATGAGTTTATGGTGATGCCATTTGGCCTTACAAATGCTCCATCGACGTTTCAAGCCTTAATGAACTCTATATTCAAACCATATCTCAGGAAGTTTCTGTTGGTTTTCTTTGATGATATATTGATTTATAGCAAAAGTTGGCATGATCATTTAATTCATCTCTCCTTGACATTGCAGATATTTCAAGACAATAAACTGGTTCTAAAACTTTCTAAATGTCAGTTTGCACAAACTGAAGTTTCTTATTTAGGTCATGTCATCTCTCATAAAGGAATTGCTGTGGAGCCAGACAAGACATTAGCAGTGCAAACATGGCCAACTCCTACAAGTCTGAAGGCATTAAGGGGATTCTTGGGTCTTTCAGGTTATTATAGACGGTTTGTAAAAGACTATGGAGTTATTGCTAAGCCTCTTACCAATCCGTTGAAAAAGAATTCTTTTACCTGGTCTACTGAAGCTCAGGTAGCATTTGATAAGTTGAAGCAATGCTTAATATCCCCCCCAATACTTGCTATGCCTGATTTCTCCCAAGACTTTGTGGTTGAGTGTGATGCATCTGGAGTTGGTATGGGTGCTGTTCTGTTACAAAATAATAAACCAATTGCTTATATTAGCCAGGATTGAAAGGCAAGAGCATTTACTCATCAGTATATGAAAAAGAATTATTAGCACTTATGTTAGCAATAAAAAAGTGGTCACAATATCTTCTTGGGAGGAGGTTTATTATCAAAACTGATCACAAGAGTCTCAAGTTTCTTTTAGAATAGAGGCTTCAATCGGGAATTCAAAGTAAATGGCTTACCAAATTACATGGATTTGATTTTACTGTTGAATATAAGTCTGGCAAAGAAAACACAGTAGCTGATTGTTTGTCAAGACGAGATGAAGATATTAGTATTCAGCCTGAAACTTTGAATTCCTCTCCATTACAATTACATGCAATCTCTATAGTGCAGAGTGATTGGATGGCAGAAGTCAAGCAAAGAGTCCTCTCTGATCCTTATTTTCAGGACCTGGACACAAAGTTACAAGCAGGAAACTTAGATACAAACAAATACAAGAAAATTGATGGGTTGTTTTTCTATAAAAAGAAGATTATTATAAGCCCAGATGACAATAAAGTCAAACATCTGTTGCTCGCTGAACATCACTCTACACCTTTGGCTGGCCACTCTGGTGTGGTGAGAACTTTAAAGAGGTTAAAACAAGTTTTTTTTTGGCAAGGACAAAAAACTGATGTACAGCAATTTGTAAAAAATTGTGACATCTGCCAGAGGAATAAATCAGAAAATGTAAAATCCCCTGGACTACTACAACCATTTCCAACACCATAGAGAGTATGGGAGGATATTAGTATGGATTTTATTATTGGGTTGCCTAAGTGTAATAAATCCACAGTTATATTTGTGGTGGTGGACAGATTAACAAAGTATGCACATTATTTCCCACTTTCTCATCCATATTCAGCACAGCAGGTAGCTAGAGTGTTCTTTGATGGTGTGTATAAGTTACATGGTTTACCAAAGTCTATTGTAAGTGACAGAGATTCAATTTTTACTAGTAATTTCTGGTCTGAACTATTCAAACTGCAAGGTTGCACACTAGCTATGAGTTCTTCTTATCATCCACAATCAGATGGGCAAACAGAAATCACCAACAAAGCAGTAGAATGTTATTTGAGATGTTTCTGTGGTCATAAGCCACATGAATGGGTGAAATGGTTCAGTTTAGCTGAATTTTGGTACAACACTACATGGAAATTACCTATACAAACTACACCTTTTGAAGCACTTTATGGTCGACAAATCCTACTCTACTATCTTATGTTCCAAAGTCAGCAAAAGTTCAAGCAGTGGAAGAAGAATTATATGCACGAGACATAGCATTACAACTATTGAAAGACAACATTGCTAAAGCCAAGGAAAGAATGAAAAAAAATGCTGATAATCATAGGTCTGAAAGGGAATTTCAAGTAGGGAATTGGGTATTTCTTCGACTACAACCTTACAGGCAACTATCTGTTAGCAACCAGAGGACCACAAAACTGTCACCAAAATTTTATGGGCCGTATGAAATAATACATAAGATAGGCTCAGTAGCATACAAGTTGAACTTGCCACCTTCAGTTAATATTCATCCGGTGTTTCGCGTATCACAACTTAAGCAAAAACTGGGAACTAATATCATTGTACAGGAAGACTTACCTACTTCTTCAATGGAGATAGTAGCTGAACCTGAAAGAATTCTGGCTCGTCGTCCAGCTAGATCACCTCAAGGCACAATTACTGAAGTTCTAGTGAAGTGGAAACATCAATCAGTAGAGGAGGCCACTTGGGAGGATTACTGGAAGCTTGTAGCTCGATTTCCGACTTTTGACCTTGAGACAAGGTCAACATTTGATGAGGGGGGCAGTTGTGTCATGCCACGTCAGCAGCATCAAGTGGAGAAACCGAGATTGATTGTCAGACTGCCTGTTCGGAGAGGAAGTGAATAATTGTTGTGTTACTTAATTGATTGAACAGATTGTATGCAAATAAATGTAATGGGTCGGGTATGTTGTATAAGCCCAAATATGTTTGTATAACTTTCACTGATACGCTGATGTTGGAATAAGAAAACAAACATACAAATTTTTTCCCTCTAGTCTATAATTTCTCTCTTCCTTCTTCTTCCTGAATCTAATACTTTCCACTCAACTAACACACTTCCCCTTACTCTGAAATTCTATGGCTAAATCTAAGAAAACTGATGCGCAGTCTTCACATTAACATGCACGCGTTTATGGTCGGCATACCCCGATAACGGGGGTTAATACTGCAAGAGAGATCTATATACTCTATAAAGAAGATCTTCAAAAAGAACTTGATGATGGAGATGGTAATTATGATTATGATGATGAAGAAGCACCGATTGTTAAAATCAAAAGGCACACGTTATTGCTGGTACAGAGGAACACGAAGAAGACTGTGAACATAGGGTATTCAATCATTGTCAGCTTAATTTCAGCATATTTCCTGACGAAAAACACAATTCGTGAAAATGGATGGACTATCAAAGATTTTAAGATATATCACATTAGGAATGTAAGACTTATTAGTTGATTCAGGTGTCAACACGAGACTAATATAATTGAGGTTGAAATAAAATGGTGGAAAAAACGAATATGGGACCAAATTAGTTGATTTTACTCTAGACACTCGAGAATGTGACAAAAGTTTGTCTGTGATAGTTGATGATTGTGAGGTGAATTATTCCTTGTTTATTGATGCTTTAAGAGTCGAATTGGAAATAAGATCATACGATGCTGATGGTAATCCAGTACTTAATGTCAGTGGACATGTCCGTGCAAGTATTCTTCTGGGAAGAACGACGCATGAGATAATTCTTTTTCATGGGAAAAACAAACGTGAAAAATCGAAGCATATGTCTGCAAGTGACGCCCTTTTGCTATGTGGTTCGACTTTAATTATCCTACGTGGCTTTGCGGATTTTACACTTGATGTATCATTAAATGGCAATGCTGGTAAATTTCTAGTCAGGTATGTTACAGGGATTCTTCGTCCAAGTATAGCCATTGATGAACAACACTACATTATCGGGGAAGAAGGATGCATCGTACTTACAGTTAAATGGGCTTGCCTCTGTGTGGATCAAGGAGTATGTTTTTGTCCTTTTGGCACTGCTGTTGGTGACATTACTGCTTTTCAGGCAAAGTACAACTACGGTATTAGTGAAGATATCAGCGAAGATGGAGAAGATAACAGCGAAGACGAAGAATATAGCAGCGAAGATGAACGGCCACTGAAAATTTGCAAAGAAAGTGGGAGGAAGAGAGCAGAGATAAGGAGAACTAGCTTGTCCAGTTCTTCTCAGGAAACAACATGTGACGAAGAAGATAGCACTTCTCAAGTAACAACTTCAATTTGTGACGAAGAAGATAGCGCTTCTTAGGAAACAACGTGTGACGAAGAAGATACCGCTTCTCAGGAAACAACGTGTGACGAAGAAGATAGCGAATAAAGTAGTTTAGAAAAGTGAATAATATTCTTATATGTTAATGTTAATATGTATGTTGTTAATGTAAGTAAATTAGTTTATATGAACTTTTAACATTGGGTGAATATTATGTAATAAGATGATAAATTATCTCATAAAGTATTTTGAATAAATAATAACCTCTGAATCAAATGAATACTATAAATATACTAGTATTACAATATAACTTGAAATTTAAATCATATTCATCCAATAAAACAATAAATATGATTAAATGTTAACAACTATATTCATGATAACAATATAAAAGATGTAGTGCATAATGAATTAAAAAGAAAATTTTCTAAAATTTGCCCCCTTTACCCCATTGTCGAATGCACATGATCCAATAATTGTATCAGAACCTGCACTATGTTATTACAAATAATATATATATATATATGAGAATTTAAAATTGTTTTAAATTTAAAAAATTTCTAAATTTAAATTGAAATTCATAAAGGTTATAAACAAAGTTTAATTATTTTTTAAATTAGTATTCATAAAAGCTATAAATTAATTAATTAAAAAAATTAAATTAAAAAATATATAAAGTTTGAATAAGAGTTAAAATTGTTTTAAATTTTTATTCATAAATGTTATGAATAAAAAAAATTAAAATTGTTCAAGTTCGAATTTATTACGGTTATAATTAAATTAATTTAAAATTCGTTTAAAGTAAACTAAATTTAAACTTGTTATAAAAATTTATATCCATAAAGGGTATAAATAAACAAATTTAAAATTGCTTAAATTTGAATTTATAAATTTTATAAATAAATAAATTTAAATTATTTTGAATGAAAAATTATAAAGGTTGTAAATAAATAAACTAAAAATAATTTTAAATTATAAAATGAATTATAGATGTTATAATTAAATAAGAGAATTCCATATACTATATGTACAAAAGAAAAATAAAAATACAATTTTAAAGGTTAAAATCAAAATAGAACCTAAGGAGTAAATATATATGTATATAATTTTGTGTGTGTGAAATGACAAATGATGTCAATGAGTGTTGTGAGTACTCTATAATACCCATAATTTCGATAACTAAATTAAAACATGGACATTTAAGTAATTTTAACCATAGAGGTAAAATGATAATTTTACAAATAAATGGATAGTGCAACTAGACTTTTGTCATTGCGACTGGCTTATTTTTTCGATCATAATGGTGTATAATTTTGTTCGAATCAGAGATTGTACGGAGGAGATGCGGGAAAAATGGTTTTGAGTTTAATTGGGCTTAGCGGGCTTCAGGTTAAAATATTTGAATTTGAAATTTAAAAAGTAACGCTTCAATTTTCCCTCATTTTATAAATAGCCGTTTCCAGAAGAGTAGTTTCATTTCTCAAACTTCTTTTTCTTCCCCGTTTCATTTCCTCTTCCACTGCCAAACATCAAAAAGGCACAACTCTATCAAATCTTAACAGATTTCGATGAATTACCTATCAAAATGATAATGGAGATGAGTACTACGATCTTTTATGGGAATTGGAGGAAGTTTCAAGGTGCTAATATGGCAGGATGATAAATTACTAGGGGCTAAACAATCTATGTGAGTGGTGTTTCTTTATTCTATTGCTTAATTGATCAAATCTATGAAGTATTGGTGTTTCTATGCCTTAGGATTAGAAATTGGGATTAATTGGTTAATCGCTGTTATGATCATTAATAAAAATGGATTAAAATTTAAATAAGATGTAATTATGAAATTGGATTAAAATTAATTAAGAGATGAAGTGGCTTTGAAAATAATGGAAATGAGACATTGATATGAATACATATGGGTCAAAAACCATATAAATGAAGATAAAATATATGAAATGACTTTATGATGTTAATATGAAATAAATCAAAGATTATTTTGAAATTTAATTGATATTGTTATTATTATGTGTGTGTGTCTATATATGATAAAATAGATAAAGTATGTTACATTGTTTTATGTGACTTAAATGTATATGCGACTTCATATGGATTAACTACCATATAAATATGGTTAAATTTCTTTGAGATGCATTACTAAAGATAATACATATATACTGTTAGTAACACGAGTATTAGTTTTGATGACAATAACCATATAAATATTGTTACTATTGATTCTTCGAGTTGTGTAAAAAATTATGCAGGATTTTCAGGTATACTATTCGGATATATACAAGTATAGATGGATTATACATGAAGACTGATCACCAAGAGGACTCAAGAGCAAGAAAAGGAGGCAGAGAAAACTCAAGAAACGTGGAACACAAGTAGAGACAAGAAAGACACAAGAGCTTCAAGAACAACACAATAAAAGTGTTCAGAAAATGTATTTTTTAGTCTTAGATTGTTTTTGTTAAAGAACTCTTAGCAAATTCTTTGATATTTCTCCATTACCAAACTATATTTTCATCATTTTATAATTATACAATACTAGTTTATAAATTATGAAAGAACAAAATTATTTTATAAATTATTTTTCATAAATCAACTCAAGTATGTCAAAACAGTGACCGTTGAGAAGTTTTTTATAATTTAAACACTTGGTTTTTAGCGCCATCCTTTCGTCAAAGGTCGTGTCTCTTCATCATCTATAGAAAGGCCGTGGAAAATGAATTTTCGATAACTTCTTCTCATTATCCTCTTACTCTTTCTTTGTCGCTACTTTGCTATAAAGTTCTCTTAATACTTTTGCACTTATTTTGCAAATTCATACTCTCTCACTCTAATTATTGACGGCGTTGTAAACCACATAAGATCAAAGAGTTTATGAATGAATCCTTAATTATTAACTCACCGGCTCATCCTATTTCTCTTGAATTTCAAGGATAAATTACTACTGGAAGTCTATAGGATCACTATATTAGAATAATAAGAATATGTATTTAAAAATACGATTACATGTCACATTACTCTATTACTTGAGAAGAGAAAATGTGCATCATACCACCCGTTGAAAGTCGGATTGTATATGTGATCTTGACCACCCATGGAAAGTCAAGAAGATAGGTGTGTCCTACCACCAGTGGAAAGTCGGGATAGGTATTCTTGCAACCTGGTTCAAAGTTAACAGTTTAGGTATATCCTGTCATCCATGGAAAGTCACGACTGTAAAGGTGCACTTGCCACCCATAGAAAGCAAGTTGTTATAGTGAAATTCTATACAGGGTATTGGACTGGACATAGGACTAGATACCTAAACTAATATAAATATTTCTACTGTTATTTGCTTTACTTCTTTTATTTTTATTCTATATTTTTTATATAATTATCTATCTATATTTGTCAGTCTAATAAAACTAACTTTGAAAATTACAAGTTAACTATAAAATAGTTGATATACACTATTCACTCCATCTAGTGTATTGATAACCATAAGATCCATTCCACACAAGTGTGTTAGGGTAATTTGCGTATTCATGTTTGGTATTAGAGCATACTATTTTCAAAAATTCGATATCTGAATTTTGAATGTTAAATGGAAAATAACACTAGTTATCTACTTTTTAACACTTTTGTAAAGAACAATCCACTACTAGAACACCACTATTTAATGGTGGTAATTATACATACAGGTCTTGTAGGATGAAAAATTACTTACAGTCAAATGGTTTAGATGTTTGGAACATTAGGAAAACTAATTACACTGAACCCCAATAAATTTCACATAGTGAACTAGTGATCAAAAGGCACAAGTAAATAATTCAAAGGCTATGAATAATTTATTCCATGTCTTGGATAAAAATGAGTTCAACAGAATGTCTATTTGTAAAGTGCATATGAAATTTGGAGGACTCCACAAGTCACACACGAAGACAGTAGTAAAGTTAAATAGATTAAGATATCTATGGTAACTAATCAATTTCAAATATTCAAAATTAAACAAAATGAATCCATTTATAATATGTATTTTAGATTTTAAGATATATCACATGCACTAAAGTCATTAGGAAAGAATTTTACCGAAGAGGACCAAGTCGGAAAGATCATAAATACACTTTCTAGTGAATGGAATGAGAAGACTTTGACAATTAAAGAAGGCAGTGATATTAGTACTATGAAAGTAGAAGAATTAATTAGTATCTATTATCCCATGAAGTACCGTTGCAAGATAGAAAAGAAAGTGAAGTAAACGAGAAGAAATCACTGTCATTTAATGCTACAATAGATAATCAAGGATCAGATGATGATGATGAGTGTGACTATCTACTATTTTAAATATCCAAAATCAATTATAAACGACACTAAAATACACTTATAGCTAATTTCAGACATTAAAAGCAGCGGACCGTGGGTAGATAAAAATTAAAAACAATGAATAAAAAGAGAAAACTTCACAACAAGATTTAAACATCAACGTATATATACAATCTCATATCAATAATAAAATATTACATAAATCCAGTACATTAGATGTTATACATTTTTCAATACATCAATTATTAAAACAACAACTGTAAATTTAGATGCAAATGATATACCGATCTATCCTGCGGATAAACTCCTTTTATTTTTTTCCCTTTCTTTGCTCTCACTTGCAAACTTACACATACACATTCACATATTGTGGAGTATGCGTCTTGTTTGATGATAACAAATATATCTTTATATTTGATTTTATTTTTAGAGTGTGTTGCAATTTAAAAATCATCAAAGCACCATATTGTTGCTAATTATTTTTATCTGTAAAAATAATATGTATTTATTATTATTATCAAAAAAGAAATATTATCAGAAATTGTAGTTAATTTCTTTTTGATATTAATAATAGATACATTATATTTAATATGTATGTGCATGGTGTATATTTACGGGTTTGTATAAAATACTGGTTGTGGAGAAGTTTTCTTTCAGTGCAATAAAAGAGCGCATGTAAAAAAGGAAACAATTAAAAATGTGAAGCAGACATATATAAGTAACACATTCAGAGGCAGTATATATGAAAAAAAGTAAATAAATAGCAATCAAAAGCAAATAATTGTATGCACAATCAGACGATATATTTTTGGAAGATACAACAGAGTTTATTTCCCATTATATATAGATTTTATTTTCTACATAGGGAAACAAACTCTTACAAATCCTCCTCAATATCTTCTCCTGTATATTTTCCATATATACAAATCTTCTCTTTGAGCCTATATAATCTCAAGTACTCAAAAGAAAAAAAATCATCGGATACCAATACAAGCAAAAATAAGAAACAATTTTTATCTCTCTCATTCATCACATTATTCGATCACCATAATAGTTTCAACTTTCAACAAGCATCTGATTTCGCAAGATTCATAAATTCCATCTTAGTTACAATTTCATATATCAAGCAATTACCTCAACTTCATCGCAGCAACCGGTTGCCATCTACAACTACATCATCTCAACACTCAACAAAGAAGGCCATGGTATCTCGACCAAAGCACTAATTTCTGTGTTGAAACCTGCACATCGACACATCTAGGAGTGGGTACGGAAAAGTTCTTTACCAACCGAGACATTTCCTTTTGATTATTGATGGAATGATACTCAATGATTCAAATTCCGTTCCACTAACTTTGGAATTTCATTAGGTGATAAATGGAAAAAGTGGAATGGAATATGGAATTCCTTTTTTCCAATTGTGGCATTTAAAATTGCATAAGGTTGCAGGTTATGGTTAGTACAAATAAGCTGAGAACCACAATACAATCAGAATACACTGAACAAGTGATTACTTTACATTAAATACAATTTTACAAAAAAAGAGAATGTACAGAATATAGTTTTATAGACAAGTTCATTGCTTGAAAAAATACACAGAAAATACTCTGGAAAATCAAAGATATGAACAAAATACACCTAAAATATGAACACAATAAGTTTATAGAACTAAATATGAGCAAAGTACACTGAACATAATCACATACTATTTTGGCCTACCTAGCAAAAACTTCATTGTACCAACATCTTCTACAGTAACAAATTGTCTTCTTCCAAACCTTTTAAGCATAAATAAAAGGATTAAGGTATTATGTTAGATATACAGCTCAAACTTCAAACAGAGAATAGTTTGTCAAAAATATATCTAAAATAATATATATAGTTGTGCAAAAAACCTCAGTTTTGATCGAAATCAAGGATAATTAATTGATTGAAGCAGTGCCAACATTTGAACTTTGATAATTATCACATCAAAAAACAGATGCATTCATAATATATGGTTTTGAAAACATAACTGAAGTACCTGTTGTTTCTGTTTGTTATTTTTATGATAATTACTAATGATGTAGAAGTGTAATTACCAAGCAGAGAAGTAATTTGCAAATACCTTCATAGATAAATTATTTTAGAAGGTGATTTTCTATGCCACCATGAGTTTTGATAATCTACACTTTGATTATCTACACCAAAATATATGAAAGTTGGTGCACCTGATAATTTACTATTGGTTAAGAAAAATAGCATTGAAATGCTTTAAACTCTATCATGAAAACCAGGTAGGAAACTGTTATCAAAATAAAACATACAGGGTATGTCCTGTTTCTTGACATTACAGTCAATGATATATTTTCGACAAAAACTCAAAGGTGCCATACCTCACTAGTAGCATGGTAGGCATCTTGATAGAATCGCAGCGCGTTTGCCCAATCTCTTTTAAACTCTGCATATACAACAACCTAGTCTTAATTAAGGAAAGATACCTGCAATTAAAACTTCAATTGGAGTCTAGAAAATGATAAAAAATAATTCAAAAAAATCATACTGCTTGAAGTATAAAATGAACAAAATGCATGTAAATAAATAAACCAAGATTATCCAAAAGCAATGTTAACTGAATGAAATTTCCATGGATTAGATGTAATCATTCCACTTAATTTAACCACTCAAACCATGGAAGAAAATTATATTACATAACATAACCTTCAATTATAGTTTTACTAAATGCAACACATAAAGCATAGGTCAAGTAGAATTTGCCATACAAGTATATGCTTAGCAATGCCCAGTAAACCCTAACCCGAATCCATGTGCTCTTTCCCTTGATGGTTTTATGGATCGGGTACCCACGACTCCTACAACAGCGGATCCAAAATTGTTCCTATTTCCTTCACTGATACGAATCAAATCACACCGATGTAGACCAGACATCGTCGAATGCTTCATCATGCAACAAGGATAAAAAGCAGCACATGCCATCAATTACAGTTTTAGCATTATCAAATCAACATACCTAAAACAAAAAATATAAAAACCAATCAAAATAATTAAAATTGAAGCGCTTACCTGGGAGAGAATCTCTTATCCAAAAAACGAAGCGGTGTAGGTAGTGTAGGTTTTTTTTGAAGAATTTGTGGATTAGGGAGGAAGGAGGAATTAGGTTTAGGTTAGGGCTAGGGGTGGGCATAAATCGCGCCCTATACGGAAACCACCCACGCAGATCGTAAAAGCATTGCAGAAACCCACACCAAATACCAAAGCAAATACCCCAAACTGGACTGACCTGCATCGATACAGTTCGGTTGCGGTTTGGACAATTGAACCGACTATATTAAACCGGATCGAACCAAAAATTAACACTAGTGATTTTATGATAAAAATATAAGCAACTCCTATCTCATTTTAGATTCTAACGATGTATATTCTATTTTCAGCGTATGTTGTTGTCATATTAATAATAATCCTTGTCATAAAGGAATAAGTTATAGTTTTAGTATAATATTCTTCATCTCATTTTTTGGATAAATGCTAATTATAATCTTATTCTAGTCATTTTACTTAATTATTATCCATTGACTAACATTGATGTTTGGTTAGTCTATTAAAAATTCCCACTTGTAGCTAAATGTCAAACTTAAATATTCATACAATTAAGAACTAACCTTTCATTTCGATACCACATTGTGTGCTTTAACCTTTAAGTGTAAAATCTTCACATAGTTGCCTTCGTGAATTGATTATTGATGGAAGTAATTCTCTTATTTCATATTTAATATGGTTTCAAACCAGATTGGACCAAAACCGGACCATATTATATTAAACGAAACCAAAACCATACCGTTTAAAAGATTAGTATAATGGTTAATATTTTTGATTAACCTTTTGATTCGGTGCGGAATGGTTTCGGCTCCAAACCGCACCAAACCGACCCGCGCTCACCCCTAGTTAGGACTGTTAAGGATATGTCTCTTTTCGAGTAAAGCATCATGAATATAATGTTTTTTAATGGGCCTGGCCCAGTTAAACTAATATACAATAATATCGATAGGAATAAAACTTCCATGAAAAAACTGTGGAAATTTTCGCCTTTTTCCATCAGAAACCATAAGAAATTCCTTTCGAACGATTTCTAACGAAAAAAACAGAAATGGAAATTTTTGAAAATACATGGAAGAAAAATGCTGGAAAACCGGCAAAACGGGAAAATATCCAGCCCTCGACACATCTACAGTCAGTTGAACAATCACTCTCTCAGAGGTAGCATCACTTCGTTGGTGAACTTCAGGCAAAAGTAGTGCATGCTTCAGGCACATCGTTAGTTCTAGGCAACATCGAAAATTAGACCAACACAAACCCCACATAGTTCAACAAGCTAACCAAAGACTAGCATCTCCAGTCAGATTAGATTCCAATAAACCAAGATAGTGTCTAGTTCATCAATAGCCAACGATCTCTAACTAAAGGTAGCAATTTACGTCGGGGGCTCCACCTTTAGATCTGAGTCACTCAACCAAAGTACAGAAACGTGAATCATTGGCGGTAGTCAACAATTTAGATTTAGGCACATGAGTTCACCCAAGCTGCATCGCAAGCTCCAAACCCGAAGTTGTCTTCTTCGAGTAACCATCAGAACTAGCAATGAACAATACTTCAGTGGCATTTGGTAATTTAATGCGAGCAGCTCTATCCCCATACACTAGTGGCTACTTTTCAACACCTCGACGAAAGCATTCAAACCCAGGAAACTTCTAAACGACTGCAACGTGAGGTGATTTCATTTTTAGGTTGTGGTGTTTTTTTTGGATTGGAAAATTTACTAATCTAGGCTCAGTTTTGAAAACAATAACTGGAATAACCTACTTTGAAAATAATTACAAACGTAGACCTGTTTTTTCCAGGTAGACGTAGGCGCATTTTGAAAATTCGCCTCAAAATATGCTAATAGGAGACTTTTGAAAATGCACCCAAAGGCGCATTTTGAAAATGAACCTTCACAAAAACCCTGCACACATAAACCCGAGAGTCAGTAGACAGATACCCCCACCCTCATTCCCTTTCTTTCACAGCCGAACCCAACATTCCCTAATTCTCCAAAACCTTCCACCACTTCCATTTCTTCAATTTATAATCAAATTCTTCCAAAAATTTGTTAATGGCAAGCACGTCGGGCATAGAACAAGAAATAGGTATGAATCTATACCCATAACTTATCATTTCAAATTTAGGGCATGGATATTGTGCTTTGTTCTTCATAACAAAAAAAATTATGCTTGTAAAGTAAAGCATTTTAATATCAATGTTGATAAAGCATTTACAAAACTATCATTGCAAGTATTTGTACACATTTTGGTCTTAATTAAAAGCAATTTGAACTAGGTTAGAAGTAGTTTATAAAAGACATATTAAAAAGGTTCTTAAAAGCAACTTAAGATTATTTTTATAAGTAATCTATATGAATGACAAGGAGTTACGTGCATTCATACTACTTTGTGGGTTAGGGGGGTTGTCAATTTTTGGTTAGTGTATAATTTTTATTGAAATGAATTGATTTTCAATATTTGTATTTTGTAGAGTATGTTGAGATGGAGCCCGGACCCGTGATGGTAGGGTATTATTTCTTCAAGCCCAGCAGCGTACTTCTAATGACATATGGATGCAGGTGGTTTTAAAAAAATTGTAAATTTGTGTCAGTTGGTATAATTCTTGCTTTTTAATTATGTATTTATCATTTGATCAGCGTGACGATCCAGATACCACTATAGATCACTCCACATCGCTGAAGAAAGTGACTTCAAACCATCTAGGAGTATTGGTTGAGATTGAAAGGGCTGGTTTTTTACACATAATGAAGTTAGGATACATCCAACTTGACCATTATCTTATCACTGCTTTGGTAGACAGATGGCGACCGGAGACCTCCACTTTTCATTTCCCTATTGGTGAGATGACAATTACATTAGGAGATGTAGCAGTGTTGTTAGGTTTGCCTATTGAAGGCAATGCAGTGGCTTATGGAGGAGTGGCATATGACTATATGCAATTGTATCATGACTTACTTGGTCTTGAACCACCCCCCGAACAAACAAGGGGCAATGAGTTCGTGGAATTCATGTGGTATCGACGTCAATTGTAGCACGATATTCCTGTTGATGCTACAGAGGCTCAGATTCAGCAGCGAGCACGTGCTATTATTTTGCACATCATTATTTCCTGATTGATGTGCGACCATACAAAGATTCGAGTAGATCTGAAATGGCTACCGTATATTGCTGATTTAGGGGACTGTGGTAAGTTTTCTTAGGGTAGTGTTGTGTTATCTTATACATATATGGAGTTATCCAGGCTCTCTCTTTTGGAGAATAAATCTATTGGTGGATGTCTGACACTAGTACAGGTTTGAAACAAATTTCAATAGTTTACTGTTTTACATGATTTGTCTCATTTTTGGTCGTAATATTTTCTTTTAAATGCAGCTTTGGTCGTGGACTTATCTTCCGATTGGAAGATTGTTAGTAACAAACGTTGTTGTCAATCAGTCGATGCCGCTTGGGTCTCGGTATATTTTTTATCCTTTTAATTTAATTAAACAGTGAAATTTTCATGTGTAATATTCAATTGTTAACATCTTATAACAGGTGGGTTGGACAAAAAAAACGCGCCAAACTCCAAACGGAGTGTGAAGTTCTACCGCAACGAGTTAGATGTTCTGGAGGATGAGAAGGTGACATGGACACCGTACACACATGATGTGCTAGCACAGCTTCCAGCCATGTGTACAACTGCTAGATACTTGTGGACTGCGAGAGTACCACTCATATCTTACACCCAGACTGCATTTTACTTACCCGACAGGGTTATGAGACAGTTTAGAATGATGCAGCATATACCGGATGATGCGCCACCCTGCACGTCCACGTACAATGTAGAGGAGTATGGAACCCACATTCAGTTGTGGAATGAGTGTCATACAGCTACCCAGATTGAGAGGGAGGCCACCATTACGCTAGAGCTGTACAAAAGGTGGTACTGGAACATATGTAACGACCGGAAATTTTCAACCATTCGCATCCATACATGTCGGATTTGAATTGCTCAAAATATCATATTGTTAATTTAAATTTGGCAAAACTCAGCATATACAGTAAATAAAATAATCACAGATCACAGACACATAGTAATATAACAATAATGCAGCGGAAGCAAAAGAATAGTAGTTCATGAAGCTACTATATATATAACAGAGTTAAACAAGATACAACAAAAGTCACGAGTACATAGATGTCTCAATACAATAATCAAATACAAGATCTGAATGCATCACTGGAATCGACTGAACAGCTGAAAGCAGGATAGATAAATAGCTGGATCTCCAAGCGAAGCTCCAACTCCAAAGGTGAGTCTCAAATGTTGTATCACTCAGTCTGACCTGAGCGTAAAGCAAAACACAAAACACTCGAGTAAGGATTAACATTCTTATATCAATAAATCCAACTCAATGAAATATCAACCGAAATACAAGTAACTCAAAGGATGTTTAGGATAACCATCCTCTAAGGATCCGTTAAACTATCTACTATGTAGTAATATACGCTATTATAATAATGTCTAATAATAAAATAAACTTACTTTTTAATAGCGTCAAGGGGTTACCCATATAGCCCTTAACACGTAATAGTCCCAGTAGTCTATCCAGTATTAGCATACTCCCATATGGGGGCTACCCTCAATACTCCACAGGCTACGGCACAAATCCAAACTCGTAGTAAAGCTCGATATGATAGGTGACACGGCACAACAAGGAAATGCCAGGGTAGATATACCAATTACGCATCCGGGCTGGTGGAAACGCATAGCAGCCACTACCGCCCAACTCGGAACACACTCCCAATCAAAATCGAAGGGTGGCCACCAAATCAATCACAAAGTAATAGAATGGTATCGAAGAAATGCGTCCGATCAGAGGTGCTACCTCATTGGCCCGAGAATCGCTCCTGTTTTAGCCACCTTATGCCAACTCACGGGAGTTGGGTCCACGTTTATACCTTTAGGATCGTCGCCACCATCCTACTTCATTCTGGAATCTCCACCGCATACACAGTTGTTAAAGTGGTTTTCGATATCGACAGAGAATATATCCATATCCGATCCCGGTCTCTTTAACAACCAAACGTTATTATAACACCGTGGTCATTTCAAAATAGTTCATACTTCAAAACCAAAATATCATTTCCATTTTTAAACCATATCAAAACGATATCATTTCAATTCAATATATCATTTCTAAAATCATATCACTTTCCAAAGTTATAACGCTTTCGAAATCATAGTCTTTTAAAAATCAAAACACTTTGGAAATCACAGCATTGAAATCATAGCATTTTGGAAATCATAAAACTTTGAAATTATAGCATTTTGGAAATCATAACACTTTGAAATTATAGCATTTTGGAAATCATAACACTTTGAAATTATAGCCTTTTGGAAATCATAACAATTTGAAATTATAGCATTTTGGAAATCATAATACTTTGATATCATAGCATTTCCCTTAAACCGTTTAGATATCAATAATAGTATATATAATAAAATAGTTTATAAGATAAAATAATTTATATAAATACTTATAAGTTAAAAATAGTTTAAAAATAAAATAGTTAGTAAAATAGTTTATATTAAAATAATTTATATTGAAATTGATTTGTATTAAAATAGTTTATATTACAATAATTATAAGTTAAAATATAAAATAATTTAAATATAATTAAAATACTTTATATAATAAAATAGTTTCCTCAAATTCACAAATCGATTCAAATCAACTCGACTTCCTGATTCAACTTAATTCAAATCTCAATTCATAATTTCAACTTCAATTCAATTAAACATTTCAAATTATATCGATTTCAAATACCGATTTGAACCACAAATAAACCATTTCAATTTCAATATATTTCAATGCTTTAAATATTCAACATTTCAAAACTAAATTCGATAAATTTGTATACATATCAAATTCACTTTACAATTATTTAGTTTTGAAATATTAACTTAATCATTTCCATAACATTTAAATACAACTTCAATTTACAAATTTAGATAAACAAAATATCCCATTTAAATTTATATAAGTTTGAAATATCCATTTAAACACATCTTTAAAATTTCGAATTCAATAAATTTCAAACCAAACTTATTTAAGTATAATTCTTAAATAAATATAATTTCAACCTAATTTCAAATTTATCTTTCCAACCTGAATCATTATAAACTCTATATCTGAAAATATAGATATTAAATAAATACTTATATATCAACTTTATTAAATCAACTTTAATAAATCTTTAAAATCAAAATTTCAAGTAAAACCATATATTTCTTTTCAAAACCATAGAAATCTTTTTCAAAATATTTATATATAGACCAACGGTGTCTGTATATAATTTTCTATCCTATGGTCAAGTGATACGGATATTTATCATTTCAATCCGCAATTTAAATATATACGGGTATATATCATTTCAACCCGCAATCCCAAATTCAATTCAAATGAAAATCGCTTGGGTTTATCATTTCAACCCATAACGATTTTCTCCTACTCTACAGATCGTTCGGATATGTATCATTTCAAACCATAGTGAATTCTATACTAACAGGGAACTTGTATAGTGATAACAGATATGATAATAATATAACAACAGTAACAGGCATATATCATCGGTATAAATAACAGATAATGGTGTTAGATGTCACAGGTGAACAGATACAGATAATGGCATATATATATATATAACAATGAAAATAACTAACAGCAGCATATTTCAATTGACGTTTCAATTGAAATCAAATTTAATAAATATAAGAACGTTAATCGTGAGTGATTGCTCACCTTTCGAGGCTAGAGAATACTGAAGATGACACGGATACGCACACTGATACAGACATTGAAATTGAGTTACGAATCCAAGCAAAGCAAAATCGGCACGAATTTGATGGACAAGTTGATAAATAGAAATGGACGAAATCAAATCAGAATTGGATCGATGATGATAAATAGTATAAGTGAATTGATATAGATCTAACATATAAAATTATGTATATATATACAAAATCATATTCTAATTTCAAACTATTTTTAATAAAATATATATACATGTATTTCAAAATTCATTTATAAGATATGGACATGTACATATGAACTTCACAAACAATAAAACTTATACGCATAATACTATCTATACTCAACCGACTATAACCATGGTAAATATATATAACCTGTATACTTTAACAAAATATATCAGGTGCGTAATCGTATATACACAAATCAGGTGGTGATTAGTTATGTATATTCATTCTTCAAACTCAAATACAAGGCTAACATTATCACTGAATAAAATCTATCATGTGTAACTACTGATGCAGATAACACTCAAACCATATATATAAATTATATATATATATGCAGACATAACATATTTAAAATCCCCAACAGATAAGAAAAATACAACCAAAATGTTATGCAATAACATAACTATCACTATACTATACTTATATAAAACTGTAATATTATATACTTAAAACAGTATATACTTTCTAAAGCTATTCCAATCTATATACTTATAAAACTTATATAGCTTAGCCGACCACATATATATACAACTAACAACTTATATATGTACCACAAACACAATTTTATAAAATTAAACTCAACATACTATCATATATATATATATATATATATTGCATATACTTATACCTATTATATCACCTATAACCTATAATATATAAGCAATAGATCCAATTTATTTTACTATATATATAAGTCAGATCATAACATATATACTCCTTTTTCTTTTATAAACAAAGCGAAAGCCTTTATATAAATATATGTGCACTGTCACCTATATTGACACTGTGACCTATATACATAGTACTTAGGGGATGAAATAAACATGTATATTCTTATAACAAACACCAAAACACACACGGTGAACTTTACAAAATAGTATTATACATAATACCTTTTTAAACATATCTATACAACAGACTATAACATATTTCCTATAATATGAATTGAATTATGTGCTATGCAAAATATATATACTGACATATATATTAACTAAGATATATATACACTTACATAAAATCTTTATAAACCGATCTACGATTTATTTGAATCTTTACATATATATAACAAATAGATCTTATGCCATAAAAAAACAACTGACTAGATGGAACTAAAATATATACAACAGTCGAATGCACGGAGTAGTTTATAAGACCTTTTCAAGTAATCGGATATAAAGTTTATAACTAACGTATACTTTATATTTTAAACCAAACATATAACATACCTTACACAACAAAAGAAAGAGGTGAAGAAGGCAGGTAGGTTGAGAAAGTCAGCAAAGATAAAAACTTGTGGCATGGATTGTGATGGCTTCGAAGTGGAGAAGTGGTAGGACTCAGGAAGCACGGTGGGTTAGTGGTGGTGGAAGTCGCAGCAGGCGCTGCGGTGATGATGGAGGGGACTGTTACAGGGTAAGGCTGCTGTGTGAGTTAATAGGGAGGGAGAGGTTTGGGTTGCCTGGGAAGAAACACAATAGTTTTCAAGAAAAATAAATGGTTTCAGAGAGGTGAAGATTTAAAGGCAGATATATAACTTATATCTCTGAGTGAATAGGAGATGGGCAGGCAAACTTTCAATATAGCGTGAACAGACAAGGAGAACGGACCAGAGAACAATAAATGAATATGAAATGAAAGTGGTTGTTTAGATTTCGACCATTGGACAGTGAAAAGACAATGGAACAAAAGATTTCAGAAATGGATACCACTACGGTTAACAGTTTTGCGGTTTCTGTCGCGTAACGGACCCCGAAATATAGAGATGAATATACCGCAGAGATCAGCACAACGAGACGATCAAAACGGTATACAGATATCAATGGTACGATCATCCGATCAAAAGTCGATAATCGGTACCAGAAATTCTGCTATTTTGCAGAAAATAAGATAAACGGGGAAATAGAAGTCCAAATTTGAAAAAACGAAAGATGACATCTCACTTAGAAGAGGATTTAGAAATTTTATATAGAAAAATATTCAGGTTTGGAAATTAATTTATCATCATCAATTATTAACTGAGTTGAATTGAAATAGAATTACACAAGAAAATAAACTTCCATATTATAAATTGAAAATTTACCATTTGCTATGTTCAAGAAGACGTATTCCAAATATTAAATTTTTATTTCAAAATTTTATTATTTAAAATTCCACAAAATTCAATTAAATATATTATTAAAACAAATAAAATTATTAAAATTTATGGGTCATTACACTCTCCTCCACTCAAAACTTTTCATCCCCGAAAAGGAAGAAAGTAGGAGAATAGAAACAACTTGAAAGAAAATAGGTTGAAAAACAAAATAAACAATAAATTTAAAACCATATAAATTTCAAATTAAACTAATTATTATTCAACATTTTGGTTTAATCCATTTGAGTTCACTTAAATTAAATCAATCTATCTATTTCCAAATTCATTATCTTACTATCTAGTCATCCTCAATTAACAATTTCTAAATCATCAGTTTGTATAATCATTTATTATACTCATCTTTTATTCAACAAATTTAATTCTTTTATTCCAAATTATTGTTAAGTTTATTCCACTTAATATATCTTATCACATATATTTAAACCATATAAATTAATTTAAACCATATAAATTTCAATTTAAATTAATTTATATTCAATAATTGATTTTAAATTCAAGGTATTTCCACAAGTTGATCTAATTTCAATTTATTAATTCCTTTAAAACAAATTTATTTGCCTCATCTATTATTCAATTAACTTCTTATCCTATTTATCTCTATTAACATCTTTATAATAAAATTTTAATGTATAACATTTATTATAACACTCAAATTCTATTTATAAAACATTTTATATTGTATATTATCCAATTACATTTTTAACTTCTGAATAATTTAGGTAAGTTGGATTAGAATGCAGTTGAATAATATACAAATAAAATTTTCCCAATTCAATTATTCAAGTTTAAATATTTATTCCAAATTTTGGTTTCATCTTAAATCATAATTTTAAGAATTTTAAATTTCCGATTAACTTCAAATAATCTAGAGATAAATATATATACATATGCTATATATATCAAATCAGATTTACAACCATATACCTATATATTATAAATCAAGCCATAATTTAAAATTTTTGAATCAAATTCAATTTCCAAAACAAAAGTGTAGCAAAGCTACTGAATGGCCTCTCCATTTCGAAACTCGAAAATGAATGTCGATGATGCGGCCGTCATCGCCGAAATTATTTTCCAGCGACAAAGAGAAGAGTACTGATTTAAACTTCTTTAAAATCCTTTGGAAATGATTTATACTCAGAAATACTTTACATAATATACATTTAAAACTTTAAAACCAAAGTTTGAAATCACCGGAAATTAAATTCTCAAATTCTTTATTTAAATTCATTTAAACTCTAAATCGATTTATAAACCATATTATAAATTCATTTATAGAACAATAAATGATAATCAAATATTATCATTTCAAACAACCATTTTAATTAACTTATTAAATTCCAAAAAATTATACTTATATATATGATATAATCATACCAATTTATTTCATTTACCAAATTTGAAAATAATATTGTGTCAGTTTGCTCTGTTCAAGTGTTTTGGAAATCCTATCGACGGGGTTGATCAGACGAATCGATCGAAAACCCAAATCAACGTCAACAACTCAAACAACACAATATATAAAACATTTTAATATTAATTACAAATACACTCCCTCACTCGATAATTCAAGAATGAATTTCAAAGCAAAGATGGGATTCAAAGTAGAGGAACTCTAATCAAATAGAATTCAACTAAAAGATAGACTCGATAGGGAGATAAGATGATTGAATTTCAAATTGGAAGATGGATAAATTTATATAAATCGCGGGTAACCT
Organism: Allium fistulosum; assembly: GCA_030737815.1. NCBI lineage: Eukaryota > Viridiplantae > Streptophyta > Magnoliopsida > Asparagales > Amaryllidaceae > Allium > Allium fistulosum. Next base: position 878,374,518 of record CM060902.1, on the reverse strand, counting down.
TAACAGGGTCAACCGTGACTTCAAAAATACGATCGAAGCAGAATTCTGAGGTAAATCGACATTCGATCGCCAGAGATAGAATTCGGGTAGAGCAAGAGATAGCAGCATCTAATCCGAGGATACAGAAATCTCGGCGAATTAGTGCCGTTGTAAAGGAGTTTCACCCCTTTACAAATCATTCAAAGATTGGCGAGACCGCCGATTATTATAGGAATCAATCGAAGTGGAGTTATGGAATGCTCCAGAATCCAAAAGACACGAATAGGGGAGACAAGAGTGGACTTTGGAACCGAAGTGAACGTTCCAAATTCAAAGGAAATCGAGTCAAAGAAGAAGAGATTCGAGCTAGAACGAACGTGATTCCGTAATTAAATTTACTACATATGCTGAGTTTTGCCTAAAACCAGAGCTCCGATACCACATGTAATGGGACGTCGCCAATGGGGTAACGCCCACCGTAGCATATAGCTGTACCTGTGTTCTGCCTTTACGGCCAGACTCTCGACTGCACCAACCCCGCAGGGACATGTAGGAGTAAGAGTCATCCGCTCGCTACCAAACCCAAATGCGAGAACCCCCTATCATGCTGCACCCGCAAGGTGGATAGGCAGACACAGATGTCGGATTTGAAAATTTTGTTATTTAAAATTCCACAAAATTCAATTAAATATATTATTAAAACAAATAAAATTATTAAAATTTACGGGTCGTTGTGACATAACACGGCGATATGTTCTTACGGCGCCAGTAGAGGCAGTGTACAGAAGTCCGTATGTTCCCAGAGCACTACTTGAGAGGAACGTGGTAAGTTGATGTTGTAAGTAGTATATCAATTAGTTATGATAGTTGTGTGTGATGCTAATTTTCATTCAACTATACAGGCAGCTGGTATAAGCAGGGCTTGGGAAGAAGCAGAAAATCTTCGCAAATGACAAACCGACGAGGAGGGTAGGAGGATGTGCACTAACATCCAAAGGATTCTAGATGTTGTGTTGTGCAGGAATAAACTTGATAGGCTGAGACCTCCATCTCCACCTCCAGTGCTTGTGTACACACGAATTCGTCCTAGAGGAGGTGCAGGTTCATCGTCACAAGCTGCACTGGTACACGAAGAATTTGTTCCAGGCCCATCTCAATCAACGGCCGCATTACCTTCGTCCTCCACTGTGCGCAGAGAACGGAGTAGCAGTAGTAGCAGCAGTAGCAGTTTGAGACCACTGGTAACGCGTCGACAAAGAAGAAGCCCGTGCGAATTTCATGAGCTTCACGACTAAATCGGTAATGTTGTTTGACGCAAATAGTTAGAGGTGATGTGGAAAGTGATATGTAATGTACAAACTAATGTTGTTTGGATTTGTAAAATGATGTTGAATTTGTGTAGTTGTGTTTTGTTTGTGTGTGGTCCAAACTAATGTTGTTAGGATTGGTAATGTTGTATGACTTTGTGTAATATGATGTAGTCGGGGGTTTGTAATTGATGCTCTGTTTGCAGCAGCAGGCTTCCTTTTACGAATTTTCAAAATTCGCCAATGGGTGAATTCTTAAATTGCGCCCACGGGCGAATTTTGAAAATTCGCCCATAAAAACCTGCTATATTAAAACCAGTTAGCCCCTTCTTCCTTTTTCATTTTTTTTTGCTTTAAGGTCGAACCAAAAACCCAAATTTATGCAAAATCATTCGCATAAGTCGTTAAGTTTTGTATTTTGTCCAATTTTTTCCTCTATACTTACATTTGTAGATGTTTAGTGCGCCCTTCTTCAATTTTGTTCATATCAGAAAGTAAATCGACCCAACCCATGGTTGTAAGTTTGTGAAAGTTTGGTATTTTATTCAACTTTTCTTTTAGGCGAAAATGGATGATTGGGAGCTCGATAATCAAACAATGATGGAAATATATGATGATTACGAATGGAACAATGGCGTGGACGATGAGGTAGAATTTGTTCTGGAGACCCAAGTGGAAGATCTACCAAGAGTGGATGCTATAGAGACAAATGAAGAAATAGAGACCGAACTTGTTTGTGCTACGCAGGCAAATGTCGTAATCGAGAATCCCCAACCGGTTCAACAATCATTGCATTCCAGGCTGATGACTGTACTTGCTCATCAAAACCTTGATAGATCAAGTTCTAGCATCATGGGACGTTCGGTACTTTTCTATTGCGGAGTTGAATGTAACGTTGTTGTTTCCAAAAGTTAGAGGAATGCAGGACGTCGCTTTTACGGCTGTAAAGCGTATATCGATGCACAGACGCGTCAGGAGGTGCAAAGTTGTAAATATTTTGAATGGATCGATCCTCCACTGACAGAAAGGGGGGTCCAATACGCGCTTGAGATGCAAGCTAAGGTTAGTCGCTTGGAGAGGATGAATATTGCAATTTGCAATGAAATGCTTGCAGGGTGCTACCGATTACCAGGTGATTGACCGTATGTTTTGCTGTATTGGTAGTTAAGTAGTATCAGATGGTAGTTGTTTGTGTAAACTTTCTTTTTATCATGTGTCAGTCCTATATTTTCTATTGAGAAGTATCATGTAGTTGAACTGACTAATATTCTGTTTTATATCGTGTTGTAGGGTGTTTCTGAATTGGCGACTTTTTAAAAGTCGCCTTTGGGCGAATTCTCAAAATTCGCCTTCAAGCGAATTTTCTGAATTCGCACAAAGGCGACTTTTGAAAAGTCGCCAATTCAGAAACTGCTTTATATCTAGTCAGCTTAAGCACGCACATCCACATAACATACCCCTAGTTTTTTCGGATCTGAAGAACCCATTTTCTTTCAGCTTACATTCCCAAACACCAAAACTCAATTTCTTTTGATAATCTGTTGGTTGTTGGCATAGAGTCCTTGCTGATCTACGCAAATGTCCTCACCATATCTCTGCATCGAAATTGGTAAGAAAATTACAAACCCTAGCTTTGTTACATCTATTCAAATATTTCCATATGAATGGCTAGAAATTGGTTGGTCAAATAAAAACTATTTGTTGTAGAATGGCTAGAAATCTCATTCCCACACTTTGCTACTACGACGGTGAACCGATCGTCGATGGACAAAAAAACGGGAATTATGTCGGTGGTTTTTGTAAACCAAGGAGAGTATGCAAAGGTTGCACACTATTTGAGTTGAAAGAATCTGTGTACAAAGCGACAAAAATAAGCGCAATTGAATTTGATATTGAGTTGGTCGTTAACTGGCCTACGGATTCGGGTTCAAAAGCAATAACACTAGCAGACGATGAGGACGTTGAAGTTATTTTTTCTACGGTTACCAAATCCATTGAGTTGTATGTTGGGAAAGTTGCAAAAGAAAATCTGCAAGAACATGTACCATCTCCTATCGTTAGCACAGGAATAGGGTATTTTACAGATATGTTGGGAACCGATAATCCTTCGGCAAGCTTAGGTTCTCCTACTTACAGTAATCCATATGTACATGCTAGGGGTCATGGTCCTCCTCCCATAAACTATGGTTTCATGCCTTACATGATGTCGCAACCAACTCCAGAACAGTACTTTCCATACTACACACCACCTACGATACATCCAAGGTATCGTTGTTAACATTGGTATTTTGCATGTACCTTTTTAAATTATAATTGCCTAATAGTTTCTTCTTACACATTTAGCTTCCAACAACAAATGCATCTACAAAATGTCCATGCTGAACAACAAAATATTCATTTTTCGCAACCGGTCGTACTCCATCAGAAATGTATGATATGAGTCAAAGATTTGTGTAGCAATTTATTTGGGTAATGTTTCCTATCTACTCTAGTTTCGTACTAAAATACTTTTGTAAACAGATTTACAAGTCTTGAGGATACGGCTACAGAATGTGGTGCTGGATCGTCACAACACTCACATGATTCCAATATTGACATTGATATGGATGTTGATATAGATAGAGACACCGGACATGATCCTCCAATTGATAGTATGGTTGTTGCGACGAGGACTAATAATGATGCAAGTTGGGTAGAACGAATGCAGGTGAACAATGAATCGTTAAACCATAACTTTCCGAACGTAGATGATGTTGAAGGTGATGGTGAAGAAGCTCAAATGGAAGTAACATTGGATGATGATCTATGTACTGCACAAATGATGGCAATATCGGTTGTTGCTAATCTGCAATTTGCTGGGGAAAAATTTTCAACCGCGTGCATACAAAATGGATTTGCTATTGGAAAGGTATTTGAAAGTAAACAAAAACTGCTACACCAATTAACCGAATGGTCAATTCTACATGGAGTTCCGTACAAGCCGATCAAGTCGAATAAAACTATATACACTGCTATCTGTAATGTTGACTGTCCATGAAGAATACATGTAATAGTCTCAAAGAAATCGCAGTCTGGCTGGTGGAAAATCAGAAAGTTACCTAGTGAACGTACCTGTGTCAATCCTACAGTCAATTCCAACCACAAGCAAGCCACTTCTAATTTTCTTGTCTTAAAAATCATGTCATTTGTCAAGGCTGATTTGGATATCTCAGCAGTTATAGTCCAAGAGCTTATCGATGACCAACTGTTCATCAAAATTAGTTACATGAAAGCTTGGCGAACATTAAACAAAACAATAGAAAGAATTTATGGTGACTGGGCCGAATCGTATGCGACTTTGCCTCAATATTTCGAGTAAATAAAGAGAAGTAACCCGGGGACTGTTGAACATGTGACCCACGATGAAGTTGGAATATTTGATCGTGCGTTTTGGGCATTTGGCCCTTGCATTACAGGTTTTCTACACTGTCGGCCATTGCTATGTATTGTCGGGACACATTTGTATGGTAAATACAAAGGGACGTTGCTTGTTGCTACTGCTGTAGATGCGAATGACTATCTGTTTCCATTAGCTTATGCAGTTGTCGAATCCGAGTCATATGATAGTTGGGGTTGGTTTTTTCTTGCATGCGTGAATTCATTCACTGTTGGGCGTGTTCTCACCCAGAAGACCTCGAGACCAGGAAGCGTGATCCATTCGGCAGACCCCATTCGGCAGACTTCCTTCGAAGCCATTCGGCAGACTCCATTCGGCAGACCTCCTTCGAAGCCATTCGGCAGACCTCCTTCGAAGCCATTCGGCAGACCTCATTCGGCAAAACTTTCCTAACACCACGACCGGACCAACTGCCATCGGACCAACCTCACCTTCCCACCACCGGTCCAAGCAACTACCGGTCCACTCTACACTCCAACCACTTCCGAACCAAGCGATGCCGAACCAAGTCATACCAGGCCAGATCACATCAGCCCAGGCCCATCAGCAACTATACATATCCTGGACCCCTACCCCCAGCCTCACTCTATAAATAGAGGGGCAGGGGTACAGCAATGGGGACAGTTTTTTGAGAGCTCAAGCACGGAGAGAACTTAAAAACAACTTTCTTTTACTTGTATCAAAGCTTTGTACTTGTAATCAAAACAAGAGAAGAGAAATAACATATAAAGTGGACGTAGGCATATTCTGGCTGAACCACTATAAATCTGCGTGTCTTTTTACAGTTTAGCCCCTGCTTTTCATATATTTGCATAAATCACCCAAATCACAAAGAACAACATAAGATCTACTAAATCATACAACTTTGAGGTGTTTGTCCATTTTTTGTGCAAACATTTTTGGTGCTTTCACTGAGAACTAGAAGCTCGAAGCTTCAGCTTCATCCGCTTAACAAGTTTTCCTAACAGCATCGTTCGCCGCTTGGAAACCATGCCTCCCAAACAGAGAAAAGATGTTAACAAAGGAAAAAACATCGCATCCAGCAGTCTCCCAGATCCAGCTGTCACGAATCAAGCAAATCGTCCTCCTCCAGCAACAGTAACGAATGAAGAACAGGCTAACCCAACTACTCCTGCCACAGAACAGCCTGCAGCAATTACTAGAGCAGATCTGGACAGAGTTGTGGTTGAAGTAACTAACCGCTTCACGTCCCAGCAGGAAGCCTTGGTGGACCATCTCATGTCACGCTTGAGGGACGCTGAAGAATCCAACCGCAATACTGAATCATGGGGCGAGTCCCGGTCTGGAGGATCTCAAAGACAGCAAAGATCTTCCTTCTTCGAAGGAGCTAACGGCAGAAGTAGCCGTGGTAGGAGCCGAGACCGAGCACAGCCTGAAGTTAGGCCTGAGGAAACGTTTGGTACCGGACCCAACGGGGAAGGTACCGGGCGAAGGTCAACTGTAGCTGAACCTGTCATGCTGCCTAACCACAGAAACACCAGTGAACGGGGCCGAGCTAGAGTTCAGCCCGAAGTTGGACCCGAGGAAGTGCTCAGATCAGAACCCAACAGGGGGAGATCAAGGCAAGGGCCAACTGTAGCTGACCCAATCATGCTCCCAGAAGATCAAAGGCAGCCACTGGAAAGTATGAGGAATGATAGACGATACCATCCCTACAGGTCGTCTGGACGAAATCAATCCCACAGAACAGAACCAAACTCATTTCTATCTGCTCCAAGTTCTGATGAAAGGATGGCACGCTTATTCAGAGAGTGTGTCCAACGGGAGCAAAGAGATCGAGGGATAGGCGCTAGGGTAACCAGCCCTTTCGCCTGCAATATCGAAATTGCTATCACCCCCCGAGAATGGAAGATGCCAACAATGGAACCCTACAAAGGAACCTCTGATCCCGTTGTACACTTACAGAGGTATACACAGCATATGCTCATGAGTGGAGCAACAGAGGGAGTACTCTGCAAATGCTTTCCGCTCTTCTTAGCAGATCTTGCTACCTCCTGGTTCTGTCATCTACCCCAAGGATCCATCAGCTCGTGGGAAATGTTGAAAGAAAAATTTATCAGTCAGTTCCACATTCATGTGGAGCAACCTAAGGACGCTTATTCCCTATCCAGCGTCAAACAGAAACCTGGAGAAAAGCTGCAGCAATACCTAACCAGATTCAACGCCGCAGCAGCCGCAGTTCAAGATGCTGATGAGAAGCTTATCCTAATGACCCTCTGCAGTGGTGTGCATCCGGACACTAAATTCGCTAGAAGATTGACAAAAGAAAAACCAGCTACTTTACACGATTTCTTCCATGAAGCCGGAAAATACATGAGGCTTGAGGATGCTGCCGTTGAGGGGCCATCCGGACAGCAAAATAGGACGACCCAGGGCAATGCCCCTGCCGTGGCAAGAGACGTTCGAAGAAATGATTCCAGAGACAATGCTGGGGGCAAGAAGGTAGAAAAGCGCCTATATCGGCCAGGACCAAGATTCGACACTTACACCCTTTTGAACGAGACCGTCGAAAATATCTTCCTTGCCACCCAAGGCGAAGTTAGGTACAAACGCCCACCATACAAGAAAGAATCAGATAACGCACAGAAGTCTGGAAAATTCTGCCGCTTCCACGAATCTCACGGACATGATACCAACGAATGCCATCATCTCCGAGATCTGATTGAGGAACACATCAGAAGGAAGAAACTGGAACGTTATGTAAAAAGTCAAGACAGGACTCCAGCTCCTGCCAATGAAAACCCAAGGCTACCCTCACCGGGGACCGACAGAGGAAACCGCAACGCTAGCAGCTCTAGTCAAGAGAAGATAGTGGTCCATACCATCTCAGGAGGTCCGCACATCGCAGACAGAAGTTGGAGAGAGATGGAAAGATATGGGAAGTCGCTTAGAGACAGTATAGACTGTGTCAATACGGTTATAGAAGAGCGCCACCCAAAGCGGAAAGAAAGTGATAACATCACATTCAGTAAGCGTGACCTAGAAGGAAGACAGTACCCTCACATGGATCCCATGGTTATCTCTGCCCGACTCGGTCCCGCCGAAGTTTACTGAATCCTGGTAGACACTGGAAGCTCTGTAAATATCTTGTTCAAACACGCATTCGACAAAATGAAGCTATCAATGAAGGATGTATCTCCCTGCGATAAACCACTACACGGTTTCACTGGAGATGCGAAGATGCCCCTCGGGCAGCTGGACCTCTTTGTTGAGATTGGAAGCCATCCCCGCTCCGCTGTAAGGAAACAGACGTTTGTGCTGATAGAAAACCATTCGGCCTACAACGCCTTCTTAGGAAGACCAGCCTTGTCTGACTTCCAAATTGTCCTAGCCCCATGGTGCCTGAAAATGAAATTTCCAACAGACAATGGGGTAGGGGAAGTGGAAGGAGACCAGGATATTGCACGAGACTGCTATGTAACCGAACTTCGCAACAACCACAGGAAGGATAAAGGGAAAGGTGTAGAGATTGCCCTCTGCACAAAAAGCCTTGAAGCATAGCAACTAAAGAAAGCCCCTCCTCTTCGATACACCAGCGACCCCTTCAATGAATTAGACCCTAGGGACAAAGAGGAGGAGGCCACCGCCGAGCCTGCAGAGGCTATGGAATTTATATCTGTAGACAAGCACGACTCAAGTAGGCTACTGAAAATTGGGTCCCAGCTGAAAGCTGAATTAAAGGAACAACTCATTGATTTTCTCCGCCACAACTTGGATGTATTCGCTTGGTCACACGCTGACATGACCGGAATCTCCCCCGACATAGCATGCCACGTATTAAACATTGATCCTACCAAGGCGCCTGTAAAACAAAAAAAGAGAAGTATGGGGGCAGAGCAATCAGCAGCCCTCGATGAAGAAGTGAAGAATCTGCTCGCCAATGACTTCATACGAGAAGCTGTTTACCCGGAATGGATCGCCAACCCAGTACTAGTAAAGAAGGCTAATGGGAAGTGGCGGACCTGCATCGACTTCTCCAACCTAAACGACGCCTGCCCAAAGGATTGCTTCCCGCTTCCCAGAATCGACCAACTTGTAGACAGCACAGCCGGGCACGAGCTCCTATCTTTTATGGACGCATACTCAGGATATAACCAAATTCCTATGCATGCTCCCGACCAAGACCACACTAGTTTCATCACCGACCGAGGTTTATACTGCTATAAGGTAATGCCTTTCGGACTTAAAAATGCAGGAGCCACCTACCAATGCCTCGTCAACAAGATGTTTGCAGGGCTAATAGGACAAACTATGGAAGTATATGTGGACGACATGCTGGTGAAATCACGGAAAGCCAAAGATCACGTAAGCCACCTAAGCGGAATGTTCCAGGTACTTCGACAGTATGGAATGAAGTTGAATCCACTAAAGTGCTCCTTCGGAGTGTCATTGGGAAAATTCTTAGGGTTCATCGTCCATGCCCGAGGGATTGAAGCAAACCCTGAACAAGTCCGAGCATTAAGGGACATCAAGATACCTTCCACCCGAAAGGAAATGCAAAGCCTAAATGGAAAAGTGGCCGCCCTAAGCCGATTCATCTCTAAAGCAACGGACAAGTGCGTCCCCTTTTTCGAAGTTCTAAAGAAAGATAAAGGAAAGTTCGAATGGACGGACGAATGCTTAACCGCTTTCCTTAGCCTAATCGAACACCTCCAGAAACCACCGGTACTATCGACCCCAAGCGAAGGCGAAGAATTATACCTATACCTTGCTGTGTCACCTCACGCTTTAAGCGCTGCCTTGGTAAGGGAAGACGACCGCACGCAACGACCAGTTTACTTCGTCAGTAAAAGGTTTACTGGGGCAGAAGTCAGATATCCTAAACTTGAAAAGTTAGCATACTGTTTACTAATCACTTCACGAAAACTACGTCACTACTTCCAATCCCATTCCATCAAAGTCCTGACCGATCAACCACTGAGGCAGGTACTCCATCGTCCTGACACTTCTGGGCGACTACTTAAATGGTGCATTGAACTAAGTCAGTATGATATCACCTATCACCCCCGCACCACCATCAAGGGACAAGCCATGGCTAATTTCATTGCAGAATTCACTACCAACGAAGATAAGGAGCAATTGGACATAGCAGAAGATATCAAGTGGAATCTCTTTGTGGACGGTGCATCTAACGAACAAGGCTCGGGGGCAGGTGTGGTAATAATCACTCCCAGGGGAAATAAACTGCACTATGCCATAAGGTTGGAGTTCGCTGCCACCAACAACGATGCAGAATATGAAGCGGTGATAGCTGGACTAGAAATTGCCATAGAAATCGGAGCCAATTCTTTGTGTCTTCACAGCGATTCTCAACTTATTGTTAATCAAATACTAGGAGAATTCCAAGCTCGAGAGGAACGACTCATAGCGTATCTAAAGAAGACCAAGTTGCTTCTCAGCCGATTGGATCAGTACTTAGTCAAACACATCCCTCGGGGAGAGAACCAAGAGGCCGACGAATTGGCAAAGCAAGCGAGTATGAGAGACATCGCCATCTTCGGGGCAGTAACCATCTCAAAGCAAACGGTCCCAAGTTTTGAGCAAGTGAATCTGATAGCCGCAGCCGAAGAAGCAACTTGGATGACTCCCATCCGAAACTACCTACAAAGTGGCACACTACCCGACGGGCGTAATGAAGTCAAGAAAATCTTGAGGAAAGCGTCCCGTTATACAATACAAGAAGACATCCTCTATCGGCGCGGTTTCTCAAACCCATTATTAAGGTGTGTCGCCGGAAGGGAAGCCAAGGAAATCTTATCCAACATCCATCAGGGGAGCTGTGGAGATCACACCGGGGGGCAAACATTAGCAAAAAAGATACTCCGATACGGATATTTCTGGCCCACCCTAAGCAAGGACGCCTCAGATTTCGTCAAGAGATGTGACAGATGCCAAAAATTTGCTAAGATTCCACGGCTACCAACAACTGAGATTACTCAAATGACCAGCCCTTTGCCCTTCGCAATATGGGGAATTGACTTAATCGGCGAACTACCGATGGGCCGGGGCGGGGCCAAATATGCTATAGTGGCAGTTGATTATTTCACCAAATGGGTGGAAGCAGAACCTCTGAATAAAGTATCTTCAGCAAAAGTTATTAACTTCTTAATCAAAAATGTTCTGTGCAGGTATGGAGTCCCACTCAAAATCATATCAGACAATGGACTTCAATTTGACAGCGAGGAATTCGCCAACTGGTGCCAAGAACACCGAATTCATAAGAGCTTCTCATCCGTAGCATATCCCCAGGCAAACGGACAAGTCGAAGCAGTCAACAAAATTTTGAAAACTCTAATCAAAAAGAAGCTCGAAAAATCAAAGGGCGCTTGGGTGGATGAACTTCCTACGGCACTATGGGCCTATCGCACATCTTTCAGAACATCGACAGGGCACACTCCTTTCTCTTTGGCCTACGGATCGGAGGCTATGCTCCCAGTTGAAACTATTGTGCCTTCCCACCGTCGGATCCACTATAACCCAGAAGAGAACGAAGAACTCCTTCACATGTCTTTGGATCTAATCGAGGAGAGAAGAAACGATGCAGTCCTCAAAACAGCAGCCCACAAGCAAAAAGTGGCAGCGCGATACAACTCCAAAGTCAAGCATCGTACCTTGCAGGAAGGGGATCTTGTCCTCAGACGAATCTTCCCTCGCCCTGGAGCACTAGACCCAGTCTGGGATGGACCATATGTAATTCATAAAGATCTCCACAACGGAGCCTACATTTTGTCAACAGTGGACGGAGAGGTGTTCCAGAGGGCATGGAACATCCAACACCTCCGTCGATACTTTTCTTAACTTGTATTGCCCATATGAAGTGAATTAACAAAGAGAATCAGTGGACGTAGGCCTTTTCGTGCCGAACCACTTTAAAAAGCCTTGTCTCTTTTTTAACTTGTTCCTTTGTATCTTGGCTGCTTGTTAACTTTATCCTTTTCTGTTGAACAAAATCCTGAGTATACAGCATTTCTATTCAAAGCACTCCACAACACAACTCCACCTGGACAAGACCCAACAGGTACTATGCGAATCTATGCCCTCGCCAATGAGACACTTTTGCTCCAGCATCCCCCTGCTGCGGGTTAACTCATTGCTCGCGACGGCCCTGAAAGCCAACTGTAATGAGCCGATTATAAGCCACCGAGAAGGCCGACTATAGCCGAGGCAGCTCATTACGGCGTTAGGCTCGCCGGCAACTGTGAACCGACTATAAGCCCCAACATAAGGTGTGGCCAGCCAGGGGCAGTTCACAGTTGACGATCGGCACCCACGCTAGCCGGCCACAGTAAATCGAATAATACCCACGATTACGGGCCATAATGGCCCGGGTAGTTACTGTGCGCGATCTCGGCTCCGATGTGTCTTAAGTGCGGCTGTGGTAAAAAAGAATTAACTCCCCATGGAGGCGTAAGATGGGTGACAAATGTCTCCAAGACCCACAGCTAGGGAAAGTGACTACAAAACCCGTTTGCCACAAACTTAAGCACATCGAAGGCCTTCCGTGATTGGAAGTTTTACTATTTCACGTATTTCAATTTTACTTAAAAAGCTTTTTTCCTATCCCCTATAACAATCCCTAAAGTACATGATACAGAGTAGGAGATACTCGCCAATGGGTGTAGGGACTCACAGTGGTAGGACATTCGACTACATTCCATGCTCGGTCCTACAAGATATTCAAGACTGCCATCTACGATTAAAACATGAAAGGCGGTATTTCCTTCTTTTATGTACAAATACATGACTATAATTTGTTCACACCACACGCTAATATTGCAAGTCATAAAATTATGGTTTAGAACCAGAGTCTAACATCAAACACAATTTAATTACAAGAATATACATAGCTACATTTCTCATACGATATGTCGAAATAGCAACAAATATTCAAGAAACGACAAAATCAACTTAAGTTAAAAAATTACACGTCAAGAATAATGTTGATTGTTACAAGTAGCAAGAATTACAACTTAGAAGTTACTCTACTGTCTTAAGACTAACATATACAACCATACCAAGCCTACAAAAAGAATTTTCCAGGTCTAATCAGGGAGCCGATTGCGTCGGAGTCTTGTCCTTGCTCTGTTGCCCACCTGTCCGGTCATAAAAAGGATTCATTAGTAATAAGCAACCAAGTTAATCGGGAAGCTGAAAAGGAAAACTTACCAGCATAAGCTTACTGGCCACTCTGGTCGTCATCATCCACTTGCACCCCTGCCTCCTCAGCAGCGAGCAACCGCATACCCTCCTTCACTGCCACCTTCTCCCCCTTGGCAAACTGGGCAGTGACCACATCCATGCTGAAGGCCACGCCACCATCTTTATCCGCATCGGCCTTGGCCTCTTCCAAAGCCCGAAGATAGATCTTAGCCATGACCCTGGGATAATCATCCATCCAAGAGAGATTGCCCTGCTTCCAAGTTCGGAAATACATGTCCTGGAGCATGTCATCCATCATTCCCTCATTCTCCTCAAACTCCCTCATCCGGGCCTCGGAAACCGACAACCTTTCGACGGCAGCATCTCTCTCCAATCTGTATCTCGAGCAATCAGCCTGAAGGGACCTCCGCATCACCTCCATCTCTTCCCTCAACTTAGCTTGAGCAAGCTCTGCAGCCTCAAGTTTCTCGGACAATTCCTCCACCTGCTCGAGATCCGCTTTCCGAACCTCGTCCACCGTGGCAATAGCCATGTCAATCCGCTCTTTGCAAGTAGCTTCCATTTTCCGCAATTCGGCCCGACTGGCCTCTTCCATGTTTTTCCTTAATCGTCCAGTAGCAGCCTCATGCTGAGAAATCTGAATAGCCTGATCCGCAAGCTGTTTGGCCTGATCCGAAACCACCAATCGAAGTCGGATATTGGCGCTCCCAATCTCCTCTCCGGCCTTAACCAGCCAGGCATGATGCCCCATCAGCTTCTTGGTCTCCTCCGCCACCCGATCAATATTAGCCTTGGCCTCATCTCCCATAGTGACTATACGAGTAGTGAGCAAATCGAGATCTAAGGACTTGGCTTCATCAAGTACTCGTACCATGGGGTTACGGGGGAGAAGGTGTTCACCAGTGACTTCGTCAAAAATAATATCATGAGAGCTTGGATCCAGATCAGGATGACCCGCAAATGGATTACGAGCCAAGTCGGGACGGTCGATGTGAATAACAGAAGGGTTTCCAGACGGGTGCGGAGAAGGTGCAAACTCGCTACCCTCCTCAGTGATATCATGAAGAGGCTGAGCCGGAAGCTGAGGACCAGGCAAAGGTTCGGATAAAGGATGACTCCTCTTCCTCTGCTGAATACCTTCTTCGATGACCCCAAGAAGAGGACGGTAGCCGACTACATCCCCGGAGCGTTGGGTCGAGGGCTTCGGCTTAGCAGAAGTTTTGGAAAGCTTATATTGCTCAAGCCTGTGTCGAAGGTCTGAGGCTTTGGACGTCTTGCCTGCTCCTGATATAAAGAACTAGTGTCACGAACTTACATCACTATATGATTCGAGAAACGCGGTAAATTACAAGTTAAAAAAGGAAAAGAAACGCAGCTGTGGTTGTACAAACCCTGGGGAGGAGTGGGATACTGCAATAAGTCCTGGATTTCGTTCCAGGACGGGAGCGGGTCATAAAATATTCCTAAGTCCCTATCATTAATGAAGCATGCAGGAGTCAAGAGTTCACCTTGAGTCGTCGGAGCCACCTTGGCTGGAATGGTCGGAGAAGACTCACTTGCACCAGTCCCGGCTTTGTCCGCCTTCCCGGTCTTCTCTACCAAAGCCGGATCTTCATCCAACCCCTCAAAAGCCTGGTGGAACGCATCATCCGTCCACTCCTGAATCTCGCCCGCTTGCCCAGGAAGTAGGGCCCCGATACCATCGCCACCTTTGTCACCATCCCGACCATCTCCACCCTCGCCTCTTTCCTCCTCTATGTCTTCCTCCTCCCGGGTAAGTGGACAATTGCTGGGGGAGGGACCGTCCGACTTCTTGAGTTTCTTACCTCCGACAGCTGGAGGTTTTGTGAAAGGTTTCCTCTTACTACTCTCCACCGAAACACCTTCTTTGGTCTGAGCAGCCGCCCTCTCCTCCGCCGTCTCCCTCAGCTTAACTACTGACTGCTGCGGGAGGATTAAGTTATATTCCAGAAGAATCGCATTTCTGATCAAGAAGGCAGATGATCTATATTTCCCAAGAATAGCTTCTACCTCAGCCGCCGTCTGAACCAGGTGGTCAGTCTCCACAACCGGAAAGCCACCTGTCGCTAGCAAAAATGAGAAAGTATGAGAAGAAGCATCGCAATCGGAATAGAAATTATAAGTAAAAGCATCAACTTACATCCAGAAGTAAAACGCCGGATTAAAACGGAGTCGTCCCTAACAAAGAACCACTCTTTCTTGAACATGCTGAATTTAGAGTACAGATCCAAGACCGGTTTGAAGGTCACGGCTGACTCCAAGCTAATGTATGGGGACCCCTTCTTATAGCCCCTCAAATTATACAAGTACCGGATCTCCCGGTTGGAAGGAGCACGACCATACTTCCTTTGGAAAATAATGAAGAGGCTCACCAGGATAGCATAGGAGTTGGGTTGAAGCTGGAATGGGGCCACCTTGAGATATGTAAGGAAGCTGACTACCCAAGCATTAAGAGGCGGAATGGCACCACACATGCAGTGGTATCTGCTGTACGCAAAGTACCCCTCAGGGGGGTCGTATGGCATAACGTCTCTCCCTGGCAACAGCATTCACGCCCTATCAATTCCAAAAGAACGAGAGATGGCATCTAGCTGCTCCTCCTTGAGGGAACTAGGAAAACAGTCGGGCGGGGAGTTCAGAATTTCCTGAGGGCCGTACCCGTCCACTAATGATCTCGGGGTTGGTCCGTGACGTTCGGGATTCGGCTGAGCTGGGGGCACGGCAGAGGAACCTCCTTCACCCCCGGATTTCTTCTTGTCTGATCGAGTTTCTACTTTGCGAGACATTATCTACAACACCGGAAAAACATGCTGTTAGAGCGAAGGATGTAAAAAAAAAGGTAAGTATATAACATGGAATTCCACTCATGAAATCAGAAGGCTCAAACTCCCGTTGTCATTCAATAAAGTAAATGCAAGATTCTCAAGGCCATTCGGTAGTTCTCATATCCATTCGGCATTCCCAGTTCCACCCGTCGATACAGATATACAACTACCAACATGGTAAGGATCTCACCTGATTCAGTGAAAATAGGGAAGTTGATTCGGCTGCCCCTCTGGTTCGGCTACCAAGTTGGTTCGGATACCACTCTGATTCGGCAACCAAGTTGGTTCGGCTACCCCTCTGATTCGGCAACCAAATTGGTTCGGCTACCCATCTGATTCGGCTACCAAGTTGGTTCGGCTACCACGTTCAATTCAGCTACAAGGTTTGATCCGGCAAGAGCAGATGTTAGTTCGGTAGGTAGGAATAGCAAAGGCGTACGGCCCCTACTTATAGACAAAAGGACGCGACCGGATCATCTGGTTCGGCATCCAAGAGCCCAATGGAAATGTCAAACAAAGCACGCCATATTCGAGAATATGCCCCACTTTGGGGGGCAAATGTTGGGCGTGTTCTCACCCAGAAGACCTCGAGACCAGGAAGCGTGATCCATTCGGCAGACCCCATTCGGCAGACTTCCTTCGAAGCCATTCGGCAGACTCCATTCGGCAGACCTCCTTCGAAGCCATTCGGCAGACCTCCTTCGAAGCCATTCGGCAGACCTCATTCGGCAAAACTTTCCTAACACCACGACCGGACCAACTGCCACCGGACCAACCTCACCTTCCCACCACCGGTCCAAGCAACTACCGGTCCACTCTACACTCCAACCACTTCCGAACCAAGCGATGCCGAACCAAGTCATACCAGGCCAGATCACATCAGCCCAGGCCCATCAGCAACTATACATATCCTGGACCCCTACCCCCAGCCTCACTCTATAAATAGAGGGGCAGGGGTACAGCAATGGGGACAGTTTTTTGAGAGCTCAAGCACGGAGAGAACTTAAAAACAACTTTCTTTTACTTGTATCAAAGCTTTGTACTTGTAATCAAAACAAGAGAAGAGAAATAACATATAAAGTGGACGTAGGCATATTCTGGCTGAACCACTATAAATCTGCGTGTCTTTTTACAGTTTAGCCCCTGCTTTTCATATATTTGCATAAATCACCCAAATCACAAAGAACAACATAAGATCTACTAAATCATACAACTTTGAGGTGTTTGTCCATTTTTTGTGCAAACATTCACAGTGTTTGCAATCGTCGTATTACTTTCATATCGGATCGATTGAAAGGAATTCCGAAGGATTTATAGGAGAAATGGCGAGAACCACACAAACATAGTCTGTGCACGACATCTTAAAGCTAATTTTCAAACAGCGGGTTTTAGGGATAAACGACTTACAGCTTTGTTTTATTCAGCTGCATGTGCTTTAGAAGTAGTTGAGTACAACAAAATCAGAGAAGAAATTAAAGCTACAAATCCACGGGCTCATGAATGGATTGAAAGAAGTTTAGGGAATTTTGAAGAAAATTGGGCCCTATGCAAAGACGATGGAGGACGCTTTCATGTTATGACCACTAATGCATCAGAACATTTAATGGTGTACTAAAAGGTGCTTGATCATTACCTATAAAGGCGTTGGTTGCACAAACCTTCTTTCGAACGGTTGAATATTTCTATAAGAGACGAGAGACCGCGGATGCTATCACAACATGTTTGACTCCAAAATGGGAAGCTAAAATAGCAGATCGGGCTATTGAAGCACGTCGTTGTAGACTAGTTTAATTTAGTCGAACGGAATGGCAAGTGATTCATTGCTACAGCGATGAATTTAAAGTGTTAATTGATGGTCCTAACTGCTCATGTACATGCAACATTCCCCTACTGCAAAAATTACCCTGTGCCCATGTAACGGTGGCTTGTTCGACACACGATTACGGTGCTAATAGAGCACATCATTAGTTCGCATCAGAGTGGTACTCTGTTCAAAGTTACAAAGCTTCATATCAGCTAGAGTTTCATCCCGTGCGTGATAAGAGATACTGGAGACCATACACCGGTCCACATATATTGCCTCAACCTACAAGAAGACAACCTGGGCGACCTAAATCATGAGGATAAAAAATGTTATGGACGAGCATCAAACACCTAAAACAAACAGGTGCAGCAAATGTGGATCGCAGGGCCATAATAGAAAGCGATGTACTTTAGCGACCTAAAGTTCCATTATCAAATGTATGACTGTGTAACGAATTAAGATTTCTGTGTATTCAACTTTAAACAAATATAAATTCTATGTATCAAACTAACTAGTTATGTATCAGACTTAAATGAACTTCACAATTGTTAGGTTTGAAATATGATATCAATGAAAGTTATTAGATTTGAAAGTATATATCTACGCAGTTGTTAGATTTGATAAACTCTCTGCCTACTGTCTTGTTTGTGTGCAGGGTTTTTGCAAAGGCGCATTTTGAAAATGCGCCTTTGGGCGCATTTGAAAAGTCGCCTATTGGTGCATTTTGAAAATTCACCCGAAGGCGCATTTTCAAAATGCGCCAACGTCTACCTGGCAAAAACAGGTCTATGTTTGTAATTATTTTCAAAAGTGGGTTATTTCTGTTATTGTTTACAAAAATGAGCCTAGGTTAGCAAATATCCCTTTTGGAATTGAATTTTGACTGTGAAGTAAAAAAAATATGGGCCAAAGTTTTTCTTTTGGAGGAGATAACGTGGTGGTCACGTGATTTTAAAAGGGGAGTGTAACAACCCTGAGATTGCAATTACCGAATAATAATTTAAAATTATGATTTTTAAGTTGAAAAGGGAGCTAAACAAAAATTTGGGAATTTAAATTTGCAATTGGTTTGCAAATTAAAGTATTTTGGGTTTAAAATGGGGAAATTAATATTTTTGGAATTTAATATTTAAAAGGGGAATTTTTAAATGTGATAATGGGTTTAATTGGCTAATGAGACAATTATATGGTTTTGATTAAAACTAGGTTGCCACTTAGGATTTTGTTCACATGATAACCTTAGAAATTAAACTAAGTCCTAATGGGTTTTAAAACCTCCTAACATGACCCATTAGCCTACCCACTTCTATATAATATCTCAAACCCCTTCCATAAACCCTAACCCTCCTCTTCATAATTCCTAAACCTAGATCTAAACATAATTAATGGCCTCCCTTTGGTAGAAGACCCATCTCCTTCTCTACATATCTAAACTAGTTTGATCTTAACAAAAGGTAATGCAATCTCCCCTATTCTCTAATCCTTCTTAATCCCTATTTACCTCTACCATCTTGTGTAATCTTTGTATTGTTTTTTTTATTTTGGGTCCTTGAAGTCTCTAGATCTTTTGCTTGGGGTTGAGGATTTTGGCTTGCTTGATATTGTGCACACAAACCATTTGATCATTTGCTTCTTTGAGGTAATTACTATCTATTAGTGATTATTGCTAGTTAATTTTGGTGAAAATTTGATGCCAAAACTTGAAAAAAAACCCCTAAATCACTAAAATCAGCAATTTGTGCTGGTTGGAAATGTGCTGGCTGAAAATAGGCTGAAAACAGGGGCCTGAGAACCCAAAACAGGCCTGGGTTGCACCCAGGCACAGTAGGCTAGCCCAGTTGGGCTAGCCAGGAGCAGGCCAGCCCGTAGGGGGTTGGCGCGTGACACAGCCCCCTCCAGCCCGCTTGGGCTGGGGATGGCTAGCGCGGGCCGAAGCCCGCTCCCATGTTCCCCAGCCCGGGCGGGCTGGGGACTTAAGATAAATCCCCAGCCGCTTGGGCTGGGGAGGGAAATAATTTCCCCAGCCCGCCTGGGCTGGGGAATTATGGACGCGGGCCGAAGCCCGCGTCCCATTCCCCAGCCCAGGCGGGCTGGGGTGGGATAAAAAATCTCCCCAGCCCAAGCGGGCTGGGGCAGGCTGACGCGGGCCGGGGCCCGCGTCCAAAAAAAAATCCTGTTTCCAGATTTCTTTTACCTCCACTTCGCGATGCCACCATGATCGCATCCGAAGTCGGAATTCGACATTTTCGGGCTCGTTGGAAAGGTGGAGTTTTGAACTCCATCTCTGGAAAGTTTGGGCAACATCGGAGTTTGTTTGGTACTTCGAATTTCTTGTCGAAGTTGAACTCTGGTCGCTGTTGGTAAACAGTATGAATCTTTTTCTGGGTCCAACTTTGAGATGTTGCTGCCACTTCGTCTCAACTCAGAATCCAGAAATTGTTTTTGCATCTTAAAGTAGGGATGTTGGACTACATGCCTGCAAATTTTCATGACATTTGGACACAGTTTGCTGGTCCAAATAAATTGCCGAACTTGGGTTCGCAGCTGTTTTTTTGAATGTTTACAAACACTTAGAATATATTTCAGTGATTTTCTGGTTTTATTGATTTCTTTGAGATTTGTCTCTAGATTTTGTACACGGGTTTTATGAATTATTTTCAAAAGATTTTTCACTCCTAAATGGCTTTCGAAATTATTATATAATATTATTTTTAATTATTAAATTAATTACTCCATAATAGGAGAGTTTTCAAAAGCCGTTTTAAAGTGATTTCAAAATCAATTATAAATCCATTTCGCACCATTATTTTCTATAATAAAAACCTCACACTCACTTTTTAGCACGTCGAGCGAAGTGGAAAGGTGCTTAAACGGTTAGGAAATCTCCGGCCTATGGAACCGTGTGTATTTTCTTTCCGGTTAATCCTCGACCTATTCGATTGATCGTTTTGACCTTTGGGTCTAGTTTACCGATGATACGAGGTGGACTTTTTATGGTTTGGAGTGTGAGCTTGCTATTGGTTAGTAAACCGTTTAGTGCGAACGTGGGGTATGGGACTCATTGTTAACACTTTACGGGTTCCTCTCCAAGAAGTTTGTGAAACATTAGCCTCTAGGCGGCCAGTACTGGACCTCTGGGTCACCATGCCTCTGGGCAACCGTCTCTGGACACCTGCTCTTTGGAGAAGTTTATTTTTTCGGCATGCGCCTCTGGGTATTTATCCTTCTGGGAAGGATCTTGCCGTCTCGCGCGTTCCGCATCTGTGCGAGTGATCGATCACAACTCTACAGTACTTGGCAATAACGACTCCGGTCGGTGCACGTGCTATACTTGTATTATCTGATGATTTTTTATATTCATTCGAGTACCGCCATTCGGTGTTGGTTCTATGGAACCATACGATGTAAGTGCGATTACCTTGTGGATTCACAGTGTCTCTGGACACTGCTTTTCAGTGTTTGATTTCATTGACTTTTCAGTATATCCCCATTGCTCTTTGGAGCATCGATCTTTGCTTGGTCATTGATTACAGACTCTGGTCACTCTTGGGATTATTGCCTATGGGCAACTTTTTATAGCTTTGGCTACGCCGATGATATGAGGCGATTTTATTTATTCATCACTTTGGTGCTGATATTCTCTTTGGAGATTTTTACTGTTGATTGATGATTAGGGACCGTCATTATATTCATGTGGTCCAAAATACTCTTCTCTTAGGAAAAGTACTGTTTTATTTATGTACTGCATTATTATATATCTCAGTTATTACTGATTGTTTAGCTAGCCTGACCCGAGTGTTTTCGCTCGGGTCAGACCGAGTTGTTTCAGGTTAGGTCTCTGGACTTAGCTTCTGTGCTTTCGCTTGGACATTATCTGTTATGCTGATAGATAGCGCTTTTATTTGTCCACTATTTTGCTACTCTGTTATTATTCAGACTTTGATATGTACATATTTTTGACTCACATGTGTGAGCAGTGGCTTTGTACCCACTTATGATATTTGGATCTGTATTGACGATGTATTATCCTGGGATTTTATATCTGTTATGTGATTCTGTTCTGTGATGTTTTATCATTTATTATTATTATGCTTTATCCTGATAGATCTTTAGCCATTTGTAATTTCATTATAAGTATTTACCGAATATGTCGAACCACTTGAGAAAAATATATAGATACCATCCTTTCGACGTATTCAGTAGATAGTTATAGCTTGATTACAAATGGTCCTTCCACTATACTCTATTCTCCGCTTTAACAGACAGTATTACTCCCGTAATACTCTTTGTTACAGTGGGTCTCAGAGTGGGGCGTTACAGTTTGGTATCAGAGCCTGGTTTCAGGAATAAGCATAATAAACACAGAACAGATACACTTAGTACAATACATTTTAATTAGATCCGAATTAAATCAAATCCCTTCCTTATGTTTATTGATAGATAAGTTAGGAATATGTATAGGAATCCGTTATATTCTGTAGTATTCCTTAATTAATTATCTATCATTGAATCATGTCTAACTCTAATTCCCGTTTGACTTTCAGTATGTCTGGAAGGGGAAGAGGGAGAACCACACGTTAGACCAGTGCTGCTGTGCAGTCCAGCAACACTCATCCAGAGGGCATGTTCATGACCACCGACCAGATCATGGAGCTGGTTCGGAATTCTCAGTCTCATTCTCAGTCTCCAGCCCCAGTTGCTGATGCTCCATGCAAGTCTGCTTTTGCGCGTCTCTGCAGTGATTTTACCCATCTCGGAGGGAAGCCGTTCAGTGGCTCCGAGAATGTCTTAGAGGTCCAGGCTTGGATTCGGATATGCAAGCGCATTTTCACTCGTATGGATATCCCGGATCATGACCATGTTCTTTTTGCTTCCAGTCAGCTTCAGAGTCATGCCCTGGATTGGTACGAACTCCTTATTACCGAGATCGATGAGACCACACTTACTTGGGCTCAGTTTCGTGAGAGATTTGAGCTCAAATTCATCCCAGAATCAGAGAAGAACTCCCTTGCTCGCCGCTTTCTTGATCTCAAGCAGGGGAAGTTCTCCGTATCCGATTATGTCTCTTCCTTCGAGGCCCTGTCCAAGTACGGCCTTGAGTTTATTGCTACTCCTTATAAGAGGAACCTCAAATTTGTTGAGGGCTTGAAGAAATATCTGAAGAGGCAGCTTATGCTACAGCTTGAGCTCTCATTCGAGAAGCTAGTCGATGCAGCTCTACATCTTGAGTCTGTCGAGATGGAGCATAGTGATGATGGTGGGGTGGGTTCCACAAACCCCACCAAGAAGAGGTTTCCTCTTGTCAAGTCTGGCTCTTCTTTTCAGCACAAGAAGAAGAAGACTGGCAGTTCCACCGTTCAAATTCAGCCTCAGACTCATCCTCGGTCCCAGACTCCTGCTCAGCCTAGTGGGACACGTCCTCCGAAGAAATGCTTCAACTGTGGCTCTCCAGATCACTTTATTCGAGAGTGTCCCAAACCTCTCTTCTGCACCTTCTGCAAGAAGGAGGGACACCGGATCTCCACTTGTCCTATTGCTCCAGCTAGTGCCAAGCCTGGCAGGCTTAATGCTGCCAAGGCTCCTACCACTTCTGCTCAGCCTAAAGGTACACATCCTTCCGTTCTTGAAGGCTCTATTTTATTTCACGGTAGATCTATTAGAGTTCTTTTTGATACGGTTGCCTCTCACTCATTCGTATCAAAGGAGCTAGTAGATGCTTTATCCTTAGATGTTACTTGTCTGGTTTCTTCACTAAGGATTGTGAATCCCATTGGTGGATCCACGACCCTTAGCTTGCTCTGTGAGGATATAGATATTGATCTTTGTGGATTTTCTTTCCGTGCGAATCTGCACGTTATGGAGTATTTGGGCTTTGACATGATTCTTGGCATGGATTGGCTCACTTAGTACGACGCCAAAATCATTTGTTCGGAGCGGATATTATTTCTTCGTCATCCTGACTCGTCCGCTCCGTTAGCTATTGCTCTTCAGGATGTTGGGATTTCTGATATTACTTTATTTGCTCTTGATTCACGAGATGAGGATGTGGACATATCTCGTATTCCTGTTGTTCGGGATTTCCCCGATATATTCGAGCCAGTATCAGGCCTGCCGCCAAAGCGGGCCATTGAGTTCCGCATCGATCTCATTCTAGGCTTCCATCCAGTTGGGCGTCCTCCCACGAGGATGTCTACAAAAGAGAATGAGGAACTCAGGAAGCAGTTAGTGGAGCTTGAGGCGAAGCAGTTCATTCGGTCCAGTTCTTCTCCATGGGGTGCTGCTGTGGTCTTCGTTAAGAAGCCCGATGGCTCTCTTAGGCTTTGCATTGACTATCGCAAGCTTAATGATTTGACCATCAGAAATCGTTATCCATTGCCACAGATAGACGATATGTTTGATCAGTTGAGCGGTGCAAAGGTCTTCTCTCAGCTCGACCTTGCCACCGGATTCCATCAGCTACGAGTCGCCGAAGACAGCATTCCTCTTACAGCATTTCGCACTTGTTATGGTTCTTTTGAGTGGTTGGTCATGCTGTTCGGCTTGACGAACACTCCGGCTTTCTTTGTCGATCTTATGAATCGAGTATTCCGGGAATACATTGATAGATTCGTTCTGGTTTTCATCGACGATATTCTTATTTATTCTAGATCCGAGGCAGAGCATGCTCATCATTTGCGGATTGTCTTGGATACTCTTCGTCAGCATCAGCTTAAGGCCAAGCTCTCCAAGTGCCATTTTTGGGAGAGCAAGGTCAAGTTCTTGGGCCATATTGTATCATCTGAGGGTATTTCTGTCGATCCTGCCAAGATCGAAGCTATTTAGAATTGAAAGCAGCCCGAGAACGTTCATGATATTCGCAGCTTCCTTGGGCTGGCGGGTTATTACCGTCGGTTTATCAAGGATTTCTCTCGAGTTGCACTTCCCCTCACGATTCTGACTCGTAAGGGGGTTCGTTTTATTTGGTCTGATAAGTGTGAAGCTTCCTTTCAGCGACTGAAGGAACTTCTCACCCATGCTCCTATTCTTGTGGTTCCTGAGAGTAACCAGGATCTTGTTGTTTACACCGACGCTTGTGGTAGCGGCCTCGGTGCTGTGCTTATGCAGAAGGATCGGGTAGTTGCTTACGCTTCTAGGCAGCTATGTCCGAATGAGGTTCGCTATCCTACTCATGATCTTGAGTTAGCTGCTATCGTCTTTGCCTTGAAGACGTGGCGTCATTATCTATTAGGCGAACGCTTCACTCTTTACACCGATCACAAGTCTCTGAAGTATTTATTCAGTCAGAAGGATCTCAATATGAGGCACCAACGATGGCTCGAGTTTCTCGTCTCATATGACTTAGATATTCAGTATACCCCTGGCAAGGGTAATCGTGTGGCTGATGCACTCAGTCGCAAACACTCGGCAGTAGTTTCTATGATGATAGCCGAGTGGGATATTCTTGAGACTCTTTCTATGTGTGATATTCGAGATTGAGCTCCGTCTTCTGATCCTCAGATCTTGTTATTCAGCTTGGAAGCTCGACCTATTCTATTGGATCGAATTGCCCATGCTCAGCGGCAGGATCTAGACTTGTTGCGATATATTCATCTCCTTGAGTCGGGATCCAGTGATGAGACATTGTTGGATTATTCTATTGATTCTCATCGGTGTCTTCGCAGGAAGAACCGTATTTTGGTACCATCTGATTTATCACTTAGGCATGACATTCTAGACGAGTGTCATCGCACTAAGTACACCATCCATCCCGGTTCGAGCAAGATGTATGCCGATATGTGTCGGGTATATTATTGGGAAGGCATGAAGAGTGATGTTGCAAGTTATGTAAGCCGTTGCATGACTTGTCAACAGATCAAAGCTGAGCACCAGCGTCCATCCGGTCTTCTTCAGCCGCTAGAGATTCCATTGTGGAAATGGGATCAGATATCCATGGATTTTATTGACGGTCTGCCTCGATCGAGGTCAGGCCATACTTCTATTTGGGTCATCGTCGATCGCTTGACCAAATCAGCTCATTTCATTCCTATTAAGTCCACTCGGACTGCTCCTCAGCTTGCCAAGTTTTATGTGAAGGAAGTCATTCGACTTCATGGCATTCCTAGCTCTATCGTCTGTGATCGAGACACTATCTTTACTAGTCACTTCTGGAAGTGCCTACAATCAGCTTTGGGCTCAAAGCTGAATCTCTCGACTGCTTATCATCCTCAGACCGACGGTCAGACGGAGAGGGTGAATCGTGTTTTGGAGGATCTTTTGCGCTGTTGTATTCTGGATTTCGGAGGTAGTTGGGAGGATCACTTACCGCTTGTAGAGTTCTCCTACAACAACAGCTTTCAGTCTAGTATCGGCATGGCACCTTTCGAGGCTCTCTACGGAAGGCCATGTCGCTCTCCTGCTTGTTGGTTAGAATCTGGCGAGAAGCTCCTTCTTGGTCCAGATTCAGTTCGGGAATCTTCTGAGAAGATTATTCTTATCCGTCAGAGAATGAAAGAGGCACAGGACCGCCAGAAATCCTACGCGGACAACCGTAGGAAGCCTCTTGAGTTCTCCATTGGTGATCATGTCTTTATTCGGATATCTCCCATGAAGGGGGTTGTGCGTTTCAGCTCTACAGGGAAGTTGGCTCCACGCTATGTCGGACCATTTCCTATTACGGAACGCATCGGCCCCGTTGCTTATCGTGTGGCTCTACCTGCTCATTTCTCTGGAATACATGATGTGTTCCATGTTTCTCAGCTTCGCAAGTGTGTGCGCGACCCTGGTTCTATTATCGAGCCTCATATCGTGCCTGATTTGGAGATCTCACCCGATCTATCTATAGAGCAGCAACCTCTTCGTGTGCTTGATTCGGAGATCAGACGTCTTCGAAACAAAGAGGTTCCGCTTGTGAAGATTCAATGGTCGTCTAATCCTAAGGATTGCACTTGGGAGACCAGAGAATTTATCGAGCGTACTTATCCTGGTTTTCTTCCATCTTCCAGCACGGGTGAGCATCTATATTTTATCCTCTGTATTTCTTTGTGGATTAGATGTTATAGACGACTTCTATATTTTAAGGAAATTGCGGGGAAGCAATTTTCTTAAGGGAGGGAGTCTGTAACAACCCTGAGATTGCAATTACCGAATAATAAATTAAAATTATGATTTTTAAGTTGAAAAGGGAGCTAAACAAAAATTTGGGAATTTAAATTTGCAATTGGTTTGCAAATTAAAGTATTTTGGGTTTAAAATGGGGAAATTAATATTTTTGGAATTTAATATTTAAAAGGGGAATTTTTAAATGTGATAATGGGTTTAATTGGCTAATGAGACAATTATATGGTTTTGATTAAAACTAGGTTGCCACTTAGGATTTTGTTCACATGATAACCTTAGAAATTAAACTAAGTCCTAATGTGTTTTAAAACCTCCTAACATGACCCATTAGCCTACCCACTTCTATATAATATCTCAAACCCCTTCCATAAACCCTAACCCTCCTCTTCATAATTCCTAAACCTAGATCTAAACATAATTAATGGCCTCCCTTTGGTAGAAGACCCATCTCCTTCTCTACATATCTAAACTAGTTTGATCTTAACAAAAGGTAATGCAATCTCCCCTATTCTCTAATCCTTCTTAATCCTTATTTACCTCTACCATCTTGTGTAATCTTTGTATTGTTTTTTTTTATTTTGGGTCCTTGAAGTCTCTTGATCTTTTGCTTGGGGTTGAGGATTTTGGCCTGCTTGATATTGTGCACACAAACCATTTGATCATTTGCTTCTTTGAGGTAATTACTATCTATTAGTGATTATTGCTAGTTAATTTTGGTGAAAATTTGATGCCAAAACTTGAAAAAAACACCCCTAAATCACTAAAATCAGCAATTTGTGCTGGCTGGATGTAACAGCCCTATATTTTACAAATATTTTTAAATTGATTTTTCCAGATTCAAAAGTTTTATTTATGAAAAATAATAAATTTTGTTATTTTAAATATAAACTTTGAGTTTGATGTGGATTAGAATTCCAAATATGACTAAATTTAATATTTGCAGAAAATGTGAGTTTTGGCCAATAGTCAAACTTTGACTTTTAAATTTAAATTTTAAAGTTTGGAAATTTGAATTTTTTTTCTTTTATTATGAAAGTAAATAAAATTTCAAGAACACTGCTTTTCGTTTCGTTGAAATCCGAATAATATTGTGAAAGTTATGCTTTTTACAAAATTTGATGTAAATTGTTTTATTTAACAATATTGTTTATTTTAAATTATATAAATAATCTTTTTAATTGTCATATATTATTCTAAATTGTATTATATGTTATGTTACATATATTTTTACCTTTTAAATATTTTTAAAGTGATGTTTGAATTTTTCCAAAGCTCATTGAATTTATTTTCTATTTTTAAAAGGTTAGTTTCCATTTTTCTATTATTTTCTTCATTTAAATTATATTTAATTAAAATTTATTTATTCATTTTTATGTATGCATTTTTTTTATGTTTTTATCTTTATTTATAAATATTTTTCATGTACATACAATTTTCCCAAAAGTTCATTTCATTTATTTTCAAATTTTCAAGCCTAATTTACATTTTTTTTGTTATTTTCTTAATTTAATTATATTTAATTAATATTTATTTATTTATTTCCTTTCTTACTTTATTTTGTTCAGTTTTATATTTTATTTACTGAAATATATATGGTTTATTTTAATTTAAAGGAAATAGAAATATAAAGAGTCAAACCTTTTCACATTACTTGTGACTTTCCATTTACTTTGACCTTTCACTTGCTTTGCCCTTTCATTTTTTTTGAGTAGCCGTCCATTTTTTTTTGCATTGCCTTGAATTCTTCCTCAAATTCACGTGAAATATGTTTCTCATCTTCTCCTAAAAACTCACGGCATGAGAAAAATAAAATATAAAAACAATGGCTTCCTTTATCTCTTCTCTTCTTCACAATTTCAATGATTTTGCTTCCCTCTTTGCAAAGCTTTGCTTGGCCCACTCTCCACCATCTTCACCGACCATCACCTCCTCCATCTACAGCTGCAACATTAGCCTCTCCTCTGTCCATTTCAGGCCATGGCATTCCAAAGACGGAAATACCACAAAAATTTGCAAAAAAACTCCACAAACATGCCTAGTCTGGCCATAAACTCCATTATCTCCTCCATATCTTGCTTTGGCCGCCACCAACTCCACCTCCACCACCAATAGACGACCTGAAACCCACTACCACACCTGTACCTAACCCCCTACAGATCTGGCCGTGCCTATGGTTGCCTTGGCCGTGGCCTTTGGTTGCATGAAATCATGTTTGTTTGCCCTATAGTTGTAGTTCCATGCACACATACCTTTGCATCATCTTTTCCTATGTATGGACGACTTGTTGAACCCAAACCTGATCCAAACCTGATCCAAAACCCTTCCATTACAGTGCTTTTACAGCCCATTGCTGAAGCATATGAGGTAGAAAGCAAGTGCAAGCATTTCTATTTGATTCTGTGCAGTCTATTCTAGTGTAGTTTTGATCGTAGCTGATTTGAAACTCATCGTTGTTGTATTATTTTGTTTGACTTGTATTCTAGGAATTTGATACTTTGGCTCCTCCACTCTAATTTGAATCGTGTTATCGTGCTTGTTTGGATCTCATTTGTGCATTCGTCGTTGTGTCTCCAGCACAAAACTGTGAGTTATTCTCACCAGACAGTTTTATACTTATATTAATAGTAAATTGATCACATGTGAATCTGTAATTGCACCACCATATTATATTTGCTATGTCACTATTATATGATGTTCACACCTGCTTAAACACCTGTTATATCATATGTTACTGTTATATTATGCTGTTTTGTTATTTTCATCAGTTAATCACACTGCAAGTTCCCTTTAGATTAGAATCACTATGGGTTGAAATGATACATACCCGAACGGACTTTAGAATAGGGAAAAATCGTTATGGGCTGAAATGATAGGCCTGAATGGTTTTTATTTAATTTATTTTAACTTGGGATTGCGGGTTTGAAATGATAGAACCCGGATTTTTCTTTTTAAACTGCGGATTGAAATGATACATATTCGTATCACTTGACCTAGGCTAGAAAACTATATACAGGCCCATGGTTATTTTATAAAGTGTTTTGGATATTTTTAAGTATTTTAAAAATTATAAATTTATGGAATTTGATTTAAATAGATTTTGAAATGTTTTAAAATAAAGAAAGTATGATTTTTTTTCTATGTGTTAAAAATGTAACTAATGAATGGTTTAACTGGATTTTTGAAATATAACCTAAGTTGGAAATTTGGTTAAAATGATATTTAAGCTATATAAATAAAAATAAAAATTTAATTATATTTGTAAAATGGTAAATATGATAATTTGATTAAATTTGAATTTAAGTGATTTATTAAAGTATTATTGATTTTTCTATGAATTTAAGTGGTTAAATAAATGAATGTTTAAAAGTGATCTTCTAAAATATAACTTGACTAGGAAATGTGAAATTTGGTTTTAGTTAAAGGTTTAAGTTAATTAAATAAAATTGGAAATTTTGTTAAATTGTGAAGTGGTAATTTAAATTTGAAGTGTTAAGTCTATTTGTTGAAATGTGAAGAATTGGAACTTTTACACTTAAACTTATTAAGTAAATTGTTGAAAATTGGATTTAATTATAAGAAATTTATTGTGAAAAAAAAGATATATGTTAAATGATATGTAAATGAACATTTTAAATGTTAAAATATGATTTTTAAAATGTTTATGTGTTTTAAATTAAAGTTATTTAATTGCTGGAAATACACTAACACCTGAAATTAACTTTTAATAGCATTCAGAAATGCTATAGATTCTGTTTTGAACTAAAATTGTGTAAAAAGAGCTATTACAACATTTCTGAAATGCTGTAGTTGCTGTAGTTGAACTTGTAGGCTAATATTGAACTCAGGCCTATTATAGCATTCTCTGGAAATGCTATAATGATCTGCAGTCTATGTTGAAATCAAATTTAACCCTTGTTTTGAAATCTGAACAACCGCAGCACTTCTGAAATGCTGTCTTTTCTGTTTTGAACTATAATTCAACTAAAACCGAGTTTTAACAGCAGTTTTAAGTGCTATCTTTGCTGAATTAAAAATGTTTTCAAATATAACTTATAGCAGTTGTTTTTAAATGCTGTGAAATGCTGAAATCTTAATAATTAGGGTTTTTGACTTAGTAAACGAACTCAGAATGGTTTGAAACTTTGGAAATTGAATACTTGATTTGAAAATATAATAATTACACTTTTAAAAGGTTTAAATGAATTATTTTGATTGGAATATAAACTATTTAAAGGTGATTTGAAATGATAGTAAATGAATGATATCTTTGAATTTAAAAGGTATTTAAAGTTGAATATTTGGATTTGAACTGATATGATATTTTATTATATAAAAATGGTTTGAAAATGAAGTTTTGGAAAGATTTGATATTTTGATATATTAAAATGATTTGAAATGAAGTTTTGTAAAGATACGATATTTTGATATATTGAAATGAAGTTTTGAAAAGATATGATATTTTAAATATATTGAAATGGTTTGGAATTGATTTAATCTTTATTTTGATAAAGATTTGGATTTGAAATGATATTCTATTTTGAAGTATAAACTATTTCTAAATTATAACTACGGGTTATAATAACGATTGGTTGTTAAAGAGACCGGGATCGGATATGGACATACTCTCTGTCGATACCGAAAACCACTTTGACAACTGTGTACGCGGTGGAGTTTCCAGAATGAAGTAGGATGGTGGCGACGATCCTAAGGTATATACGTAGACCCAACTCCCGTGAGTTGGCATAAGGTGGCTAAAACAGGAGCGATTGACGGACCAATGAGGTAGCACCTCTTATCGGACACACTTCTTCGATACCATTCTATTACTTGTGATTGATTTGGTGGCCACCCTTGATTTGGGAGTGTTGTTCGAGGTGGGCGGTAGTGGCTGCTATGCGTCACCACTAGTCCGGATGCGTAATTGGTATATCTACCCTGGCATTGCCTAGTTGTGCCGTGTCACCTACCATATCGAGCTTTACTACGATTACGATTTTAAGATCCGACCGCGTTAAGGTTCTCCATCCCCTTAACGCTATTTTCTATATGATTATACTTTACTTATTTAGACACTATTATAATATCGAATATTACTACATAGTAGATAGTTTAACGGATCCTTAGAGGATGGGCGGTCTCAAGCATCTTCTAAGTTACTTGTACCCTTATTACAGTTCGCTTGAGTTGGTTTACATTATATAAGTATATATTGTCCTGACTCGAGTGTTTTGTGTTTTGCTTTACGCTCGGGTCAGCCTGAGTTATTCACAGATTTGGATTTCCACTCGCTTGGAGATTTGAATCGCTGGAGATTATCTGCTTGTCTTGTCCTATCTATTTCAGTTCTGTTGTCCTACTCAGCTTGTACTTGGTTATTTTATTGAGACTTCTGTTGTTCTCTATTTCTTTTGTTATATCTTATGTAACTCTGATATATTTATATAGTAGCTTCATGAACTACTATTTCTTTTACTTCCGCTGCATTATTTTACTCTGTGTCTGTGATCTGTGATTATATTTATTTACTGTATATTCTGAGATTTGCCAAATTTTATTTACAACGCGGTATTTTGAGCAATTCAACTCCGGCATGAGTGTCTGCCTATACACTTATAATGGATGCGAATGGTTGAAAATATCGGGTCGTTACAGTTGGTATCAGAGCTTTGGCTTTGAGGCAAAACTCAGCATATGGAGTAGATTTATTTACAGAATCACTTTCGTTCGAGTTTGAATCTTTTCCTCTTGATTCGAATTTCCTATGAATTTTTGGAACGTTCCCTACGGTTTCAAAATTCATTCTTGTCCCTCACTATTCATCTTCTTTTGATTTTGGAGTATCACATAACTCCACTTCGAATGATCTTTATAGTGAATTGGCGGTCTCGCCAATATTCTAATTTTCTTGTAAATGGGTGAAAATCCTTTACAAATTGGCATTGATTCACCAGAGATTTATTTCTATCCTTGGTTCAGATGCTAATATCTTTTGTTATTCCAAATTCTATCTCTTGAGATCGGATGTAGATTTACCCTAGAAAATCCACATTTGATCTTATTCATTAAGTCACGGTTGACCCGGTTAAGGTTGCCCGCGATTTATCTAAGCTTATCCATCTTCATATTTTGATAATTAATCATCTTGTTTTGTTTCCAAAATATCTCCAAAACATTTTGAATTGTACTTGTAAATCTATGTTTTGTTTTATATATTGTGTTGTTTGAGTTGTTGATGTTGATTTGGGCTTCCGATCGATTCGTCTGATCAACGCTATCGATAGGATTTCTAAAATACTTTGACAGAACAAACTGACACAATATTATTTTAAATTTGGTTAATGAAATAAATTTTGATATAAGTAAATATTATGGAACTTAATAAATTGATTTAAATTGATTATTTGAAATGATAATACTTGATTTATCATTTATTGTTCTATAAATGAATTTATAAATAGTTGTTTATAAATTTATTTGGGAACTGAAATGAATTTAAAATAAGAAATTTAATAATTTAATTTCCGATGGATTTCAAACCTTGTGTTTAAAGTTTTAAAAGGATATATTATTTAAAGTATTTCCAAGTAGAAATTTGTTTCTAAAGGATTTTTAAGTTTAAAAATTTAGTGCTCTTCTCTTTGTCGCTGGAAAATAATTTCGGTGATGACTGCAGCATCATCGACGTTCATTTTCGAGTTTCGAAGTGAAGAGACTGTTATGTAGTCTTGCTACAGCTTGGGAATTTAATTAATTTGAATTTCTAAAATATGACTTGATTTATAATATATATATAGATATATGATTTAAATTTGATTTAACATATTATGTATATATAATTACTTATCTCCAAATAGTTTGAAGATGTTCGAAGATTCAAATTCTTTAATTTTATCTTGAAGAATAATTTCAATTATAAGAAGAAAAAAATCAAAAATTTGGATAAATGATTCAAAATGGAGATAATTGAATTGGAAAGTTTTATTTGTATAACACACAATTTTATTCCAATATAACTTACCTAAATTACACAGAAGTTGAATATGAAATTGGATAATATACAATATAGAAAGGATTTTATAAATAAAATTTGAGTGGTTATAATAAATGTTATACACTTAAATTTTAGTTATAAAAGATTAACAGAGGTAAATATTGAAAAGGAATCTAAAGAGATTTTATTTAAATAACTTAATAATCAAATTTGATTTAATATGGAACCTTAAGTCTAACCTAGGAATTTTAATAAAGGTTATTTCCTGAAATGAATATGTTGTATAATAAATAATGTATCTTTGAATAGATAAAATAAAATACATTTGAATTGGACTTTTGGTAATAAAGTTTATTTAACTTGAATTCATAGTTTAATTGATGTCTAAATGAATAAATGTGTAAAGAAATTTGATTGTTATATTTGCCGTGATAAATATTTTAATTATGAAATAGATATGTCTTGAAAAATGAATAATTATGATTTAAATAGTTAAAATGTATTTTAACATCACTAAAATTTGATAGTTGAGAATTTGGTTTTCAAATGGAATTTTAAGTGTAACTTATTAAAGGAATATCTATTTATGAAATGGGTATTTTAAAATAAAGTGTTAGGTTATGTGTTAAATTAAGAGCTAACTAAAATAGTGAACTTTTAACTTAATAAATGAAGTATAGTTTGATTTGAATATTCCATTCATAAAAGTTTGTTTTAATAAGTCATAAGTTAAATGATATCCAAATGAATATTTCTGAAATTGAACTGATTTGAAATACTAATACATCTACTGTAGCATTTTATAAGTGCTACTATTTTGAAAAGATAATGTTTTGGAAATTTTTATAATTGAATGAACTTAGAAATGTTACAACTTTAAAATGAATATTATTTGACCTTGAATTAAAATGGTTTAAATGAAGATATTTTTTTTAAGGGTGTTATGATCTTCTAAGTATTATGTTTTTTTTAAAAGAATAACTTGTCCAAAGTGTTATGATTTTAGTAGTGTGATTTCCAAATGATAAACATCCCTAAATTATTATGATTTCAAAGCATTATGGTTTCAAATTTATTATCTTATTTTGTTTTTCAAACTACCTTTTGGTTGTCCTTATTTCTCTTATCTTGTTACAGAATGGGAAGGCTATTGTTTATACCAGTCCGTTTAGAAATCTTTCTGTAGTCTTTGATAATCTTTGTTACTCATCTGGATCTGAACACTGTTTTTCCATTCATAGACCATCGGTCAAGTGAAATGGGTGATTCAGACTCTAGAGGATCTTTTTCGTGTTTGTGTTCTTGATTTGATCACCTCCATCTTGTTAAACTTACCTATAACCATAGTTATCATGCGTAATTTAAATCTCCTTGTCATCTTATTTTAATCTTATTTCACTATATCTTTTTCTGTGCTTTCCCGTACCTCGTTCCTTTTCGGGGACGAAAAGTTTTGAGTGGGGGAGAGTGTAACAGCCCTATATTTTACAAATATTTTTAAATTGATTTTTCCAGATTCAAAAGTTTTATTTATGAAAAATAATAAATTTTGTTATTTTAAATATAAACTTTGAGTTTGATGTGGATTAGAATTCCAAATATGACTAAATTTAATATTTGCAGAAAATGTGAGTTTTGGCCAATAGTCAAACTTTGACTTTTAAATTTAAATTTTAAAGTTAGGAAATTTGAAATTTTTTTCTTTTATTATGAAAGTAAATAAAATTTCAAGAACACTGCTTTTCGTTTCGTTGAAATCCGAATAATATTGTGAAAGTTATGCTTTTTACAAAATTTGATGTAAATTGTTTTATTTAACAATATTGTTTATTTTAAATTATATAAATAATCTTTTTAATTGTCATATATTATTCTAAATTGTATTATATGTTATGTTACATATATTTTTACCTTTTAAATATTTTTAAAGTGATGTTTGAATTTTTCCAAAGCTCATTGAATTTATTTTCTATTTTTAAAAGGTTAGTTTCCATTTTTCTATTATTTTCTTCATTTAAATTATATTTAATTAAAATTTATTTATTCATTTTTATGTATGCATTTTTTTTATGTTTTTATCTTTATTTATAAATATTTTTCATGTACATACAATTTTCCCAAAAGTTCATTTCATTTATTTTCAAATTTTCAAGCCTAATTTACATTTTTTTTGTTATTTTCTTAATTTAATTATATTTAATTAATATTTATTTATTTATTTCCTTTCTTACTTTATTTTGTTCAGTTTTATATTTTATTTACTGAAATATATATGGTTTATTT
Organism: Allium fistulosum; assembly: GCA_030737815.1. Lineage (NCBI taxonomy): Eukaryota > Viridiplantae > Streptophyta > Magnoliopsida > Asparagales > Amaryllidaceae > Allium > Allium fistulosum. The sequence continues at coordinate 878,338,595 of CM060902.1, read as the reverse complement.
TAATTTAAAGGAAATAGAAATATAAAGAGTCAAACCTTTTCACATTACTTGTGACTTTCCATTTACTTTGACCTTTCACTTGCTTTGCCCTTTCATTTTTTTTGAGTAGCCGTCCATTTTTTTTTGCATTGCCTTGAATTCTTCCTCAAATTCACGTGAAATATGTTTCTCATCTTCTCCTAAAAACTCACGGCATGAGAAAAATAAAATATAAAAACAATGGCTTCCTTTATCTCTTCTCTTCTTCACAATTTCAATGATTTTGCTTCCCTCTTTGCAAAGCTTTGCTTGGCCCACTCTCCACCATCTTCACCGACCATCACCTCCTCCATCTACAGCTGCAACATTAGCCTCTCCTCTGTCCATTTCAGGCCATGGCATCCCAAAGACGGAAATACCACAAAAATTTGCAAAAAAACTCCACAAACATGCCTAGTCTGGCCATAAACTCCATTATCTCCTCCATATCTTGCTTTGGCCGCCACCAACTCCACCTCCACCACCAATAGACGACCTGAAACCCACTACCACACCTGTACCTAACCCCCTACAGATCTGGCCGTGCCTATGGTTGCCTTGGCCGTGGCCTTTGGTTGCATGAAATCATGTTTGTTTGCCCTATAGTTGTAGTTCCATGCACACATACCTTTGCATCATCTTTTCCTATGTATGGACGACTTGTTGAACCCAAACCTGATCCAAACCTGATCCAAAACCCTTCCATTACAGTGCTTTTACAGCCCATTGCTGAAGCATATGAGGTAGAAAGCAAGTGCAAGCATTTCTATTTGATTCTGTGCAGTCTATTCTAGTGTAGTTTTGATCGTAGCTGATTTGAAACTCATCGTTGTTGTATTATTTTGTTTGACTTGTATTCTAGGAATTTGATACTTTGGCTCCTCCACTCTAATTTGAATCGTGTTATCGTGCTTGTTTGGATCTCATTTGTGCATTCGTCGTTGTGTCTCCAGCACAAAACTGTGAGTTATTCTCACCAGACAGTTTTATACTTATATTAATAGTAAATTGATCACATGTGAATCTGTAATTGCACCACCATATTATATTTGCTATGTCACTATTATATGATGTTCACACCTGCTTAAACACCTGTTATATCATATGTTACTGTTATATTATGCTGTTTTGTTATTTTCATCAGTTAATCACACTGCAAGTTCCCTTTAGATTAGAATCACTATGGGTTGAAATGATACATACCCGAACGGACTTTAGAATAGGGAAAAATCGTTATGGGCTGAAATGATAGGCCTGAATGGTTTTTATTTAATTTATTTTAACTTGGGATTGCGGGTTTGAAATGATAGAACCCGGATTTTTCTTTTTAAACTGCGGATTGAAATGATACATATTCGTATCACTTGACCTAGGCTAGAAAACTATATACAGGCCCATGGTTATTTTATAAAGTGTTTTGGATATTTTTAAGTATTTTAAAAATTATAAATTTATGGAATTTGATTTAAATAGATTTTGAAATGTTTTAAAATAAAGAAAGTATGATTTTTTTCTATGTGTTAAAAATGTAACTAATGAATGGTTTAACTGGATTTTTGAAATATAACCTAAGTTGGAAATTTGGTTAAAATGATATTTAAGCTATATAAATAAAAATAAAAATTTAATTATATTTGTAAAATGGTAAATATGATAATTTGATTAAATTTGAATTTAAGTGATTTATTAAAGTATTATTGATTTTTCTATGAATTTAAGTGGTTAAATAAATGAATGTTTAAAAGTGATCTTCTAAAATATAACTTGACTAGGAAATGTGAAATTTGGTTTTAGTTAAAGGTTTAAGTTAATTAAATAAAATTGGAAATTTTGTTAAATTGTGAAGTGGTAATTTAAATTTGAAGTGTTAAGTCTATTTGTTGAAATGTGAAGAATTGGAACTTTTACACTTAAACTTATTAAGTAAATTGTTGAAAATTGGATTTAATTATAAGAAATTTATTGTGAAAAAAAGATATATGTTAAATGATATGTAAATGAACATTTTAAATGTTAAAATATGATTTTTAAAATGTTTATGTGTTTTAAATTAAAGTTATTTAATTGCTGGAAATACACTAACACCTGAAATTAACTTTTAATAGCATTCAGAAATGCTATAGATTCTGTTTTGAACTAAAATTGTGTAAAAAGAGCTATTACAACATTTCTGAAATGCTGTAGTTGCTGTAGTTGAACTTGTAGGCTAATATTGAACTCAGGCCTATTATAGCATTCTCTGGAAATGCTATAATGATCTGCAGTCTATGTTGAAATCAAATTTAACCCTTGTTTTGAAATCTGAACAACCGCAGCACTTCTGAAATGCTGTCTTTTCTGTTTTGAACTATAATTCAACTAAAACCGAGTTTTAACAGCAGTTTTAAGTGCTGTCTTTGTTGAATTAAAAATGTTTTCAAATATAACTTATAGCAGTTGTTTTTAAATGCTGTGAAATGCTGAAATCTTAATAATTAGGGTTTTTGACTTAGTAAACGAACTCAGAATGGTTTGAAACTTTGGAAATTGAATACTTGATTTGAAAATATAATAATTACACTTTTAAAAGGTTTAAATGAATTATTTTGATTGGAATATAAACTATTTAAAGGTGATTTGAAATGATAGTAAATGAATGATATCTTTGAATTTAAAAGGTATTTAAAGTTGAATATTTGGATTTGAACTGATATGATATTTTATTATATAAAAATGGTTTGAAAATGAAGTTTTGGAAAGATTTGATATTTTGATATATTAAAATGATTTGAAATGAAGTTTTGTAAAGATACGATATTTTGATATATTGAAATGAAGTTTTGAAAAGATATGATATTTTAAATATATTGAAATGGTTTGGAATTGATTTAATCTTTATTTTGATAAAGATTTGGATTTGAAATGATATTCTATTTTGAAGTATAAACTATTTCTAAATTATAACTACGGGTTATAATAACGATTGGTTGTTAAAGAGACCGGGATCGGATATGGACATACTCTCTGTCGATACCGAAAACCACTTTGACAACTGTGTACGCGGTGGAGTTTCCAGAATGAAGTAGGATGGTGGCGACGATCCTAAGGTATATACGTAGACCCAACTCCCGTGAGTTGGCATAAGGTGGCTAAAACAGGAGCGATTGACGGACCAATGAGGTAGCACCTCTTATCGGACACACTTCTTCGATACCATTCTATTACTTGTGATTGATTTGGTGGCCACCCTTGATTTGGGAGTGTTGTTCGAGGTGGGCGGTAGTGGCTGCTATGCGTCACCACTAGTCCGGATGCGTAATTGGTATATCTACCCTGGCATTGCCTAGTTGTGCCGTGTCACCTACCATATCGAGCTTTACTACGATTATGATTTTAAGATCCGACCGCGTTAAGGTTCTCCATCCCCTTAACGCTATTTTCTATATGATTATACTTTACTTATTTAGACACTATTATAATATCGAATATTACTACATAGTAGATAGTTTAACGGATCCTTAGAGGATGGGCGGTCCCAAGCATCTTCTAAGTTACTTGTACCCTTATTACAGTTCGCTTGAGTTGGTTTACATTATATAAGTATATATTGTCCTGACTCGAGTGTTTTGTGTTTTGCTTTACGCTCGGGTCAGCCTGAGTTATTCACAGATTTGGATTTCCACTCGCTTGGAGATTTGAATCGCTGGAGATTATCTGCTTGTCTTGTCCTATCTATTTCAGTTCTGTTGTCCTACTCAGCTTGTACTTGGTTATTTTATTGAGACTTCTGTTGTTCTCTATTTCTTTTGTTATATCTTATGTAACTCTGATATATTTATATAGTAGCTTCATGAACTACTATTTCTTTTACTTCCGCTGCATTATTTTACTCTGTGTCTGTGATCTGTGATTATATTTATTTACTGTATATTCTGAGATTTGCCAAATTTTATTTACAACGCGGTATTTTGAGCAATTCAACTCCGGCATGAGTGTCTGCCTATACACTTATAATGGATGCGAATGGTTGAAAATATCGGGTCGTTACACTGGAAATGTGCAGGCTGAAAATAGGCTGAAAACAGGGGCCTGAGAACCCAAAACAGGCCTGGGTTGCACCCAGGCACAGCAGGCTAGCCCAGTTGGGCTAGCCAGGAGCAGGCCAGCCCCTAGGGGGCTGGCGCGTGACACACACCCCCCCCCTCCAGCCCGCCTGGGCTGGGGAGGGCTGGCGCGGGCCGAAGCCCGCGCCCATGTTCCCCAGCCCGGGCGAGCTGGGGACTTAAGATAAATCCCCAACCCGCCTGGGCTGGGGAATTATGGACGCGGGCCGAAGCCCGCGTCCCATTCCCCAGCCCAAACGGGCTGGGGAGGGAAATAATTTCCCCAGCCCGCCTGGGCTGGGGAATTATGGACGCAGGCCGAAGCCCGCGTCCCATTCCCCAGCCCAGGCGGGCTGGGGTGGGAGAAAAAATCTCCCCAGCCCAAGCGGGCTGGGGCAGGCTGCCCGCGTCCAAAAAAAAAATAAATAAAAAATCCTGTTTCCAAATTTCTTTTACCTCCACTTCGCGATGCCACCATGATCGCATCCAAAGTCGGAATTCGACGTTTTCGGTCTCGTTGGAAAGGTGGAGTTTCGAACTCCATCTTTGGAAAGTTTGGGCAACATCGGAGTTCGTTTGGTACTTCGAATTTCATGTCGAAGTTGAACTCTGGTCGCTGTTGGTAAACAGTATGAATCTTTTTCTGGGTCCAACTTTGAGATGTCGCTGCCACTTCGTCTCAACTCGGAATCCAGAAATTGTTTTTGCATCTTAAAGTAGGGATGTTGGACTACATGCCTGCAAATTTTCATGACATTTGGACACAGTTTGCTGGTCCAAATAAATTGCCGAACTTGGGTTCGCAGCTGTTTTTTTGAATGTTTACAAACACTTAGAATTTTTTTCAGTGATTTTCTGGTTTTATTGATTTCTTTGAGATTTGTCTCTAGATTTTGTACACGGGTTTTATGAATTATTTTCAAAAGATTTTTCACTCCTAAATGGCTTTCGAAATTATTATATAATATTATTTTTAATTATTAAATTAATTACTCCATAATAGGAGAGTTTTCAAAAGCCGTTTTAAAGTGATTTCAAAATCAATTATAAATCCGTTTCGCACCATTATTTTCTATAATAAAAACCTCACACTCACTTTTTAGCACGTCGAGCGAAGTGGAAAGGTGCTTAAACGGTTAGGAAATCTCCGGCCTATGGAACCGTGTGTATTTTCTTTCCGGTTAATCCCCGACCTATTCGATTGATCGTTTTGACCTTTGGGTCTAGTTTACCGATGATACGAGGTGGACTTTTTATGGTTTGGAGTGTGAGCTTGCTATTGGTTAGTAAACCGTTTAGTGCGAACGTGGGGTATGGGACTCATTGTTAACACTTTACGGGTTCCTCTCCAAGAAGTTTGTGAAACATTAGCCTCTAGGCGGCCAGTACTGGACCTCTGGGTCACCATGCCTCTGGGCAACCGTCTCTGGACACTTGCTCTTTGGAGCAGTTTATCTTTTCGGCATGCGCCTCTGGGTCTTTATCCTTCTGGGAAGGATCTTGCCGTCTCGCGCGTTCCGCATCTGTGCGAGTGATCGATCACAACTCTACAGTACTTGGCAATAACGACTCCGGTCGGTGCACGTGCTATACTTGTATTATCTGATGATTTTTTATATTCATTCGAGTACCGCCATTCGGTGTTGGTTCTATGGAACCATACGATGTAAGTGCGATTACCTTGTGGATTCACAATGTCTCTGGACACTGCTTTTCAGTGTTTGATTTCATTGACTTTTCAGTATATCCCCATTGCTCTTTGGAGCATCGATCTTTGCTTGGGCATTGATTACAGACTCTGGTCACTCTTGGGATTATTGCCTATGGGCAACATTATATAGCTTTGGCTACGCCGATGATATGAGGCGATTTTATTTATTCATCACTTTGGTGCTGATATTCTCTTTGGAGATTTTTACTGTTGATTGATGATTAGGGACCGTCATTATATTCATGTGGTCCAAAATACTCTTCTCTTAGGAAAAGTACTGTTTTATTTATGTACCACATTATTATATATCTCAGTTATTACTGATTGTTTAGCTAGCCTGGCCCGAGTGTTTTCGCTCGGGTCAGACCGAGTTGTTTCAGGTTAGGTCTCTGGACTTAGCTTCTGTGCTTCCGCTTGGACATTATCTGTTATGCTGATAGATAGCGCTTTTATTTGTCCACTATTTCGCTACTCTGTTATTATTCAGACTTTGATATGTACATATTTTTGACTCACATGTGTGAGCAGTGGCTTTGTACCCACTTATGATATTTGGATCTGTATTGACGATGTATTATCCTGGGATTTTATATCTGTTATGTGATTATGTTCTGTGATGTTTTATCATTTATTATTATTATGCTTTGTCCTGATAGATCTTTAGCCATTTGTAATTTCATTATAAGTATTTACCGAATATGTCGAACCACTTGAGAAAAATATATAGATACCATCCTTTCGACGTATTCAGTAGATAGTTATAGCTTGATTACAAATGGTCGCTTCCACTATACTCTATTCTCCGCTTTAACAGACAGTATTACTCCCGTAATACTCTTTGTTACATTGGGTCTCAGAGTGGGGCGTTACAGGGAGCTTCTTTTTTAATTTGCTAGGTTTTTTTCTTGTTTTATTATTTCGTTTAGTATTTTGTTTTTTAATTTTGAACTCTAAATTCTCCAGGTTGGGCTTCGGGTTGTAGTTTAAAAATTCTGATCTTTGAGTATTGAGTTCAGACAGGGTTATTAGACATATGATTAGTATATTCAGATTAGTAGTGAGTGCGAGTTTACAAGTGTTATAAGCATCAAATATATAATTCTAGTAGTAATAATGGGCGCAACAGTAAGCACTAACGGGTTAGTGGCCAAAGCTTGATAAATCTGTGTGTTATTTACTTTTCGCATTTATGTTTCTGCATTATTCATTTGCTTATCTGCGAAATATTTTAAATACTCTATTCACCCTCCTCTAGGATATATTGCATGATTCTAACAAGTGGTATCAGAGCAGGTTGTTAGGAATAACCTAATATCATGCCTAACCCTAGTTGTAAATTTAGCGAGAGTCGATCCAGTATTAGTCCAACTATTTTTAACGGAACAGATTTTTCAAATTGGAAATTTAAGATGGAATTTTATTTAAAATATGTTAATTTTAAAATGTGGGATATCATTGAAAATGGGTGTGATATGGTAAATAAGAGTAATATTTCATTTAATGCTAAAGTTATGAATATTCTTATCTCTTTTATTAATAGAGCTGAATTTAACCATATCTCCCATTATTTGACTGCATGGCAAATTTGGAGCACTCTCGATGCAAAATATGGTGGTAAAGTCAATGATGAAAAAGAACTCTCTAAAATTGATTTAAGAGCAGAGCTGCGTTTGACGGGATTCACGAAAGACGATTCAAGAGATGGTAATGAAGATAGTAGTAATGATGATCAATAGATGATGAGATAAGTGAATTTTCATTTAAAAATTTAGTTCTTTTATACCATAAATTGACTAAAACTATTGATGATCTTAAACTAAAAAATAACTAGTTGAAAAGTGAAAAATCTAAACTGCGCTAGAGAAACGATAACTTAGAAAAGGAGTTTGAAATACTAAGAAAATTGAAAATTTTGATTGTGAAAAATGTTTGAACCACGAAAAAGGATTTTTTTCGCTTTAATGAAAATTTTCAAAAGCTTGAAAAGGAACTTTTATTTTTAATGAAAAATGAAAATGAGCTGATTTACAAAAATAACACTTTACAAAAAGAGTTGGAGATTTTTAAAATGTTTGGAAATTCCTAAATGTGAAAAACGTGAAAATTTTGAAAAAGAAAATTTGGTGAAAACGGAAATGATTATAGGGCTTGAAAATGAAATTGAAAGGGTCGAAAATCTTGAATGTGATAAATGTGTGAATTTTTAAAAGGAAATAAATGACATTAAAGAGAATTTTTCAAAACCCTTGAAAATGAAAACAAGATTTTGAAAAATAGCGAAATTGAAATTATTCGAATAAATCACGAATTGGAAAACGATATTGAAAAAATCAAGGATTTTTTAGAACTTGAATTTGAGACCACCAACTTTTTGAAAGTGAGATGCTTGAAATTAAGACGAAAAGAAAAGAGCTCAAAAATAAAATATGGTCTTAGAGAGGAACGATTCTAAAAAGAGAGAGGATGCTATTGGGCGTTGTTCTAAGCTAATAAGTGAGAATAATCTTTTAGAATTCAAAGTTAGTGAACTCGGGTTGATTATTCAAAAAAATTCCACTGGAGAAAAGTCGTTTAATATGTTATTAAGAAATCAACTATTTACAAATAACAGAAAAAGAATTGGATTTAAAAAACTGTCAGTTTATAAGCAAACGACTTGTAACACTGCTAAGGGGAGAAGTGTGCTTCCCAAATGCGCAAAGTGTGGAAAAATTGGACATAATTACAATAATTGTTAAAATAGGAACATAAATAAACAAGTAAAACAAATTTGGGTTCCTAAGTGCACATTTGTTAATGTTAATGGTTTGCCATATAAATAAATTTGGGTGCCAAAAATTCCAATTGTAAACAAATGCGGTCTTACATCTCTTTCTAGGCCACTCACTTCCTCTTCTAACATGTAGGTAAGAAGACGGGCTAAGGAGAAACTACGATGGAAGTAGATTTTGAGTAGTTTTACATATTTGATGAGCGATAGTTGAAATGTTTCTAAGCCCAGGAAAATAGGGTGGAGGTCAATGCACTTCAATCAACAATGGCGAACGCAAATGCAACTTCAAAGGTAAGCAAATATAGTAATATTGTCATATCTTGAGCTTTGTATCTTTGATTTGCAAAATTCATTCTAGAAAATAGACGGTAAATCCCATAATTCTTATGTTTTGTATCTTTCCAAATTTTGAACTGAACCCTTTGAAAAACTGCAAACAATTCAGTACATGGTTAGAAAACTGTTTCAGAACTTCTTAACACAACTGTATTAAATTGACCATAACCTGAACACTGCAACTCCAATATTTGAAATTCTTGACATTTCGAAAAGCTAACTGTTAACATTAAAACTTTCTTATTCTGAATTTTTTCTGGTTCATTTCATGGAACCCTGGAAAACAGTAATCAAGTCAGTATATTGTTTGAAAAGTGTTTCCGAGTTGTTCAAACAAGCTGTAGTATTTTGGACATAACTTTTAATCTGTTTGTCCTTTTGATTTGGACCAAATTTTATTGATTAGCTAGTTTGAATATATGAAATTTCCAAGTTTTGTGCTAATTAATATTATGGACTTAAAATTTTCAAATAATGGTTTCAAAACAGATTGATTTTCCAAACAACGATTGTTGATGTGCGATGATAATTGTTTCCATACATTTGTTTCGTGATATATTTCTACATGAGATGATTCGATATATATTTCCTTTAATGATTACTAACAAATATTTTGTTCAAGAATTTTTGGTTGGGTGTGCTTTTGTTTGACATAGATAACTTTGTTGAGAAATTCGAATGTTGGATTGAATTCGAGTGACATTGTAGAGTATGTAGAACGCTTGTTTAATGATGCTTATTATTCATGCTCGACTTGATGACGAGTCAAGAAACCGGACGTAAAACCAGTGTCTGATAAACTATTGTACACCACCATGGCACGTAGAGAGTACAAGTGGTATCGCTGTTCACCACCATTGACAGCTCATATAACAAGTGGTATATTGAAATCGTAACTTGTTCTATCTTTTCAGAACATCTGGTATGACTTCTAACTTTTGTGATTTCTTCAGTTTGATATTTTTGATAGCTCATATTCTCAAGATTGATTGATATTTCACACATTCTATTTCATCTACATATGGAGAGCTTGCATATTTTTATTTTATTTATAAAAAAAATCCAAAAACATATTCTTTTCCTTCTTAGAACTTTTTTTGAAAAATCAAAAAATATATGTTTTTCCTTTCATAGGATATTTTGTTGTTTTTCTCTCCACCTCTAATTATGGTGTGAATATTTTGAAATGAGACATGTTTGGCAAAAAATTTGATATACATTTTTGATGAGATATTACTTTTCATATGAGAGTCTTGGCTAGAAAACTCCTTGATTTGAAAATGTTGAAAATTCTTGAGATGATCTACTTTTAATGCTTGGAATGACTTTTGGAAAAAAGTTTGTGAAATAAAAAAATTTGAAATTTTGAAATGAGACTCTATTAGATGATTCTTTGATATTCTACACATGATATAATTTTGGGAGACGAATTCTAAAACTGAAAATTTTGAGCTTTGAAATGAAATCATCTGTGATGAGCCTTTTACTTTTGCTTCAATATATTAATGAGCATACCCTTAGAACATGTGCTCATCTTTACCTAAATGGCTTTAAAAGCAATTCGTTTTGTATGTTCAAGGATGGAATATAAAACCGAAAATATTTTTGAGATATTTACGGAGAATTTACTTTTGAAATCATATCACGGTCAATTGAACTTTCTTATGTGATTTTTCAAAAGTATTTATATTGATTACATAGATATTCTTTCTTTTCACTATTATTTTTGTTCTTATATAAGTTGGCTAAACTGACATATGGGAAATTTATTATTGAAAGCCTATGGAAAATAAAAAATTACATATATGATATAAAACACTCCTTGAGTCTCAACATGCCTACAAAATAGGTGTGTCGGTATTCATCAAGTAACGTCCATCCTCATCTAAGAGACCTCACGGCAATGTTAGATGGAAGGTTCTTAATCTCATCTACGATGAGTTAGGGATAAATTATTCTAATTTAAATAGTATTTTTAGTCACGTCCATTTTCATTTAAGAAACCTTACGGTAATACATGAATGAAAGTAATTTGATTTCATAATGAATAGGGTTGTCAATGAATTTTCAAAAAATCTGAAATCCGTCCGCATCCGAAAAGCGGATAAATATCAGATATCCGAAAAAATGGATGCGGATGCGGATACGAAGACATCCGCATCCGAAAATTATCGTCCAATTTTTGTCAAAATTATAGTTCATATTATGTGCATTTTGGTGCAGTGAATGATATTCATTTATTATTTTGTTAAGTTACCGGTTTATATTATATGTGCTTAATGCTTATTAACTACTTGAAACTATTTATTATCATCATATTTGTTAATTTTTAACACTTTGATAATCAATGGTTTGAAAAATATTTATGTTAAACTAAAATTTTCCTTTTTTAATTCATGATTTATTGGTCGTTAGTGGATTGGATAATTATCCGATATCCATCCGTATCCGCGGATGCGGATATCCGATATCCGAAAATGATTTCGGATACGGATGCAGATATGGCACTATCCGCATCCGAAAGCATCCGTTAACAGGCCTAATAATGAATAAGCTATTTAATTACGCAACATCTTATGGGCTATGATATTTGAACCCTTCTACATATAACTACACTTATTTTGTTACTCTCTTTCCGCTCATGGGTTATGTCTTTAATCAATATAGCTACTATGATTTATGGTTGATTTTTCATTAAATATTTAATGTCATATTTTGATCGAGGTTCATCATGCGGTATAACTTTCTCAGTATACTAATTTGATATTTATACTGTATATGAGAACAAAAGGGGGACAGTGAAGTTAAGATTTGGTGACATTATAGATTCATTGTTAATATTGAAAGAAATACTATTGTTTTAATATTTTATTCTCGAACACATATATCGCATATGTAGGGGAGCATATCAATAGGGGGAACATGTTGTGTATAACGAAACATTGTGCTATTATAATTTTTTTATGATATTGAGTACACACTCAACATGCATTACACTTCTCAAACCTTAACTGCTTGTCTGTTATCATCAAAAGGAGGAGATTGTAGAGTATATCTCTTGTTTAATGATAACAAATATAATTTTATATTGAATTTTGTTTTCAGAGTGTGTTGTAATTTAAAAATCATCAAAGCACAATTTTGTTTCTAATTATTTTTATCTGTAAAAATAAATATGTATTTATTATTATCTAAAAAGAAATATTATCAAAAATTGCAGTTAATTTCTTTTTGACATTAATAATATATGCATTATATTTAATATGTATGTTCGGTGGTGTATATTTACAGGTTTGTATAAAATACTAGTTGTAAAGAAGTTTCCTTTCGGTGCAATAAAAGAGTACATGTACACAGAAAAGCAAACAACCAAAAATCTAAAGCAGGGAATATATAAGTACGCAATTAGAGGCAGTATGTATGAAGAAAGGGAAATAAATAGAAATAAGCAAAGATTTGTGTACACAATCAAACGATATAATTTTGGAAGATACAATAGAGTTTATTTCCCATTTTATATGGATTTTATTTTCTACATAGGGAAACACACTCTCATAAATCCTCCAAAGTATCTTCTCCTATATATTTTCCATATATACACATCATCTCTTTAAGCCTATATAAACTCAAGTACTCAAAAGAAAAAAAATCATTGGATACCAATACAAGCAAAAATAAGGAACAATTTTTATCTCTCTCATTTATCACATTATCTGATCACCACAATAGTTTCAACTTTCAATAAGCATATGATCTCGCAAGATTCATAAATTCCGTCTCAGTTACAGTTTCATATATCAAGGAATTACCTCAAGTTCACAACAACAACCGGTTGCCATCTACAACTACATCGTCTCAACACTCAACAAAGCATTCAATAGAGCAGGCCATGGTATCTCGACCAAAGCACTAACTTCTGTGTTAAATCCTGCACATCGATACATCTACAGTCAATTGAGCAATCACTCTCTCAGAGGTAGCGTGACTTCATTGGAAAACTTTAGGCAAAAGTAGTGCAAGCTTCAGGCACATCATCAGCTCCAGGTAGCATCATAGATTAGACCAGCAAGCTAACCAAAGACGAGCAGCTCCAGTCGGATTGGATTCCAACAAACCAAGGTAGCATCTAGTTCATTAACAGCCAATGATCACCAAATAAAGGTAGCAATTTACGCCGGCGGCTCCACCTTCAGATCCGAGTCTCTCATCGAAGCACGGCAACGTGAATCATTGACGGTAGTCGACGGTTCTGATAGAGTTAGGGGTCTGCTCTAGGGGCAATTATGTAATTTGTTACATATATCTAACTCATTGACCAATCTTGTTCGAAATAAAGGTGTTTTCTTTCTATTATATACTTGATATAATGTGTCATATTAATTAATTAATTAATTTAAAAGTATATTTAATAGAAAACCCATAAACGGTATGTTTTGTGATAATGGTTACAAAGTGTTGTAACCGTGAGTAATTTATAACAATAAAAAATAAATATACTATTTCAAATGTTCCTAGTCAAGATTCATCGAGACTGGATATCGATGTATCCGTTGAGACTAGAGTACGTAACGCTCCTCAAATGTTGGGCAGTGTATTACTCATGACTGCTGGAGACACATAGGGGTTACATACTGATAGTTATTGGATAAATATGGAACGACTCACTTAATAGTTTTTTGTTTGTTAATATAATTAAGATCAAACAGAAATTATCAATGTGACTGGTTTACATAGTTCTCTCGACTTGAGAATACCGTGGATTTTCAATACGGAAGCTCCGCTTTGATTATAGTCAAATCAAGGCATGGTGTCCATCGAGTGACTGTAGTTGGATTGAGTGGAAGTATTGGAAGTGAAGCGCTAATCAAGAGTGGATTCGTCTCCTCAGTTATATGGGGTTAGTATCACGGTCAACTCAAGTCAACCCAAAGTCAAAGACTTTGGTCAGAGCATTTCGGTTAATAATAATTGTTATTATTGAACCAAGGACTTTTTCTTTGGATTATAGAGTTGAATCTGGATGATGTTGGAATTTGACCATTTCCAAATTCAATAAGTCCAAAGTGATATAGTTTTGACGAAGAGAATTTGTGTAAATAATTGTCATAACTTGGTAACACTTAATAAAGTGAAATTGGATTTTACGGAAGCTGTGTAAGCGATAAATTTGGAAATAATGGACCACCACCTGCTATATGACGTCTAAACGTTAACATTCAAATAGTTCGATATTAACCGCTGATCAAATTTACACCCAAAAGTCACACAACCGAAATGATGAATTCTCTTTAGACCAAACGATTTAATTAGTTTATAATTGATATAAATTAACTAAGTTATTTACTATTATGAAATTTGAATTTGATTTGATAAATAAATTGTTGCATACATTCATGATAGTTATGAATATATTGATCGATATGAGATATAGATAACAAAATAAGTTAAATATAATTGTATATATTTAAATTGGGTTAAATGGGCTCACAACCCATGATGATTAGAGAAAAATATGGCTGGTTTGGCTAGGGTTAGAAGCGGCTACAACATAGAATTTGGGTTTGGAGATGTGTGGCTAAGATCTACTGAGAAACTTATATAGTTTCCTCTCTTATCCTACCATTATAAATACTAATCCCAAAATCCTAATCACGTTCTAATTCATTCTTTTGAGCCTCCATCTCCTTCTTCATTCATGGCAGCAACTTTTCTCAAAATTAATCCCAAAGTCTCAAATCCAATTCAAGTTAAAACAAGAAGCTATTTGATAGTGAAAGGTCGTTGATTCTAGACTAGCAATTTGACGGATCAAAGAATTTTAGAGAAAGAGAATTTATTATTTCAACATGGACTTTAGAGTATCTGTTCCGAGTAATGTTTATTTATATGTTAAGCATATTGTTATGTTTTTAGATTTGTTAATCATGTAAACTTATGTATATAATCAGGTTATTGTTATTTCATTAGTTAGGTGAGATTTTTGTATGTATTGTTGTTGTCACAAAGGAGATTGGATAGGTGTATAAAATTTGAAGATCTAGTTCATGATTTACGTTTGTAATCTGATAATATTAAAATAAATTTTAGTTAAAATTATATATGTTTATACATATATATGTATTAATTTATGATTTAATATTCACATACAATTTGAATTAAAACATATGTTTTCATATTTAATGTATAATATTGATCTGAAATTTTTCAAACACTTTCTTATGTTTATTATGAATTATAAGTGCTGAAAATTATTTTTTATCATTTATATATATATATATATTATTAATATTTAATGATTATCTGATTTAATAAACTCATATAAAATAATCCATGTTTCGAAAATTCAATTTTATATCTTTTAAAATTAATTCATCATGCCAGGTGCCTTTGGTAAAGATTCAGTTTTTTTCAACTTAATTTTATATTTTTTAAAATTAAGTTAATTTCGGGCTATTATCAATTATTTAATTAAATATATTATTGTAATTGAGAAAATTCCAAAAAAGATTCCTAAGCCCTCAAACGTGTTTCTAATTTTCTACAAATATAAAACTTGAATTTTTTTCCATATAAATATTTTATATTAATTTATCATGGCCAAAACTATTTAATTCGGTATAATATATATGTATATGGATATTTAAATCATTGTAACTTCAGACCTGATATGTTTCTAGCTATTAAGTTATAAAAAAAATATTTATTTTATTATATTTATCTATATACATATATCTTTATTGTTATTTATGGTACAATATACATTTATATAAATAAATACATACATTTTGTAATATTTTAATGATAAAACAAATTTTATACGTACATAAATACACACACACACATAAATAATCATTTGAATTTTATAAATATATGTTCATGAACATATTTAACAACATACAAAACATACAAAATGAGCTAATGTGTTTGTTGAGATGTAAATCCCAACATCTATACACGGGCATGTTTTACCCAGCACGGAATACTATGTCACACATGCACACAAATATATATGTACATATGTATATGATATGTATACATACATATATATATATATGTATGTATGTATATGTATACTTATATAACTAAAACCAAAATTAAATAAATCTCTAACTACAATTTGTAAATTTAAATAAAATACATGATTTTAGTTAAACTAAATTTAGAAAAGTTCTAAATGAATTTAGACTTCATAGGCCCATTAAAGATCCAAAATGGTAATTTTTTTTAAATTCATTCATTTCTTCCACTATGGGCTGGTCTAGTTCCAACAATAGTATTGGAACCCAATTGCCTATACTGTCTAAATTAGTCATGTTAGAGCTAACTAATTAAGCTTGCCCATTTAGTACGGTGTCTAGAAAGGTAATGTCTAGGATTGAAATTGGGTAATCACGTAGCATGTCCTACCTGGTTACCAATCTGGCCTGAAAGATGAAGTGTGCTCAAAGGTAGCCCCTAATAAAAAAGGCCCAATTTGAATTGGGCCTTCGGCTACTTTTCAAAATAGTTTGAAAATTAAGAGAAGATTTTAAATTTAAAAGTTAAATTTAAAATAATAAAAACATGTTTGTTATAAAAGGTTATAATATAACATAAATTTTCAAAATGTTTGAAAAGTTAATGAAAATTTCAAAATGTTTGAAACTATTTAAATATTAATTTCGAAATTAAAAATTTATTAATAAGATTAATATAATAAATTAATTAAATGAGTTAATTAATTAATGCTTATACGCATGTATTATATATGGTGATATATGTTATGTTATTTTAAAAATGTTTAAGATAACGTAAGTATACATGTATGTATGTAAGATAAATTTTGAAATTAATTTAATTAAAATTGTTTAATTAAATAAACTAATTAAAAGGTTAATTAATTAAATAATAAACACATATATATGATATATGTGTTATACTATAATGGTTATAGTCTATAATAAATATTAAATATAAATGTTATATTGAAATAACATTAATTAAAATATTAATTAATTAAATCTTATTAATTAATTAAATAAGATTTAATTAATATAATGTTGTACATAAAACTATGATATAAGTAATATAAAGTATAAAAGTTATATAATAATATAACTTATATAATATGAATGTATAAACTAAATGTAGAACATTAAAGAAACCCTAAATAGACTTATGGAATAAATACATACGTATTGTATGTATACTGTGATTTCAGATATGTCTGACACTTAAATCAAGATGGTATTTCATAAATTATCACATAAGTCGATATCACTTAATATAAAATATTGAAGATTATGAATCTTCAATATTATGTTGTCCTCTACCATATATATATTAATAGATTACTTGTATATTCCTTAATTGTTGAGCAAACTCAGGCTAGGGATGTTATATGTAGTATTATTGATATATGGAATAGATGAGGTAAGATAACTATAAGTATTTGTTGAGCAAACTCAAGGAACATATACTATACTTAGACCGCCGCAATATGGTAGGTACGAGTGACTAATCTCTTTCGGTTTGTTAAGTAAACTCAAGGTCAAAATGAGATTAGGACAAGGAATCATGGGTTAGGAGTTGTATGTGATATAACTAATAAGGAGTTATCTATCGTCCATGGAGCTATGACTTGTTGAGCAAACACAAGGTCAGATTCCAAGATGGACGAGTCCTAACATCCACTAGTGAAGTCGAAAGACTTTTATGTTTCGCTTAGAGTTTGGTGAAACATAAAAGACTAGTGGGAGCCTTATTAGAAAAAATGAAATGGTAACATTAACCTTTCTGGTATTGTAAGAACATATGCTAAATAATGTTATAATTATATAAAATGATAAATTTGTGCATTAACTATGATTGATAAAACATTTATCAATTAATATATACAAATGAACTGAATTGAAAATTGACTAATAAAAATATAACATATATTCACTATGAAATGCCTATTGCATGTTAATGTTTTATATACCCATGTGAATGCCTAATTTTACGACGACTTAATACTTTCGTAATATGGTCACTTACGTGTTTATTTGGTCAAGACCTTTTTTGCATTCTATGAGTTTCAAACTCTAAAACCAATATAAGATTATGGATATTTAATCCATTTACAATCGCATATATGTGTTATATGGGGAATAGTCACTGTTTATAATGTACGGTACTTCGATGAAATCAGTTCATTTGAAATAAGCCAATAAACAGTACTATGAGATCGAATATTTAATTTGATTGATTACATAAAAGATCATATTATGTTAAATGTAACATAAGGCCAAAACTATAGTATAAATATAAAAACTCAATCGCTGAAATGTCGGTTTGACCGGTTTATGAAAAGTGCAACACATTTGATTTCCTTAAATGTTAAGGATAATCTAATGCGCTTTTGTAAAGAGTTCATTATGATATTGTAGTAAGCGTTTTTGTTTGAATGGTTTGACCATTTAGAAAGAAAAACGAATGTATAAGGGTAAATGTGATTTAAGGTACCGTTGGGATGAAGAGAGTGAATGGTCACTTCGCTCCATAAAAAACACCGGAAACAAGAATTGTGATGATAATGATATGATACTTAACGTTGGAATAAGAATTATGGTTTCTATTTCGAAATGTAATTTTGTAAAGAAAATATTTTCTATGAGATTTATTTCTATGTGTTCATAATATTTGATTAAAGAACTCTCCACTGTAAACTTGCTGCGGTATATGAAATAAGTAGTCCATATCAAGTGGATGATGGATCTCCATATTTGGTACGCTATTATAGTGATGGTGGAAATATTTGGAGCATGCCATATGACACTTATTAATTGCATCAAGTTACGAAAATTGTTTTTGTAAAATATAGCAAACATTATTTATGAAATAATGATTATTTTTCGGTATTGACTGAAAATTAAACAGTTATATTTCAATGTGAATATTATGAATATTCATTAGGAAATAAAACTATAATGTGGTATTTGTTTTCATAACAAAATGATGCATTAGAAAATAATGAAGTATCTAAAATTATTTATAATTATTTTAGTAGACTAAGCCATAGTTTTGAGCAATAATTTTTATTATACGATTATGAATCATATGATACTGACTAATTATATCTCGAACGATTAAGGGTTATTTACCCATTTAATATTAGCATCGTAAGAGTTGATAAACTCTTCGGATTGATACATATTGATGTATGCAATCGTAAGTCTATTAATATCAAATCGATTCCACGTACTTCATCATATTCACCGACGAGTTATCACCACGTGGACATGTGTATTTGATACACATGTAGTATGTCTATGGTAAACTTATAGAGTATAAAGTAGAAGTAAATAAAATAACATGAGATAGAAATGATATGATTTGATCGAACGAGTGAGTGTATTGGAAAAAGTTCCGAACGTACCTAAAAATGAATAAAGATTCAATCTCAAAAGCCACTCCTCCATGTGATACATAATGATGCATCGATAAGTAGTAATTGAACTTTGTTGGACAATGTACAATTAATTGTGAGTGAAGTTGAGTTAGTTTCTTTCTATAAGGTCATGTACTTCGAGTAGTATACAAGGTATAATTATTTCATCTAAATAACTGTTTACAAAATCTCACAAGATAAGGGTTTATAAGAAACTCCAACATATCCTAGACCATGGAGTTGGAAGGTTGTGCAAGTCGAAAGATTGCATGTAATAATTTTTCATGAGGGATCTTGTATGAATCTCTCTAAAAGGATTTTGGAATGACTGTCATTGGATGACATATTTATGTTTTGAACATAAGTTTTGTAAACTAAAACCTAATTGGTTTTATAAATAAAAAATTCAGAAAATGTTATGAATACATATTCTATTGCACTGAGAAACAATTATTGTTTCAAGAAATACCAACTTCATTGTGAACGAATTTCTTTGAGGAATTATTGGTAGTAAAATGGAATTAGATACGAGCCATAGATAGAACTAATTGGATGTGATGAAATGAAATTGACTAACCTAAACGAACACGTCACATGAGAGTGTCTAATAAGTATTCTCGCACATTGAAGAGAAACCATAAGTTTCTTATCAATGTCAAAAATATATAATCCTCGGTTGTTTAATTAAACCATTAAGAATGGTGACTCTATGATATGGTATGATGCGCAAATCTGAAAAAATTCCAAGTACGCTATCAAAATATGATTTTGCTAGTCGTAACCGAAGGGATGTGATCCATCAGCCGCAATTGTGTCTTTATGAGCAAGACTAATGCAGTTGGTATTAAATAAGCAATGTTGATAAGAATAATATCGCAAATTTCAATAGTTGAAATTAGCATGCTAGATCTATTATTCAACGTACTCAAGTTATTTCGAATTTACTCACAAAATTATCGCTTGATAAGACTTAGTGTTTTGGTACCTATGTGCTAAAATAGAAAATTCTAAATAATGATTTAGAGTAGACAATTTGCACATAACAACCAAAGTATCTCGAAGTCTGTGGGAGCGATATAGAGGTTGTTAGTTTTTGGATATGATCCAAGAAATTATACGAAAGTATCATAAGCATCTAGATTGAATAAATATTTTGACAGAAATATCAAATAGTTTGATTTTCAATCAAAGTGCAGAGGAAGCGTGTGTTCATAAGAACGTTAATAGGTACACCAATATTTCAAAACTGTAAGTAAATAACACATTGTTGATTTTAATGATATACTTGTGTTAAAATCAACCTTAGTTATTTTAATACTCAACGTTGGATTTGTAAAAAATGTCTTTTATAGAAAGTATAAAAGATATTGGGAATATCCCAAATCGATATGCAAAGACACCATATATTTTTTTAATACGGAACATATGAGATGGGTTTCTTATGCATTGGCAATAGAAATTATCATACATGTTATGTTGCCTATGGTATCGTGATTTGTTTATGTATTTGATACATGAAGCAAATATCAAATCCAAATTGATATCACTAATGGTAGTTGGGAGTGTTCTCATGTATTTGTGGAATACTAGAGAATTATTTATAGAAACAACAAACTTCTTATAAAGAAATGTTTGGACTCAAAATTTGTAAGCGATACTGAGTATAATATGTCAATAATAAATTCAAGTTAAGAATCTTTAACTTGGAAATGTTCCAAATAAAAAACCATGGATGATTCAATGAAAAAACGATATGTATATCATCTTGAATAGCGTCGCAATAAAAGCAATGTATATAAATATATAAGTGCATAAATTTATAACTGAGCCGATTCAAATGTTGAGACTCCAATAACATTGTTATATGATACAATGTTGTGATATAGTTTATAACAGAACTTAGAGCTCACTGTAAGTCGAGATACATGTTCTGAATTTTATCACCGTCGAAGAGAGTAGATTGCTAGAGTAGATTAATTGAAACATAATAGCATACCCGTTCACTAAAGGACTGACCCAATTATTTTTTAGAAAACTGATTGGAGAAGATGGAATAAGATTTCATAATTGAACCCAAGTGCAAGTGGGAGATCGATAGAGTTAGCGGTATGTCCTAGAGGCAATTATGTAATTTGTTACATATATCTAACTCGTTGACCAACCTTGTTTGAAATAAAGGAGTTTTCTTTCTATTGCATACTTGATATAATGTGTCATATTAATTAATTAATTTAATTAAAAGTATATTTAATAGAAAATTCATAAATAGTATGTTTTGTGATAGTAGTTACAAAGTGTTGTAACCGTGGGTATTATTATCACAATAAAAAATAAATATATCATTTTAAAGGTTGCTAGTCAAGATGCATCAAGACTGGATATCGATTTATCTGTTGAGACTAGAGTATGTAACGCTCTCCAAATGTTATGCAGTATATTACTCATGATTGCTGGGGGCACCTAGGGGTGACGTACTGATAGTTATTGGATAACTATGGAATGACTCACTCGATAGTTTTCTGTTGGTTAATATAGCTAAGGTCAAACAGAAATTATCGAAATGACTTATTTACACAGTTCTCTCGACTTGAGAATATAGTGGATCTTAAATACGAAATGTAACACCCCTAATTTTTATTGACATTATTCAGGAGATTTAATTAGAATAAATTAAATAGAATAATGTAGAGAAGGAGATTAAGGTTGATTTATAAACTAAGTGGCCATGCTTATTTAAACAAATGAACTCATAAATGGTTAAGTGTTAGCAAAAATAAACATAAGGGCGTTAGGGTAATTGCTACCCACATTCTCCACCCTTATACCATTTTCTTTAGGCCATACACGTTCATTTTATCACGAGTAAAATTTTAACTGTAAGAAAGAAGAGAGCCGGCCATTAAGAAGATAGCAAAGAAGAGAAAATCAATCGAAAGATTAGGATCAAGCTAGAAGAAATCAATCTCAATCAATCATCAATTTCCTTATCCAATCTACGGTGAATAATAATTATTACATCTCTATTTTGGTTTTATAATCATTGAGGAAAAATCTGTTTTTATGATATATTGAGTGATGATATGCTTGATTTATGATTTATATGGTTTAAACAAGGTTGTTTAAAGGAGATATGAACGGTTTTAGGGTAAAACCAAGATTAAATGATTTGTAAATGCCATGGAAAAATTATATGTTATGGAAAACATAATTTTGGAGTTGGGTTTCAATTCTTACAATTTTCCAAGTTGTGGAGAATTAGTTATGAATTTTTAAAGGAAAATATAGTTATTTGGGTTTATAAATTTATTTGGAAAATATACTGAGAATTTGGGTCTGAAATTTTGGTATGTTAGATAACTTGATTAAAGTGAATTTCTGGAATTTTTGGGGATTTTTACTAAGTGATTTAGTATGGAAATTAAATTATTTTGAAAGGAGGACCTAAATGATTTAATTGTTTTATTAATAGGAAGGGCTTTATTGTTAAAAGTTATAATGATTTTAGATTTGAGAAAATGCAGAAAAAAATTTCCAAATTATTTAAAATTTTACGAAAGCCAATCAAATGTTTACAAGTAGGCAAGTTTGTTGCAAAAAGTTTACTTTATTTGGTAAAAACAGCCTTTTGCTCAGAAAAAGGGGTTCCGCCTTCTTTAGAAGGTCTCTTCAACCAAGTCCTTTCGTCTCCAACCTAGTCGAAACCTTCTAGGTCGAAGCCAGTAACCCAATGCACATGATATCATTAAGGTGGTATGTAGTGAATTAGACCAAGGCCGAAGGTAGGGTGTCGAAAGGTTGCTTTCAAAGGAGTTGGTTCCTTAGTTTATTTTGGTTTGAAAAGAAAAACACTTGCCTATTTTTAAAGGGGTTTCGGCATAGTCAAAACCTATGGTTTCGAAAGGGTATTTCAAAGAGGCTTTCGAAAGAGAGCTGTCGCCTTTGCTTTAAAGAAGTAGCTTCCAAAGGAGTTACTTAGATTTTGTTTAAAGCTTTCGGAAGGGGTTGCTTCAACCAAGTCGAAACCCTTTTGTGAATTGGTGACCGTCCGATGGCATTGAAGGCATCAATGTTGTGGAAGGGTTTAGTTGTTTTATAAATACAAGCCACTTCCTAATGCTTTCGAAAGGGGTTAGGGGTTTCGAAGTCAATGGTTTCGGAAGGGGTATCGAAGCTAACCTTCAATCGTTTTACCAGATTTTTAATGCTTTCGAAAGGATGGTTTCGACACCATCAACCTTCCTCAATACTTTTTGAATTAAAAATGGTTTCGAAAGAGATGCTTTCGCTTATGTTCACTTTGATCCAAATATAATGTTTAAGTATAAACCCAATGCTTTCGAAAGTGGGTCTTTCAATGGTTTCGAAGGAGTGCTTTCAAATGGGTTCAAAGATATACTTTTATACTTATGTGATAATACTTTAACATAGTCGAAAGGTTTCGAAAGGGTTGTTTTAAAAGTATTCGAAAGGCAGGAGCCTGAGGTTTTAAAGTTAGCTTTTAATGCTTTTGAAGGAGATCATACTATGAGGACGAACGCAATATTTTGAAGGAGTCGAAAAGTTTTAAGACCCAAACTCAAATTTTTAAAAGAGAAACCCATGGCTTAAATAAAGGAGTTTTGAAAGGACTTTAAGTAAGTAAATTTGAAGAAGTATTGCCTTGATAAAAATATAACTTAAAGGGATTAACTATGTTTCATATGAAATGTATTTCAAGGACCTTAAACCATAGGAGTGGCACTTTTAAATTGTTATGTTTGCTTCTTCAAATATGAAGGTATTCACATGCAAACCCATAACTGTATTTTGGGGATAAAAAGGGGTAGAAGAACCGGCTAGGTCAACCCAGTAGTATATATAAATTGATTAAACTCTTGAATGAGTAGAATTGCATCCAGGGAGTCAAGGAGACCAAAAATATAGGATGCTTAAACTTTGTAGTTATCCAGGAGATAGGTTCATAGTAAACCCATGAAAACTATGACAATGTAGTTACTGGAGGTAACCAACAGGTTCATAGTAAACCCATGAAAACTATGTATTAAGGACAGTTGGCAGAGGCTAATTGGTTTGTAGTGAACCCATGAAAATTATATCTGGATTAAGAATTAACATCAGTCGGTAGGTTCCTAGTTAACCCATGAAAACTAGGATAAGAAAGAAGTTAGTGGAAGCATCGGTAGGTTCCTAGTCAACCTATGTAAACTAGGATGAGAAGTGAGTTACTAGATAAGTCCATAGGTTCTTAGTCAACCCATGAAAACTATGATAAGTGGATTAGTTATTGGAATGACTAATAGGTTCAGGAGGACCCATGAATTAATTAAGTTAATTGGCAGGAACCTATAGGTTCTTAGTGATCCCATGAAAACTAATAATTAGGATAGGAGGTTCATGTGTAATGAAAAAGGTTATTAGTAAACCCATGAAAACTAATAGGTTAATAGTGACCCTAAAACTATGATTTATGACAAGGTGTCAATTTAAACTGCGATGGGAAATCCTAAATGTTTTTATATATGCATATCATCATAATATTTTGAAATGTATGTTTTTAACCATTATGGATGCAGGATCACAGTATATGGTTTATAAAGGTTTTAGGATAGATATCTAAAAGGATTGAGATGTTAGATTATTATTCATACCAGGCTTTATGCCTGACTCGAAGTTTTTGTTTTCTCCTTAAACTCTCGGGTACTCAATTGATTTTGAGTAGTTTGAGGTTTAAGATTTTCAGGTTCTCTTTATAGACGAATAAAGTTTCCAGAGGCGTGCAGGAGGCAGTTAGTTATTTAGAGTTATCTTTTTCCACTGTGTATTTGGATGTAAAGGCAGATTTATTAGCCTTATTATATTCTTAGATCAACCATGGGGGCATCTTCATATGTCGCTCTTGGCGTATGTGTAATAATTATATTTTGCTGAACGTGGTTAACGTTTTGGGGTTATGTAATGAACATGAAATGTTTTGAATAGGATGTGGAAATATGTTTTTGAATTGTTTAAATTTTTTTCATATTCTTGTGATCTGTGTATCAATGAACCTAGCATTGCCGTATTTGGTCGCCGAGGATTAATAACCATGAATGGCTACAACATCCGTAGCCATTAGTTTTGGGCCTCCAAGTAGGGGGATGTTACAAGTTGGTATCAGAGCATAGGTTTATGAAAATTTAAAAGAAAAGTAAAACCTAAAAGCTTTTTGAAACATAATCCAAGAAATTTGAAAATATGATCGGGTTTTGGGTTAATGCTATAGTAACATACTTGTATTTGATATATAGGTATACATCTAAGTACGTATTCCCTTCTCTCTTAGACCGTTCTTCTGTATCTTACTAAGGCTCGTATGCAGATTTGCGAGAAAGAGGATATAGAAGCAGGAAACGGAAGAGGAAATCTTGATGGAGGAAGCACCACAACCAACGGAAATTCTCAACCTAATACCCAGATAAACCAAGGTCGACAGGCTAATGCTAACCAAAACGCTGAAGCCAATGTAGGTGCTGGAAATCTGCCAGTATATGCGGGGATGGTCTATCAATTGTTGGCTAATCTTTTGCAAGTAGGAGCTACTGGTAATGTTTGAGGAGCTAATCTTGTAGCTCCAGCTGGATATAATTATGCTAGGCTGAGCAGGGATTACACCAGTCTGGGTGGAAAGCCTTTTGTTGGAACAGAGGATGCTGTCGAAGTTGAGAATTGGCTTTTGAACTATGAGAGGATTTTTACTGATTTAGGCTTGGATGATGGAGAAAAGAGAAGGCTAGCCTCTAGACAGTTGTAAGGGTTAGTGCTTCACTGGTGGAACAGTGTGACAGCCGGAGTAAAGAGCTGACATGGGCTGATTTTAGAAGAAGGTTTGAGCAGAGGTTCTTATCTGAGATTGCCAAGTCGGCATTGATGAGGAAGTTCATGGATCTTGTCCAGGGAAAGATGTCAGTGATCGAGTATGCTGTTAAGTTTGATGAGCTGTCTAGATATTGATATGCTTTGGTAGACACCGGTATCAGGAGGAATGAGAGATTTATTCGTGGACTAAGGCCAGAGCTAGGCAGAATGACTACGACTCATGTCATAGAGCCTTGTAATGTGGTGGTGGAAATGGCCATCCTCCATGAGGAGATGCTTGTTGTGCCAGTTAGAGAGAAGCCAGTTGAATCTCTGGGTCCTCAGGGAAAGAATAGGAAATTCTTTAAGAAGAAAGGAGCCCAGAAAAGGGAGGCTGCCAAGAAGGCAAAGGTGGATTTGGTGTGCTATAAGTGTGATAAGAAGGGCCATTATGCTCATGAGTGTCGGTCGAGCAAGGGAAAGAAGCCTGCAGAGAAGAAGAATGTGAAATGCTTCAACTGCGACCAAGTTGGGCATTATAAGAACCAGTGTCCAGAGCCAGTCAGGGCGGACAAAGGGAAGGTGTTTGCTATTGGACCACCATCTTCTTCTAGACCTACTGTAGCAAAGAAAGGGAAAACTTTGATGGAAGGTACGCTTTTGATTCAGAGTATAGCAGTTAGGGTACTATTTGATACCGGTGCATCACATTCATTTATATCATGGTATTTGGTTGATAGGTTATGCATAGAACCCACATCCTTGTTACTTCCTTAAGGGTTGCGAATCCAATAGGAGGTTATGCAACTCTAGGGATGAGATGTGACCAGTTAGAACTTGATCTGTTAGGTCATAAGTTTGCATGCAATTTGTATGTTTTTGATTTCGTAGATTTCAGGATCATTTTGGGTATGGATTGGTTAGGTAAGTATGAGGCTAGGATATTTTTCCAAGATAGGGAAATATCATTGAGGCACCCAGATAGTCATAACCGAATCATCTTCACAGTAGAAAATTCCAGTAAGAGTGTTTATGCTTTGTTGAGTGCCATGGAAGTTGGAGATGAGCTTAGTTAGGTTCGAGTAGCAAGAGAATTTGCAGATGTCTTTGAGCCAGTCACAGGACTACCACCGAAACGAGCTGTTGAGTTTCGAATAAATCCTGTACCAAGAGCTGAACCTGTCGGTAGACTACCTAGCAGGATGACACCGACCGAGATGAAGTAATTGAAGGTGCAGCTAGTGGATCTTGAGGGAAGGAACTTTATTAGACCAAGTAGTTCGCCTTGGGAGCGGCCGCCGTTTTTGTGAAAAAGCCAGATGGGTCGTTGAGGATGTGCATCGACTATCGTAAGTTAAACGAAAGGACGATCAAGAATAGATACCCTCTACCGAGGATAGATGATCTATTTGATCAGTTGAGTGGAGCCAGAGTGTTCTCCCAATTGGATTTGTCAATGTGGTTCCATCAGATGCGAGTGGCGGAGGATAGTATTCATTTGACTGCATTTCGGACTAGATATGGTTCATATGAGTGGTTGGTGATGTCGTTTGGATTAACAAATGCACCTGCTTAGACTTGATGAACCGGATTTTTCGAGAGCACTTGGATAGGTTCGTGTTGGTATTCAAAAATGACATTTTGGTGTACTCAAAAGATGAAAGAGAGCATGAGATTCGTCTTAGAGTGGTGCTGGAGATGCTGAGGCGGAAATAGCTGAAGGTGAAGTTTTCCAAATGTCATTTT
Organism: Allium fistulosum; assembly: GCA_030737815.1. Taxonomy (NCBI): domain Eukaryota; kingdom Viridiplantae; phylum Streptophyta; class Magnoliopsida; order Asparagales; family Amaryllidaceae; genus Allium; species Allium fistulosum. The sequence continues at coordinate 878,310,684 of CM060902.1, read as the reverse complement.
TGGAAGAAAGAGGTTAAGTTTCTTGGTCATGTGGTTTCAAAGAAGGGAGTGTCAGTCGATCCAGATAAGATCGAAGCTGTGAACAATTGGAAGAGACCAGAGACGGTAACCGAGGTCGGGCGTTTTCTTGGACTTGCTGGTTATTACCGAAGATTCATCAAGGATTTCACGTGGATAGCAGCGCCTTTGACTAAGCTTACCAGGAAGGAAGTGAACTTTGTTTGGTCAGACAAATGTGAGGAAGCATTCCTTAAGTTAAACATTTGTTGACCAATGCTCAAGTGTTAAAATTTCCATATGGTAACCAAGGGTTGGTAGTATATACAGATGCGTGTGGGACTGGATTGGGAGTAGTGTTGATGCAGAAGCGCAAAATTATTGCTTATGCATCTAGGCAGCTTAGACCGCACAAGGTAAGATATCCTACTCCTGACTTGGAGTTAGATCTGGTGATCTTTGCCTTGAAGATTTGGAGGCGTTATCTCTTAGGGGAGAGATTTGAGTTGTTTACCGATCATAAGTCATTAAAGTATTTATTCTCTCAGAAGGAGTTGAATATGAGGCAGTAGAGGTGGCTGGAATTTTTGGCTGCTTGCGATTTCGGTATAGAGTATACTCTTGGGAAAGGAAATAAAGTAGCAGATGCTCTCAGTAGAAAACATCATAATGTGGTGTTAGCGATGTTGGCAGAATGGAAGGATCTAGAAGCCTTGGCCAGTTGTGGTGTGCAGTTGAGATCTACTGCTAGTTCTAGTCAGGTACTTCCATGTTATTTTTTTTAGAAGTTCGACCAGTGCTAATCGAGAGGATAGCTTCTAAGCAGAGAGAGGATCTAGATTTAGCTGAGAGGATAAGAAGGATTAAGGTAGGATCAGAGATCGATGATCTAAAGGACTTTAGTCTTGACCAAAGAGGATGGTTGAGAAAGAAGGGACGATTATGCGTTCCGAATGTAGAGAACTTAAGGAGGGAAGTTCTGGAAGAATGTCATCGATCGAAGTTTACAATTCATCCTGGAGGGACCAAGATGCATCAAGATATGAAGAGGAGCTTCTATTGGGAAGGCATGAAGAGAGATGTTAGCTTGTGGGTTAGGCAGTGTATTAACTGTTAACAAATGAATGTCGAACATCATAAGCCAAGTGGATTGCTTCGGCCTTTAGATGTTCCGGTCTGGAAATGGGATTCGATATCGATGGACTTTATAGACGGGTTGCCAAGGTCGAACAGGGGAAATGAAAGCATATGGGTTATAGTGGACAGGTTGACCAAGAGTGCCCATTTCATTTCATTCAAGTCAACCAGGACGACACCTGTTTTGGCAAAGTTGTTCATGAAGAACATAGTTAGACTTCATGAGATTCCTAGTAGCATAGTCAGCGACAGAGATGCATTGTTCACTAGCTAATTTTGGAGGAGTCTACAAGAGGTATTAGGTACCAAGCTCGAGATGGGTACATCATATCATCCATAGATGGATGAGCAGACAGAGAGTGTCAACAAGGTACTCGAGGATTTATTGAGAGCTTGTGTATTAGACTTTGGTGGATCGTGGGAAGATCACCTACATTTGATTAAGTTTTCCTATAATAATAGTTATCAGACTAGTATAGGAATGGCGCCTTTTGAAGCTTTGTATGGAAGGTCATGCAAATCTCCAGCATGTTGGTTAGAGACTGGAGACAGATTGGTCTTAGGTCTAGATTTGGTAAGGGAGGCATCGGAAAAGATTGAGTTAATCCGAGGACGGATGAAGTAAGCTCAATCCAGGCAGAAGAGTTACGCAGATAAGAGGCGTAAAGACTTAGAGTTCTCAGTGGGAGATAGGGTTTTCATTAAAGTATCTCCGATGAAGGGTGTGGTACGATTTGGAAAGTCAGGAAAGTTGGCTTCGAGATATGTTGGACCATTCCAGATTTTAGAAAGGATCGGAAAGCTCGCATACAGAGTAGAGTTGCCGAGCAGTTTGGCAGGTGTCTATAATGTATTCTATGTGTCTCATCTTCGCAAGTATGTGAATGATCCAGAGACTACTATTCCTCATACATAGTTGGAGGACTTGGTAGTAGAGCCTGATTTGACTTTTGTTAGACAACTAGTTCGGGTTGTAGCGAGAGATGAGAAAAGATTAAGGACCAAGACAGTCAAGTTAGTGAAAGTTCAGTTGAGCGACAACGAGAAGGACTGTACTTAGGAGACAGAGGGTAGGATTCGAGATGCTTATCATGATCTGCTCTGATGGTATGTCTATATTAGATTTATATAGATTAGTTGCTAGCCGGGTAGGCTAGTATGGGTGTTAGGAATTGTTACAGATGATTGTTATGTTTGCTAGTTAGTCCTTACTGAATTTCGAGGATGAAATTCTTTAAGGAGGGGAGCCTATAACACCCCTAATTTTTGTTGACATTATTCAGGAGATTTAATTAGAATAAATTAAATAGAATAATGTAGATAAGGAGATTGATGTTGATTAATAAACTAAGTGGCCATGCTTATTTAAACAAATGAACTCATAAATGGTTAGGTGTTAGCCAAAATAAACATAAGGGCATTAGGGTAATTGCCGCCCACATTCTCCACCCTTATACCATTTTCTTTAGGCCATACATGTTCATTTTATCACAAGTAAAATTTTAACTGTAAGAAAGAAGAGAGTCGTCCATTAAGAAGATAGCAAAGAAGAGAAAATCAATCTAAATCTTAGGATCAAGCTAGAAGAAATCAATCATCAATTTCCTTATCCAATCAAGGGAATAATAAACACTACATCTCTATTTTTGTTTTATAATCATACGGTTTCAGATTTAAGGGAAAGTCTATTTTTATGATGATCTAGGAACAATACCAAAGTGTTTCAAAGAGGGATTGCCTTGACTTAGGTCTGCCTCTGGCCTAGATTAACCTAAGTTAAATGGAATCTCTATCGCTCCGCTACAAGAGTCAAATATGAGACTTCATACACCTTAAAGTTCATAGGATAAAAAGAGGTTCTTTTGAGTCCCTTATACTCATTATGCCTAGCATTGAATGGGCTAGTATTTACCTTCTCAATTAGCAAACCAATGGCAGGTTCTATTTCATTTGGCACCTGAATTGAGTGATGATATGCTTGATTTATGATTTATATGGTTTAAACAAGGTTGTTTAAAGGAGATATGAACGGTTTTAGGGTAAAACTAAGATTAAATGATTTGTAAATGCCATGGAAAAATTATATGTTATGAAAAACATAATTTTAGAGTTGGGTTTCAATTTTTACAAATTTCCAAGCTATGGAGAATTAGTTATGAATTTTTGAAGGAAAATATGGTTATTTGGATTTATAAATTTATTTTGGAAAATATATTGAGAATTTGAGTTTGAAATTTTGATATGTTAGATAACATGATTAAAGAGAATTTTTGGGGATTTTTACTAAGTGATTTAGTATGGAAATTAAATTATTTTGAAAGGAGAATCTAAATGATTTAATTATTTTATTAATAGGAAGGGCTTTATTGTTAAAAGTTATAATGATTTCAGATCTAAGAAAATGCGGCAATTTTTTTCCAAATTATTTAAAAGTTTACGAAAGCCAATCAAATGTTTACAAGTAGGCAAGTTTGTTACAAAATTTTGCTTTATTTTGTAAAAACAGCCTTTTGCTCAGAAAAAAGGGATCCGCCTTCTTTAGAAGGTCCCTTCGACCAAGACCTTTGGCCTCCAACCTGGTCGAAACCTTCTAGGTCGAAGCCAGTAACCCAATGCACATGATATCATTCAGGTGGTATGTAGTGAATTGGACCAAGGTGGAAGGTAGGGTGTCGAAAGTTTGCTTTCAAAGGAGTTGGTTCCTAAGTTTATTTTGGTTTGAAAAGAAAAGCTTGCCTGTTTTTAAAGGGGTTTCTGTATAGTCGAAACCTATGGTTTCGAAAGGATATTTTAAAGAGGCTTTCGAATGAGAGCTGTAGCCTTTGTTTTAAAGAAGTAGCTTCCGAAGGAGTTACTTAGATTTTGTTTAAAGCTTTCGGAAGGGGTAGCTTTGACCAAGTCGAAACCCTTCTGTGAATTGGTGACCTTCCGATGGCATTGAAGGCATCAATTTTGTCGAAGGGTTCAGTTTTTTTATAAATACAAGCCACTTCCTAATGCTTTTGAAAGGGGTTAGGGGTTTCGAAGGCAGGGTTTCGGAAGGGGTTTCCAAGCTAACCCTCAATTGTTTTACCCAAATTTTTAATACTTTCGAAAGGATGGTTTCAACACCATCAACCTTCCCAATACTTTTTGAATTAAAGAATGGTTTCGAAAGAGATGTTTTCGCTTATGTTCGCTTTGATCCAAATATAATGTTTAAGTATAAACCCAAGGCTTTCGAAAGAGAGTCTTTAAATGGTTTCGAAGGAGTGCTTTCAAATGGGTTCAAAATTATACTTTTATACTTATGTGATAATACTTTAACATGGTCAAAAGGTTTCGAAAGGGTTGTTTTAAAAGTATTCGAAAGGAGGGAGCCTGATGTTTTGAAGTTAGCTTTTAATGCTTTCAAAGTAAGATCATACTATGAGGACGAAAGCAATATTTCAAAGGAGTCAAAAGGTTTTAAGACCCAAACTCAAATTTTTAAAAGAGAAACCCATGGCTTAAATAAAGGAGTTTTGAAAGGACTTTAAGTAAGTAAATTTGAAGAAGTATTGCCTTGATAAAAATATAAGTTAAAGGGATTAACTATGTTTCATATGAAATGTATTTCAAGGACCTTAAACCTACAGGAGTGGTATTGTTAAATTGTTATGTTTGCTTCTTCAAATATGAAGGTATTCACATGCAAACCCATAACTGTATTTTGGGGATAAAAAGGGTAGAAGAACCAGCTAGGTTAACCCAGTAGTGTATATAAATTGATTAAACTCCTGAATGAGTAGAATTACATCCAGGGAGTCAGGGAGACCAAAAATATAGGATGCTTAAACTTTGAAGTTGTCCATGTGATAGGTTCATAGTAAACCCATAAAAACTATAATAAGGTAGTTATTGGAGGTAACCAACAAGTTCATAGTAAACCCATGAAAACTATGTATTATGGATAGTTCGCAGAGGCTAATTGGCTTGTAGTGAACCCATGAAAACTATATCTGAATTAAGAATTGACCTCAGTCAGTAGGTTCCTAGTCAACCCATGAAAACTAGGATAAGAAAGAAGTTAATGGAAGCATCAGTAGGTTTCTAGTTAACCCATGAAAACTAGGATGAGAAGTGAGTTACTGGATAAGTCCATAGGTTCCTAGTCAAACCATGAAACTAGGATAAGGGAATTAGTTGTTGGAATGACTAATAGGTTCAGGGGGACCCATGAATTAATTAATTAATTGGCAGGAACCTATAGGTTCTTAGTGATCCCATGAAAACTAAGAATTAGGACATGAGGTTCATGTGTAATGAAAAAGGTTATTAGTAAACCCATGAAAACTAATAGGTTAATAGTGACCCTAAAACTATGATTTATGACAAGGTGTTAACTTAAACTGTGATGGGAAATCCTAAATGTTTTTATATATGCATATCATCATAATATTTTGAAATGTATGTTTTTAACCATTGTGGATGCAGGAGCACGGTGTATGGTTTATAAAGGTTTTAGGATACTAGCGAAGGGAAAACCCGTTCCGCTAAGCGGCGTGGTCTCACTAGATATCTAAAAGGATTGCGATGTTAGATTATTATTTATACCAGGCTTTATGTCTGACTCGAAGTTTTTGTTTTCCCCTTAAAATCTTGGGTACTTAATTGATTTTGAGTAGTTTGAGGTTTAAGATTTTCATGTTCTCTTCATAGAAGAATAAAGCTTCCGGAGGCGTGAAGGAGGCAATTAGTTATTTATAGTTATCTTTTTCCGCTGTGTATTTGGATGTAAAGGCAGATTTATTAGCCTTATTATATTCTAAGATCAACCATGGGGGCATCTTTATATGTCGCTCTTAGCGTATGAGTAATAATTGTATTTTGCTGAACGTGGTTAACATTTTGGGGTTATGTAATCAAAATGAAATGTTTTGAATGGAATGTGGAAATATGTTTTTGAATTATTTAAATTTTTTCCATATTCTTGTGATCTGTGTATCAATGAATCTAGTACCGCCGTATTTGGTCGCTGAGGATTAATAACTATGGATGACAGCAATATCCGTAGCCGTTAGTTTTGGGCCCCTAAGTAGGGGGATGTTACACGAAACATCGCTTTGTTATAGTCAAATCATGGCACAGCGTTCATCGAGTAACTATAGTTGGGTCGAGTGGAAGTATTGGAAGTGAAGCACTATTTAAGAGAGGGTTCGTCTCCTCGGTTATTTGGGGTTAGTATCAAGGTCAACTCAAGTCAACCCAAAGTCAAAGTCTATGGTTGGATAATTTCAATTAATAATAATTGTTATTATTGAATCAAGGACTTTGTGTTTGGACTATAGAGTTGAATGTGGATGATGTTGTAATTTTGACCATTACCAAATTTAACAAGCCTAAAGCGATATAGTTTTGATGAAGAGAATTAGTGTAAATAATTGTCAAAACCGGGTAACGCTTAATAAAGTGAAAGTGGATTTTACCAAAGCTCAATAAGTGATAAATTTGACCATAATGTCACACCACCTGCTAAGTGACGTGTGAACATTAACATTTGAATAGTTCGATGTTAATCGCTGACTAAAGTTACACCTAAGAGTCACACAACCGAAATGATGACTCTTTAGACCAAACATTTAATTAGTTTATAATTATTATAAATTAATTAAATTAATTAATATTTATGAAATATTAGTTATGAAAAATGAATACCTTTTGAGAAATAAAATTGTTGCATATACTTATAATAGTTATGAATATATTGATCGATATGAGATATCGATAACAAAATAAGTCAAATATAATTGTATATATTTAAATTGGGTTAAATGGGCTCACAACCCATGATGATTAGAGAAAAATATGGCTGGTTTGGCTAGGGTTAGAAGCGGCTACAACATAGAATTTGGGTTTGGAGATGTGTGGCTAAGATCTACTGAGAAACTTATATAGTTTCCTCTCTTATCCTACCATTATAAATACTAATCCCAAAATCCTAATCACGTTCTAATTCATTCTTTTGAGCCTCCATCTCCTTCTTCATTCATGGTTTGGCTAGGGTTAGAGGCGGCTACAACATAGGATTAGGGTTTGGAGATGTGTGGCTACGATCTAGTAAGAAACTTACATAGTCTCCTCTCTTATCCTACCATTATAAATACTAATCTCAAAACCCTAATCACATTCTAATTCATTCTTTTGAGCCACCATCTCCTTCTTCTTTCATGGCTATAACTTTTCTCTAAATTAATTCCAAAATCTCAAATCCCATTCAAGTTAAAACAAGAAGCAATTTGATAGTGAAAGGTTATTGACTCTAGATTAGCAGTCTGACGGATCAAGGAATTTTAAAGAAAGAGAATTCATTATTTCAACGTGGACTTTAGGGCATCTATTCTGGGTAATGTTTATTTATATGTTGATCATATTATTATGTTTTTAGATTTGTTAAGCATGTAAACTTATGTATATAATCATGTTATTGTTATTTCATTAGTTAGGTGAGATTTTTATATGTATTGTTGTTGTCACAATGGAGATAGGATATGTATATAAAATTTAAAGATCTAGTTCATGATTTTTGTTTGTAATCGGATATTAAATATTAAAATAAATTTTAGTTTAAAATTATATATGTTTATGCATATATATGTATTAATTTACGATTTAATATTCAGATACAATTTGAATTAAAACATACATTTTCATATTTAATGTATAATATTGATCTGGAATTTTTTAAATATTTTTTTATGTTTATTATGAATTATAAGTGCTGAAATTAATTTTTTATCATTTATATATATATATTATTTTTAATATTTAACGATTATCCGATTCAATAAATTCATCTAAAATAATCCATGTTTCAAAATTTCAATTATATATATTTTTAAATTAATTCATCATGTCAGGTGCCTTCAAATAAAGTTTTAGATTTTTTCAACTTAATTTTATATTTTTTTAAGTTAATTTAATTTCGGACCGTTATCAATTCTTTAATTAAAAATATTATTTGAATCGAGAAAATTCCAAAAAAAATTCCTAAGCCCTAAAATGTGTTTCAAATTTTCTAAAAGTATTAAACTTGAATTTTTTCATATAATTATTTTATACCAATTTATTATCATCGAAAATATTTAATTCATTATAATATATATATATATTAAAATCAGTGTAACTTCAGATCTGATATGTTGTATAACTAGTAAGTTATAAAAAAATTAATTATTTTATTATATATATATCTATATACATATATCTTTATTGTTATTTATGGTACAATATATATTTATATAAACAAATAAATACTTTCTGTAATATTTTAATGACAAAACATATTTTATACATGCATATATATACACACACAAATAATCATTTGAAATTTATAAATATATGTTCATGCATCTATTTGACAACATAAAATACATACAAAATGAGCTAATGTGTCTGTTGCGATGTAAATTCCAGTAACTATGTACGGGCATGTTATACCCTACATGGATTGCTATGTCACATACACACACACACATATAATATATATATATATATATATATATGTATGTATGTATTTATGTATGCATGCATGTATGTGCGTGTGTGTGTTTACATAAGTAAAACCAAAATTAAATAAATCTCTAACTAAAATTTGTAAATTTACATAAAATACATGATTTTCTTTAAACTAAATTTAGAAAAGTTCTAAATGAATTCAGACTTCATAGGCCCACTAAAGACCCAAAATGGTTAAAAAAATTGAAATTCATCCATTTCTTCCGTTGTGGGCTAGCCCAGTTCCAACAAGTTCAGATCTAGGCACGCGAGTTCAACTAGGCTACAGCGCAAGCTCCAAATACGAAGTTGTATTCTTCGATCTACCATCAGAACTAGTAATGAACAGTACTTCGAGTGGGGTCTAGTTGTAACGACCCGACTTTCCAGACCCGGAAAAAAATCGAACCATTTGTGTTAAAGAAGAAGAGGTAGAAGAAGAAGAAACAGAAAATCAACAACAGAATCTCACATCGCAGCGGAATAAAATATAATATATACAAAACAGATCTTTACTCAAACAGAAAAATATATCTGTTTATACAATATATTTACAGAATACATCATCAGAGTTCATCACATCAATGACATACATCCAAATACACAGCGGAACAATAAACAAATACGGAAGTACGTATCGCCATCCAGCTCGTCTCCTGATCTCCACAGCTACAATCTGAACCTGTTTATCTCGGTCTGACCCGAGCATCATATAAAACAATACCCGAGTCAGTCTGGAATACCAGCGTGAGAAAATCACACTCAATTGATTATTAAAGTTTCAAAAATCCTTTTGAAAATAAAAACATCTCGTAAGACCACGCCACAAATAAACATGTCGGGTTTTTACCTTACGATAGCTAAAACACTTTTTATAAAAATCCTCTGATATTATAATAGTGTCTATTCACAAATACTTATTAAAATAGCTGAAATTGTTACATTATTAAATTCCAGCATACTAGCCACAACGTGGGTAATACAAACAAAACTCGTACAAGGCCCGTAGGGAGAATGGATTTCCAACGAATGACTAGGCACTGGGGTACCACCTGTCACAGTACGTGGCCTAGATCACAGTACCGAGGAGTACGCCCGCTCCCCTGCAACACAAGACCGGAATCATCCCTTACTGGATAATTCCAAATAAAATCACCCCACGGTTGGGATCAGCAACCGCACCACTAAGCCGAAATAAAGGGACATCTAGACAGGGATGACCTTACTCTCAAGTGGGTGCTACCCACGAAGCCTTGCTGCATAACCCCTGATTTTCAGTCATTCCCGGTTGATGAGGCTTGAGGCTAAACGATACCTTTTTCAGAACACATCCCTTAGAATGCCCATCGTCCACCTGACGATGTCACGAAAGCATTCGTCCATACAAGTCCGTTCCGGGTTCGAACGGAACCGAAGGCACTATTCCTACTACATCCATTTTGGAAATATCCTCAGGATTAGTAGCGACTAGCCCTTGCACTTCATAGCTCCATCTTCGACTCCGAACACGTTACACGAAACGTACAACCGGATCGAAGTGGTATTCGAGTCTCCAGACCTAGAATCCCGGTATACGGAAACTCGATCCCGGTCTCTTCGAAACGATCAACGCATTTGGCCAATATTGATAGTCGGTTATTTAACTATCAATTTACATCCACAAGCAACCATCACATAATAAATAATTTCCCACATTATTTATTTGCCCAAATATCTTTCCAAGATATATTTCTATTTTCAAACTCCTTTTGACAACAATTTCAAACAATTTCCGCTTACGGAATACATTTCCTCAAATATTTATTTCTCTGAAACACCAAGTACAAAATACTTTAGATTTAAAAACAATTTAAAAGCCCTTTACTATAAATATACTTTATAATATTGAAATTTAAAAACTACTTTAATACCTTAACAAAATATATACTTAAGGAATATTTAAAATGAAACCATTTTACAAATATAAACTAAATTTCTCTTTTAAAACTTAATAGCAAATCACTTTTATATAATTACTACAATAATAGATTTTTGAAAATACTTACCTTAGACTTTAACATTTAGAAATAATCAATCTTCTAAAATATGCTTTTTAAAACATATTTAACTTTTAACTTGTATTTAAAATTGCCTTGGAAAAACGTACTTGGCAATCCAGAGAAATACACTTCTCATTTCCATCTTTTTAAAAATAAACCAACATTTATTTTTAAACCAATCCATATCCTTTTATAAATTCCCATCTTGAATTTATATTCTCAAATATCCACTGATATTTTATTTTACTTTATAAACCCAGTTTATATCTCCAAAATCTCATTTCTCTTTTAAAAACCCAAGTTTTTAAACACTTAAATCAATTTCCAATTGATTTCCATTTTACTTTACTTTGAAGTAAATTTCCCTATTTACTTCAATTATTTCAAATACATTAACTTTCATCTTTTATTTCCTTATTATGAGTTAAAACCCTTTTTAACTAAAATACCAATTTCGGATTTCCAAACTTCTTCAATTAATATTTTAATTAAATTAAATCTTTAAATTTCAATAAAATCAATTCTTTTATATTTTTAAATAATATCACTTTAGTTAAAGATTTATTTCTTCACTATTTAATTCAAAATCCTCTTTTCCCATATTTGTTCGAATTAAGAAATTTCTTTATTTCTTTTACAATTCCTTATTTAATTTATTCGAATTCACTAGAATTATTTCTTAAATTTTACTCTTTTATTTCTTTCCAAAATTCAATTCAATTGCTTCTGATAACTCATTATACTGGGAAATTCAATCCAACCAGATTATCCAATATAAATCATCACAGGATATCAAAAATCATATCACAGAATATTTAAACAAAATTAAATATTTTGAGGAATCCAGTTGGATCCCTCCAACCTGTTTCCCTGCATCCACAGACGTTAGCACAATACCAATTTCACTTCAAAGTGGAATATCGTGGTATATGGGTTTTATAAAATATCATCCGCTATTATGCGGCGCATAGGGTCTCATCCGCTATAAAATGCGGGAATATCAACAACTCCAATATATACATATGCCAATATGTATATATTGCTATATACTACTATATATATAGCACATCAATCAATGCAATCATCCAATCAATGATTTAAATTTAACCATTTAAATTTAAATTCAACTGAGTGAGATTAACTCACCTTTATTTTAGTTTGCAGTCTATTCCACTCCGGTTCCCTTTTCGGATTTTGACCTTGAATAAATATTAGATGATTCTATTAATATTCGAACAATTTAAATAGTAAATTTTCATTTGAGAAATTTTAATTTAATTAACTAATAATTTATTTTGAACTAATGATTTTTAATCGAACAAATGATAAAGTTTTAAACTGATTTTTTTTTTCCTTATTTGCAATTTGATCCAATCTTGATTTGATTTCACAATTTCTGACTTTGTAAAAGCATTATATGGCTTAATAACATTTTTAAATAAAAAACCCCATTTATCCTTTTAAATAAGTTAACTAACTAATAATTAAATTTAAACCAGTAACTTAAATTGTAAATAAATTTCCCTATGGTAACTAAATTTCCAGAAACCAAAATAACCGAATGAGTTAATTGAATCGTTTATAATCGAAAATCATATTCATAGTTGATCATTTTAAATTTCAAATCCAAGAAGAAGAAATAAGAAGCTGCTCACCCAAAATGTTGTCAACTCTTTCCCTCGAACTACAGTAGTTCACGCAAGTGTCCTAATCCCATGAAGCCGATACCACGAACTCGACCGCGACCACCAGTAGAGGCACCATCCAAATGTAGCAAAACCATCGCAACCCAAACAACTACCCACGTCGTCCCCTACTCGCGAACCCTTCCTGGCACCTCGTCGAACTGTACGACCTTCCCCGTTGAAGCCACGAAATCGCGACACGAACTCAGTTCCCCAATCGACGATCAAAAGAACTAAATCACGAACCCTATCGCAACCTCGACGACCACCTGCCCCATCACCACTCGTACGTGCCCACACCTACTGATGATCATCGCGAACGACGCGATTGCCACGAGGTCGAAACCCCCAACTACTCGAACACGCGAATCCCTATCTCGATTTGATGTTGCGATAGTCTAGATGGCCTGCAATTCTCTCGCGAATGCCATGACCTCCCTCGTTTGTTTTCGAATTGAATCGAATAAGATTTAACAATTTTTTTTTTCTTTGAATCGAACTGCTTCGGTTCGAAGTGAAGGGGATTGGGAATTGGGTGCGTGATTTTGAGCAGAGGAATGAAGAAGAAAAAATCTCAGTTTGAATTCACGCGATCCCCCCCCTTTTCCCTTCTTCTTTTTTTTTTCTACGATTTGAACTGAAGATTGTGAATTTATCGTGAAGGAAAAGAAGTAGCTTCAAAGGGAAGACAACAAGTACGAGACTGAGCGGAGAAAAAGTAAGTCGGCTGATGGAAAAGAAATTTTTGACTGATTAAATGATAAACGATACTTAAATTTAAAACGATTAATTGTTTCTAGGCGTTTTTATATCGTACGTTCACATAACGACTCAAAACGCTACAAAAACTGAAATTCAGTGATAATTTAATATTACGAACCCAATGGAACTGGTTTCGTCGAAATCCGAGACTGTGCCTCGAAAGGCTATTTTTAAATATTAATTTAAACCGTAAAATTTAAAACTGAACAAACCAAATGTTAATTTCAGTTTTACTTCTATTATCTTCAGTGTTATCAATATAAATTTTACAAGCTTTCAAATTATTTTTAATAGGCTTGAAATTCCAGATTCAATAATTTACCCAATTCCGATAATTAAATTCAACAATTAATTATCAAATAAATACTGATATTTGAAATTAAAGTTAAAAATTAACCTTTGAATATTTAAAATTTATTAAATATTCCAATTTCAAATATACAAAATTTCCGGGTCGTCACATTCCTACCCCCTTAAAAGAATTTCGTCCTCGAAATTACCAGTTAGGAAGAATGATTCAATCCCCGTTTACTATTTTCTCAAATCCAAATAGTTTCAACAATCCCAAGACAATCTTTTATTAATGATACACTAATCATCTTTTAACTTTCCAAACTTATTCATAAGTTCAACCCAAATCACTTACTTATCAATTCAAATCTAAATTTGAATTCAAATTTTAAATTATCAAAATTTTCTCAAAATTTTTCTAACTCCCTAAATTTTCGAAAAATTTCGCCAACGTCTCCTTTGCGCGGCTAGCTCGGTACAACTACAAAATGGCTCTACGGCCTCCCAATCTCAAAAAGAAAACAAAAAGCCAAGTGGCTGGATCAAAAACCCAATCAAATTTCATATAGAAATTCAAATACATACCTTTTGTCGGGCCATTAAATTTTATCTTCTAAAATCAAAAATCCCAATTTATCCATTGCTTTTATACACCTGTATATCATGCTAAGCAATAATATTCACTCCCAATCCCAAAGTCATTTTATACTTTTCTTTTACAAATTTTCAATATTTGCTTTACTTAAGCCCGTACGATGCACATATATCATCTGTACGCAATATCACATTCGATCGCTCAATCGATCACACAATTTCACTTCCGAACTAGTATCGTCCACCCGACTTCCTAGTGCGGACTCAGATCTGGTTTCTTGATCAGAAACCGTCATTCTCCTTGCATAGCCACAAACTATGATAGAGAATATCCAGAATCAATCAACAATCCATATCCAGGTTCGCCGTTGAAAATCGAGTGAAAAATCCTAATTCGGATCGGTATAATTATCTCGAAATTCTATGCTCGAATTCTGGATCAAATAACTATGCGAATAAAATAATATACGTACATACTACGTATTAATTTCAATTGATTAACAGCTATATCAATTCTCTTTTATTTCGCATTCCTTTTTGATTGTCATCCACTCATTCACAATTACCCATTTTACAATTTTCAATTTTAATCTCATTCAATTATTCATCTAGAATAATTTTCGTCAATACCAAATTACTTAAGAATTTCACCATACTTCTTAAGTTCAATATAAATATTTTACATACTGCTTATACTTATTTTCACTTCATTATTGAAGTTCATATCCATTTCTATATTCCATTTGACTTCAATTTGGCTTCCACTCGAATATTTAATTAGTTGCACTTACTAATTAATTTAAATTTCGATTAACAGTTTATTCGCAAACTTCACTTCTTTAGTTCTTCAAATTCGCTTCACCTTACATTCACATTTGAATTAGTTTTCAATATCCAGTTTCAACCTTATTTGTTTAACAAATTTTAATTCATTTGTTGTTAGTGAAAATTTTCAAAAATTTTCTAACTCTCAAAATTTACGAAAAATTTTGGCAGAGCCTCCCTTGTACGGAGGGACTTCTGCGATATCGCAGGATGCACAAATATATATATACATCGGCCTCAGGCCGGAAATCACAATATATATCAATATATGCAGTTCTTATCTCCTATTTTGAATTTTTGCGTAAGCGTACCTTATTTTAGCATTTTTAAAGCAAAGCGGTTATTTATTTTAGCATGTTGTGCCATCAGATTCAGCCAACCGACTTCCCTGAACCTGTACTAACTCAATTACAACATGTAAGTGCCAAATATACAAAGTTTATTTACATTTCACTAAAATTTAAATTGCTAAAACATGGATTCTACAAACAATGCATGTTATATGCTTCCATAAGCACATATGAAATGTTTCGACATTTATTTTAAATACTTCCAATCAATACATATGCCATTTCATTCAACTTAAAGGTTTACAATTCACTTCCCTTTATCCAATTCATTTTTAAGTCCACACAAACTCATATTCATATTCATTTATATCAAAATCAATTTTATTTCACTTCTATCAATCAATTCCATGTTATTTTACTAATTTAATTCAATTAGTACTCATTCAACCCATTTAAATTTATTTCACATTTCTATTCACTTCCGAACTTATTATTTCAATAATAAAGCCACTTCAATTTTATTTGCAATACACGTCATTTTATTTTTATTAAATTCCATTCAACTGCAATTCATTTTTAATTCACTTACAAATTTCAAGTTGAATTTCTATTAATAAGTCCAGCTTCACTTTCAAATTTTATTATTTATTCACTATTCAAATTTTAATTAACCAATTCGAGTTCCATTAATAACTCACAACTCAACTTTTAACTTGATCACTTTAAATCTTATCAACCAATTTCAACTTACTAACTTATTCCAAGTTAGCTATTTCCAATTATTATTCAATATTTGATTTTATTTCATTACTCACTTTAACTATTTTTCTTGAGTTTAATCTATTTTGCAAATTTAAGTTCTTGGAATTTTTATCCATTTCTCAAGATACAAAACAATTTTTATTTTGGCTTATTTATTTCATTTCTAAATTTTATAAGTCACAATTTGTTTATATCCATACTTCCATCTATTTAAAATCAATCTCATACACATTTTCTTTTTAACTCAGGATTATACAATTTATTTAGCCAATATATATTTACTATTCCATAAACAACTTTAAATAAGATTCCAGAGTTTTAAACAATTTTCCAAATTTTCAAAATTACTTTTGAAATCAACCACATCCAAACTCCTTTGGTAAATTCAATTATCCCTTTGAATTTCAAAACCAACCCAGTTCACAATCAATTCCAATTTAAAACAGTTTGGTAGCAATTTCTCTTTGGAAACTCGAAAATGATCATCGATGATGCTGCAGTCATCACCGAAATTATTTCCCAGCGACCGGAAGAGAATTAAATGCTTTTATTTCTTTAAACCATTTCAAATATTTTTAAATTTCAAATCCTTCCAGATTCCAAACTCAACTCAAAATATTCCTGAAATAATACCACTTATTATTTCCTCAAACTCTTTGAAAACTATTTCCAAATCTCAAGGAATTTCAAACCTTTCCCAACATTCCAAACTTAAAATCCATTCCGATTTATTTTCCACATTTCTCTGGGATTCTATTTTAAAGTACAAATCTCATTTGTATATGAAGTTTATTTCAATTTTATAAATTACATTTGTAATCTATATCTCAAATTTTATTTTATTATAAAATCTTATTCTTTGCTTTGGTTATAAATTTCAATTTCTAGTTAAGTTTCCATATATTAATGATAATAATTCCATATTATCACTTCTAACATCCAAACAACCATATATATCAACTAGAATAGTTTACAAAACTTTCCTTTTTATACAAAAATATTTTGGGTAAAATTATTTCATTTACCCTACTTTAAAACAATACTGTGTCGAATTGTTCTATACAAGCGTTTAGAGATCCCTATCAATGTTGTGGCGTCCCACACATCGACCAGAATCCATAAACTACTCAATAAACCAATCAACACAATATAAAATAATTTTATATTCACTAACAAATACGCGCTCATATTTATTAATACTCTCAAAATTCCCACCAGAGCCAAGGTTGTCGCCAGCCTAAGCTCTGATACCACTGTAACGACCCGACTTTCCAGACCCGGAAAAAAATCGAACCATTTGTGTTAAAGAAGAAGAGGTAGAAGAAGAAGAAACAGAAAATCAACAACAGAATCTCACATCGCAGCGGAATAAAATATAATATATACAAAACAGATCTTTACTCAAACAGAAAAATATATCTGTTTATACAATATATTTACAGAATACATCATCAGAGTTCATCACATCAATGACATACATCCAAATACACAGCGGAACAATAAACAAATACGGAAGTACGTATCGCCATCCAGCTCGTCTCCTGATCTCCACAGCTACAATCTGAACCTGTTTATCTCGGTCTGACCCGAGCATCATATAAAACAATACCCGAGTCAGTCTGGAATACCAGCGTGAGAAAATCACACTCAATTGATTATTAAAGTTTCAAAAATCCTTTTGAAAATAAAAACATCTCGTAAGACCACGCCACAAATAAACATGTCGGGTTTTTACCTTACGATAGCTAAAACACTTTTTATAAAAATCCTCTGATATTATAATAGTGTCTATTCACAAATACTTATTAAAATAGCTGAAATTGTTACATTATTAAATTCCAGCATACTAGCCACAACGTGGGTAATACAAACAAAACTCGTACAAGGCCCGTAGGGAGAATGGATTTCCAACGAATGACTAGGCACTGGGGTACCACCTGTCACAGTACGTGGCCTAGATCACAGTACCGAGGAGTACGCCCGCTCCCCTGCAACACAAGACCGGAATCATCCCTTACTGGATAATTCCAAATAAAATCACCCCACGGTTGGGATCAGCAACCGCACCACTAAGCCGAAATAAAGGGACATCTAGACAGGAATGACCTTACTCTCAAGTGGGTGCTACCCACGAAGCCTTGCTGCATAACCCCTGATTTTCAGTCATTCCCGGTTGATGAGGCTTGAGGCTAAACGATACCTTTTTCAGAACACATCCCTTAGAATGCCCATCGTCCACCTGACGATGTCACGAAAGCATTCGTCCATACAAGTCCGTTCCGGGTTCGAACGGAACCGAAGGCACTATTCCTACTACATCCATTTTGGAAATATCCTCAGGATTAGTAGCGACTAGCCCTTGCACTTCATAGCTCCATCTTCGACTCCGAACACGTTACACGAAACGTACAACCGGATCGAAGTGGTATTCGAGTCTCCAGACCTAGAATCCCGGTATACGGAAACTCGATCCCGGTCTCTTCGAAACGATCAACGCATTTGGCCAATATTGATAGTCGGTTATTTAACTATCAATTTACATCCACAAGCAACCATCACATAATAAATAATTTCCCACATTATTTATTTGCCCAAATATCTTTCCAAGATATATTTCTATTTTCAAACTCCTTTTGACAACAATTTCAAACAATTTCCGCTTACGGAATACATTTCCTCAAATATTTATTTCTCTGAAACACCAAGTACAAAATACTTTAGATTTAAAAACAATTTAAAAGCCCTTTACTATAAATATACTTTATAATATTGAAATTTAAAAACTACTTTAATACCTTAACAAAATATATACTTAAGGAATATTTAAAATGAAACCATTTTACAAATATAAACTAAATTTCTCTTTTAAAACTTAATAGCAAATCACTTTTATATAATTACTACAATAATAGATTTTTGAAAATACTTACCTTAGACTTTAACATTTAGAAATAATCAATCTTCTAAAATATGCTTTTTAAAACATATTTAACTTTTAACTTGTATTTAAAATTGCCTTGGAAAAACGTACTTGGCAATCCAGAGAAATACACTTCTCATTTCCATCTTTTTAAAAATAAACCAACATTTATTTTTAAACCAATCCATATCCTTTTATAAATTCCCATCTTGAATTTATATTCTCAAATATCCACTGATATTTTATTTTACTTTATAAACCCAGTTTATATCTCCAAAATCTCATTTCTCTTTTAAAAACCCAAGTTTTTAAACACTTAAATCAATTTCCAATTGATTTCCATTTTACTTTACTTTGAAGTAAATTTCCCTATTTACTTCAATTATTTCAAATACATTAACTTTCATCTTTTATTTCCTTATTATGAGTTAAAACCCTTTTTAACTAAAATACCAATTTCGGATTTCCAAACTTCTTCAATTAATATTTTAATTAAATTAAATCTTTAAATTTCAATAAAATCAATTCTTTTATATTTTTAAATAATATCACTTTAGTTAAAGATTTATTTCTTCACTATTTAATTCAAAATCCTCTTTTCCCATATTTGTTCGAATTAAGAAATTTCTTTATTTCTTTTACAATTCCTTATTTAATTTATTCGAATTCACTAGAATTATTTCTTAAATTTTACTCTTTTATTTCTTTCCAAAATTCAATTCAATTGCTTCTGATAACTCATTATACTGGGAAATTCAATCCAACCAGATTATCCAATATAAATCATCACAGGATATCAAAAATCATATCACAGAATATTTAAACAAAATTAAATATTTTGAGGAATCCAGTTGGATCCCTCCAACCTGTTTCCCTGCATCCACAGACGTTAGCACAATACCAATTTCACTTCAAAGTGGAATATCGTGGTATATGGGTTTTATAAAATATCATCCGCTATTATGCGGCGCATAGGGTCTCATCCGCTATAAAATGCGGGAATATCAACAACTCCAATATATACATATGCCAATATGTATATATTGCTATATACTACTATATATATAGCACATCAATCAATGCAATCATCCAATCAATGATTTAAATTTAACCATTTAAATTTAAATTCAACTGAGTGAGATTAACTCACCTTTATTTTAGTTTGCAGTCTATTCCACTCCGGTTCCCTTTTCGGATTTTGACCTTGAATAAATATTAGATGATTCTATTAATATTCGAACAATTTAAATAGTAAATTTTCATTTGAGAAATTTTAATTTAATTAACTAATAATTTATTTTGAACTAATGATTTTTAATCGAACAAATGATAAAGTTTTAAACTGATTTTTTTTTTCCTTATTTGCAATTTGATCCAATCTTGATTTGATTTCACAATTTCTGACTTTGTAAAAGCATTATATGGCTTAATAACATTTTTAAATAAAAAACCCCATTTATCCTTTTAAATAAGTTAACTAACTAATAATTAAATTTAAACCAGTAACTTAAATTGTAAATAAATTTCCCTATGGTAACTAAATTTCCAGAAACCAAAATAACCGAATGAGATAATTGAATCGTTTATAATCGAAAATCATATTCATAGTTGATCATTTTAAATTTCAAATCCAAGAAGAAGAAATAAGAAGCTGCTCACCCAAAATGTTGTCAACTCTTTCCCTCGAACTACAGTAGTTCACGCAAGTGTCCTAATCCCATGAAGCCGATACCACGAACTCGACCGCGACCACCAGTAGAGGCACCATCCAAATGTAGCAAAACCATCGCAACCCAAACAACTACCCACGTCGTCCCCTACTCGCGAACCCTTCCTGGCACCTCGTCGAACTGTACGACCTTCCCCGTTGAAGCCACGAAATCGCGACACGAACTCAGTTCCCCAATCGACGATCAAAAGAACTAAATCACGAACCCTATCGCAACCTCGACGACCACCTGCCCCATCACCACTCGTACGTGCCCACACCTACTGATGATCATCGCGAACGACGCGATTGCCACGAGGTCGAAACCCCCAACTACTCGAACACGCGAATCCCTATCTCGATTTGATGTTGCGATAGTCTAGATGGCCTGCAATTCTCTCGCGAATGCCATGACCTCCCTCGTTTGTTTTCGAATTGAATCGAATAAGATTTAACAATTTTTTTTTTCTTTGAATCGAACTGATTCGGTTCGAAGTGAAGGGGATTGGGAATTGGGTGCGTGATTTTGAGCAGAGGAATGAAGAAGAAAAAATCTCAGTTTGAATTCACGCGATCCCCCCCCTTTTCCCTTCTTCTTTTTTTTTTCTACGATTTGAACTGAAGATTGTGAATTTATCGTGAAGGAAAAGAAGTAGCTTCAAAGGGAAGACAACAAGTACGAGACTGAGCGGAGAAAAAGTAAGTCGGCTGATGGAAAAGAAATTTTTGACTGATTAAATGATAAACGATACTTAAATTTAAAACGATTAATTGTTTCTAGGCGTTTTTATATCGTACGTTCACATAACGACTCAAAACGCTACAAAAACTGAAATTCAGTGATAATTTAATATTACGAACCCAATGGAACTGGTTTCGTCGAAATCCGAGACTGTGCCTCGAAAGGCTATTTTTAAATATTAATTTAAACCGTAAAATTTAAAACTGAACAAACCAAATGTTAATTTCAGTTTTACTTCTATTATCTTCAGTGTTATCAATATAAATTTTACAAGCTTTCAAATTATTTTTAATAGGCTTGAAATTCCAGATTCAATAATTTACCCAATTCCGATAATTAAATTCAACAATTAATTATCAAATAAATACTGATATTTGAAATTAAAGTTAAAAATTAACCTTTGAATATTTAAAATTTATTAAATATTCCAATTTCAAATATACAAAATTTCCGGGTCGTCACACTAGTAATTCAACACGATCATCTCTATCCCTATACACAAGTGGCTACTTCTTAACACCTCGATGAAAGCATTCAAACCCGGGTAACTTCTAGACGACCGCGGCGTGAGGCGAAGTGATTTCATTTTTGGGGTGGCGAAGTTTTTTTTTGTAATCGAATTTTGACTATAAAGTGTGAAACAAAAAAAATATGGGTCGAAAATTTTCTTTTAGAGGAGATGACGTGGTGGTCACCTGATTTTAAAAGGGGAGCTTCTTTTTTAAGTTGCTAGTTTTTTCTTATTTTATTATTTTGTTTTTCAATTTTGAACTTAGGGTATTGAGTTCAGACAAGGTTACTAGATATAATATTAGTATTTGGATTAGCAGGAAGTGCGAGTTTACAAGTGTTGTAAGCATCGAATATATAATTCTAGTAGTATTTTGGGGTCAACGGTAGGCACTAATGGGTTAGTAGCCAAAGCTGAGTATATCTATGTGTTATTAGTTTTCGCATTTATGTTTCTGCATTACTTTTCTGCTTATCTATGAAATATTTTAAATACTCTATTCGCCCCCCATCTCTAGGGTATATTGCATGATCCTAACACATAATAAAAGAAAATGTTTCAACTATGTTTGAACTATGTCTAACCCTATACACTATGTACATAGGCTCAATAGTTATTGCAAAGGAAAAGACTTCCTATGTACCAGTTTTTGACTAATAACCATAGCAACCACTACGATCATTTCTATCATTACAACGAATGCACCCAATGCAAATAGTAGAAGTGGAAAACAGCCTTCCTACTCGGCCATCACAACAAATCGTCATATGGGTAATAACAATAATATTATACTTAACCATTCAACATCAACAGCGCACAATCCGACCACAATCATCAAATAAGAAAATGGCATAAATATACTTACATACGTACTAGTCATCAATTGTAGTAACACACTATCTATGTAAGTATAAATCATTTGGTGTATACTGATCACTCCATAATAGTAACACAACATCAATATTATCAAATGTGTACTAATCTAACCAATATTAGTAAAATCATCCATTGTCAAATAACCATAATTAACTATCCATCGTTTAGTAGTAATAATGGTAAAATATTGTACACTTGTCCAAATACGATACCATCATCAAACATCAAATATATATGATAATTACATCAACAATTAACCACACATTACAATTATCCAAATAATATATTTGCATCCATTATCCTTTTAAATATTAAACCATTCTATTATTGTTTATTTTAAAAGCTTCATTTATTTATTGCATCTTAAAACAATAAAATACTTGTGAAACCCTTCATTGTACTCCATTTCATGTAACTCTGAAACATAGTATTTTAAATGAAAATAATAACATTCAATATTGTATTTATTACTCAAATAATAGCAATAATATCTCATACTATAAGTACCGTAAAATCAACCTTTTTATCATTTGCTCAAAATATCGTAATTTTCCAAAAATCATATTATTATTTAAAAAATCTCACTTTATTAAATAACAAACATTTCAAATTTAGTTTGAAATATATTTTCCGCTATTAATCATGAATTTTCCTAGAAATTCATAAATAATAACTCTATTAAATTTCTACCATTAATTTCATTTTATTTCATTCAACAACTGTTATTTACAAACATCACACAAAAACTATAAATAATCACATTTATTATTATTTATCTTATATTCCCCTTATTAGATAAATTCACCCATGTTATTTTATTTAATTATAGTCAGATTTTAAATCCATAATCAATTACAATAAAAAAATCTAATAAAATAATAATCGCTAATAAATAATCAACCCAAGACATAACGTATTCAAAATATCCACAATATCCAAACAATCACTAATATACCACAAATTATCACTTTAGTTGACATATGTACTCTTGACCGTATTAATTGATCCACCCTGAATTTCACTTAATAGTTATATTTTTTGTTAAATAATTTTTGAATACTAATATTGTAATGACTAGCAAATTTTATGCTTATAATATTAAAGTAATTAAAAATGAATTTGTAATAAAAGGCTAAATTTGGTGTCGTATTTATGACCATTGCGAAGGTCTTTCCAAGATGATTAATTTAATATATAGTTTTGATATATTTGGAGTTTCGGTTTATGAGATAGAGGCATTCCAGTATTTAAACGACGTACGTGGCTGTTTTGGGTCAAACTGGATATACAACCCAAACTTAGCCTAACAACTATATAAGTGAGACTACGAAACCCTAACCATCACATCCATCTTCGGTTTTCTTCCCTAATTCCAAAATTGCTTAATTATCTGCTAATGGTGGTTAGAAAATTAATTTAAAAGTAATTAAGAATTCAAAATGTCCAAACCCTATCGAATTATATACTTTTGCAATGCACTTGATAAATGGACTCTACAACAGGTGTTCATTTTTGATAATGGTTCTTAGGTCAACCACAAATCATAGTCAAAAGTGCTAAATAATGAAATCATATAATGCAATTAGGGGCTTTCAATTGGAGGCGAATTGGACAGGTGCGTTGGTGGGAAACGGTTGGCGTCGACTATTGGAGTCGATTGGTGGTGGAAGCATGGACCAATTTGATCTATGGCGGTGCAATTCGAGGTTTTAAGGTTTCGGGGTATGGTGGCGGCCGAGGATACGAGGGTGGTGCAGTCAAGGAGCGTAGGTCGAAACGAATTCAATGAGAGCAGCGATGCTGACTATTACGATGACGAATTTGGGTGGTCAAAGCTCTTGCCGACGGTGGTGTATGGTTCAATTTGGGGAAGTAATTTTGTAATTCAAACATCATATTTTATTATTTACAAAATAAACCCTGAAACTTTTAATCATCATATCTTGTGCATACAAACTCTGATACACGTGCGGTTCCTTCCATTGGATTTATGGCGGAACTTTGGACAATTGGCTTTGGGTTGCTGACTTTGGAGGCTATTAGAAAAAGCGCGTTGGTATGAATTATTTTATTTAGTTAACTAAATTTCAAATTATTAAATACATATCTATCGATAAAAAATAATATTTATCCATATATATTGTATTCTATGGATGATTGTTTGGCTATTATAATATTTTGGAAGTTGTGTGCATTGATTTGGATAATTAGTATTGAATGTCATATTTTTGGATGTTTAATTAAAATAAATTCTATTGATTTGGATTGTGAATAATTAACTGGAATAAATTGGATAATAATGAGAAAATAAATAAATAAATGATAAATAAGGTTATTTATAGATTTTGGACGATTTCTTTAAATAACAATGGTTTAACAAACTTTACAGAAATTAAAGTAAGGAATTAACATAACACTAGAATTGTTGTTTTGTAACGGTTATAACCGTTGGTAATAAAATTCCCAACGGTTATAACCGTTGGTAGCAGGTATGTTATATTTTTTTAACATATTTTGTAACGGTTATAACCATTGGGAAATTTCTTATTCCCAACCGTTAAAACTGTTGGGAAATTTCTTATTCCCAACGGTTATAACCATTGGGATTATTCTTAATCCCAACGGTTATAACCGTCGGGAATTACAGGTATAACCTACGACTATTTTCATATTCCCAACGGTTATAACCGTTGGGAATTTTTAAATTTCCAACGATTATAACCGTTGGGAATTCCTCGCACACATAGGGAAATAGCAAAATTACCAACACTTATAAGTGTTAGAAATTTGGTATAGTTGAACCATATCTTATTCAGCATCTAATAGTATTTCATTCAACTATATCTATACGAATTTATAACAATAGAAAACGCGAAACTAACATATCATTTAATTATTAAAAAAAACATCAAACGTACGAAATAGTGCATCAAATTCTATAAAGTTCATTGTGACAACTTCAAATTTCATTACTACAACATATCTAGACGCTTACAAACAACGAATACGACACTCCGGCCAAACTACAAAACCACCATCAACCAACTCGGACAATGTATAATGACCATTTGGAGGTGCATCAAAAAGTGGCTCGTCCGGATTAAGAACATCCTCCACCTAAACAACTTTTTTTCCACTAATAGAAAAAAGATACGCCACTAATAGAAAAAGATACGCCACTAATAGAAAAGATACAAATATACCAAAAGATAAACTATTCAATGTATTTATATTTTGGTATATATAACATTATACAAATATACCAAAAGATACGCCACTAATAGAAAAGAGAAACATAAATAAAGACTAATATTATTGGAACTTACCACGCCTTGAAACGAAGCCAAGTAGCATAAGCTTTTATGCCATTGCCTTAAGCCAAGTAGAGAAAACCTTGTACCAAACAAATAAACTGCATGTTAATGAGATAAACCATTGAATAAACAATGTATGGTTTCAGAAAAGCACAATTTAGCTAGACACAACAACAGACTAGTATACAAACAAAATTTGAGAAAGTTGGATTATCCTACAAGTTGAATGTGGCTCCACCATCAGAGTTAGACCTTATATAACATCCATAGATTGTTTTATGATCCAAGTATCATGTGGTTGAAAGAATATCCTCTGTTTATTCTCAACCGTTTACCAGTAGCTAACGTGAAACATATTTTACTGTAGAATTACTTTGTAAACAAGTATATTATGGTCTCACGCCTTAGATGGTTTGGTATACACCTAAACCAGGTTGCTTCCTTTTGAACTCTTACTAGTATTTGGCGTGCCAAGGGGCCAAGACCCTATTTCTTGGCAAGAACAGTGTCATTTTATAAATTAAGAATCAAAATAAAATCACACACCAATGAATATGTAGATTCAGCGGTGTACAAAGTATGAACTGCATTTGCGCTTTAAAATCTTAAATTTCAAAATTAATGAAACCTGGAATGATGCAACCAAACTGAATATGGCAGCACCTTCTTGTTTTGCATCAACTCGTCTACTAGCAAATCTTTTACCATCACGCTGGAGGTAAACTTGATAATCAATTGGGGCTGAAATCATTAATAATACATTGGTTATGTTTGAGAAATAATTTATATATATGACAAGCCTAATTCTATTAGAAAAAACTTGAACAATGGAAGTCCTAGTGTTTATGTTGACTAGGTTAGAAATTCTTACAAAAATTTCCAACAATAATAAATGATGCATGCAAACTATGCACCATTTTGAGGCAATCCACAGTCTTGCATGCTGCTGCTAATGCCTACAAAACAAGGGATCTTAGAATCTTGTGAGATGTATGCAAATTAATGGCATCGTTATCTTAAAATAAATGAAAATAACAACCAAAATTCACCATTGGTTATAAATAGATAAAAAAAATAAATCGATGATTCTTAGTAGGAAAATTAAAGAATTAGATAGAAACATGCCTGCCCAATCAATTGCCCTCCATAAACTTGTTTATAAGTTGGAGCATCTGGCAAAGTAAATCCACGGAACAAATCCACCTTTGGTAATTTAGAAACACAGAAAAAGTCAACCCACAATTTAGTTTTGCTTAATAAGTGTAAACAGAACTACAATAAACCGATCATGAAAAATTGAAAGTGGGGCTGAATCAAGTTTCTGAAACCATACACTATGTCTAGCCAAGTAGAGAAAACCTTTTTGCGGACTGCTAATTCCCTTCATCCAAATTTAGCAACCACCAAATTGAAAAATTGAAATCAAAATTATTACTGACTGAAATTACCAGATTTTAAAAATTAAAGCCTAAACCTGAAATAGCCTACAACGATCTTTGCTTCCTGCTACGTGCGTTGCGTTGTAGTTTGTTGATTTGCCTTCCACATCGACCGATGCGACTGCCCTTCGAGCCTTCGAAGTTTGATCTAATCGATATTTTTTAGGAGCAACTACGTTTGTTTTATTCAGTATGTAGAGAAACGAGACTATTTGTGCCCTAAGAATTTGCGGACTAAAGCAGCTTCTTTTGCTACTCTGGGCAAAGGCCGACCCTGCGGAGGGGGCGCTAGAGGCAGAGGTGCGATAACGGAAGGGACGAAAACCTAGAATGAAATTTTGGTTTACATCGAATGAGAGTAAGAAGCGTGAGAAAATGGGTAAGGAATAATAATAGATAAAATGACAATTCTGTACATTGTACTTCTGAATATATTCGAAATTACCAAATTTGGTAACAGAAATAACCATTGTAAGTGCTTATCACGGAAATATCCGTTAGAAATTTATAACGGTTATAACCGTTACAAATTGAAACAAAAAGAGTGTTACAAATGGACCTGCTTGGTGTAGTGTAAATAAAGTTATTATTTATGAATTTTTGGGGAAATTTATAAATAATAACAAAACTTATATTTAATTGATATTTGGAAAGTTTATCACCTAGAATGTGGTTTTAAATAATAATATAGTTTTAAAAAGGGATTTAGTGAAGATTATTATTTTTGATTTAAATACGATGTTTGGGAAATTTGAACAATGTACAATAAAGGAAAACAAAAGTGGATTGTCATTTTAAAATAAGTATTAATTTTTTAAGATGCAATAAATAAATGAAACCCTTGTAATAAACAATACTAAGTCAATTTTATACTTAAGAGAAGGATGGATGCTGTAACAGCCCAAAAAATTTTAACAACTATTTTATTCATTTATTTTAAGACTTTGGTGTTTGATTTCTTAAAAATCTAATTTTGGAAATTTTGTTGTAATGATTTCTATCAATTGTCCAAATTGTAATAAAAATAAACAATTTTTGAAATTTGGATTTGGATAAAAAGTTTAACCTTAATAGAATTTTTAATTTTTTTTTTATTTCTAACTACCAAATTTTCATCTTGAACTGTATACAATTGTGCAACATTTGTTTCACTTTTGTTTCGGTCAGATTTGTTGTATACTTTTAAAATTTAGTAATAATTATTGTGAAACGGGAAATAAACTTTACATTTCTTTTACGTATATTTGCATCTGTTTTTTAACTTTATATTAAACAATCAATTGGATGAAGCTAAATCAAAATTTATTAATTATGGTATAATAGCTATTTAATTTTGGTTTAAAGCGATGGGTTATTTTCCTAATAGAAACGTTAGTATTTTTAATTTTATTTAATAAGAGAAACAAATAAAATTTGTGTGTTACTTTGGGCATTACATTTTTCGTTCGTTTGTTTTTTCTTTGTCGATTGATTTTATGCGTTAGCATTTCAAGTTCTTCAGCCGTGTATATTTCAGTTTGGAATTCGAAATCTTGCCCAAAATCTTGCACGTGAGAATTATTTCTTTCCTTGCCTTCCGTTCGTTTCTTGCCATTTAATAGAAATAAATGCCTTAAATTCTTTTGATTCCTCTACCGTTCAAAACTTTATATCTTGCCTTCTCTTCACTAAATCAACGTGAGTAGTCACGTTATATTATATAGCCTTGCTCACAAAGAAATTTCCAGACCACAATTTTCTCTTTGGCTTCCATCAAATTTTCGTGAGCATCTCACTGAAGGTAAGGACAGCATGCATCCTCTTTCTTTTTCATTTTGTTATTTCGTTTATTCCTCTTTCTGTGCCTTGCTTTATCAAATTGCCTGCCACCACATGCTCGACCCATTCACCATCTAGACCAGCCACCACCTCCAACCCCATGCCAGACCGAGACCAGCCAACACCACGAACCCAGGCCAGACCAAGCCCACATCACCTCCAACCCCATGCCAGACCGAGACCACCCACGTCACCTCCAACCCCATGCCAGACCGAGACCACCCACGTCACCACGAACCCAGGCCAGACCAAGCCCACGTCACTACAAACCCAGGCAGACCGAGACTTGTTTGAAAAAAAAAGAAATGAACAAATTTCCATTTTTGTCACCTTTGTATTTTGGTATTTTAGTCTATATTTCCACTGAGCCTCTGTTTGAAAAAAAAGAAATGAGCAAAAATTGCTTTTGTCACCGTGTATTTGAAATTATAGTCTATATGCCACCGAGCCTTTGTTTTGAAAAAAAAATGAAATTTCCATTCGCCACTTGTATTTGAAGTCACGGCCTAAATTTCCTCCGAGCCATAGTTTTGTTTCGATTTGTTTCCAAGTTTGCTCTATTCAAAAAATTTTGATGTAATTGATGTGCGTTAGCTTATTCAAATATTTGCTTTATTCTTTTTGACTTTAGATTTGAATCTAGTTGGCGCATCCTCTAAAAACTGATCGTGCTTTCTGGGTGCTTTTCGGTAGATAGCGTATTTCCTTTTTTGAATCGAATCTCCAGCTCCGTAGAGGTGAGTAAATCTCACACGACTATTCATACTTATATGATTGTGAAACGACCGCAACTGAATATGTAGAAAAATAAATAAACAAATAAAAATGATGTTATAATTACCTGTGATTATTTATATATGATGTTAAACTTGTTAAAATTGCATAGCATATCATCTGTTATATTTTGTTCTTATTTTACTGTTATTCTATTCTGTTAAATCACTGCAAGTTCCCTGTAGAATAGAATCACTATGGGTTGAAATGATACAAACCCGAACGGACTTTAGAATAAGGGAAGATCGTTATGGGCTGAAATGATAGGCCCGAGCGATTTTCAATTAAATTTTATTTACTTGGGATTGCGGGTTTGAAATGATAAAACCCGGATTTTTCTTTGTAAACTACGGATTGAAATGATATATTATCCGTATCACTTTACCTAGGCTAGAAAATATTATACAGACCCGTGGTTATTTTCTGTATTTTTCTGGATACTTTTAAATATTTTAAAATTTGTAATAATATTTAATTGATTTAAATTGAATTTTTAAATGATTTATTTAAGTGGAAATGATTTTTTTTATGTAATAAATAAAAGGATAAAAATAGTGATTTGAAATATAACATGAAATTGAAATTTATTGAAAAAAAAATTGGAAACTTAAGTTAATTAAGTTAAATTGAAATTTAGTTTAAATGGTGGAAGAATGGGAATTTAAAATTTAAGTGTTGAAAAAAAATGGTTAAAGGTGGAAAACGGGAAAATTTACACACTTGAATTATACAAGTAAATCTTGGAAATTTTGATTTTTACTTGAAAAACCTTTCTTTATAAAAACCATAAGTTAAAGGATTTAATTGAACATTTTAATATGAAATTATGATTTTTATAAGTTTTAAAGGATTTAAATTGAAGTTTATTTATGGCTGGAATTGCACTTAAAACCTGAAAATTTAATTTATAGCACTTCAGAAATGCTACCATTTCTGGAAATGAACAAATTCTGAACTTAGTAGAATCTGCAGCACTTGTTAAGTGCTGTGGTTATATAAATGAACCAAAAGACTAAAATAAACTAAGGCTATGATAGCACTTGGTAAGTGCTGTTGTAGTAGGAACTAAAATTGAACCTGAAACTAATAAAGGGGCTACTATAGCACTTGTGAAGAGCTGCAGTAGGCTGAAATATGATTTCTGTTTAAAACTGAACTGTTACAGCAGTTTATAAAAGCTGTCTTTGCTGAATTAAATTGTTTTCAAATATAACTTACCGCAGCACTTTTTTTATGCTGTGAAAGCTGAAATTTTAATGTTTTATTGTTTTTAAGTGAATAAATGAACTCAGAAAAGGCTAAAATTTTGGGAATTTAATATTTGATTTAAAAGAATAATGACTTTGTTTTTAAATGGTTTAATTTAAAGTATTTTTGATATAAACTGTTTTAAATTTATAACCACGGGTTATAATAATGTTTGGTTGTTAAAGAGACCGGGATCGGATATGGACATACTCTCTGTCGGTACCGAAAACCACTTTGACAACTGTGTACGCGGTGGAGTTTCCAGAATGAAGTAGGATGGTGGCGACGATCTTAAGGTATATACGTGGACCAAACTCCCATGAGTTGGCATAAGGTGGCTAAAACAGGAGCGATCGACGGGCCAAGGAGGTAGCACCTCTGATCGGACACACTTCTTCAATACCATTCTATTACTTGTGATTGATTTGTTGGCCACCCTTGATTTGGGAGTGTTGTTCGAGGTGGGCGGTAGTGGCTGCTATGCGTCACCACCAGTCCGGATGCGTAATTGGTATATCTACCCTGGCATTGCCTTGTGTGCCGTGTCACCTACCATATCGAGCTTTACTACGATTTGTGATTTCTCCCGTAGCCTATGGAGTATCGAGGGTAGCCCCCATTTTTGGGAGTATGCTAATACTGGATAGACTACTGGGACTATTACGTGTTAAGGGGAATATTGGGTCACTCCTTAACGCTATTTAAAAGTATGTTTACTTTATGATTAGACATTATTATAATAGCGAATATTACTACATAGTAGATAGTTTAACGGATCCTTAAAGAATGGGCGATCCCAAGCATTCTTTAAGTAACTTGTACCCTTATTACAGTTCACTTGAGTTGGTTTACATTGTATAAGTATGTATGTCCTGACTCGAGTGTTTATGTTTTATTTTTACGCTCGGGTCAGCCTGAGTATCAGTTTGGACTTCATCTTCCCGGAGCTAGGACTACTGGAGATCATCTTTATCAAGATGCTATCTATTTTGTTATTCAGTCTTTTATTTTAGCCTATGTAATTTGAGACAAATGAATTTGGGATTTTCTGTAGTTGTTCAAACTGTATTGGTTTTAGACTATGTAATTTGTACTTGTTTTGAGACTCTGTATTTTAGTGCCTTCATGAACCACTATGGTTATTTTAAATTCCGCTACGAGTTATTCTGATATATTTCTGTGTCTGTGATTCTGTGAATGATTTTATTTGCTCCAAATTTTATTACAATCTGTTATTTTGCATTATTCAAGTCTGACATGTGTGGATTATTGTCGATTTGAATGGTCCAAAATAATGGGTCGTTACAGTTGGTATCAAAGCTTTGGTTTTAGGCAAACCTTAGCCTATGGAGCAAAAACTCATTAGAGATAGGGTAGAAATACCCTAGAATGAGTGAAATCAAACTCAGAATCATGTCTTTGTGAGTGAACGTATTTTCAAAGTATAAAATGATTTTTAAATGATTTTTTTTTTCGAATGATTTTTCATAGATTATTTTGATATAAAACTTTCTTGTTTTAAAAAGCAAATTTTTCTAAACTTCCTTCTTTCCGTATCTACCTTGTTAGAAATTTTGTTATTAGGATATTCATCCAAGTGATCTTATCGTGTCTTATCTTAGCTTATCTTTGTCTTCTCTGTACCTTTGTCCTAAATTCATTCTTGATATTTCCAAGATGAATCGTGGAAATGCTAGAGGTAGGGGTCGTGGTACTGCCCCAGCTCCTCCACCTGTTGCACCTGTTAGGTTTACTATTCTCTGTAAGGAATTCTCTCAGCTCGGTGTACTAAGTTCGCCGGTTCAGAGAGTATTATCGAAGCCCAGCAATGGTTACGGAGTTTGGAGAGGATATTTTCTGGTCTTGAGATCACTGATGCCCAGAAGCGTCAGTTAGCAGCTTGGCAGCTGCAAGAATCAGCCTTAGATTGGTGGGAGTCTGTTACGGCTCACACTAACGAAGGTGATCTTTCATGGGAGCAGTTCAGGTATCCTTTGTGTTATCTTGAATTTTCCCCATTTCCCTTTTCTTTTGAATCTATCTTAAGTTCGGTTTTGTATCTTCTTTCCATGGAGGCTTTTGTGGCAAAATGGATGCCCGAAGCCGGGAAATCTCAGCTTTATCGTGAATTCATGGATCTTAAGCAGGGTACCATGTCTTTTTCAGAGTATGAGAGGAAGTTCAATGAACTTTCCAAATTTGGTCCTGGTCTTATCGACACTCAGCTAAAGAAAAATGAGAAGTTCATTGCTGGAGCTCGCCCTGAGTTCTACGATCGTCTTATTTCACATGTTCATGGCACTTTTACTGAGCTCATGGATATGGCTATTCGCTATGAGAACCCTACCTCCAAGGGTCCTGCTGCTTCTGGTGCTCATGTATCTCAGTCTTCCTCTTCAAATTCCAAGAAGAGAAAGCCCAACTTCCACCAGCAGAAGAAGAATTGGCTCAAGCATCCGGGCTTGGGATCTTCATCATCTTCTCCTTCTCAGAGGCACCCTATTGACCTATCCACCATTACCTGCTTCAAATGTGACCAGAAGGGACACTATGCTAATAGTTACCCTACTTCGGTTAGTGCTGCTGTTCCTCCACCTCAGGTAAACAGGAACAATCTTTGTCATGTTTGTCTTCAGCCAGGTCATTTTAGGAATGACTGTCCTTTATATCAGAAGGGAAAGCCATCTGGTGTATTTGCTGTCACATCTGCTTCTTCACCTGCTGCACCTGCCCCTGCTCCTAGTGATGATCAAGGTACTCTTCAGGGCACATTTACTTTATTTCATCATCATGTTCGTGTTTTATTTGATACTGGAGCTTCGCATAGTTTTATTTCTGATAAGTTGTGTGATAAGTTTGAGCATCTCCTTTCTCCTGAGTATACTTCTGTCCCTTTATGTGTTTCAAATCCTATTGGTGGTCCCGCCAATCTTAATAAGATTTGTAAACATGTGAAACTCTTTCATTCTGGTTATCGGTTTTCTGGAGATTTCTATGTTCTTGGTTTTGATGCTTTTGATTTATTACTCGGAGATGATTGGCTTGATAGACATGATGCCCGTATCTCTTGCAAAGCACGTATCATGACTCTTGTGGGAGATAAGGGTGATCCTTTGGTTATTCAGTGCTGCATGCCTCAGGATTTTGCTGGAAATTTTATCTACTCTTTGGATTCTTCTCCTATTGATCTTCAGTCGACTCGGGTAGTCAAACTCTATCCCGATGTATTTGGTGAAGTTACTGCTATACCTCCTAAGCGGGAAATTGATTTCCGCATTGATCTTATTCCTGGAGCTCAAACTGTATTTCTTCCTCCTAGAAGAATGGCACCCTGCGAGAAGGTTGAGTTAAGGAAGCAAATTGAGGACCTGTCTTCCAAGGGTCTGATCAGACCGAGCTATTCTGAATGGGGAGCTGCGGTGGTTTTCGTCACCAAGTCCGATGGTTCTCTTCGGATGTGTGTTGATTATAGGGAGTTGAAAAAGCTCACTATGAAAAATAGATATCCAATGTCGCGCATCGATGACATGTTTGATCAGCTTTATGGTGTTATTGTTTTCTCTCAGCTTGACCTTGCCACGGGTTTTCACCAATTCAGAGTTGCCGAGGAAAGTATTCCCAAGACTGCTTTCCATACTGAGAATGGATTCTTTGAATGGCTAGTCATGCCTTTTGGTTTGACTAATGCTCCTGCTTTCTTTGTTGACTTGATGAATCGTGTTTTCCGTGATGTGCTTAATAAATTTGTTCTAGTCTTTGTGGATGATATCCTCATTTTCTCTAAGTCTGAAGAAGAACATGAGTCACATTTGAAATCTGTTCTTGAGACTCTTCGAAATCATCAGTTAAAGGCAAAATTTTCCAAATGTCATTTCTGGAAAGATGAAGTCCGATTCCTCGGGCATATTGTTTCTGGTAATGGAGTTTCTGTTGATCCAGTCAAAATCGCTGCGATCAATGTAAGTCTCTCTTCCTTCTCTTTCCTTGTCTCATTCAATTTATTCTATCTTTCCTATTATCCTTCTTTTATCCCATTTCTGTATAGGATTGGGAAACTCCTAAGACTCCTACTGATATCCGTAGTTTTCTGGGCCTTGCCGGTTATTATCGGAGATTCATTGAGAATTTCACTCGGATTGCTGCACCTCTCACTGCTTTAACTCGGAAGAATGCTAAGTTTATTTGGAGTAATGAGTGTAAGGCCGCATTCAATGAGTTAAAACACAAGCTTACTTCCGCACCAGTCCTTACCGTTCCAAATGGAAATGAGGGATTAACGGTATACACTGATGCTTGTCGAGAAGGTTTGGGAGCTGTTCTGATGCAGGATGGTAGGGTGATTGCTTATGCTAGTCGACAGTTGAAGACCCATGAAATAAATTATGCTGCCCATGATCTAGAGTTGCTTGCTGTTGTTTTCGCTTTGAAGGTTTGGAGACATCATCTTTTGGGTACCAAGTTTGAGCTTTTCACAGATCATCAGTCTTTGAAGTATATTTTCTCTTAGAAGGATTTGAATCAGAGACAAGTTAGGTGGTTAGAGTTCCTTGCTTCTTATGACCTCGACATCAACTATACACCGGGGAAAGCTAATGTTGTGGCGGATGCTTTGAGTAGGAAGAAGGCTTTGTTGTGTCAGCTTTTTGTTTCCTCACCTCTTGTGGATCGTATTATGGCTAAGCAGGATGAGGATGAGAGGCTTAGATCGATGAAGGAGAATGTTCGTAGTAGAGTTGGAGGTAGTAATCTTGATGGCAGTGGTGCTCAGATTGATGATAAGGGTGTGTTAAGGATTAATAATAGGATTTGTGTCCCGAATGTTGATGGATTGAGACAGGAGTTACTTCAGGAGAATCATCAGTCCAGACTTTCTATTCATCCAGGCGTGACCAAGATGTATCAGGATATGAAGAAGTTGTATTGGTGGAGAGGTATGAGGCGTGATATTTCCATTTTTGTTAATAGGTGTGCGACTTGTCAGCAAGTCAAGGCAGATCATCAGAAGACCCCTGGTTTATTGCAGCCTCTTGAGATTCCCAATTGGAAGTGAGAACAAGTTTCTATGGATTTCATTGATGGTTTACCGAGGACTCGGAAAGGTAACGAGAGTATCTGGGTTATTGTGGATAGGTTGACCAAATCAGCTCATTTTATTCCGGTCAAGTATACCCGTTCTGCTTCTAGTTTGTCTGAGATTTACATGAGGTAGATTGTTCGTCTCCATGGTGTTCCTCTCAGTATTGTTTGTGATCGTGATCCTATCTTTACTAGTAGGTTTTGGAAAGCCTTTCAGGATTCTTTGGGTACTCGTCTGAATCTGAGCACTGCTTACCATCCACAGACCGACGGTCAAACGGAAAGGGTGAATCAGATTCTTGAAGATCTCCTTCGTGCTTGTGTGCTTGATTATGGAGGATTGTGGGAAGATCATCTCCATCTTATCGAATTCACATATAACAATAGTTATCAGGCCAGTATTGAGACGTCTCCGTTTTCTGCTCTTTACGGACGACCTTGTAGATCTCCTTCTTGCTGGATTGAATCCGGTAATCGTTTGGTTCTTGGTCCTGAGATGGTTTTAGAAGCTTCTGAGAGAGTTGAAGAGATTAAGAGGAAGATGAGTATTGCTCAAGATAGGCAGAAGAAGTAAGCTAATCGTCGAATACGGAGTTTAGAATATGCTGTTGGTGATTTGGTTTTCCTTAAGGTCTCTCCCTTAAGGAATGTTATTCGTTTTGGTCGTAGAGGGAAGCTTTCTCCTAGATTTGTTGGTTCTTTCCGCATTATGGAAAGAATTGGTTCTCTTGCTTATCGTCTGGATTTGCCCGAGAAATTTTCTGGAGTACACAATGTATTTCATATATCTTATCTTCGTCGCTATCTGCATGATCCATCTCTTATTATCCAGCCTTCTGCTCTTGATAGTTTGGATATTGAGCCAAACCTGACTGTTGAGAGGAAGCCACTTCGTATCGTCGATCGAGGTACGAAGCAGCTAAGAAGGAAATCTGTCAACCTGGTCAAAGTGCAGTGGAGCACTGATGAACGGGATTGCGCCTGGGAGACGGAGGAGAGCATTCGTGCTTCGAATCCGAAATTGTTTATTTCAGGTACTTTTGCTCTACTATCTTATTTTTCTTTGTTTCCTTTTTCGTTCCTTTTCGAGGACGAAAAGTTTTGAGTGGGGGAGAGTGTAACAGCCCAAAAAATTTTAACAAGTATTTTATTCATTTATTTGAAGACTTTGGTGTTTGATTTCTTAAAAATCTAATTTTGGAAATTTTGTTGTAATGATTTCTATCAATTGTCCAAATTGTAATAAAAATAAACAATTTCTGAAATTTGGATTTGGATAAAATGTTTAACCTTAATAGAAATTTTAAATTTTTAAATTTTTTTTATTTCTAACTGCCAAATTTTCATCTTGAACTGTATACAATTGTGCAACATTTGTTTCACTTTTGTTTCGATCAGATTTGTTGTATACTTTTAAAATTTAGTAATAATTAGTGTGAAACGGGAAATAAACTTTACATTTCTTTTACATATATTTGCATCCGTTTCTTAACTTTATATTAAACAATCAATTGGATGAAGCTAAATCAAAATTTATTAATTATGGTATAATAGCTATTTAAATTTGGTTTAAAGCGATGGGTTATTTTCCTAATAGAAACGTTAGTATTTTTAATTTTTTTTTAATAAGAGAAACAAATAAAATTTGTGCGTTACTTTGGGCATTACATTTTTCGTTCGTTTGTTTTTTCTTTGTCTATTGATTTTATGCGTTAGCATTTCAAGTTCTTCATCCGTGTATAATTCAGTTTGGAATTCGAAATCTTGCCCAAAATCTTGCACGTAAGAATTATTTCTTTCCTTGCCTTCCGTTCATTTCTTCCCATTTAATAGAAATAAATGCCTTAAATTCTTTTGATCCCTCTACCGTTCAAAACTTTATGTCTTGCCTTCTCTTCACTAAATCAACGTGAGTAGTCACGTTATATTATATAGCCTTGCTCACAAAGAAATTTCCAGACCACAATTTTCTCTTTGGCTTCCATCAAATTTTCGTGAGCATCTCACTGAAGGTAAGGACAGCATGCATCCTCTTTCTTTTTCATTTTTTTATTTCGTTTGTTCCTCTTTCCGTGCCTTGCTTTATCATATTGCCTGCCACCACATGCTCGGCCTATTCACCATCTAGACCAGCCACCACCTCCAACCCCATGCCAGACCGAGACCAGCCACCACCATGAACCCAGGCCAGACCAAGCCCACGTCACCTCCAACCCCATACCAGACCGAGACCACCCACGTCACCTCCAACCCCATGCCAGACCGAGACCACCCACGTCACCACGAACCCAGGCCAGACCAAGCCCACGTCACTACAAACCCAGGCAGACCGAGCCTTGTTTGAAAAAAAAAGAAATGAACAAAATTCCATTTTTGTCACCTTTGTATTTTGGTATTTTAGTCTATATTTCCACTGAGCCTCTGTTTGAAAAAAAAGAAATGAGCAAAATTTGCTTTTGTCGCCGTGTATTTGAAATTATAGTCTATATGCCACCGAGCCTTTGTTTTGAAAAAAAAAAGGAAATTTCCATTCGCCACTTGTATTTGAAGTCACGGCCAAAATTTCCTCCGAGCCATAGTTTTGTTTCGATTTGTTTCCAGTTTGCTCTATTCAAAAAAATTTGATGTAATTGATGTGCGTTAGCTTATTCAAATATTTGCTTTATTCTTTTTGACTTTAGATTTGAATCTAGTTGGCGCATACTCTAAAAACTGATCGTGCTTTCCGGGTGCTTTTTGGTAGATAGCGTATTTCCTTTTTTGAATCGAATCTCCAGCTCCGTAGAGGTGAGTAAATCTCACACGACTATTCATACTTATATGATTGTGAAACGACCGCAACTGAATATGTAGAAAAATAAATAAATAAATAAAAATGATATTATAATTACCTGTGATTATTTATATATGATGTTAAACTTGTTAAAATTGCATAACATATCATCTGTTATATTTTGTTCTTATTTTACTGTTATTCTATTCTGTTAAATCACTGCAAGTTCCCTGTAGAATAGAATCACTATGGGTTGAAATGATACATACCCGAACGGACTTTAGAATAAGGGAAGATCGTTATGGGCTGAAATGATAGGCCCGAGCGATTTTCAATTAAATTTTATTTACTTGGGATTGCGGGTTTGAAATGATAAAACCCGGATTTTTCTTTGTAAACTACGGATTGAAATGATATATTATCTGTATCACTTTACCTAGGCTAGAAAATATTATACAGACCCGTGGTTATTTTCTGTATTTTTCTGGATACTTTTAAATATTTTAAAATTTGTAATAATATTTAATTGATTTAAATTGAATTTTTAAATGATTTTTTTGTGTAATAAATAAAAGGATAAAAATAGTGATTTGAAATATAACATGAAATTGAAATTTATTGAAGAAAAAAATGGAAACTTAAGTTAATTAAGTTAAATTGAAATTTAGTTTAAATGGTGGAAGAATGGGAATTTAAAATTTAAGTGTTGAAAAAAAATGGTTAAAGGTGGAAAACGGGAAAATTTACACACTTGAATTTTACAAGTAAATCTTGGAAATTTTGATTTTTACTTGAAAAATCTTTCTTTATAAAAAACATAAGTTAAAGGATTTAATTGAACATTTTAATGTGAAATTATGATTTTTATAAGTTTTAAAGGATTTAAATTGAAGTTTATTTATGGCTGGAATTGCACTTAAAACCTGAAAATTTAATTTATAGCACTTCAGAAATGCTACCATTTCTGGAAAT
This sequence comes from Allium fistulosum, assembly GCA_030737815.1. Lineage (NCBI taxonomy): Eukaryota > Viridiplantae > Streptophyta > Magnoliopsida > Asparagales > Amaryllidaceae > Allium > Allium fistulosum. The sequence continues at coordinate 878,270,616 of CM060902.1, read as the reverse complement.
GAACAAATTCTGAACTAAGTAGAATCTGCAGCACTTGTTAAGTGCTGTGGTTATATAAATGAACCAAAAGACTAAAATAAACTAAGGCTATGATAGCACTTGGTAAGTGCTGTTGTAGTAGGAACTAAAATTGAACCTGAAACTAATAAAGGGGCTACTGTAGCACTTGTTAAGAGCTGCAGTAGGCTGAAATATGATTTTTGTTTAAAACTGAACTGTTACAGCAGTTTATAAAAGCTGTCTTTGCTGAATTAAATTGTTTTCAAATATAACTTACCGCAGCACTTTTTTGTTATGCTGTGAAAGCTAAAATTTTAATGTTTTATTGTTTTTAAGTGAATAAATGAACTCAGAAAAGGCTAAAATTTTGGGAATTTAATATTTGATTTAAAAGAATAATGACTTTGTTTTTAAATGGTTTAATTTGAAGTATTTTTGATATAAACTGTTTTAAATTTATAACCACGGGTTATAATAATGTTTGGTTGTTAAAGAGACCGGGATCAGATATGGACATACTCTCTGTCGGTACCGAAAACCACTTTGACAACTGTGTACGCGGTGGAGTTTCCAGAATGAAGTAGGATGGTGGCGACGATCTTAAGGTATATACGTGGACCCAACTCCCATGAGTTGGCATAAGGTGGCTAAAACAGGAGCGATCGACGGGCCAAGGAGGTAGCACCTCTGATCGGACACACTTCTTCGATACCATTCTATTACTTGTGATTGATTTGTTGGCCACCCTTGATTTGGGAGTGTTGTTCGAGGTGGGCGGTAGTGGCTGCTATCCATCACCACCAGTCCGGATGCGTAATTGGTATATCTACCCTGGCATTGCCTTATGTGCCGTGTCACCTACCATATCGAGCTTTACTACGATTTGTGATTTCTCCCGTACCCTGTGGAGTATCGAGGGTAGCCCCCATTTTTGGGAGTATGCTAATACTGGATAGACTACTGGGACTATTACGTGTTAAGGGGAATATTGGGTCACTCCTTAACGCTATTTAAAAGTATGTTTACTTTATGATTAGACATTATTATAATAGCGAATATTACTACATAATAGATAGTTTAACGGATCCTTAAAGAATGGGCGATCCCAAGCATTCTTTAAGTTACTTGTACCCTTATTACAGTTCACTTGAGTTGGTTTACATTATATAAGTATGTATATCCTGACTCGAGTGTTTATGTTTTATTTTTACGCTCGGGTCAGCCTGAGTATCAGTTTGGACTTCATCTTCCCGGAGCTAGGACTACTGGAGATCATCTTTATCAAGCTGCTATCTATTTTGCTATTCAGTCTTTTATTTTAGCCTATGTAATTTGAGACAAATGAATTTGGGATTTTCTGTAGTTGTTCAAACTGTATTGGTTTTAGACTATTTAATTTGTACTTGTTTTGAGACTCTGTATTTTAGTGGCTTCATGAACCACTATGGTTATTTTAAATTCCGCTGCGAGTTATTCTGATATATTTCTGTGTCTGTGATTCTGTGAATGATTTTATTTGCTCCAAATTTTATTACAATCTGTTATTTTGCATTATTCAAGTCTGACATGTGTGGATTATTGTCGATTTGAATGGTCCAAAATAGTGGGTCGTTACAGTTGGTATCAAAGCTTTGGTTTTAGGCAAACCTTAGCCTATGGAGCAAAAAATCATTAGAGATAGGGTAGAAATACCCTAGAATGAGTGAAATCAAACTCAGAATCATGTCTTTGTGAGTGAACGTATTTTCAAAGTATAAAATGATTTTTAAATGATTTTTTTTTTCCAAATGATTTTTCAAAGATTATTTTGATATAAAACTTTCTTGTTTTAAAAAGCAAATTTTTCTAAACTTCCTTCTTTCCGTATCTACCTTGTTAGAAATTTTGTTATTAGGATATTCATCCAAGTGATCTTATCGTGTCTTATCTTAGCTTATCTTTGTCTTCTCTGTACCTTTGTCCTAAATTCATTCTTGATATTTCCAGGATGAATCGTGGAAATGCTAGAGGTAGGGGTCGTGGTACTGCCCCAGCTCCTCCACCTGTTGCACCTGTTAGGTTTACTATTCTCTGTAAGGAATTCTCTCAGCTCGGTGTACTAAGTTCACCGGTTCAGAGAGTATTATCGAAGCCCAGCAATGGTTACGGAGTTTGGAGAGGATATTTTCTGGTCTTGAGATCACTAATGCCCAGAAGCGTCAGTTAGCAGCTTGGCAGCTGCAAGAATCAGCCTTAGATTGGTGGGAGTCTGTTACAGCTCACACTAACGAAGGTGATCTTTCATGGGAGCAGTTCAGGTATCCTTTGTGTTATCTTGAATTTTCCCCATTTCCCTTTTCTTTTGAATCTATCTTAAGTTCGGTTTCTGTATCTTCTTTCCAGGGAGGCTTTGTGGCAAAATGGATGCCCGTAGCCGGGAAATCTCAGCTTTATCGTGAATTCATGGATCTTAAGCAGGGTACCATGTCTTTTTCAGAGTATGAGAGGAAGTTCAATGAACTTTCCAAATTTGGTCCTGGTCTTATCGACACTCAGCTAAAGAAAAATGAGAAGTTCATTGCTGGAGCTCACCCTGAGTTCTACGATCATCTTATTTCACATGTTCATGGCACTTTTACTGAGCTCATGGATATGGCTATTCGCTATGAGAACCCTACCTCCAAGGGTCCTGCTGCTTCTGGTGCTCATGTATCTCAGTCTTCCTCTGCAAATTCCAAGAAGAGAAAGCCCAACTTCCACCAGCAGAAGAAGAATTGGCTCAAGCATCCGGGCTTGGGATCTTCATCATCTTCTCCTTCTCAGAGGCACCCTATTGACCTATCCACAATTACCTGCTTCAAATGTGACCAGAAGGGACACTATGCTAATAGTTTCCCTACTTCGGTTAGTGATGCTGTTCCTCCACCTCAGGTAAACAGGAACAATCTTTGTCATGTTTGTCTTCAGCCAGATCATTTTAGGAATGACTGTCCTTTATATCAGAAGGGAAAGCCATCTGGTGTATTTGCTGTCACATCTGCTTCTTCACCTGCTGCACCTGCCCCTGCTCCTAGTGATGATCAAGGTACTCTTCAGGGCACATTTACTTTATTTCATCATCATGTTCGTGTTTTATTTGATACTGGAGCTTCGCATAGTTTTATTTCTGATAAGTTGTGTGATGAGTTTGAGCATCTCCTTTCTCCTGAGTATACTTCTGTCCCTTTATGTGTTTCAAATCCTATTGGTGGTCCCGCCAATCTTAATAAGATTTGTAAACATGTGAAACTCTTTCATTTTGGTTATCGGTTTTCTGGAGATTTCTATGTTCTTGGTTTTGATGCTTTTGATTTATTACTCGGAGATGATTGGCTTGATAGGCATGATGCCCGTATCTCTTGCAAAGCACGTATCGTGACTCTTGTAGGAGATAAGGGTGATCCTTTGGTTATTCAGTGCCGCATGCCTCAGGATTTTGCTGGAAATTTTATCTACTCTTTGGATTCTTCTCCTATTGATCTTCAGTCGACTCGGGTAGTCAAACTCTATCTCGATGTATTTGGTGATGTTACTGCTTTACCTCCTAAGTGGGAAATTGATTTCCGCATTGATCTTATTCCTGGAGCTCGACCTGTAGTTCTTCCTCCTAGAAGAATGGCACCCCGCGAGAAGGTTGAGACAAGGAAGCAAATTGAGGACCTGTCTTCCAAGGGTCTGATCAGACCGAGCTATTCTGAATGGGGAGCTGCGGTGGTTTTCGTCACCAAGTCCGATGGTTCTCTTCGGATGTGTGTTGATTATAGGGAGTTGAACAAGCTCACTATGATATCCAATGCCGCGCATCAATGACATGTTTGATCAGCTTTATGGTGCTACTGTTTTCTCTCAGCTTGACCTTGCCACGGGTTTTCACCAACTCAGAGTTGCCGAGGAAAGTATTCCCAAGACTGCTTTCCGTACTGAGAATGGATTCTTTGAATGGCTAGTCATGCCTTTTGGTTTGACTAATGCTCCTGCTTTCTTTGTTGACTTGATGAATCGTGTTTTCCGTGATGTGCTTAATAAATTTGTTCTAGTCTTTGTGGATGATATCCTCATTTTCTCTAAGTCTGAAGAAGAACATGAGTCACATTTGAAATCTGTTCTTGAGACTCTTCGAAATCATCAGTTAAAGGCAAAATTTTCCAAATGTCATTTCTGGAAAGATGAAGTCCGATTCCTCGGGCATATTGTTTCTGGTAATGGAGTTTCTGTTGATCCAGTCAAAATCGCTGCGATCAATGTAAGTCTCTCTTCCTTCTCTTTCCTTGTTTCATTCAATTTATTCTATCTTTCCTATTATCCTTCTTTTATCCCATTTCTGTATAGGATTGGGAAACTCCTAAGACTCCTACTGATATCCGTAGTTTTCTGGGCCTTGCCGGTTATTATCGGAGATTCGTTGAGAATTTCGCTCGGATTGTTGCACCTCACACTGCTTTAACTCGGAAGAATGCTAAGTTTATTTGGAGTAATGAGTGTAAGGCCGCATTCAATGACTTAAAACACAAGCTTACTTCCGCACCAGTCCTTACCGTTCCAAATGGAAATGAGGGATTAACAGTATACACTGATGCTTGTCGAGAAGGTTTGGGAGCTGTTCTGATGCAGGATGGTAGGGTGATTGCTTATGCTAGTCGACAGTTGAAGACCCATGAAATAAATTATGCTGCCCATGATCTAGAGTTGCTTGCTGTTGTTTTCGCTTTGAAGCTTTGGAGACATCATCTTTTGGGTACCAAGTTGGAGCTTTTCACAGATCATCAGTCTTTGAAGTATATTTTCTCTTAGAAGGATTTGAATCAGAGACAAGTTAGGTGGTTAGAGTTCCTTGCTTCTTATGACCTCGACATCAACTATACACCAGGGAAAGCTAATGTTGTGGCGGATGCTTTGAGTAGGAAGAAGGCTTTTTTGTGTCAGCTTGTTGTTTCCTCACCTCTTGTGGATCGTATTATGGCTAAGCAGGATGAGGATGAGAGGCTTAGATCGATGAAGGAGAATGTTCGTAGTAGAGTTGGAGGTAGTAATCTTGATGGCAGTGGTGCTCAGATTGATGATAAGGGTGTGTTAAGGATTAATAATAGGATTTGTGTCCCGAATGTTGATGGATTGAGACAGGAGTTACTTCAGGAGAATCATCAGTCCATACTTTCTATTCATCCAGGCGTGACCAAGATGTATCAGGATATGAAGAAGTTGTATTGGTGGAGAGGTATGAGGCATGATATTTCCATTTTTGTTAATAGGTGTGCGACTTGTCAGCAAGTCAAGGCAGATCATCAGAAGACCCCTGGTTTATTGCAGCCTCTTGAGATTCCCAATTGGAAGTGAGAACAAGTTTCTATGGATTTCATTGATGGTTTACCGAGGACTCGGAAAGGTAACGAGAGTATCTGGGTTATTGTGGATAGGTTGACCAAATCAGCTCATTTTATTCCGGTCAAGTCTACCCGTTCTGCTTCTAGTTTGTTTGAGATTTACATGAGGGAGATTGTTCGTCTCCATGGTGTTCCTCTCAGTATTGTTTGTGATCGTGATCCTATCTTTACTAGTAGGTTTTGGAAAGCCTTTCAGGATTCTTTGGGTACTCGTCTGAATCTGAGCACTGCTTACCATCCACAGACCGACGGTCAAACGGAAAGGGTGAATCAGATTCTTGAAGATCTCCTTCGTGCTTGTGTGCTTGATTATGGAGGATCGTGGGAAGATCATCTCCATCTTATCGAATTCACATATAACAATAGTTATCAGGCCAGTATTGAGACGTCTCCGTTTTCTGCTCTTTACGGACGACCTTGTAGATCTCCTTCTTGCTGGATTGAATCCGGTAATCGTTTGGTTCTTGGTCCTGAGATGGTTTTAGAAGCTTCTAAGAGAGTTGAAGAGATTAAGAGGAAGATGAGGATTGCTCAAGATAGGCAGAAGAAGTACGCTAATCATCGAAGACGAAGTTTAGAATTTGCTGTTGGTGATTTGGTTTTCCTTAAGGTCTCTCCCTTAAGGAATGTTATTCGTTTTGGTCGTAGAGGGAAGCTTTCTCCTAGATTTTTTGGTCCTTTCCGCATTATGGAAAGAATTGGTTCTCTTGCTTATCGTCTGGATTTGCCCGAGAAATTTTCTGGAGTACACAATGTATTTCATGTATCTCATCTTCGTCGCTATCTGCATGATCCATCTCTTATTATCCAGCCTTCTGCTCTTGATAGTTTGGATATTGAGCCAAACCTGACTGTTGAGAGGAAGCCACTTCGTATCGTCGATCGAGGTACGATGCAGCTAAGAAGGAAATCTGTCAAAGTGCAATGGAGCACTGATGAACGGGATTGCGCCTGGGAGACGGAGGAGAGCATTCGTGCTTCGAATCCGGAATTGTTTATTTCAGGTACTTTTGCTCTACTGTCTTATTTTTCTTTGTTCCTTTTTCGTTCCTTTTCGAGGACGAAAAGTTTTGAATGGGGGAGAGTGTAACAGCCCAAAAAATTTTAACAAGTATTTTATTCATTTATTTGAAGACTTTGGTGTTTGATTTCTTAAAAATCTAATTTTGGAAATTTTGTTGTAATGATTTCTATCAATTGTCCAAATTGTAATAAAAATAAACAATTTCTGAAATTTGGATTTGGATAAAAAGTTTAACCTTAATAGAAATTTTAAATTTTTAAATTTTTTTATTTCTAACTGCCAAATTTTCATCTTGAACTGTATACAATTGTGCAACATTTGTTTCACTTTTGTTTCGGTCATATTTGTTGTATACTTTTAAAATTTAGTAATAATTAGTGTGAAACGGGAAATAAACTTTACATTTCTTTTACGTATATTTGCATCCGTTTCTTAACTTTATATTAAACAATCAATTGGATGAAGCTAAATCAAAATTTATTAATTATGGTATAATAGCTATTTAATTTTGGTTTAAAGCGATGGGTTATTTTCCTAATAGAAACGTTAGTATTTTTAATTTTTTTTAATAAGAGAAACAAATAAAATTTGTGCGTTACTTTGGGCATTACATTTTTCGTTCGTCTGTTTTTTCTTTGTCTATTGATTTTATGCGTTAGCATTTCAAGTTCTTCAGCCGTGTATATTTCAGTTTGGAATTCGAAATCTTGCCCAAAATCTTGCACGTGAGAATTATTTCTTTCCTTGCCTTTCGTTTGTTTCTTGCCATTTAATAGAAATAAATGCCTTAAATTCTTTTGATTCCTCTACCGTTCAAAACTTTATGTCTTGCCTTCTCTTCACTAAATCAACGTGAGTAGTCACGTTATATTATATAGCCTTGCTCACAAAGAAATTTCCAGACCACAATTTTCTCTTTGGCTTCCATCAAATTTTCGTGAGCATCTCACTGAAGGTAAGGACAGCATGCATCCTCTTTCTTTTTCATTTTGTTATTTCGTTTGTTCCTCTTTCCGTGCCTTGCTTTATCATATTGCCTGCCACCACATGCTCGGCCTATTCACCATCTAGACCAGCCACCACCTCCAACCCCATGCCAGACTGAGACCAGCCACCACCACGAACCCAGGCCAGACCAAGCCCACGTCACCTCCAACCCCATGCCAGACCGAGACCACCCACGTCACCTCCAACCCCATGCCAGACCGAGACCACCCACGTCACCACAAACCCAGGCCAGACCAAGCCCACGTCACTACAAACCCAGGCAGACCGAGCCTTGTTTGAAAAAAAAAGAAATGAACAAATTTCCATTTTTGTCACCTTTGTATTTTGGTATTTTAGTCTATATTTCCACTGAGCCTCTGTTTGAAAAAAAAAAATTAGCAAAATTTGCTTTTGTCACCGTGTATTTGAAATTATAGTCTATATGCCACCGAGCCTTTGTTTTGAAAAAAAAAAGGAAATTTCCATTCGCCACTTGTATTTGAAGTCACGGCCTAAATTTCCTCCGAGCCATAGTTTTGTTTCGATTTGTTTCCAGTTTGCTCTATTCAAAAATTTTTGATGTAATTAATGTGCGTTAGCTTATTCAAATATTTGCTTTATTCTTTTTGACTTTAGATTTGAATCTAGTTGGCGCATCCTCTAAAAACTGATCGTGCTTTCGGGGTGCTTTTTGGTAGATAGCGTATTTCCTTTTTTGAATCGAATCTCCAGCTCCGTAGAGGTGAGTAAATCTCACACGACTATTCATACTTATATGATTGTGAAACGACCGCAACTGAATATGTAGAAAAATAAATAAATGAAAATGATGTTATAATTACCTGTGATTATTTATATATGATGTTAAAATTGTTAAAATTGCATAACATATCATCTGCTATATTTTGTTCTTATTTTACTGTTATTCTATTCTGTTAAATCACTGCAAGTTCCCTGTAGAATAGAATCACTATGGGTTGAAATGATACATACCCGAACGGACTTTAGAATAAGGGAAGATCGTTATGGGCTGAAATGATAGGCCCGAGCGATTTTCAATTAAATTTTATTTACTTGGGATTGCGGGTTTGAAATGATAAAACCCGGATTTTTCTTTGTAAACTACGGATTGAAATGATATATTATCCGTATCACTTTACCTAGGCTAGAAAATATTATACAGACCCGTGGTTATTTTCTGTATTTTTCTGGATACTTTTAAATATTTTAAAATTTGTAATAATATTTAATTGATTTAAATTGAATTTTTAAATGATTTATTTAAGTGGAAATGATTTTTTTTGTGTAATAAATAAAAGGATAAAAATAATGATTTGAAATATAACATGAAATTGAAATTTATTGAAAAAAAAATGGAAACTTAAGTTAATTAAGTTAAATTGAAATTTAGTTTAAATGGTGGAAGAATGGGAATTTAAAATTTAAGTGTTGAAAAAAAAATGGTTAAAGGTGGAAAACGGGAAAATTTACACACTTGAATTTTACAAGTAAATCTTGGAAATTTTGATTTTTACTTGAAAAATCTTTCTTTATAAAAACCATAAGTTAAAGGATTTAATTGAACATTTTAATGTGAAATTATGATTTTTATAAGTTTTAAAGGATTTAAATTGAAGTTTATTTATGGCTGGAATTGCACTTAAAACCTGAAAAATTAATTTATAGCACTTCAGAAATGCTACCATTTCTGGAAATGAACAAATTCTAAACTAAGTAGAATCTGCAGCACTTGTTATGTGCTGTGGTTATATAAATGAACCAAAAGACTAAAATAAACTAAGGCTATGATAGCACTTGGTAAGTGCTGTTGTAGCAGGAACTAAAATTGAACCTGAAACTAATAAAGGGGCTACTGTAGCACTTGTTAAGAGCTGCAGTAGGCTGAAATATGATTTTTGTTTAAAACTGAACTGTTACAGCAGTTTATAAAAGCTTTCTTTGCTGAATTAAATTGTTTTCAAATATAACTTACCGCAGCACTTTTTTTTTATGCTGTGAAAGCTGAAATTTTAATGTTTTATTGTTTTTAAGTGAATAAATGAACTCAGAAAAGGCTAAAATTTTGGGAATTTAATATTTGATTTAAAAGAATAATGACTTTGTTTTTAAATGGTTTAATTTGAAGTATTTTTGATATAAACTGTTTTAAATTTATAACCACGGGTTATAATAACGTTTGGTTGTTAAAGAGACCGGGATCGGATATGGACATACTCTCTGTCGGTACCAAAAACCACTTTGACAACTGTGTACGCGGTGGAGTTTCCAGAATGAAGTAGGATGGTGGCGACGATCTTAAGGTATATACGTGGACGCAACTCCCATGAGTTGGCATAAGGTGGCTAAAACAGGAGCGATCGACGGGCCAAGGAGGTAGCACCTCTGATCGGACACACTTCTTCGATACCATTCTATTACTTGTGATTGATTTGGTGGCCACCCTTGATTTGGGAGTGTTGTTCGAGGTGGGCGGTAGTGGCTGCTATGCGTCACCACCAGTCCGGATGTGTAATTGGTATATCTACCCTGGCATTGCCTTGTGTGCCGTGTCACCTACCATATCGAGCTTTACTACGATTTGTGATTTCTCCCGTACCCTGTGGAGTATCGAGGGTAGCCCCCATTTTTGGGAGTATGCTAATACTGGATAGATTACTGGGACTATTACGTGTTAAGGGGAATATTGGGTCACTCCTTAACGCTATTTAAAAGTATGTTTACTTTATGATTACACATTATTATAATAGCGAATATTACTACATAGTAGATAGTTTAACGGATCCTTAAAGAATGGGCGATCCCAAGCATTCTTTAAGTTACTTGTACCCTTATTACAGTTCACTTGAGTTGGTTTACATTGTATAAGTATGTATGTCCTGACTCGAGTGTTTATGTTTTATTTTTACGCTCGGGTCAGCCTGAGTATCAGTTTGGACTTCATCTTCCCGGAGCTAGGACTACTGGAGATCATCTTTATCAAGCTGCTATATATTTTGCTATTCAGTCTTTTATTTTAGCCTATGTAATTTGAGACAAGTGAATTTGGGATTTTCTGTAGTTGTTCAAACTGTATTGGTTTTAGACTATGTAATTTGTACTTGTTTTGAGACTCTATATTTTAGTGGCTTCATGAACCACTATGGTTATTTTAAATTCCGCTGCGAGTTATTCTGATATATTTTTGTGTCTGTGATTCTGTGAATGATTTTATTTGCTCCAAATTTTATTACAATCTATTATTTTGCATTATTCAAGTCTGACATGTGTGGATTATTATCGATTTGAATGGTCCAAAATAGTGGGTCGTTACAGATGCAAATACTATTTTGATGGTTGTTGAATGTGTGATTGATTGTTAGTTGTATTTACCACATATGTTATATGTTTGATAATGGTATCGCATTTTGATGAGTGTGCGATGTTTTATCATTATTGATACTAGTTGATGGGTAGTTAATTATGGTTATTTCATGATGGATATTTTGTTACTAGTGTTGATTAGACTAGTGCACGTTTGTTGATTTATATTTACATTGATTATGATGTATGTAAGTATATTTGTATGTTGTGACTTTCTTAATCGATGGATTGAGGTTGTCATTGAATAGTGTTGATGTTTGATGGTTGTGTGCTATTATTGTTGCGGTTGCTCCATATAATGATTTGTTGAGATGGATTAGTAAGAATACTATTTTCTGTTTTTAATATTTGCATTGGTTGCGATGGTTGCATTGGTTGTGATGATTGCAATAATTGCATGGATGTTATGGTTGCAATGTACTAACAAGTATTTGGATGCAGGAGAATGATATAAAATAAATCTATGTGGGCTTATCCCACAAAAGTGGTACATATGTAGTCTTTTCCTATGCAATAACTATCATGTATAGGGTTATGCATAGTCCAAAAATAGTTGAAATCTTTACATATACACACACACATGTATATATATAGTTGTGAAGCTGTGAGTAGGAGCAGAGGATGGAATGGAAAGGTGGATGTAGGTTGTGTTGTGGATAGTTGATTGGTATATTCTTTTATTTCATTTTTTTATTGGTAATTTAAATGATGTATTGGGTTGTAAATTATTGTGATGATTTTGTAAAATAATTATATTATTTAGTTAATGTACATTTATGTTGATATTTAAATTCTGTTTTGAGGTTTCCCTTTTTATTTATTGTTTTAGAATTTTTAATTTTTATCTATCCATGGTCCACTACTTTTAGTATCTGAAATTAGTTGTAAGCATATTTTAACGTTGTTTATAATAGATTTTAGATTTTAAAAATAGTGGGTCGTCACAAATATGGTCACTGCAACATTTTTTGAAGATCAATCAACTGCACGACCATCACTTTTTACTGGTTCAAAATATACTTACTATTTAACAAGGATGAGGATCTATATGTAAGGCAACACATCTGTGACTTGTAAAATGAGTCAAATGTGGTCGTATGAAGAACCTTCGACTGAGTTTGAAACTTAGACCAATAAGCAAAGAACAATGGTTGAAAATAACTCAAAAGCCATGAATATTTTATTTTGTGCTTTACATAAAACTAATTTAATAGAGTTGATATTTGCATGATGCTTATGAAATTTGGCACAAGCTTCAAATTAGGCCTGTCAATGGATACCTGAAATATCAAAAATCCATCTGCATCCGTATTTGAAAAGAGGATAAAGTTCTGATATCCGAAAAAATGAAAACGGATGTGAATAAGATGATATCCACATCCGAAAATTATCCATTTGATTTTTGTATGGTTCTAGTTAATATTTTGTGTATTTTAGTACAACGATAGACATGTGTTTATTTTTTTATTAAGCTAATAGTTTGTATTATATAAATTTATGTCATATTAATTACTCAAAACTATTTATTATCATTCTACTTTTTTATTTTTCACACTTTTATAATCAATGGGGTTGAAAAAAAATTATGCTAAACCAAAATTTTCTATTTATATTTCTCGATTTATCGATCATTGGTGGATAGAATAATTATTTAAACATCCGTCCATATCTGCGGATATGGATATCGATATGTGAAAATGATTTCAGATGTAGATACAGATATGGCACTGTCCGGATCTAAAAGTATCTGTTTGCAAGCCTACTTCAAATCACCAACGAAGGGATCAGTAAGGTCAAGCAAACTAAAACATATATGCTGAAAAATAAATTTCAAAGTTTAGAAATAAAACTCAATGAGGACATTGCCAATATGTACTCCCGACTGTAAGACATTCAACATGCTTTTATTTCTCTTGGTCCCACATTCACTGATTTAGATATATCAAAAACATTAAAGAAAGGTCTTGACTATTGAAGAAGCCAATGATCTTTCCAAACTCAAAGTTGAGGAGCTTATTGACCGATGTAGCACGAAGTTAACTTTCGGGCAAAGGAAGAATAATCCATGAGAAGAATTGCATTGCATTTCAAGTTGAGGAGGATGCAACTTTTGATATAAACGGCATTGCCTGTTTTTCCAAAAACTTCAACAAATTCGTAGAATATCATAAATAGAATGACAACAATAGTAATCCATCTACGTAAAAAATATTAAGAATGTAGTAATAACGTTTTAGGTATGAACGACCATCCCAAGCTTAATAATGGAAAATCGAAAATCAAAATCAAAGCGAAAAACCTAAGTAGAGGAAGCAACCATTTCTAGTCACATGGGATAATTCCAACTTATTATCAGATTCAGAAAGTAAGAGCAACTTAGAGCAAGCAAACATACATTTCATGGCTATCTATGATGATGTACACAATGAATTTCACTACGATGACTTAATTAAAGTATGTTTAGGGTTAACAGATGAATTAAAATCATTGAAAAATAATTATAAAAAAGATATCACAATATATTAGAATAGAAGTAGCAATGTTAAAGAATGAGAAAGTAATTCTTGAAGAAGAATTACAAAAATCACATGACTATCGTGAAATTTTAAATTTTCAGTCTATTGTACTTAGTTATGAATAAAAGTTTATAGAGATGAGAATGTTGGATTATCAAAAGAAAACCATGATTCAAAATCATTCATTGAAATGTTATAAAAAAATATTAAATTTTAGAAAATAAATTAGGAACATTATCAAATAATGTTTCAAAAATAAATAAAGATCAGGTAAACTTATCAAATAAATATTTGTTAACCTGTTGACAATAAAAATGAATTAAGATTTAAATGACCAAGAATTAGTAAACACAGTCGCAAAAAATACATTTCCCTATATACTAATTTTAGAAAGTAAAAGATTAGAAGTTTTACAAAACCTTCGGTAAACAAAAATAGAACTATAAAAACTTTAGGTTGCCAAACTAATAACAATCACATTAGAATTAAGTATATAGACAATTTTTGTAATGACCCGTATTTTACATATCGAATGATCGTAAAATATTTTTATTGTATTCATATAAAGTCGTATGATCCTATAATTTTTGGATATACCTCTTAGGGATATTTTACACACTTATGATTTTTCCTGAATTTCTATATGACCATTTTAGCCTTGGAAATCTTATTTGGGCTATAACTTTTGATAGGAGTCGAATTAGGGTCTCAAACTAGTTTCATTGCTTCAGAATGAAGGTTTTCCATTCCGTAGAGTGGTCATAGTAGAAAAACGGACTTAAGGTTAGGAAGTTATGCCTGTTTTAAGTTTAGATAGTTGCTGATCAGAATTAGTGTGTAAATAATTAAGCCCATGATTAGGCCCATTAGTCTAACATGAGATTACTATAAATAAGGGCTGTAGGAGTCAAATTAAAAGTTTTACCCTCTCTCCCAAATCAGATCTAAACCCCCATTAACCTAGATTCATCCAAAATTATTCAAATTACTCTCTAAATCAAACCAAATTGAAGATTAGTGAATAGAATATTGATCAGAAGATAAAGATCGTCATTTTGTTGATTCATGAGTTTTGATTCATGACACAAGCTTTAGAGATCATACGACGAGAATACTATACGAAAGCGACAAAAAGGAGAATAACCGTATATTGCACGCTACAAAGGAAACAAGACTACAATCCAGATATTAGTATGAATATTTTATTTTATTGAGTCTTAGAATATTGTTAAAATCATTCCTCAAGTAGTCACACATACACACAAATTTATTTATACAAAAATAAGTGTGCACTGTGCAATTAACAGCAGGTCGGCCGACCGACCAGAAACTTCGACCGACCGACCCTATGTCCAGTGCACAGATATGCACCGTTTTTATTCACGTCTGTAAACTCAGCTGACCGGCCCAGGTTTCTCGGTCAACCGACCAGAACATAACGGCTAGTTTTCTGAAGAGGTGCAATTGTTCATGAAGAGGAATGTCCTTTAATCCAACAGATATGGACACAACTCTTGATTGAAACTCTTCATGAAAGATTGTAACTATTCTACAACTATATAAACATGTTCAATTTACTTCTACAATCAACCGATTCTTGTTTATAATTCTTAAATCTATTCTCTATTATTCTCTACAAATAAAAGCATTCATTCTTATTTAATATCACTAGAATCCTTGATTTAATTCGTATACTTCGATTCTACGTGATCATCTTCCTTCTAAATCTTCACACACATATATACTCTTGAGGATTTGATTATAGGAAAGTTGTACTATCAAAAGACAATCAGTGTTATTCAGAACACATTCGTCAACAAACTATTTGTATTAAGTTGAAGTCCTCTTCGGCTGTTGAGGCGGAAAAATTCCTGTTCGGCTGCTCAGGTGTCGTATACCTATTCCTCCGGGTTAAGTGAGGGGTTTAGTTTAAATCCAGAGGGTATTCTGGGACTGGACGTAGAATGGGAAGTTCGAACCAGTATAAAAATTCCCGGTGTGCTTACTTTAATTTTTATTTTACTGTTATTATTAGTTTCCGCATTTATATACCATATTACACGATCCTTAGTACTACACGTACACTTTCATTTGGTATCAGAGCAAGGAAATCCTATAACCGTCACAAAGTTATTTGATATTTATTTCTAAGTAATATGGCAACCACACAAACTAACGATTTTAGCACTAACACTAATTCTAGTTTCACATAAGGTCAATCGACCTCACGACCTCCACTTTTTAATGGTATAAATTATAATTATTGGTCAACTAGAATGAGAATCTATATGCAATCTAGTGGATTCGATATCTGGAATATTATACAAAGAGAATACACGACTCCTACTGAAGAATACTCAACTTGGAGTAACACACAAAAACTAGATGTTACTTCAAATGCAAAGGCTATGAATATTTTATTTTGTGCATTGGATAGAAATGAATTCAATAGAGTTAGCATGTGCACTTCCGGTTATGAAATTTGGAGAACTCTTAAAGTGTCACATGAAGGAACGAACAAAGTTAAATTAAGCAAAATCTCTATGTTGAAAAATCAATTTGAAAATTTTAAAATGAGGCCAAATGAATCTATAAATGACATGTAATCTAGATTCCAGGATATTTATCATGCTTTATTATCATTAGAACAAAAGTTTACTGATTTTGATGTTGTTACAAAAATCTTAAATTCTTTAACGGACGAATGGGAATGAAAAGTCCTAGCTATTGAAGAAGCAACTGATTTGTCAACATTAAAACCAGAAAAATTGATAGGTAATTTACTGTCCTACGAAGTAAACTTGCAGGCAAAAAGAAATGGAGCACAAGAAAAGACAAATGTGGCATTCCAAGCAGAAAAAGATGACTCCGACTCGGATAATGAAGATATGGCAATGATCACTAAAAATTTCAAAAAGTTTTTGAAATTCAACAGAAACAAATTCAAGGGAAACAAAAATAATTTCAACAACAATTCCAATAGCAGCAAACCATCATCTTCAGCAATGGAATGTTATGAATGTCATAAGAGAGGACACATGAAGAAGGATTGTCCAAAGCGTAAAAAGAATAATTTCAAGAAGGACAAAACCAAACGAAAAGCTTTTTCTGTCACTTGGGACGACACTGACTCATCATCCTCATCAGAGAGTGAAAGTGATAATGAACAAGCAAATGTGTGCTTCATGGCTTCGTCAGACGATGTAAGTGATCTTACTTTTGAAGATTTAATTGAAATTAATTCTGAATTAGTAAATTTAGCAAAGCAACTTAAAAAGAAAATTAAGGAGTTGCAAAGAAAGTTAGATAGAACAGTATTAGAAGTAGATATGCTAAAAGATGAGAAGAATATATTAGAAGAAGAACTTGAAATTTCTCAACAATCAAATTCTAACTTATCTTCTCAAATTTCATCAATATCTGAACAACTAGAAATTCAGAAAAATAAAAATGATGTTTTACTTTTCGAAAATAATAGTTTAGACTCTAAGATTAAGGATTTAGAATTAGAAAAATCTAATCTTAAAATAAAATTTGATGATATTTCTAAAAATGTATCTAATTTCAATAAAGGAAGAGAGAATCTTTCTAGTATACTAGAAAATTCTCAATCCTCTGACAATAAATCTGGACTAGGATTTAAGAAACAAAATAATTTTGCTAAAAGTAGGAGTAATAATAAATTTAAGAAAGATATTAAGAAAACAGTTTACCCAAATACTAAAACCATCAAGATATGGATTCCAAAAACAAATAATGTTTTGATAAGGAATAAACATATCAAAATGTTTATGGAAACTGTTCATAATAACAAGAATTATGTTTATAACGGGAATTCTGAACCCGTATGGGTTTGGCTTCCTAAGATCTAACTCTTAGGACCCTAAAAAGATTGGGTACCAACTTTTTATAAACTTTTTGCAGGTACCACAAAAGAAGAGAGGAAAATGGATTTTAGATAGCAGTTGCTCAAAACACATGACTGGAAACAAAGAAATGTTGTCAAACATTATGTACTCAAATGGAGGAGCAGTCACCTTCGGAGATAACTCAAAAGGATATATCATCGGCAAAGGCGATGTCAGTAGCAACGGTATCTCTAATTTACCTCTCATTACTAATGTTTTATTAGTTAAAATTTTAAAACACAATTTATTACGTATTAGTCAGCTATGCGATAAAGGTTTTAATATAACTTTTTCAGAAAATAAATGTAATATTTTCGATAAAAATCATAACACTATTTTCGAAGGAAAAAGAGATAAAAACATTTATATCTTAAATATGAATGTTAATAATAATTCAAATTTGTGTTTAGTAGCTGTTTGGTGCCAAAATTGGTCACAAACCCCGAATGTTGTGAAAGCACCAGTGTATGAATATAAATCAACAATAATCACACACAAATCTCAAATCTAAGCAAACAGAGTATCACAATTCAGAAATAACGAACAGAAACACGAGATTTATAGTGGTTCGGCGATCTTGCCTACGTCCACTCTGAAGTTGATGATTTTATTGATGTTCACTCGATGATTACAATCTCTTCTAATGTAGTACAACTGAAATTATATGCTAAGTCTCAATCTAAAGTAGCGGTGATGTTCTGGAGTAAATCTGGCAGAATCTGGGCGCTCTTTAGTACTTAGAATTGTCCGACCCCCTTTCTGAATGACCAGGGGCTCTATTTATAGGTGTAGGAGGCTGATATTTCGCCTAAAATGAGGGGAGACCAGTTCTGGTACGTCAGGGGGCCCACATGGCCGAAATCTGGAGATCCAGGCCCGCTTTGGGATCGATTCGACCCTTGGTTTGAATCGATCAAGAAATTGTCCAATCGAGCTAAAATTTGGTGTGGACATTCTTCAACATGTGCTCAAGCTTTTGTGAAAATTTCATGGCATTTGGACTTGTAGATCTCTAGTTATGATCGATTCAAGGTTGTGTTCTTCGTCTTATGGGTTCGTTCGAATCGATGCATTCGAATCCATAGGGTCGAATCCACGCTTCTGCACGTGAAGATGGTGACGTGGTGCGTGTGCTTCGGGTCAATCCCCCTTTTTCTCCGAGTTTACTGGGTCTAATCCTTGGTTTTAGCTGTGTGGACTTGGTGGATTCGAGGTGATCGATTCGAAGACGCACTTCCTTCGAATCGATTGGACCAGCGTTCGTTCGAATCAACCAGGGTATGCCACCATTGATCGATTCGAATTTGCTTCAACAGGGTGGATACAAACGTATCTGTGTATATGGAGTCGTTGCATAGCTTTCTTTGTATCGATCCCAATGGTCTCCAGTTGATCGATACGAATAGAAGGTTGCAGAATGGATTCGAAGAGGAATATGTTGATGGATACAAAGTAGGATGTCTTCATGGATCTGAGTGATGGATACGAATCTTGACCATCTCGATCGATTCGAAGGACCTTAAGTTCGATGGATACGAACCTGATGGAGGCGAGGCTATTTACCTTTCGATCGATTCGAATGCTATCGATTCGAACAGAGCAACACTTATGGATTCGAACATAGATTCCTCTAACTTGCGTCGGTCACAACTTGAACATATGAACTCGGATTGACTTGAGATTTGGAACGTTGACTCTCATGGCTTAGCTTGTCATGTCCTATCAATTTTGGCTCGATCTGGACTCGGACAAAATTCGTCGATATCCATGGTGAGCCTATGTATGACTGATCTCTAGGATGGACCGTCATTTGTTTTCCGGTCAACTTTTTGGTGTCACGGCCTTTCCAAAAGGCGGGATAACATTTGCCCCCCAAAACATGCCTTGCGATAGGAAGGTGTGTTTTGTAATGCCATAAGCTGGATGTTCATATCCTGTTGATGCCCTGCAAAGAAATTGATAGTTTTATCTGATCACAAATGATGATCGTTTGGGATCGTATGTCATTCAAGGCGATATGGGACCTTTCGAGGTCGGATGTCGTTCACGGCAAATAAAGAAATGGGACCGTTCGCGGTCGGATGTCGTTCTAGACGAGTTGTGACCGTTCGTGATCGTGTGTCGTTCTAGGCGAACTATGACCGTTCGCAGTCAGGTGACGTGGAAAGAGGAATGTGATCTTTCGCGATCGCGTGCCGTACGGGGAAAAAATGTGATCGTTCGCGATCGAATGTCATATTAAGTGAATTGTGACCGTTCATGGTCGAGTGCCGTTCGAGGCAAATGGTGACCGTTCGAGGTCGGGTGCCGTTCGAGGCTAATGGTGACCGTTCGAGGTCGGGTGCCGTTCGAGGCGAATTGTGACCGTTCGTGGTCGGGTGCCGTTCGAGGCGAATTGAGTGTGCCCGGGGAGGGACTTAGTATCATCAATACCAGGTTTCACGTTCGGGTGAATTCCCGGATTGTTTCTTGCAACGGTTTATCGCCATCTCAGAGCATGCCTAGGGACCGTTCGTGATCCCGTACATGTGTAAGTGGCTTAGCCGTTATGAAATCACAAGTAGCATTTTTTCATTGAAAATAAGTCTTTAGCAGAAATGTTAAACAAAGTCAAGTTCAAATATTCAAATCAAGATGAAACAAAAGCAAAGCAAGGATGTCAAAGTGTAAACTCCCACAACGATAGGGTTAGTAGTCATTCACAGCATGCCTATGGACCGTTCGTGATCTCGCACATGTGTAAATGACTTACCCGTGTTGGTGAGAGGTTTACAACTTGTCCATCGTTATTTCAACTAATTGATAATCATACGATGTCCTGGCTCGAGGGCACCCCTGGCTGATGTAGACGGTGGTTGCTCTGGTTCCACCATTGGAGCTCGCCTCCTCGAGTACTGAAGTAGCCTACCGTTCCTGATATGCCCTTCTACTTCATCCTTTAGGTGTCTGCAATCATTTGTGCTATGTCCATTCAGCTCGTGGAATAAGCAATATTTGTCTGATTTCCTTTCGTCAACAGTGGGGTCTCTTCGTATTGGCCTACGGTAGGGAACTTGCTCTCGTGTATCTCGGTAGATTCGCTCCAAACTCTCATTCAGCTCTGAGTAGGTGGTGAATCGCGGCTCTCTCCGCAGTCGCTTTGGCCCGTCACCACTATCCTCAGCCTTTCGTTTTCCTTTATCCTTGCCCGAATCATTTTCGAGAGGCTTTTTGTCTTTAAGTGCATAAACTTCTATTCCCTCTCCTTCTTCTCTTTCAGCATTAGCGTCTTCCAATCGTAAAAACTTTTCTGCCTCGTGATAGAATTCTCCTAGATCCATTGGCGGATCCTTAGTTAATGAATTTTTGAATTCCGTGCCGTCAGCTACTCCGGACACGGCTGCCATCATAACCATGGATGGATCTGGCCGATACACCGATGCTGCTGCCGCATTGAACCGCGTCAAGAAATTCCTCAAAGACTCCCCAGCTTTCTGCTTTAGTGTTGCCAAACTCATCACATTCTTGGGTCTCGAAATATGAACCCTGAATTGCCTCATAAATTTCTCAATCAAATCGGTCCATGTCCCAATGGAACCGCTCTCTAGCTGTCTGAACCATAAAGCTGCTATGTCTGTCAAATACAATGGGAAGCACCGGGCCATGACTTCCTGTGATGCCCCCAGCACTTCCATGTGCCTTATATACCTCGTTAGATGGACCGCAGGGTCCGTCCTCCCATCATACCCTTCTACTGTTGGTAGTTTGAATTCTGGTGGGTTCCTAGCCAACCTAATCGCAGGAGAAAAGGGACTCTTGTTCACATCTTCAAGATCTCTGTTTACTAATCCTCCTCTCATGGCTCGCCTGACCATCTCTGCCAATCTATCATTGTCTCCAAGTTGTAGTCCTCGTTCACTACCTTCGATCTGCCCCCCGAGTCCGTGTGAGCTTTCGGGTGTTTGCCCCCCTGACTGAGCGTTCATCCCTCTATTGCTGTCAGGTTGCTCGGATGTCCTTGTCTCTCTTCCCGTGTTCGGATCAACATGTCCTAAGTGTGTGCCCCCCAGCTCCGGCGCTGCGTTGGAGGGTCCTGCTTCGTTCTGGACCCTGGTTGTTCCTTGATTTCGCGCTCCAAGTTGCCCAATCTGTTGAAGCAAATTCTGGATCATTTCCTCCTGTCTCTTCATCATTGTCTCTATCTCATCCCTGGTGATGAAGACTGACGCTTGGTTTGCTCCTGAGGAAGCCTCTTGACTTCCTTCATGCTGACTTCTCTCAGCTCTTTGCCTTCTACTTGTTTGTCGAGTCATTGTCTTTCAAATTTTCAAATCTTGTGTAGCGGGTGCTAGTCGCTCTCAGTGAAAGCACCAAAGTGTTTGGTGCCAAAATTGGTCACAAACCCCGAATGTTGTGAAAGCACCAGTGTATGAATATAAATCAACGATAATCACACACAAATCTCAAATCTAAGCAAACAGAGTATCACAATTCAGAAATAACGAACAGAAACACGAGATTTATAGTGGTTCGGCGATCTTGCCTACGTCCACTCTGAAGTTGATGATTTTATTAATGTTCACTCAATGATTACAATCTCTTCTAATGTAGTACAACTGAAATTATATGCTAAGTCTCAATCTAAAGTAGCGGTGATGTTCTGGAGTAAATCTGGCAGAATCTGGGCACTCTTTAGTACTTAGAATTGTCCGACCCCCTTTCTGAATGACCAGGGGCTCTATTTATAGGTGTAGGAGGCTGATATTTCGCCTAAAATGATGGGAGACCAGTTCTGGTACGTCAGGGGGCCCACATGGCCGAAATCTGGAGATCCGGGCCCGCTTTGGGATCGATTCGACCCTTGGTTCGAATCGATCAAGAAATTGTCCAATCGAGCTGAAATTTGGTGTGGACATTCTTCAACATGTGCTCAAGCTTCTGTGAAAATTTCATGGCATTTGGACTTGTAGATCTCTAGTTATGATCGATTCAAGGTTGTGTTCTTCGTCTTATGGATTCGTTCGAATCGATGCATTCGAATCCATAGGGTCGAATCCACGCTTCTGCACGTGAAGATGGTGACGTGGTGCGTGTGCTTCGGGTCAATCCCCCTCTTTCTCCGAGTTTACTGGGTCTAATCCTTGGTTTTAGCTGTGTGGACTTGGTGGATTCGAGGTGATCGATTCGAAGACGCGCTTCCTTCGAATCGATTGGACCAGCGTTCGTTCGAATCAACCAGGGTATGCCACCATTGATCGATTCGAATTTGCTTCAACAGGGTGGATACAAACGTATCTGTGTATATGGAGTCGTTGCATAGCTTTCTTCGTATCGATCCCAATGGTCTCCAGTTGATCGATACGAATAGAAGGTTGCAGAATGGATTCGAAGAGGAATATGTTGATGGATACAAAGTAGGATGTCTTCATGGATCTGAGTGATGGATACGAATCTTGACCATCTCGATCGATTCGAAGGACCTTAAGTTCGATGGATACGAACCTTATGGAGGCGAGGCTATTTACCTTTCGATCGATTCGATTGCTATCGATTCGAACAGAGGCAACACTTATGGATTCGAACATAGATTCCTCTAACTTGCATCGGTCACAACTTGAACATATGAACTCGGATTGACTTGAGATTTGGAACGTTGACTCTCATGGCTTAGCTTGTCAGGTCCTATCAATTTTGGCTCGATCCGGACTTGGACAAAATTCGTCGATATCCATGGTGAGCCTATGTATGACTGATCTCTAGGACGGACCGTCATTTGTTTTCCGGTCAACTTTTTGGTGTCACGGCCTTGCCAAAAGGCGGGATAACAGTAGCTAAAGAAAACGATTCTTGTCTTTGGCACAAAAGATTTTGTCACATCAATTTTAATACTATCAATAAACTAGCTAAAAACAAATTAGTTAAAGGATTACCCAATATAAAATTCGAAACTAATATATTTTGTGATGCATGTAAATTAGGAAAATTAAGAAAATCTTCTTTTAAATCAAAGAAAGTAATATCTACAGAACAACCACTTAAACTTTTACACATGGATCTTTTTGGTCCAACTCAAGTGCAGTCTATTAATCATAATAGATATGTATTTGTTATTGTAGATGATTTTTCTAGATATACTTGGATTTTCTTTTTTTAAAATAAAAGTGATACTTTTGATAATTTTAAAGTTTTTGTTAAAAGAATCCAAAATATTAAAAGTTTGAAGATTAAAAATATAAGAAGTGATCATGGAGGAGAATTTGAAAATGAAGCTTTTGAACAATTTTGTAACAAGAAAGGTATTAACCATAATTTTTCGTTTCCTAGAACACCACAACAAAATGGAGTTGTAGAAAGGAAAAATAGAACGTTACAAGAATGTGCAAGAACTTTATTAAATGGAACCACTTTATCGAAACACTTTTGGGCAGAAGCTGTAGCTACTGCTTGTTATGTATTGAATCGTGCTTCTATTCGACCATTAACTAAGAATACTCCATATGAACTTCTAAATGGAAGAAAACCAAATATTTCATACCTTAAAGTTTTTGGCTCTAAATGTTTTATTTTAAATACTAAAGATCAACTAGGCAAATTCGATCCAAAATCCGATGAAGGAATATTCGTTGGATATTCGGAACGAAGCAAGGCTTATCGAATTTATAATAAAAGAACTCAAATTATCGAAGAAAGTTTACATGTTTCATTTGACGAAAATTTTAAAAATATAAATCCAATTGTTACTATTGATTCTGACGATGAAACTGCTCAGAATGAAATTAGTAATACAAATGAAAATTTTGATATTCATGAAACTAATGAAAATACAAACATTACTCCTAATATAATAAAATCTCCACTTAAAAGTTTACGGGATCATCCTATACAAAACATAATTGGAGAAGTAAATACGAACGTTAAAACAAGACATCAATTAAATCAAGTTGGTCATGTAGCTTTTCTCTCTAACATAGAACCTAAGAATATAAAAGAAGCCTCAACTGATGACTACTGGATTCTTGCCATGCAAGAAGAACTAAATCAATTCGAACGAAACGAAGTTTGGGAACTCGTTCCTAGACTTAGTGATCAATCAGTCATTGGTACTAAATGGGTTTTCAAAAATAAAGCTAATGAACTAGGAAATATAACCAGGAATAAAGCTAGATTAGTTGCACAAGGATATAATCAAGAAGAGGGAATTGATTACGAAGAAACGTTTGCTCCAGTCGCCCGACTTGAAGCAATACGAATCTTATTAGCTTTCGCGTGCTTTCATAATTTTAAACTTTATCAAATGGATGTTAAAAGTGCATTTTTAAATGGATACATAAAAGAAAATGTTTTTGTTGAACAACCACCTCTTTTTAATCATGAAAAATTTCCGGATCATGTTTATAAACTCAAAAAGGCGTTATATGGTTTAAAACAAGCACCACGTGCTTGGTATGATCGTCTTAAAAGCTATTTATTAGAATCTGGTTTTGAAATTTGTAAAGTAGATCAAACGCTTTTTATTAAGAAAACTAATAAAGATATTTTAATAATTCAAATATATGTTGATGATATCATTTTTGGTTCGACAAATGAAAAACTATGTCAGGAATTTTCGACTATAATGACAAATGAATTTGAAAGGTCTTATATAGGAGAATTGTCATATTTTCTTGGATTACAAATTAAACAAATTGAAAATGGAATTTTTATTAATCAAGAAAAATATTGTTATAATTTAATTAAACGATTCGGTTTGGAAAACACTGCTGCCAAACCAACTCCTATGAGCACAACGATTCATCTCGATAGAGTTGAGGATGGCAAAAGTGTTGATCAAAAACTATATCGTAGTATGATTGGATCTTTACTATATTTGACAGCGAGTCGACCCAATATTATGATGAGTGTTTGTTTATGTGCTCGATTTCAAGCAAATCCCAAAGAGTCACATATGAGAGCAGTTAAACGCATTATTCGTTATCTAACTAAAACCAAAGATTTCGGACTATTTTATCCGAAAGAATGTCCTTTCGAATTAGTCTCCTATAGCGATGCTGATTTTGGAGGAAGTTGGACGGATCGAAAAAGTACGAGCGGAACGTGTCATTTCATTGGACGTTCCTTAGTCTCTTGGTTTAGTAAGAAACAAAACTGTGTTTCTTTATCGACGTGTGAAGCAGAATATATATCTGCTGCTTTGGCATGTGCACAAATCGTATATATGCAACAAACACTACAAGATTTTAATTGTCATCTTGAAAAATCTATAATTTATTGTGACAATACTAGTGCAATAAATCTTTCTAAAAATCCGGTCAATCACTCACGAACAAAACACATCGATATTCGTCATCACTTTCTTCGTGATTGTTTGGAAAAAGGATTAATAAATTTAGAATTTATCAATACTGAAAATCAAATTGCTGATATTTTTACTAAACCGCTAAATGAAAATATTTTTATAAAACTTAGACGTGATTTAGGTATAATGTCGTTTAAAGATTTATGAATAAAAATATGCAAAATTATCGAAAAACAAAAATTATTTTATTTCTGACCAAAGCGAAACTCGAACTCATGACCTCTGACTTGCTTGTTAAATGTTGTATTATAGCTACTTGAGCTATGGGTGTTTCTAGTCTCAGTTTTATTTAAAGTTTGTTTTATTTGTTTTGTTTTCAGAAAAACTATATTTAGTTCTAATCTTATAAATCATACATTTACAAACAATTTTATTCTTAATCTTCTATGATCATATTTAAAATTAGTTCCTATCCACTAATTTTTCAGCAAACAGATGTTTATATATACTATGCTTATCTTTCAAAACATATACTAAGAAAATTTTAAAAACAAAACTTGAAAAATGTCTTCAAACAATGACTACTATAATTCCGAAAACTCCCATCTATCATACACATCTCCGGACGATGATGGTTCCGACCGCATCCCTGAAAATGGCCCCTATCCTACCTTTCCTATGCCTAAACGTATTCTTGACTTTTTCTCTCCGGATAAAGACCCCCGACACGGGTGGAAACCATGGGAAGACTCCCATACAGGTTATACACCTGAAAAGAAAAAAGGGAAGAATACGATGGTAATATCTCCAACCACCAAACAAAAAATTGATGAAATACATCACTACCAACGACAACAAATGGATATGCAACGGGAACTCTACTATGAACAAAAAGTCACGGCAAGACGTTTAAGTTTCCTAGAAAAGATTGCCATGAAAATTTTTTCATCAAAGAAGGATGATGTTGCTGAACCTTCTTATAGACCCTCATCCTCTTCAAACCCTGTTCAAACTCCAAGATGGTCACCTATAGAAGATGTTTCGTCCCCAAACTCATGGGAACGTAGATTTTAACGAATGGTGGCTAAACTTTTTCTATATATATGTTGTTATTTTTTCAATAAAATGTATACATATATTGCATTGATAATAAAATATATTTCTTTATGAAAATAACAAAAAGTGCAGTTTTAACAGGATCGGTCGACCGAAGTCCCTGAATCGGTCAACCGAACCCTTCCCGAGAATTTCAAAAAATACATTTACAACAGGGTCGGTCGACCGAAGACCCTGAGTCGGTCAGCCGAACCCTTCCCGAGAGTTTCAGCAACTTTCAGATTACCAGATCGGTCAGCCGACCCAGACTTCCGGTCGACCGAGCGTATAAAACTGCTGTTTATATTCCTTTTTAACAACCCATCCATTCACCTTTTCAACCTATCTCTTCGCTCTTACTTTCCCAATTACAGTTTTTTAACCTAGCCCCCATTAAAACTTCTCAAATTTTTAATCTTTTCTTCCAAAAACAAATGGCTCCCAAGAAGAAATCAAATACAACCGGTGGCTCATCTTCATCTACTCCAGTGGATACTCAAATTGCTTCATGGCAAGTTAATGATGTAGCTCTTCAAAGATGGATACAACTTTAAGATGCCTAAATCTTTGAAGAATCATTTGTAAGTTATCCTGACTTTGCTTCCTACTGTATTGAAAATGCCGCCATTGAGAGTGGTCTTGATACATTCCTTGACCATAGGAAAAATAACTTGAAAATCAATCATATTATGGTCAAGTTATTTCTAGCAAACCTCAACCTTGTCAATCCGCCGAGAAACACTGAAAATTGTATTGGACATCGGTTTGTGGCACTTCGATTTTCCTTTCCATTGATCGAATTAACCACATTTTGGATGCTAGACCGGGTGGTATCTCATTACACAATGTAGATTGTAATATATCAACTCGTGACCGGATAAGCCATCTATTTTTCGAAGATGATGCAACGAATTTTAGACAAACATCGTCACTTAGACCTAAAGCTAGACTCCTTCATCGTTTCATGATGAAATCTTTAGTTCCTAGAGGTAGTTCATATCATCTCGTATATCCCGAAAATTTTAAGGCATTGTATGCTATTTGTAGGAGAATACGAGTTAATTGGGCACAACTTCTTATGGATGAATTTCTCTCTTTTAACCAAGGAAAGATGCTCCATATTTATTATGGAGAATACATAATGAGATTGATAAATTGCTTCGTCATCAATGCTCCGGAATCCGAAACCTCCAAAGTCCATATTTTTGATTCACGGACCATAAAATTAATGAAATTACCTGATGCTCCACCTCGATTTATAAGATTTGAGCAATGGAGTGATACTCCGAGAGAACAACTACGTCGTAGCTATTCTACACCTCAACCATCTACTCATGCTACGGAACGTATAACCCGCCAATCCTCAATTCAACGACCAACTCCCGGAATAAGTACGGAAGCGGCCACTGATATTTTGGCTCAAAATCAACTAGCCTTGGATGCTCGGCTACGAAAAATTGATGGTCGTTTCAAGAAAATCAAGGGCTTTTTCGTAAATTTATGGGATGCCTTATCATGTACTTCCGAAGCCGGTGCCTCTTTTGTTGCTCCCGGAAAAAGACCGGCACCAAATTTCTCTTGGTCTACTTCAGATAACACAAGTTCGGTACATCGGGAACTCACGCTCCTCACACTCAAAGACGTGGTAAGGAACATGTTCCTCCGGAAGAAAATATTCGTCCAGAATTTTGAGATTCCGATGATGATGAGGAGTAATCGTATTGTTTTACAATTTAATTTCAAGAATTTCTTTATGAACAATATGTCTTTAATTAAATGTTGTGTATTAAGCAAACATCTTTAAATATTCCTATTTTGGTTTGAATATGTAATATTTAAAACTTAATAATTCGCATTTCTTTTACTTATTACATCTAGTAAGTATTCCTTTTTGTCGATGACAAAGAGGGAGAAATGTATGAAAGCTAACAAATTGTTTGTAGAAAAGTCGCCATATATTCAGGGGGAGAATTATAATATATATAAATACTACTTCGTCACATAAGTATTGTCATCAATCAAAAAGAGGGAGAATGTTGATTCATGAGTTTTGATTCATGACACAAGCTTCAGAGATCATACGACGAGAATACTATACGAAAGCGACAAAAAGGAGAATAACCGTATATTGCACACTACAAAGGAAACAAGACTACAATCCAGATATTAGTATGAATATTTTATTTTATTAAGTCTTAGAATATTGTTAAAATCATTCCTCAAGTAGTCACACATACACACAAATTGATTTATACAAAAATAAGTGTGCACTGTGCAATTAACAGCAGGTCGGCCGACCGACCAGAAACTTCGGCCGACCGACCCTGTGTCCAGTGCACAGATATGCACCGTTTTTATTCACGTCTGTAAACTCAGCTGACCGGCCCAGGTTTCTCGGTCAACCGACCAGAACATAACGGCTAGTTTTCTGAAGAGGTGCAATTGTTCATGAAGAGGAATGTCCTTTAATCCAACAGATATGGACACAACTCTTGATTGAAACTCTTCATGAAAGATTGTAACTATTCTACAACTATATAAACATGTTCAATTTACTTCTACAATCAACCGATTCTTGTTTATAATTCTTAAATCTATTCTCTATTATTCTCTACAAATAAAAGCATTCATTCTTATTTAATATCACTAGAATCCTTGATTTAATTCATATACTTCGATTCTACGTGATCATCTTCCTTCTAAATCTTCACACACATATATACTCTTGAGGATTTGATTATAGGAAAGTTTTACTATCAAAAGACAATCAGTGTTATTCAGAACACATTCGTCAACAAACTATTTGTATTAAGTTGAAGTCCTCTTCGGTTGTTGAGGCGGAAAAATTCCTGTTCGGCTGCTCAGGTGTCGTATACCTATTCCTCCGGGTTAAGTGAGGGGTTTAGTTTAAATCCAGAGGGTATTCTAGGACTGGACGTAGAACGGGAAGTTCGAACCAGTATAAAAATTCCTGGTGTGCTTACTTTAATTTTTATTTTACTATTATTATTAGTTTCCGCATTTATATACCATATTACACGATCCTTAGTACTACACGTACACTTTCACATTTTGGTTGATTTGAATTTCTTTTCATTGCTGTCACTTTGGATTGAGACTCAATCAGTTGAATTTGGTAATTATTGAATGATTTATGCCTTCTCACTATACTATGCATGTTTATATGGTAGAATTATAGGTTTTAACATGATTTTGACCCTAAAGTCCTTTTCTAACCTTAATTATATGTTAACATATGTTTATGACCTAAATAGATGAATTCTAATATTATTTGTAGAAATGGATTTGTAATTCACTTTGTTCATATTCATATGTTCGTTGATTGCTTAGATTTGGATCAAAATTTGTTTGATTGCTATAATTCTATGTATTGCTTGTTTGAATGGATGTAATTTCATATTATTCCATGTTTGTATATTATGCTTTGATGTTGTTTGCTAGAGTTTTGGATGTTTAGGAAGACGGGTTGGAGAATTTGGCAAATCAAAAGCAAAGATGGTCGAAACTGGATGAAACTCGGAGGGAAGGCTCTAGAAAATGGAAGAGGTCCGAAGTTCAAGTCACATGCCTAAATTCCTTAAGTCGACAAGTCGATGTCAACTTTTTTATGCTTGTAACAAGTGGTTTATGTTGCTCGAATGGGTTGGCGGTTTTAGGGATCTCTAGAGTATGGCTGGTAGAGGTGGACTATGGCAAGATATAAGAGATTGGCTATGATGTTATGCCGAGTTGTTTTCTAGAACTTGAAGTTTGATGTTATGGAATGGAACCGAGTTGTTTTGAAGAATGGATCGAGGTATGGAGCATCTAGGAAGGAAGTACTAGATGCAAGGAAAAAGAGTTAGCTACTAATTGGCTAAGCGAACAAGTCGGTGCTGACTTGTTTAAGTCGGTACCGAGTTGTTTTGGTCGGCCCGGTGATGTGGAACTTCTGGGGAATGGAATAGAGGTTCTAGAGATCGTGTTAGAGATGTTGGCTTGTTTGCATCAGGTTGGATGATGATGTAACAACATGATGAAAGCTATGTATCTTCAGTTTGTGCCTCGTGGGGGGAGTAGGTAACGAAGATAGTTGCTCGATAAAGGAGGGAGCTGTAGAATTAGGAATATGGAGGGTTCTTGGATAATGGAAACTGGATGGAGCAAGAGAAGGGCTCGGATTTGAATAGAGCAAAGGAGAGCTCGGATTTATACGTGCTAAGGAATCGTTGATAATCTAAGTTTTTTCTGTTGTACTTGAAGTAGAGGTATTGTAAGTGGGGACGTCCATGGGTCAATTAAGGGACTTGTATACCTTGGACCAGTGGGGTCAAGTATCTAGCTTTGGGCTACAGGACATGTATCGGGCTTTAGGCTTCGTGATACGATAGTACAATAAAAACCGAGATTTCCATTAGTCCCCGACATGAGGGCCATATGAGTTATCATATATTCAGAGCACAAGGATGAGTGATAGTGAGTATTGCTTGATGGATGCTATGGTTGCTTTGGTTGTTAGGCTATCACCCGTGGATATTATTGGGAGTAGGTACTGGAGATAGGGATATCTGGACATCCACCATTATATTGTGTATAGTATCTTTATGATATTGTAGAGCAGCATATTATATTGTTATGTGCTAACTCTTTGGTTGTAGGGATAAGTCAGGTATGGTTCGTGTACCTCTATTCCTTTCTATATTTACCTGTATAGTATTTTGAGATTCATTTACCGCTCACTGCAGACTGTTGTTTGACCCAAGGTTTTATGCTTTTCTTCTAATTATCATGGGTACTCTTAAATGAGTAGCTATGCAGAGGATGAGCTAGATGGAGCTATCTTGTATTATGTACATATATGGATTGGTATGCTTTCCACTAGGTAGCAGTGTGAAGCCTTGGCAGTGCTCGCTTATTTCCTTTTTGTTGAGACAGTTATTTGAGTTGATTATGTTGTATATACTCTATGACTATTGATGTATAACTTTGTGGATCTTATACTCTGATGATTTTTTCACATTGTTATTACTATATCTTTTGTTATATCTATGATATAATACATTTTCCATGCGCTGTGAGATATATGATAGGATATATGATGTACTTGTTTCATTTTCAACTTTGATGATCGTCATATATCGACTGAGCACGGCAGCAGCGCCCTACTTGTATACTATTGGTGCCGGAGGTATAGGGCGGTCATCATATTTGGTGTTAGAGCTTCGGTTATGTGATTAACTTGAGTTGATACTGCAATCGAGTAGGGATAAGGAAGGAGTTATTACCTTAGACTAGATCTAGAGTGTATATATACGGGAGAGTGCATACTTGTTATATGTTTTGGTTTTCAAAGCTGTATAATAATATATTATGCAGTATAAGTTGCATGCACATGAACACCATAGATACAGTTTTCTTTATAAGAGACTGATCATTCTTGTTACAGATAAGAATGACCCGGCATACAAGGAATACTGCGAGGAATTCTATTTCAGGAGTTCAAGAAAGAGCAAGATCAGGAGCTGCTATGCCTGATTTTAAAGTTATGTTCAATGCTATGATGGCGAATATGATGAGGAATGCTCCCAGCATGGCTGTTGGTAGAGGTGCTCCCATGCAAGCGCTAAGGTCTGATTTCTCCAAGTTGAGCAAAGTTTATTCCACTTTGGGAGGGAAGCCTGGAACATAATCGACCATAGAAGTGCAAGATTGGATTGATACTTATGAGCGCATCTTTAGTGATATGAAATTGGATTATGCCATGAAGAGAAAGTTGGCTTCCAGATAGCTTCAAGGGCTGGCCATGAACTAGTGGAACGCCATTACCATTGCTACCCCAAAAGATCAGTTTACATGGGATCGGTTCAAAAGGTTTAAAGAGAAGTTCATTCCGGCTGCTTAGATGTCGGTTCTGTTTAGGAAGTTTGGTGATCTTAAGCAAGAAGAGATGTTAGTTTCTGCGTATGGTGCAGAATTTGATGCTTTACTGAAGTAGGGATGTCATTCATCGACACTCCATTGAGAAAGAATGAAAACTTTATGTCTAGATGATTATCTTGGAGAGAAGCTAGAGAACCACATTGATAAGCCATGTTAAAAGCTAGTTGAGAAAGCTCTTCCTCATGAGACTTTGTATCCAAAGTCTAAGACGGCTATTCTTGCTTCTGCTGAGAAAGAGGAATCAAAACCGCAACAAGATAGTGGATGCAAGAAGAAGTGGAACGGAAAGAGAAGCAGTCTCAAGGAAAGAATGGTCAGAAACAGGGTAAATGGGAATCTACCTTCTATGGCTGCAAGGAGAAGGGTCCTAATTAAAGACTGCAAAGTCGGTGACAAGAGAAAGTGCAACAATTGTGATAAGCTTGGGCATTTGAAGAAGGATTGTCCATAACTGATGAAGGATAAGCACGTTGTGAAAGCATAAGCTTTGGATGCAGTCCCGACTTTTTCGAGTGCTCCCTCGACGAAGGAGAAGAGAAAGGGAGTTGTTTTCAAGGTATGCTTTCTATTGGTGATGTTCCTATTCGAATTTTGTTTGATACCAAGGATTCACATTCATTCATATGTAGTGATTAGTAGACAGATTGTGATTGAGACCTGTGATAGTAAACCAGCTCTTGATCGTGACACACCATGTTGGAGGCTCTACTAGCCTATACATTATTTGTAGCAGTTTAGTTTTATCGAGTCATGAATGCTTTTTTGTTTGTGATTTTTTTATCTTGAATTTTATTGGGTTAGGGATTATCGTGGGAATGGACTAGCTTAAGAAGTATGTGGCAATAGTGGATTGCGAGAAGCTATTGGTGACAATCGAAGATGTGGAAGGGCAAACGATAGTGATTAGCTGCTTACTAGAGGATGGAATGATGGTTAGCTTTCTATATTCACTAGAGGTTCCACATGAGGGGTTGTCATCTGTGCATATCTCTAGAGAGTATCCAGATGTTCTTGAAAAAGTGACTGGATTATCGTCGCATAGAGAGATTGAGTTTTGGATAGAGTTAGTGAAGGAAGCTAGACCTATAGTTATGCCTTTAAGGCATATGGCACCCAAAGAGCAGAAGGAATTATAGGTGCAAGTGAATGACCTGATAAGGAGAGGGTTCATTCGAAGAAGCATTGAGTGGGGTGCACCTGTAGTATTCGCAACTAAGACGGATGGCGCTTTGAGGTTGCATGTGAATTATCATGAGCTGAATAAAGTGACAAAAAAGAACAAGTATCCACTTCCACGCATTGATGACTTGTTTAATCAGCTTCACGGTGCGAAGGTGTTCTCTTAAATGGATTTGGCAATAGGATTTCACCAGTTGAGAGTAGCGAACGAGAATGTGCTTATTACTGTGTTTAGTAGGCCATCGTGATTTTATGAGTGGTTTGTAATGCCATTCGTGTTGACCAATTCTCCGACATACTTTATGGATCTCATGAATCGGGTTTTCGAGACCATCAGTTCGTACATTTGTTCATGGATGATATTCTGATCTATTCCAGAATTGAAGAGGAGCACAAGATGCACTTTAGGATTGCACTAGAGAAAGCACAAGTTAAGAGTAAAGTTCCCTAAGTGTCACTTTCTGGAGAGAAAACGCGAGATTCTTGGGTCATGTCGTTTCGAATAGGGTATAGCAGTAAATCCTGTAAAGGTAGCAGCTGTCCAAGATTGGAACCAGCACAAGAATGCTATGGATGTAAGGAGTTTTCTAGGATTAGCGGGATACTGTAGGCTTTTTATCAAGGACTTCTCAAGGATAGCAGCACCGTTGACCAATTTAATGAAGAAGAATCAGGCTTTTGTTTGGGATGCAAAGTGTGAGCATGCATTTTTAACTCTGAAAGAGAGGTTGATGAGTGCACCAGTGTTAACCATTCCAAACGGAATAAGGAATTGATAGTATATACAGACGCATGTGGCGCTGGATTGGGTTCCGGTATTGATGCAAAAGGGAAAAGTTGTTGCATACGCTAGTCAACAGCTAAAACCTTATGAAAGGAATTATCCAACTCATGATTTGGAATTGGCGGCGATAGTTTTTTCTTTGAAGACGTGTAAGCATTATCTGGTAGGAGAAAGGTTTGAGTTGTTTACGGACCACAAATCTTTGAAGTGCCTTTTTCTCTCAAAAGGATCTCAACCTTCATCGGTAACGGTGGCTGGAGTTATAGGCCTCTTATGATTTAGTGTTTCCTATATACGAGGAAAAGGGAATGCCATCGTCGATGCATTAAGTAAAAGACATGCTAGTTTGGGGCGAAGTTCTTGGAATGGAAGCAGATTGAGTACATTGCTGGATATGATTTCAGACCTCATTGCTAGCTCGAACCAAAAATGTTAGCAAGTTTGTCGATCAGACCTACTCTAATTGAAAGGACTGGTGCTAGTCAAAAGCGAGATGCTAGGCTGGCAAAGATCATAGCAAAAATAGTAGGAGTAGAATCTGAAGACATGAAGTAATACGAACTCGACCGAGAAGGTTGGCTTTGTAAGGATGGAAGATTGCTTGTTCCAAATATTGATGGATTGCGAGATGAAGTGCTACGAGGGTGTCACCATTCCAGGTTGACTATTCATCTCGGCGGTAACAAGATGTACCGAGATATGAAGTGAATTTATTATTGTGAAGGCATAAAAAGGGATGTTGGGGCATTCATCTCGAAGTGTATGAATTGCCAATTGGTAAAGGCTTGGCAGAAGAAACCTAGTGGGTTGTTGCAACATTAGAGATTCTTGAGTGGAAATGGGAGCAAGTATCGATGGATTTTATAGATAGGCTACTGAAGGCTAGAGCAGGGTACGATAGCATTTGGGTCATGGTTGATCGATTGACCAAGAGTGTAAGATTTATATGCATCAAGTCAAGTAGAACGACATCCAAGTTGGCAGAGTTGTATGTAAAATGGATAGTACGATTTTATGGTGTGCTAAAGAGCATTGTGAACGACCGAAACCCGTTGGTCACCAGTGGGTTTTGGAAGAGCTTACAAGAGGCATTAGGGACTAAGCCGTATCTTAGTATAGCTTACCACCCGCAAAAGATTGGGCAAACCGAAAGAGTAAATCGTATATTGAAAGATCTCTTGCGAGCATGCATTATAGATTTTGGAGGATCATGGGATGACCATCTACATATGGTGGAGTTTACATACAACAATAGTTATCAGTCGAGTATTGGTATGGTTCCGTATGAAGCATTGTATGGCCGACCATCTAACGCTCCTTCATGTTGGTGGGAAGCAGGGCGAGAAACTGATACTTGGGCCAGATATGATTAGAGAGACTTCAGAAAAGATTGAGATCATTTGGTAACGAATGAAAGCTGCTCGGGATCGGCAAAAAAGCTACGATGATAGGAGATGAAGAGATTTAGAGTATTCTATCAGAGATATGGTATTTGTGAAGGTTTCTCCTCTGAAGAATGTAGTTCGATTCGGTAGAATGAGGAAGTTGGCACCGAGATTCGTAGTTCCTTTCCCGATAGTTAAGAGGATTGGAAAGCTAGCATATATGGTCAACTTACCTTAGAAAATGGCGGGTGTGCATAATGTTTTTCATGTCTCTTCTCTACGGAAGTTTGTGCATGACTCAAGCATGATTATTACACCAGATCAACTAGAAGATATTGAGGTAGAACCAGAAGTTTTTAGGTCTCTTAGGTCGCTTCGTATTGTTTGATATGATACGAAACAGCTTAGGAGAAAGTCAGTGAAGCTAATGAAGGTACAATGGAGCGGAAGTGATGACGATTGTACGTGGGAGACTGAGAAGAGCATGAGGACTATCTGTCTAGAGCTCTTTGAATGGTAAGATCCATTATTTTTCCTATCTACTTTCACCATTTTATATTATATTAGATAGATTAGTGTTCCACATGCTAGGGTAATTGATTGCATGGTTGCTTGTTTGAGATGTTTGATGGTTGTTTGTTATTGGTAGGTATGTGGGATAACTATTGTTGTTTATATTTTGGCTTGATTAGGGATTTCAGGGACGAAATTCTTAAAGGGGGAGAATGTATCGACCCGTATTTTATATATCGGATGAACGTAAAATATTTTTATTTTATCATATGAGGTCGTATGATCCTATAATTTTGGGATATGACTCTTATGTATATTTTACACACTTATGATTTTTCCCGAGTTTTCTTATGATCGTTTTGACCCTATAAATCTTTTTTGGGTTATAATTTTTGATAGAAGTGGAATTAGGATCTCAAACTAGTTTCATTGCTTCGATATGATAGTTTCCTATTTCATAGAGTGGTCATAATAGAAAAATGGATTTACAGTTAGGAAGTTATGCATGTTTTAAGTTAAGATGGTTGTTGGCCAGAATTAGTATGTAATTAATTAAGCACGTGATTAGGCCTATTAGTCTAATTCGAGATTACTATAAATAGGTGCTACAGGAGTCAAATTAAAAGTTTTTCCCTCTCTCCCAAATTAGATCTAAACCCTCATTAACCCTAAAT
Source organism: Allium fistulosum (assembly GCA_030737815.1). Taxonomy (NCBI): domain Eukaryota; kingdom Viridiplantae; phylum Streptophyta; class Magnoliopsida; order Asparagales; family Amaryllidaceae; genus Allium; species Allium fistulosum. Next base: position 878,233,556 of record CM060902.1, on the reverse strand, counting down.
TCATCCAAAATTACCCAAATTACTCTCTAAAGCAAACCAAATTAAAGATTGGTGAATAGATCGTTGATTAGAAGATAGAGATCATCATTTTGGTTGATTCAAATTGCTTTTCATTGTTGCCAACTTTGGATTGAGACTCAAATCGGTTGAATTTGGTCATTGGTGAGTGGTTTATGCCTTCTCACTATCCTATGCATGTTTATATGGTAGAGTTATAGGTTTTGACATGATTTTGACCCTAAAAATCCTTTTCTAACCTTAATGATATGCTAACATATGTTTATGACCTAAATAGATGAATTCTCATATGATTTGTAGAAATGGATTTGTAATTCACCTTGTTCATATTTATATTTTCAATGATTTCTTAGATTTGGATTAAAATTTGTTTGATTGCTATAATTCTATGTATTTCTTGTTTGAATGGATGTAATTTCGTATTATTCCATGTTTGTATATTGTGCTTTGATGTTGTTTGCTAGTGTTTTGGATGTTTAGGAAGATAGGTTGGAGAATTTGGCAAATCGGAAGCAAAGATGGTCAAAATTGGACAAAGCTTGGAGGGAATGCTCTGATATGGGAGAAGTACGAAGTTCAAGTCGCGTGCCTAAATTCCTTAAGTAGACAAGTCGGTATCGAATTGTTTATGTTGATACCGAGTTGTTTATGTTGCTCGAATGGGTCGGAGGTTTTAGGGATCTCTAGAGTATGGCTAGTAGAGGTGGATTATGGCAAGATACAAGAGATTGGATAAGTGTTGGATGTTATGACGAGTTGTTTTCTAAAACTTGAAGTTTGATGCTATGGGATGGAACCAAGTTGTTTTGAAGAATGGATCGAGGTCTAGAGCATCTAGGGAGGAAGAATAGAAGCAAGGAAGAAGAGCTAGCTAATAATTGGCTAAGTGAACAAGTCGGTTCTGACTTGTTTAAGTCGGTACCGAGTTGTTTTGGTCGGCCCGATGATGTGAAACTTCTAAGGAATGGAGTAGAAGTTCTAGAGATTGTGTTGGAGGTGTTGGCTTGTTCACATCAGATTGGATGACGATGTAACAGCATTATGAAAGCTATGTATCTTCGGTTTGTGTCTCATGGGGGGAGTAGGTACCAAAGATAGCAGTTTAACAAAGGAGGGAGTTATAGAATTAGGAACATGGGGGTACCTGGATAATGGAAACTGGATGGACCAAGAGAAGGGCTCGGATCTGAATAGCGCAAAGGAGACCTCGGATGTATATGTGCTAAGGAATCGTTGATGCTCGGAGTGTTTTTTGTTGTACTTGAAGTACGGGTATTGTAAGTGGGGACATCCATGGGTCAATTAGGGGACCCGTATACCCTAGACCAGTGGCTTTGGGCCTAGTGTTTAGCTTTGAGGTATGGGACACATATCGAGCTTTAGGCTGCGTGATACGGGAGTACAACGAAAACTGAAATTTCCTTTAGTCTCTGCCATGGGGCCATATGTGTTATCATATATTCAGAGCACAAGGATGAGTGATGGTGGGTATTGCTTGATGGATGCTATGGTTGCTTTCTTTGGTGGGCTATCACTCGTTGATATCATTGGGAGTAGGTACTAGAGATAGGGATATCTAGACATCCACCATTATATTTTGTATAGTACCATTATGATATTGTAGAGTAGCATATTATATTGTTTTGTGCTAACTCTTTAGTTGTAGGGACAGGTCAAGTATGATTTGTGTGCCTCTGTTCCTTACTATATTTACATGTATAGTATTTTGAGATTCATTTACCGCTCACACCAGGCTGTTGTCTGACCGAAGGTTTTATGCTTTTTTTTCTTATTATCTTGGGTACTCTTAAATAAGTAAACTAGATAACAGGTCTGGGTGACGCAGTAGCTGTGCAGAGGACGTGCTGAATGGAGCTATCTCGTATTATACACATATATGGATTTCTATGCTTTCCGTTGGAAAGCACCGTGGAGCCTTGAAGGTGCTCCCTTATTTCCTCTTTGTTGAGATAGTTATTTGAGGTTATTCTATTGTATATACTCTATGACTATTGATGTATATCTCTGTGGATCTTATACTCTGATGATTAGTTCACATTGTTATTGTTGTCTCTTTGGTTATATCTGTGATATTTTATGTTGTCCATGTGTTGTGAGATATATGACAGGTTATATGCTGTATTTGTTTCATTTTCAACCCTGGTGATCATCATATATCGATCGGGCACGGCTACAACGCACTATTTGTATACTATTGGTGCCGAAGGTATAGGGCGGTCGTCACAATTTTATTTTATAAGTTTATAAAAATAGTAATTTTATTTTAAATGGTTCTACCAAATCCTTTTAAGTACGGTTGCCTTTTGAGTAACCTCTTAGACCTTAACATAGGAGGTGGGTACCTTTATACATAATTATTTTTTTAGGTACCCGACTGTACAAACAGAGTTGGATAACTGGATAGTGGATGTTCTGAGGAATCAAAAAGAATGAATATGTTGAAGGAACTGGGTCTGGTCGTAGCGGGTTAAATTTTTAAATTCCAATTTTTTAACTATTTTAGATCTTGTGGGGCATATGAAGCCTTATTGATTTTTGATCCAATCTAAAATATAAAATAAATAAAATATTATTTAATTTAATTTATTAATTTAATTAAATTAAATTATGGATTTACTTTGAATTTAAATTTGAATTTGAGTATATCCAAACATACTCATGTGTACAATGCACATGCAACATATAAATAGTATACGTGGCTAATGTGTGTGTTTATAGGTGTTGGGATTTACATCACAATGGACATACTTATCCCTTTTTATATGTCTTTATTTTTGGTTATTTATTTTGAAATTACACATACATAAAGATAAGATAATAATTGTAGATCTTTATCTAAATAGTTTTGAGCAATTCAAAATATTTTGAATTAATATCTTAAAAATCTTGTGTTAATTTAAATTTTAAAAATAGATCAAGATTTAAGTAAATATCTATTTTAAATTTAAAATTAAAATCACAAATAATATATATATATATAAACTTAATTATTTTTATAAATTTGACATGTACATATGCATATGTTTTATACTTTAATTTAAAATATATTTATTGTATATATAAATTATTAAACTAGTAGACACACACACACACACACATATATATATATATATATATATTTGCCTTTTCCCAATCGAAAGGTTTTAAAAAAAAATAGTTTTCGTTTTTATATCAAATTTGTACAGATTTGGTTTAGTTTTTTTAAATATAATATATAAATCAATGTATTTAAAAAATAATATATATATATATATATATGTATGTATGTATTAATTATTGTTATATGAAAGTAATTTTTTACAAAATTTGAAAGTATATGTATTTTTATAAATTAGTTTCAAAAGACTTAATATATATAATTTATAGGTATATAATTACATCTATCACATTATAAAATAATAAAGCTGATTAAATCAATTTTAAATTTCGAAAATTAATATTTCAATATTTAAAATATGGACGAAAATTATAAGTATTATAATGATGTTTTCGTGTGTTTTCTTAATTTAAACAATTGAATATAAAAATTAATCGTCATAACACAAGCACATATAAATTTGTTATAGTATATCTATTCTACACAGTTGAATGATATAACATATATGATAATGGAAATATTAGCAAAAAAATATAGCTTATGTCATGCACCTTGAATGAAGAATCAGCTCCCATCTTTGATAATGAAATTGAAAGTATTACCATACAATCTAGAGACGAACACCACCTTTTAATTTAATTGATTTTGAACTGAATTTATTTTTGGAAATTAAAGGCAATTTTTGCCTTAATGCTTGCCGCTTGGATAGGGAAGAAGAGGGATATCCAAATGATTGAGAATGAGGCATTTAAATAGGCTTAATATAAAGGAAAAAGTGGAGATCTTTCCTCCTTTCTCTAGTCAAGTTTTGTTTGCTAACATAAATCAATATTTGAACATTTAAACCACATCCCCCTAGATCCTATGGTCTGCCATATTAGAGGCAATATATGCTTACAAAAATTTCCAAACCCACTTAGTAGTTAACTAATTTAAATCAAATTTAAATATTTACCGATATCATATATCGATACGTACGTGTATAACTTTTATATGATCACTTTATTAAATACTAGTGGCATTCAAATCAATTAAATAAAATTTAATAATTAATATTTCATAAATATCTGTTAATTAATTTATAACAATTAATTAGTTAAATCATATGGTATTTTGGGGTGTTCATCATTACGGTTGAGCGACTCAAATGTGTAAATTCGATTACAGATTAATATCAAACTATTTGAATATTAATGTTCACATGTCACCTAAGCTAGTGGTGTTACAGTTTGATCGAATTTATCGCTAACACATTTTCGGTAAAATTCAATTTTACTATTTTAAGTAGTACCCATTAGTAACGATTATTTATACCAATACTCTTCATCAAAGCTATATCACTTTAGGATTTATGGAATTTGGTTTTTGTAACATCCCGCTACTTTATCAATTATAATAATATTTGTATTGGATATTTATTTGAAATTTTAAATAAAGAAATAAAATATTTAAGTTTTAAATTGAAAAGCGTTCAAAATTAAATGTAATTTAACCCATGAAAATTATTTTTCTCAAGAAAAATTAAATAGAATTAAAATAAACAATAAACAAGGTTAGAAAATAATCTCGAGAAATTTTGTTGAATTTAATTCGATAAAAGTAATTTTGGAATTTATTTGGAAACTAATAATTTAAAATTAAAATTTCAAAATATAAAAGTTGTTTGAAAAATTATTTTGGAGAAATAAATTATATTTGTGGAATTTAGAATTTATTCTTAAACTAAAATAATTATTTTGTAATTGTAGAAAATTGAAGTATAATATTTTAATAAAAGAAAAATCGTTATAAATATAAAATAAAATTTTGATTAATACACCTTGAGCAGAAAATTGTATTCCTCGTTTTATATATGGGATAAGAAGACTCGGACTCAATGATTGAATATTACCAATATATGGCGTCTTAAGTTAAATTAATTAAACAATTTATATGTTTTAATGCATGGACTAAGTTGAATATCATGCGAGTGGTGGGAAAACATAGCTTGCATGACATACATCGGCGATTGTACGAAAACAAATATAAGATTTACGCATATCATTCAATCGCCTATAACTCAAAATCTAAGATGAATTTGAGCATGCAACCAAAAGGTAACATGTAGAGTGAAGCAAGACGAACAAATCGACTGGCTTTTGCCGTGTTTTCAAAGTCCATAGTGATCAGAAATGACACTATCATGTCTGCACCCGTATCATGGACGGGTGCATTCGGGTTGGAACATAAGATATTATACAGGTAAGATTGTATTGCGTAGCTAAGTGCAACGGTGTGTTCGGTTCGGTCACTTATGAGCTGAGGTGGGAGAGCCACAACCGAACAATCGACAAGAAAGAAGGAAAGTGGTGAACACAATAAGAAATGGAAAACGCTAGAATTGGTTGCTGGAAAGGACTTTAGGAGGTAACGTAGCTGATGGTGAGATTGCGGCGGTCCAATGTGGTTGGAGAGGCGGAGAAGGGATGTGTGCTTGCGGGTTTTCTTTGCTCCAGCGCAAGAACAGAAGAAAAAGCAAAAGAGGAGGAAAAAAACAACTAAATAAAAATGACTTGTGCATGTTCCATGAAAAAAATAAATTAAAAGGTAATGTGTACAGGAGAAGAAAAGCAAAAGAAACACAAAATCAAAAGGAAGTAGGTGAGCATATGCACACAAGAAAAGAAAAAAAGAAAACATGCATAGGAGAAGGAAATCAAGGTGTACATGTTTTCATGCAAGAAAAAAAATAGAAATAATATATATATACACACATGCACGCACATGTGTATATTTATATTAAACCATACCTTACTTCATTTCTTTGGAAAAGATACGTGCACGATGACACGCCGTGCATTATACATGATTTAATTTGAAATGTTATCCAATTTCTTGAATACAAGAGAGTATATGGTATGGATGATTTATGTGTGTTAATAGTTGAAATATTTTGGAATATAATTCATATTTTTAAATGTTTAAAATTGGAATTATTTAATTACATTTTGGACTTAATTTGAATCAAATGATGAGATTCTCTTTAAATAAGACAAATATTTTTATTGATTTAAATACTAGAGAAACTTTTATAAAATTTGAATAAGACTAATATTTGTATTGACTTAAATTTTAATAAATGAATTTGAATTAATAAACATAGTTTCCATTATCTTATTTATCATTACACCATAATTTATCATATATCTAGTTTTAATTATCATCATTTATACCAGAATCATCACATAATCATTATATAATGCTTCAATTATTTTAGTGCTTAATTATTGATTTTGACTCTATAGTTTCTAAGTATTTTATCTAGGGGGAGTTCTTATTTTTCACCCATTTTTATTGATGAAAATAGGGGAGGAAAGTATAAAATATACACATGCATATATCCAGAGGGGTTACGTAACTCAAGAGGAGTTATACCATATTTTATATACGAGAATGTTTAATGGTTTTCATCATCAAAATGGGGGAGATTGTTAATACCTCAGTTATTGATTTTGATGACAACAACCTATACAATCATATAAAATATAAATACTAATGTTTTATCAAGTTATATAGTATACAGTGCGGAAAATTACACGGGTATTGAATCGAAGACTATACAGTATAAAGACTCAAAAGATAGACATGAAGACTCATGAGTACAAAGACTAAGATATGAAGATCTCAGGATTATAATTTAGTGTATAGAATAATAGCTTATATTGTTAAAGTTCTTGATAGCAATCTTTGATCTTTATCTCTTATTTTTCTATCTTTTATATTTTTAAAACAAAATAAATTTTCAAAATATATTTCAAAAGATTTTATAAAAGTTTTTCAAAGTTCAAAATGTTTATAAACTATGTTCAAACTATTTTACAAAGTATCCAATTATTTTACAAAGTATAGGATTTTCAAAACATTTTAAAAGAAACAAGTTTTCAAAATATACATGCATATGTCGACATATAAGCAGATGATATGTTGACATACATGCCGCCAACTGGTTTTTCAAATTTTGAAAGGAAGTGTCTATTCGTCGCAACTCTTCACGAACAGACACATATGTTGATTTACTATATAAAAGGGGGTGAAAATGAATTTTTTCACAACTAATTACTTATTTTCTTCCCTCTCTTACTCTCTTGAAAATTCTATTGAAAAATATACTCTATTCTCTTTAAAATCACACAAAAACAATTCATACTTCATTGTATTGATTCAATATTACTTTCTTACTGTTTTGCAAACATCTCTCTCTTAAATAGAAGATCAAAGTGTTGTCCAAGAGGCTATAGGATCTATTGTAACCAAAGTTCAAGAAATTATCTTTGGAAAACTATGAGCTCTATTTGTATTTACTTGGTTGTGCTTGTAACCCATTCAAATCAAGCGGGTATTCTTAATAGCCTAGAAATCTAGTGGGTGTGGTTATGCTCTGTTCAAATCAAGTGAGTCTACCTTGAGCTCGAAAATTCAGGAGGGTGTGTCTCATAGCCTCGAAATCGAGATTGTATATGGGTTTTCCTTCTGCCTAATTAAAGATTGGCATTTGAAAAGAAATCTGTGCAAGAAATTGTACTAGACTGGATGTAGGAGAAATTCGAACCGGTATAAAATCCTTGGTGTCATCTTTCTAACTCTTTACTTTGCTTTATTGCTTTTATTTTTGTCTATGATTGCATTGACTATTTGATAATATAATTCTGTATTGTTAATCTGTGATTTAGTATTTAACTTGAAAGAAATTTAAAAATATTTACATAAATTAGATAACACTATTCACCCTCCTCCGATGTTTAATTAGCCTTAAGATCCATAATTCTGCAACCCTCATTTGGAATCAAAGCACTAGGTTTTCAAAAGACTCGTAATTTAATTTCTAAAAAGTTTAACTGGCTAGCAACACTATTAGTACACTTGTTAACACTTTTGTTGAAGAACAATCTATTGCTAGAACTCCACTTTTTAATGGTAGTAATTAAACTTATTTGTTATGTAGGGTGAAGATTTATTTACAGTGTAATGGTTTAGATATTTGAAATATTACACAGAATGAGTACACATAACCCCAAACTAAATTTTCATAATGGATTGCTGACCAAAAGGCACTTGCACAGAATAATTATAGAGCCATGAATATTTAATTTTGCTCGCTAGATAAAAATGAACTTATTAGAGTCTCTATTTGTAAGTTTGCATATGAAATTCTGAGAACATTGCCAGTTACACATGAAGGCACTAGTAAAGTTAAACAGACCAAAATTTCCATGTTAACTAATCAGTTTCGGTTGTTTAAAATGAATCCAAATGAGTCTATTTCTTACATGTATTGTAGATTTCAAGATATAGTGCATTCTTTAGTAGCATCAGGTAAAAAAAATTCAGAAGAGGATCAAGTTAAAAAAATCCTCAATTCACCCTCTTCATAGTGGGATCAAAAGACATTAGCAATACAAGAGCTAATGATATTAGTATTCTAAAAATTGAAGAATTAATAGGCAATTTAAAGTTCTATGAAGCACAATTACAAGGTAGAAGAGAAAGCAAGGCAACAGAAATGAAATCCATCGCTTTCAACGTAATATCAGAACAATCAGGATTTAGACGATGGCAACGATGAAGAGATTGCTTCCATGACAAGGAATTTTAGAAAATTTCTGAAGTATAGAAAGATAAAAAACTTTTGAAGACTTGAAAACAAGACTCTTAGAACTGGAATTACAGTTAAATGTTTCGGCTATAATAAACCTGGTTAGATGCAAAGAGACTGTCCGTATCAGAATAAGTCAAAGATCTTGCCAGTAACTGATCTATTCAGAAAAGAAAAAGGGCTTACATGGCAACATTAGATGATCTAGATACTTCCTCAAGTTACAATGAACCAGATACCGAGGATGTAAATATGTGTTTCACGGCAATAACAGACTAGTCAGAACCGATCAACAGAAAGCGGAAAAAAACAATACCTTTTATTTCTTAATTTTTTATTATTATAAAATCTAGGAATAAAATATAGATCAATAATAATACTAGATGTATAAGTGTATATATAAGAATATTTTAAATTATTTTATTTTTTGAAATTTAGAGTCCATATGTCGACATACATAGAGCATATATGTCGACGTACATGTCGGAATTTTAAAATTTCATTTCAAATTCAAAATTTGAATTTTCCTCTCTTTTGCATTTACTCCCATGTTCTAAAAAGGCATATTTTTGCCAGAGAACATGTCATTGCACTCTCTTTTAATTCATCATATCTCTATCCATTTATTCACTCACTTTATTTCAAACTTCAAATATCTCTTCATTCTCCTATCTCTTCAAAAACTCAAAAATGGCCTCCTCAAGTCAAACTCCTAAATCCATAAGGCTCTCAAAAAGAACTAAAGGCTTTCTTTTCAATGAAAAAGAAGCCATTGATACTTATATGGAGTATGCTACACCGAAAAAGATTTTCCTGAAAGATTTGCAAAGTTTGATGATTTATCCTCTTGTGGTATTCAAGATCTTTGCTTTCAAAATGAAATTCATGGTTTAGTCCACTCTTATCAAAATGATTTTGTGTGTTATCTGGATTTAGTTAAAATGTTTTATGTAGATTTGAATGGAAAAAAAATTTAAGGAGAAGAGGGACAAATTTGGAGTACTGTAAATGTCACTCAAATTGTTTTAAATTGTGAACTTTTGGATCACATACTTGGTTGCAAATCTAGTGGAATTGACCTATCCACTTTTCAAATTGATGAACAAAATCGTGAAGTTTTTCACGACATTTTCGAAAGTGATGAAGAATTTGATTTTAAACACAAATATCTCCGACCAAAATCGAGACTTATGAGTCTCCTTCTGCAACAAAATATCACTCCGAGGACGGGTAATTACAATAACCCTATTCAAAAAGTTTTTAAAGCTCTTTTTGCCATTTACAAAAACTATGACATCAATTAGAAAAAGTCATCTTAGATGACTTTGTTCAAAATAACATTTCTATACATGAGAACGTACTCTACCATGGTGTGTATCTTACTAGAATTTTCCCATATTTTGGTATTGATTTACAAGGAGAATCAACTCTTCCTCCAAATTTTTTTGACAAGGCCAACATTTCTCTTATGCACATTCCACCTTATTTCGAACCATATGAAACTCTTGTTGAAAAAGAAGAAAGATTGGCATGGTAAGAGGAGCGAGAAATACAACAAGAAGAAGAGGAAGAAGACGACGAAATGGATGTAGAAGAAGAAGGAAACCAAGGAGAAGAGGAGAAGGAAATGGACTCTATAAAGCTTTGACAAACCATCCCGCCCTTCCAATAAAGAGATTCTAAATAACCAAGAGAAGCTTCTTAAAAATCAAAAGAAGCTTAAACGTTCATTTAGTAAGAAGGTCGCTTCTTTTTTCAACAAAGTGGAAAAATACTTTGGAAATGTCATTAAAAAGCTTGGTGGCTCTTCATCATCATCATCATCCTTTTAAAACTTGTCTATCTAACTTTATGTTCATTAGTAATGTGTGTTTCTAGTTTAATTTCATGTTGTTTTCATGTATTTCTTTCGTTTTTCTTTTATCCATGTATTTCTATCCCTAGTAATAAAATTTATTTCTTACTATTCTGAATAGTTTTATTGTCTCTTAAAACTATAAAAATATAATGACATTTGATAAAAAAAAATCTATAACAAAAAACACAAGAGTTGCATTTTCAGGTATGTATGTCGATATACATACATATATGTCGACATATGTTAGCCATTCGACAAATTTTCAAAAGTTAAAAATAAAATAACTACCATCTATTCAAACTTTCTAAACGACTTTTCACTCCTATAGAAGCCTATTTCTTCCACAAAAATTCACTCATCATTTTATTCTCTATTCTCTTTTCATTCTCAAACATTTTTTAACAAAAATGTCATCTCCATATCAAAAATTGTGTGAAAACCTTGAACAAACACTTCAATCTTTCAAGGATATTTTTACCGTTATCTTAAGAAATCAAAGGCATTTAGAATTAAGTCAAATCTAGATGATCAAAGAGCAAGAAAAGCATTTTGATGCACTTCTATGGTTGATTTCTTCCTTAATCAAAGATGATAAAACCAAAAAAATCAGAATGCTCTATCAGCAAGGATAATGAAGATTGGGATACCACTAAAACAAATCCAATCTTTGGATTCGACAATTGGGTTAAAGATCCAAGGAATGCCTAATTATTTGGTTTTTTTTAATTATAAATATGTAAATATATAGCTTATATGTGTAAATTAATACTCTTAGATTTGGATTTGTTTGGATTGATATTTGGATTTGTTTGTTTTTGGTTTGGTTGTATGATTGAATTTATAGTATGATTGAATAAATGAATTTGAATTAATAAACATTGTTTATTTATCATTATACCATAATTTATTATATATCTAGTTTTAATTACCATCATTTATATCATAACCATAATATAATTATTATATAACGCTTTGAGTATTTTAGTGCTTAATTATTGATTTTGACTCTTTAGTTCCTAAGTATTTTACTTGGGGAGAGTTTTTATTTTTCACCCATTTTTGTTGATGACAAAGGGGGAGAAAGGTATAATATATACACATGCATATATTCAGGGGGGTTATATCATATTTTATATACAAGAATATTTAATGGTTGTCATCATCAAAAAGGGGGAGATTGTTAATACCTTGGTTATTGATTTTGATGACAACAACCATATACAATCATATAAAAATATAGATACTAATGTTTTATCAAGTTATATTGTATGTAGTGTAGAATATTACATAGTTATTGAATCGAAGAATTTATAGTATAAAGACTCAAAAGATAGACATAAAGACTCATGAGTACAAATACCAAGATATGAAGATCTCAAGATTATAGTTTAGTGTATAGAGTCATAACTTATATCGTTAAAGTCGTTGATTGATCTTTATCTCTCATTTTTCTATCTTTTATATTTTTAAAATAAAATAAATTTTCTAAATATTTTATAAATGTTTTTCAATGTTTAAAATATTTATAAACCATGTTCAAACTATTTTATAAAGTATCAAATTATTTTACAAAGCATAGGATTTTCAAAACATTTTAAAAGAAACAAGTTTTCAAAATATACATGCATATGTCGACATATAGGCAGAAGGTATGTCGACATATATGCCACCAAGTGGTTTTTCAAATTTTGAAAGGAAGTGTCTATTCATCACAACTCTTCATGAACGAACACATCTATTAATTTACTATATAAAGCAGGGTGCATACGAATTTTTTGATAACTAATTACTTATTTTCTTCCCTTCTTTTACTCTCTTGAAAATTCCATTGAAAAATATACTCTATTCTCTTCAAAATCACGTAGAATTAATTCATACTTCATTATATTGATTCAATACTACTTTCTTACTGTTTTGCAAACATCTCTCTCTTAAATCAAAGATCAAAGTATTGTCCAAGAGGCTATAGAATCCATTGTATCCAAAGTTCAAGAAACTTTCATGGGAAAAACTATCAACTCTATTTGTATTTGATTGGGTGTGCTTGTATCCCGTTCAAATCAAGGGATGTGCTTAGTAGCCCAAAAATCTAGTGGGTTGCTTGTAGCCATTCAAATCAATTGAGTCTACCCTGAGCTCAGAAATTCAGGAGGGTATGTCTCGTAGCCTTGAAATCGAGATTGTATTTGGGTTTGCCTTCTGCCCGGTTAAAGATTGGCATTTGAAAAGAAATTTGTACTAGCAATCGTACGGGGCTGGATGTAGGAGAAATCCAAACCAGTATAGAATCTCAGATATCATCTCTCAAACTCTTTACTTTGCTTTATTTCTTTTATTTTTATTTGTGATTGCATCTATGGCTATTTGATAGTATAATTCTATATTGTTAATCTATGATTTGATATTTAAATTGAAAGAAATTTAAATAGATTTACATAAGTTAGAAAATACTATTCACCCCCCTCTAGTGTTTAATTAGCCTTAAGATCCATAATTCTACAACCTATAGTGATATCCTAGTTGACTATAGTTGCAGCCGTGAGTCGTGATGAATAGAGCTATGACACGTGTGTTAACAATGATTTGTGAAAGTAAACTATATATGGGATTTTGTATACTGTGAGTGACATCGGCTTTGTTTAATTGAAATGTCACATATTATACCTGACATCACACTTGTATGTTATTATTGTGCATGATTATACCCACAGCTAGATTCCTAGCCTGACTAGAGGTTTGTTATGTTTATAACAACGCCTTGGGTCAGACTGAGGTGTTGTGTTTTCCAGGTTAGCCTGCTATTGGACTCAGTCTATTTTTTTAGCAAGTCGTCTATAGAATATGTATATTAGGATGAGAGACTACTAAGTTTGAGTTTAGCAACCATCTCCTTGAAGCCAAGGTCTATAGCATTATTCAGTTTATCTAGAGATATGATAAAGATGAGGCTATTTAAGCAGCTGTGGACATATTTGAAGATCGGTTGTAAGAAGTATCGTTACATGGACATTTGAAGTCGATGGTTTTTAGAGTATATATAGTCTATCAAGTTTTAAGTGATATTTTTGATCAGTCCATGTATTAGACAAGTTTTGAGTTATATATATATATATATATATATATATAAATTTCCATTTCTGTTATGATATCGATAATTGTGTCATCGTTAATTATATGTATTCCTGACATGTGAGTTATTCAATTCTAGAAATTGTTTGCATTGCCTTATGTTGAGATGAGATACATACTATTTAAGATCTATTCAGGTATTTAAACGCATCCATGCTGACCCAACGTAGTATATACGAGAGATCACTCCTTTTATTCCCATTGATCCGAGCTATCGGACGGCAAACTCCCTTTGATATTTCAGTCATTTAAGTCGTGGCGTCACATAACGATATTAGAGCAAAGTTAGATTAGAATTGAATAAAGCAAGAATTAGAAAACATTTGACCATAGAAAAGTTGGACATAGGTTGTTAACCGGTCTGTATAACCCTGGGTAGAGTCGAGAATAACCCGTGTATGTGATATACGAGTTAAGATTAGTGTTCAAAGGGATAAACACTAGGATAGGAATGATCTACGTATTTATGGTATATCCGTATTTGTTAAAGGAATTTTGAGAAATTTATCTAATAAGTTATGAATGTTGTTTATCAGAAAATGGTAGGACCTATTTGGCCTAGAATAGGTGTATCTCCTGGATCACCAAATGGTCAAGGAACCGTGTCAGAAAACCCAAGTGTCCAATTAACACTCGAGCAATGGACATAAGCTATAAGATATGTTCAAGATATAAACAATGCTAATACACCAAATCCAAATCCCAAAGAAGAATTTATTAGTCTCTAAATGACTATATTTGCCTAGGAGGAAACCATTCCAGAGAAATAAAGAAGTAATGGGTGTATACTCTTGGCTGAGATCTTATGAAAGGAATTTTAATGATTTGGGATTAGTAGATCAAGAGAAAAGAAGATATGTATCTCATCAATTACAATCTAGAGCTTTGGACAGATATGATTCCATCACGGCAACAATACCTGAAGAAGATATAACTTGACAACGAGTTAAAGAACTCTTTAAAGTGCATTTTATTCTCAAAGCCAAAAAAGCAGCTCTACTTCGGAAATTCATAAATCCAACCTAAGGGAATTCATTGGTAACTGAATATGTAAATGAGTTTAATTCTCTTTCAAAGTATGGTTGACCAGCATTGGTTAATTCACCCTTAGAGAAGAATGAAAAATTTGTTCTTGGACTTAAAACTGAATTGAAAGATATATTTCTTACTCGACTAAGGTGTCCAGTTGAAGAAATGGTTGACATGGCATTAAAATATCAGATGGTACATGAGCAGAATCTAGTCTCAAGTGGACGATCTACTCGACAACTTCATCAAGGAAAGAAATCGTTCTTTTAGAAAAAGGATTAGAAATTCAATAAAAACAAGAAGTCTTTTCAAATGAAGCATACTAAACTAAAGAAGCATGTTTGACCCAGACTTAGGTAGAAGAAATTCATTGATAAAACTTAGATGAATGTAACGTCCCAGATTTTCGCGTTCGAAAATCGACATCCATACTTTACATCGTACTCGAATGCCGTAGGTTCGACCGTTCAAATCCGAGTCGCCGGAGCTTATAACACAGTTAAGTAAATATCACAGCGGAATAAAAAGAATATAGATATACAACATCTGATACAATATTCAGATACAATGATGATACAATGAATATCTATATACATCAGAGATATGATACAATAAATAGCAGTGGAAAAGAAAACGATAACATCAGCAGCGGATAATCTCCATCTTCAAAGCACTAATCCAGAAATAGCTTGAACTCCCAATAACGAGGCACAAAGATAAGCAAGTGCAGTCCGATCCAAAGACTGAACTAGCTCCAGAAAATCTACTAATCTGAATATCTGAAAAACCAAACTCTAGACTGCCCGTGTGGAAAATGGTGGGCACCCAGAGTTTAGGAAGGGAACAATAAACTCCGGATCAGTCATGGGACTGGTGTGAGCAACAAAAACAGTTTATCTTTAAAACAAATAGCAGAGAATTTTAAGGTCAATTCGCAATGCTTTTGGAAAATGAAACTACCATAAGACCTCCCACCACACACACAATGCAAACGCAGAATTGGAGGAGATTTCTTCTTATGATAGTCAAAGATGCTTACTACGCAAAATCAAATCATTTGATATTATTACTAGTGCATAGTGTAGAAAACAATTTCGAAAGTAGAATATAAATCTTAGCCAGCATAGACATTTCGCACTTATGCCTACTATAGCTACCATGTTCAATAGCAGGTTACCACCACATTCCATGGCAGGTAATACAACTAAAACCGTATAGGGCTCGTATTGTTTTGTTTGGATTTCCAACAAATGGTCAGGCTAAGGAACTTCCTATTCCACGAAAGAAACGCCTCTGGCGGGACGTTCCGAGAACCAACTGTTCTCTGCCAAACAAGGCCGGCAACCCCTTTTCCCAAGGGATAAAAGAAACCTCAGATATGCCACCCCCGGTCCTTTGGGACCTTTATCCGAGCGCTCGATAACCAACATCACACATCATAAAGAAAGTGTATCCACATGAGTAAGTATCTGGGCTCCATACCATGATACTACCCTTTTCCAGAAGGAATGGTCATACCCTAGGGGAGCTACCCCTGAAAACCTTGCCGCACGATTCCTGTTTCGACCATTACCGGGTTGTGAGACTCGACGAAGTCTCGTCCACAAAGCTACGCTTTTTCAAAAAGCCACGCTTTGGGTCAACAGATGATCAACCTATGATCACAAAGATAAATGATCAAACAAAAGATCATATCACAAATGATCAAACATTGATCATCACACAGCAACACTCAGCATGCCACATTACCAAATTGGGATATATCGCTGATAAATTTCAACTACATAACCTCTGAGCTCGTACGTCTCAGAGAAGGGTGTTAAGCTAAGAGAATAAATTCTCCGCCACCAACAGATATGTATTTGAAAGAAATCGGCTTTATATCTCAAAGTGTAATGTCAAACATACAATCCATACAAGTCTGTTCCGGGTTCGAACAGAACCGAAGGCACTTCTCACGAAGCCCTTGCAAATCCGGATAATTTCCAATCACGTCCGGACTTCCCGTCACTAAGGGTGATAAAACCTCTATACCGGAGATCAGCCGATGTAGAGTAACTCGACGGTAATCCTTTCGTTTTCAAAAATATCCGGTCTTCAACACCGGTCATCAAATGCGATCCATATACGTCGTATCACATATTCGGAATGGGTTATACGACCCAAAGGTCCTTTCCCGGCTAACCCGAATAGTGAGTGCAATTAAAAATCATATGGATATGGGGTTTCAATTAAGTCACAGCTTAAAACCCAAAACTTTTCATTCGAATGGTTAAAACAAATTACCATTTTCAATCTTTTAAACAAAAAGATTCAATTCACAAAGTTAACCCATTCACAAAGATTCATTCATATATTTCAAAACAATTTTCATTTTAATTGAATCAACTCGTTAAATCTTTAAGTCAAGATTTAACTTATAGTTTTCAAAACAGTTCCATTTCAAATGGTTAAACTCATTTAAAATCTTTAAATTAAAGATTTAACTTATAGCTTTCAAATCGTTTCCATAACTTGGAAATCATTTTCATTTAAATCTTAAAATTCCTTTTAACACAATTGGGAAGTTCACTTCTTATTTGAAAGCTTTAATCATTTGAAAACAAATAGTTTTCTTTTCAGAAAAATCCAATTTTATTTACACGAGTGAAAACCTTTGCATTTAAATTCAAATTCCCAAATCAATATCTTTAAAATGGTTTAACCCATATATAACTTATACAGCATCTTCAATTCCTAGTTTCACATCATAGAATTCAATTTCAAACTTGAATTCCAATTTAAATCAAATTATTTAAATTTTCAAATTCGATTAAGTTATTCAAAATAACTTTTATCTTTGAAATTCCATTTCAAAAGCTTTTCACTTTAAACCCGAATTTCTAATTTCAAAATCAATTGAAATTAAAATTTCAATTTCAAAAACATCAAATTTAAATTATCTATGACTTAACCGATTTCCACGTGAAATCCATATTTGTATGTGTAAAGGTGTAGTCCAGGGGTTTAACACAATAGTGCAACATCAATCAATCATCACAGATCAGAATACAGAAATATAGTTGATAAGCGATATAAACTATAACGCTTATCGCTCATTCACAGATCACAGATATATATCACAGCTAAGTAAATTACAGATCACAACATAAATCAGTGTATATCACAAAGCATCATATATCAGGGATATCAAACAATTTAATCGTCCAATACAATCCAAGCATTCATAAGTAAGATCAATAAATTATCTGATTAAATCAGATAAATTTCTTATGAATTACTAATCCTGGTTAATCACCATCGATAAGTTACAAATTATTTTGATTTAACTATTCTTTAATCGTTTATAAATTAATCATAAATAAATTAACCTTTAATTAAAATTCATCAACCTTTAATTATTAAATAATTAGCCTTTAATTATTAAATTCACCATTTAATTATTTATCTTTAATTAATTGCTTTAATTAATTATCCCTCAATTAATTGTCATTCTTTAATCACCTTCATTAATTAACCTTAATTTCTTTAATTAATTACCCCATAATTATAATAAGTGATTATCCCTAATCAATTTCACAAATAAGTTAACCTTTAATTATTGTTCTCAAAATTAATTACCTTAATACATTAATCACATAAATTAATTATCCTTAAGTGCAATTTCAGACAGAAATTCTCTCTTAATTATATTAAGATCTCAATTAATTCAAAAATAAACATCTTATCTTAATTAACTACTCTAATTATCATTTAAACCTTATCTAAAAATCTTTGTAATTAATTATTATTAACTTCTTAACTTAAACCCTTAAGTTAAATTAATGATTTAAAACACTTTATCTCTTGAAATTATCTTCTTAATATTACTTAATTTATTAAAGTTAAAATAAATTTTACAACCTTTGTCTATTCAAACACTTAAATAAACATTTATCATGGAAACAGAAATTTGTTTAAGGAAATAGTTTAAACCTTGATTTAATTCAAATTTCACAATCTTTAATTCAAAATTTGAAACTTGGTTAACATTTCGTCTCGACCGAGTCTTCCTCGAACCAAACTCAAGCCCAGACCCGAGAAAACTACCCCTTTTCCCAAGCATTCACAGTTTTGTTCAACTTCTTCTTTAGATCAACTGCTAAAACAACTCTACTTCAACGCGAGAGAACCCGAGCCAAAATTCTTTTTACTCGAACGTTCACTCGAGTCTCTCCCCAGGCCTGTACTCGCTGATACCCAATCGACGTCGTGCACGTGCACGTCACCGCGCCTCCGCTCCATTGGCCATCGCGATCGCCAGCAAGTCGCGCTTCATCCCCCCATTCGATAGCGATAATTGATTCGATGTCAACGACCCTAGAACGAAATCGAGCTACTCCACACCCACCTGGAAATATGAACATCATCACCAATCGAACCTGTCAACGCCAAGTTCATGATTCTCCGACCATCTGAGTGCCTCCGCCTTCGGCCCTAGCTTCGACTCCCTCTCCTCTACCATTTCCCAAACCCTGGCCTCACTCGATCACCTGTCGACGATGGACGAAGCAAAATTCGAAGCTTAACGCAAATTAGGTTTACAGATTCCAAAACTCAACCACCAACGCCACCCTGCTCTAATCATCCATCACTTGTTTTTCCTGGCCTCTCCAATCACTTCTCCACCTCCATGAAGAATTACAGCCACTCCAATCAACTAGATCAACAGATAAAACCCAATATCCCTTTTCTAGTCAATCCCGAAATGCTAAATCAATCCTATTTTAAAAATTATGATTTAGATCTTAAAAATCATGGTTTAGTTTAGGACTTCAGTTTATATTACGGAATTGTTAAACTAACATATCTGAGTTTTACACATTCTCAGATCATCCAGTTAGATTTTGGTTTCTAGATAAATTTCTCTTGGATTTTAGTTAAATAAATTTTAAACCTAAATCTTAAAGTTAAACAAACAAGTCTTGTTTAAATTCTAGATACTAACAGCAATCAGATCAAAAGGGATTGGATTCTTTTGTTTAGAAGCTAAGTTTAAACTAAGAACAGGCAGAAAAAATTTAACAACATCAATCCATCTATCCACCCATATATATACAGGCATTCTCAAATATATATACACATACTTTATACTTCATCTCAGATAAACTAGCATGCAACCATAAATGAATATACTTAGGCATTTTAGAAGAGAAGTTACTCACCTTGAAACAAAAATTGAACAGAGAACTCTTTGCTGTTTTGAAAACTGTTTTGCTGGATTTTTTTTTCTTCTTTTCTTTCAAGTTTAAATCTTCTATTTCAGGTCTTACTTCTTTGATCTGAGACTTGATTTTGTTTCAGTTTGAATTGCATGCTTGAAGGTAACTCGGCTGATATGATCTTTATTTTAGTTGTGCATAGTTTTAGAATGGACGAGACTAAAACAAGAAAATACATACATGTATATATGGAGGAAAGGCTTTGCACAAGGGATATATTGTTCTTTGTACACTACAGGTGCTGTTTATTACTTTGTACACAGGTCAGAGATATTTCCTTTGTTTGGCCATGCTTGCATTAATGGCTGCATTGATATGGTATGGTGGCTGGAGGTAATGGCATTTATTGCTTGAGTACTTCCTTCTCTTTTGTTCTATTTTACAAATATTTTGCTTATTCACTTATCTTCATTTCGGCTGAAGTGATTTTGTTTTAGTCCTTAGAAATTCATTTATTTGTTTTATTTATTTTTATTTCCTATTATCATTTGTTATTATTATTAAACCATTTATTTACAATTTTTATCCAAAAATTCATTTAATCATAAATTTAAATAAATTAAAAATCTTGGGTCGTTACAAATTTCCCCCCTTAAAAGAATTTCGTCCTCGAAATTCGCAGGCACGAAAATAACACAGAGATAGACAGAGGTGATCTCCTATAATTCCTCAAACACAGGATATGGATTCCAAACTCAAGTCGGAATATCTCAGAATACATACCAATTTGTCCCTCTTCGTACTTTGGTAATCACAAGAAATAACAATAAAATTTCAAATTTAGTTTTATCGAAATCGTCTTATTGATTCAATTCAATTTTATTCTCATATTCTATTAATCAATTTAACTCAATTTAAAATTTCCAATTTCAAATTCATTAAGGTTTAAATCAAAAAGCTGATAAGAAATCGATGAATATACGAAGTAAAATCTTCTACAACGATTCGTAGAGCCACCATCACATCGAAACTTCTTCTTGTAGCTGATACGAAGAAATCAAAAGAATTTGGAAACGAATCAAAGAATATTGATAGAGAAAGATTGCTTCCACTGTTGTTACAGAGTATTGACCATTTATAGTCGTATTCCCTGTCCCCTATCTCGTCCTCTTCTAGCACTCATATCTACTATCAGTGGATAGTAAGAGAATTTACTGAGACGTTCAGACGGATATCTGAGAATTACTCATTCTAGAGTTTACTTCACTCTATCTCTAATGAGCTACTTAATGTGTTATACTCCTGAGCTAAAGTTCAACCTTAGCTCTGATACCAAATGCAACGTCCCAGATTTTCGCGTTCGAAAATCGACATCCATACTTTACATCGTACTCGAATGCCGTAGGTTCGACCGTTCAAATCCGAGTCGCCGGAGCTTATAACATAGTTAAGTAAATATCACAGCGGAATAAAAAGAATATAGATATACAACATCTGATACAATATTCAGATACAATGATGATACAATGAATATCTATATACATCAGAGATATGATACAATAAATAGCAGCGGAAAAGAAAACGATAACATCAGCAGCGGATAATCTCCATCTTCAAAGCACTAATCCAGAAATAGCTTGAACTCCCAATAACGAGGCACAAAGATAAGAAAGTGCAGTCCGATCCAAAGACTGAACTAGCTCCAGAAAATCTACTAATCTGAATATCTGAAAAACCAAACTCTAGACTGCCCGTGTGGAAAATGGTGGGCACCCAGAGTTTAGGAAGGGAACAATAAACTCTGGAACAGTCATGGGACTGGTGTGAGCAACAAAAACAGTTTATCTTTAAAACAAATAGCAGAGAATTTTAAGGTCAATTCGCAATGCTTTTGGAAAATGAAACTACCATAAGACCTCCCACCACACACACAATGCAAACGCAGAATTGGAGGAGATTTCTTCTTATGATAGTCAAAGATGCTTACTACGCAAAATCAAATCATTTGATATTATTACTAGTGCATAGTGTAGAAAACAATTTCGAAAGTAGAATATAAATCTTAGCCAGCATAGACATTTCGCACTTATGCCTACTATAGCTACCATGTTCAATAGCAGGTTACCACCACATTCCATGGCAGGTAATACAACTAAAACCGTACAGGGCTCGTATTGTTTTGTTTGGATTTCCAACAAATGGTCAGGCTAAGGAACTTCCTATTCCACGAAAGAAACGCCTCTGGCGGGACGTTCCGAGAACCAACTGTTCTCTGCCAAACAAGGCCGGCAACCCCTTTTCCCAAGGGATAAAAGAAACCTCAGATATGCCACCCCCGGTCCTTTGGGACCTTTATCCGAGCGCTCGATAACCAACATCACACATCATAAAGAAAGTGTATCCACATGAGTAAGTATCTGGGCTCCATACCATGATACTACCCTTTTCCAGAAGGAATGGTCATACCCTAGGGGAGCTACCCCTGAAAACCTTGCCGCACGATTCCTGTTTCGACCATTACCGGGTTGTGAGGCTCGACGAAGTCTCGTCCATAAAGCTACGCTTTTTCAAAAAGCCACGCTTTGGGTCAACAGATGATCAACCTATGATCACAAAGATAAATGATCAAACAAAAGATCATATCACAAATGATCAAACATTGATCATCACACAGCAACACTCAGCATGCCACATTACCAAATTGGGATATATCGCTGATAAATTTCAACTACATAACCTCTGAGCTCGTACGTCTCAGAGAAGGGTGTTAAGCTAAGAGAATAAATTCTCCGCCACCAACAGATATGTATTTGAAAGAAATCGGCTTTATATCTCAAAGTGTAATGTCAGACATACAATCCATACAAGTCTGTTCCGGGTTCGAACAGAACCGAAGGCACTTCTCACGAAGCCCTTGCAAATCCGGATAATTTCCAATCACGTCCGGACTTCCCGTCACTAAGGGTGATAAAACCTCTATACCGGAGATCAGCCGATGTAGAGTAACTCGACGGTAATCCTTTCGTTTTCAAAAATATCCGGTCTTCAACACCGGTCATCAAATGCGATCCATATACGTCGTATCACATATTCGGAATGGGTTATACGACCCAAAGGTCCTTTCCCGGCTAACCCGAATAGTGAGTGCAATTAAAAATCATATGGATATGGGGTTTCAATTAAGTCACAGCTTAAAACCCAAAACTTTTCATTCGAATGGTTAAAACAAATTACCATTTTCAATCTTTTAAACAAAAAGATTCAATTCACAAAGTTAACCCATTCACAAAGATTCATTCATATATTTCAAAACAATTTTCATTTTAATTGAATCAACTCGTTAAATCTTTAAGTCAAGATTTAACTTATAGTTTTCAAAACAATTCCATTTCAAATGGTTAAACTCATTTAAAATCTTTAAATTAAAGATTTAACTTATAGCTTTCAAATCGTTTCCATAACTTGGAAATCATTTTCATTTAAATCTTAAAATTCCTTTTAACACAATTGGGAAGTTCACTTCTTATTTGAAAGCTTTAATCATTTGAAAACAAATAGTTTTCTTTTCAGAAAAATCCAATTTTATTTACACGAGTGAAAACCTTTGCATTTAAATTCAAATTCCCAAATCAATATCTTTAAAATGGTTTAACCCATATATAACTTATACAGCATCTTCAATTCCTAGTTTCACATCATAGAATTCAATTTCAAACTTGAATTCCAATTTAAATCAAATTATTTAAATTTTCAAATTCGATTAAGTTATTCAAAATAACTTTTATCTTTGAAATTCCATTTCAAAAGCTTTTCACTTTAAACCCGAATTTCTAATTTCAAAATCAATTGAAATTAAAATTTCAATTTCAAAAACATCAAATTTAAATTATCTATGACTTAACCGATTTCCACGTGAAATCCATATTTGTATGTGTAAAGGTGTAGTCCAGGGATTTAACACAATAGTGCAACATCAATCAATCATCACAGATCAGAATACAGAAATATAGTTGATAAGCGATATAAACTATAACGCTTATCGCTCATTCACAGATCACAGATATATATCACAGCTAAGTAAATTACAGATCACAACATAAATCAGTGTATATCACAAAGCATCATATATCAGGGATATCAAACAATTTAATCGTCCAATACAATCCAAGCATTCATAAGTAAGATCAATAAATTATCTGATTAAATCAGATAAATTTCTTATGAATTACTAATCCTGGTTAATCACCATCGATAAGTTACAAATTATTTTGATTTAACTATTCTTTAATCGTTTATAAATTAATCATAAATAAATTAACCTTTAATTAAAATTCATCAACCTTTAATTATTAAATAATTAGCCTTTAATTATTAAATTCACCATTTAATTATTTATCTTTAATTAATTGCTTTAATTAATTATCCCTCAATTAATTGTCATTCTTTAATCACCTTCATTAATTAACCTTAATTTCTTTAATTAATTACCCCATAATTATAATAAGTGATTATCCCTAATCAATTTCACAAATAAGTTAACCTTTAATTATTGTTCTCAAAATTAATTACCTTAATACATTAATCACATAAATTAATTATCCTTAAGTGCAATTTTAGAAAGAAATTCTCTCTTAATTATATTAAGATCTCAATTAATTCAAAAATAAACATCTTATCTTAATTAACTACTCTAATTATCATTTAAACCTTATCTAAAAATCTTTGTAATTAATTATTATTAACTTCTTAACTTAAACCCTTAAGTTAAATTAATGATTTAAAACACTTTATCTCTTGAAATTATCTTCTTAATATTACTTAATTTATTAAAGTTAAAATAAATTTTACAACCTTTGTCTATTCAAACACTTAAATAAACATTTATCATGGAAACAGAAATTTGTTTAAGGAAATAGTTTAAACCTTGATTTAATTCAAATTTCACAATCTTTAATTCAAAATTTGAAACTTGGTTAACATTTCGTCTCGACCGAGTCTTCCTCGAACCAAACTCAAGCCCAGACCCGAGAAAACTACCCCTTTTCCCAAGCATTCACAGTTTTGTTCAACTTCTTCTTTAGATCAACTGCTAAAACAACTCTACTTCAACGCGAGAGAACCCGAGCCAAAATTCTTTTTACTCGAACGTTCACTCGAGTCTCTCCCCAGGCCTGTACTCGCTGATACCCAATCGACGTCGTGCACGTGCACGTCACCGCGCCTCCGCTCCATTGGCCATCGCGATCGCCAGCAAGTCGCGCTTCATCCCCCCATTCGATAGCGATAATTGATTCGATGTCAACGACCCTAGAACGAAATCGAGCTACTCCACACCCACCTGGAAATATGAACATCATCACCAATCGAACCTGTCAACGCCAAGTTCATGATTCTCCGACCATCTGAGTGCCTCCGCCCTCGGCCCTAGCTTCGACTCCCTCTCCTCTACCATTTCCCAAACCCTGGCCTCACTCGATCACCTGTCGACGATGGACGAAGCAAAATTCGAAGCTTAACGCAAATTAGGTTTACAGATTCCAAAACTCAACCACCAACGCCACCCTGCTCTAATCATCCATCACTTGTTTTTCCTGGCCTCTCCAATCACTTCTCCACCTCCATGAAGAATTACAGCCACTCCAATCAACTAGATCAACAGATAAAACCCAATATCCCTTTTCTAGTCAATCCCGAAATGCTAAATCAATCCTATTTTAAAAATTATGATTTAGATCTTAAAAATCATGGTTTAGTTTAGGACTTCAGTTTATATTACGGAATTGTTAAACTAACATATCTGAGTTTTACACATTCTCAGATCATCCAGTTAGATTTTGGTTTCTAGATAAATTTCTCTTGGATTTTAGTTAAATAAATTTTAAACCTAAATCTTAAAGTTAAACAAACAAGTCTTGTTTAAATTCTAGATACTAACAGCAATCAGATCAAAAGGGATTGGATTCTTTTGTTTAGAAGCTAAGTTTAAACTAAGAACAGGCAGAACAAATTTAACAACATCAATCCATCTATCCACCCATATATATACAGGCATTCTCAAATATATATACACATACTTTATACTTCATCTCAGATAAACTAGCATGCAACCATAAATGAATATACTTAGGCATTTTAGAAGAGAAGTTACTCACCTTGAAACAAAAATTGAATAGAGAACTCTTTGCTGTTTTGAAAACTGTTTTGCTGGATTTTTTTTTTCTTCTTTTCTTTCAAGTTTAAATCTTCTATTTCAGGTCTTACTTCTTTGATCTGAGACTTGATTTTGTTTCAGTTTGAATTGCATGCTTGAAGGTAACTCGGCTGATATGATCTTTATTTTAGTTGTGCATAGTTTTAGAATGGACGAGACTAAAACAAGAAAATACATACATGTATATATGGAGGAAAGGCTTTGCACAAGGGATATATTGTTCTTTGTACACTACAGGTGCTGTTTATTACTTTGTACACAGGTCAGAGATATTTCCTTTGTTTGGCCATGCTTGCATTAATGGCTGCATTGATATGGTATGGTGGCTGGAGGTAATGGCATTTATTGCTTGAGTACTTCCTTCTCTTTTGTTCTATTTTACAAATATTTTGCTTATTCACTTATCTTCATTTCGGCTGAAGTGATTTTGTTTTAGTCCTTAGAAATTCATTTATTTGTTTTATTTATTTTTATTTCCTATTATCATTTGTTATTATTATTAAACCATTTATTTACAATTTTTATCCAAAAATTCATTTAATCATAAATTTAAATAAATTAAAAATCTAGGGTCGTTACAATGAATGTTACTATTGTCGAAACAGGGGTCATTATGCCAACGAGTGCAGAAAAAGAAGACATGATCAATTAAAGAAATGCCATAACTGTGGGGAACTTGTTTATATATTCAGGAAATACAAGAAGACAAAGTACAGATCGAAGGAAGGATATTCACAGTTAATGAAACTAGTTCACTACCGAATAAAGGGAAGCAAGTCCCAGTCTTGAAAGGTACGCTTCCTTAAGGATGAAATTTTGTAATATTTGGATTATTGGATTTAGTTGAAAAATGTTGTTGGTTAAATGGATTTTAAAATATGATACGAATAGGGAAGCTATATAAGACTCTGATCTAAACCCCATAATAAAATTATGTCATAAAGATAAATGTGATGAAATGAATTTAAGAAAAAAGGTACAGTAGTGATTAGAGTGCATAATGAAAACTAATAGATTTGTTTCTAAATATACATAGTTAATTGCTTGAATTTATATATAGATGGTTATATATTTCTTAAAAAAATCTTACAAGAGAAAGTGCATTTATTTAAAGAGGAGTTATCACTCGAGAGTAAGAACCCACTTAAATCAAGAATGAAGTGGATTGAGTTATAACTATCATTTGATGATATTTAATTCAACTGAACATAGAAGAAGCCAATGATTTCTGAGTTGAACCACAAGGGAATTAATAGGTTTGTTTTATAAGAAAAGAATAATATTGGGAATTTGATTGTGTTAACTTATCCATTGAGTGGTTATGAATTTTGATCGATACGTCTGATCAGCGTTATTGATTGGGATTTCTAAACACTAAAGCGAGATACTTCGACATAGCAATATTTTGAGTAAAAAAATATTATTCCTAGCTAGAATGAATTGATTTAAATTTCATCGAACCCAATTATTGTGTGATAAGAAAATAATTACTTTTCAGTAATCCAATCACATAGAAAGGTTTTGGTTGCACTTAAAGCAATCGAAGTTATTATTTTCTATAAGCTATGGAATCTACAGAAAACAAAATTTGATATATTTTAATAATCAGAGGTTTTCTATTTGGATCAGTTATGGATCTACCCTTTAGAAGGAATGGAACTCAATTTTGATTAAATCTTTGATATAGACTAAAGAATTGAGTTGAAGAATTTTGAGAAGGGTAAAAGACCTTGGAATAATAGTTTCCCAAAAAAATTTGAAGGTTGTAAAGCGCAAATGATTTTGGAAACTTCGGTAGACTCGATATAGCTCGAGTGGAAGTCGGATATATAAAGAGCCAAATATCCCCAATATAGCCAAGAGGATGCTCGATGGGTATCATCGATCTATCTAACTATAAAGAGGTAAAGAGAAATATTCAATCAACTCTCTTAGGGTATAACAGTTCAAATAGACCGAACTATAAAGATATAAAGTTGAGAAATAAGAATATTTTGTGGGCATAATAAAAGTTTAAGGTCAAGTAACCTAGAGATTATATATAGAAAAAAAAGAGTAAATACCATGGACAAGACCGATTAAGTTGATTATATGTAATTTGACTCATTAAGTTTATTTAAATTTTAAATTGAGTCATGAATGTCTTTCCACTTAATTCTGTTTAATTGTTTTATGCATGGATATATATGAATATATAAACAATGCTACAAAAAATACACTATAGTATTTTTCAAGGAGGGGAGTCTATAACATCCTTCTACTTTATTAATTATAAAGATATTTGTATTGGATATTTATTTGAAATTTTAAATAAATAAATGAAATATTGAAGTTTTAAATTGAAAAGAGTTCAAAATTAAATGGAATCTAACTCATGAAATATATATATTTTTATTTGATATAGAATTAAAATAAACAATAAACAAGGTTACAAAATAATCTCAAGAAATTTTGTTGAATTTAATTCGATAAAAGCAATTTTGGAATTTATTTGGAAACTAATAATATAAAAATTCAAATTTGAAATTAGAATTCAAATTTCGAAATCTAAAAGTTGTTTGAAAAATTATTTTGGAGAAACAAATTATCTTGTGAAATTTTAGAATTTATTCTTCAAATAAACTAATTATTTTATAATTATAGAAAATTGAAGTGTAATATTTTAATAAAAGAAAAATTGTTACAAATCTAAAATAAAATTTTGATTAATACGCCTCGAGCGGAAATTTAAATGGAGATAGAATAGTGGTTCAAGTAAATAGCGTTTTAGGGTACGAAATTATTAAATATTAAACTTAAACATTATTAGGCCATAAATTTCATTCTTATCTTTTTAATCATTTTATTTTAACCTGTGCGGATATTTTACCTTGAAGTGTACCAAACCCGAGCCTATATAAACCCAGAAAATTCCCATTTTCTACTACTCCCTCTAGCAAATCAAAACTTCGTTATCTTGCCAATTTTCTTCTTCATCAATATAACCACTTCATCATCATCACGTCACTATGCTAACAAGATGTGAGTATTTCTTTTTTATAATTTACAATATATTTCCATTTTTGCTTCTACATAGCCGATCATCATCAATAATAGTAAACGACAGTGAGATATGCCTATCTAAAATAATTTTGAGATTCATCTATATTTTTTCACTAAATAAACGAAGACAATATATAATAAATTAATCTAATTTACACAAGATGGAATATACTAATATAACACTTGAAGATCGGTGATGTCTAGCTACTTTGTTTAGTTTACTTGTTTTGCTTAAAGAAGCTTACATTATTCGACCACTCACTGTTGTTTGTATGATTCAAACAAATTGAAGGCAGCCATTTTGTATTCGTATTTTTTACAGGGGATAGGAAGACTCGGACTCAATGATTGAGAATTTCGGTTTTTCAAGTTTGTATCATAACCTTGTTGCTCTCTATTTCCTATTTAGTAGACAATTGGATATTACCAATGTGTGATGCCTTAAGATAAATCCATTAAAAATCAATATGTTTTAATGCATGGACTAAGTAATTATTATGTGAGTGGTGTGAAAACATAGCTTGCATGAGATACATCAGTGATTGTACGTAAATAAATATAAGATTTACGCATTTCACTACCAATCTTCAATTACCGATAACTCAAAATCTTAGATGTATTTGAGCATGCAACCAAAAGTTAATATGTAGATTAAAGCAAGACAAACAAATCTACTAGCTTTCGCCTTGTTTTCGAAGTCCGTGGTGATCGGAAATGACACCGTCATGTACATGCCTGTATCATGAATGCGTGCACTCAGGGAACACAAGATAATATACCAGTTAGATAATATTGCATAGCTGAGTGTAAGGGTGTGTTCAGTTCGGTCTCTGATGACCTAAGGTAGCAGTGCCATGGCTAAGCAATCGACAAGAAAGAAGGATAGAGGTGCATACAAGAAGAAATGGAAGACGCCGAAATTGGTTGTTGGCAAGGACTTCAGGAGGTAGCATGGCTGATGGTGGGATCGGGCTGTTACACCCATATTTTCTAAATGTTGTCAAAGTGAAATTAATAAAAGCACCGAACTTGGAAGAACTTCTCTCACAATAAGAGTTGAAAGATAGAAAGGAAGCAAGAACAAAATCCAGATAAGTGTTTCACCAAAATCCTGAGTCGGTGACAAAACATAAAGACTTTACCTTTGCATTGAACATAGCTTTGGCACTATAACATTGAGTCAAAAACTTTAGATGGCTACAAAGTGTATGAACTAACCTGCAACCTTAATACTTAATTCAATAGGCAGAACTGCGGCATAACTTCCAAGTTAGCACCGCAATCTTGCATCAACAAAAAAGCTACAAGGATGCACCGCCATCTTGATTTGATGTTGAAGTAGCATAGCTACATCGTAATTTCAAAGGAGTACAACCCAACATCGAAGAACTACATAGTTATAAGTACTTCAGAACTTCACTATCATAAAGGGACTATTGAGAACTACGCCCTCATAGTTATATAGGATGACAATATAACACGACATTTGAACTACGTTAACACTTCAAAATCCATACTACACCATTCTACCCAAAACAACGACGAAGCACAATGTTAGGAGTAATCAAAGCCAAACTGCACGACTCAACAAATAAGACTGTGTTGCCATTACGAAGGCTAATCACACCAACCGATGAACTGCATGGACAAACCTCATCCTTCCAACAACTCTAAAGCTAGTGCAACATCCCCCATTTGGAGGCCTAAAACTAGCGGCTATAGATGCTGCAGTCATCCATAGTTATTAATTCTCGGTGACCAAATGCGGTAATGTTAGATACATTGATATAACAGAAACACATGAATATGAATTTTTTTTAAATCATTAAATAAGTTCCCCATTCCTCTTCAAATCACATTTTAAATTCATTACATAATCCCAATTCATATACCACGTTCAGAGAAATATAATTATTACAAAGTACGCCAAGAGCGACATATTAAGATGCCCACTTGGTTGATCAGAGTCTAAATATAGGCAATTAAACAACTTTGCTAATACATCCAAAACACAACAGAATCAAACAGAAAGAAGTCCTACTAGCTAGCTTGCCTCCTGCACGTCTCCAGAAGCTTATTCGTCTAAAGGAGAACCTGAAAACCTTAACTCTCAAACTACTCAAAATCAATTGAGCACCTGAGAGTTTAAGGGGAAAACATAAACTTCGAGTCAAACAAAAAGTCTGGTAGGAATAATAACCTACCATCTCAAACCATATAGATATCCAGTGAGACCATGCCGCTTAGCAGAACGGGTTTTCTCCTTATTGGTATCTTAACCCAATTTATAATAACCATATACTGTACACATGCATCCACAATGGTTAAGACATAACATAATAAAGTGTATCATGATGACATGCAAACATGCAATATGCTTTGGATTTCCCATCCCCATTTTCATGACTATCCATCTCAAGTTATAGTTCCTATGGTCACTATTAACTTATTAGTTTTCATGGGCCGACTAATAACCTGTTAATTCTTTATGGAATTCTCATCCACTTTAATAGTTTTCATGGGGTCACTATGAACCTATTGGTATCTACTAAAAACTTTCTCCAATCATAGTATTCATGGGCTTACTATGAACCTATTGGATTCTTCAATAACATCTCTCATGTCATAGTTTTCATGGGCTGACTATGAACCTATTGATCTCTTTCAATAACTTATTCCAGACATAGTTTTTATGGGATCACTAAGAACCTATTGGCCCCTGCCAATAACAATTTCCGCATATAGCTTTCATGGGCTTACTAAGAGTCTGTCTAAACCAATAATTCTTTGATCAGTCGTTGGGCATCCTACACTCTGGTCTCTCTGATCTCCTGGATGCAATTCTACTCACATGGGAGTTAATTCAAGGTATATTCACTACTGGATCAACCTAGCTGGTTATTCTGCCCTTTCCACCCTAAAATATAGTTATGGGTTAATAATGAATTGAATATGATTACACCAACATACATGATAAGTGATCAAATAATATAGCAATATAAACATCCATGGTTTAATTCCTTGTAATCATTTTCTAAAACAATATGGTTAATACCCTTAACCCACTATCCTTAAGAAGTAAAGCTTCCTTTGAAATTTCAAAGTTAAATTTCCATTTCAAACACCTTTTTACAATGCCATGGTTTTACAAAAATGAGACTGGTTTCTTTAATTCGAAAGCTAAGGCTTTCGACTATATCCTTTGGATCATTATGACATCATCTGTAACCATCTGTCACTATCCCCTTTTGTAAGCATTACTTTAAAAACCTTGGTCATTCTCTTTCGAAAGCATTACTTAAAAACATACGTTTCGAAATACTTAAAGCTTACCTTTCCAACACTTAAAACATGCCTTTGGATACCTTTCGAAAGCTTTAAGTTCAAGTAAGGTTTTATGAAAACAAAACTTCCAAACCATTTAAAATTGTTCTTCTGAAATCATTGGGTTTAACATTTAAAATAACTATTGGGTCAAAAGGAACAGAAGCGAAAGTACCCCTTTTGAAATCATTGATCTTAAGTAAAAGAATTTGGGGAAGAGGATAGTTACGAAACCCCTTTCGAAACCGTCGCCTCCATAACTCTTATTAAAAGCGGCTCAAACAACCCTTTCGAAAGCATTGAGAAGGCGGCTTCAAATTTTACAAGGACGAAAGCGTCCATTTCGAAAGCATTGATTTAAAGTTATGAAGAAAGCGGTCTTTAATTAATCTGAAAGGCATGAATGCGGAAGCTAGGTTTCGAACAGGTTCAAAAGCGGCTACCCTTTCGAAAGCTCCCTTTTAAAACAAAATAAGTGGCAACTCATTCGAAAGCTTCTTTTAAAATAAAGGCAAGCGGAAATTCATTCGGAAGCTTCTATTAGAACAAAGGCACATTGATTGATTCTAAAGCTATTTAAAAGTAGCTTCAACCCCTTCGAAAGCAAGACTTCGACACGGTCCCTTCCGCCTTTCTCCAATCCACTACGTATCAATAGTTTGATACCATGTGAATTGGTTTCAAATGAGTTCATTAGCGGAAGTATGGTGACGAAAGCTAGCAAATGGAAGTGGCGAAGTGGTAAATCAAAACAAAATTGGTTTTATGCCTTACGAAGAAATTTCTTTTCACCTAACTTGCATAATTTATCAAAATGTAATTAGTTGTCATTTCTTTATCAGAAATACTTTTTCAAAAAGGCTGCCGAACTCAATAATTTAATAATTGAAATCATTTTAACAAATAAGCCATTCCCTTCAACAAAACATTTAAACATTTAAGTCCTCCAACTTAAATAATTTAATAAACATATTAAAACACTTAGGAAAAATCCTCAAAAATCACAGTTATTCGCTTTTAATATGTTTTCTAACATATATAAATTTCTAACCCCAAAAATATTGCTTATTCGCCTTAAATAATTTAAGCCCAAACTATCTATTTCTTCCATTCAAAATTCATAATAAATTATCCCTAGCTTGGAATATTATGAAAATTTTAACCCATCTCCAAAATAATGTTTTACATAACATATTCAACCGTCATGGCATTCGAAATCAATTTACATGATTTTAAACTAAAAATCGAATCATATTGTTACACAAAAATTCTTATTTAAATCAAAACATGGCATAAGCCAAAGCATATCATTATTCATCCATCCAAACGGTTTTATACCTTAAAACCGAAATTAAAAGTTCAAAAAGACTTATATGAGATGGCTTAGATCATTATTCACCTTGTTTGGATAAGGAACTTGAGATTTGTTCTTGCTTTAATCTTCCTAGCTTAAATCTTAGCTTCTAATTGATTTTAAGTTCTTCTTCCCTTAGAGTAATGCCGCCTTGTTTCTCCTTTGTTTATATTTTTGTTTTATGGAAAACATGAATGAAAATGAGGTAAGGGTTTAGGGGTTATGGTATACGGCTATTCCCATATTACCCTTGCCTTGTTCTCTTAAGTATTTAACTTATTAACCATGTTTATAAATTCATTTGGTTGAGGCTTGACCCTAAATAGTTTTAAAATCTCAATTCCCTTATCACTCTAATCTCTACATTATTCTATTTTAATTTATCTAACTAAATCTCCTGAATAATGTTATTTAAAATTAGGGGTGTTACAGGCTCCCCTCCTTAAAGAATTTCGTCCTCGAAATTCAGCAAGGACTAAATACTAATCATAGCAATCATCTGTAACATCTCTTAACTACCATACTAGCCTACCTGACTAGCAAATAGTATCTATATATAACAGATATAGAACATACCCTTAAAATAGACCAGGATAAGTATCTCTAATTATGTTTTCTATCTCCCAAGTCTCGTTGTCGCTCCACTGAACTTTCACCAACTTGACTGCCTTGTTTCTTAACTTCTTCTCATCTCTCGCTACAACCCGAACTAGTTGCCAAACGAAAGTCAAATCTGGTTCTACTATTAAGTCTTCCAATGCAGTCGGAGGAATAGTTGTCTTTGGATCATGCACATACTTACGAAGATGACACATGAAACACATTATGGATACCTGCCAAACTTCTTGGCAACTCCACTTTGTATGCGATCGTTCTGATCCTCTCTATAACTAGGAATGGTCCAACATATCTTGGTGCCAGTTTCCCTGACTTTTCGAATCGTACCACACCTTTCATCGGTGACGCTTTAATAAAAACTCTATCTCCAACTGAGAACTCTAGATCCTTACGCCTCTTATCTACGTAACTCTTTTGTCTAGACTGAGCTTCCTTCATTCTACCTCGGATCAACTCAATCTTCTATGTTACCTCTCCTACCAGATCTGGACTGAAGACTAATCCATCTCCAGTTTCCGACCAACATGTTGGTGACTTGCATGGCCTTCCATGCAAAGCTTCAAAAGGCATCATTCCTATACTAGTCTGATAACTGTTATTATAGGAAAACTCAACCAAGTGTAGGTGATCTTCCCAATATCCACCAAAATCTAGCACACAATCTCCCAACAAATCCTCAAGTACCTTATTGACTCTTTCTGTCAGCCCATCTGTCTGAGAGTGATAAGCAGTACTCATCTTGAGCTTGGTACCTAACATATCCTGTAGACTCTTTCAGAACTCGCTAGTAAACAAAGCATCACTATCACTTACTATACTACTAGGAATTCCATATAGTCTAACTATGTTCTTCATAAACAATTTAGCTAAAGCAGGTGTCGTCTTGGTTGACTTGACTGGAATGAAATAGGCACTCTTGGTCAACCTATCCATTATGACCCATATACTTAGATTTCCTCGATTCGACCTTGGCAATCCGTCTATAAAATCCACGAATATCGAATCCAATTTCCAAACTAGTATCTCCAAAGGTTGAAGCAACCCACTCAGCTTCTGATGTTCGGCCTTCACCTGTTGAAAGTTCACACACTGCCTTACCCACAAACCAACATCCTTCTTTATACCTTCCCAGTAGAGACTCTTCTTCATGTCTTGATACATCTTGGTTCTCCCATGATGAATCGTAAATTTGGACTGATGACATTCCCTATCACCAACATTCGGAGCACACAACCGTCCCTTCTTTCTCAACCATCCCCTCTGGTCAAGATTAAAATCTTTTAGATCATTAATCTCCGATCCAACCTCAAGCCTTTTAATCTTCTTGGCTAACTATGGATCCTTTTTCCGCTTAGAAGCAATCCTCTCTATTAGTATTGGTCGAACTTCCAAGTAGGATAACATGGCAGTGCTCTGACTAGAACTAGCAGTCGATCTTAACTGCACACCATAAGTAGTCAAAGCCTCTAGATCCTTCCATTCTATTAACATAGCTAACACCACATTCTGATATTTTCTGTTAAGAGCATCCCCTACTTTATTTCCTTTTCCAGGTGTATACCCTATACCAAAATCATAAGCTGCTAAAAACTCCAGCTACCTCTGCTGTCTCATATTAAACTCCTTCTGAGAGAATAAATACCTTAAGGACTTGTGATCGGTGTATAACTCATATCTCTCCCCCAAGAGATAATGCCTCCATACTTTCAATGTGAAGATCACCACTGCCAACTCTAGATCATGAGTAGGATATCTCACTTTATGCGGTCTAAGCTGCCAATAAGCGTAGGCAATAAATTTACTTGTTTGCATCAACACAGCCCTTATTCCGGTTACACATGCATCGGTATACACTACTGATCCTTGATTCCCGTCTGGAACTACTAACACAGACGTGTTGGTCAACAAATGTTTTAACTTAAGGAATGCTTCCTCACATTTGTCAGACCAAATAAATTTTACGTCCTTCCTGGTTAGCTTAGTTAAAGGCGCTGTTATCTGCATAAAATCCTTAATAAATCTCCGGTAATAGCCAGCGAGTCCAAGAAAACTTCTGATTTCAATCACCGTCACTAGTCTCTTCCAGTTGTTAATAGCCTCAATCTTATTCGGATCAACCAACAAACCCTTCTCTGAAACCACGTGACCAAGAAACTTAACTTCTTTCTTCCAGAAATGACACTTTAAAAACTTCGCTTTCAGTTGATGCTGCCTCGGCGTCTCAAGCACTACTCTAAGATGAACTTCATGCTCTCTTTCATCCTTAGAGTATATTAAAATGTCATCTATGAATACCAATACGAACCTATCCAAGTGCTCTTGGAAAACTTGGTTCATAAAATCCACAAAGAAAGCTGATGCATTCGTTAACCCGAATGGCATTACTAACCATTCGTACGAACCATACCTAGTCCGAAACACCGTCAACGGAATACTGTCCTTTGCCACTCTTAGCTGATGGAAACTTGTCGCCAAATCCAATTAGGAAAATACTCTGGCTCCACTCAACTGATTAAATAAATCATCGATTCTCGACAAAGGATACCTATTATTGATCGTCTTCTCGTTCAACTTACGATAGACGATACATGTCCTTAACGACCCCATTCGGTTTCCTTACGAACACCGCGGCCGCTCCCCAAGGCGAACTACTTGGTCTAATAAAATTCTTTCTTTCTAAATCCACTAGCTGCACCTTCAATTCCTTCATCTCGGTAGGTGTCATCCTATTAAGTGGTCTACTTACAGGTTCTGCTCCTGGCACAAGATCTATCCGAAACTCAACGGCCCATTTCGATGGTAGTCCTGTGACTAGCTCAAAAACATCTGCAAACTCTCTTGCTACCAAAACCTGATTCCACCCTTCTTCTACTTCCATTGCATTCAGCAAAGCACAAGCACTTGGGTCTAACTTCTCCACCGAGTATGTAATTCGACTATGACTATTGGGGTGTTTTAGCGATATTTCCCTATCTTGGCAAAATATCCTAGCATCATAATTATCCAACCAATCCATAACCAAAATGATCCCGAAGCCTACGAAATCAAAAACATATAAACTGCATGCAAACTTACGACCTAACAATTCAAGTTCTAACTAGGCACATCTCATCCCTAGAGTTGCATACCCTCCTATCGGATTTTCCATCCTTAAGGAAGTAACAAGGTATAAGGGTTCTAAACAAAACTTATTTACCAAACATTGAGATACAAATGAATGCAATTCACGGGTATCAAATAGTACCCTAATTGGTATACTATGAATCAAAAGTGTACCTTCCATCACAGTCTTTCCCTTCCCAGCAGTAGTTGGTCTAGAAGAAGATGGTTCTAAAGCAGAAACCTTTCCCTTGTCCACTCTGACTGGTTCTGGACACTGATTCTTGTAGTGTCCAATCTGGTCACAGTTAAAGCACTTCACTCCTTTCTTATCTGCAACCTTCTTCCCTTTTTCCAGTTCGACGTTCATAAGCATAATGTCCTTTCTTGTCACACTTATAGCAAACTACATCGACCTTTCCTTTCTTGGCAGCTCCTCCATTCTAAGCTCCTTTCTTCTTAAAGAATTTCCTCTTCTTGCCCTGAGAATCCTGAGTTCCAACTTGCTTCTCCTTCCCATAAGTAGAAAGCATCTCTTCATTCAGGATTGTCATCTCCACTACAACTGTACTTGGATCACGGAGATGTGGCATAATCGCCCTAGCAAGCTTGGGTCTTAACCCTCGAATGAACTTCTCGTTCCTTTTTATGATGGTGTCAATGGTAGCGAATCCATATCTAGACAGCTCATCAAACTTCGTAGCATACTCAATCATTGACATTTCACCCTGCACTAGGTCCATGAACTTTCGCAGCAATACTGACTTGGAAACTTCAGAAAAGAACCTTTCTTCGAAATTCTCCCCAAGTCAACTCTTCCTTGGGAACTCCCACGGTAATACTATTCCACCAATAAAGTGTTGGTCCCTACAACTGTCTAGTGGCAAGTCTCAGCTTCTGCTCATTGTTTAATCCCAAGTCAGCGAAAATCCTTTCACAATACAGAAGCCAATTTTCTACTTCTATAGCATCCTCTGTTCCTAAAAACGGTTTCCCACCAAGACTGGTATAATCCCTACTCGGCTTAGCATAGTTATTGCCAACTGGGGCCACGGATTAGCTCCTCCAACATTCACAGCATTTCCCCCAACTACTCCTGCAGCTGCTCCAGCTTGCATCAGATTGACAAAGAAATGATACATCATCCCTATACCTACTGGCGGGGTTCCAGCACCTACGTTGGCATTTGCATTTGGATTAGCATTTGCCCATCGACCCGGATTTCTCCTGGTGTTGGGTCGAGCATTTCCGTTAGTTGTGGTGTTTCCTCCACCTAGATTTCCTCTTCCGTTTCTTGCCTCCACATCTTCCTTTCTCGTGAATCTACATACGAGCCTTAGTAAGATACAGAAGAATGGTCTAAGAGAGTGGGGAATACGTACTTATTGATATACATATAACAATTGCAAGTACGTTATTGTAGCATTAACCCAAACCCCGGTCTCATTTTCTGATTCATTAGATTAGGTTTTGAAAATCTTTTAGGTTTAAATTTCTTTTTAAATTTTCATAAATCTGTGCTCTGATACCAACTTGTAACATCCTCCAGTTGGAGGCCCAAAATTAATGGCTACGGATAATGCAGTCATCCATAGTTATTAATTCTCAGTGACCAAATGTGATAATGTTAGATACATTGATATAACAGAAACACATGAATATGAAAATTTTAAAATCATTAAATACGTTTCCCATTCTACTTCAAATCACATTTCAAATTCATTACATAATCCCAATTCGTAAACCACGTTTAGAGAGATGTAATTATTACAAAATACGCCAAGA
This sequence comes from Allium fistulosum, assembly GCA_030737815.1. Classification (NCBI taxonomy): domain Eukaryota; kingdom Viridiplantae; phylum Streptophyta; class Magnoliopsida; order Asparagales; family Amaryllidaceae; genus Allium; species Allium fistulosum. The sequence continues at coordinate 878,194,138 of CM060902.1, read as the reverse complement.
GCGACATATGAAAATGCCCCCTTGGTTGATCAGAGTCTAAATATAGGCAATTAAACAACTTTGCCAATACATCCAAAACACAAAAGAATTAAACAGAAAGAACTCCTACTGGCTAGCTTGCCTCCTGCACGCCTCGAGAAGCTTATTCATCTAAAGGAGAACCTAAAAACCTTTAACTCCTAAACTACTCAAAATCAATTGAGCACCAGAGAGTTTAAGGGGGAAACATAAACTTCGAGTCAGACAAAAAGTCCGGTATGAATAATTACCTATCATCTCAAACCATATAGATATCCAGTGAGACCACGCCGCTTAGCGGAATAGGTTTTCCCATCAATAGTATCTTAACCCAATTTATAATAACCATATACTATGCACCTGCATCCACAATGGTTAAGACATAACATAATAAAATGTATCATGACGATATGCAAACATGCAATATGCTTTGGATTTCCCATCCCCATTTTCCTGACTATCTGTCTCAAGTTATAGTTTCTAGGGTCATTATTAACTTATTAGTTTTCATAGGCTGACTAATAACATGTTAATTCTTTATGGAATTCCCATCCACTTTCATAGTTTTCATGGGGTCACTATGAACCTATTGGTATCTACCAACAACTTTCTCCTACCATAGTTTTCATGGGCTTACTATGAACCTATTGGATTCTCCAATAACATCTCTCATGTTATAGTTTTCATGGACTGACTATGAACCTATTAATCTCTTTCAATAACTTATTCCGGACATAGCTTTCATGGGATCACTAAGAAACTATTGGCCCTTGCCAATAAAAATTTCCATACATAGTTTTCATGGACTTACTAAGAACCTGTCTAAACCAATAATTCTTTGATCAGTCTTTGGGCATCCTATATTTTGGTCTGTATGACCTCCTAGATGCAATTCTACTCACACGGGAGTTAATTCAAGGTATATTCACTACTGGGTCAACCAAGCTGGTTATTCTGTCCTTTCCACCCTAAAATACAGTTATGGGTTAATAATGAATTGAATATGATTACACCAACGCACATGATAACTGATCAAATAATATAACAATATAAACATCCATAGTTTAATTCCTTGTAATCATTTTCTAAAACAATATGGTTAATACCCTTAACCCACTATCCTTAACAAGGAAAGCTTCCTTTGAAATTTCAAAGTTAAATTGCCATTTCAAAAACGTTTTTACAATGCCATGGTTTTACAAAAATGAGAGTGGGTTATTTAATTCGAAAGCTAAGGCTTTCGACTGTATCCTTTGGAACATTGTGACATCATCAGTAACCCTCCATTACTCTCCCCTTTTGTAAGCATTACTTTAAAAACCTTAGTCATTCTCTTTCAAAAGCATTACTTAAAAACATACGTTTCGAAATACTTAAAGCTTACCTTTCCAACACTTGAAACATGTCGTTGGATGCCTTTCGAAAGCTTTAAGTTCAAGTAAGGTTTTTTGGAAACAAAACTTCCAAACCATTTAAAATTGTTCTTTCGAAATCATTGGATTTAACATTTAAAATAACTATTGGGTCAAAAGGAACAGAAGCGAAAATACCCCTTTCGATATCATTGATCTTAAGTAAAAGAATTTGGGGAAGAGGATAGTTACGAAACCCCTTTCGAAACCATTGCCTCCATAACTCTTATTAAAAGCGGCTCAAACAACCCTTTCGAAAGAATTGAGAAGGCGGCTTCAAATTTTACAAGGACGAAAGCGTCCATTTCGAAAGCATTGATTTAAAGTTATGAAGAAAGCGGTCTTTAACTAATTTGAAAGGCATGAATGCGGCAGCTAGGTTTCGAATAGGTTCAAAAGTGGCTACCCTTTCGAAAGCTCCCTTTTAAAACAAAATAAGCGGCAACTCATTCGAAAGCTTCTTTTAAAATAAAGGCAAGCGGCAATTCATTCGGAAGCGTCTATTAGAACAAAGGCACGTTGATTGATTCGAAAGCTATTTAAAAGTAGCTTCAACCCCTTCGAAAGCAAGACTTTGATACGGTCCCTTCCGCCTTTCTCCAATCCACTACGTATCAATAGTTTGATACCATGTGAACTGGTTTCAAATGAGTTCATTAGCGGGAAGTATGGTGACGAAAGCTAGCAAATGGAAGTGGGGAAGTGGTAAATCAAAACAAAACTAATTTTTTGCCTTTCAAAGAAATTTCTTTTCACCTAACTTGCCCAATTTGTCGAAATGTAATTGGTTGCCTTGCCATTTCTTTATCAAAAATCCTTTTTCAAAAAGGCTGCCGAATTCAATAATTTAATAATTGAAATCATTTTAACAAACAAGCCATTCCCTTCAACAAAACATTTAAGTCCTCCAACTTAAATGATTTAATAACCATATTAAAACACTTAGGAAAAATCCTAAAAAATTACAATTATTCGCTTTTAATATATTTTCTAATGTACATAAATTTCAGACCCAAAAACATTACTTATTTGCCTTAAATAATTTAAACCCAAATTATCTATTTCTTCTATTCAAAATTTACAATAAATTATCACTAGCTTGTAATATTATGAAAATTTAAACTCATCTCCAAAATAATGTTTTACATAACATATTCAACCGTCATGGAATTCAAAATAAATTTACACGATTTTAACCTAAAAATTGAATTATATCATTACACAAAAATTCTTATTTAAATCAAAACATGGCATAAATCAAAGCATATCATCATTCGTCCATCCAAACGATTTTAAACCTTAAACCCGAAACTAAAAGTTCAAAAAGGCTTGTATGAGATGGTTTAGATCATTATTCACCTTTTTTGGAAAAGGAACTTGAGATTTGTTCTTGCTTTAATCTTCCTAGCTTGAATCTTAGCTTCTAATTGATTTTAAGTTCTTCTTCCCCTAGGGTAATGGCTGGCTTTGTTTCAACTTTGTTTAGATTTCTGTTTTATGGAAAATGTGAATGAGAATGAGGTAAGGGTTTTGGGGTTATGGGTTATGGTATACGGCTATTCTCATATTACCCTTGCGTCATTCTCTTAAGTATTTAACTTATTAACCATTTATAAATCCATTTTGTTGAGGCTCGACCCTAAATAGTTTTAAAATCTCAATTCCCTTATCACTTTAATCTCTACATTATTCTATTTTATTTTATCTAATTAAATCTCCTGAATAATGTTATTTAAAATTAGGGGTGTTACAGCTAGACAAGGCAAACTATGTTGAACAGTCATCAATGCTTGGCCAAGCCAGGATCACAGCGGACTGTGCCCGATCTACACACATGCTCATCAGCTAAATCGCACACACGGTAAAACCACCCGGAGCCCTTAGTAAAACATTCTCCACTCAGGACCATGATAAGTCTACACTCTTCAAACCATAGGCTAACCAGGTACATGACCTGTGCAAGTACTGCGTACAACCCTTCACCAAAATCTACTATGGATCCATTCCAAGCAAACCATAGGTAAACACTACACATACCAAAAGGCCCAATAAACCCTAACACTGTTCCTAATGCTTATGCATTGCAAACACCTTCAGGTGAGGACCTACACTGCACTTACTGAGGACTCTCTAAGCAGCACCATGCGGAATTAAAAGCATTCCAAGTGCCGCAGGCCACTCAAACAGTACTCCCGCGTAGTTCCACACTTACTGGTAAACAGCGAAGGCATAAGCCATCACCTTATCAGTAGCTTGCACACCCCCAATGTTTTAATCTAAGCATCCCTTATCAGTAGTTTGCGTATCCCCAATGCTTTAATCTAAGCATTCCTTATCAGTAGCTTGCGCATCCCCAATGCTATAATCTAAGAAACCCTTTAGGAAACCCGCACATCAGCACAACCCTATGAAAGAACCCCTAGACCAGTGTGACCCTTTTAGGAACTTATGCATCGGTGTAACCCACTAGGAACCCGTGCATCAACGCAATCTTTTAGGAATCCGTGCAGCAGCGCAACCCTATGAAGGAACTCGTGCATCTGTGCAACCCTATATAGGAATCTGTGCATCTATGCAATCCTAGGTCAACCATGATCCTAAGCAGAAGACTCAAACTGATATTATCCCACCTAAAACCTATATTATCCTGCCTAAATCAAGATTAACCTTGTTTAGCTAAATGGAGAAAGATGACAAGGTAATGACTTGTAACCTACCAACCATACTTACAATAACCAATAAAAGGCAGCCATATCACTACCTTAAATATCCATTCATTACTCATTAATTGTAGATTAAATACCAAATTAATGTCATTATGGCATGCCCATTATTTCTGATCAACACTAGCCATTTCAATATCAAATTTATTTATCCTTGCCTTAAATCAAATAAGAAGATTATGATATAATTAATGCTAGCCTCGTCAGTGCCACCACATCCCCTAAGTTCCAATTTAAAATAATCCCACCTTCAGCCAAATTTTCCTGCCTAATAAAATAGGCAATTCCTTCAACCATGTCAGCAATCCAGGCACAAATCAATAAGCAAAGAAATGGATGACACGTGAAAAGATCAAACGGTAGAAGAGAGACGGTGGATGAAAAAACTAGATATCCATGTGACTTCATAACACTATAAAAAGAAGGATACTGTAGTAGAGAAGGAAACTTTTGGATATTTCCTAAATTCTATACTAGTATACTTGTACTCTCTCTTCCATTAAAAATATTTGTACTAGAAAGAAATATATAAGCAAAGATTTCATTCGTGGACGTAGGATTCTTCGAAATCGGAACCACGCAAATTTCCTGTTTTTTACTTTTTATGCAGTTTACTTGCTTTTTTTGTATTAGATTCTTTTATTTTTATTTTTTTTACCTTAATTGAATATAAATCGGGCATGACATTCTAAAAATAGTTAGCATGCAACTTCTTAATTATGTAAGCATACATCAATATAATTACTATCTTAAGGCAAATTTATTATTACATGAATTTACTGATTCATAATCGTCGAAGTAATTAGCACTCTAATTACTCTACAAACAACTTTGGTGCTGTGAGACGAAAGATCACACCAACAGCGATGGTCCAAGGTGGTCGAAGAGGCAGAGTAAGGGTGTGTGCTTACGGGTTTCCTTCTAGCATAAGAACGAAAGAAAAGCAAAATAGGAGGAAAAAACAATTAAATAAAAATGAGTTGTGTATGTTCCATGTTCCATGCAAAAAAGAAAAGCAAAAGGAATGTGTATAGGAGAAGAAAAGCAAAAGAAAAACAAAAGGAAGTAGGTGTGCATATGCACACAAGAAAAGGGAAAAAAAGGAAAAAGAAAAAAATCAAAAAAAAAGAAAACGTGCATAGGAGAAGGAAATCAAGGTGTACATGTTTTCACGCAAGTAAAAAAGAAATAATACATATACAGACGTGTGTGTATTTATATGAGATCATAATTCACTTCATTTCTTTGGAAAAGGTACATGCATATGCACGATGACATGTCATGCACTATACATGATTTAATTTGAAATGTTATCTGATTTCTTGAATACGAAATAGTATATGGTATGGATGATTTGTGTGTGTTAATAGTTGAAATATCTTGGAATATAATTCATATTTTTAAAAGTTTAAAATTGGAATTATTTAACTATATTTTGGACTTAAATTTGAATCAAATGATAGGATTCTCTTTAAATAAAACGAATATTTTTATGGATTTAATATTAGAGAAGATTTTATAAAATAAAATGAATTTATTTTAGAAATGATTTGAATTTGAATTTAAACCGTAAGAGATAAATAGTTAAAATACATAAGCTTTTCTATAAAGAGAATTTCGAAAAATTGTTTGAAATATTATTGAAAATATTTTATAAATGAATTTGAAATTCATTTAATATATAAATACATGCATATAATTTTGGATTTGAATATCAAATGGTATTGAATAATACTTGATTGAATTTGAAAGGATTTACCATATGATCTTTAAATGAAAGAAAAACCAAGAGTATAACTTTATATTTCGGAAAACACGGGTACATTTATAAAATATGAATTATGAGCTTAAATGGGGTAAACAAAAGAGATTGTTTGAATTTGATTCAAGATATACCGTCTAGTTTACCCATCATTTGTTATACTCATATTAAGTCGGTGAAAACTTGCTCAATTAAATTTGAATAAAATAATTAATACCAGGCCTATAATATTGAGTGAATCCATTTATATTGCTAAGTATAATTGAAATACAAGTTTCAAACGGATGAATTGGATGTTTGGATGAATTTGGGTGATTTTTAAATGCTTGTTTGATTTTAGAAATACAAGTATAGAATTATGATATGTATTTTCACCCATGGTATATATTGATGCAAGTTTATTATGTTCTAGTCATATTGATTTCAATGGATGAACTGTCATGTTTATATTAAAATGCTTAAATGCACTATTGTTTGATAATTGAATTATATATACACGACATTTATTTGGGATATAACATCATCTTTGGAAATAATGACGTTTTGGGAAGCAGAATTTTTAAATATTAAAATTTAACATTTGACGAGATGATACAAGGTATTGACTACTAGACTGCTAGTTTCCATCCTAGCAGATTGATTCAAGGCTTGCAACCTAAATCGTGACGACCTTGTCCTTCGTCACAATGTCCAAACGGTATGTTGCTAGGAAATATGAAGTTAATAAAGATATTGAGGAATTTTCTGAGGCATGGTGCAAACGAAGTGAAGTAGCACCGCTTGATGAAGATATATGAAGATGAAGTGGACTACAACATGAGTAAGATTTATCATGTCTCCAGATACTTGAAGTGTAAGGCAACAATGGGATTGTGTGGGGGCCAACCACAACTAACTGGGAGTATATAGGTGAAAAAGACTATGATGACTCGCCATGGAATATAGTCTAAGTAGAAGGTAACTCTACCGAGGAGATTTATCAATGTGATATCTTGCTAGGGTTCAATGATGAGAAAATGATTCACCCTTCCCTTGAGAAGAAGAATTAGCCTTCTCAACATCTCGAGAAGGTGATTTATCATTCTCATAAGTATAACTAGAAATGCTGACCTCATAAAATGATTCTTTGGTATTGATGTTTTGAATTTAAACAAAAAAGCACCTCATATAAAATGGATAGATTGTGATATCTCAGTTGACTAGAGTTGCAGCTATGAGTCATGATAAATAGAGCCGTGACACGTGTGTTAACACTGCTTTGTTAAAATAAACTGTGGGTGGGAGTTTGTATGGTGTGAGTGGCATTGGCTTGTTTGATTGAAATGCCATGTATATTACCCGACACCACACTTCTTTGTTATTATTATGCATGATTATACTCACAACTAGATCTCTAGCCTGTCTCGAGGTTTGTTATGTTTATAACAACGCCTCAGGTCAAACTGAGGTGTTGGGTTTTTTAGGTTAGCCTACTATTGGACGTCGGTCTGTTTTGTTTAATGAGTCGTTTATAAAATATGTATATTAGGATTGGGGACTACTAAGTTTGAGTTTAGCAACCATCTTCTTGAAGCCAAGTTCTGTAGTATTATTCAGTTTATTCGGAGATGTGATAAAAATGAGGCTATTCAAGAAGCTGTGGACATATCTGAAGATCAAATGCAAGAAGAATCGTTACATGGACATTTGAAGTCGACAGTTTTTGGAGTATACATAATCTGTCGAGTTTTAAGAGATATATTTTTTATCAATCCATGTATCAGACAAGCTTTGAGTTATATATATATATATATATTTCTGTTTTCGCTATGATATCGATACATGTGTCATCATTTATTATATGTGTTCTTGATATGTGAGTTATTCAATTCTAGAATTTATGTGCATTTCCTTGTGTCGAAACGAGGTACATACTATTTCAGATGTATTTTGGTATTTAAACGTATCTGTATTAACCTAAAGTAGTATAGATGAGAGATTGCTCCTTCTGTGTCCATTAACTATCGGATCGTAAACTCCTTATGGTATTTCGCCATTGGAGATGAGACATCACAGTTTTGGTCAAAATTCCAATATTGTTCAAATTCAGTTTGTCTTGTCCGAACATAAAGTTCTTGGGTTCAATGATAACAATTATTATTAACCGTAATGCTCTGGCTAGATACTCTGACTTTGAGTTGATTGCAACTGACTGTGATACTAAATCTAATATAACAATGGAAACGAATTCTCTATTGAAATTAATGTTTCACTTCTGATGCTTCAACTCAGACCGAGCTGTAGTCGTTCGATGGACGCCATGCGACAATTTAACTATAATCAAAGTTGAGTGTCCACATTAAAGTTCAACAATATCCTCAAGTCGAAAGAACTATGTAATATCGTCACTTCGAGGTTTTTTGTTTAATCTTCGTTATATTAAGCAACAGAAAACTCTCGATTGAGTCATTCTATATTTATCCAATAACTATCAGAGTACGTAACCCCTAGGCGCCTCCAACATTCTTGAGTAATACACTACCAAATATTTGGAGAGCACTATGCACTCTAGTTTTAATATATGTATTGATATTCTGTCTCGAAACCTCTTGACTAGAAATATTCAAAATAATATGTTATTTTGAATGTGATAAATTTCTCATGATTACAACACTTTGTAATTACTATAACATAACATATTATTCAAGGATTCTCTATTTAATGTACTTAAATTAAATAATAAATTAACATAACATGGTATGAAAGTATATATTAGAAAGAAAAACACCTTTTATTTCGAACGAATTTTTTTATAGAGTTATTAATTTATAATAAATTACAGAATTGCATCTAGGGCACACCCTAACTCTATTAATCTTCCATATGCACTTAGGGCCAATTATGGAATCTTAATGCCATACCTTCGATCAGTTTGTTGAGAACTAACCGAGCTAGTCCCTTCGTGAATGGATATGCTATGTTGTCCTTGGTATCGATTCTAACAATCACAACTTCTTTATTAGCGAAAAACTCTCCAGTGAAGTGGAATTTTCAAGTATTTGTCATGATTTCTTGTGAGCTCTTGGTTCCTTTGTGGTCCCCATCATGGCATTGTTATCACAGGACAATGTCATCGAATTCTCAATTTCGAAAACACTCTTGGCTCTGCCACAAACTTGTGTATCCATACAGCTTCTTTAGCTGTTTCATTAAGGGTAATGGATTCGACCCCCATCATTAAATCAACTATTGTTTCTTGCTTGGAACTTTTCCAACTAACAGCCCCAACGTTCAAAGTAAAAGCATAACCAGATGGAGACTTGTTGTCATTGGTATCGCTCTGAAAGCTAGAATCTGTATACCCCTTGATAAGGATGTCTTCATTTCCGTATAAAAGGAATAAGTCCTTAGCATTTCTCAAATACTTAGGTGTGTATTTTACAACAGTCTAATGTTTCTCAATAGGATTAGACCGGTATTGGCTTACGCATCCTAATGCATAAGCCACATTCGGTCAGTACATAATATATCATACCTTATGGAATAAATTGTAGATGCATATGGTATTCTTTTCATACGCTCCTTCTACTCATAGATATAAGGAGCATTCTTCTTAGAAAGGACGGTTCCAGATTGCGTCGAAACATTTCCATGCTCGGAATTCTCCATGTCGAACCTTTTCAGTATGGTATATATAAACAGAGATTGGGACAATCCCAAGAACCAGTTATATCTATCTTTATAGATCCCAATACCTAGCATATAGGATGCTTCTCCCAAATCCTTCAAGGAGAAGTTCTTGGATAACTATGTTTTCACTTATTGCAACAACGCAATGCCGTTACCAATCAGTAGTAAATTGTCGACATATAGAACTAAGTATATTATAGCACTTCCTTATTCTTTCCGATATACGCACAATTCCTCTGTGTTTTGATAAAAAGCAATCTATTTGGTTAATTCATCAAAACATTTACTCTATGCAGTTAAAGCCCTACTAAAGCCCCGTAAAATTTCTGCTGTAGTGTCTAGCGGTAGTGCTCTTCGACCACTATGTTATTTAAATTTAGCGTTATTAAACAATCACTACAACAAAATGTACCCATCATAGCGTTTCAAAAACGCTATAAAAACCTTTAATAGTGTTTTTAACTACGCTGTATATTAACATGCCATTATAGGTCAGACATATACCATAGCAAGACAGAAAACGTTGTAGAATCCACGTATCTATAGCTTTTTTTGATGTCATTAATACGTTTACAGCGTTTTTGTTGATATATTCAATAGCGGTTATAATATGCTATGTTAACTTTTTACAACGTTCTTTTCACTGCTGTGATTTCTTTTTACAGCGTTTCTTTTGTTGCTATGATGTTTATTTACAGCGTTTTCTGAAATGCTTGGTCCTATTTTATAGCGTTTCGAAAACGCTGTAAAACTTTCTATAGCATTTCGCAAACGCTGTTAATCTTTTCTATAGCGATTTAGAAACGCTGTTAAATATTTTTATAGCATTTTATAAAACATTGTCGTATTTTGCTCAGTTCCTAACCAATATATAGCAGGTTCCAATCTATATGCAGCCACAATTTATGTATAACATAGTTTATATAAACACATATATTTCATAACAAACATATATTATATTAATCATACATTTTATAATCAACATATTATATTAATCACACGTCTTACAATTAACATGAAACATTACATAATAAACATACGCAATATTCTTACATCAAAATAGATAATAAGTTCATAATATTTCAATGTAGAACAAGCAGCAACTAGTGACCAAAAGTAGTAATACATACAAGCATACAAACCAAAATGTAGTTATGGCATCAAAAGTAACTTCGAATCCATAACTTGCTGCGGTATGTTACTATTTTTTTCCATTAAATATATTTATCCACCTGTAAAGGAAAAGTTCTTTATTATACATACTTGATTAGGATTAAAAGACGGAAACATTAAGTAGCTAGTTCTCAAGTTATTTTAAGCTTTATAAAACAAACATGTGAAAGAATGAGCTTGAAACTTTTCTTTATACTTGTTTTTTACTATTATTAATTGCAAGGTCGGTTACAATATAAACTTGTACCGTTTGTATTTGATCAGTATATAATTCAATGTGTATTATTTTATCAGTTATCCATTGTACCACTAATGTGATTTTAGAGTCTTAGACTCCGTGTTAGTATCTGTACACCAATCTAGAAATAAAGATAATAATTATCTTGTCCAGGTTCCATCCTAGTTGTTGTATATAATATAAGTCTGATGGTCCCCGAAATAAAGATAATAATTATCTTGTCCTCCAAAGACATATCCACTTTTAAAAAATAGTTTAACCGTGTAGAATACATTTGCCTATGATTTTTGTTTGATGATAATAAACATATATATATTCGTTTAAATGTTTGTTATTGTACTATTTATGTTTCCACATAATTAAATAAATATTTATTGAATAAAATAAATAACTTGGAATTCTTATTTAAACAAATATTTTATTCAAACAAATATTTTATTACAAATTCAAACGGTACAAATTCAACCTCTCACTATATTTACACTATTTCAAATACAAGTTTCAATTACAACACAATTTTCACTTTACAATTTTATATACATATTTCACCTCACTACATATTCACTCTTTACTTGTATTTGTTCTTCAATTTTGTTCAAGCCTGTATCCAACATCTGAACTATCTGCAAAATAAACACTGACGTAGTAAAATTGAAAAATAAATATTTTGCAGTGCACAATGAAGTGTATGTTTGAAAATATTGTTTGCATCGGTTATTTGGGTTGTTCGTCATCATTTTTTTCATCTTACACGAACAACTTGTGACATGCACAGTGTATCACTGTACATACCACAAGGTCGTGCACACCGATATACACTTGCTAGTTAAAATCGCAGGGATAGGTGAGCACAAGATCAAGCCCAAGCCAAGACTGGATTCAACTCAAGTGCAAATGCAAATAACAACAAAACAGCCTCAACACAATGTACACATGAAGTCTCAACCAAAACCAAACCAGACTATCATAACTCAGGCTAACAAGACCTGAATCACTACAAGTGGAACAAGTCAACCAAAAGTTAACATGAATGCTCAAAACAACAACAAGTTCAATGGTCAGTACACTAAAGTGCAATAACACAGCAATATAAAGGCACAATGAACACAAATGACAATGCAACATGAAAAAAACATACAAAACTAGACCAGACTCCAAAATGCAAAGCAAATCAACCTGAAACCCAACCATACTTCAACACAAAACCATACCAGTTCTAAACATGCAATAGAGACCCATGAAGATTCAACAAACATGCTCAGGAACCACACAATGCAACCAGACTTCATAGTGCACTAGACTTACAACATGACAACAGTCTTCAATGGAACCAGACATGCTTACAAGTTTGTACATGCTTCAAACATGCTCATATGTACATGAATGCAAGGAAATCATATACATATATACATGTATGTACACACATGTATACATATATACAGTGACAACCAAACAAGTGAACATGTTCATGGATATGCAAGCATTCAGGGATGAACACACATGAATACAAGTGCACCAAATCCATATGCATATATGTAAGCAAAGTCAGAATGCAACCACTCGGGTGAACAGAGCAATCAAATGACAGAACCGACACCAAATCATAATACAGCAAAAACTATGAAGCAACCGTGGGTTATATCATAATGAACAAGTCTGAATTCGGGTCAAAAACATGCCAATATATCAGTAGTCAAATTTATTTATTTATCTCAAATTCAAATGACAAGTTGGAAGAGAACGATGAACATGTCAAAGGAGCAAAGAACGGAACCGACTCAACTATGTTTAAGCAAATTCGAATATATTCAACCAGTGAACAAGTCAGAATGCATCAGAGATCGTTCGATTACAAATCAATGCAAGTGCTAAAATCACAAAGAAGTCAAAACCAAAATTTACGAATGAAATAATAGGGTTTCGATCCCTATAAATTAAACCCAATTCATCATTAGCAAATCAACAAGTCAAGTATAATCAAAAATCGAAAAAGGGAAAATCACGTACCAATTCAAAACACCATTCGAACTCGACATTGAAGCAGCCGTAAACAATCAAAGCTAGGGAGTCAATTGACAAAGCAAATCAAAGCAAAATCTTCACTTCAATCGATCGATTTTAAGCGGCGGCTTCAAATTCAATAAAGCCCTAATTTTGAACGAAGCCCTCATTCCAGACTGTAAAAGAAAAAAGGAATCGATCGAAGAATTTTACAAAGGGGAGACAGTCTTCATTTTTATTGGGTCGGTTTTGTTTTTTATTGGGCTTCATTTATTTATATAGGGTTTTGTTTAGTTTTTTAGTTTTATTTTGTAAATTTCTTTGTTAAAATTGTGTAAATTTCTAGTTGTGTAACTAGGTACAAACTACTGGACGTAGTTTGAGAATTAGCAACTCTGTGGCTGAGTTGCGGCAGGGTTTTGAGCTTAGAGTTAGGTTAATCAAGTTAACGGGTATCACGAGTTTACTTGTGTTTGTAAGCGTCTGATTACTTAATTTCTAGTAGAAACCTTGGGGGCAGCACGTAGGCAAGTTTTTGCCGAAGCTGGGTAAAACTGTGTGTGATCTTTACTGCATTACTTTCTGTTTCTATTTTATTTCCGCACTAATATTTAGTAGGCCCTATTCACCCCCTCCCTCCCTCTTGGGTGAAAATGATCCTACAAATCGTTCCTGCTAAAAAAAGGAGTTATCGTAACTTTCAACTCCAATTGTTGGAGCTTTACAAAGAAAAGAAAATGGAGTAATGCAAATTAAAAGGTGGTTCTGTTTTTGCATCTGTACACCAATCTAGAATCATATAATAATACTATTTTAGTTTCCTTTTGTCTTTATTTTTTCATATTAAAAAAAGAAGAAAAGATATGATACATATATTGTCCAGGAAACTCTAGAGAGCATGCAATCCACAATACAAAAATACCTTATTTATACTATAAACCATTGTTTAAGAATGCCTGCTATGATAAAATTTACAAAGTACTACAAAACATTTAATAAATTACAAACTGCAACTTCATGGAGGTACCAACAACAACAATGTCAATGAATATATCACAATTTTGGATAAAAGCATAATAAATTTCACTTCTTTAATGTTTTATGATGATTTTATAGATAATACTAGTTAAATAGAAATAATTTCTAACTAAGCCATCATTAATAAAAATTACATCTGATTTTAAACAAAAAGTACCTGATAAACAGTGCTTTTCATAGATTCAGGTGTTCCAGCCACTTTGAAGAACAAATTCCCCAAGCTTGTATTCCTAAAAACAACGCAAATCCTCTCATTATCACTACAGATAGAAAGGTGAACAATTAGAATAACACAAACACATGCCTGCCATGCATGGAAGAGAAGAACATCAGAATAATCTGTATCCATATTTTTGAATACTCTGGAGGCAACAGTTAAAGCAGTAATAGTTTTGACAACCAATCAGAGTTAGGATGAGAAGCATTAAGTTGATGAGAATTATGGGTAGTAGTCATACTTTTTGGTCTTAGCCAGCATTGATGACCAGAGTTACCATGGCCTACTTCTACATAAAATACTTCAATTTTGTTGTAGTGTTACGTCCAAAAGTAGGTGATTTTTATAAATGAGAAACAGGTTACACATCTGCTTATTATGAATCTGATGCTTATACTGACCGAAAAGCATTGCTTATTATGCCACTGTAATGAAATGAGGACATTTCTGCTAGGTACAACATAACTGACTGTATAAAATTTGCTTAAATTAGGCCCATACGATACATAAAAATGAAATACAAAATCTAGTTACCTGGTTATCAAATCCGACTCCAATGAAACAAAAGACTATAAGGTTGGAGTCTAATCGGTCATCTAAAGCTGACAAAACAAAATGAGAAACAACAAGGTTTTGATTCATATTTTAGTGTAAAAGCCAAGTTCATGAAATATACAGTAAAAACTTATACACGGTAAGAATATAAATTTACAACATGCATGATAGTAATATAAACAATATCACATAATTACTATTCTAGGATCAAATACTTACACAGCTACTTTGTGAAATGGGAACAAATTACTGTGACCAGCCACAGATGTGCTTGTTTTCTATCTCAAGCAAAGGCATCACCTGAAAATATTTACTCAAAAATATAAATGTTAATCCCATTATATTACTAAAATCATCGGAATTCAGGAACAAACCTCTCCTATAGAAAGGTCTCATTTCAGGACTTCTGGACACAAAGAAAAGCTGCTTTGGCCAAATGATAAAACTTGCTTTTCATGTTGCATTGGCTCCCACTGCTTCGGTTTTGAGGACATTTCTGCTAGGTACAACATAACCTCTCCTATAACATGTGCATGTATGGTTTATGTGTAAACAAACAAACACGTTCATGGAAAAAAGATAAAACCATAGTTATTTATCAACGAAAATGTATAAAATTGATAATATGCGTAAATAAATTCAAATTGAAATTTTTTGACGGTTAACCTTCAACGGCTGTGGCAACGGTAAAAAATCTTTATAACCATCAACAAAAATTATGTTTGGAGATATAACGATAGTTATCGCAACCATAACACTCCTAGATTTAAGTACCGATAATCTAACAAAGGTTAAAAAGATGAAGAATTCTACTACTAGAAAAGGATGACATTGACATGAAAAAGGTGTCACAAGCCGTGTAATGCTTTCAGATATCATTGCACATAAATGATCCAGATTACAGCAAAACGTTAGGAAATAGGTGAATGATTTAAATAAAAACAGAACAAATAGTCAGATACACCAGGCTACCGCATAGTACATTGGGCAGGAACAGAATTCGTGGATCATGCATAATACGCCTTTTTTTCCCATGGTAGGAAAAAACCCTGTAGCCATCAGTTGTATGTTTGGGACCACAAATGCATATGCAACCATATAACCCAATTCATGCAGTCATTGCTAACTTGAGTTATTTAATCAATGTTAGGTGCATTATTGAGTAAGCTGGCTATGCCATGATTATTGGGTATAAACATAAATATTATATACATCTGTCTAGAGAAGAAAATACATAATCGTATTTCCTTAAAAAGACTTGATATGTATCACAGTATCCAAAATTTAACCCAAAACATAGCATTGCCATCTCAAAACAAGATTTTACATATCACGTGAGATTGCGATCAAACATGTTGTATCATGTTAGTAACTCTTTTACATGTTGTATCATGCATAGGTAATCTGAGAAGAATAGCTTATTGATAGAACTTGAAGGTGATCTCATGGACATGCAGAGCTTGTAGGGAGGAACTGGGAGTTATTCTAGCTGAGACAGGTAGTGATAGCTTGTTTAGATGTGGATGAATAGCTTTATAGTGGTTTTGTTTTTTTATCGACCTGTTTATTCATTATTGTACCATTTCATGGCATAGTTGTTTACTTTGTAGTTCTTTGTATCTTTTTGTATTTGTTTCTGTTAATGTCCGGTTGTACAGAAACTCTACTAACCAAGTTAATTCTGTAAACTCAATCAATATTGTATTTGCTTTAATAATAAATATACAATTTTCTTATAGATACTATTATTAGTTTTATTATTCCTAATAATATTAATTTTTATGAACTTATTTAATTTTTATAAAACTTAGTTTATTTTTATAAAAACTAGTAAATTTTTAGAAAATTAGTTAACATAGCTAAATATGTATGAAACTTAATGAATTCTCTAGAAACTTAGTTAATATATAGTTAAATTTCTGTTAAACATAGCTAACTTTTATAAACTCATTTATTTTATAGAACTTGGTTAATTTTTGTAAAACTTAGTTAAATTTTGCAGACTTAGTTTATTTAGTCAAATGTTTATAAAACTCGGTTAATTTTAACAACTTGGTTATTTTTATAAGCTTAGTTATTTTTTAAAACTTAATTAATTTTGTTAAGAAAAATTCTATTGGGACACAAATTATAGACACAATTTTGACACAATAAATCTCAACCATTAGATTGTCATCTGATTTCCACCTCCCATAAAAAGATAAAAAGATCCGATGATCCATATTTGTTGTGTCGGATTTTGTGTTTAATTTTGTGTCTCAATAGCCGCCCCTTTTTATAAACTTAGTTATTTTTATAAACTTGATTCTTTTTACAAACTTATTTAACTTTTACAAAAAATAGTTAAATTTTATAAAAATCAGTTCATTTTTATAAATTAGGTTAATTTTGTAGATTTAGTTAGTTTTTATAAAATTTAGTTAAATTATTTACATGTATATAAATCTTAGTTAATTTTTATAAATTTATTTACTTTTATATAAAAAAAATATTTAGAAATTTATTTAATTTTTATAAAACTTGGTTAGCTTAGTTAAATTTTTACATAATTTAGTTAAATTTTTTAAAATTAATTAAGTTTTATAAACTTACTTAATTTTTAGAAAATTATTCCATTTTTATAAAAGTTTGTTAACTTCGTTAATTTTTATAAACTTAGTTAACTTGGTTAAATTTTAATAAATTTAGTTCATATTTATAAACTTTTTTCCAACTTAGTTAAATTTGCATAAAACCTTAGTTTTTATAAATGTGTTTAATTTTTACAAATGTGGTTGATTTTCATAAAACTTGCTTAACATATTTATTTTTTTGTAAAAGTTTATTAATTTTTGTAAACTTAATTAATTTTATAAAAATTCAACTTAGTTAAATTTCTATTAAATTTCCTTAATTTTTATGGACTTATCAGATCTCATAAAATTTCGACAGCACCTCATTTACGTAATTAGTGCTTTCTCGCACACCCAATTCAATATGTATTTACACGATCAAAACAAGATCAGATTCATATCATATATAACAATATATACATACTCCTTTGTGTGGTTTGTGAAAGAAGTTACTAACCTGAACAAGGTTTAACTTAATGGCTCTGATCCATTTGGGAAGCAACATGCTCAAGAGAAATCCCATAGACAACCATCATATCCTTCACTTTTATACTGAACAGCAATCTTGTGTTTGTCCCCTGGGCCTTCAATTACTTTGAATGGCCATAGTTTCATGTCACTTTGGACTAATGAGTCATTGAATCGCCTTAAAACAAGCCTCTTTGCATCCACACAATAATGGGTAATAAAAATAATTGTAAAAGATACCGACGCCACTATTGTCTAACCATGGAAAAAAACATTAAGAATGACATAAAGCCGAAAGAGCTATTTAATGGTAATTACATAGGAATTTTTCTCTGTTGTATCACTAAATGCCATTCATTAGATATTGATTGTTACTTGCTCTATATTGAATGTTACTTAGTCTTTCTACAATTTTATGAGGACTGATAATAGCCACTTCTTAGCAAGCAGGCATGCACACATCTCTTTGTTAAGCTATTTTATTACTTCAGTTAAAAGTTATAAAGTGCTAATGAGTCTAAAATTTTAAAGATTTGGTAAAAATTTCATTTTGCAGTTTAGCATACTATATTAGCAACATGTGTAGCTATTCCACATAACATGGGATGAATGAGTTTAGGTTAGAAATAAAGTAAGAATTGTACATTTTTGCTTTACATTTGACCATTTGATCTTACTTCCCAATATTTATAGCATGCAAGTACATATAATTTATTAAAATAAGAATCTATTAAATCTATAATTCAGAATTGAAATCGAGATTTGATTTAATGTTTGGACAGTACGATTTACCTTTTGAATCTTGTTTAGAATACCTTGCTTCCAAACAACAAGTAAGATGTACACAAACAATGTTCTACCTTTAACTTGAGGAGAGCCAAGAAAGCTACATCATTAACTTTGTCCTTTTCATCCTCATCACCCAATATATCAATATTAATGTCCTGAAAAGAGAGAGAAAAGAACCATAATGTTAGTTGAAAGTAGCCAGAAGCCTGTAAAGTACAACAAAATTATTACTTATTCACATGAAAAAGATAGAGGCTATGGCCCATGGCTTATGAACAAGAAACATTCAACAGTATAAATTTCGCATAAAAGTCTCAATCTGGCAGCCTTACATCACTTTAAAATCATTAAAAATGACTAATAAGGCTCCCAAACATGTATTGCAATTGTCTTAACACTTGCAGCAGGTTTGCTTGGATGATTAGAAATGGTAAAGAATAAGAAATTAGTATGCATCACTGTAGTTGTAAACTTCTAATTGATAGCTCAAAATAAAAGATAATTCTCCCCCAAACATATGAACCATCACAACCAAGTCTTGAGGAACACAGTACATATCTACGCGTTGTTTAAACAAAAATACCAAAATGGAAAAGGCATTACTACGACAAAGGTAGCAAAGAAGATAATAACATTAAATAAAGATTCCAAAGAACCACCAACTGTTATATTGATTGACATGAAAAACCCACAGTTTACATCTATATAAATTATATGGTGCTCATGCATAGTAATAACCTATTTACAACTAACAATCAGAACATAAATTTATCCCATAAACACTTTGTTATAACCAAAATGTTAATAAAGATTCATGAATATAAACCAACAACACAAACTAGGTGACCGAAAACTACTGAAAAAAGTGATGATCTGCTCAGTCTCAACCTAATTTAAAGGTCGATGGTTTTCTCTAAATGAATTCATTCCGTTAAATTGGAAGCATTCAATCTTCACATATTCGAGTAAGTATATAGATACATATTAAGGATCAAGAAGCAATGAAATCTTATTTACTGAAATCAAGAAGAAAAACTTGCTATGTCAAGTTTATATAAATTATATATGTTAGTTTATGTTGATACATCTTATTAATTAGTTTTTATTATTATTACTATGAGTATGCTAATAATTCAAGTCTTGGTTTCTAAGTCACTAATTTACTGCTTTATTACGGCTAAACTTGAAAAACAGTACCTTTAAATCAAAGGGTGAGGGGTTCGTGCCTTAAATATGGAAGGAATCGAGTGACCACTAAGGTAGAGGTAATCGCTTTAATCCAGGTTATCGCTGCCATCTCTTTTCTTAAGTGTAATCCTATTCAAATCTGTGAAAAAAACTCAATCGGTTCTGAAAGATGTCGTCTTCATCAAAGTGGAATTCGATGAGATTTAGGTTTAGGGTTTTCTAGAAGAAAATGAATCGAGTGGAAAACGAAGACGGAATTGAAGAGGATAAATATAAATCAATTCAATAAAAGGACTAGGGATTTTGTTCGTTTGTTTTGGTGTAAGGAAGATTTCAGAAGTGGGGAAAAATAAGGCGGGCAGAGTAAAAATCAACCCACCTTAGTAAAAGTCAGCCTGCCTTTGTCCAATTCTTAGCAGCTCGTGCTACAACGTTGTACAACTATGCCATTAAAGATATATTTTATTATAGTGGTAATCTCGCTAATTTAGATTGGACACTTTTTAGATATATTAACTTTTTGGATAGAGAGTAAAATGCAGTTTGGTGATTATACAAATATGAGAAGCATACTAGCGCAGAGCAATAAGGCAAAGCTAATGGTCACATTGTGCAAAAAATGAGACACGGTCAAGAAAGAGGAACTGAAATGATATTTAATTTGCACACATTTGCAGTAAAGTTGAACTGAACTAAAGCCCAGTTGAAGTGAGTAGCAGTTTACACTAAAATCTTCTTTGTCGCATTATAATGAAATAGTAACAGAACTTTGGAATGAAATACACAGTAGTAAACAAACTGACATGAAATTGTATACTGTACAGAATGAGAAAAAATACAAAGTCAACAGAAAAATAACATAAATTTAAATCCGGGTATTTTTTTTACAGACACTCAGTCCAGATTGACAATTGGTTCGAAGATAAAATGATGTGTATGTATGTATATGCATATGTATATGTGTGTTTGTGAAAATGGCTTGGAAGAAACTTTGAAATTATCTACTAGAAAATATCTCCTCAAAAATAACATTTGATTTTGACTAGATATCAACAATTTGACTAGATACATTATGGTGAATAATTTCAAGATTAATAATTGAAGTACTAACAAGCGCCATTGTCCCAGTGGTTAAGTAATTTGACTTTGGTGCGAGAGGTCACAAGTTAGAAACTTGCGTAGCATGATTCGAATGTTTATTGACATGTGAAATGTTGTCACAGTGATTTGTTGTATATAAAGTACCATTTCAAAAAAAAACTGAAGTACTTAACGTCAAATAATTAAACTACGGATATATACAGAACATTAAAGGCATTATATTTTGTTAAGTTTTGTATGAAAATACCGATTACCTGTGATGAACAAAACACATTGCACATACTAATTATATCATGATTCAATCAAAACTAATAAGTTTAGGCTTTAAGTTTGAATCAGATTTTCATTAAAAATAATTGGAGTCATTCCCATCATGCAAATGAACAAAATGCTTTTCTAAAAACAGGTAGATCATGATCCAAACTGGTTAAGTATTATAGAACTGCTGCAGATTTGTGTATGTGGCAATTTTGATATGCAGAAAGGAATAAAAGAAATAGACTTACATCATTATCCAAAAGCTGCAGATTAAGCGAATAAGGTGTGTTCATGCTCCGGTTGATCAAAATCCATAGTTAAGCCACCCTAACTCTGATGGTTAACCAATTAGTCCCATATACCAAGTTGGAGAAAATTAAACATTTTGGTTCATTGTGCCTGCATGATTGAGACAGACTAGGGACTAGCGATATCTAATAACCAACATAATATTGGATAACCAAGTAGAGAGAAAAAAAAGGATATAGAGACTACATAGTTCTTTCTTTTTTTTGGAATGACTGATATCTTGTTTGCAATTCATATTATCTTCCATACGTGTTCAGAAGCAACAAAATACATACGACTATGCCAGTATAAAGAAAATGGGTAATGAAAGTTGAGGCAGTTGTTAAAATTGCAATCTCCACTTATGCCATTAAGTACAGTATCAGAAAATTTCCACCCCGTTACTCAGTGTGTATTTCAAAATATGAAACTGCCGGTACAGTTGCTCAGGCTGCCGTTGCTGTTCTTTATAAAGACATTTTTTATAAATTCAATATAAGTGGTGATCCTATAATGCTAGTAAATAAACATAACTCTTTATAAAGTTATTTTTAAATTTTGTTTACAGGTATGACCAGCAATACAAAGTCTGGTTGTGTACAGAATATTTTATTGATGGAAAACCAAAGAATTATAATGCCATAGATTCTACTACAGGTTACACAAGCCATGTACCAGCTTGGCTAAAGACATACTGCCTATGCTTCATTAGCGTTCCCTACCTAATACCATAGAAAATAGAAACCACGAGTTATAGCCTGGATACAGGTTTTTTTACTGCATCCATTGAACTCAAGACTGACTAAAATGTGCAGGATGGAGAATTCTTCTCAAGTGAGGAGTCAAAAATATGTCTCTTAATTGCTTAGTTTATTTGTCTACATCACTTAATATCCTATTATGTCACCATTATTACTACTTCTAACTATAGCTTGGAAAATCTATCTAGTTACCTACCCTACCCTACTCAGCTAATAATGCCACTGCATTTACTCATGTACAGATAAAGATAGAAAATAAGGCATCAAGAATAAACCATTTTCACAAGTGTACACTTTTGCAACCAGTAATACAAAACTATCCAATTCGTATGAGGCATTCTATAACCAAAAACATTATGTTTAGTTGACCTGAAGAATATGTTTATGGTCACTAAATATGTCATGATTGAACATTTAAACTCCCCCAATGCATATTTTATAACAATAATTTTATAGATACAGATGTAGTTTACTATGTCCAAAACAATTGTACCATGGGAAGGAAAATCAAATATCAATGTACCTGAGAATGTTGAAGTGATGTTACTGACTTAGACAGCCATCAATATTCTCAGTGAAGTAAATGCAGTGGTGGATCCTCTAGCGGAGGATGATGATGAGCAAAGGAAGGAATTTTATGTCCAGAGGTTGAGATTGAGTGGAGAGAGTGGTTATTGTGCAAAGGCAGAACAATGCTTGAAGAGGTCGAAAAAGAATACAAGAAGCGAAGGAAATTGATAAGAATTTATAAGGGTTTTCATTTAGGGTTTCTTGTGGAGGGTGAAAGGATTTGCGATTTTGGATTAGGGCTTCTTGCAGAGGCTGAAAATGATTTAGAGTTTTCGTGCGGATGATTAGATTGAGCGAAGGGAGCTGAAAGCGAATGATAATTGAGAAGTATTCCATTAAGGTTCTTGCTTTATTTTGGAGGGAAGCAAAATGATAAATGGCGGCCATGGAAATAAATGTTGATTTATTTAGAGGGAAGATATTAGACAGCGACTATCAGATTTTGTTAATATATTAAATCGCAAATGACTGCATGTATTAAAACGATGTTCTATTTTGCTGTCAGATGCAGTTTTTCTTATAGCGAGTAGATCCGCTTTAAGTCCCACTATTTTTCGCTATACTAGCTAAATCTAGGTTTTTAATGCTCGCTTTAGCAAGGTTGATATACAAAGGTTGATTTGACTAGTTCCCTTTTAAACCAAATCAACAATGCTAGGGTAAAGTCCTAATTCTAAGGTATAAGTACTCAATATAAACTAGAAATATATTATAGTCACTAAATCCAATTTACATAAATCGTGATATTCTATGGTTTGTTATATAAGATTAAACAATATTTCTTTTTTCTACATCAATGACGTGAGAATGATAATAAAATAACTTCAAAATTTTGGTTTATATCTAATGAAGCTTTTTGCACCTCTGTTATTTTCCGCTATATTCCCGTTTTATCACTGCTATAACACTTTGCACCGCCACCGCAATAGAACCGCTAAGCGCTTTAACTACATGGACTTATTCCAATTTCTTGAAACTTATTTAAGACCATATATTGACCTTGATAAATTTCAAGCCATTCCCTCGCTCCTACAGACCTTGAAACCCTCGAGCTACGACATGTAAATGGTCTCTTCAAAATCACCATTCAGAAAATGCCGTTTTCACATCCGTTATCCATATTTTGAAGTTATAGAATGCGTTGATGGTAGCATTATCCAAATGGACTTAAACATAGCTACAGGCAAAAACATTTCTCCATGATCAATACCTCGAATTTTATGAAATCCTTTTGCAACTAGTCTTGCTTTTATGGGTTTCTACCAGTCTATCTTCATTTAGTTTTTTTCTCTCAAAAATCCATTTGCAGCCATGGGTTCTATTCCTTCGGGTATGTCAGCCAAAGTCCAAACTTTATTGTCATATATGGAATCCATCTCATATTTCGTAGTTAAAACCAAAGTGCAGAGTCCTTACTCTACAATGCTTATTGGAATGAGAGGGGGTATCGTCTTCTAAGACGCAGTCCTCTTTCTCGTCATCTAGGAGAAAACAGTAGTATCTCTCTTGTGCGCGATATTATCTATTAAACCTTCTAACATGTTGCATCTTTTCATATAATGGCGAATTTGATTCTCCTGCTGACTTAGCCTATGTGTTAATTTCCTGGATCTCATCCAATTCTACAACTTCGCTGTTAATTTCTTTTGTAGAAATTCCTTATAGCATGTGTGGAAACAGTAACCTTTTGTTACTCGATGTTATAGAAAATATATCCTCTAAAGTTCTTGGATATCTAACAAATTTACATAGGGCTCAATCTTCCCTCAAGTTTGTTGGGGCTGACATTCTTAAAGTAGGCTGGACAACCCCACACCTTCAAATAATTGAGGTGAGGTTTCTACCCATACAATATCCCATATAGCGTCTTAAGCATAGATTTAGTAGGTATCATATTCAACATATGCGCTGTAGTTTCTAGCGTATATCCCCAACAGGAAAGAAGTAACTCGGCTTTACTCATCATGGAATGAACCATGTCTAATGGCTTTCGATTCCTTCTTTCTGAAACACTATTGTGTTACGGAGTATTGGGGGGGGGAGTAACCTGAATGATAATTCCATTATCTTTCAAGTATTGTTGGATCTCTTGTCCAATATACTCACCTCCTTGATCGGATCGAAGTATTTTTATCTTATTATTTGTGTGATTTTTAACCTCATTCTTATACTCTTCAAATTTCTCACAGACATCAGGGTTATTCTTCATAAAATATACATATCCTAGTCCTAGGAAATCATCAGTAACAGTTATAAAATAAGAATAATTATCTTTGGTGACCATAAGCGTTGGGCCACATACATCAGTATGCATGAGACCCAAGAGCTCATTAACTCTTTTGTTGCTCCTTCTAAAGGAGTGCTTAGTCATTTTTCTTTTTAGACGTAACTCACAAGTATCAAATGATTCAGAATCAAATGATGGTAGAAAACCTCCAGCTTTAATTTGTGCATTCGCTGGTCACTTATATGATGAAGTCTACAATGCCACAGATAGTTATTATTAATGTCAACATTAGAAAATTATTAACATCACAAATATGATAAGAATTAAGTACATAAAAGCCATTATCCAAACATCATTGCATATTTTATTTCCAACAAACACAATGTTCATAACATTATTACCATGAAAACATATCCAGTCTAAGACAACTAGACATGGAAATTATTCTATAAATAAAGTTATTTGCATAATAACAATTATTTAAAATTAAATCTAATCCATTCAGCAAAGCCAAGCGATAGTCCCCAACTGCAATTGCATCTACTAAAGATCTATCGGCAAATTGAAGCCTCATTTCACCCTTGGCCACATACCACATGTTCCTAAGTCCATGTGATGAATTAATGAATTACAGATATGAGTTCCAAATCCAATATCTAAAAACCAAGATTTTATTAATTATAAAACAATTTTGAATCATAAATATACCTATAGGAGCACTAGAACCATTCACTTACTTCTCCTTGATAAGTTTCAAGTAATCCAGACAATTCACCCTTGTCATTAGGAGCGCACTTCTTACTCTTCTTGTTTACATGCTAAGATGATGTCTTTTCCTTTATAGCAAGCACTGTGCATTGATCTTTGGATGAGGACTCCGCCGACCTCAACATATTGAGCAGCTCCACAAGGCTCGCATTCAATAGGTTCATATTTTAGTTTAATATGAACAACTCGTACTATGGAGTAAGAGACCCCCAAGATCAAGTCCACTTATATCTTATTGCTTATAGTAACGTCTAGCTATGAAAGTCTATCAATATAGCCTTTCGTCAATAAGATGTATTCCTCTACACGATTGCCCTTCGTCATCTTCATATTGAACAACTTCTTAGTAATTCTGTACCATGCGGAACAAGATTGCTCCTTAAACAATGCTTCGAGGCTATCGAAGGTTTGATAGACAGTCATGCTTTCGTGCTACCTTTACAATTGTTTGTCTAATGTGGACAACCCGTATGCTTGGGTGATCTCAGGATCCGCTACCCATTTGTTATAAGAAATCAGTAAGTTAGAATCCACATTTTCAGTTGGTTTTTCTGTTGGAGGTTTATGTATCAATGACCGTAAGCATTCATATGTTAGTGCTATTTTGATTGCTCTTAGCCAGTCAATGTACTATACAGGTCGTTGGATTTTAGCTTCTAATATCGTCCACATTCAACTTGTTTAGTCCAAACACAAAGTCATAGGTTCAGTAATAACAACTAAGATTAACCGTACTGCTCTAGCCAAAGACTTTGACTTTGAGTTGACCGTGATACCAACCTCGTATAACTGAGAAGAAGAATTCTATATTAAATAGTGTTTCATTTCCAATGCATTAGCTCAAGCTCAACTATAGTCGTTCGATGGACGCCTTGAAGTTCAACATTTGGAGAACTGTTTAACTATAATCAAAGTAGAATATCCACATTGAAGTTCAATAATATTCTCAAGTTGAAAGAACCATCTAACATCGTCACTTCGAAATTCTCTGTTTGACCTTGGTTATATTAACCAATAGAAAACTCTCAAATGGGTCATTCCATAGTTATCTAATAATTATCAATACGTAGCCCCTTGGTACCACCAACAGCCACGAGTGATACACTGCCAATAATTAGAGAGTGTTACTTACTATAGTCTCAACGGATGTATCGATATCCTATCTCGAAACATCTTGACTAGGAATATTTAAAATAACATGTTATTTTTGATATGATAAATTTCTCATAATTGTAACACTTTGTGATTACTATCACATAACATATTATTTACATATTTTCTATTTAATATACTAAAATTAAATTAAATTAACGTGACATAGTATAACAAGTATATAATAGAGCAAAATACATTTTTTTCGAATGAGATTTTATTACAGAGTTAATAATTTACAGTATATTACACAGTTCCCCCTATGTCAATAGGAATAGAATGACAATAATATTGGAACGTCTTATTCATCTACAAAAATCCTATTTGTAGATTTTAGTATTAAAGTATCCCTTGAAAAAGATAAATATTTTAAGTACTGGGCTTAAAATTGAAAAGCCAAAAGTTTGTTTCGAAAAATAATCTACAAAAGAGATAATCATTTAAAAATCAAAGGTATTATTTTAACAACTTCATTAAGCATTCCAATTCACAAATTTTATCTCCTAAAAATAGATCCCAGCTTTGAAGAGCGAGAAAATAGAATTTGATGAAATGTATAGTTTTCAAAAGTATTTTTCTATGTAATGGCGACTTTAAGAATTTTTTAAATGTCAGTAAGCCTAATCAAGATATGATTTTCTCATGTCGTGCCTCATTCAAAACATCGCTTTCGGAAGCTACTTTCGCTTAACAATAAAAAATGTTTTAACATATATAATTGTAAATGATTTATTTTTATTTTTTGTGTTTTGAAAATATAAAAAACTATCTGTTAACCCAAAAAATGGGTCAACGCCCTGGATTAAGCAAGAAAGCACTAGCCCTGTTTATCAAGGCAAATAAAGTAGAACAAACAATAGCAAATTGCGGGAAAAGTAAATAGACAAGAGATTTTTATAGTGGTTCGACTGTTAATGAAGCCTGCATCTACTTTATAATTTTCTATTATTGACTGATTGTCGTTACAAGTTGAATCTGATTGCAATTTGATTGGATTTTGTAAGCTAGATCAAGTTACCAGTGTTAGAGTTCACTGGAGAATCATAGTGAACCCTTTAGATGACTATTATGTGGGAGGAGAAGTGTAACGACCCGTAATTTTCGATAATTAAAATTTGTTAATTTAATTAAATTCTACAATTTAATATTGAAAGAAATAAAAATTTAGGATTTATTAATGAAATACTAACTGAGATGAAACGTAACAATGTTAATTAAAGTTAATTTTTAGAGAATTGAATGAAGTTCCAATCAATTGAAATAATGTAGATGTTATACTTGGTTATAAAGTGAATATGAGAAAACGAATGTGAATATTTAATTAACTAATGAAATAATATATTGTTAATGGTAATTGAATAATATCAGTATTATGAAAGCAATTGTAACATTTGTTTGCAAGTAATAAACTTATAGGTGTGATTAATAGGTTAATGGTAACCATTATTATAAGTACCTATTTAATTAGTCTATAAAATTCAATTGGAAATCAATTGAAATTAAAGTGAATAAATGTTACATTAATGGGAGTTAAGGCAATAACTGTAAATTTTGAATGTAATAAAATGAATATAAATGTTAATTATATTCATAATGTAATAACTGATTTAATAAAATAATGAAATCAGGATAAATAAATCAATTTGGGATTTTAAATTTTATTTAATGTGTGAAATTGGCAAAAATTTCAATAGAATGAAAATATAATAGTTAATACAAACTAAAGATGGAAATTGGAGTATCTTAATATAATGAAATGTAAAACAAATGTTAACTATGTTATAAAGTAATAATTGGTTGAATATAAGGATTGAAATTTCAAATAAAATCAATTTATTGAAATTAGTTATAAATGATTGGATTCAATTACAATTGAAATTAAACACTGTAAAAGGGTAAAATAATTAACTTTGAATTGACATCTCAATCTGTTTTAAATTATGGTAAAAGTCCAAGTAATCTAAAATGACAGAAATTGAAGATTTTTAAATTTGAATTGAAAAGTGATTTATTTAATTTAATAATTAATTTATTTAATTAATGTGAAAATAGCCATTTTGGCCACTGACTCGGATTTCGACGAAACTAGTTTCATCGGATCCGTAGCGGTGAATTATTATAGGATTTCAAGTTTCGTAGCGATCGGACTTACTGTTTGATCGTACGGACTCGAAACGCCTAGAAATTAATTTAATTGAAATCAATTTGAAATAAATTGATTTTACCATAACTTCTTCGTACGATAGAATTAGGACTTGAAACATCTTCCATTGAATTTGAAATCATCAAAAATATCTATTTTGATATATGGGATTAACCATTTTCGTTCCGGAGACAGAACGGGCTTTTCGGGCCATTTATCGTTCAACGTTATAACAAATCTTATCCGTTCTTTCTATTTTCTAGTTTGTCTATAAATACCTCGTTATAAACCCTAGTCCTCCTTATTCTCATTTGTTTGTATGTACATCTCCTTCCCATCTCTTCTTTCCAATGGCAGACAAACAAATTCTAGATCCAATTGCAAATCAAATTCAAATCCAAAAATCAAACTTCTCAATATATATCGATTTGAAGCTCTCGGCGAGCGCATCTCAAATCTGTAATTCGTTTTCCATTTTGAACCACTGTTTGTCCACAAATTGAAGAACAAAATTCGGCCGTTCATCGCGTCGTGATAAACTGTGACCGATCGTCAAATCGTCTGAGGGGTTTTGTAGAGGGGACTGAGGGGACTTCATCTGTATGGTTCGTTCGTCGATTCGACGGTCGGATTGGCCATGAAAATTCACCTAGGGTTATAAATTATACGGCGACTGCTTCTTTTTGCTGGCGTTCGGTTGGTCGAGTGGGCTTCGAGGTTGTCGCGAGAAGGGGGTCGAGGCCAGAGGCGTGATCGACGAAGTCGGAGTACGTGCTCGTGGCTTTTGGCGTGGCAGCGAATTTGGAGAGTGTAGCGATCGTTGGGGTGGCTGATCGAGGAGGGTAACAGACGCATTTTTTTAGGCTGTGACGTGGCATGGTATTTTTTGCTAATTTATTTGTTTTATTTGTTTTAAATTTAATCGTTTAACGTTCAAAAGTTAATAACTTTTACATGCGAGGTCCGTTTTACGCGCGGTTTTCTCCGCTTGGATCGTATTGAAATTCTGGACATTCTGACGCAGGTTTGGATGAATTCTAAGACCATTCAAATTTTGGGCTTAAATAGAATTTAAATTCGATTTAAATTCAACGATGAGTGTTTTAACCCACTCACAACTTCTAAAATTTCTTATGTTTGTTAAATTAAATTTATGATGTGATTAGAAATTTATTTATGACTGTTTGGTATATTTTAAATCATCATCTCAGTTAATTTGAATTTATTTGAATTAAATCGTTATTTAATTTATTATTGAATATAAATTGCCAGTTTAATACCCGTTATTGATTATCAGTTCTATATTGATATTTATTGATTGATTTGGATGATGATTGTTGATGTTGGTTGAATGGATATTGTATTTTATACCGTTATAAACTGCAAGTTCGTTATGGATTTTTATTTATTTCGGGATTGCGGTTTGAAATGATATACAACTGTTAAATGTTTAAATTGCGAATTGAAATGATAAATATCTGTATCACTTGACCCTAGGGTAGAAAATTATATACGGACACCGGATTGGTTAAATTAAATGATTTTAAATTCCTTAAATTTTGAATTTAATCAATTGATGTTTTGAAATAAAATTTTATTTATATAAATTGAAGTATTATTGGAAAACCAAGTTTTGTGTTGAAATGCGAATTGGTTTAAAAAGGAATTTCTTTAAGAAAGTAAATCGGAAGTTTAAAGTTAAACTTTTATGTAAAAATGAAATTCTATCGAAATTGAGTTATTGAATTTGTTTGAAAATAACTTTGAAATATGTTGAAGTTGGAGTAATCCGTATTGATATTTTGAACATGGATTTAAACGATATGAAATTCGATAGTTTATTGAATTTGGGTTTGTCGATTTGGAAATTTGAAATGGTCCAAATATGTTGAATTGAAATGAATAGTTTAAACTGATATAAATTCCAAACTCATATTTTAATATAAACTGTGAAAAAATATATTTATAATTATTAAGGTTTTCAAATTTATTAAACTATTTAACTAATATTAACTATATAAATTATTTTGATTGGTTTAAACCAATTTGATTTATTTTAAACTAATTAAACCATTTTAATTTATTTTAAACCTAATCAATCTATTTTAAGCTATTTAATCTATTTTAATTATATTCAATCTAAATTAAATCTATGTAACTATCTTAAATCAATCTAAAAGTACTTTACCCATAATTAAACTATTTTGGAGTATTTTAACTATTTATATTTATTTAAACCATTTCTAAATTTCCAAACCAAGTAAAGTGAAGGTGTTTAAATTCAATTCATTGTTTTAAAAAAAATAAGGCCAAATGATGTTATAACCTAAGTTGGAATTTTGAATGTTATAATAAATTAAAATGATGATTTTGAAGCAAGGACTTAACCTATTTTGGAAAATATGATTTTGGAAGAAATTATGATTTTTGAAATGATATGATTTGAAAGTGATATAATTTTGAGAATACGATATTTCGATATAAACTGTGAATTTGACTTTGAAAGGAAATATAATTATCGAACTATGATTTCAAATGTGATATGATTTCAAAGGTAAATATGAGTAATGATTTCGAAAATGATATGATTTGAATTGAATATGATATTTTGATATCAACTATGAAATGGTTTTGGAAATGTAAAAGAACCATCCGGTGTGTAATAAGCGATTGGTTGGCAAAGAGACCGGGATCGGATATGGGCATACTCTCTGTCGATACCGAAAACCACTTTGACAACCGTGTACGCGGTGGAGATTCTAGAATGAAGTAGGATGGTGGCGACGATCCTATATGAGGTATATACGTGGACCCGACTCCCATGAGTTGGCTTAAGGTGGCTAAAACAGGAGCGATTCTCGGGCCAATGAGGTAGCTTCTCTGATCGGACACATTCCATCGATACTATATTCTGACTTGCGATTTATTTGGTGGCCACCCTTCGATTTTTACTCGGGAGTGTGTTTTGAGTTGGGCGGTAGTTGCGGCTATGCGTTACCAACAGTCCGGAAGTGTAATTGGTATATCTAACCTGGCATTGCCTAGTTGTGCCGTGTCACCTACCCTAGCGCGCCTTCTACGAGTTTGTTTTATGTCGTACCTATGTGGTATCCTCTGGCGGCTCTAGTTTATGGGGAGTTACGGTACTATATAGACTATTGGCATACCTAAAAATGTGTTAAGGTGGAAAATGTAAAGCCTTAACGCTATTTTTAAATAGTATACTTTACTTTAGACATATTATAATAGCGTATTGTATTACATAGTAGATAGTTTAACGGATCCTTAGGAGATGTGAATCCCGAACATCTCTTAAGTTACCGCACTCACGTTAGACACTAGAGAGGAGGTGTCAAACCCCGTAAACATCTCCGACGCTGTTTACACTCATATTTATTTACCATCGATTTGACTTACATAAGATCTTTTAGTTATGACTCGTATGTTTTGTCTTTTCAATTCGCTCGGGTCAGCCTGAGCATTTCAGGATTTGAAGATCTTATTTCCGGAGGACGAAGACGAAGATTGTATTATTATTATTTACCATATTATTCCACTGCATCATACTGTTCCGCTGCAATGTTATGTATTTATCTCTGATATTGTAACTATGATTCTGTATTGTATAAGTATAATCAAATGTTTTGTAAACAGCTTCATGAACTGTTATTTGATTATTATATTTTGTCATTCCGCTGCGAGATTCTGTTTTGTTTTTTTTCTTTCTCTGGTTTTTCTTATTCACCCCAATAACAATTCGCCCTTCTATATGGTTTGAGTTGGCACGTGTGTCTGCTTAAAGCATACAAAAAGGCGGGATGTTACAAGAAGAGTGAAGAATAGATTCTACAGAGTTTCAGCAGCCAGTCCCCAAGATCCTCTTTATGATGCAGATAGGTGAGTATTTATAGGGATTGGAGATCACTTGGGCCAAAGTCGCTTTGCCAAAAGCTTACATTTGAAGGTACGAAGATGCTACAAAATTTTCACAGCGAAGCAACCCAATATGATGGATCGCTAGCGATCCATGAAGTTCCCATAATTTTAGCTCGTTTCAATTAGATCGTGTTCCTTGCCTTGCATAGATGCTATCCATGTAATTTCGTGACTAGACGCTTTGTTTTGATGATGATTCATGTACAGGTTGCATTGAACCATTACTAGAATTAGACGAATGCCCACTTCTCGATCTAGCTTGCTTGGAACATCGTGAAACTTAGTAGGCGTCCCTAGAAAAAATATTGCTTCATGATCCAAGAAGGATGGACGACCCATGAGAAATATTCATGGATCGCTAGCGATCCATGGGTAATGGATCGCTAGCGATCTATACCCTTACGCTATTTTTTGCTTCTTTCTCTTGAGTCCTTCTTGAGTCCTTCTTGGTTCCTTCTTTTGATCCTTCTGATTGATTCTTGAGTCATTTTGACTTGATGCAGGTGTTCTAACTTCCATTGAATTCTACTGGGTTAAAATCTCAGATAATATTTGTCCTCCAGAGTATGCCTTCATTGGAAACAAGACGTGTTTTGAAAGTTACTGCTTTTGAGTTCCCATTTTGTGAGATTTAATTTATCATGTTGAGGCTATTATGCAAATTTGGCTTTGGTTATTCAACCGTCTGTTGAGTTATGATGTGAATTGTCATAGCTCTTAATAATAAATCAATTTCGGTCCCACCACGATGCTTGCAAATAACACATGGATTATGCTTGGCAAGTTTAGAGGAGATTGGTTGCAATTTGATGGATCGCTAGCGATCCATAGTCCATGGATCGCCAGCGATCCAAGGACTTAGCGATATTTCGTTCAATCTTCTATCTAACTCCTCATTCGAACCGACCCTTCTTTATCTTATTCTCTTTTGCGACTCGATCCTTCTACCTTATGACCTGAAACAACGTATTCGAACCATAACTTTGCTTCTACCATCGCCGCCACCGATCTCCACCGCCGGAACTTCTTGCCATCGTCCCTATCGAACTTCATCGTCGCTTTGATCTTACTCCTAGTTCCTAAAACTTCATCAATTTGGATCGCCGTCGACCTATCCACCTTGGATCGCCACTGACCTAGAGTTTGACCATATTCACCTTTTGATTTTTGACTTGAGGTGGGTGGTATGGATTTTTGGCGTTTTGTTTTAGCGATTTGGTGATGAGGGTGTATTGGTAATGGACGTAACGGAGAATTCGAGTTGATTGTGATTTTGTGGAAGAAGATAGTATATCGAGTCTTGAGTTCTCCATGGAATGAAGCTTGGGTCTCGCCTTGGTGCTTGACATGTTTTGCTATCTTGGTCCATTGAATCAGAATTAACTTGCATGGAGTTACATTGTTAATCCGGCACGACATCTTGTGGGTTGATTTTGGTTTTTCTGGGAGGTGACAATAGCTTAAGGTAGCATCTTGTGTGTAGCTTATGCTGTTATCACCTTCTAGAGAGTTGAAATCGACTTATGCTGAGAATTCTCTACTCGACTCAGACCCCTCAATCTATAGTTGCTCACTTCGGACGGCGGATCCGTTATCGATCGTTGGTCGATAACGGGTAAGTGTATGAGAAATAACTTTAATGAATGATACGAGAAGCTCTTTTCTTTCTTCACTATGAGTGAACTATCTACACATGATAGAGCGTTTGTAGTGTTCAGAACACCGAGCCCATCCCACATGGATGACACACTGCACTTGCCCCAGTTAACACTTGGAACCTGATGTATCGGCATAAATCGATATATTTTCGGAGTTCAAGTGTTAAGCGTAGGGGGACTTTTAGTTAAAAATTGAATTACCTGACCGCGTTAGGTATAAGTTATGTTATATAGAATGAACAACTCGTTGTCCCATCGTAAATCCAGTGGAGGAAGTCCAGCACTTTCAGAAGCTGAATCGCCATCAGTTGCACCTTCACAAATAGTTTCAGTAGCCCCTACTTCTTTAGTACCGCGAGCTGAATATGGTCAATTAGTTCCGGTTAGTCCGGTGGTGGACCGGACTCCTCCAAATTTTAGAGTTCTACTCAATCCTCTGGAGAGAGCTTCATCCGTAATCTCTGTTAAAGTTCTACATAATATTTTTTTACAACATGGCATTCCAGACGATGATGTACGCCTTCCGTCGAAGAACGAGTTTGCACATATGCCGCCTTCGGAGTACACAGCTCGCCATCGGTATATGTGCTTGAATGGAGCAATGCCCCCTTCAATCACTTCTTGAGAGAAACTCTTCTGAACTTGGAAATTGCTCCATTTCAGATTTACCCTAATGGGTATGTGACCTCTTCTTATCTTCACTTCTTGTTTATGCGGACATTTAATCGTGCCCCAAGTTTTGATGAGTTGAGATACTTTCTCTCATTCAAGAAGAGAGATGAATGTATATCCCTCATGGTCATAGAGGCTCAAAGAAACCACAAGATTATGCTGCAACTTCAAAGTAACCTATCCCAATTCAAGACCCAATATTTTTTTGTTAGGTGTTCTGAGGGATTTAATCTTCTTTGGACGAAGGAGGGTAAGCCTTCTCTTTTACTTATTGAGATTTAATACATCGCCATGGGATTTTTGATAGATTGAATACTTCTTGCAGTTATTCCGAGGCCGAAAAATGATCCATCACTCGATCTAATCTTCCATACTCTTAAGGCCATAGACTCCAACAAAGATCGGTCAAGTTTTTGCTAACGAACGAGAATTTGCTTTGGTATGGGCTGTTACATCCCGAGAGATCTACCGTAGCCGTTGAAGTTCCGTCTCCTTCCCGTTCCAGAGTTCGAACACGTTCCACTTCTTCATCACATGGCTCCAAAGAGGGCGATCTCCCAGAAGGAGAAGGTCCGTCTCGTGGGTCAATCGAAGAAATTCAAGAAGGAAGAGGTATTATGACTGAAGTTAGTTGTTCGCTTAGGATGCCTCCGATCCCAAAGGGGGAGGAAGAAGAATTCAAGCAACGTGAAGGCAAGGCCGCGTTGACAACGGAAAAGGTGGAGGGTGAAGTTGAGAACAGCAGGAGCCATGATTCCTCCTCTAGTGATGAAGAATTGGATGCAAGTTTCGGTGATGGAAACTTCGAATTGTGTGATGTAACTTCGGGAATAAGTCCCATTCTTCCAAATTCGCCTCCTTAAGAGATTCATGCTAAAGATGCTCATCCAACAGCCAAGTGACTTCATGGTTCTCCGCTTAAGGAAACCGATGTTAATTTCGAGGATTTGAGCAATGTTTATGTAGATATCGATGAGCTCACGGGGGAAGATTTTGAGTTCGAGGGATTGTCTCCTCATCCCGGTCATGCTGTGTCTAGAGTTAGCCCGATTCCCACCGTGATGGCGTCCCGATCCGGTTTGCGAAGTCCTTTTAGGCCGCTTATGACATGTTAGACATTTCAATAGGGTCACCTTCACTTACATATGCATTATTTAGGTTCATTTCTTATCGTTAAAGCTCTTCATTTGTTTTTTATATAAGTAACTATGAGAGGGCGTGGACTTTACGGGACCTTGAACAATTTACCGATTCACAACACTGGTCAAGATGGTCTTTAAGTCGCCATCAGCCCCGTGAAACCGAGGAAGAGTGGAGAAGGAGGAAAGACTTGGAAGCCAAAGTATGTCGTCAGGACGACAGAGAACGTGACGGGGTTTACAAGAGTGGTTATGAGAAGAGAAAAACTCCCGACGACCAAGAAGAGCCGCCCAAGAAGCCGAAGGTAGGTCTCGGTTCTCATCCCTCTGAGCACCAAGCATTTCCCCCGGCTCCAGTCTCTGTTGGAATTGAACTTCCGGCTTCCACTGTTCAAGTTTAAGCTTCATCCCAAGCTCTGTCAACTCACGTAAAGCTTGCTTTTGGTTCTTCACGTCCTCACAGGAGGCCGACTTATATTCTCCTGTTCGGTCCCCCTAGACTCAAAGCTGCGCTCCCTAGATGGTTTCTAAAGGGAGTTAAATTTGATCGCGACCTGCATCCAATCCGTAAAGATTCCTATATGCCATATCTCCAAGTGATTCAAAGCGATTTGGATCAAATTGAAGGATGAAAAAAGTTATGCAAACAACTGGTAGACACGAACCACAAAAATTACCAAGAGATCCTTTCCTTCGAGTCAGAAAAGTATGATTATGAGAGGATGCTAACAGAACGTGATGCCAGAATCGAGCAATTAACAAAGGAGAGGGACGCTGCACTCCGAGAGAGTAAGAGCAATGCCAGCTTGCTGAAGGAATTGAAAGAGGCCCACACAAAAATAGAAATCATGTTCCGAGACGAAATCAAGAAGGCCCATGCAGATGAGGTTAAGCTGAAAGAGGAGCTTGAATCCCGTGACATAATATTTGAAGCTCAGAAGAAAACTATCGCTGGTCATAACAAAGTCATCGAAGCTTATAAAAAGACAACTGCTGATTACGCGGGAATGGTGGAATCCCGTGACAAGACCATTTCCGATCAGACTCAAATGATTGCTTCGCACCAGGAAAGAGTCACGCAGCTTAACGCTGAGAAAACTCGAGTTGAAGTTGAGAAGGCCGCCATGACAACGAACTACTTGGAGTTGCAGGATACTTTTGAAAGGAAAATGGAGAAGATGGATAACACCATCTTGAATTTCTATGTTAACTCCTTGCTGCATCAGGGGAGCCTCGGCTATTTAGACCCCAAATTCCTGCGTACTCTTGCTGTGGTTTGGGAAGAAGTTCTGGCCCGTTTCCAAGAGAATGGGGATGTGTACACCGAGCAAGAGTTAGAGGATGCCTATCTCAATGAAGAGTCAAAGAAAGCTTTGATAGAGGGTCGGGAGATCATTCGAATTGAGAGGGAACAGGAGGCCGCCGATGCTGTTGCGACTACAACTGCTAAAGCGCTATCCGAGCCTTTCATTTCCAGGCTTGGAGAATCATCAACGCAGCCTCGCGATCAGTTTGCGAGCTCAACCAGTACTGCCTTGTTGTCTACCCTTCCAGCAGTTGTCTAACAAGCCTCGAGTGGTCCCAGAACTTCTCCAAAGATCGTGCAGCCATCCAAAGAAGGAGAAGAATGAGTGTATGAGGTTGAAATTCTTGGCCATTCTTCTGATGCAGGTAACCTTCTTGTTTCCCCTGAGGTTGAGAATTTTCAGCTCACGCCGCAAGAACAAGACGAACTTGGTGCTTTCATTTTTGATCTTATAAGTCTGTCTTCTTTACCTACCGACCTACCGATCTCTTCAGTCCCTGGGCTTGCTGCTATTTCAACTTCCTCAATTCTTGTTTCTGTAGCTGCTTCGAGTGCTGCACCTGTGTCTGGCTTACAACCAGAGCCGAAATCTGAGAAGATTGATGTGTTGCACGGTCTGGACGACCATTCTGTATCTTTAGAGGGTGAATTCACAACAGCTGAAGCTCGAGAGCAGGAAGACCAAACTGGTCAGCGAAGTAAAACTGAACAACAGATGGTGGCCGTTAAGATGGAAAAGATCAAGGAGAGAAAATCTTCAAGGAGCTCCCGCAAGTCCTGAAAGCGTAGGACCGGGGAGAGTCTTCCGAGAAGGTCGAAGAACAGGAAGGAGATGCTGGCACGGAGGAGATAGTTGATATTTCAAGCAGCGACACAACTCCTGGAAGGGATTCTAAGAAGAAGAAGAAACTTCCAACCATAGGTGGGAAGGGGAGCGGTGGAAAGAAACATTGACAGGCTCGAGTAACAGTGGATCCAGATTTTGGGACATTCCAATTTGTTTGATACGTGTTTTGTACAAGTGCAGAGTCTGCACTTATTGCTTTTATTGTTGTAGCATCCGTATTTTCCTTTTTTTGGCCGATATTGTGTGGGTATGGCCCCCATATTTTGACTTTGTATAGAAAATGCTATAAGCAATACAATGTTGACATTTTGATTGTAACTTTCTTTGTCTACTTATCTATGTTTCATGCACTAATGCCAATTTTATTTACTGCTATTTTATCTAGTCCTGTAATTACCGCCAAAATTCTTTGTTTGGATTTCTTTATATGGAGTGACAGAACTGTGAAGTACTTGTTTTTTGTTTTTGAGTATTGGTGTGTGTTCCCTCCAGTTCACGGGGCTGTTTACTTCAAACACTTGACAAATGACCGGTTGATCGTGTGATTCTTTGGATGTCTGTAACCAAGTCTATTTTGCGGTTCCTATCTTCGGGAACTTTTGATTTGAGCGTCTCAATTCCAGAGATTTTCTCGGTCAACAATCAGAATTCTTTGTCGGTTCGTAGTCGTGTAAAATTGTTGGATTCATGCCCATTACTCCTGATGGTGGGAGTGGATCGATTATTATGAGTCCTGCAATAAGCGAGTTTCCTGGCATTGCCGGTACTTAAGAATGCGCGTGACTTATGAAATGCGCAGCTTATGAGATGCGTGGATTTTGAGAGTGCGCGCGGCTTATGGAATGCGTCTCTTTTAGGATCGATTGACCCGTCAATATAGAACGATTTGGAATCTCTCGACGTTACCAATCTTCGGGCAACGTGAGGAGTTCATGTTTTGAGAGCGTGGTTCCACGACCAAAGAAGCAATGCGCGGCTTATGGAGGCACACGGCTTTAATTAGGGCCTTCCCGGTGTTGCCGGAGCAACACCGGTTCTTAGAAGGCAGGGAGCGAGTTCCGTCGATCCTACGGTTTGAGTCAATTTGCTTCTGTCGACCCGACAGGTAGATGGGGCGCACTTAAGCATGGTTCCACTATCTTAAGCAGCGATCGGATGGTTTTGAGTCGATTTGACCTCGTCGACTCAGCATGTTACTTTTGTGAACACAGTTTTATTGGTTCAGAAAGCAAATCAATTTTCTTAATAAAAGTTGGGCAAGTTTTGCCTATTTACAATGCCTCCGGTATGGCGGGGTGACTTATTTGTTGGAAATAGGAAATACATAACATAGTCTTAGCTAAAGTAAGGACGCAGCGATTCACTGTTCCATGCTCAGGGAATTTGGGTTCCATCAACAGTTGTTAGCTTGAATGTGTCATCCCCTAGCTTCTGACCGATCACATAGGGTCCTTCCCAGTTTGGTCCGAATGCTTTTGTTATAGGGTAGACCCTTTTGAGGATAAGTTCTCCCATCTCGAAGGTGCGGTTATGAACTGTGGAGTTGAAGTCCCATGCGACCCTTCTTTGGTAAGTGGCAGTCTTGAATTCGGCTTCTTCCATCTTCTCATTGACCATATCGAGCGACTCGAGTAGGAGCTATTCGTTCTACCTTTGACCGAAGTTTCGCCTCCGATGAGAAGGGACTTCTAGCTCAACTGGGATCATAACTTCTGAACCATATGCTAGGGCGAACGGAGAGTGCCCAGTTGCAGATTTCACTACACCAGAAAAGTCATTTTCTAGCGTTAAAAAAATGCTACCAAAACTTTTAGTAGCGTTTCGGTAAACGCTGCGACACGACATGCAACTAAAAGTCAGAAAGTTTCAGTTGCGTTGTAGTAAACGCTACCAAAAACAAACATATTGTAGCATTTTTGAAACCCTACAAAAGTTTTTTTGCAGCGTTTTATTTGTCCTATTATATATTTTTGTTGCATTTTTTCTCTACTACAATATGTTTTTTGTGTAATTTACATTTATTCTCGTAGCACTTTTAAAACACTACTAAAACTTATTGATTGTTGTGTAGCATATTTTAAACGCTGTATTTACTGTTAATGGCTTGTATCATTTCCGACAATCACTTATATATAATAGTCATATTAAAACCAACAATCAATCACATAATTATAATATTCAAGCCAACATCAATAAATCATATAATCATCATACCCAAATAATTGAAAAAACACGTTAATAGCATAATCAAGTATAATATTCATAACCATTTCGATAATAGTATTTCGACAAAATGAACGAACTCACATACCACAACCGTTCACAAACAAGTTTACACAACTAGCACAAACAAAATATTATAATATATATAACAATTCATTGCTTAATTACCGACAGTTCTTTGTTACAGCTGTTCTTCACTTCAGAAACTTCTCTTCGAAAGTTCAATGCCTGCACAAGTGAAAACACAACATATAGTCAATTAATTATGTTAATTTGTAGGACTTCAAATCTAACAGTCAAACAATTATATTAATTTTAACAAAATTAGTTAATTTTTATTAACTTGGTTAACTTGGTTAACTTATTATTATTATTATCATCATTATCTATTAAAACTCATATAACTTAATTATATTATTATTATTATTATTATTAACTTAGTTAATTTTTATAAACTTAGTTAATTTTTATAAACTGGGTTAATTCATCATCATTATCATTATTTACAAAACTTTGTTAAATTAGTTATATTATTATTATTTATAAAAATTAGTTAACTTAAACTTAATTAATTTTATAAAACTTTTTTAATTTTAACAAAACTTAGTTAATTTTTTTAACTTGGTTAACTTAGTTAATTTATTATTTTTATTATTTTTCTTATTATTATTATTATTATTATTATCATTATTATTATTATAAACTTAGTTAATTTTTATAAACTTAGTTAATTCATCATCATCATTATTAATATATAAAAAACTTTGTTAAAAATTGTGGAAGCTAAACATTAGTCATTCTATGGAACTTTAGTTTAAATTCAGCTATGTTAAATGAAATTCAGAGCTATGTTAAATGAAATATATTAACTTGTTAAAAAGTGTGTATGAGAAGAAGCTACTAACCAGGGTATCATATCATAAGGGCAACTAAGATATGAAATTTTGTGGATTTGAAGCCTTGGCAGCAGCCTCTCTTCCATCATGGCATTTCTTTACCGAACAGAATATTCTCCTTTATCGATGCTACAAATAAGGCTGGCTCTTGACTGATTGACCCCATTTGTAACCTCAGCCAGTTCAACTGCAGCTTCGTAATGTCAACACCATCAAGTAATATCTCACCTAAACTAGGATTATAAGATCTTTCAAGCAAAGCAATCACAATTGATTGCTCTTGATAGTACATATAGGCAGCCTATGGAATCATGAATCAACCAACTATGAGTTACAGAGATGATTAAAAAAGACTTGAGCTAACTAGACATAGTATATATATCTAATCATTCAAGTACCAAATTGCATTGCCTTATCATAATGTCACAGTTACCACTTGGGCATTCATCGCTGCAGGTGAGTTTTGCCAGAGAGAAACTTTTAGCAAAACTTAATGGAAAGCTAGACAATAATGCGTGCAATAGTGCCCAGATATCTAGAAGTTAAGTTAAATTAAACATCACGAAATCAAAACCATAGATTGTGTATTAGGAAAAATACTAGCAGATCAACTCACTTCAAAAAAAACATTATTTATTTAAACAAAAAAAAAGGAAGGGTAAAAAGAAGACCTATATCGATGTTAACCGATTTGTTTGTCAAAGATATATAGGAAATAACAGATAACCATAATACTGTGTTTTGTAATAATATAATGTTCCAAAATAAAATAAACTAGCATTTAAATCTAGGTGATATAAATGAAGAAAATTAAACATTGAACCTATCTATCCAATTGTGCATTCAAATCGCATAATAACCATTTAAATCTAGTTTTCACTACAATAGTGAATGCTCCTTTCTACATAAAAGAAAAGGATGGAACATCTCTCATAATAATTGTGGTAAGAAGAATCTAGGAGTGAGTATAAAGAGCAACCTATCAACAAACAACTAGGATCAAATATTAAAGCAAGCTACCATGTTTTCAAAGATAATAATAAATATCGCTTGACCTTGCAAAACCAGTTTAATTATGAATAAATGGTGATAACCTGAATCAATTTCTCAAGACATATTGGTGATAAGCTTCTGCAATTTCATTTGCACCAATGAATAAATGTTTACCTACCAGCACAAAGCTACCAATAGAATATAAACATAACTTCTGCAATCAGCAAATGGCTAAATATAAAAGTTAGTTTGTAGCACCAAGAATCTGGTA
The DNA here is from genome assembly GCA_030737815.1 of Allium fistulosum. NCBI lineage: Eukaryota > Viridiplantae > Streptophyta > Magnoliopsida > Asparagales > Amaryllidaceae > Allium > Allium fistulosum. Next base: position 878,151,066 of record CM060902.1, on the reverse strand, counting down.
GATAGCATTTGGACGATGACGAAGACTTCAATTTCTTAGCCATTGTTCAAGGTAGTTGTTAGATAATCAGTCATGTTCACCTCGTTCATATTCTTATCTAGAAAAAATACCATATATTACGAACAAGAATTAAATAACTAGTCCATGGAAAACATCACAACTACTTGCAGCGCTTGCATTCCACTGTATCGGCTTGAATTTGAAATATACAATTCAATCATAGGGATACTTGTGTGTGTGTGTGCGCTTAACATAAGCTTACCTGCTGATTATGCTCAGTACTTGAGGATGTTTGACATCGACATGAACGAGTGTTACGAGCAAAAAGGGAATAACGTTGAAAGAAGGATTGAACATGGTTGTATGTGCTGTATCAATGAAAAAGAGAGTCAAAAAGGATTGCATGATATAAGACAACTTAAACCAATGAAAATATAGACCTATCTGAGTTAAACTATCTATGCAGAACCATACCTAAGCCTATGGCGATTGCAGGTCATAAAGAATGTGGACATGCCATTTACTACACTTTTCGTGGCTTGAAAAACCTTTATAGATGGTAATAGAATTATTTGTCAATAGCTAAGCAAAATAAAAGATAATATTAGTGAAATATAGCGCTAAGAAAAGAATGTAACTAAACTTTAAAGAAGATGACTTTCCATAGACCCTGCCAAATTGATACATCATTGGTAGCCTTCTTTGTGTCTGACAAAGATGCAAATTGAAAAATGCTGCTAACGAACTCCCAAATATCCTTGAGAATTTCAAAAGCATTGTGTAGAATGATTGATAAGTAGTCTGCCATTGCGAGCAAGCAGCTAACGGAAGCTACGCCTATATTCCTAATTGTGCGTATCAGTGGAAATATTTGCATTGATGTGGTTCAAAAACATAAGTTATCGATGAGAATATAAGACCAAATTACAGCAATATGGTCATTATCACTGGTAGGAAACAAATATAAGTATACGGATGCTTTACGAATACGCATGTAGAGTCTAAACAATCAAAACCATTGTAGTTGACATTTATAAAGGGGAAATCTGTGAGAATCACACGATTAACATTATATGCGAATAGTAATACCAATTAGCACACATAGGCAAAGGTCCATAAAAAAGTATGAGGGCAAAAGAAAAAAGCACGTAGCATTCCCTAGTTGAGAAAATGGAAGTAGCACTCCTCCCTTTTTCGTCGGCATGAAGTGCGTTATTAAAATCTCCAAATAGCAAACAGGGTTGAGAAATAGATGTTGAGTCATGATAACTTGTTAGGGATATTTTGTTTCTTTTCTACCTTTGTCTTACTTGTATGCAACTATTTTAAATATTGAAATGGAAATAAAAGTTGGCAGGCAGCAAATTGTTTTGTACTTCTTCCTAATGCTTCTCTTCACTTGTCCTCTTCTTCAATTTCTCCTCTCTTTCCAAACTCTTGTTGCCCCAACCATATCATTTGGTGCTTTCACTACCCTCTTCAATTTTCAAAAATGTTTTCCGAGGTAATGTCAATTAGAACTATGTTTTCATCCTGTAGTTCATCCGCTGCAGGGCAAAAATTCATTAGAAGATGCTTCTTTGTGCAGGTCTGAGTGCTTTGTTGTTTCATCAGGATTGGAATCTGGCTCATTAGCAGCACATTGATCAGGTACTTCATTTTCTATTTCATCCTTTTGTAGAACTTCAAACATATTATTAGTGCTGATATTGTTATCCCGTATTTGAGCAGACGTTGATGAAGAACTGCGATCAGAATTCTTTTACTGTTGATTGTTGAACTGTGTGTCTGAAATATTCAAGTGCCTAGTTTTCATAAATGCACTGCTCTGTCTATTTTTCACTCTTTCAATAGTTGTATGTTGTTCTTTGCTTTGTTCATAAGTCGGACTGAAATTTTCTATAACTGATGTGGACTGTTGACTATTCTAAGTTGTATCCATATTTTGGTTTTCTATTGATCTAGGCAAGGCACCCGTTTCTGAGAGTACTTGCATTGCATTTGCTAGTGTTGTGTCCAAAAATGCGACAGTGGTACATAATCATAAACTACTCTTATTGTAATCACATCACCTGCATAATTTTCTGCTTCAAGTTCTTCATGCAGTTCAGTGGTCTATTTTGATTAGTACCTTGGCAAAGGCAATGCGCTTTTCAGTCTCTGTGATTTTATCAACCATGATTAGTCTATTTTGATGTCAAGTGATTTCTTTCAAATTTCATCCCAACTTTCCATTTTTTAATCACCATAATTCTTGAATTAAAGGTTTAAGGACCACCTTGGATAATTGAATTACAAACATCCTTATAGTCAAATCTAACTAGAAACAAACCATTTATCTCAAATCCCTCTTTGGTTTCCAAAAACTTGTTCTATATCTTTTAAAATGAAAATAGTATGGCCTGGACCTGAAAACATGAATAATTAAAGAATTACCCCCATTTTGTTTCTGATCTAGCACGTATACTTTCTGGTAGTTATGCCCTTCGTTTGTTCTTTAGTTGGTAGTAATTCGGTTGTTTGTCCTCTCCCCCATTACATTTTTCCTCAGCCCCACGTTTTTCCTTTTCCCGCATTTTTTCCATGAGAGAAACCAGCCTTTGCCTGTGCATAATTAGTTGTTAATTAAAAAATTAGTTATTAAACATAACTCCAAATAGTACACTAAGCAAACTACCAATCCCAAAACCTGCCTACAAGAAAATACCATCATTTGCGTTGCATTCAATCTATTAAACAAAAATGCTAAAAAAACATAATTGATTAATTGAAGTACAACCATTTTAGTCCATCATTAGAATTTGAATATTTATTCATAAATGAAACTGAAAGAAATTAAAATCTTATAACTTTTGCATTATCATGAAGTTTAGGTGTGATGGTCTAACTCCTATAAGATAATGTTGTATTGAAGCAAACAATGATTTATTACAACTCATTTTTGTTTGATGTGCCAACGCACCCTAAAAACACACAAAGTAACTAGTAGTCAATAAAAAAGTGGTTAAATGAAAGTAGACAATGTCGTAAAAGACAGAACCGATTAGATAGAAAATTGAGAATCCAAGAAGGAACTAAGCAGATTAAGGTGGATCCATTATCTAAATGATCAATTTCATTTGTTTGATCTAAAAAAATCACGACTAAAAACATCACTTAATAGTTTTGATTTGTTCAAAACACAAATGCCTTAATTTCCTCACCTCCATCTCAACATCGGCAACTTTCTATCCTATCATGTGCAATCAATTCCCCGATATTGCCCCGATATATCCCCGATATATCCCGTAGCGGACTTTTGGGGCAACGATATTCTAATAAAGTGGCTCAATATAGGGGATTCGCTATTATCCCCAATATTGCGGCGATAATCCGCTATATCCCCGATTTTGTTGCCCCGCTATATCCCCTTTTCTATAAATAAGCATTTTTATTGATGTCTTGCTTTTAAGTTTTATGGTAACTTCAAAGTTGATGTAACAATGATATACGTTGTTGGTTATTATAACCAGTTTTAACTTTTTAAGTGTCAACTTTGTTTATCTTTACTTTATTATAACTTGTTTTGCTTAGTGAGAAATAATAAGTAATACTTGTTTCTCTTTTTAATGTAGAATGTTCATCATTCCTCATTTTAAAGTCGTCCGCTATATCCTGCTATATCCCGAGTAAAAGAAAAATTCAGATGCAGATTACACTGGTAATCTAGTTGATAGAAAACTTACTAGTGGAATGTGATTTATGGTGAGATATTCAGTAATTGCATCGTTTTTTCAAAGGAAATATCTGCATATTTTTCACTTGAAATAATTTTCAATTAGCAAACATTTTTTTCTTATAAAACCCCTTCTAGAAAATCATTTTTGTTGACCTTGTTTCAGATTAGTCATTTTAAAAAAATTGATAATTATCTTTGAATTAGATTTTAAATCACTACATTAACTAATCTGACCCCCTACTAATTATCGAAAAGGTAAATAGTGATTGAAAAAGTGATGAGTGTTGATATTAATCGTATATTATAACTCGAGATAGTATATTTAGTAAATTTCTTTAGAAATTTAAACAAGGGTTATAAAAACTTTTTGTTTGGTAAAAATTCCATGACCATTTCTATTTCTATCGACCATCACTCATCAAAATCCAATATAGTATGTCAATATGTGGTATTTTAAACGGGAATCATTCGGTTTTTTTTTCATTTTATTATATTTTTAGCAAATAAAAACATCCAAAGTATTCACTCTCATTTAAAAGTCCTCACGGTTATGCATGAGTGAATTACTTGGAATTTTTTATTATGTGCTTCCATGCTCATTTAAAAGTCCTCACGGTCATGCATGTATGGAACGCATATCAAAATTGATTAATTAAATAGACAAGTTGATTCTAATCTCATTTAAAAGTCCTCACGGTTATGTGTGGTTAGAAGATACTTGAATTCATTTATTTTTTTTAAAATTTGGAATACTACTAATCTCATTTAAAAGTTCTAACGGTTATGCATGGTTAGTAGATATTCAAATTCCTGAAATAAATATAACACAAATAGACAAAACTATATGGTTTTATATGATGACATCATCCATACCATTCTAAAGTGGAATATGCGTCAAACAGGGTATTTATGATTTTTGTTTGATTTTTTATTGAAATTTAATATTTATACTCAATTAAGTATTAATATTGTATTAATATCTATCACTTTATCTCTATTTTTCTAATACTATTACTCTTTTGCTGATAACAAAAGGGGGAGAGAAAAGTTAAGATTTTGTAAATAAAGATCAAATATTTTCTATTTGCATCTAGGCTCATTTGAATATTTATTTTCATGCATATATGAAGGGGGAGCTATGTGTAAAGAGGGAGCATTCAAATAGGGGGAGCAAATTGAATGATCAAATACATTTAATAAATTCAAAATCTTAAATATATGTTTGTTATCATCAAAAGGGGGAGATTGTTGAATATGCGAGTATATGGTTTTTGTTTGATGATAATAAACATATATATATATATATATATATATATTCATTTAAATGTATTTGTTAATGTACTATTTTATTTTCACAGATTAAATAAATATTTGCTGAATAAAATAAATAACATAGAATTTAAAGTCAAACAGATATTTTATTCAAACAAATATTTATTACAATTTTGAATAATACAAATTCAAGCTCTCACTGTATATATACAATTTTCAATACAAATTTGACTACATCACAATTCTCATCTACAAATGCACCTCACTACATTTCACTCACACTCGTATTTATCTTCAACTCTATTCTAGATTGAATCAAGCATCTGAGTAATCTGCAAAAATACACACTGACGCAGTAAAATTGAAAAAGAAATATTTTTGCAGTATAAAATAAAATGTGATTTTGAAAATTTTATTTGCCTCAGTTATTTGGGTTGTTCGTCATCATTTAACTCCGAATTCATCATACACGAACAGCTTGTGACATGCACAATGTATCACTGTACATGCCACAAGGTCGTGCACACCGATATACCTTGATAAAGTTACAGGGACAGGTGAGCACAAGGTCAAACCCAAATTAAAAGCCGGGTTCAACTCAAGCGAGATACAAATAAAATCATGACACAAGCACAAGATCAAACCCGAGCTATTAGTTGGATTCAACACAGGTGCAACTCAAATGTACACATGAATGTTATGATCAAAGTATGCATATATACATGTCGACCAGGCAGTAAGCAAAGTCAACAAAACATGCATCCCATACATGGCAACCAAATTAAAGTATAGAGCATAAGCAAGTCACAGTCAACTGGTCAGAGCAACTCACCAGAATGCATCAAGAGACCAAGACCAGTCAACTTGAAAATATGGTCTGCCTCGAAGCAATAACAGGTACAACATGTGTGCATGCAGTGCATAGTACAGAATACATGCTACAAAGGAATGGTTCAAATGACCAAACTTACAAATGCAAGCTAATGAACAACATGCATACAACATCAATATACAATGAACACTGCAGCTATCAATCATTGGTTCAAATGGTCGGGCAAAATGAAGACAACAACATCGAATATGCCAGACCTCGTATAAACTGTACACATGAATAAAACTTAAACCAGTGGCTCAACAAATGCAATGCATCACGAGTACAAGATAATGCACAGTGAAGACTAACAGGCACAAATCGACAACAGTTCAATATACATCAGTTTCAAGTCAAGTACAGTTTCAATTTTACAAGACCAACAATGCAACTGTATGCAAACTGCCTCGAATGGTACGATTGCAATGACCAGAAGCAATATCAGCGCAACAGTCAATGGTAAAGCAACTCGACTACGGCAACTACAGGTGACAATATCAAGTCGAGTCAAAACCAAAACATCAACTCAATTCACAACCAAAGACGGAGAAGCCGAAGTCAACAAGCACAAAGAATAGAACCAGGTCGAGTTCAAATGCCAGAAACCCAAAGTCGTGATATTCACGAAATCAGAGAATACGAAGTCAACTAAAAATCAAGCCGTGGTAATCATGAATGAACTAGTCAAGATAAATCAAGTCAAAAATAATATGCAGTTCAAAATCAAGTCAGAGCCGTGATGACCAAGGAAATCGATCAAAGCCGTGAGTACCAAGAAATCAAAATATATACGAATTGAACAAGTCAGTGCAAATCATCAACATTCAATTTGAATCGAACGGCAAGCCAAAAATTATCAGACGAAGTCAATGAGTACATACGAACGAAATTATAGGGGATTAAACCCTATATAAACCCAACCATCATCGGCGTAAAAAGTATTCGAGTTCAAGCAACAAAGAATAATCAATCAACTCGAATCAAGATCAAGTTCAAGCATATCAACCAGAAAAGCAAAGAAAATAACATACCAATTTTAATTCGAACTCGATCAAATTGAAGTAGCCGAAAGCAATTCAAAGAGACAACCGATCGACGAACGCAAGGAACTGGAATATATTTATTTCGGTCGAGCTACTGGAGTCGGCGACTTCAATTATACCAAAAGCCCTAATTTTCGAGCAAGCAAAGGAATGAGCTGCCATTATCACAAACAAGGAACATGCCGACATAGTTAAAGAAATTAAAGGGAGACTTCTATATATTAGGGCCGGCCTGGTTAATTAAAATTAGGGTTTTTTAATTTGTTTAATTTTGTTTTAATTGTTCTTTTTAAATTTCTATGTAATTTATAGTCGTGTGACTAGAGGACAAACTACGTGGCGTAGTTTGAGAATTCGCAACTCAATGGCTGAGTTGTGGCAGAGTTTTGAGCGTAGAGTTAGGTTAGTCGATAGCGGGTGTCGTAAGTTTACGTATGTAAGCGTCTGACTATCTAATTTCTAGTAGAAACCTTGGGGGCAGCACGTAGGCAGGGTTTTTCCAAAGCTGGGTAAATACGTGTGTTCTATTTTCTGTTTTTATTATTCTGCTATTATCTGTGCTGCTGTTATTCTGCTGTGATCATTGCTGAAATTATTTTATATAAACTTCCGCGATAATTTTTATAATTATTAGTATCACCATATTCACCCCCCCTCTAGGGTGAAATCGATCCTACAGAAATAAATAAGAAAGTAAGCTAGTTAACTTACTCTTACATTTTCAATATGTATAGAAGTAGCATAGAAGTCAACTAATATTAGATTACTGTTATAGTGGTAGTTTTAGCATGCCAAACAAATAAAATTAAGTGAATCAATTTAAAACATATTCAAAAGCTAATCAGAAAATGACATCAGTTATTAAGTATAAAATTGAAGTTTTTGGTAAAGTGTCCTTGTCACTTTTATGTTGCCTACAAAAACATAAATATGGAAGGAACACTTACCATGGTGCAAAGAATCTGCTTTTGTTTTGTTGGTGGGGATGAAATTTTGGGCGAAAGTTATTTTGGAAACTTGAGAAGAGGAGATGGATTTAGATAATCTTCGTTTATGGTTTGTTTGGGTTAAATAACCAAAAAAATGAAAATAATATGGTGTGATAAGCAGGAACATGAAAATAATGCCCGCCAAGAATAAATATAAAACTGACACGCTACAATTATACTGTAGCCGGTGAAATAGCAGCATTTAGTATTTAAACAGTACCATCTATTGCAACTAAAAACACATTTTCCTGTAGGGTTTGTGCGTTGTCCTATAAGCCCATAGTGTGAGTGGAAGTTCATCGACCCAATTTCCTTTGCTTTAGTTAGCCACTTTTTGATGGTGGATTTGATGATCTTATTTACTGCTTCCACTTGCTCGTTTGCTTGCGGATGTGCGACAACGAAAAAGCTTTTCTCGATTCGAAAGCGTTTGCAAAAGTTTTTGAAATCAGCGCTTTCAAATTGAGTCCCATTATCCATTATAATTTTTTGTGGCACCCCAAACCTGCAAATAATAGTTTTAGTAACAAAGTTAATTACTTTCTTTGTGGTTATAGACTTATAGTGGCCAACGGTTCCACTTCGGCCCATTTGGTGAAATAGTCAACAACAACGATAGTATATTTGGCTCCTCCTTTAGCCATTGGTAATACACCAATCAAACTGATTTCCCAGATTGCGAATGACCATGAGCTGACCATCTATGTTAGCTCCGTCAAGTGGGTTCTTTTGATCTTGCTGAATCTTTGGCACTGATCGCACCGTCTGGTGTAATCCACTGCATCGCGATTTACTGTTGGCTAGAAGTACCCATACCAGAGAACTTTCTTTGCAAAGGTTTTCCCCCCGGTATGATCTCCACAGTCACCTTCATGAACTTCTTTTAGGATCCTTCGATCTTCATTGTTGGTTACACATCCGAGCAAGGGTGTAGAGAATCCCTTCGATAGAGTATCCCATCTTGTATTACGAATCGCGGTGCCTTTCAGAGAAGCTTTTTCCACTGGTTCCTGTCTGAGGGGAGAGTTCTCGTAAGCAGGTAATCCTTGATCGGTGTCTTCCATGTCTCTGGTTCTTTGGTTGTCTCAAAAATCTAGTCAATATCCATTTCGCTTATGCTTAGAGTGGTCAGAGTTTCAACTAGGACTAGCCCCAATGACTGAGCATCTCCAGAACTGGCCAGTTTGACCAGATAATCCGCATTTGTGTTCTGTTCCCTCGAGATATGAGTTATGGTGTAATGCTCGATGTCGTTCAGTAGTTCCTGCACTTTAGATAGATACGAGGCAAGGTTCTCCCCCCGAGCCTGGTATTCGCCTTTCACCTGACAGAAGACTAGCTGAGAGTCGCTATAGATGTGTATGGATTTTACCTCGATTTCCTTCACAATCTTTAGCTCAGCTATCAATGCTTCATATTCTACCTCGTTATTTGTTGCAGGGAATTCCAAGCACAAGGCATAGCAAACAGATCATCCTTCGGGAGTCTCGAGCACTACCCTTACTCCTGAGCAGAAGTTGTTAGATGCACCATCGACGAACAGCTTCCAACGTGTCACCACTTATGGAGTTTACAATGAATCCATCTTAGGTGAACTACTGATGTAATATACGGTTGCTGAATCTTAGGTTCTTCTTGTACAAGCACGACACTTAATGCATGGGGCGAGACTGTTAAGTAGATGTATAAATCTTCTCCGTCTACCTGCTTGGACAGGATTAGCAAGGTTTCCATATGTCGCAACAGCTATTCGAATGCAGTTTAACAAGCTTGATTCCATTCGAAGTTCTTCTTTCCCTTCTTTAGCGCGTCAAAGAACGATATACATTTATCGGTTGCTTTTAAGATAAACCGACTCAGCGCTGCAACCTTTCCGTTCAAACTTTGTAACTCTTTCCTGTTTCTCGGCACCTTAACTTTCCGTAAAGCGGTTATTTATTCAGGATTTGCTTCGATGCCTCTGGCGCTTACAATGAATCCCAAGAACTTTCCATAGGCTACCCCCGAAGTGACACTTAAGTGGATGGAGCTTCATTCCTTATCTGCAGAGTATTTCAAATATCTCGGCGAGGTTGTTCAAGCGATTTGCAGCTTTTGCATGATTTAATCAACATATTATCTACATAAACTTCCATAGTCTTCCCAATCTGATGTTTAAACATGGCGTTTACTAGTCGTTGGTAGATTGTCCCAGCATTCTGTAAGCCAAATGGCATCACTTTGTAGCAGTATTGTCCTAGATCAGTAATGAAACTGGTATTTTCCTAATCAGGTTCATGCATCATGATCTGTTTGTATCCCGAGCATGCAACCATAAATGATAGCAATTCATGTCCAGCCATCCTGTCCATAAGTTAATTGATTCTGGGCAGAGGAAAGCCATCTTTCAGGCAAGCTTTGTTTAGATCCGATTAGTCGATACAAGTTCGTCATTTCCCGTTGGACTTCTTAACTAAGACCGGGTTGGGTACCCATTCGGGGTAGGTTGCGTCGCAGATAAAACCATTCGCTATTAGTTTATCCACTTCTTCTCTTAGCACTTTGGACCGATCGGGTCTTAGGCTGCGCCTTTTCTGCTTCACTGGCGTGTACTTGGGGTCAATGTTAAGTGCATTACATGCAATCTCCGACGACACCCCACACATATCAGAATGTGTCCAAGTGAACACATCCAGATTGGCGCGAAGGAATTTGATGAGTTCAATTCACATCTTGTTTCTAAAATGTGATCCGATTTTTAGGACTCGTGTTGGGTCATCCATATCAACTGGGACAGACACCGTCAATTCTGCCGGTGCTGCCCATTCCTCCCCTGGACTCTCCTTTTCTAGGACCCAAGGCCTTATCGAATCGGCTATGGTCCCCAAGTGAGGGGCGGCTCTATAGTTGCTATTCGGTAGGTTCACGGATGCGGAGAGTTCTCCCCACACCTCCCCTTTTCTTTTCTTTTCTTTTCTTTTAGACTCACGTAGTTCTACGATATAGCATTCTCTAGCAGCACTTTGGTCTCCTTTGATCACCCCGACTTCATTTTCTGTCGAAAATTTCATGGTTAGACACCATTGAGCTAAAACAATCCTAAAATCTGCCAAGGCGGGCCGCCCCAGGAAGGCATTGTAGGCGGAAATTTCATCTACCATCACAAAGGTTTGGATGAGGGTGACTCTTTGGTCGCCTTCTCCGAGATCTACGGGTAAGTTAATTGTCCTGACAGGTTGTTTGGGTTCACCGGTGAATCCATAAATCTTTGTTCGATAGGCGGATACATTTTTCATACTGATCTTCATCTGATCAAAGGTGTGTTTGAAAAGGATGTTCATAGAACTGCCACTGTCTACCAATACTCATCGGACCATGGCGGGTCCGATTCCTACCGTCACGACCATGGGGTCGAGAGTTAGAGCTTCTATCTCTTCAGTGTCTCGGTTTTGGAATATTATGTCATCATTCAAGGTTCTCTGCTGCTTGGCAGGGGTTCAATCTTCGATCGGAAAGCATGAATCTTTCGAAGCGTGCTTTAATAAACTCGCATACCGCTCCATTTCTTCCCAACTCTTCTGCGCGGTATGAGGTCCTCCATATATTGTTTCAATGATGAGTCTTTGGTCAGTCCGTCTGGGTCCCTCTTTGCTCATTCCAGCTTGATTCCCTTGATCTCTAGGAGCTTAGGGTGCTGCGGGTTAATCAGGATTCTATGGTCTTCTCACATACTACTGAAGCTTATTTTCCCGAATCAACTCCTCAATCAAATTCTTCATGTCACGACACTCATTCATGTTGTGGCCATGTGTCTCATGGAAGCGGCAGTACTTTCCGGAATGCTTTTGGTGTTCAGCTGCTTCATTTTAGGCGGCTTCTTGTACTCTTCCGTCCCCTGTGTCACAAGATAGATGTTTTCTGGAGTATCGTTGAGCGGGGTGTATTCTTCGAGTCTCAAACCTTTGAGTGGCTTTCTACTTCCGTTTCGCTTGTTGGAATTCTAGTTCTTCCTTTTCTGATTCCCATTTTTTTCTACGTTCCCTTCAGCGGTCCCAGAGGTATTTATGTCTTGATTTTTCGCCCTAACACTCTGCCCAATGTTGGTTGGTTGTTAGTTAGCAGATTTCATTTCTAATTCTTGTGCATTTTCCAATCTCAAATACTGGCTCGCCTTTCAGTTGAAGTCCTTCCTAGTGGTAGGTTGTTTCATTTTGATCCATTTCTTGAATTAAGTCTCGGGGTGGATAGCGCGGACCAAGGCCATGATTGAAAACCATATCCTCGTTCGGATTACTTACTTCAACCGCGGTGTTGAACCGATTCATGAAGGACTTCAGAGATTCATTCCGTCCTTGGAATAGGCCGGATAAGGACATCACATCTTTTGGTTGTGCCATGTGAAGTCTAAATTGATCAAGGAATCTTGTGGCTAGTTGATTGAAGGTGGAGATGGATCTTGGCGAAAGCCTGGTGAACCACATGGAAGCAATTCCCTCAAGGAAAATCAGAAAACATCTACATCAAACGGCATCCGAAGCATTTGCTCCGTCCATGTACTAACTGTACTTATACAAGTGGGGTTTCGAGCCTCTCATTCCCTCGTAAGACGGAATAGTTGGCATAGTGAACTTTTTAGGGTACCCGCTCATTCAGAATCTTATCAGTGAAAGAAGTCCGACTTGGAGCGGATCCCCATTCATCATCCCTTCTCTCCTTACTTTCATCCATTAGTCATTTGACCATGTCCGCGATATATGCCTCAGATGTCCGGTGGTCTGCGGGTTGGCTGTTAGCGACTACACTAAGTGTTTGATTTTGCAAACGATCTTAGTAAGTGGGCTGAAGCCTAGGTTCTCCTGTCTTCGAGGGAGCCACTCCCTCAGGGTTCCATTGGCTTGCGGTCGGTCTGGTAAGGGTATTTTGGATCTCCTTGGCGTCACTGAATGCATTGGTATTTCCTTCCAACTTGTCGTCGTCAAGTCGCTCAGCATCTTCTGAGTCGGAGAGATCCATAGCTATATCTTCCCGTGGGGTTTTCGCCCCTAAATTCAAGTTCATAGCTAGTTGCCTCGTAGTTGGTTGAGTGTTTTCGTTTCCTTCCATATTGATTCCTACGGTTCCACTTGTCACTTCTTTCTGCTATTGTTTTCCATTTCTCTTGTTTAGGCCAGAGACGGAAGAATTTTCTTGTTCCATAGCAACCGTGGGCTCTATCATGGTCCTTGGAGCAGCATGTGACTGTAAGGTCAGTAGAGCATTCAATTTGTTCATAAGAGCTTTTTGGTTGTTTTTCATTTTCCGATTAATTTCATCAACCATTTTATTTAATTCATCTTTAGTGACAACTTCACGCTGAATAGAGGATCCTAGTACCTAATCTTCCGTGTTGGCGCCATTGACTTCAATTTGCCGAGGATTGATCTCTTCTCCAGCAATTACAGCTCCTATGGATCTTCCAGAAGCAGTTCTCCTTCTTCCAAGTGCCATTGATTCTCAACAGTAGATCTTTTGAGTAGAGACTGAGAATCTAACTTCTGAGCCTATCTGATCCAAAGTAGATAGCTAGATCTAAGCCTTCTTCTCAGTGAAAGCACCAAAATGTTAACCTAAAAAATGGATCAATATCCTAGATTACGAGAGAAAGCACCAACCTTATTTATTAAGGCAAATAAAGTAGAACAAACAATATCAAATTGCAGGAAAAGTAAAGAGACAAGGGATTTTTATAGTGGTTCAGCTGTTAATGAAGCCTGCATCCACTTTATAGCTTTCTATTATTGACTGACTGCCGTTACAAGTTGAATTTGATTATAATTTGATTGGATTTTGTAAGTTAGATCAAGTCACCAGTTCACTGGGAATCATAGTGAACGCCTTAGATTATTATTGCGTGAGAGGAGAAAAGTGAAGAATAGTTTCTACAGAGTTTCAACAGTAAGTCCTCAAGATCTTTTTTATATTGCAGATAGGTAAGTATATATAGGTATTGGAGAGCACTTGGACCAAAACCGCTTTGCCAGAGCTTACATTTTAAGGTACGAAGATGCTCCAAAAGTTTCGCAGCGAACCGATCCAATATGATGGATCGCTAGCGATCCATAGGGCATCCATGAAGTTAGCACATTTTTAGCTCGTTTCAATTGGATTGTGTTTCTTGTCTTGCGTAGATGTTATCCATGTAATTTCGTGACTAGATGCTATATTTTGATGATGATTCATGTACATGTTGCATTGAACTGCTACTGGAATTAGACGAATGCCCACTTCTCGATTTTGCTTGCTTGGAACATTGTGAAACTTAGCAGGCGTTCATAGAAAAGATATTGCTTTATGATGCAAGAAGGATGAACGATCCATGAGCAATATTTATGAATCGCTAGCGATCCATGTACCCTTAGGCTATTCTTTGCTTCTTTCTCTTCAGTCCATCTTAGTTTCTTCTTTTATTCTTGAATCGGTTTGACTTGATGCAGGTGTTCTAACTTCCATTGAATTCTACTATGTTAAAATCCCGGATAACACCATCTTCCACGTTCCCTTCCGAAGATTAAGATTTTTCTACTTTCACCAACTCTCATGCAATGTTCGATTAAATGAACCTTTTAATGTTTAAACTACCACACGTTAAAAGTACGGGTTGGTATATAAACCATGCATGCTTTAACTGTTTCTACGTTTGGTGAGTTGTCCAAAACGAACGTCTTCAGCACACTGAAAACTGATAATTGTGTTGACAATACAATCGAATAGGTACGATTTCAAAAGCATCCAACAATTTTTCTTTACGGCCCCTAGGCTGCTAAAAAACTAAATAAATTGGCCCGAACAAAGTAGTAATTTGGTCCGCGGCATATAAGCCCACGTGCGCACCAACCTCGGCAACGACTGGAGTCAGTTTCTCTTCCTATCGTTTTCAAACTTCTTTATTGCCCCTAGCCTAGCCCAAACCCTAATTCCTCCCTCTTAATAGTTTCTCACTTAATTGTATCCGTCATCCTCTTCACCTGACATCAGCAGTAGCCATGTCGTTGCGTCCGAGTGAGAGGGCTGAGGTTCGCAGGAACAAGTACAAGGTTGCCGTCGATGCCGACGAGGGCCGCCGCCGTCGAGAAGACAACATGGTTGAGATCCGTAAAAACAAAAGGGAAGAAAATTTGTTGAAGAAGAGAAGAGAAGGCATGCAGAATCAAGCCCAAGCTTTTCCTAATTCCACACTTGGAACTACTGTCGAGAATAGAGTGAGATTTTCGTTTTATTAGTTTTGATTTTGATTTTTCTTCTTGTAGATATCAGAATAAAGGGTTTGCTGACAGTTCGTTAGTTCGTTCCCGTGTACTAGCAATTTTATTTTAACCGTCAGCATAGTTTTTATGCTTCTTTAGTGTATCATCCTTGATGTTATGTAGTCAATTTCGAAATCCGGGCTTTAAAACTGTTGATCTTTATGTATGCCCATTCAATATTAAAATATGTATTATTTACGAAGTCATAAAATCCAGAAAATGAAACAGTGCAAACAAATAGGAAGGTTCTTGAATAGTTACATGAGTTATTTTTATGTGTAGTTGGAGAGCTTGCCTGCAATGGTGCAAGGGGTGTATTCGGAAGATAGAACTTTGCAGCTTGAGTCTACCACTCAGTTCAGAAAATTGCTGTCTATAGGTATTTTATTTATCTTTTTGGGTCAACTCCCCACTTTGTGTTCCTCCTTGCTCAGAGAATTAGATGGTTAAAACAACATTTGAAATTACATATTTTTGTGGGCCTTAATTCTTGAATATAACAACAGAATTAGACAACCTAATGTACTAAAAATCATGTCCTTAAGTTAAGGCAGATGTTTATACTCTCTCTAACGTATCACCTTTTTATGTATGTTTCGTGGCCAGTGCTTCCGCATGCTAAACTAAAAGATATTTTTGTGCATCAAACCCCTTGAGAATGAATAAGTTGAATTTCTTTTTCCCCTTTAAGTAGTATAGCTTGCGTTGAATTATAATTCAGAAAGAAATCCTCCTATCGAAGAAGTCATTCAGTCGGGCGTTGTACCTAAATTTGTGGAGTTTCTTATGAGGGAGGATTATCCTCAACTTCAGGTATTTATTTCTCATTTAGAGCTATATTTCTGATTGTACTTAGAATCTTTGATTAGTATAATTGTTAATTATATTTTACTGTTTTTTATGTAGTTTGAAGCTGCTTGGGCACTTACAAATATTGCTTCTGGTACATCAGAGAATACAAAAGTTGTGATCGAACACGGTGCTGTTCCAATATTTATTAAGCTTCTTGGTTCCCCAAGTGACGATGTCAGGGAACAGGTATGTTTTTCTTTTCTAATAACATAAAATGTGTTAGCATATGATAAAACAATTGATTTTGTGCGCATCACATTTAAAATCTATCGCGGTCGAGATACTTGAATCCCTTTTGAAGTATCCGTCGATATATTAAATGAATATCTTGCTCGTAATTACGTCCTCTGACATGTATTTTGAAAAGAACCTTTTTGCCACATCATATTTTTCCAAATTATTTTCAAGGTAAACAAATAATTTCCTTATGCATATAGCTCTTTTTATCTTCTACATATACATACAAATAGTTCTTGATAATATTAGTTAACATTCTTGATAAATTTGACCATCATATAGATTCATACTTGCACAATCACAATGAAGAACTATGGCTACTTTGTTCAAATATGTATGTATATGATGGTCAAATTTATTAAGAAAGTTAACTAATATCATCAAGAATTATCTGTATGTATATGAAACAGGACTATTTTGTTGGTAATTTGAATTTGATTTGCTTTTCTGTGTGGGAGCAGAATGCATTGTTTTCCAAACACGTGTTAAACCTAAAAGACATGGTTTTAACTTATGTACATGATGGTTGAAATCTACTCAACTCGTTCCAAGTTTTCTCCACGTTTATTATAGATCATGTGCATGATGGAGCCTAGGTACACATGCATTTAGAGTGTTTTTCTTCTTTAAGCTTAATTTCTTAAACTCAAAATGAATTGTGTGATTACTTATATATATATATATATATATATATAGTATACTCATGTGAATTTGGTTAAAGATACTTATTATAATTTGCAAGTAACCATTATCAAAAATCCTAATGGATATCTTTTTCTAAATGCGAAATTTTTCCCAAGATAAAATATATATTTTACCCCTAAGATGTCCATCCGATATGTGTCATTCAAGGCACTCATCTCATCCTACAATGGTAAAAAAATATCATGATTGAAAGTCTTAAGACATTACTTTTTTATCCGTGATGCACAAATACAGAAAAACTCGTTGATGTCTTGATGCACAACACACACCTCTTTGATTCACTACATATTTATCCAACCAAAACTTTTTTCTTCTTTTTAAATAAAAGTTACTCAAAAAAGATTTTTCGACCTTTTTTGCAGAAATATCAGGAGATATAATGTTGTAAGCGTTGTTAGATCACAAAATTCACTTTAAGAGCAAAATAATGACAGTAATAATAATGATCACTCAGACAAATTTTCATTTTAGGCTAATTTTTTGAAATTTATTGCAAAATTTAAGCCGATTTTTGCCAACCCATCGTTGAACCAACAGCTGTTTATGAGAAACAATGTATGTGCACAATTAGGAATTGTGCCCATATAAATGCAATAACTAATTGCGCCGATGTTAGTTTAATTTTCAAAATGTGAGCTCCTTCTATCTTCTCCTCTTCCATAACAAGCAACAGAATAGATCTGATGGTTGAAATCTTAATTGTGCAATGTAAAATTTATTTGGGCGCCATTTGCAGTTGCGTCTATATGCTGTTTTTTTGAAACACTACCAGCTCACTGCTTAACTGTCAAAGAACAGTCCACTTTTGCAATAAATTTCAAAAGTAGCTAACTTTTGGTAATAGTTTTTAAAGTTAGCCTAATATGAAAACCTGTCTTTATTATTCTTAATATTAATTATAATAATATATAAGATATGATTAGACTATAATAATGTATAAGATAAGATGATGCTCACTAAACTTGATGTTTTGATCAAGGTTCGAGAACTCGGTTTCGGTCGTTTGAAATTTTCTTAGTTTCGATCAATTTCGAAAGTTTCAGTATTTGTTTCGGTTTCGGTCTCAATATCTGTATATTTTAAAATAAATACAAACTATAATGTATATAAAGAGATGAACCCATCCCATCATTAAGCCCGTTAAAATAACTATTTTAATTAACAAAATAACTAGCACTATATTTTATCAGCCCACCCCATTTACCTCCAGCCCACCCATATCCTAACTCCAAAACCCTAATTCCCAAAAGCATCCGTTTATGCAAAACAAAACGAAAAAAAACTGCAGCCGTTGGACGACGAAGAAGGACGAGATCGACGACGCTATTTATCAACTTTCATCTGCTCTCTTGCTTCTAATGCTCGATTTCCTTTGCTCGAATTATGTTTCTGATGCTCGAGTTTCTCCGGTAATTTATGATTTCAATTTGGTGATTTTATAACAATTTTGATTCGATTTTACCTTTCTTTCTCCCTCACTACAGCATGTTCGATTTTTTGGTTGATTTATTTATTTATTTATTTCTGCTGTCAGAACCGAGACGGGATTTTAACCTAATCGCGTCTCGCCTTCGGCCGGAACCAAATCGACATGGCCGGGATCTCGGGGTTCCGGCCGAAACCTTATACCATGGTTTTGATATAAATTTGACATTTTGTACATACTATAAATAATAAAACAAAAAGAAAAAAAATCCAAATTATGCATTTTAGGTAATGCGTTTATAAAACAAAATAAGTGTAAAGATCAATTATACAAATTAATTACATGATAAATACAATTTTTTTTATTCATTTTAGATCCTAAAAAAGATGAAAAAAGACAACTAAAATGGAATTTACCTTTTGTTTGTGTCTTGCGTCTGCATCATGCTTGTCATGTGTGTTATTTGTTTGTTTTTTACATGTGCTTTTCCATTAAAAAACATTATTGTCTCGCTTTGTCATGTCCTTGTAACACTAGTTTGAAATTTTAAACTTTAATTGCAACATTATTTTTACCTACTGTTCTACTGAACGGGTATTTCAGCAAAAGTTGCTTCAAATATCGAACTCATTTGATAGATTTTGTTGAAAGCAGTTATGTAATAATCATGGATATCCAATATCAGTGCTCAGTGTTATAATTAAGGATAATACACCTTACTTTGTTTCATAACCGTGCTATTTTTTTATTACTACATGTTTATTTTGAAAGAATTATTTTAGTACAGTCTTGTATGAGCTAAATGCTTTGTAAGCAGAAATTAATCGCCAACTAAGAACGCACCTATATGGAAAGAAGTGCTTCTAGTCCAATTTGCAACCTTTTTTGAGCATGTACATACGTTTGTAATAAAAGCTGCCTCATGTCTATTTTTTACTCTATTATCTCCTGGAGTAGTGTTTCTGTGTGTAGAGCAACAGGTCTAGCTACTTGAGGCTTATAAAAAATGGCACTGTAACAAAAATCAAAGAATTTCAATACCAAATTGTATTGTTATTATTTGTTGTTTAAAAAAAAGAATAAGTTTTCATGTTATTTTCACATTACAGCAAACTAGGCTCATTAGATTTGAAGGAAGGAAAACATGAAATAACTATTTACAATTACTACATTAAACCTTTGGGGTCTTGGATAAGAATTGTTGAAGTATGAGGAACATTGCTGTAAGACCCTGGTCTAGCTCACTGTTTTCTTATGTTAGCAGCTTTCAGCAAACCTATACTTTACAATTGCTTGATTAGTAGCCTCGTTGAACTTTTCTACTCCCTCTCAATTCGAAGGGAGGATTCCTATATTCCAATTTTGAAGCGTCCTCTTCACTGTCTTCTTTAGCTTACAGACCAAAGAGCTTCTGCTATCTATGAAATAATAGTAAAACAGAAGAATTTCTAGTTCTCTTATCTATTAAATAATAGTAAAGCAGAAGAAATTAAAGCTCTCTCATTACTTCTAAGAGTTTTCTCCTCTCTCCTTAATTCTCTCTAGATATTTTATTTTTGCATTTCACAATTTATTGTTATTATAATTATTACAATGTTTCTACCGGTTCTCTCTTCTATTATTAAAATTTAATACTAATTTTAACAATTATTTACAGATTTCTTCCACATTTTTTTTGTTATTTTACATTTAAGTCCATATATATTAAATTTAGTTTGCTGATCTTAAATTTAAGCTCTTTAAATAAATACAATTAACGAGTATCCGTTAATTGATCTAATAAATTTTAAAAATGACAATTCAATATGTGTACCGCATTCATATTGATAAAAATAGTAAAATTAATTTTTCATTCAAATCCAGATAGTTTTAAATTTTCATAATTATATACAAACTATTACAATGTTCTACTAATATTCTCTCTTATCATTATGCATTTAAATGCCAACATTCAATAATTTTCACAATTATTTATGGATTTCTCCGAAGTTTTCTATATTATTTTAAGTCCATATATTTGAATTTATTAATTGATCTTGAATTTAATTTTTTTAACTAAATCCAATTAATATGTATTAATTGATCTATTAAATCATAAAAAATGATAATTTAATGTGTACACCGTATTTGTACTGACATAAATGGTAAAACTATATTTTCATTCAAGTCCATATAATTTAATATTTTCATAATCATATACAAAATTATCTTTGATACTTTTACATTTTTCTACATTTAAGTTCTTAAATTTCATTATTTCTAAAATTAGTTATTTAGTACAAAGAAATATATACATAAGTTTTTCTTTCTAAAGTTGGTATTTCGTTACAAACAAATATATACATAAAATTGGTTTTCAAAATTGGTACATCATTACAAAAATACATAACATTTTTCCTTCATAACATTGGTACGTCAAATGCACTCTTATCATTATTAAATTATATTGTTTGAAGAATAACATTACAATTAATGATAAGTGATGAATGTTTATATTATGTAATATTGAAAAAAGAATTTTTTTTGGAAATGGTACGTTTTTGTATAAAAAGTTACCTTTTAATTATTTAGATTCATAATCTGAGTTAATGAATGGACAAAAATTATACCATATTTTGATTAGAAATATTTTTCTTCTATATTTTATTATCTTTTTACATAAATGTTAAATAATTTTTAAAATGTTTTATAATAAAATAATAGTAGAAATGTATGAAATCATGGATTAAAAATCATTTTTATACATAATTATAATGACAATGTGATTTATAATGTTTCAGGTCTTATTTTCACTTGATATATCTTTTAATAGTTAAATAAATATTTTTTATCACTATGGTAATATCATATAATTATTTTGATAAATACGTGCTAGGAGAACTATAAATGCACACAAATACATTGAGCCTTTGGTATTACACTTCTATTTTTAGGTATTTGTCGTCATTCTTTCAAGTAATATTTGAAATTTAATGTATACGTCGTATATCTTTTAGTCAAATGTATCAGAACCTAAATGTCAATTTCATAATATATCCACATAAATATTTATTTATGAAATTTTATAAAAATATTAATTTTAAAATTTATTAAGAATACTTATTTTCATTTATTTGATTGATAAATAATGAATCCTAAAAATTAATAACCCGATATATAACTCATTTTTACAACAAAAACGATAATTTAATTTTTATTTAAATATAAAAACATTTGAATCTCATAACAAAAATGCACAGTTATAAATATAGTAATTTCAATTTATAACTCATTTATCCTAACAAAATTCATCAAATATTGCATAATAAATTATATTCTTCAAAAATAATTATAATATTATTTTTCTATAATTACCGTGTGCAACGCACGGGTTACACACTAGTTAATTATTATAGGAGCTTTATTAAATATAAAAACATATGAATCTCATAACAAAAATGCACAGTTATAAATATAGTAATTTCAATTTATAACTCATTTATCCTAACAAAATTCATCAAATATTGCATAATAAATTATATTCTTCAAAAATAATTATAATATTATTTTTCTATAATTACCGTGTGCAACGCACGGGTTACACACTAGTTAATTATTATAGGAGCTTTCTCTACTCTTCTTAATTCTCTATAAATATCATTTTTAATTTTTTTATAATAATTTTTATAGTTATTCTACTAAACTTCTCATTGTTAATTTACATTCAAATATATACGTACCTATAAATTTTTCTACGATTATTTACAAATGTCTTCTTAATTCTCTCATAGTATTTTACATTTAAGTCCGTATTTTAAATTAATTACATAATTCAAAATTTAAACCATTTGATACACTCGGTAAACTAATACTCAATACATCAAATAAATCCTAAAATATGACAATTTCAATAGCATATCATAGTCCCATCAACACCCGGTAAAACTAAATTTTCATTTGGATACAAGGATCAGTGTTATCAAAGTCCTCGCATAGGCGCGCTTAGGCTCCAAAAAGCCCTAGGCTCCAAGCTGGGGCTTTTTTGACTTTTGAGATGCCATGGATTCACAAGGCGCCAGAAAAGCCTCAAAAGCCCCAAGGCGCTGGCTTTTGAGGCACTGTAAAAGCATGCCTTGGGCTGCTTTGTTGGAGAATGTTTTTTGGATCCAATATGAGTCCAAACACATACTTTCCTTCAATTTATCCGCACTCAGTTAAATCAACCAGCTCAAAAACAAATTTGTGCCCAACCCCAACTCAAAATCAAATCGATCAAATTAAAATACGTAACCTAGTTCGAACTTTAAGAGCCATCCAGACTGCTCGCCGCCTCATGCTTAAGGCTCCCAAAAAAGCCCTAGGCGCACAAAAGCCCTAGACTCCAGCTAGGCGCTTTTTTGCGCCTTAGCGCCTTAACTACCTTGACAAGGATATATAAATCGCATAACATAAATTATATACATCAACTCTAATAAAAAATTAAATATATAATTTGTTTATCTCAATAAATTTATCACCCATTGCGTTGAAAAATTACATTTTTAGCTTTAAATACCTATATTTAAAAATTTACACAGTTACTTATAAACCCTTCTCAACTCTCTTCTAATATTTTTTTATTCATGTCCACATATTTAACTATTTATGTAATCTTTAATTTAAATTATTCAGATAAATTCAATTAATTAATATTCATTAATTCACCTAATAAATCCTAAAATAATTCGGTCTAAATATGTATACAACACTTAATTATGTGAGCAAAGTTGATAAAATTATTATTTTTATTCATATTAAAAGATATAAATCGCATAACATAATATGTATACATAAATAATAATAATTTTTTTAAAATTCATAATTCATTTGTCTAGAAAAATACATACCATACATTGCACTATATAATTCTATTTTATTTTACAACTTTTAAAGGATAAATTTATACTCTATAACATTGCTACGTGAAAGCACATATTACACTAATAAAAATTAGGTTACGTGGACATTTTCAATTTCAACATAATATTAAAACTTACTCAACTTATAACTCAATTAACTGCTATATAATATTGGTTTGCAATTATCAAAGTTGTAGCATGAGCATCCTACAACAAGATGAAATTTATGATCAATTGCAAAGTTAAAATGGTATAATTATTGAAAACTGAGATGATGGATAAAAATTCATGTGCAGGTAAGTTGACCATAAGATGCTCTTCTTAACTACAATTGCATACAAAACTTTTCTCATTTCCCCTACTTTCTAACGTGCAACTACTTATATTTAATTAGTTAAGTTGATCATTAATTTAAATATTTACGTATATTTAATCACATGATATTGATTAATTCATTTATAAATCCCTCTATGTGTGTGTGCGTGTTTGGGGGGGGGGGGCAGGACATTAATTCTGACAAAATACATGGTTATCAAGGATTAAACTCTCTACCTTGCATTTGAGCATCGCATGCCATTTTAAATTATAAATTTTCTTATTTCAGTAAATTTATCATATATTGCTTAAGCAAATTCCTATTTTTAATAATAATTAAAATTTAACTAATTTTTTTTAATCACATTACCGTGTGCAACGCACAGGTTACACATTAGTTGGTATTAATTACCTTTCCTTTTTGGATTGGTGAGATGAGAACAGCATTTGTCAACTTGTCTTGTTCACCATGAGATTTTTTTGTTGAAGTTGAAACCAGTTCTTCTTTGGTTTGAATTAACCGTGTATCACGAGATCTTTTTGCTCCTATAGTACTTATCCCTCACGTCATATGCTCTTCAGCAGTTTCACATTTTCCACTAAAGGGTGACACATAACAGAACCATTCGGGAGGCAGTAACTGCTGGAACTAGTTTACAGCATCCTCCACTTGCGCCATTTACCACACTGAACTGACAGATATGGTTTGTGCCTCTTAATAACCTTCAACTCAACTCTGTCAAACTGTTTATCCCAGTTTTCACCTAATTTGTTTCCCAGCCACGCTTGGAGTTTTGCATTTGATTCACAATTTTGAAACCCTTGTTTATTGTTGAGCATTTAAGACATGGCCATTCACATCAGCCATTAAATCTGAAACATCGACCCATCCTATAACTCCATGTCCTATGTCTGCATATGTGCCATGCCCCTACTTGCTTATAAGCCTAAAAAAAAGCCCCCATTCATTCATTCTCACTCCAGGCGAGTTCTTCTAAGTGTCAGTACAATCTCTATACCCATAACAGTGCCTTTCCATACAGAAGTTTTGTTGAGAGACCCCGTTAGTGATGTCGACTTTTGACCATTGAACCTTGGACAATCATCTTCATCCTAGGATCTATACCCATAACAGTGCCTTTCCATACAGAAGTTTTGTTGAGAGACCCCGTTAGTGATGTCGACTTTTGACCATTGAACCTTGGACAATCATCTTCATCCTAGGATCTAGGAAAATGACTTCCAGATATGCTTGCAGTGAATGGTTAAGCAGTGCCTTTTGGCTTTTTATGTCCGGCACGTGATATAAGGTTCCTAGATTAAATGTATATGATGCAGTTTTTTTTTTGTGTTTTTTTATAAGTTATCCTATAACTCCATGTCCTATGGCTTATTTTTTGTGTTTATTATGTCCGGCACGTGATATTTTTAACCATATGTTACAATTCGTGCAAGTAATAGCGCTGTTTTTGTTGTTGTTGTAGTTTTTTCTTTTTTAAATAAGCGGAAAGTTGAACTATTCAACACTATTTTGATCATGTATGCGCTTTCTATCATCGATGTAGGCTGTGTGGGCTCTTGGAAATGTAGCGGGTGATTCTCCAAAATGTAGAGATCTTGTTCTTTCTAATGGTGCTTTGATGCCTTTGTTAGCTCAGTTGAATGAACATGCCAAACTGTCCATGTTGAGGAATGCCACCTGGACATTATCAAACTTCTGTAGAGGAAAGCCTCAACCATCTTTTGAGCAGGTACAGTACTACAGTTTGATGTAATTGGTAATTTTACAACTTTGTTGTTCTTATCATATGAAATTAAGTTATCTTGTATTGCTATATTGGTCAGACAAAACCAGCTCTTCCTGCTCTCGAGCGCCTTATTAATTCAACTGACGATGAAGTCCTCACTGATGCATGCTGGGCACTCTCATACTTGTCTGATGGTACAAATGATAAGATTCAAGCTGTTATTGAAGCCGGTGTTTGCCCTCGGCTTATAGAACTTCTTCTGTATGTATACTTATAATATCCATCTCCCTTGATGATATTGTCGAATCACTTAATTATCTTATGTATCGATCATGCATGAAAGTAATATTTTACTTTATATTCTTTTAGACATCCAATGCCATCAGTGCTTATTCCTGCTCTTCGTACAGTTGGAAACATTGTTACTGGGGATGATGTACAAACACAGGTAGGCATACTTCATCTAGAATGATCCTTCAGTAGTTCGGTGTTGCTTCATCTTTTTATGTTCTCATTTTAAGATGAAACTCGTGAATACCATGGTCGGAAACTTAATTTGAAAAAAAACAGCTCATGGTTACCGTTGTCACATATTTAAGTTGAGGGAGTCCTTCAATGCTTTCTCTTATGTTCTTGGTACTTGCTTTTATGATACAACTCATGGCTATTCTGGTCATATTAGATGGTACGGCGAACCCAAAATTTCAGTATTTTAAGCATAAATCGAATAAACTATGTACAAACAGTTTAAATTTAAGTTGCATTATAAAGTAAACGAGGAACATAAGTTGCATTAGAAAGTATAAATGAAAAATGTAAGCTGCTATGTAAAATAAACAAAAATACGTTGCAAGAACCATCTGTCCATTTTTTCAAAGTTTAAAAAAACCGTCTCGATACTCACCTTGATGCTCGCCTTAAGGAGCGCCTCAAGGCAGTGAGATAAAATGCCTTGAACCTTTTCTAAAATGGTTATTTTTTTTACCTCTGAGGCTTTAATCTCAACAACTTGAGGCATACAAAGCACACGCCTCGCACGTCTCAAACTGCCGAGGCATGCGACTCAAGAATTTTTTTATATTCAGTTGCAAAAATTGGCACTAACATAAGTAATTAAACTTCAATTATTTAATAACAAGCCAATTTTTTTTTTTAAAGAAATCGAAGTTAGTGTTTTTATTAATTTTCAATTTCAACGTCGACATGATAAAGTAAGATCGTTTTTGAAACAACAATCGAGAGCCGAGTAATGAATTTTCTCAAATGCTATTTAACGAAGATTTCTGAATTGTCATCACTGAACGTCCGAATTAATTACGCAGCACGCTGATCGATTTAAATTGGTAGAAAGAAAAATAAATTAATGCACGCTTGTGTGATGGACAAGTAATGTACGCCAACCATTCAAATTTGTTGGTTTCGTCCCCAACCATTCAAAATCAAAATTATCAACCATGCACTTGTCAGTAATGCATGCTTGAAATAACTGGGACAATACAGCACACATATCTTGATCTTAGCACATGGACACTATATTCGGCGACGTGTAATCTATTCACCTCAAGACCGTTTGGATGTGTGATTTGAAATTTGAAATCATATCCGTAGTATTTAACAAACTTTCTGTGCATTCTAATCTGAGTCCAGATTTTTGATTGGATTTAATGTTTGAAACCTGTTATCATTTATTTAAATTACAGTGTATAATCAATTTTCAAGCCCTTCCCGTTCTGCTGAACCTTCTGACACAAAACCACAAGAAGAGCATAAAGAAAGAAGCTTGTTGGACTATTTCAAATATCACTGCAGGAAATAAGGACCAAATTCAGGTATGATAATCAAACATCAATAACAATCATAATTCTTTACGAAACTATAGTAAAGAAGCACACCAGATACAGTCTTTCTATTTTTAGGACTAACACAGGCATCCTGTGAGCATTTGATTCTGTGGTGCATTGAAGGGTGGTAGAGATTTTGGGTAAATTGAACTTAAAGCATGGATGGCTATTTACAAATATAACATACAAGTATTTAGGTGGTTGTATGTGCTACATTCACAAATATTTAAACAATTATATTAATCAAGGTGCCCATGGGAAAAAGAAATCCTAATGCATTCTAAATCTGTTATGTTGCATTTAGTATCTTTTTTTTAATGTAGCATTCCAGTTATCCAATGATGATTATTCAGTGACCATGCACATCTCTTTTGCTTTAGATCCAGGTGTCCGTTTCCAAACTAATTAAAACCGACACGTCTATACGATTACTTAATTCAGGGCAAAAGAAATAAAACGCCTAAACTATCATTTAAAAAGGGATGGAGAAACAAGGTTAATAACATATAATTTTGTAGAAGGATGTAATGGTAATAGGTATATGTTGTTGGCTGTGTTATAAATATGCACTTGCATGTGTTGAAGGATGATTGCTTCTTCAATCACATTTTGAGATTAAAACAGGAACCAATGCTTGAGGAATGATTAGTGATGTGTTGCTTTCTGTAAGGCGTAATCTATTTTTTTTTAATCCGTAGGCAAGAAAAAACTAGAAGGTAAAATTGTGGTTTTCTTTGTTCTCTTTGAAAAGAAATGAGTATTCATACTCAGCTATATGATTATGATTCGTGATTTAATATGTTTTTTTACTATGATCTATGACTTTTAATACTGAGTATAATTTTGTAGATTTGTTAATTTTGTTTTTCACACATAAACTTTGATTTAATTATTTAAATGTCTATTAAATGTTTTGAAAATCGTTTCTACATAGATGCATATATGGGTAATTTATGCATTTGGGTTTGGATGCTTAAGCACCACTTAAGCGAGCATTAAGTCATCAAGCAACACAGACTTGTTGCCTTGAGCTAACATGTAGTGAGCATACTATGGTATATGATGTGCTAACGCTATGCTTCTTTATATTAGTTTTCATAGATATTAATGCTTCAAACTTGATTTTTTTCAATAATTTATCTGTTTTTGTTTTTGCAATGATAGGCTGTTATTGATGCTGGGATTATTGGTCCTCTTGTACATTTACTTCAAACTGCAGAGTTCGACATTAAGAAAGAGGCAGCTTGGGCCATATCTAATGCTACTTCAGGCGGGACATATGATCAGATAAAGTATGCTAGCTCATCGTATCTTTAATATACAAGGAAAATAAACCCTCTAATGTAAATATTCCATTATTTGAACACCTCTATCCAGGCTCTCCAGGAATATAAAAAAAAAGATTCTGAAAACTATCAATCCCACTTCTGGATGGGTACAATTATATTTTAATGGGTAAAGCCTACTGGCTTAAATTTATATCTGACAGCTGATAACAGTGAATATGATAAAAAGTGAGGGGAAAATTGATTAAATTGATCGTGCTTGCCACAAATGTAACCTACGGGCAATTGCTAGACTCATATGCAGTAGTTTGTGGGCGAAGCGTAACAAATACGAACCATTCAGATTTTACTGCAGATGACATAATATGAAATATTACCCTCGATAAATGATTCAATAGTAACAAATATATCATTAATGCTCATATTTTTTGTTGTAAATGTTCATCTCAAATAATATGCAATGGGCAAGTAAATGAACAGAATTTAGGTATTTGAATAAGCTAAATAAAGTAAAAGAATATTTTGTTATGGCCATGTCAGGTGGTGATGAGATACGATGCCACCAAGAACAGTTCATTTTCACCAGAATTGTTCACTTGCTGAATTGTCATGTTTGTGCAGGTATTTAGTTAGCCAAGGCTGCATCAAACCATTATGTGATCTCCTGATTTGTCCAGATCCCAGAATTGTGACAGTCTGTTTAGAAGGTCTTGAAAACATATTGAAGGTTGGTGAAGCTGAGAAAACCCTAGGTAACACGGGAGGAGTGAACTTATATGGTCAAATGATCGATGAAGCCGAAGGGTTGGATAAAATTGAAAATCTTCAAAGTCATGACAACACTGAGATATACGAGAAGGCTGTGAAGATTCTAGAAACTTATTGGTTGGACGATGATGATGATGCCATGCCAGCTGGTGATGCTCCTGAAGGCGGGTTCCAATTTGGTGACCAGCAACAGGCTCCTCCTCCTGGTGGATTCAAGTTTGGGTAAAACTTTGGTGTTATCTGTTTCTTATTAGATTAATTTTTGCAGCTTTTCTCTTTGTTCAATATCACTATCAACTTATATAACCATTGTCATAATTATTGACATCTATCTGGTTCCTTGTTAATGTAGACTTTAAGAGGACTCCACCTGGAAAAAAAAAACTGTTACGGAGACTCCATCCAAATAAAATGATTCACAATTTTACCCCTTGTACAAAGCAAAATTTGGCAACAACCTACCGAAAATGAAAAAAAAAAATCGATGATGGCTCACTGAAAAGCATTTTCGATAGGGTTTTGTTGAGAAAAGTTGAAAAAACGGTGGTTGATCACCGAAAACCCAGGGGTAGTTACGGATTATTTTTATTATTGGAGGGGGGGGGGGGGTGGGTTTGGGGGAGGGGCAAATTTTTTATACATCCCCTTATGCAATCTTGGTGTCCCTTTAGGAATGCTCTAATTTTATTTGCAGCAAAACATGTAATAAATGCAACAAGCATGTAAATGGAAGTAAAATAAATAAATAACAAATAATGATAATTAAAAAAGCAGATAAAAACGTGAATTCTGAAATAGTGAACCATGCTTGAGAGTTTTTCTTAAGAGATGAGGGTTTTAAAACACTGGAAAAGCTCTAAATAAATCTTTATACATCAATAATGTGTGAATGTGTTTCTCTCAGCATTTTGATCACCTTATCTTCCTGAAGATTTTTTTTCTAATCCCATAAAATTTGGTCGAAGTAACTACATGTGATTCTGCTGTTAATTGGGCAGTTGGTATAACTGTTGATCAATGTTTACTGAAAACAAGAATTGTGATCAAGTGTGAACTACAGATAAGTAATTGGAATGCTTCAAACATTAGTAATTACTAGTGTGAAACCCGTGCGTTGCACACAGTGTTGTAGAAAAATAATATTATAAGTGTTTTTGAAGAATATAATTTATCATGCAATATCTGATGAATTTTGTTAGGATAAATAATTTGTAAATTTAAATTACTATATTATTTATAACCGTGTATTTTTGTTATGAGATTCGTATATTTTTATATTTGAATAAAAATTAAATTATCATTTTTGTTGATAAAAATGAGTTATATACCGATTTATTATTTTAGGATTCATTATTTATCAATCAAATGAATTAAAATAAGTGTTCTTAATAAATTTTGAAATTAATATTTTTATAAAATTTCATAAATAAATATTATTGTACATATATTCTGAAATTGGCATTTAGGTTTTGATACATTTGACTAAAAGATTAGTGATGCATATTAAATTTCAAATATTACTTGAGAGAATGACGACAAATACCTAAAAATAAAAGTGTAATATCAAAGACTCAATATATTCGTATGCATTTATAGTTCTTGCAGCACATATTTATCAAAATAATTATATGATATTATCAAGGTGATAAAAAATATTTATTTATAACTACTAAAAGAAATATTAAGTGAAAATAAGACCTGAAACGTTACAAATCACATTGTCATTTTAATTATATAAAAAACGATTTTTAATTCATTGTTTCATACCTTACTATCTTTATTTTATAATCAAACTTTTCAAAAAATACTAGCATTTATGTAAAAAAGATATAAAATATGAAAGAAAATTATTTCTAATCAAAATATGGCATAATTTTTGTCCATTGATTAACTCAGATTAAGAATATACATAATTAAAATGTTATTTTTTGTACAAAAATGACTAATTGAAAATATTTATTCTTTTTTCAATATTAAAGAATACAAGCATTCATTACTTATCAATAATTGTAATGTTATTCTTCACAAAATATAATTTAATAATGATAAAAAGTCCATTTGATGTACCAATTTTACGAAGGAAAAACGTTATATATGTTTGTAATGACAATTTTGAAAACAAATTTTTTGTATATATTTGTTTGTAATGAAATACCAACTTTAGAAAGAAAAAATTATGTATATATAGTTCTTTGTATTAAATAACCAATTTTAGAAAGAAAGAAATTTTATGAACTTAATTGTAGAAAAATGTAAAAGTACCAAAGATAATTTTGTATATAATTGTAAAAATATTAAATTATATGGACATGAATGAAAATGTAGTTTTACCATTTATGTCAATACAAATGCGGTACACACATTGAATTATCATTTTTATGATTTATTAGATTAATAAATAAATATTTGTTAATTGGATTTAGTTAAAAAATTTAAATTCAAGATCAATTAATAAATTCAAATATATAGACTTGAATGTAAAATGACATAAGAAAACTAAGGAGAAATTCGTAAATAATTGTAAAAATTATTGAATGTTGGCATTTAAATGCAAAATGTTTGGAGAGAATATTTTAGGAGAATTGTAATAGTTTGTATATAATTGCGGAAATTTAAAACTATCTGGACTTAAATGAAAAATTAGTTTTACTATTTTTGTCAATATGAACGCGGTATGCATATTAAATTGTTATTTTTAAAAATTTATTAGATCAATTAATGAATATTCGTTAATTGTATTTATTTAAAAAGCTTAAATTTAAGATCGCCTAACTAAATTTAATATGTATGGACTTAAACGCAAAATAACATTAAAAACTTGAAAGAAATATGTACATAATTGTAAAATTTAGTATTAACTTCTAACGATAAAAGAGAGAACCGGTTGAAACATTGTAATAATTATAATAGCAATAAATTACGAGGATGTGAAAATAAATTATCTAGAGAGAATTAAGGAGAGGGGAGGAAATTCCTAGAATTAATAAGAGAGCTTTAAACTCTTCTGCTTTACTATTATTTAATAGATTAAGGTAATCACATAGTCAAGACACAGAACTCATATTGAGCATATTTTTTTTACCTTGTTCATATACCAATTTGAACAGTTGTTTTCCTCGAGAATAAAAGTTGTTTCTGTCCAGTTCAGTAACATGGGATAATGATTTAAGTCTGTCAGGATATCCAAAAATACCAAAATCTGTCCCCATCCGTATTCGAAAAAAACGGTCGAAAAACGAATGAATATCTGGTATCCTGAAAAACAAATCCGGATGAAAGGGATTCCGCATTCAAAAATCATCCGTTCATTTTTTGTCAAGATTATAATTTATGCCATGTATTTCAGTATAATGAATGATATGTATTTAACATTTCATCAAGATAATATTTCATATTATTTGTATACAAATGCAAGTTCACTGTTCTGAACTATTTTTAATTATCATGTTTTTTTTATAATCATCAAGATAAAAACGATTTTGTTCAATTAAAAGTTTCTGTTTGATGATCAATTGTTAGCAGATATGATATAATATTCAAAATCTGTCTAATATCCGCTGAATATCCAAACATGATTTCAGATACGGATGCAGAAGTATCCGTTGACAGCCTAGTGATTTGGTCAAAAGAATAATTTTGATTTGGAAGCATAGCATTCATCTTGTTGCTTAATTAAGTTCAGAAACTTTTACTCCTTAGAACAGAGTTTGTTTTGTATTTTTTGGTGAACCATATGTTATATTGCACTCTTGTAATAGCTTCAGCTGATAGAAAAACCTGATATCAGAGTGTATAAAATGTGATTTGTCAATTAATGATAAATTAAATGCATTGAATTACGATAATCATGCCGAGTAAGTATGTTTTGTACCACGATTGCTGAAATTATATTTTCACTCGTATGCAGGGCGTGAGACCATTGCAGCTGCATCATATATTCTGTCCAGTTTGGTCAGGAGACTAGCAATAAAATACTTTATTTTCAGGGAGATATATCTATATGGTTATTTGTGCTGTTGCTATGGTGAATTAAAGATGGTTTTCTCTTTCAATTTTTTTGATGTCCTGCCATTTAAGATGTTTGAGAAGGATCACTTGTCATCGTGTTGTTTTGTTGCCAAGTGTTCGGATTTTACAGGTTTATAGTGTTACTCGAGATTGCTGTGTGTATCAAGTGTATTTGTATTTTGAACATAGATTATAAATTAATTGTTTATCACGGTTTGTCAAAATGGTTATGTTTATCAAGTTAAGACATTTTAATACACGTTACTAAAAAAAACTCCATTTGTCTACTTACTAGTATAGCAGGAGACTTGTTCTACTGTAACTACCTCGGATTAAAATGTCTTGTTTGTACAAGGTGTGGGAAATTTGCTTACAAATCGCTGGCTATGCTTATACGATGCTGACATTGCAATGTAGCCAGTCTGCGTTTGCTTAGGCTAGTCCTGTTTTCTTATCGTGTTTGCATCATTAGCTTCCTTCAAGAACTAACAAAAGTGCACTAGGGCGGACATTTATTGATTTGATTTGGTTTTGTTGGTTATTTGATTGATTTTGGTTTATTTTCGAATTTATATGGTTTATTGATCGGTTTACCGTGTTTGAAAACCTAAACAATTTATTAATTCGAATATAAATCAAGGAATGAGGTTTCGGCCGGTACCCCGAAATTTCGGGGGTACCGGATCGGTCTCGTTGATGAACGGCATCAACGGTCCGAAACAGACATTAAAAATCGGTTTCGGACTAGACAAAAAAAAAATCCAGAAAAAAAATGATTTTGCTATTTTTGAAGGAACGACAAACAGATTTAGAGCAGAAAAAATCAAACGCGTCATTCAAACATAAAAAAAAAAAGAATCTTGCAACGAACATGTAAAGGAAAAGCAAAATTAAAGACAGAAAGCAATTAGAAACCAAAAAATTTCAAATAATACATCAAATCAAAAGCTTTAATAATTCAAACGTGAAGCAATAGTAGAAAATCGAGTTATCAGATCATTTCAAAAGCTTATAAATTGCACTAGATAGAGAGCATACTTACTGCATCAAGAAAAACTCAAACTGCAGCTCAATTGGAATTCTCCTCTTCAGACATTGTCTTCCTCGGCTTTACAGTAATTGATTAATTCTTCTTCTTGTTGTTTTCGCCGTCGACATAAACGATTGATCTTCTTTTCATTTTTTTACCTTCGTCTTTTCTGCAGAGTTTCGCTTTTTTTTTCCGTTCGATAATGGATACGGAAGATGGAAATGGAGGAATGAAATATCTGTTAGGTTTAGGGTGTCATTTAATTTAGGGTATTGGGCTGCTTGTTTTTATTTAGGGTGTCATTTAATTTACTTAAACTTATATTGGGCTGATGGAGGGAAGTTGGACTGCTGGTTTACTTCAGCAAGTTTTTTATTTACTTCAGTATGTTTTTGACAATAATTGGGCTCGGCTTCTATTTCTATGAACTGCATTTTTTTTTACTTGCAGAGAAGCATGTTTTTTATTTTAATTTTATTTGGAGCTTAGTTTAAGTTATATTGCAGAGAAGTTATATTGTAGTAAACAAATCAACGGTGGCGGTATAACGCGTTTGAAAGAACATTTGGCAGGTGTAGGCGGCAATGTAATGGCATGTCCAAACGTTCCTCAAGATAAAAAAAAATTAGTACGAGCTCATATTGTTGGAAAGAAAAATGACCATACTAAAGTAAAACTAGCGGAATAGCGTGTACAACAAGAATTGATGAGTAGACCTCGACAACATGACTCGAACAGTGAAGATGATGAAAACGAAGATGAAAGCGATGTTCGTCGTGCTATGCGAGAAAGCAGAGATACATTTAAAGAACAGGAGATGCAAAGATCTTACAAACAATCAGGTGTCGGTTCTAGTCAACCAGAGCGGAATGTACGTAGTAGATCTACGAGACTAGAGAGTGATTTTGAAATTCGCTCTGTTGCAAGGATTGATTCATACATGCAGAAAAAAAGAGGTATTTCTTAACCTTCTATTAAGTCTGCAATAAAAGACATTAAAAATGCTAAAAAGCACATAGGTCGTGCAATTGTTAAATTCTTTTACTTTAATCACATTCCACATAACGTTGCAAATAGTCCTTATTATGCAACGATGGTTGATGCGATTGCGGTCGTGGAATAGATCCACCTACCGCATATGAATTATCACATTCATACTTGGAAATGAAATTAGAAGAAGTTCGATCATATATTACCACTTTTCATAATTTTTGGGATGAATATGATTGTACGTTGATGTGTGATGGTTGAAGTACTCAGAATCGACGAAAAATTATAAATTTTCTTGTGTACTCCACCCATGGGACGATATTTCTCAAATCTGTAGATGCTACTAATGAATTTCAAAGCAGTGAATATATATGTGGATTGATGAACGAAGTTGTAGAGACTATTGGAGAAAATAGAGTAGTGCAAGTAGTGACAGATAATGAGACCAACTATAAAGCTGCCGGTCAATTGCTGATGCAGAAAAGAAAATATTTATACTGGATGCCATGTGCAGCACATTGCATTGATCTGATCTTAGAAGATATCTCGAAAGAACCGGAGGTAACATCTATCATCTCAAATTGTCAATTAATAACGACATTCATATACAATCATGGTTGGTTACGTTCCATAATGAGAAAAGAGACAAAAGGCAAAGAATTGATCAGACCGGCAGTGATTAGGTTTGCCACTCATTTCATTGCATTAGACTCTATTTATAAACACAAAAATGACTTGAGAAGAATGATTGCTACGAGGGAATGGGCATCTAAAATGCCTAGACTCGCTGTTAAGGACAAAAGAACTGCAACCAATGTCTCCGACCTGATTTACAATGATACTTTTTGGACTGCCGCTGCTTCCATCATTCTTGTATTTGAACCACTAGTCAAAGTATTAAGAATGGTGGATAGTGATGATAAAGCAGACATGGGCTACCTTTATGAAGCGATGAATCTCGTGAAAGAGTCAATTAGGAAAAACGTTGGCTCAAGGCAATCAAAAAAATGGTGGGACATTATAGATAAAAGATGGGAAAAACAACTACACCGGCCAATTCACGCGGCAGGTATTTTAAATTATTACCTTACAAATAGTTAAAATTCATAACATTCATGTTCGTACTGTTTAAAATATAGGTTATTTTCTTAATCCTATCATTCAATATGGTGATGCGGTAAACGATAGTGAAGTGTTAAATGGATTCAACAACGTTGTTGAAAGAATGATCCCAGACATATTAACACAAATCGAGATTGGAAAAGAGGTAAATTGCATCAAATGTTTTATTCAAAATATAGATCCAATATTTAATTTTTATATCCATAGGTGGACAATTACAGAATGAAAGTTGGCACATTTGGCTCTTCAAAAGCAAAATCAGCTATAAATAGTTGTTCTCCTGCTCAGTGGTGGTCAATAATTGGTAGAGAGGATGCTCCAAATCTAACACGCTTAGCAATGCATATTCTAAGTCAGACGGTTTCTTCTTCAAACTGTGAAAGAAATTGGACTACATTTTCCATGATTCATACAAAATTGAGAAATAGAATCAAAATGAAAAATCTAGAAAAACTAGTATATGTACATTACAATATGAGATTACGAGCAAAGAATGTTAAACGTCACGATACAAATGATCAATTGATTGATCTGAATTATATATTTCATGAGGAGGATCCATTAGCAGAGTGGACTACTAAAGTTGAACCACGGTTGCTTGATGACGATCCTTTGATGGTTAATATGATGAATGATGCCATTGCTGTAGTGGATGGCATACCTGCACAAACAATGGCAAGTCAAAGCACTGGAAATAGTAGCGGCTCTTCAAATGGTGATAATGGAAATACTGGTGGTAACAGTATCGTTTTAGCAAGTAATTATGGCCTTGGTTCTACTGATGGTGGTGGTTCACATAGACCAACTATACCTTACGTGAGAAGAAGAGGTGTGATGGACAATCGTGACAGAAGAGACAGTAATTTGAATGTTGAATATGGACAACAACAAAATTATGATTATGCTAATAATCCGTATACGTCAAATGATCCACCTAACTACAGACATTCTACTTCTGACTACGCCGGTGGCTATTATTATCACGGAGCAAACGAGATATATAACAGTGATTTATCAAGCGATCAAAATAGTCAGACTACATGTACAATACAGAATGACGAACCCTCCTCATTTGATAACACGTTGGCAACGTTTCTAGGTACATGACAAATACAATATGGTTATCCACTATACCATACGACATAAGTGGATGAAGAAAATTGTGAGAACAATCCATATACAGCACCGAGAAATAGTTTTTGGATGTAGTAAATTTATGATGTTGTATGTTGTATTCTATTTCTTTGTACACTATAATTATATTTTATTGATTGTTCACAAGTTTATTAACAAACTACTGAAAACCGAAATTTGGACCGAAACCGAAACAAAACCGAAACTTCTAAAATTTACGAAATCATCCAAAACTAACAAAATTTCAAATGACCGAAACCGAGACCGAAACCGAGTTCTCGAACCTTGATATAAATTATTATGAAAGTCATTATTATAAACGCCTATATTATTATTATTTGTATTATCATTCTTAACGAAACTATTTTTCTTTAGATTCATGTTAATATTTTTAAAAGAGAAGTAGTTAGTTTTTTTTTAAATTAAAGCATCATCACATATTTAAATCGACCGAGTTAATAGTTTCGGCTCATGTTGTATTAACAACTACACAGCCTAGATTATTTAGCCATCGATCAATTAAACCAACTAGATCGAACTATTATTTTTGATTCGATTGGTTTTGGTAAATATTGGTTTGGTTTGGTTTTGCTTTTTGTTTTTTGAATTGTTAATTTGATTTAAATATTTTGTCGATTTCAAACCGAATCAACTATTTGTTCGTCCCTAAATTTTACCATGTTTTGTTCATCCCTAAGAGGTTTAAATATGTATTGGAAATAATCAAGTGATTGTTTACATGCAAATAAGAGATGATGGATCCTCGATATCGAACTTGTATACTATTATTAGTGGCCCTTAATGGTGGTTTTTGCAACGATCCGGATTATAGTCGAAAACCACTTTCATGTGAAATATATGATGGTTTCTCTTTCCGCAGAGCGGTCATAATAGCTTTTTGGGTTTTTTGTTTAAGAGATGTGACCATTTAAAGTTGATACAATTTTGGTCAGTTTAGTGGGTAATTAGCGAGATTTAGGTTAAGCCCAAGAATCCGTTTCAGGATTAAAGCTTAGTGGAGCTAATATGACATCTCCCTATTCATTACACACTTCCTAAAAACAGTTAACAACCACCATTAATCTCCTCTAAGCCAAAAGGCTACCTCAAACCTTACTTTAATTAGTTAAATCAAGCCATTTAAAGGTAATTAACTAAGAGATTAGCAAATGAGCATCTTGGGTTTTCGAGATTAGCACCTTGTGATTTGTTACTTTGCTGGTTGGACTTTGATTACCTCGATTTTCGTGAATTTGGATGTTAGGGGAGTGATACTTGTCTCTTACTATACTATACATTATACTATGGAGGTTATATAATATTAAATGATGTTTTAAAAATGATTTTTAAAGTTAAAAATGTGATTTTGGCCTAATCTAAACTCACCTATGTTTTAAAAACGAATTTAATATTTTAAATTGAACGTAGATCTAAATTAGCTCAACTGTGTTCTTTTGGATACTCCATTCATACGTTTTGAATTGATTCTAGCTATACAGTGATTGTATTGCATGTTTGAGGATTGTATGGTGTTTATGGTTGATATTATGTTTGTTTGGTAGATTTGTTATGTTATGTTGCTTAGGATAATGCATATGGTATCAGTATGAACTTAAGAGAATTGATTATATCTAGAATGTTTAGGATTGAATTGAAGCAAACAAACTATATGGGTGAGTTAAGGCATTTGGAGTAGAGGTGGAAACAACTTAGAAAATGCCAAAATGAATTCAACTATTTTTGAACGATCGATCATACCTGAGCGTTCATGACTAATCGATCTAAAATGCTCATTTGGACTTGCGATTGATATGGTGAGTGGATGATGGTGTGTTGAAGCAAAGGAATCGATCGCATGAAGTTTGGACAAGGGTGATGGAGTTAAGGACTTGGGAAGTATGGTTCAGCTATGGTGGAATGGATCATACCCGATCCACTTTCACTTCGGGATTTAGAGCATGGAACTTCAG
This sequence comes from Allium fistulosum, assembly GCA_030737815.1. Lineage (NCBI taxonomy): Eukaryota > Viridiplantae > Streptophyta > Magnoliopsida > Asparagales > Amaryllidaceae > Allium > Allium fistulosum. The sequence goes on along the minus strand of CM060902.1, from coordinate 878,111,602 downwards.
GCTTTGAGCAGAGTTATCCCAGGGCAAAGCTAAGGAGACGCGATACACGTTGGGGAGCAAAGAACTTGGACAGAATTACTAAGTACTGTTGGACCAAAATAGGTCATTATCGATCCATTTATATTTGAAATTTCAAAGGCGTGACTTTGGGAGTTGAGTCGTGGGGAAGCAGAAGCTTACTTCGGGCATTGGACAAGGCAACTTTAGGTTTTTGGATAAAGATTTCGGACCAGGAACCATAGCCGATCGATCGTCAAAAGTAGGGTCAATCGTGGTCAGATGGTTAGGTGATTAGTGCTGGGTGGTCATGGAGGCTAGGGAAGTGTGGGGCCATGAGTTGCATATGATTCCACTGAGTGGAAGTGGATTTTTGGAGCCTTGGATGATTGATGGGGTGCAACACCCCAAATTTTACTAAGTAATTAATTAAGGAAAATATGAGATTGGATAAGATAAATAATTGAGGGACATTCACTTACTTGTGCCATTAAAATTGGAAAGCAATTGAGTGGCTTAGTATCGTAAGTATTTGGGGTGTACATTTGCTTATTACAATATAATGCACACGGTTCAGAATGGATTAAATTAAATAATATATCCATAGAGCCGGTGGTCTAATTAACTAAAGAGAGGTAAAATAAAACAAAGGAATACTCATTTTGTTCATGCGTTCTCATTTCTACTAAAACAAAAATATAAGCTTGGAAACTTATTGATGGACGCCTAAGGGAGAAGAAGAAGAAAAAAAAGAAGAAAAGCTAAGGAACTCAAGGAAACTAAAGATCTAGTAAATCTAAAGACTTAGGTGACTAATACTACACCCTATTTACTACTTCCATTATTGTTTGATTCAATTTTGTGTAAATATGTTAGAGTTCATATCCATTGGTTGTTTATAAGAGATAAACAATGTTTTAATGAAAGTTTTGGGGCGAAAAAACTATACTAGAGTATGTGTTTAGTTATATTTTCCTACTCTAATGATTTCAAATTGATATAGAAATTTAATATGATGTTCTAAGCATGATCTTAGAGATGGATTTTTAGTTTGAAGATTTTCCCACTTTAAAATATGTAAGAAGGACAAACTTTGCAGTCCAATTAGTTTCTAGGACACACATCCAAAGAAATTAATTTCAAGGCTAAAGTCAGCAGAATAATTACTTTTAAGAACAAAGTCAGCAGTCCAATTACTTTCAAGGACATAATTTCATAGGTTTTTAGGCCTTAGAAACTAATTATTTTTCATTTTGTCTTTAAAAGTAATTATTTCAGTTGTGTGTCCTAGAATCTAATTGCACTTGCTAAAGAAACCCTTATGGCTAATTTCCACTTTTTAAAATAATCCATGTATTAAATATATAATGGAAAATGGCTAAATTAAGGAAATATGGGTAGGAATGAGTTAAAGAATATATTCACATATGCTTTGAAATTTTGTAGGGAATCACCCAATAAAGAGCTATTGCCAGAAGATGTAAGTAATAACCGAAACCACTTAATAAGGTAATCGAAACCTTTTTTTATTCATATAGCATGACTAAGTAAAAAGGGACAAGATTCCATAAAAGTGCTTTAAAAATAACATAAATGATGCTATCACTAACTAAAAGTGAAGGCTGAGAAAATCTGGAGGCAATACGTGTAAAGGTGGTGTACCGGATGTGTGCAAATGTCAGGCTTTACTGCTTATGGCAAAGCTGAAATGGCAAATGAAAGTAAAGTTGCGGTAGGAATCGATCAGAATGGAAAGCTAAAATGAACTTGTAAAAAGACTAAGTAAATGTCTAAGTATAATTAACTAGACAAAGGTAAGGTAGAGAGCCGAAGGTGAGTGCCGAAGGCGGAGGCTAGGTCCAAGGGCTGATGCGAGTGCAACATACGAGGGTTGGCGTTGCCAAAAGATGAAAGGGATGTGCTGAGACCAATCGTGATGAGAAGATATTATGTCAGAACAAACCCGATAATGTACCAGGCTTCCCTAAACGAGACCAAATATAGTGTAGCCGAAACTTAGTGACTTTTAAGAGGAAAGTCAATCTTGAGATGAAAGTTTCGGTGGAAGGCCGTAGATAGCAACCAAAAGCCTAATTGATATATCATAATGTTAAAGTCGATATACGGCTTATGTGTTGTCCAGATGAGCTTAATTTGTATTAATATGATAAAATCGGTATAAGGCCCGTGTGACATCCGTAAGCCTATTCCTGATATTAATTAATGAGACGGTATAAGGCATGTGTGGCATTCAAAAGCATATTCACGACACTACACAATAGCAGGGTGTAAGGCCTGTATGGAAACCTAATATCCAAAAAGTGACATTGTATTCGCTGATGAGGTGTAAGGCCTACGTGGCAAACCAATGTCCAAAAAGTGACATTGTATTCGACAATTAGGTATAAGGTCTGTGTGGCAACCTAGCATCTAGATGAGACTTAGATCTCGATAACGAGGCATAAGGCCTATGTGGCAGCCCAATGTCCAAAAGGTGACATTGCAGTCGATAACGAGGCATAAGGCTTGTGTGATAGTCCAATGTTCGAGAAGTGACATTGTATTTGGTAACATGGTGTAAGGCCTGTGTGGCAACCAAGGGTATAAAGATGACCGTAAGTTGATGTGATGATATAAGGCATGTGTGGCAACCATAGAGCTGAAGCTGGCATACCTTCGGTAGTGGGTATAAGACCTTTGTGGAATCCCTATGTATAACTCAAATCTGTTAATGAATGAGCAAGGCATAAGGCCATTGTGGTAGGTGAAGTAGAATAAATATGAAGACAAAATATGAGATAGGCATAAGACCTTTGTGGCAACCGAAAGTAAATTTACCTTGATATTCCTAAGAAATAGGATAAGACCGGAGGGCAAGACGAAAGACTAAATCGTACCCTAGTCTTGTTGTATCAAAAAGTGTAGGGAACACTTAATATACGATATGACTTGTGATATTATTCATGTTGATGAATTATGATTGTAGAATAGTGAGGGGGAAATCCATTCCATGCTTTAGTAGTGTGGTCTCATTATATGATATGTTTAGAGTAACGTATTGCTCAAACCAGACTTAATATCTGACCTATGTTTTTTTAATTATTTTTACCATAAACTCACGGGTACTAGATTGAGTAGGATGAGTTTATGGGATTGGTCAAGTAGCTTTGGAAAGTCGAGATAAGCATATCGAAGACGGAAGCATGAGGCTTTGTGCAAATAATAACTTTTTTGTTTTCCACTGTTTAAGTGTTCATGGCATCCTCATATGTCAAGCATGACACTCTATTAAGTTCTATTATATTTGACCCCTGCGTTGGTACCTTTTGGGATACATGAAAAATGTAAAGACGATTAAGACAAAATTGTCTAAGGAATTTATTAGTTACTCTATTTACTTAGACTGTTATTATATACCGAATTCATTCGGTCATCGAAAGATAATTCCAAAATGATTATAGCACATTGGGGTTCCACCTTTGGGTCTCGGAATGAGGGGATGTCACACTTTGGTCTTAGATCTTAGGTTAGGGGACACCTAAGTAAAATAGAGCTAAAGGTAGTTATGTCTTTAGTAGAAAACGAACACCTTAGGAGGGTATACGCTAACGTACTTTTTCTTTACTATATATGTATATAGGTATATGGAAGATATATCTATTCTTTTATTGATGTATCACCCTCTTTTCTTTTTATTTCAAATGAAGACTTTCTTAACAGAAAAGCGAAGTGGACTTGAGAAGTGGATGAGTCATTGTAGGAGAAGCTAGTGCGAGGAGAGAGGTGGTGAGTACTCGAACTAATGGCCAAGGTAGAGGGACAGTCCCGAATGTAGGAGTTGAGGCAAGAGTCAAATGCCAGCTCCAACCATAGGAAATATAGACATGAACGTGCTTTTCCAGCAATTCATTGCCAACATGATACAATAATAGGTTCGGTACTAATGCCATCACAAGCCCTTCAAGTTCCAAAGTGCCTGGTATCGGTTGTTAGAGATAATTTTTCTAAGATGAACTAAGACTTTCAAAGCTTGGGTGGAGAAATGTTTGATGGAAAAACCAACTTTGGAAGCAAGTGATTGGTTGTAGATTTATGAAAGAATCTGTGATGACTTAGAGTTCACCAATGCCTAGAATGTGAAGTTGGTGTAAAGGACTGGCTTGTATTTGGTGGAAGATTGTGAGGGTAGAAGTTCCTGAGTGAGAAATAACTTGCGAAAGATTCAAGGCGATATCAGTTTACTTCGGGATCGGAGTTGTCGGCTAAGTTTCGATAGTTTGTTGAGTTGCAACAAGGAAGCATGTCCACGCTGGAATATGTGCAGAAGTTTAATACTGTATCGAATTATGAGGATGATTTGATAAGAACATCGAGGAAGAAGGTGGAGAAGTTTAGTCTGGGATTGAGGTCCAGAGTAAATGATAAGACCACAGCCCATCCGACACTTCTATTCAAAAAAATGGTGGACATAGTAAGACAATATGAGCTGATGTACACCAAGAGAAGAGGTGTAGGTCCAAAAGCTTTGGCTTCCAAGAAGAAGAGATTACCCCTTATCAAAAAGGGAAGAAAGACCAATAACCGAATGGTAAGGCTCAAGGTGGAGCAAGGAAGGTGGTTTTTGATACCACTTGCTATAATTTTGGACAATCGGGGAACTATGCTTCAAAATGTATAAGGCCGAAGGGAGCAGAGAAGGTCAAGTGCTTTATTTATGACAAGCCTGGCCACAAAAGAAGGGTTGTCCAGAGCTTAAAGCGCAGGTCTTTGCTTTGAAGGGGCTAAAGGGAGGTCCGTCTACTGAAGTGAGATGCAAGAGAAAAATCTTGGATGTTATGGCTTTGATTTATGGTATTTCGGTTAGAGTACTGTTTGATATACGTGCTACACACTCATTTATAGCAAAAGAATTTATTGATAGTCTTAAGTTAGAAATGACCTATATAGTTACTTCTCGTGTAGCGAATCTGATAGGGGGATATGTCACTCTCGAATTTAAATGAACTAACATAAAGTGTAACACCCAAATTTTGATTAACATTATTCAGAAGATTTTATTAGATAAATTAAATAGAATAATGTGATGTGTTGTTAGATAAGAAGGACGAGATTTGATAAATAAAAAGGTCGAGCCTTAACTAACTAATTGTTAAGATTGTTTTAGAACTTAAAACAAAAAAGAACGTATGAAAGGGGCAAAATAGAATAGATTTATCTTTCATCCCTTAAACCCTCCCTCTCTAATATCATTCTCACTTTTACTCACACAAAAACAATCAAGGGAAAACGCAAGGAGCCCGGCCATTAATCAAATTTAGAAGTGGAAAACTAAGGGCAAAATCAAAGGGGCATAGCTAAAGAAAAACATTCTCCCTCAAATCTCAACTCCATTATCCAATCTAAGGTGAATAATAATAAACCATCTCATTTTTATACTTACTGATTTCGAATCTTGATGGATTTTGATTCGTGATGATGCTATGATGTGCCATAGTTGATTTTTGTCATTGTTTGAATGGAATAATGATTTATTGGAATTTTTATAAAATTATTTTAATAGATTTTGAGGGTAAAACATAAGTTTTCAATCTCCAAACGATTTGATTTTCTGATATGATGTGTAAAACATAATTTTGAAGGTGAGTTTATAATTTCATAATTTTTCAAATAAATAGGAATATTTTATGAATTTCCTAAGAGAGAAAGGGCATTTATTTCGGGTTTTAATTATTAAAAATAATTAAATAAAGATTTTGGTCTCGAAATTTTTATATGTTAAAGAATATATTAATTCTGATTTTTGGTGAATTTTTGGGATTTGTTCCCAAAAGATTATGATTTTATGTGAATTTATTAAGCTAGAAAAGCTTATAAATAAGTATTAATTCATTAATATTATTTAATGGGTGCAAAAATTGTTTTGGAAAAAGAAAATGGAGTTGTAGTAGATTTCTAAAAAGAATTTGGGAAAGTATGTTTTCAACCAATAGAAAATTGACAAATAATAAGAGTTGGTGAAAAGAGATTTCTTTATATAGAAATAAAACAGTTTTTATGGTAATTACGGTATTGCCACGTCGCATATATCAATGTCGACGCCCTGATAATGCCGTAGCTACGAATGGAGGCATCAACATGTAGGGAAGTTTATGATAACTACTCAAGTAGTTATGGAATGATTTCGTCCAAGTTGAAGTGATCAATGTCGGTATCCTATCAATGCCTGCTTGGTAATCTTGTAATATACCTGGGCAATACCGACCACCCTTATTTCCTTGCTTTGATAATATACGACATTGATGCCGCAATTAAGTAATGCCTCAACCCTTTAGTTTCATTATTAAACTATTTATGGCGCTATTCCACTATCTTTTCGGCGTCGCTGTGATGCCGCATGTCATTTATTTTAATAACTATGTTTTAAGGCGGTAATGCCGCCAACCCTACTTTCGATATAGAATATTTTACGGTAATGATGCCGCTATATCATGGGTTCGATGACCCTAGTTACAACATAGTAGCTACTGTTTTTATAGCATCCATTATCAATGTTTTACGATATTGATACTGCAGATTATCAATGTCGGCTCAAGGTATTTTCATATATAAAAGGCTATATTTAATAGGTTCGATAACCTATAAGTTTCTATGTTGCGACAACATTAATTTTGACATTATAGCCTTATGTTTTTATAAAATTAGAATTATTTTAAAAGACTTTGATATGGAGGGATGCGATGTCCCATGACGGCTATATCAATGCCGCTATTCTTTGAAAATAAACATATTCAAATTTATGGCGTTAAGCCCTATGATGAAGAGGCGCGACATCCTCCTATTATATTCCAACGTATACATGGCAGTATTAAAATGGTTTATAAAGTGGCATGGGAAAGTGTTAAAGTAAGAGGCTATATTTTCCTTATTTTAAATATGAATTAAAGGGATTAAGATAAATGTTTTAAAGGAATAAATTATTGTTTAGCCCAAGTTTTTATTTGAAAATAACAAAGAGGGTTATTACTTAAGGTTAAGTAATTATAAGATGCCAATTGATTGAACATATTTGAATCAGATGCTATATGTTCTTATTTTATTTGATCAGGTATTTTGCATAATTATTATTTTCATAATCACATCATCATGACCTATAATTGCATTTTGCGATATAAAAAGGCAGAATAACCAGCTAGGTTGACCCAACAGTGAGTATAATCAGATTGAACTCCTAAGTGAGTAGAATTGCATCCAGGAGATCAGATAGATCAAAAGAGTTAGGATGCCTAGAACTGATCAAAAGATTACGATATGAGTTATGGTATTGGTAAGGTCCAATAGGTTCATAGTGATCCCATAAAAACTATGGCTTGAGTGGTGTTATTGGAAGAATCCAATAGGTTCATAGTGATCCCATGAAAACTATGATTAGAGAGATGGTATTGGAGAGTTCCAATAGGTTCATAGTGATCCCATGAAAACTATGATTGGAAATTGTTATTGGTAGAAACCAATAGGTTTTACCGATCCTACGAAAACTATGATTCTGGACAGGTAGTCCTTAAGATCTTTGATAGGTTATTAGTCAGCTCATGAAAACTAATAAGTTCATAATGACCATAGGAGAACCATGGATTGAGACAGTCAGTTTTGTAAAAGGATGGACTTCGAGTAGATATAACCCTATGTTGACAGAAGAGTCAGACTTACCCAAATTGCATACTTGCATATAATTATGTTATTACATTTTAACCATTGTGGATGCAGGAGCATAGTATATGGTTGATATGTTGGTTAAGATACTAGTGAGGGGAAAATATGTTTCGCTCAATAGCATGGTCTCACTAGATATCTATTTTTGGTTCAAGATGGTAAGTTACTATTCACAACTGACTGTTTGTCTGACTGAAGTTATTGTTTTCCCCTTAAACTCTCGGGTACTAATTTGAGTAGGTCGGGAGTAAGAGTTTTCAGGTTTCTAGTAAAACGAATAAGCTTCCGAAGATGTGCAGGAGGCAATCTAGCTATTTAGGAGTTCTTACCTAATCCACTTTGTTGTTTGATTTTGTCTGTATGGATGTAATGGCGAGTTATACAATTGCCAAGTGTTAGACTCTGATCAACCAAGGGGTCATCTTCATATATCGCTCTTGAAGTATCTTGTAATAATTATATTTTCTCTGAACGTGGGATTGCAAATGGGATTATGTAATGAATATGAAATGTTATTTATGAAATGTAATGAAAATTTTTGCTATTGAATTGTGTTTAAAAATTTTGAAGATGAATTTTTAATTTCATAATTTTTCAAATAAATAGGAATATTTTATGAATTTTGTAACGACCTGTATTTTTACGGATCGAAACATCGTAGAACAGTTGACAAGTGGCCGCATTGTTGATAAGTCGCCTAGAGTTTAAGTCTTAGGCCGTATGGGATGGCTTAGGTCGAGTGACCGACTTAGGAAGTGTACGACCTAAGAAATAGACTATCTAAGGAACTGACCGACCTATAAGATTTGGACGACTTAAGGACAGGAAGACTTAAGTCGGTGACGACTTAAGAGTTAGATCGGTTGGTAGCTTATGTCGTGTAGGAAGTAAGTCGTGGGGTGGTTTAGGTCGTGGGATAGGATAGGTCGTATGAGCGACCTAAGGAATGGGATGACTCATAGAAGCTGGCGACCTAGTAGACTGGATAAGGTTAGGGTTTAGGTCGTAGACGACCTAAGGGATAGCACGACCTAAGAGATAGGAGTTAACGGCATAAGAGCTAACGACTTAAGAGTTTTGGCGAGTTAAAGACCCAAGGGGTAGGTCGGCGACGACCTAAGGAGGTTAAGGCGTAGCCTGGTTAAGTCGTAACCCAGTTAGGTCGCATGGTTATTAAGTCGTTAGGTCGGAACCATTGCTAGGTTGCATCTTAGTTATGTCGTAAGTCGTATCACCTGTTAGGTCGCGCGTAGTTAAGTCGTAGACGACTTAGGAGTTGAGTCGTAACCCAGTTTAGTAGCATCTTGGTTAGGTCGTAATTTTACTAGGTCGGCAAAGCTGTTAAGTCGTAGGATGCGAGGATGCGCGCATATGTTAAGCCGTTAGGTCGGCAATAGTTAAGTCGCGCGCATTAGGTCGTAGGTCGGAGAGAGTGATAAGTCGGAGACGACTTATAGAGGCAGACGACCTAAGGATTTCAGCTATAAATAGGAGAGTTTCTCTTCATTTTTGGGATCCGGATTTCGAAGCGACGAAGTGCTGCCATTTTGAGAGCTCGACTTCTACACTTCTTCACTTCTTTTCTCCACTTTAATCTTGTGCTTCCATCCATCCAAATCGAAGATCAAGTTGAAGATTCAAGAGTTTATCTTCATCCATCGAAGAGAGATTTCATCGTTTGAAGCGGATTCGAGATAGATCGAGTTAGATCCTTCGCTGTCCAGATCTGAAGCGTGTTAATTTGGGGTTTTTTAGGTGATTTGGTGAGTGGTGATTATCTCTCACACGGATCCAAAGGAGTATATCGGATCGTTGGCTTAATTTGGTGTTAAAGTAGAGATTTCCATGCATTTTCCTAATCATATGTGTAGATCCATATAGATCCATTATTCATGATGATTTGGCATCCATTTTACTACATGTTAACCTATGCAAGTTCATTCATCAAGATTATAGAGATATTGCTCATGTTTTCATGCTTATTAGACTTTCGACTCTTTAATTACGAAATTGCCATTATTGTTATAATTGTCTACTTAGAACATATTTGAATGCTTGATTGCTTGGATTAATGTTTGACTTGATTGATTGCTATGAATTAGATGATTGATGACTTGATTTAGACAAGTTGGTCGAAAATGATTCAAAAGCTAAGGGAAAGGCTCTTGAATTGGAAAAGCTGCTCGTGGCATATGTAGCGGATGATGAAGCTCTTATGCATAGATTTGATGATGATGATGTTGAGATGAAGCTTTGCGAGGATGTGATGAAGCGAAGCATGAGATGAGATAGTCTTGGTCTAATCCAGACGGGATCATTCCAAGCATGTTGTTAACTCGGTGATGTTGTTCGAGTTAGAGGATAATGGTTTGCTCGAGAGGCGCTTGAGCTAGTATGGAAATAGTCGTCGAGGAGGATGACTAGAAGGCTGAGATCTCATCGTTGTTGAAGGTTCTAGCATGCTCAAAGCAAGAGTACGTTGGGCAGATTCGGTAGTCCCTGAAGGCTAATGATTGATAGTCAAGTACTCTGGGCAGATTCGATAGTCCTAGGCACGGGTCACGATGACGTGCGGGAGTTATGTCTAGAACCGGGGGTTTCCATTAGCCCTTGACGGACGGCTGAAAGAATGTGCCGGTCATTCAATTAACGATGATATCGAAGCAATGATAACAGTGATAGCCAGAGTCATGGATGTTTGGTTGTATCGTCATTCGGTCTCAAGAGCGGTATTTTCTGGGTGCTTATCTGATCTTGGTTTAGGCCTTGGGGGTTTGTACTTGGAAAACATCGCCCTTGACTCGAGTGATAATTGCTTTACCTTAAATTGTGTGCTTTGCTATGTTTGCTTCTACTTAGTGTGTGTCTGGGGGCTATCACTGTAGAAAGAGGTGGAGTGGGAGGGTTGTATCCCTATTCCTTTTCCTTTATGCTCTTTTGGTATGTTGTTAGTTAATTTACTGCTCACTAAGACTGTTGTCTGACTCAAGGCTTTATGTTTTAACTCTTATTTCCTTGGGCTGTTCGTCCATTTTGGGACGGGCAGACTAGGTAGCAGGTGACAGGTGCTGTTCTTGCTTTCCACGGTGTTGATATTGAAGACGAGCTGGAGGGTTGCATATTATCTTCTTATATGTACTGGGTGTTCCGCTGTTTGTATTTTCTCTGAGTGTTATGTAGTGAGGCTTGTTGTATTGACTATTCTGATGTCTGTATTCAACTATTATGAAGTTTTCTTGATGAGATTCTATTCTGTGAAGCTTCACTATATATATATATATGTTATATTGTATTTTGTCCATGCGCTGTGAGTAATACGATAGATTTTGTTGTTTTAATTTACCCTGGCAATCGTCCATGGTTGCCTGGCACACTTTACAGCGCACTATCTCTAGGTTCAGTGCAGGGGTCATGGGCGGTCGTCACATTTGGTATCAGAGCCTTGGTTAATCGATTTTACCCAACGCTCACTGATGTAACTACGTATGAGAGACGTAATTGTATTTTGATGGATGATTACTATATATAATATAGTAGCTTAGTAGAGTTTGAGTCCTTTATGCAGTTGTTTCTCTAGGTGTGCTAATCATTCTTTTTTTTATAGATATTAAGGATGAGTCGAAGAGGGAGACCAGCTGCTAGGGAAGGCCGTGCTACTGAAGGGGCTGCTGATTATGCTGCTATGTTCGAAGCTATGATGACTTCGATCATGAGAAGGATGCCAGCTCCGGGGCCATCAGTGGATGTTGGAGTTCAAGTTCAAACTCCAAAACCGGTGGATTTTGCTAAGTTGTGTAAGGATTATACTGCTCTTGGAGGAAAGGTTTTCTTGGGGACAGAATCGACTATTGAAGTCCAGAGATGGATGGATGCTTGTAGGAGGATTTTTGGTGATTTGGGAATTGAGGATGCAACTAAGAGGAAGTTGGCATCAAGACAGCTTCAAGGGAGAGCCTCTGATTGGTGGAACTCTATTACCATCAATACTCCGGAGGAAGAGATTACTTGGGAGCAATTCCAAGTCAAATTTGAAGCTAAGTTCATTTCTACAGCTCAGAAGTCTGTTCTGTTCAAGAAGTTTGTGGAGCTCAAGCAGGGAGGAAGACCAGTTCTTGAGTATGTTTCTGATTTTGAAGCTTTGTCCAAGTATGCCCGGTCGTATATTGAATCTGCATATCAGAAGAATGAGAAGTTTGTGACAGGCTTGGACAGTTATCTTGGGAGGCAGTTAGTGGATCATTTGGACGATTCATTTGAGAATCTTGTGGAGAAAGCTCTTAGGCATGAGAGTCTGTTTCCTAAGGAAGGATCTGTTGTTGCTGTGACCAGGGAAGAGTCTAAACCCCAGCAGAGTGGAAACAAGAAGAGGAAGCAGCAGCAGCAGAAGGGTAAGGATGGCCAGAAGAAGCCGAAGGGCGAGGTGACTTGCTACAATTGTCAGCAGAAGGGCCATTTCTCTAGGGATTGTAAGAATCCGAAGGTACCGATGAAGTGTCACAACTGTGACAAGCCGGGGCATATCAGGAAGAATTGTCCAGAACCGAGGAAGGACAAGCAGATTGTGCAAGCTTATGCTTTGGGGGCTGTTCCATCATCTTCGAAAGCTCCTACTGCTGAAGAGAAAGGAAAGAGTGTGGTGGTTCAAGGTACTCTTTTCCTATGTGGTGTTCCAGTTAGAGTGTTGTTTGATACTGGGGTGTCGCATTCGTTTGTTTATAGTGAACTTGTAGGCCGGTTGGGTTTAGAACCGGATATTGTTGATAGGCCATTGGTTGTGACTAATCCAGTTGGGGGTTCGTCTTGTTTGTGTATGTTATGCCGTGGTCTAATTGTATCGAGTCATGATTGCTCTTTTGTTTATGATTGCTTTGTTCTGAACTTTGCGGGGTTCAGAATTATTTTGGGTATGGACTGGCTTAGGAAGTATGCGGCAAAGGTTGATTGTGAGAGGTTGGAGGTGACAGTCGAGAATGTGGAGGGGCGAAAGATTGTGATACGATGTAAGCATGAAGAAGGCGTCTTCATGAGCTTCATGTATTCGCTGGTTGTTCCACGGGATGGACTGTCATCTGTGCCAATCGCGAATGGATTCGAGGATGTCTTTGACGAGGTCAAAGGGTTACCGCCGCATAGAGAGATCGAGTTTCGTATAGATCTAGTTGAAGGAGCCAGACCTATTGTGATGCCTCTTAGGCGGATGGCGCCTAGGGAATAGCAAGAGTTGAGGGTGCAGGTTGATGATCTTTTGCAGAAAGGATTCATTCGACGTAGTGTGTCCGAATAGGGTGCACCAGTTGTGTTTGTAACCAAAGCAGATGGATCGCTGAGGTTGTGTGTGGATTATCGTGAGCTGAATAAAGTGACTAAGAAGAACAAGTATCCATTGCCGAGAATAGATGACTTGTTTGATCAGCTTCACGAAGCTAAGGTGTTTTCTCAGATGGATTTGGCAACAGGATTTCACTAGTTGAGAGTGGCTAAGGATAGTGTACCGAAGACTACTTTTCGAACACCATCCGGGGTCTTTGAGTGGCTGGTAATGCCGTTTGGATTGACTAATGCGCCAGCATATTTTGTGGATCTTATGAATAGAGTGTTCAGAGATCAGTTGAACAAGTTCGTACTTGTGTTCGTAGATGATATTCTGATTTATTCCAGAACTGAAGAAGAGCACAAGACGCACTTGCGTATTGTTTTGGAAATCTTGCGAAAACATCAGCTGAAGGCTAAGTTTTCGAAGTGTCACTTCTGGAAGAGTGAAGTGAGGTTCCTAGGCCATGTTATCTCTGGAAATGGAATAGCGGTTGATCCCGCTAAGGTGGCAGCAATCCAGGATTGGGTTAGACCTAAGAATGCATCTGATGTGAGAAGTTTTCTTGGATTAGCAGGATATTATCGACGGTTTATCAAAGACTTCTCCAAGGTAGCTGCACCGTTAACAGGATTGATGAAGAAGAACCAAGTGTTCAGATGGCAAGATAAGTGTGAGCAAGCTTTCAGAATCCTGAAAGAAAGATTGACAAGTGCTCCTGTTTTGACTATTCCAAGTGGGAATGATGAGATGGTGGTTTACACCGACGCATGTGGTACTGGACTTGGAGCAGTGCTGATGCAGAGGGATAAAGTTGTTGCGTATGCTAGTCGACAACTGAAGCCACACGAAAGGAATTACCCGACTCATGATTTGGAGTTAGCGGCGATTGTTTTTGCTCTGAAGATGTGGAGACATTATCTATTGGGAGTTCGATTCGAGTTGTTTACAGATCATAAGTCGTTGAAGTATCTTTTCTCCCAAAAGGATTTGAATCTTCGGCAGCAACGTTGGCTAGAGTTTTTAGCATCATATGATTTTGGTATAGCTTATACTCCGGGAAAAGGTAACGCAGTGGCAGATGCGTTAAGTCGAAGACATGTAGGATTGGGAGCCATGTTTTCAGAATGGAAGAATCTCAAGTATTTAGCTGGATTTGACTTCAGGCCTAGATGTGAATTGGAACCTGAGATGTTGGAAAACTTATCAATAAGACCTACTCTTGTGGAAAGGATTGGCGAGAGCCAAAAGCGAGACGATAAGCTTGTCAAGATTATCCGTGATTTGGAATCTGGATTGGACCCAGAAAAGGATAAAGGATTCGAGGTCGATCAAGAAGGTTGGCTTCGGAAGCAAGGACGACTAGTTGTTCCCGATATTGATGAATTGAGGAGTGAAGTGCTGAAGGAAAGTCATCACTCGAAGTTGACAATTCATCCAGGTGGAAATAAGATGTATCAGGATATGAAGAGAACCTACTACTGGGAAGGTATGAAGAAGGATGTTGGAAATTTTATTTCCAAGTGCATGAACTGCCAGTTGGTAAAAGCCGAACAGAAGAAGCCAAGTGGATTGCTTCAGCCATTAGAAGTTCCTACATGGAAGTGGGAGCAAGTGTCGATGGATTTTATCGATGGATTACCTAGAACCAGAACGGGAAATGAAGGGATTTGGGTCATCGTTGATCGTCTGACTAAGAGTGCAAGATTCATTCCTGTTCGATCGACTAGGACTGCATCAAAGTTGGCTGAGTTGTATGTTAAGTGGATAGTTCAATTCCATGGTATTCCGAAGAGTATAGTGAGCGATCGAGATCCATTGTTCACTAGTGGATTTTGGAAGAGCTTCCAGGAAGTTTTGGGAACCGAGTTGTGTTTGAGTACAGCTTATCACCCTCAAACAGATGGTCAGACCGAGAGAGTTAACCGAGTTTTGGAAGATCTCCTCAGAGCTTGTGTTTTGGACTTCGGAGGATCATGGGAAGATCACCTTCATTTGGTGGAATTTGCATACAACAACAGTTACCAATCAAGCATTGGTATTGCACCATATGAGGCATTGTATGGAAGACCGTGTAACTCTCCGACATGTTGGTTAGAGACAGGAGAAAAGCTGATACTTGGGCCGGAGATGATTCGACAGACTTCGGATTTCATAGAGATCATTCGGCAACGAATGAAGGCAGCCCAAGACCGTCAGAAGAGTTATGCCGATAAGCGTCGTAAGGATTTGGAGTTCGACGTAGGTGATAGGGTTTTTGTGAAGATTTCTCCACTAAAGAATATTATTCGATTCGGGAAGAAAGGAAAATTGACTCCGAGATTTGTTGGACCATTCCTGATCATCGAGCGAATTGGAAAGCTCGCCTACAGATTGGAGTTACCAGAGAAGATGTCGGGTGTGCACAATGTTTTTCACGTATCGTATCTACAGAAGTATGTGCACGACTCGAATACAGTGGTTTCTGCTGATAGCTGTGAAGATTTCGAAGTTGATCCAGTCGATAGAAGACCTCGTAACCCGCTTCGTGTTGTGGAAACCGACACGAAACAGCTTAGGAGAAAGGTAGTTAAGTTGCTCAAGATACAATGGAGTGATGATGATAACGACTGTACATGGGAGGTGGAAGAGAGGATGAAGGCAGCTCATCCTGAACTCTTCAAGGTATGACCCTAAGGTGTCGTGTCATCTCACGATATTGTAACTTGTTCTAGTGTTAGAATTCTGTACGCTAAGCTAGAATTGGATGCATGGTTTGTTGATTGTTATGGTTGGTAGGCGTACAGACTAGTCTTTGATTGCCTTGTTTGTTTGGAATTTCGGGGGCGAAATTCCTAAGGGGGAGAGAATGTAACGACCTGTATTTTTACGGATTGAAACATCGTAGAACAGTTGACAAGTGGCCGCATTGTTGATAAGTCGCCTAGAGTCTAAGTCTTAGGCCGTATGGGATGGCTTAGGTCGAGTGACCGACTTAGGAAGTGTACGACCTAAGAAATAGACTATCTAAGGAACTGACCGACCTATAGGATTTGGATGACTTAAGGACAGGAAGACTTAAGTCGGTGACGACTTAAGAGTTAGATCGGTTGGTAGCTTAGGTCGTGTAGGAAGTAAGTCGTGGGGTGGTTTAGGTCGTGGGATAGGATAGGTCGTATGAGCGACCTAAGGAATGGGATGACTCATAGAAGCTGGCGACCTAGTAGACTGGATAAGGTTAGGGTTTAGGTCGTAGATGACCTAAGGGATAGCACGACCTAAGAGATAGGAGTTAACGGCATAAGAGCTAACGACTTAAGAGTTTTGGCGAGTTAAAGACCCAAGGGGTAGGTCGGCGACGACCTAAGGAGGTTAAGGCGTAGCCTGGTTAAGTCGTAACCCAGTTAGGTCGCATGGTTATTAAGTCGTTAGGTCGGAACCATTGCTAGGTTGCGTCTTAGTTATGTCGTAAGTCGTATCACCTGTTAGGTCGCGCGTAGTTAAGTCGTAGACGACTTAGGAGTTGAGTCGTAACCCAGTTTAGTAACATCTTGGTTAGGTCGTAATTTTACTAGGTCGGCAAAGCTATTAAGTCGTAGGATGCGAGGATGCGTGCATATGTTAAGCCGTTAGGTCGGCAATAGTTAAGTCGCGCGCATTAGGTCGTAGGTCGGAGAGAGTGATAAGTCGGAGACAACTTATAGAGGCAGACGACCTAAGGATTTCAGCTATAAATAGGAGAGTTTCTCTTCATTTTTGGGATCCGGATTTCGAAGCGACGAAGTGTTGCCATTTTGAGAGCTCGACTTCTACACTTCTTCACTTCTTTTCTCCACTTTAATCTTGTGCTTCCATCCATCCAAATCGAAGATCAAGTTGAAGATTCAAGAGTTTATCTTCATCCATCAAAGAGAGATTTCATCGTTTGAAGCGGATTCGAGATAGATCGAGTTAGATCCTTCGCTGTCCAGATCTGAAGCGTGTTGATTTGGGGTTGTTTAGGTGATTTGGTGAGTGGTGATTATCTCTCACACG
This sequence comes from Allium fistulosum, assembly GCA_030737815.1. Classification (NCBI taxonomy): domain Eukaryota; kingdom Viridiplantae; phylum Streptophyta; class Magnoliopsida; order Asparagales; family Amaryllidaceae; genus Allium; species Allium fistulosum. The sequence continues at coordinate 878,094,570 of CM060902.1, read as the reverse complement.
GATCCAAAGGAGTATATCGGATCGTTGGCTTAATTTGGTGTTAAAGTAGAGATTTCCATGCATTTTCCTAATCATATGTGTAGATCCATATAGATCCATTGTTCATGATGATTTGGCATCCATTTTACTACATGTTAACCTATGCAAGTTCATTCATCAAGATTATAGAGACATTGCTCATGTTTTCATGCTTATTAGACTTTCGACTCTTTAATTACGAAATTGCCATTATTGTTATAATTGTCTACTTAGAACATATTTGAATGCTTGATTGCTTGGATTAATGTTTGACTTGATTGATTGCTATGAATTAGATGATTGATGACTTGATTTAGACAAGTTGGTCGAACATGATTCAAAAGCTAAGGGAAAGGCTCTTGAATTGGAAAAGCTGCTCGTGGCATATGTAGCGGATGATGAAGCTCTTATGCATAGATTTGATGATGATGATGTTGAGATGAAGCTTTGCGAGGATGTGATGAAGCGAAGCATGAGATGAGATAGTCTTGGTCTAATCCAGACGGGATCATTCCAAGCATGTTGTTAACTCGGTGATGTTGTTCGAGTTAGAGGATAATGGTTTGCTCGAGAGGCGCTTGAGCTAGTATGGAAATAGTCGTCGAGGAGGATGACTAGAAGGCTGAGATCTCATCATTGTTGAAGGTTCTAGCATGCTCAAAGCAAGAGTACGTTGGGCAGATTCGGTAGTCCCTGAAGGCTAATGATTGATAGTCAAGTACTCTGGGCAGATTCGATAGTCCTAGGCACGGGTCACGATGACGTGCGGGAGTTATGTCTAGAACCGGGGGTTTCCATTAGCCCTTGACGGACGGCTGAAAGAATGTGCCGGTCATTCAATTAACGATGATATCGAAGCAATGATAACAGTGATAGCCAGAGTCATGGATGTTTGGTTGTATCGTCATTCGGTCTCAAGAGCGGTATTTTCTGGGTGCTTATCTGATCTTGGTTTAGGCCTTGGGGGTTTGTACTTGGAAAACATCGCCCTTGACTCGAGTGATAATTGCTTTACCTTAAATTGTGTGCTTTGCTATGTTTGCTTCTACTTAGTGTGTGTCTGGGGGCTATCACTGTAGAAAGAGGTGGAGTGGGAGGGTTGTATCCCTATTCCTTTTCCTTTATGCTCTTTTGGTATGTTGTTAGTTAATTTATTGCTCACTAAGACTGTTGTCTGACTCAAGGCTTTATGTTTTAACTCTTATTGCCTTGGGCTGTTCGTCCATTTTGGGACGGGCAGACTAGGTAGCAGGTGACAGGTGCTGTTCTTGCTTTCCACAGTGTTGATATCGAAGACGAGCTGGAGGGTTGCATATTATCTTCTTATATGTACTGGGTGTTCCGCTGTTTGTATTTTCTCTGAGTGTTATGTAGTGAGGCTTGTTGTATTGACTATTCTGATGTCTGTATTCAACTATTATGAAGTTTTATTGATGAGATTCTATTCTGTGAAGCTTCACTATATATATATGTTATATTGTATTTTGTCCATGCGCTGTGAGTAATACGATAGATTCTGTTGTTTTAATTTACCCTGGCAATCGTCCATGGTCGCCTGGCACACTTTACAGCGCACTATCTCTAGGTTTAGTGCAGGGGTCATGGGCGGTCGTCACAAAATTCCTAAGAGAGAAAGGGTATTTATTTCGGGTTTTAATTATTAAAAATAATTAAATAATGATTTTGGTCCTGAAATTTTTATATGTTAAAGAATATATTAATTCTGATTTTTGATGAATTTTTGGGGATTATTCCCAAAAGATTATGATTTTATGTGAATTTATTAAGCTAGAAAAGCTTATAAATAAGTATTAATTAATTAATATTATTTAAAGGGTGCAAAAATTGTTTTGGAAAAAGAAAATGGAGTTGTAGCAAATTTCTGCAAAGAATTTGGGAAAATATCTTTTCAACCAATAGAAAATTGACAAATAATAAGAGTTGGTGAAAAGAGATTTCTTTATATAGAAATAAAACAGTTTTTATGGTAATTACGATATCGCCATGCCACATATATAAATGCCGACGCTATGATAATGTCACAATTATGAATGGCGACATCGGTATGGAGGGAAATATGATAACTACTCAAGTAGTTATGGAATGATTCTGTCCAAGTTGAAGTGATCAATGTCGGCATCCTATCAATGTCTGCTTAGTAATCTCGTAATATACCTGGGCAATGCCGACCACCCTTATTTCCTTGTTTTGATAATATACGACATTGATGCCGCAATTAAGTAATGCCGCAACTCTTTAGTTTCATTATTAAACTATTTACGTCGCTATTGCTGCTATCTTTTCGGCGTCGCTATGATGCCGCATGTCGTCTACTTTAATAACTAGGTTTTAAGGCGGTAATGCCGCCAACCCTACTTTCGATATAGAATGTTTTACGGTAATTACGCCGCTATATCATGGGTTCGATGACCCTAGTTACGACATAGTAGCTGTTTTTATAGCATCCAATATCAATGTTTTACGATATTGATACCGCGGGTTATTAATATCGACTTCAAGGTATTTTCATATATAAAAGGCTATATTTAATAACTTCGATAACCTATAATTTTCTATGTTGCGACAAGATTAATTTTGGCATTATAGCCTTACATTTTGATAAAATCGGAATTATTTTAAAAGGCTTTGATATGGAGGGATGCGGCATCCCATGACAGCTATATCAATGCCGCTAGTCTTTGAAAATGAACATATTCAAATTTATGGCGTTAAGCCCTATAATGGAGAGGTGCGACATCCTATTATTATATTCCAACGTATACATGGAAGTATTAAAATGGTTTATAAAGTGGCATGAGAAATTGGTAAAGTAAGGGGCTATGTTTTCCTTGTTTTAAATATAAATTAAAGAGATTAATCATGTATAATGATAAATGTTTTCTTGGAATAAATTATTATTTAGCCCAAGTTTTTATTTGAAATTACCAAGAGGGTTATTATTTAAGGTTAAGTAATTATAAGATGCCAATTGGTTGAACATATTTGAATCATGGGTGCTATATGTTCTTATTTTATCTGATCAGTTATTTTGCATGATTATTATTGTCATACTCACATCATCATGACCCATAACTGAATTTTGGGATATAAAAGGGCAGAACAACCAGCTAGGTTGTCCCATTAGTGAGTATAATCAGATTTAACGCCCGATTGAGTAGAATTGTGTCTAGAAGATCAGATAGATCAGAAGGGTTAGGATGCCCAAAACTGTTCAAAAGAGTACGATATGAGACATGGTATTGGAAGGGTCCAATATGTTCATAGTGATCCCATAAAAACTATGGCTTTAGTAGTGTTATTGGAAGAATCCAATAGATTCATAGTGATCTCATGAAAACTATAATTAGAAAGATGGTATTGGAGAGTTCCAATAGGTTCATAGTGATCCCATGAAAACTATGATTGGAAATTGTTATTAGTAGAAACCAATAGGTTCTTAGTAATCCCATGAAAACTATGATTCTGGATAGGTAGTCCTTAAGAGCTTTGATAGGTTATCAGTCAGCCCATGAAAACTAATAGGTTCATAGTAACCATAGGAAAACTATGGATTGAGACAGATAGTTAGTTTTGTAAAAGGGTGGACTTAGGGTAGATATAACCCTATGTTGACAGAAGAGTCAGACTTACCCACATTGCGTACTTGCGCATAATTAGGTTATTATGTTTTAACCATCATGGATGCCGGAGCACAATATATGGTTGATATGTTGGTTAAGATACTAGTGAGGGGAAAACTCGTTCCACTTAGCGGCGTGGTCTCACTAGATATCTATTTTTGGTTCGAGATGGCAGGTTTTTATTCATGCCAGACTATTTGCCTGACCTGAAGATTTTGGTTTTCCCTTTAAACTCTCGGGTTTTGACTAGGTCGGGAGTAAGGGTTTCCAGGTTTCCAGTAAGATGAATAAGCATCCGAAGACTTGCAGGAGGCACTCTAGCTATTTAGAAGTTCTTATCTAATCTAATGTGTTGTTTGATTTTGTCTGTATGGATGTAATGGCAAGTTGTATTATTTCCAAGTGTTAGGCTCTGATCAACCGAGGGGGCATCTTCATATGTCACTCTTGAATTATCTTGTAATGATTACATTTTCTTTGAACTTGAGATTGCGAATGAGATTATGTAATGAATATGAAATGTTATTTATGAAATGTAATGAAAATTTTACCTACTGAATTGTGTTTAATTATTTTATATTAATGTGCTTCTGATGATATGATTAACATAGCCGCATTTTGTAACCGAAAATTAATAACAATGGATGACCGTAGCATTCGTAGCGCTTAGTTTCGGGCCTCAAAATGGGGAATGTTACAAGTTGGCATCATAACATAGGTTTATGTAAAACTTAAAAGATTAAAAGACTGTTTTTTTGAAAACATAATCCTAATGAATCATAGAATATGTTTGAGGTATTGGATAGTGCTATAGTAACGTACTTGTATTTGTTATATATAAGTATGTATCCTTCCCTCTCTCTTAGACCATTCTTCTATATCATATTAGGGCTTGTATGCGGATTACGAGAAAGCAAGATATGGAAGCAGGGAACGAAAGAGTGAATCTTGTTGGAGAAAGCACTACAACCAATGGAAATGTTCGACCCAATACTAGAAGGAACCAAGGTCGACAGACAATTGCTAATCAAAATGAAAATGCTAATGTAAGTGTTGGAACCCCACCAGTAGATATGGAGACTATGTATCAGTTCTTCGTCACCCTGATGCTAGCTAGAGCAGCTGCAGGAGTAGCTAAGGGAAATGCTACAAATGTGGGAGGAGTTAATCCTATGGTGCAGGTTGGTAATAACTATGCTAAGCTGAACTAAGATTATACTAGTTTTGGAGGAAAGCCTTATCTTGGAATTGAGGATGTTATTGAAGTGGAGAATTGCCTATTGCACCGTGAAAGAATCTTTGCCGACCTAGGATTGAATGATGATCATAAGAGGAGGTTGGCATCGAGATAGTTGCAAGGTGTTGCACTGTACTGGTGGAACGGAGTGATCGTTGGTATGCCAGAAGATGAATTTACTTGGGCTGAATTTTGAAGGAGATTCGAGGAGAGATTCTATCTGAAGTAGCCAAGGCAACCTTGCTTAGGAAATTTATGGAATTGGAGCAAGGGTACATGTCAGTGTTAGAATATGCTACGAATTTTAATAAGTTGTCTAGGTATGGATATGCTACCATCGATACTGTGATTTAGCGGAATGAGAAGTTTATCCGAGGTTTGAAGCCGAAGATTGCTAAAGCGACTATACCACATATCCGAGATCTGAGTAGTGTGGTGGAAATGGCTATAAGGAATGAGGAGATGCTTGCAACTTTTGGGAAAGAGAAGTCGGTGGAGACTCAAGGTTTTCAGAGTAAGAAGAGGAAGTTCTTCAAGAAGAAGGGAGCTCAGAAGAGTGCTGCTGCAAGAAAGGAAAAGTTGATCTTGTTTGCTTTAAGTGCAATAAGAAAGGACACTTTTCTCATGAATGTTGAACCGGTAAGGGAAAGAAGGTTACGAAAAATAAGTGCATGAATTGTTTCAACTATGACCAGATGGGGCACTACGTGAATCAGTGTCTAGAGCCGGCTAGAGCTGATAAAGGAAAGGTCTTTGCTTTGGAACCATCATCTTCCAGACCTACTACTATTGAGAAAGGAAAGTGTGTGATGGAAGGTATGATTTCAATTCATAACATACTAACTAGAGTATTATTTGATACGGGTGCATCACATTCTTTTATCTCTCATTGCTTGGTAGATAAGTTAGATTTAAAACCATCATCCCTTGTTATTTCCTTGAGGGTGGCTAATCCAATAGGAGGGTATGCAACTCTGGGGATGAGCTGTGACCATCTAGAATTTGAGTTGCTAGGTTATACTTTTTCCTGCAGTTTGTTTGTGTTCGATTTTGCGAGTTTCAGGATTATTTTGGGTATGAATTGGTTGAGCAGGTATGATGCTATGACATTTTGCTAGGATAGGAAAATATCATTGAGACACCCTAATAGTAGTGACCGAATAATATGATTAAAGTTGAGAATTCGAGTTCAGAAGTTTGGGCTGTATTTGGTGCCACAAAAGTGGAAGATGAGTTTAATCGGGTTTATGTCGTAAAAGAATTCACAGATGTTTTTGAGCCAGTTATAGGACTAACACCGAAACGAGCTATTTAGTTTTGTATAGATCTTGTACCTAGAGCTGAACTCAGCTAGTGGACTTAGAAGAAAAGAATTTTATTAGACCAAGCAGTTCACCTTGTAGAGCGGCCGCGGTGTTCGTGAAGAAACCAGATGCGTCATTAAGATTGTGTATTGATTATCATAAGCTGAATGAGAAGACAATAAAAAACAGATATCATTTGCCGAGAATTGATGATTTCTTTGATCAGTTGAGTGGGGCCAAAGTATTTTCCCAATTGGATTTAGCGACAGGGTTCCATTAATTAAGGGTAGTGGAGGACAGTATTCCTTTAACGACGTTTCGAACTAGATATGGTTCGTATGAGTAGCTAGTAATGCCATTCAAGTTAATTAAATGCGCCTGCTTTCTTGTGGACTTGATGAACCAAATTTTCCAAGAGCATTTGGATAGGTTCGTATTGGTGTTCATTGGTAACATTTTGATATATTCTAAGGATGAAAGAGATCATAAGATTCATCTTAGAATAGCGCTTGAGACGTTGAGGCAGCATCAACTAAAAGTGAAGTTTTCAAAGTGTTATTTTTGGAAGAAAAAAGTGAAGTTTCTTGGTCATATAGTTTCAGAAAAATGGTTGTTTGTGGATCCAACCAATATTGAACCTGTTAATAATTGGAAGAGACCTGAAATGGTGACCGAGGTAAGAAGTTTTCTTGGATTAGCTGGCTATTACTGGAGATTCATTAAGGATTTCACTCGAATAGCAGCACCCTTGACTAAGCTAACCAGGAAGGACGTAAAGTTTATTTGGTCCAATAAATGTGAGGAAGCATTCCTTATGTGCCCGTTTTAGTTGTGCCAGATGGTAATCATGACTTGGTGGTGTATGCAGATGCGTGTGGAAAAGGGTTAAGAGCTGTGTTGATGCAAAGGTGTAAAGTAATTACCCTACGCTTATAGACAACTCAGACCGCATGGAGTCAGATATCCAACTCATGATTTGGAGTTGGTAGTATTGTTTTTCACATTGAAAGTGTGGAGACATTACCTCTTAGAAGAAAGATTCGAGTTGTATATAGATCGTAAGTCTTTGAGGTATTTATTCTCTTAGAAAGAGTTGAATATGAGAAAACAGAGGTGGCTGGAGTTTTTAGTAGCTTCTAATTTTGGTATTGGGTATACGCTAGGGAAAGGATATAAAGTAGCAAATGCACTTAGTAGAAAACATCAGACGGTGGTGTTAGCTATGTTGGCAGAATGGAAGGATTTGGAGGCATTGACTACTTGTAGTGTGCAGTTAAGGTTGACTGTTAGTTCTAGTCAAAGTACTGCCATGTTGTCTTGCTTAAAAGTTCGACTAGTATTAATCGAGAGGATTGTTTCAAAGTAGAGAGACGATTCATTATTAGCCGAAAGGATTAGAAGATTGGAAAGTGGAACTGAGATTGATGATCTAAAAGATTTTAGTCTTGACTAGAGAGGACGGTTAAGAAAGAAGGAACGGTTGTGTGTTTTAGATGTTGGTGACCAAAGAAAGGAAGTTCTTAGGGAGTGTCATCAATCGAAGCTTACTATACATCCTAGAGGAACTAAGATGTATCAGGATATGAAAAGAAGTTTCTTCTATGAAGGTATGAAAAGGGATGCATGCTTATGGGTGAAGCAATGTGCGAATTGTCAGCAAGTAAAATCCAAACATTAGAAGCCAAGTGGATTGCTTCAGCCTTTAGATATACCAGTTTTGTAACAACCCAAATTCCAGCGGTTCGGATTTTTCACAAAAATGCTAAAAACCAAGCCCATCGAAGCCCTAGTTGGGTATTTAGTATCCTGCAAATAGAAAAAGATAAATATATTAGAGCTCAATTAATTATCTCATAGCGGAATTGACTAAAATATAATAGTAACTAAATACTCACCCAAATAATAACACTTTCTAAGCTAGTGTTGTAAAACTGAGAAGTCTCTGCCATCTACCTAACCTGTAGGATGTTATGAGGAGGGGGTCAGAACAAAAGTTCTGGTGAACAAATAAATTATATACTTTTAGGCTTAATTCTACATATACCGTTTTATTTCCATTTACTCTTATATTAGATTCATTAGGTTATAATACTCTCGCCTCTACTCATGAACCATGCCCATCTACTCCATAGTAGATAAAAACCTAATAACTAATATATACATATATGTAGCTATATGCCCAATGACCATATTGGTCCTAGGTACCACCCATGATACCTTCCACATCCTCCTTGAAAAGGACTCCATTGTGTAGCTTCGAGAGCGTTCAGTAACTACATCTGTAAAGGACCGCTTCGTAAGGCCTACAATACCAATGCTCCACTACTTACTATGAAAACATAAATTGCATCCGCACTAGTCTATACCCGTGCTCGGACATCCACAATGTACCACCCAGTACGTACATTAAGGACTATGTAATCGTTCTGTCTACTATCTGAATCCCGCTAACAAGGTCTCCCTTGTTCGGAACTCAGTCAGGGATTTTCTATATCTGTAAAGGACTGCTTCATTGGGCTTACAATACAGATATTCTAGTTGGTCTGTCCCTTTCTCATCGTGGCTATGGCTCCATGCAGCCACCCCTCAGCTAATCGAAAGACTTCTAAAGAGTTAAGTGGCCGTGCCCTACTGCAAACAATCTAACATCCAATTGGCAGTGCCCCTCCATCCAATGTCTCGATAGTGAAAGAATCATTGGCCTGTTGGTTTAACTCCAGTCTTTCCCGAAATCGCTCTTGGTCTTGATGCTGGCCGATATCCGCATGCGACTATCCTTCACCTTACTTGCAAGTACTGGACATACAAATATCCTACTCCTAACACCAAGCCCTTCTAATTTCCTACAAAGGATCCGCTTCTTAGGTGCTTCAATGCAAATGCAGTCAAGGCATACTATTTTGATGGAACACCTACAGACCTACCTTCTGGGATGCAGCTTCGTTAGGCCTACCCAGAGGGCCATCCTAGAGTATCCTCACGTCCCGTTGAAGTCTCGTACTTCCTTCTAGCCTAAAATCACTAAGTTGGACGTGCTTCTCCATTTCTGAAATCCATGATGAACTGCTTCAAATCATACTTTACTTTATTGTCTGCTATTTTAGGAAGTAATTCTATTTTATTTGTTTGGTTATGGAAATTATATAATCCATTTCCATATCATAATATTGAATAATACTATAAACAATAATCTATAACTGCAAGATATCTCTTTGGAGTAGTATAAAATACAGCGGTTTCTCTATTTTACACTAATTTCCTCCTTTTTATTTCTTTTATTCTAGTAGTTATGTTTATCGTTATCTTTTAGATATTAAGTTTTGGAAATGTTTCCTATTTTCTTAACCAACCAATTAATCTAATAATCACTTCCAAATTAACTTTTCCCATTTAAATGCAATTTATTACAGAAATTCTATTCCTCAACTTTTATTATTTTACATTTAATTCCCTTTATTTCAATTTTCTTAATTATATAATCCACATTCGCGTTTAATCTATTCTAATCCATACGCGAAGAAAGAAAGAAGAGAGGATAGAAGAAAACTGACGCTTGCATAAAAATCCAAAACGTAGAAAAAGATGTAAATAAGGCATAGAAAACAGTGTATAAATACTGATACTGTAAATAAACTTCAAGTTTTCTTATAGTTCAGCCTAATTAATATAATTAATTACTGAATAATTTTTTTTAAATGGGAATCTAACGATAATATATCTTAAACTTAAAAGATATATAAATAAATCCACTCACCTATCATCCTTAGCTTCACTTATACTCCGCCTGGCTCTACAGTCCTTCTAGATCCCCTCCTTCCAAGGTGTACAATATTTAATTTAGAAGATCTTCTCCATAGAAATTATTTTCTTTTTAGGGTTCAGCCTTAAGAAATGAACCCATGAGAGAAAATCTAATTGTGAGAAGATAGCTAGGCCTAGGGTCCTATTTATATTGGAGCTTGGGGATCTCAGACCATCGAATTATTGAATTGAACCTGGAGCCACCATGTCAAAGGGTCGTTTGGAGCCATAGGATTGAAGAACGTATGGCTCAGATCGCGCAAAAACGAAAAAAATACGTCACGGTATATACCTGAACGAATTTTCATCCAAGTTGCACTCGGGTCGACCGGGCGGTCGACCACCCTTAGCCAGCGGTCGACCGTTGTGCCCATTGGGTCGACCTACTGGTCGGCCCACATCCGTGTTATTATATATTTTTTCGGTTTGATTACTTAATTTTGTTTCGTTCTTAATTTTTTCATATTGGTTCGGTTTTAGACAAGTTATATATGGAAACTAATCAGAAAATCACCCTGGATGCAATGGTACAAGTTCCAAAGCCATATTTCGATAATTCCAAAATTATTTATTTTCATTACTTATCATTACACGTTACATTTTAACTATATAAAATTGCGGGGTGTTACATTCTCCCACCCTTAGGAAATTTCGTCCCCGAAATTTGACAAGAGTAAAAATTTATGTAATCTCTCGCATTAATTACAGCCATTTTGTGTACATCCAATTTTGCATCCATCCGTGCTTTTGTGCAAAAGTGCTTTTCAAGTCAAAGTATATGCATGTACATAAATCTCTAAGCGGTACCTCCTATATGAATGCTTTTTATTTTAAAAGTTTACTTTTAAAACACAATGCACACAACCTAAATATACTTGCAATTTCTATATGAATGCAACTTTTTTGAAAAATTAAAATATTTTTTCACACAATTTTTCCCAGACTCCTATTAAATAGGGGTGTAGTTCAACCAATTTTTCGTCCAAATCCTAACACACAATTTTTAATATTCGAATATCAGAAAAATATAATTTTCTGAATTCGAGTACTTATGTTAGAAAGAAGACAGAAAACAGAGAAACTTCGGCCCCGTTTGGTTTGCTGTTTTTAGTTTTGTGTTTTCGTCTAAACAAAAATGCGCACTTTTTATGCATTGTTGGAAAACACGCAATTTTGGAAAATGAAATTAACATAGAAAACAGAAAACAAGTTTATTTGATTTTTCGTATTTTGAGGCATAACAAAAGGACGAAAAACAATTCGTCCTCTCCATTTCCCGTTGATCGTCGTAATCGCTAAGAATTGTAAATTTTTTTCCTTATTTTCTTATATTTTGTATTGAATGTTGAAAACACAAAATGCAAAACTAAAAACGATACCAAACAGGCCCTTCATTTTTCTCCAATTTTCCTTTTCGGTCATCTTTCCCCGTACTTGGAATTTTGGGTTGCTATCCTATAAAACCCCCTTTTTATTTTCCCAAGCATGGTCTACATAAGAAAATAGCTTTTTAAATCTTTAGTTGATGTTTCCGTCGCCTTTTTAATTTGCTGTTTTCCTTTTTGTTATTCTTTTAACGTTCTTATGTTCTTATTTTCAACTTGTGAATATCACAAAAATAAAGAGAAAAAGCATCGATACTGATATACTACCATAGAATTTTAAATGCATACTCTAAAGTACAATTTTATAACTAAAAAGAGAAAACAAACCCAACTACAATACGATACTAGATAGATGACATACGTAGGCTAACATAGTCATCATCTCAAGCTAGGGGGCCTTTTCCCCTGTCCTCCCTGACACATGAAAGCTCTCATAAAGGAATCCAAACACCTAAGGCGCTCTTCCTGCCGCCTAGTGCTCGCCTCAACCTCACGCTGAGACCTAGCTAACTCATCCTTTCTCCTAATCATCTCCTACTGCCCCTGAAGAATCTCTACATGCTCCCTAGTGAGCTGCTCTTGCCTCTCGGCAAGGGTCCTAAACTGATCCTCATAGCTCATCGGTGGAGGGTGCTGAGAGGGTCCTGCTCCCACTCCCCAAGATCCATATCCATGTCCATATCCCCACGTACTCTGTGTCGTAGGCTCTAATGGCCAAGTGGGCCATGGTGACTCGGTATGTTCTATGCCACCTCCAAACGGTGGCACGGGAAAGTGCTAATGCTCATGAAAGTACTGGGGTGCCTGCCAATGTTGTGAGGGCTGTGGTGATGGCTGCTGCTCGTGCTCGTGTTCCTACCGTGGAGCCTGAATCTGGGCCAATCCTATATGCATTCTCCTAAGAGTGGATGAATCTACCATGGGGTTTTAAGTGTGTGTGTGTGTGTGTATGTGTGTATATACTAAAAATACAAATACGGTCGCTCACTATCTACCTAGGAATCTAAACCTAGGCTCTGATACCAAATGTAACAACCCGAATTCCAGCGGTCCGGATTTTTCGCAAGAATGCTAAAAACCAAGCCTACTGAAGCCCGAGTTGGGTATCTGGTATCCTGCAAATAGGCAAAGATAAATATATCAGAGCTCAATTAATTATCTCACATCAGAATTGACTAAAATATAATAGTAAGTAAATACTCATCCAAATAATAACACTTTCTAAGGAAGTGTCATAAAGCTGAGAAGTTTCTGTCATCTACCTAACCTGTGGGATGTTATGAGAAGGGGGTTAGAACAAAAGTTCTGGTGAACGAATAAATTATATACTTCTAGGCTTAATTCTACATATACCATTTTATTTCCATTACACTTATATTAGATTCATTAGGTTACAATACTCTCGCCTCTGCTCGTGAACCGTCCCCATTTACTCCATAATAGATAAAAACCTAATAACTAATATATACATATGTGTAGCTATCTGCCCAATGACCATATTGGTCCTAGGTACCACCCATGATACCTTCCACATCCTCCTCGAAAAGGACTCCATCGTCTAGCTTCGAGAGCATTCCGTAACTACATCTGTAAAGGACCGCTTCGTAAGGCCTACAATACCGATGCTCCACTACTTACTATGAAAACGTAAATTGCATCCGCACTAGTCTATACCCGTGCTTGGACATCCACAATGTACCACCCAGTGCGTACATTGAGGACTACATAATCGTTCTGTCTACTATCTGAATCCCACCAACAAGGTCTACCTTGTATGGAACTCAGTCGAGGATTTTCAATATCTGTAAAGGACCACTTTGTTAGGCCTACAATACAGATATTCTAGTTGGTTTATCCCTTTCTCATCGTGGCTATGGCCCCACGCAGCCACCCCTCAACTAATCGAAAGACTTCTAAAGAGTTAAGTGGTCGTGCCCTACTGCAAACAATCTAACATCCAATTGGCGGTGCCCCTCCATCCAATGTCTTGATAGTGAAAGAATCATTAGCCTGTTGGTTTAACTCTAATCTTTCCTGAAATTGCTCTTGGTCTTAATGCTGGCCGATATCCGCATGCGACTATCCTTCACCTTACTTGCAAGTACTGGACATACGAATACCCTACTCCAAACACCAAGCCCTTCTGACTGCCTACAAAGGATCCACTTTGTTAGGCGTTTCAATGCAAATGTAGTCAAGGCATGCTCTTTTGATGGAACACCTACAAACCTGCCTCCGGGGATGCAGCTTCGTTAGGCCTAACCAGAGGGCCATCCTAGAGTATCCTTACGCCCCGTTGAAGTCTCGTACTTCCTTCTAACCCAAAATCACTAAGTTGGACGTGCTTCTCCATTTCTTGAATCCATGATGAACTACTTCAAGTCATACTTTACTTTATTGTCTGCTATTTTAGGAAGTAATTCTATTTTATTTGTTTGGTTATGGAAATTATATAATCCATTTCCATATCTTAATATTGAATAATACTATAAATAATAATCCATAACTGCAAGATAATGTTTTTCAAGTTTCTCATCTTAGAAAGTATGTGCATGATCCAGAGGCTACCATTGCTCTGACTGCTTTGGAAGATTTAGCAATAGAGTCGGATCTGACTTTTGTGAGACAACTAGTTTGTGTTGTGGCTAGAGATGAGAAAAAGCTAAGGAAGAAGACAGTCAGATTAGTGAAAGTTCAGTGGAGTGACAACGAGAAGATTGTACTTGGAGGATAGATGATATGATTAAAGATACTAATCCTAAGCTGTTATGATGGTATGTTTTATATTTGCTATATATAGACTTTGTAGCTGGTAGGATATACTAGCATTGTTTGCATATTTGATATGCTTATTATATGGTCCTTACGGAATTTCGAGGATGAAATTCTATAAGGAGGGACGCTTGTAATACCCCTAATTTTGATTAACATTATTCAGGAGATTTAATTAGATAAATTAAATAGAATAATGTGATGTGTTGTAAGATAAGAAGGACAAGATTTGATAAATAACAAGGTCGAGCCTTAACTAACTAATTGTTAAGATTGTTTTAGAACTTAAAACAAAAAAGAATGTATGAGAGGGGAAAAATAGAATAGATCTATCTTTCATCCCTTAAACCCTCCCTTTCTAATATCGTTCTCACTTTTACTCACACAAAAACAATAAAGGGAAAATGCAAGGAGGTCGGCCATCAATCAAACTTAGAAGTGGAAAACTAAGGGCAAAATCAAAGGGGCAAAGCTAAAGAAAAACATTCTCCATCAAATCTCAGCTCCATTATCCAATCTAAGGAGAATAATAATAAACCATCTCATTTTTATACTTATTGATTTCAAATCTTGATGGATTTTGATTCGTGATGATGCTATGATGTGCCATGGTTGATTTTTGTCATTGTTTGGATAGAATAATTATTTATTGGAATTTTTATAAAATTATTTTAATAGATTTTGAGGGTAAAACATAATTTTTCAAATCCAAACCCTTTTTTAATATGATGTGTAAAACATAATTTTGAAGATGATTTTTTAATTTCATAATTTTTCAAATAAATAGGAATATTTTATGAGTTTCTTAAGAGAGAAAGGGCATTTATTTCGGGTTTTAATTCTTAAAAATAATTAAATAATGATTTTGGCTCCGAAATTTTTATATGTTAAGACAAATAATAAGAGTTGGTGAAAAGAGATTTCTTTATATAGAAATAAAATAGGTTTTATGGTAATTACGGTATTGCCACGTCGCATATATCAATGCCGACGCCCTGATAATGCTGCAACTACGAATGAAGGCATCGACATGTAGGGATGTTTATGATAACTGCTCAAGTAGTTATGGAATGATTTCATCCAAGTTGAAGTGATCAATGCAGCATCTTATCAATGTCTGCTTGGTAATCTTGTAATATATCTGGGCAATGCCGACCACCCTTTTTTTCTTGTTTTGATAATATACGACATTGATGCCACAATTAAGTAATGTCTCAACCCTTTAGTTTCATTATTAAACTATTTACGGCGCTATTCCGCTATCTTTTCGGCGTCGCTGTGATGCCGCATGTCGTTTATTTTAATAACCATGCTTTAAGGCGGTAATGCCGCCAACCCTACTTTTGATATAGAATATTTTACGGCAATGACGCTGCTATATCATGGGTTCGATGACCCAAGTTACGACATAGTAGTTACTGTTTTTATAGCATCCAATATCAATGTTTTACGATATTGATGCTGCAGGTTATCAATGTCGGCTCAAGGTATTTTCATATATAAAAGGCTATATTTAATTGGTTCGATAACCTATAAGTTTCCATGTTGCGACAACATTAATTTCGACATTATGGCATTACGTTTTTATAAAATCAGAATTATTTTAAAAGACTTTGATATGGAGGGATGCGACGTCCCATGACGGCTATATCAATGCCGCTAGTCTTTGAAAATGAACATATTCAAATTTATGGCGTTAAGCCCTATAATGAAGAGGTGCGACATCCTCCTATTATATTCCAACATATACATGGCAGTATTAAAATGGTTTATAAAGTGGCATGGGGAAGTGGTAAAGTAAGAGGCTATATTTTCCTTATTTTAAATATGAATTAAAGGGATTAACCATATATAATGGATCAATATTTTAAAGGAATAAATTATTTTTTAGCCCAAGTTTTTATTTAAAATTAACAAAGAGGGTTATTACTTAAGGTTAAGTAATTATAAGATGCCAATTGATTGAACATATTTGAATCTTAGATGCTATATGTTCTTATTTTATTTGATCGGTTATTTTGCATGATTATTATTGTCATAATCACATCATCATGACCCATAACTGCATTTCGGGATATAAAAAGGCAGAATAACCAGCTAGGTTGACCCAATAGTAAGTATAATCAGATTGAACTCCTGAGTGAGTAGAATTGCATCCAGGAGATCAGATAGATCAAAAGAGTTAGGATGCCTAGAACTGATCAAAAGATTACGATATGAGTTATGGTATTGGTAAGGTCCAATAGGTTCATAGCGATCCTATAAAAAACTATGTCTTGAGTGGTGTTATTGGAAGAATCCAATAGGTTCATAGTGATTCCATGAAAACTATGATTAGAGAGATGGTATTGGAGAGTTCCAATAGGTTCATAGTTATCCCATGAAAACTATGATTGGAAATTGTTATTGGTAGAAACCAATAGTTTTTTGCTGATCCTATGAAAACTACGATTCCGGATAGGTAGTCCTTAAGATCTTTGATAGGTTATTAGTCAGGTCATGAAAACTAAACCTTATGCTGACAGAAGAGTCAGACTTACCCACATTGCATACTTGCATATAATTATGTTATTCTGTCTTAACCATTGTGGATGCAGGAGCATAGTATATGGTTGATATGTTGGTTAAGATACTAGTGAGGGGAAAATCTGTTCTGCTCAATAGCGTGGTCTCACTAGATATCTATTTTTGGTTCAAGATGGTAAGTTACTATTCACACCAGACTGTTTGTCTGACCCAAAGTTATCGTGTTCCCCTTAAATCTAAGGTACTCATTTGAGTAGGTCGGGAGTAAGGGTTTTCAGGTTTCCAGTAAGACGAATAAGCTTCTGAAGACATGCAGGAGGCAATCTAGCTATTTAGGAATTCTTATCTAATCCACTGTGTTGTTTGATTTTGTCTGTATGGATGTAATGGCGAGTTATATAATTGCCAAGTGTTAGACTCTGATTAACCAAGGAGTCATCTTTATATATCGCTCTTGAAGTATCTTGTAATAATGATATTTTCTTTGAACGTGGGATCATGTAATGAATATGAAATGTTATTTATGAAATGTAATTTAAAAGTTTACTTTTGAATTGTGTATTCATATTCATGTGCTTCTGATGATATGATTAACATAGCCCCATTTATCAATGTAAATTAATAACTATGGATGACTAGAGCATTTGTACTGCTTAGTTTCGGGCCTCAAAATGGGGGATGTTACATAAAGATTGAGTTAAGTGGGTATAGGTTCGTGCGCGATCCCCACGTATTCCGAAAGGACTGTTGTACTTAGACATCCAGACCAAAGCATGTGAGTTGTTGTAGCTCTTGAGAAACCGAGACTGAAGGGATAAGGAAGAGTTTTTAACTTAGTCTCGGAGGAAGCAAAAGTTAGAGAAGTACAAGTGTAAGAGACTTCCCGGATGTGTTTGAACCAATTTCAGGATTACTACCCTCGAGAGCTATTGAGTTCAGGATTGAGTTGATAATAGGAGCTAAACCCTTCAGCCGATAATATTGTATTATTATTTAACATGGATTAAATTAATCGATGAGGATATGTCGTTCGATTTGTATTGCATTGTCATTTGGGTTAGAGTTGACTGTTAACAATTTTAAGTTGAACCGAAGAAGATACGATTTTCACAGCTTATAGATTTATTTCGATTTGTTTTGATTAATTTGTGATATATATATATATGTATATGTATATGTATGAGTGTGTGTCTATATATATAATGATTTATTTCTTTTAGTTATTTGATACACGTGATATGATAAAAAGAAGGTATAGTTATGGTAGTTGTCAAAATTAGCTATATGATTTCATGATGGATAGCATAAGATATTGAGGTGAGTAGAAAGCTACCATATATAGGCAATAGAGACTGTTGAAACCCATTGATAGATATAAAACTCTATCAGAATGTTTTTTGATGGGTAAATAAGCCAGTGGGCCTCTAGTCAATAAGGACGGGTCCTATTGGAGCATCAATAAGGTAAATTTTACTTATTTGGATATAACTGGTTTGAAGTACTATTAAGGTATGGTAGTAAAGAAGGCACTAAAACACCAACGAGTGAATGGTTATCAAAATCTCGATAATAAGTGAATACTATTGAAGCACCAATAGTATTAAGGAGATATTGGTGCCCATTAGCAATGGTATGCTATAGAAGCACCAATAACAAGAAGTGCTATTGGAACAACATCATCATTCCATAATATCAGGTCATTGAGTTGTCAGCACCAGGTGAACCCATTGAGACTCCAATAGAAGAAGATGTTATCTGATCTCGATAGCAGAATGGGCCATTAAAATAACACATAGTATTTATTGAAAGTAACTTTGATAATACTTTTAAAGCACCATGGTGCAACCTGTCATGCCATAGCCAATAAGAAGAAGCGATAACATTGTAGGTCCTATACTCTTTGGGATAAGCTTATTTTCAATTACTAATTGTTGGTATCAAAGTAGGTAGTGAATAAAATACTAGAAGCTCAACTTAGTATACTGAAGAGATCAAGTAAAATGAAAAGAGTTATGATTAGGTAAGGAAGTAAGAGTAAGTGTAGTTCATACTTCAGGATGCATATGAAAACCTTAGTTTATGAGTTTCTTAGAGAAGTTTATAGACATGGTCTAGTGCGGTGCATTGCAAAACTAGGAGCTAGGTGCATAATATTTGTTGATTGTTGAAAGCAAGTATGAAAAATACACTTAGGTCAGGGTTACAAGCATTATTGATCTTGGGAATGTTTTCGAGAGTAGTAACACACGGTTATGAAAGACCACATGTGAGCTATCGATTTTGGTGACTAGGTCGGTAGGCCAAGGGGATACTGTAGTTATCACTATGAGAATGATGGGATTTGATTATGTACTTTATAAGAAATTATGAAGGACTTATGATACCGTTCAATTACCTATATGGGACTAGGTTAAATAACCGATTGAGGTTATCAATGTAGTGAGTATAGTTAAAAAAAACTATTTAGCGAGTGGAATTGCATCCATTAATCCGAACGAGCATGAAGTATTGCACTAGGAGTGTGGTTGTCAGTTATAGTGACTAAAGGATTATACAAAGGATTGACCATTCTTATTTATTGTGATTCTTATTTATAGGCTATCTTGAGGGTTAACCTTTCCAGTTTGTATGGTCCACAATGATATACACTAATAACAATACGTATAAACTATCCAACGAGGATTGGCTAGTTCAGTAGAAGTGACCTATAGTGATGTATGGTGATGAACTGGTGAGGATGCTCATTAGTGAAAGAAATTAATGGATTTTGAGTCATAGTGTACTTTGAAAAGATAAATCCACCCTATCATGTAAAATTAAATTAAATGGGTAAATAGTTAATTAATTATGTAGGGGTCACCAGTTAACTAATTAGGAGGTCAGTGGATCAGATAGACATTTATTTATGCATTAGTGTTATTTTGGGAGTTGTATAGGAAGTGTGCGACACATACTCTTATATAATTTTGTATATAAGAACATATGTATGGTCTTTTGTTTGCTGGTTAGGATAATGACTATGTATGCAAGATGATGAGATAAGCACAATGCAATAGGCTTGTCTCATGCTCAATGAAGAATATGCCAAATACAGCTTGTTTTGTTTATGGTGGATTCATAGTTATGAGGTTAAAAACCCTTCCACGTTTTACAATATGACACCGCAATGTATTATGATATGTATGCGAACATTACTTGAGTTCTACCCACTAGGCTTATAGTCTAACTTGTTTGTTATATTTTCGCTTAAACTCTTGGTACTCTTAGATGAGTAGATTACATGTTGGATTAAGACATTTTTGTAGCTAATCGACAATGAGCAAGAGGTTTTTTGGATATTATGAAAAATTTATATTCCCATTTCCATGGTAGATATTTATATATTTGCATTATAGGGACAAGTTATTATAACTATTCAGGGTTAAGGGTTTCTTATGAATAAGATTAGGTTGTGCTGCAACTCCAATAGCTTTATTCTAAAGCACTCATATATACTATTATTCAAATATATATTATTCTATTTTATCATGATGATGCAATCATAGTTTAACTTTTTTATTTTTTATTTATTGTACCCATAATGATTCTTTATTTTGATGTTCAAGATTGATATGTGAGTGCCTGAGAGTAACATTTTGTATAAATCTTCGATATCAACAATAGAGGGTTATTACAATAACCTATAATTGAGCAACAATGTTACATTTGAAACACATTATGCAACGACCCATATTTTTGATAATTAAAACTATTAAAGTTAATAAGATTTTGAAATTAAATATTGTGAGAAATTAAAAATTTGTGGTTTATTAATGAGAAAAATAATTAGAATATGATTTAATAATGTTGTTTGAATGTTATTGACAATTATTTTAATGTAATTTCAATCAATTGAAATAATTGTAAAGTAAATTTGATTATAATTGTAAATAAGGAATAAATTAAATATTGGATTTAATGTTGACATTATATGTTATAAATTGGAATAGGTTTATTATGGAATACAAAATCAATTAATTAGTACGTAAATTTATTAGCTTCTGTTTGTAAATAATAAATTTAGGAATGTGTTTGGATTACTAATATATGACAATTGTTTTATTTATCACCTTATTATTTAATCCGTTGAAATTAATTTGGAAATCAATGAAATTTAATGTAATTAAATATTGCAGTTAATTTGAGTTAAGATGACAACTGTAGAATATGAATGTAATAAAATGTAGACTAATGTTAATTATATTCATAAGATAATAGTTGATTCAATAATAAGAGTGTAAATCGAAATAAAAGAATTTGATTGAAATTAAAATATAATTCACTTGGGTTTATTATAGTTGTAATTGAACGCTGAAATTTATGAAATATTTAAATCTTGGATTTAATATGGAAAATTGTATTTTTAAAAGATTATAAATTCCTGCTTAACCAAGAATGATGAAAATTGTTAACTTTTAATTTAGAATTTCAAATTTATTAAATTGGTGTTAAAATAATAATTTATTTAATTAACGTGTAAAATTGGGTTTTGGGCACTGTCTCGGATTTCGATGAAACCAGTTTCATCGGATTCGTAATAGTGAATTATTTTACGATTTCAAGTTTCATAGCGATCAGACTTACCGTTTGATCGTGCGAGCTTGAAACGCGTAGAAATCAATTAAAAGAATTTAAAATGAATATAATTTTATTTTGAAAGCTAACTTCTATATACAATGGAATTAGGGTTTGAAACTAGTTCCATTGAGTTTGAAAATGTCGAAAACCTACATTTTGATATATGGGATGACTTATTTTCGTTTCGGGAACGAAACAGGCTTTTCGGATCGTTGTTATCGTTTCGACCCAATTTGATCTGTCCATTCGTTCTTATCCATCTCTGCCTATATATAGGCTGTTATAAACCATAGAAGTTTCTCATTTCATTTTTCTGTACGTACTTCTCATTCTCATCTGTTCCTTCCATCTTTCCCAATGTCAGAACATCAAAACCCTAGATCCCCAGTTCCAAATCAAATCAAAAATTTAAACTCCTCAAAACCTATTGAATTATATATCATTGCAAAGCCCTCGATGAACGTAATCTCCATCTGCTTTTCATTTTTGCAATTGAGTTTTGGTTTGGCTAGAAATTGATGAAACATTCTCGGCCGTTGGAATTAGGGTTTCGTGATCGACGGTGGATCGTCGACCATTCAACGATTGGGGAGTGGCGTCTAGAAGAGGATGATGAGCAGTGTTAATCCATGTGGGTCGTTCATGTTTGAGGTCGCTGGATTCATCGGAAATCTTCCTTGAAGTGCGCAGCGGCAGAGCTTGCTAGGGTGAGGCGGAGTTGGCCGCAACGGCAGGGAAGGGGCGGCCGTGGACGAGCTATTCGGAGGTGCGATCAGATCAGGTGGAAGATGGTCGGAGTGGGCGCGACAGTGACATGAAGTGTGACGACCCAACTTTCTATTACCAGAAAGTCGTATCATCTTGAAGAAAGAAAGGGATAGAAAAGAGAAAAGATAGAGAAGAAAGAAGAAACAACATCAGAATCTCAACAGCGGAACGAATAAATTATATTAATCACATAAGTATTACATAATACACAACATCAATCAAAGTTACACAGATAATACATCACATACTAGACAGTTATAAACACCTGTCTAGTTATTACAACTCAATACAATACAGAGATACCAACACAACGGAAAACTATATATCTATAATGCTGAAGCCTCCTGCTCCATTATTCCTCCACAATTCGTCAAAGCTAACCTGAATCCCTTGGCTACTCGTAAAAATTTGAGTACCCAAGAGTTTAAGAAAAACAGAAGATAAACTCCGGGTCAGACATGGGTCTGGTGCGAGTAACAGGTTAAGGTTGCTTAACTTTGAAAATCACTTGAAAACAAAGGTATCACGTAAGACTTCCCACACATAAACATGGGTAAGTTTTTACCTTACGTTAACCAAACATTTGATAGGAAATCCAGTGATATTATAATAGGTCTAGGGTTTTCAAGTAAATAAGAAATAGCTGAAATTGTTACATCTATTAAATTCCAGCATACTAGCCAACAAAGTGGGTAATACAATCAAATCCGAGGTCACTTATTGGAGATTGGATTCCATACAATGGCAGGGCTATTGGGGTACCGCCCGTCATAGTACGTGGCCTAGATCAACGTACCGAGGATCCACTCTAAATCCCTTGCAACACAAGGCCGGAACCATTCTTTACTGGACAATCCTGAACAAGACAACCCCAGCAGTTGGAGCTCAAAACTCCCACACAGCTGAATAAAAAGGGACATCTAGACAGGGGAAAATCTTGTCCTACTTGGGTGCTACCCACTTAGCCTTGCTGCACCTCCCCTGTTTTAGCCATTCCCGGTTGATGAGGCTTGAGACTACGATTACCTTTAGAGAACACATCTCTTAGAATGCTCATCGTCCACCTGACGATGTTCTGAAAGCATTCAATCCATACAAGTTCGTTCCGGGTTCGAACGAAACCGAAGGCATTATCTCGTTACACTCATATTGGAATCACCCTCAGAGTTAACGACAATAACCCTTGCACTCTGAATCTTCATCTTCACTTGAGATTCACGACCTATCGTTAATTTGGATCGATGTGGTTTTCGGATATCAAAATTTGGAAATCCGATCCCGGTCTCATCGAAATCCAAAACGTATCTTTTAAGGCCAAGTTGTTTTATAGTTAAAACAATTCAATTCATTATCCATATACACACAGATAGATAATACACAATATCATAGATAGATAATTCACATTATCATCACAAATAGATAATTCACTTTATCATCATAAATAGATAATCCACATTATCATCACACTTCAACCATAACATCTATATCACATAGCATTACTTATCTCATATATGAGATTTCAAACCACTCAAGGAAATCAATATCATCCATCATACATAAGCAAGGATTAATAATCACACCATTTATAATTAATTTAAAATGAATTAAATTAATTACTTCATCTCTAATTAATTTAAAGTAAATTAAATTAATTACTTCATTCTATAAATCCTGCTTACTTAACCATTAATTAATTACAAATCAATTAATTAATCATTCTCTAATTTCCATCTTAATTAATCATCCTAGATCAATTATCCTTTAATTACATTCAAGTAATTATCCTTTAATTAATTTCACAAATTAATTATTCTTAACCAAATACAGTAATTAATCTTTAATTACTCTATTAATTAATTAACTATAATTAATTACATTAATCCTTAATTAATTACATTAATTAATTACTCAAAATCACTTATTATTGATTAATTAACCATAATTAATCAACCCTTAATTACATCATTAATTATATAAATTAATGATCCCTAATTACATCTTAATTAATTATCCTATTTAAATTAATTACATTAAGTAATTAATCTTTACTTAAACCACATTTTTTAATCACCCTTGATTAATCACATCCAGTAATTAACTACCCTTAATTACTTCATTAATTAAATTAATTACTCCTTAATTAATTATCTTAATTAATCCCTTGATTAATTACACAAAGTAATTTAATCCAAATTACTTCCATATTTAAATCATCTTCAATTAATTACATCCAGTAATTACCATTAATTACTTCACTAAGTAATTACTTATCAAATCATCCAGTGATTAAATTAAAATTTAATTAAACTTAATTAATTAACTTAAACTAATCACATTAAACTCAATTAATTACATTGAGTAATTAATTCCTTAATTACTTCCATTAAGTAATTATACTTTACCAATTTCATGATTGATTATCTTTAATTAGTTAATCAAATTAATTATTAAAATTAATCACATTAATTAATTATAAAAAAAATCTTAAGTTAATGACCTTCATTAACTATTTACAATTCTTAATTTCTTTTCTTAAGAAATTAAACTTAGATTAATCATTATTAATTACAAATTAATTTATCCTTAATAACCAATTAATTAACCTCTAATTATTTAATTAATTTAAGTTTTAACTATAACTTAATTAATCCTTAATTACTAGATTAATTAATATTTAATCATCAATTTAAAATCTAATCTTATCAAATTAATGATCCTTAATTCCAAATTAATTATTCCTAATTAATTAACTTAAAACTTAATTAATTAGTTTAAAACTCTTAATTTCTTAATTAATCATCCATATCATTAATTAATTAAATTAATTAATTATCCATTTTTAATTATCTTAATAATTTAATGAATCCAAATCATTAAATCCTAATTAACTTTAAGATGAACATTATTCTTATGAATGATTAAATTATCATTATCAATAGCATTTTAAAACAATTTACCTTTAAATTTACTTTTAAATTCCATTTTAAATTTAAGATTTAAAATGAATACAAATTTAACTTTAACAAAGTTTAAACAATTTAAAAACCTTTTAAATCTCATGTTAAAGAATACTTATATCTTATAAAAGAAGTTTAAAAGAATTTGAAACCAAATTCCTTTAAATTCAAATCATTAAAATTTTACTTTAACATTCAAAGTTGTTAAAACATTTTAAATTTAAAAAAACTTATTTATTTCAATACTGAGATTTCAACTAACTTAAATCCAGAAATAAACTCTGATTTAAAACATTGTTTAAATCTTTATTTTCAATTTTAAAATCATTTTTAAATTTAAACAGACAGGTTTAAAAGAAAACCTGTAACACAAATAAATGACTCGAGCCACCCTCAAATAACTTTGAGTCCAACCCCACTTGACTTCGGGCATTTCACCAAATAACTCGAGTAAAAACCCGAGTACTTAATCCTGCTACAACATAGGCACCACCAGAAAATAAGAATGCACCGTGCACATGCACGGTGCTCCGACCATCTCCAGCCAACCACGATGGCCTCACCACATCGCCGATCAACTCCGCATCCTATTCCGACCATCAGATCATCCTCTCAAACTCGAAATCGAATTCAAGCTTTCAAATCCAAATCTGGACCCAAATGCAAAACCTGGAACACCATCGTTCTTGCGCCTCCGACCACCGTCACGTCTGAGATTCCGTCCAAGCCTTCGTCAACCCACCTACTTCCATTTACCAGAATCCTGTGGCACTCGATCAACCCTATATGCCGTGGTGATCAAATTCCTGATCGAGCTCCAAACTAGGTTTACAGACTCCAATCATCAACCACCATCGCCACCATGCCTGGATAACCTTCCTGGCATTTTTCCTCTAAGCTCCGATCACTCTTCCACCTCCAGGAAGAACCCCGACCTCCCAGTCCATCGAGATCACCAGAAACCACCCAATTTGCCATTTCTAGTCAAACCAGAACTGCACACAAATCCTATTACTAAAAATTGTGATTTTAGTTTTAAAAATCAAGTTTTCGAATGATGTTTCAGATCCTAAGCCTGAAACTATAAATTTGTATGTTTGAAATTTTGACAAAGCTTAAGCATTTCTGTTCTTATGGTTTCCAGAGCAATTCCCAAATTTGTACTTAAATAAAATTTTAAACTTTAATTCAGGACTAAACAAACAATTTTTGTTTAAATCCTAAGTCCAAACAGCAAGTAGGTCAAGAGATAATGATTTTTGAATCAAAATCTTGTGCTTGGAAACACAGAACAGAGAACATATATATAACAACATGCACACTATACATTCGTATATATTCACATCAAATTGCACTTATATATACACACTTATAAACACCATGCATATTTATCACAGAAATAACATGCAACCATAATCATACTTAAATTTTAAAAATGTGATGTTACTCACCAGAAAAAAGATGAAGAACAGAGCATACTTCTGTTTTGAAAAGCTATAAGCCTGATCCTCTTGAATCTCTTTGCTTGCTTAATTGAATTGTTGTTTAGTTGAGTAGAAATAAAGCTTTAGTTGTAATATATTTTCTGGTATGCTAAGTCTTTTTGTAAACGAAAATGAAATGAGAAAGATTGATAAATAGAACAAGTATACAGGCATCGGGTACATAAGGTCAGAGATTTTTTTTTCTTGGAGGCTGGAATGATCTTATTGCTTGCTAGAGATGTTAGCATTAAATGCCATTGTCTCTTCATGTCTACTTATACTTATCTACTTATCCTTTATTTTTCCTGTACATACATGAATATTTATTTCCTTTTTGCATTGCAAACATGAATTTCCAGAATTATCTCAAATGTTCACTTATGAGCTTACATAAACATATATTTTACCTTATATATATTTATTTCTATTTCTAACATAACTACTTATGAATTACTTTTTAGAGAAAATAAAATAAAACTATTTATATATATATACAAATAACAGCTTATACAAATATTTTTAAAATCCAAAACATTTTAAATATCTACCCTTTTTAATTTCAAGACTTTTAAATTCAAAATAAATTCTAAAATCCAATTTTAAAATCAAGTTATATATAACACTTCTATTTTAAAATCTATTTATATTTATATATAAAACAATACATTAATAATGTTATTTGAAAATAATAATTTGTCAAACTTAAATAATTTATAAAAGAGATTATAAATTCCTATTATTATTAAATGAATTAATATATCATATTTATTAAACAATATTTTAAAACAAACCTTTTAATTAATCTTAAACTTAAGCT
Source organism: Allium fistulosum (assembly GCA_030737815.1). Classification (NCBI taxonomy): domain Eukaryota; kingdom Viridiplantae; phylum Streptophyta; class Magnoliopsida; order Asparagales; family Amaryllidaceae; genus Allium; species Allium fistulosum. Next base: position 878,067,243 of record CM060902.1, on the reverse strand, counting down.
AAGATATAATTTAATCAATTAAACATTTTTCTTAAATATTTTAAAACTACATATTTTAAATTAAATCATAATTTCAAATTTACCAAAATATATTAGAATTTGAAAACAAGATTTATTTATTTATTAAATTCAAACCAAAGATTTCTATTTACAATATATACAAATATATACACATTATAAATAGAAAACAATTTATTAGCTTTTAAAAAGATAAAATCACCAATTAAATATCTATTAAAAGAAGATTATTAAATCAATTTAAATTTATCAACAAAAATTATCAAATTAATTTAAATTTCAATACAGATTATTAAATTGATATTGCCAAAAATTCTGGGATGTCACATTCCTCCCCCCTTAAAAGAATTTCGTCCCCGAAATTTAAAACAAAGGTAATTTAATAATCTCATTAGATAATTAATTTTAAAAAAACATAAGCATATATTAATTATATGCTAACAACCATAGCAACCAACTCATCCAATCAAACAAATCTAACTATCCAGACAAAATTGTGGATAGAATTTCCTAGAGTTTCCCAAGTAAAAATACCGGGATACTCGCCCTACAGAACCCAAACAAAACTATACTACTAAGCTACAGAGCTCTTACTCATCTAGATCTACAAAACTAAACAGGATATCAGACTATAGACAAGTCCGACTCAACAACCAAACCTTCTAGAACTGCTGGTTCCAAAACTAGAGATGGATTATACACTTATCCTTACCAGAACATAGAGAAAATCCAAAATACCTCAGAGCTAGCTTCTCAATCTTACCAAACTATATAGCTCCTTCGATTGGAGAAAACTTATCCAAAATCAAATCTCCGACTTCGAAATCCAAATTCCTCCGTCTCGTATCCACCAAACTCTTCGCACGATCCTGGGCTGTCTTCATCCTTACTGATCAGCTCAACCTTTGCTGATGCCTCAAAAACAACTCATTAAAATGATCCACTCACAATCAATCCAAGAACACAAACTCTACTCCTCAAACATCAGAAGACCGACCTTACTTTTCCTATCCGAAAAGATAAAACAGATGCACTCCCAAACTGCCTTCGCTGCACAACTCTGATCTGGAGTAGATGAAAATGCTGATGATGCACACGAGCACAAACTGGACAACACATCCCGGAAATATGGTTCAACAGATCCATAAAGAGAAAACTCAGAAATCCCATGATATTCCGATATGCTTCACCAAAAACCTCTCTCTAGGAACCATCCTCCAACTAGCTGGACCATCGGTACCACTCCTGGAATCCTAGTCGAAATGAAAACTCAATCTCCAGATGCTAAGACAAACCACTAACCTTTTCAAAGACATCCGGAAAGATGTCTGACAAACCAAGAGAACACTCAACTATCGCAAGTCACTTTTGCCATCCACCTAATCTAATATCCAAAGAAAACTGTTCTCTCTCTACCAATCAGAACAGCTTAAGCCTATCTAGCCAATCCATCGAAGAATTGGGTCCACATAGCTGCTGCTTCTGAACTTCACCTTTAGAAAACTGCTGACAGATGACCTCCTTGCCTGCACCCAGAACAATCTGAGCTGCGACGCTGCCACTGATGCCAAAGACTTCCTAATCCAAACTCCTCGAGAAACTCAGGCCTCAAAGCCAAACACAAACACCCAGCTGAACTCAGCCTCAACACCGATGCAAACACACTTCCTTATCCAAAGCTTTTGAGAAACATCTTCGGAAACAACCCATAGCTACTGCATCTCATCACACAACTACTACTTCCTACGTTACCAAGATACCATCACTAGCTTCTGCTCAACTATCAGAATCCAAATTCTACTCATCTAACCTTGCACTTCAAAAATGGACTCCGGACCCTAACAGGTTTCCTTCAGAGATTGGTGAAATCCTTACACCACAACAAAAATCACTCGAGATGGTATTGGGTCTACAGTCTTGGCAGATACACTTCCAACCTCAACAACTCCAACCATTGGTAGTCGTGTTACATGCACCACTACCCTTCCTACCTTTATAACTTATATTGGAAAACCCGAACAGGTAACCCAACAGATAGGTAGAAATAAAGATATATATATATATATATATATATATTCAAAATTACAAATACGCTCTCTCAAGAAAAGTAGAAATCACTCCAAAGCCTAGGTATTCACTCAACCTAGCGCTCTGATACTAACCATGACGACCCAACTTTCTATTACCAGAAAGTCGTATCATCTTGAAGAAAGAAAGGGATAGAATAGAGAAAAGATAGAGAAGAAAGAAGAAACAACATCAAAATCTCAACAGCGGAATGAATAAATTATATTAATCACATAAGTATTACATAATATACAACATCAATCAGAGTTACACAGATAATACATCACATACTAGACAGTTATAAACACATGTCTAGTTATTACAACTCAATACAATACAGAGATACCAACACAACGGAAAACTATAGATCTATAAAGCTGAAGCCTCCTGCTCCATTGTTCCTCCACAATTCGTCAAAGCTAACCTGAATCCCTTGGCTACTCGTAAAAATTTGAGTACCCAAGAGTTTAAGAAAAACAGAAGATAAACTCCAGGTCAGACATGGGTCTGGTGTGAGTAACAGGTTAAGGTTGCTTAACTTTGAAAATCATTTGAAAACAAAGGTATCACGTAAGACTTCCCATACATAAACATGGGTAAGTTTTTACCTTACGCTAACCAAACATTTGATAGGAAATCCAGTAATATTATAATAGGTCTAGGGTTTTCAAGTAAATAAGAAATAACTAAAATTGTTACATCTATTAAATTCCAGCATACTAGCCAATAAAGTGGGTAATACAATCGAATTCGAGGTCACTTATTTGAGATTTGATTCCATACAATGGCAGGGCTACTGGGGTACCGCCTGTCATAGTACATAGCCTAGATCAACGTACCGAGGATCCACCATAAATCCACTGCAACACAAGGTCGGAACCATCCCTTACTGGACAATCCTGAACAAGACAACCCCAGCAGTTGGAGCTCAAAACTGCCCACACAGCTGAATAAAAAGGGACATCTAGACAGGGGAAAATCTCGTCCTACTTGAGTGCTACCCACTTAGCCTTGCTGCACCTCCCCTGTTTTAGCCATTCCCGGTTGATGAGGCTTGAGGCTACGATTACCTTTAGAGAACACATCTCTTAGAATGCTCATCGTCCACCTGACGATGTTCTGAAAGCATTCAATCCATACAAGTTCGTTCCGGGTTCGACCGAAACCGAAGGCATTATCTCATTACACTCATATTGGATCACCCTCAGAGTTAATGACAATAACCCTTGCACTCTGAATCTTCATCTTCACTTGAGATTCACAACCTATCGTTAATTTGGATCGATGTGGTTTTCGGATATCAAAATTTGGAAATCCGATCCCGGTCTCATCGAAATCCAAAACGTATCTTTTAAGGCCAAGTTGTTTTATAGTTAAAACAATTCAATTCATTATCCATATACACACAGATAGATAATACACAATATCATAGATAGATAATTCACATTATCATCACAAATAGATAATTCACTTTATCATCATAAATAGATAATCCACATTATCATCACACTTCAACCATAGCATCTATATCACATAGCATTACTTATCTCATATCTGAGATTTCAAACCACTCAAGGAAATCAATATCATCCATCATACATAAGCAAGGATTAATAATCACACCATTTATAATTAATTTAAAATGAATTAAATTAATTACTTCATCTCTAATTAATTTAAATTAAATTAAATTAATTACTTCATTCTATAAATCCTGCTTACTTAACCATTAATTAATTACAAATCAATTAATTAATCATTTTCTAATTTCCATCTTAATTAATCACCCTTGATCAATTATCCTTTAATTAATTTCACAAATTAATTATTTTTAACCAAATACAGTAATTAATCTTTAATTACTCTATTAATTAATTAACTATAATTAATTACATTAATCCTTATTTAATTACATTAACTAATTACTCAAAATCACTTATTATCGATTAATTAATCTTAATTAATCAACCCTTATTTACATCATTAATTATATAAATTAATGATCCCTAATTACATCTTAATTAATTATCCTATTTAAATTAATTACATTAAGTAATTAATCTTTACTTAAACCACATTTATTAATCACTCTTGATTAATCACATCCAGTAATTAACTACCCTTAATTACTTCATTAATTAAATTAATTACTCCTTAATTAATTATCTTAATTAATCCCTTGATTAATTACACAAAGTAATTTAATCCAAATTACTTCCATATTTAAATCATCTTCAATTAATTACATCTAGTAATTACCATTAATTACTTCACTAAGTAATTACTTATCAAATCATCCAGTGATTAAATTAAAATTTAATTAAACTTAATTAATTAACTTAAACTAATCACATTAAACTCAATTAATTACATTGAGTAATTAATTCCTTAATTACTTCCATTAAGTAATTATACTTTACCAATTTCATGATTGATTATCTTTAATTAATTAATCAAATTAATTATTAAAATTAATCACATTAATTAATTATAAAAAAAATCTTAAGTTAATGACCTTCATTAACTATTTACAATTCTTAATTTCTTTTCTTAAGAAATTAAACTTAGATTAATCATTATTAATTACAAATTAATTTATCCTTAATAACCAATTAATTAACCTCTAATTATTTAATTAATTTAAGTTTTAACTATAACTTAATTAATCCTTAATTACTAGATTAATTAATATTTAATCATCAATTTAAAATCTAATCTTATCAAATTAATGATCCTTAATTCCAAATTAATTATTCCTAATTAATTAACTTAAAACTTAATTAATTAGTTTAAAACTCTTAATTTCTTAATTAATCATCCATATCATTAATTAATTAAATTAATTAATTATCCATTTTTAATTATCTTAATAATTTAATGAATCCAAATCATTAAATCCTAATTAACTTTAAGATGAACATTATTCTTATGAATGATTAAATTATCATTATCAAAAGCATTTTAAAACAATTTACCTTTAAATTTACTTTTAAATTCCATTTTAAATTTAAGATGAATACAAATTTAACTTTAACAAAGTTTAAACAATTTAAAAACCTTTTAAATCTCATGTTAAAGAATACTTATATCTTATAAAAGAAGTTTAAAAGAATTTGAAACCAAATTCCTTTAAATTCAAATCATTAAAATTTTACTTTAACATTCAAAGTTGTTAAAACATTTTAAATTTAAAAAAACTTATTTATTTCAATATGGGATTTCAACTAACTTAAATCCAGATTTAAACTCTGATTTAAAACATTGTTTAAATCTTTATTTTTAATTTTAAAATCATTTTTAAATTTAAACAGACAGGTTTAAAAGAAAACCTGTAACACAAATAAATGACTCGAGCCACCCTCAAATAACTTCGAGTCCAACCCCACTTGACTTCGGGCATTTCACCAAATAACTCGAGTAAAAACCCGAGTACTTAATCCTGCTTCAACACAGGCACCACCAGAAAATAAGAATGCACCGTGCACATTCACGGTGCTCCGACCATCTCCGGCCAACCACGATGGCCTCACCACATCAGCGATCAACTCCGCATCCTATTCCGACCATCAGATCATCCTCTAAAACTCGAAATCGAATTCAAGCTTTCAAATCCAAATCTGGACCCAAATGCAAAACCTGGAACACCATTGTTCTTGCGCCTCCGACCACCGTCACGTCTGAGATTCCGTCCAAGCCTTCGTCAACCCACCTACTTCCATTCACCAGAATCCTGTGGCACTCGATCAACCCTATATGCCATGGTGATCAAATTCCTGATCGAGCTCCAAACTAGGTTTACAGACTCCAATCATCAACCACCATCGCCACCATGCCTGGATAACCTTCTTGGCATTTTTCCTCTAAGTTCCGATCACTCTTCCACCTCCAGGAAGAACCCCGACCTCCCAGTCCATCGAGATCACCAGAAACCACCCAATTTTCCATTTCTAGTCAAACCAGAACTGCACTCAAATCCTATTACTAAAAATTGTGATTTTAGTTTTAAAAATCAAGTTTTCGAATGATGTTTCAGATCCTAAGCCTGAAACTATAAATTTGTATGCTTGAAAGCTTAAGCATTTCTGTTCTTATGGTTTCCAGAGCAATTCCCAAATTTGTGTTTACTTAAATAAATTTTTAAACTTTAATTCATGACTAAACAAACAATTTTTGTTTAAATACTAAGTCCAAACAGCAAGTAGGTCAAGAGATAATGATTTTTGAATCAAAATCTTGTGCTTGGAAACACAGAACAGGGAACATATATATAACATCATGCACACTATACATTCATATATATTCACAGCAAATTGCACTTATATATACACACTTATAAACACCATACATATTTATCACAGAAATAACATGCAACCATAATCATACTTAAATTTTAAAAATGTGATGTTACTCACCAGAAAGAAGATGAAGAACATAGCATACTTCTGTTTTGAAAAGCTATAAGCCTGATCCTCTTGAATCTCTTTGCTTGCTTAATTGAATTGTTGTTTAGTTGAGTTGAAATAAAGCTTTAGTTGTAATATATTTTCTGGTATGCTAAGTCTTTTTGTGAACGAAAATGAAATGAGAAAGATTGATAAATAGAACAAGTATACAGGCATCGGGTACATAAGGTCAGAGATTTTTTTTTCTTGGAGGCTGGAATGATCTTATTGCTTGCTAGAGATGTTAGCATTAAATGCCATTGTCTCTTCATGTCTACTTATACTTATCTACTTATCCTTTATTTTTCCTGTACATACATGAATATTTATTTCCTTTTTGCATTGCAAATATGAATTTCCAGAATTATCTCAAATGTTCACTTATGAGCTTACATAAACATATATTTTACCTTATATATATTTATTTCTATTTCTAACATAACTACTTATGAATTACTTTTTAGAGAAAATAAAATAAAACTATTTATATATATATATACAAATAACAGCTTATACAAATATTTTTAAAATCCAAAACATTTTAAATATCTACCATTTTTACTTTCTAGACTTTTAAATTCAAAATAAATTCTAAAATCCAATTTTCAAATCAAGTTATATATATAACACTTCTATTTTAAAATCTATTTATATTTATATATAAAACAAAACATTAATAATGTTATTTGAAAATAATAATTTGTCAAACTTAAATAATTTATAAAAGAGATTATAAATTCCTATTATTATTAAATGGATTAATATATCATATTTATTAAACAATATTTTAAAACAAACCTTTTAATTAATCTTAAACTTAAGCTAAGATATAATTTTATCAATTAAACATTTTTCTTAAATATTTTAAAACTACATATTTTAAATTAAATCATAATTTCAAATTTACCAAAATATATTAGAATTTGAAAACAAGATTTATTTATTTATTAAATTCAAACCAAAGATTTCTATTTACAATATATACAAATATATACACATTATAAATAGAAAACAATTTATAAGCTTTTAAAAAGATAAAATCACCAATTAATATCTATTAAAAGAAGATTATTAAATCAATTTAAATTTATCAACAAAAATTATCAAATCAATTTAAATTTCAATACAGATTATTAAATTGATATTGCCAAAAATTTCGGGATGTCACATTCCTCCCCCCTTAAAAGAATGTCGTCCCCGAAATTTAAAACAAAGGTAATTTAATAATCTCATTAGATATTTAATTTTAAAAAAACATAAGCATATATTAATCATATGCTAACAACCATAGCAACCAACTCATCCAATCAAACAAATCTAACTATCCAGACAAAATTGTGGATAGAATTTCCTAGAGTTTCCTAAGTAAAAATACCGGGATACTCGCCCTACATAACCCAAACAAAACTATACTACTAAGCTACAGAGCTCCTACTCATCTAGATCTACAAAACTAAACAGGATATCAGACTATAGACAAGTCCGACTCAACAACCAAACCTTCTAGAACTGCTGGTTCCAAAACCAGAGATGGATTATACACTTATCCTTACCAGAACATAGAGAAATTCCAAAATACCTCATAGCTAGCTTCTCAATCTTACCAAACTATATAGCTCCTTCGATTGGAGAAAACTTATCCAAAATCAAATCTCCGACTTCGAAATCCAAATTCCTTCGTCTCGTATCCACCAAACTCTTCGCACGATCCTGGGCTGTCTTCATCCCTACTGATCAGCTCAACCTTTGCTGATGCCTCAAAAACAACTCATTAAAATGATCCACTCACAATCAATCCAAGAACACAAACTCTACTCCTCAAATATCAGAAGACCCACCTTACTTTTCCTATCCGAAAAGATAAAACAGATGCACTCCCAAACTGCCTTCGCTGCACAACTCTGATCTGGAGTAGATGAAAATGCTGATGATGCACACGAGCACAAACTGGACAACACATCCCAGAAATATGGTTCAACAGATACATAAAGAGAAAACTCAGAAATCCCATGATATTCCGATCTGCTTCACCAAAAACCTCTCTCTAGGAACCATCCTCCAACTAGCTGGACCATCGGTACCACTCCTGGAATCCTAGTTGAAATGACAACTCAATCTCCAGATGCTAAGACAAACCACTAACCTTTTCAAAGACATCCGGAAAGATCTTTGACAAACCAAGAGAACACTCAACTATCGCAAGTCACTTTTGCCATCAACCCAATCTAATATCCAAAGAAAACTACTGTTCTCTCTCTACCAATCAGAACAACTTAAGCCTATCTAGCCAATCCATCGAAGAATTGGGTCCACATAGCTGCTGCTTCTGAACTTCACCTTTAGAAAACTGCTGACAGATGACCTCCTTGCCTGCACCCAGAACAATCTGAGCTGCGACGCTGCCACTGATGCCAAAGACTTCCTAATCCAAACTCCTCGAGAAACTCAGGCCTCAAAGCCAAACACAAACACCCAGCTGAACTCAGCCTCAACACCGATGCAGACACACTTCCTTATCCAAAGCTCTTTGAGAAACATCTTCGGAAACAACCCATAGCTACTGCATCTCATCACACAACTACTACTTCCTGAGTTACCAAGATACCATCACTAGCTTCTGCTCAACTATCAGAATCCAAATTCTACTCATCCAACCTTGCACTTCAAAAATGGACTCCGGACCCTAACAGGTTTCCTTCAGAGATTGGTGAAATCCTTACACCACAACAAAAATCACTCGAGACGGTATTGGGTCTACAGTCTTGGCAGATACACTTCCAACCTCAACAACTCCAACCATTGGTAGTCGTGTTACACGCACCACTACCCTTCCTACCTTTATAACTTATATTGGAAAACCCGAACAGGTAACCCAACAGATAGGTAGAAATATATATATATATATATATATATATATATATATATATTCAAAATTACAAATACGCTCTCTCAAGAAAGGTAGAAATCACTCCAAAGCCTAGGTATTCACTCAACCTAGCGCTCTGATACCAACCATGACGACCTAACTTTCTATTACCAGAAAGTCATATCATCTTGAAAAAAGAAAGGGATAGAAAAGAGAAAAGATAGAGAAGAAAGAAGAAACAACATCAAAATCTCAACAGCGGAACGAATAAATTATATTAATCACATAAGTATTACATAATATACAACATCAATCAGAGTTACATAGATAATACATCACATACTAGACAGTTATAAACACCTGTCTAGTTATTACAACTCAATACAATACAGAGATACCAACACAACGGAAAACTATAGATCTATAAAGCTGAAGCCTCCTGCTCCATTGTTCCTCCATAATTCGTCAAAGCTAACCTGAATCCCTTGGCTACTCGTAAAAATTTGAGTACCCAAGAGTTTAAGAAAAACAGAAGATAAACTCCGGGTCAGACATGGGTCTGGTGTGAATAACAGGTTAAGATTGCTTAACTTTGAAAATCATTTGAAAACAAAGGTATCACGTAAGACTTCCCACACATAAACATGGGTAAGTTTTTACCTTACGGTAACCAAACATTTGATAGGAAATCCAGTAATATTATAATAGGTCTAGAGTTTTCAAGTAAATAAGAAATAACTAAAATTGTTACATCTATTAAATTCCAACATACTAGCCAACAAAGTGGGTAATACAATCAAATCCGAGGTCACTTATTGGAGATTGGATTCCATACAATGGAAGGGCTACTGGGGTACCGCCCGTCATAGTACGTGGCCTAGATCAACGTACCGAGGATCCACCCTAAATCCCCTGCAACACAAGGCCGGAACCATCCCTTACTGGACAATCATGAACAAGACAACCCCAGCAGTTGGAGCTCAAAACTCACACACAGCTGAATAAAAAGGGACATCTAGACAGGGGAAAATCTCATCCTACTTGGGTGCTACCCACTTAGCCTTGCTGCACCTCCCCTGTTTTAGCCATTCCCGGTTGATGAGGCTTGAGGCTACGATTACCTTTAGAGAACACATCTCTTAGAATGCTCATCGTCCACCTGACGATGTTCTGAAAGCATTCAATCCATACAAGTTCGTTCCGGGTTCGAACGAAACCGAAGGCATTATCTCGTTACACTCATATTGGAATCACCCTCAGAGTTAACGACAATAACCCTTGCACTCTGAATCTTCATCTTCACTTGAGATTCACGACCTATCGTTAATTTGGATCGATGTGGTTTTCGGATATCAAAATTTGGAAATCCGATCCCGGTCTCATCAAAATCCAAAACGTATCTTTTAAGGCCAAGTTGTTTTATAGTTAAAACAATTCAATTCATTATCCATATACACACAGATAGATAATACACAATATCATAGATAGATAATTCACATTATCATCACAAATAGATAATTCACTTTATCATCATAAATAGATAATCCACATTATCATCACACTTCAACCATAGCATCTATATCACATAGCATTACTTATCTCATATCTGAGATTTCAAACCACTCAAGGAAATCAATATCATCCATCATACATAAGCAAGGATTAATAATCACACCATTTATAATTAATTTAAAATGAATTAAATTAATTACTTCATCTCTAATTAATTTTAATTAAATTAAATTAATTACTTCATTCTATAAATCCTGCTTACTTAACCATTAATTAATTACAAATCAATTAATTAATCATTTTCTAATTTCCATCTTAATTAATCACCCTTGATCAATTATCCTTTAATTAATTTCACAAATTAATTATTCTTAACCAAATACAGTAATTAATCTTTAATTACTCTATTAATTAATTAACTATAATTAATTACATTAATCCTTATTTAATTACATTAATTAATTACTCAAAATCACTTATCATCGATTAATTAATCTTAATTAATCAACCCTTATTTACATCATTAATTATATAAATTAATGATCCCTAATTACATCTTAATTAATTATCCTATTTAAATTAATTACATTAAGTAATTAATCTTTACTTAAACCACATTTATTAATCACTCTTGATTAATCACATCCAGTAATTAACTACCCTTAATTACTTCATTAATTAAATTAATTACTCCTTAATTAATTATCTTAATTAATCCCTTGATTAATTACACAAAGTAATTTAATCCAAATTACTTCCATATTTAAATCATCTTCAATTAATTACATCTAGTAATTACCATTAATTACTTCACTAAGTAATTACTTATCAAATCATTTAGTGATTAAATTAAAATTTAATTAAACTTAATTAATTAACTTAAACTAATCACATTAAACTCAATTAATTACATTGAGTAATTAATTCCTTAATTACTTCCATTAAGTAATTATACTTTACCAATTTCATGATTGATTATCTTTAATTACTTAATCAAATTAATTATTAAAATTAATCACATTAATTAATTATAAAAAAAATCTTAAGTTAATGACCTTCATTAACTATTGACAATTCTTAATTTCTTTTCTTAAGAAATTAAACTTAGATTAATCATTATTAATTACAAATTAATTTATCCTTAATAACCAATTAATTAACCTCTAATTATTTAATTAATTTAAGTTTTAACTATAACTTAATTAATCCTTAATTACTAGATTAATTAATATTTAATCATCAATTTAAAATCTAATCTTATCAAATTAATGATCCTTAATTCCAAATTAATTATTCCTAATTAATTAACTTAAAACTTAATTAATTAGTTTAAAACTCTTAATTTCTTAATTAATCATCCATATCATTAATTAATTAAATTAATTAATTATCCATTTTTAATTATCTTAATAATTTAATGAATCCAAATCATTAAATCCTAATTAACTTTAAGATGAACATTATTCTTATGAATGATTAAATTATCATTATCAAAAGCATTTTAAAACAATTTACCTTTAAATTTACTTTTAAATTCCATTTTAAATTTAAGATTTAAAATGAATACAAATTTAACTTTAACAAAGTTTAAACAATTTAAAAACCTTTTAAATCTCATGTTAAAGAATACTTATATCTTATAAAAGAAGTTTAAAAGAATTTGAAACCAAATTCCTTTAAATTCAAATCATTAAAATTTTACTTTAACATTCAAAGTTGTTAAAACATTTTAAATTTAAAAAAACTTATTTATTTCAATACTGGGATTTCAACTAACTTAAATCCAGATTTAAACTCTTATTTAAAACATTGTTTAAATCTTTATTTTCAATTTTAAAATCATTTTTAAATTTAAACAGACAGGTTTAAAAGAAAACCTGTAACACAAATAAGTGACTCGAGCCACCCTCAAATAACTTCGAGTCCAACCCCACTTGACTTCGGGCATTTCACCAAATAACTCGAGTAAAAACCCGAGTACTTAATCCTGCTTCAACACAGGCACCACCAGAAAATAAGAATGCACCGTGCACATGCACGGTGCTCCGACCATCTCCGGCCAACCACGATGGCCTCACCACATCAGCGATCAACTCCGCATCCTATTCCGACCATCAGATCATCCTCTCAAACTCGAAATCGAATTCAAGCTTTCAAATCCAAATCTGGACCCAAATGCAAAACCTGGAACACCATTGTTCTTGCGCCTCCGACCACCGTCACGTCTGAGATTCCGTCCAAGTCTTCGTCAACCCACCTACTTCCATTCACCAGAATCCTGTGGCACTCGATCAACCCTATATGCCATGGTGATCAAATTCCTGATCGAGCTCCAAACTAGGTTTACAGACTCCAATCATCAACCACCATCGCCACCATGCCTGGATAACCTTCCTGGCATTTTTCCTCTAAGTTCCGATCACTCTTCCACCTCCAGGAAGAACCTCGACCTCCCAGTCCATCGAGATCACCAAAAACCACCAAATTTGCCATTTCTAGTCAAACCAGAACTGCACTCAAATCCTATTACTAAAAATTGTGATTTTAGTTTTAAAAATCAAGTTTTCGAATGATGTTTCAGATCCTAAGCCGGAAACTATAAATTTGTATGCTTGAAAGCTTAAGCATTTCTGTTCTTATGGTTTCCAGAGCAATTCCCAAATTTGTTTTTACTTAAATAAATTTTTAAACTTTAATTCATGACTAAACAAACAATTTTTGTTTAAATACTAAGTCCAAACAGCAAGTAGGTCAAGAGATAATGATTTTTGAATCAAAATCTTGTGCTTGGAAACACAGAACAGAGAACATATATATAACATCATGCACACTATACATTCATATATATTCACAGCAAATTGCACTTATATATTCACACTTATAAACACCATGCATATTTATCACAGAAATAACATGCAACCATAATCATACTTAAATTTTAAAAATGTGATGTTACTCACCAGAAAGAAGATGAAGAACAGAGCATACTTCTGTTTTGAAAAGCTATAAGCCTGATCCTCTTGAATCTCTTTACTTGCTTAATTGAATTGTTGTTTAGTTGAGTTGAAATAAAGCTTCAGTTGTAATATATTTTCTGGTATGCTAAGTCTTTTTGTAAACGAAAATGAAATGAGAAAGATTTATAAATAGAACAAGTATACATGCATCAGGTACATAAGGTCAGAGATTTTTTTTCTTGGAGGCTGAAATGATCTTATTGCTTGCTAGAGATATTAGCATTAAATGCCATTGTCTCTTCATGTCTACTTATACTTATCTACTTATCCTTTATTTTTTCTGTACGTACATGAATATTTATTTCCTTTTTGCATTGCAAACATGAATTTCTAGAATTATCTCAAATGTTCACTTATGAGCTTACCTAAACATATATTTTACCTTATATATATATTTATTTCTATTTCTAACATAACTACTTATGAATTACTTTTTAGAGAAAATAAAATAAAACTATTTATATATATATACAAATAACAGCTTATACAAATATTTTTAAAATCCAAAACATTTTAAATATCCACCCTTTTTAATTTCAAGACTTTTAAATTCAAAATAAATTCTAAAATCCAATTTTAAAATCAAGTTATATATATACATATATAACAACATATTTAATTTGAAAATAACACTTCTATTTTAAATCTATTTATATTTATATATAAAACAATACATTAATAATGTTATTTGAAAATAATAATCTGTCAAACTTAAATAATTTATAAAAGAGATTATAAATTCCTATTATTATTAAATGGATTAATATATCATATTTATTAAACAATATTTTAAAATAAACCTTTTAATTAATCTTAAACTTAAGCTAAGATATAATTTAATCAATTAAACATTTATCTTAAATATTTTAAAACTACATATTTTAAATTAAATCATAATTTCCAATTTACCAAAATATATTAGAATTTGAAAACAAGATTTATTTATTTATTAAATTCAAACCAAAGATTTCTATTTACAATATATACAAATATATACACATTATAAATAGAAAACAATTTACTAGCTTTTAAAAAGATAAAATCACCAATTAAATATCTATTAAAAGAAGATTATTAAATCAATTTAAATTTATCAACAAAAATTATCAAATCAATTTAAATTTCAATACAGATTATTAAATTGATATTGCCAAAAATTCCGGGATGTCACATGAAGTGTGGCAGCTGAGATTCAAGCGTGGGTTCTAGCGTACACTCACTGTTAGGGTTTGGATGGAGAGCTGGTACGAATTACGATAATGCCCTTATTTTATTTTATTTTGGATGCGGTTTCTTTCATTGGGTTCGTATCGAAATTCTGGACATCATGGGACCTGTTAGGTTGTATTTGGAGTCTGTTGAATTTTTGGGCTTTTGTTTGGATTTTAAATCGACTTTAAATCAAAGATGAGTGATTTAACCCACTCACGAAATACTAAACCTTCTTATGTTAGTTGATAAATTTATGGATTGGTAAGAATTTTATTGATTTTTATTCGGTAATTTAAGTTGTCATTTAAATTTAATTTGGATTAAATTTCCATTTAAATTAATATTGAAATTAAATTGATAGTTAAATACTTGATATTGATAACCAGTTAATTGTTGTGATTTATTGACTGATTTGGATGTTGGTTGTGATGGATGTTTATTTGTTGACATTTTGGATGATTGGATGTTATGTTTATTATATATGTTGTTATCACACTACAAGTTCCCTTAGTTTGTTGTTAGGAAAATCACTATGGGTTGAAATGATACATACCCGAATGATCTTATAGATTAGGAAAATCATTATGGGTTGAAATGATACATACCCGAGCGATTTTTTTGATTTGGAAATTATTGATTCGGGATACGGGTTGAAAAGATATATACCCGGAAAATTTAACTATTTTTGGTTTAAATGATACATACCAAATCACTTGACCATAGGGTAGAAAATTATATACGGACACCGTTGGTCGGTTTTAAATTATTTTCTAATGGTAAAGTATGTTTGATTTTTAAATTTGATTTTTAAACTTAATTTAATGATTTAATTTGAAATTTATAGTTTTTGTATACCTATTGGCTAGTGCCTAGTACTAAAAATGGAATACAAGTAATGAATTCCATAGATCTCGCAAAAATACTAGAAACAAAAAACAAAGCAAAGTAGGTTTAAGGAAGTTTACAGAAATACATATTTCATTTTTTTATCAATAAGAATTCGGCGCTTTTTATAAACTTGATGGTAAGGAATTTCTAGATCTAGGAATTCATTTCATATAATTGAACCTTTTCAAACTGTTTCCTTTTAAGAACCAAAAAAATTTGGGAAAATAATTTATTTTATATGTTTTAAAAGTTTCAAATTATAAGTTAGTATAGGGTTTTAAATGTAATATTAAGATTTTTACTTATAATTTTATTTAGTTTTAAATATATAATTTAAATAGTTTAAAATTTAATTTAATAAAATATTTAATATAGCTTTAAGAGATTTATTTAAATTTAATTTAATATAATAAATATAGTTTTAATTTAATTTAATAAATATAGATTTTTATATAATAACTTTAATAGATAAAATTTAAGAAGTTAAGTAGAGAAAATTTATAATTAAATCTGATTTAAAGGATTTTATAAAATATTTTTATAAAGGATTTTATAATGGTTTTATAGAGGAGTTTATAAAGGTTTTAAAGGATTTTATAAAGGGTTTTGTAAAAGAACTTGTATAAAGGAATTTGAAAGCGTTTTAAACGAATTTGCGTAGAAGTTTATGAAAAGGGAAAGAGTTGTAAACTATTTTTGGAATTTATAAATAGCTTTATAATGGTTCTAAAGCATATAAATAGTTTATAAATGGTTTAAGAGAGATTTATAAATTATTTTTGAAATTGATTGAAAGAAATCTTCCTCGGTATTTATGAATATATTTATACTTTTGTAATAAGTATATGGATATCTTAATATGAAGGTATAACTATTTTCTGGATTTATTATTAAAAATGTTTTATGAAATGATCATGGTGTGAAATAAGCGTTTGGTTGTTAAAGAGTCCGGGGTCAGATATTGTCATACTCTTTGCCAATTTCGAAACCACTTTAACAACTGTGCATGTGGTGGAGAATTCAGAACGAAGTAGGATGGTTTGGCGAACACTACTGGTATGAGGTAAGAACGCAACCCTGACCTTCGGGTCAGCTTGATATGACTAAAACAGGAGCTATACCGGGCCAAGTGGGGTCGCTCCCCCGATCGAACACGCTTCTTCGATACCATATCTGTTACTTTGTGATTGATTGGTGGTCACCCTAGATTTGATTATGGGAGTGTGTCTCAAGGTGGGCGGTAGTAGCTGCTATGCGTTACCACCAGTCCGGGAGTGCAAAACGGTAGAATCCTACCCTGGGCATTGCCTCGCGTGTCTTGTCATATGCCTTATCGAGCCCACTACGATTTTGGTTTATGTCGTACCTATGGAGTGCTCCCTGATAGCCCACCAGTTTACGGTGGAGTTTACAGTACTATATAGATGCCTATAAAAATGTGTTAAGGGGGATATAGGTAACACTATAACGCTATTTTAATACTTTACTTTACTGATAGACACTACATATATATAGCGTATTTCACTACATATAGATAGTTTAACGGATTCTTAGGTGATGGAAAATCCCGAAACATCTCTTAAGTTATTGCACGCACGTTATACACTGGATAGGAGATGTAAAATCCCATAAACATCTCTGAAGCCATTACACTCATATTTACTTATTGTTGATTTAACTTACATAAGATCTTTTAGTTCTGACTCGAGTGTTTTGTCTTTTCATTACGCTCGGGTCAGCCTGAGCATTTTAGTGTTGAAGACTTTATTTCTGGAGGACGAAGACGGGGTTTGGTATATTATATTATTATTAATTTTCTGCTGCATCATTATTGGTATGTCATATTTTGTGCTCTGATTGTTGTAAAAAAATTGTATAATCAAATGAATTTTATAAAACAGCTTCATGAACTGTTTATTTGATTATTATATTTTATCATTCCACTGCGAAATTCTGTGTTTTGTTTTTCCTTCTTTTATCTTATTTTCTTATTTACCCCATTGACAATTGCAACGACCCGGATTTTTAGCCATTGGATATTGGGCATTTAACTAATTTTAATTTTGGAATATTAATTTTTGTAAGTCGAATGGATGAGTTATCCGATATTTAAAATATTTGAATCTATATATTGATTGAAAACTATGTTTAATTTTAAAATATAAATTCCGGGTATGATAAAAATTTATATGTATATAAACTCCACCATCCAAAATAGTGTGTCTGGAATCTCCATATATTTGTATATATATAAAACATATACAAGTTTTATGATATTTATATATATATATATATATATATATATAAGTAAATATATGTATATATGCCCATATGAAGTAATGTATATGAAAATTTATATAAATGGAAATATATATAGATATATGTGATGACAAGATAAATGTAAGTATATGGGTATGTATATATGCTTAAAAGATAGTGTAAATGAGATTATATATAGATATATAAAGTAATAGCTTCATGATAATAAAACTCCTAACTTTGGATGAAATAAACATATGTATGTGTAGATATGATAAAATATGTACAAGTATGTGAGCATGTATGTATGTTAAATTAAAATAGTGGGTGGTTAAATCTATCTATCTATATATATATATATATATGAATGCATACATATATTTGTATATATAAACATAGAGGGGAACATCATCATGCAAGCATTTAATTCAAGCCTACAAAACATTTAATCAAGTCAAAGCAAAACAAAAAATCAAGACTCATAAAATAGCAAATCAACTTATATAATAAATCGGCCTACATATGAAATCAAATCAAAGATGACAAATTAAAAGAAAATAATAATAATAATAATAAGCCTGTATAGGTATACATCCTCTTTCCTTTAGCTTGCACTGTACACTTCCACTCCTTATATATACATATACATATCACTGCCATGTTTGCTTTCATGTATACATCCTAGTTCAGAATAAAAGAGAGAATCTGACATAAAATAAAAAAAGAATCAACTTAAGTATTCAAGCTTGAAGCTTGATGTGACTGCCCGGAATTTTCGACCTTCGAAAATCGACATCAATACATCCACTGTATTACATGCCGAGCAGTCGAATGCCAGAAATACCAGATCATTAGGGAGAATAAGAAAGAGGTAAAGGAAAAAATAGAAACAATAACACAGAATCTCACAATCGCAGCGGAACAATATATAATAGATATAACATGTCTATATAAACAAAAGAACTATAACTGTTATTTATACATTACATCATCAGAGTACAATACATCAATAACACAATACTGGACAGGTATAATAACTTGCCCTCACAAAGGCTGAATATACAACTTTCCATACACAGCAGAAAATAAAACCAAGTACGTGCGATACGTCATCGTCATCTAGCTCGTCTTCTGAACTCCATAGTATCCTATCATGTATCTGTAATACTCGGTTTGACCAGAGCATTATAATAAAATAACACCCAAGTCATTCTGGAAAACCAGCGTGAGAAAAATACACTCAATTTGAATTATTAAAGTTTTCAAAATCCTTTGAAAAATCAAAGGTATATCGTAAAACCACACCATAAATAAACACGACAGGATTTTACCTTACGATAACCAAAACATTTCATATCAAATCCTCTGATATTATAATAGTGTCTAAGTACAAATATTTATTCAAATAGCTGAAATGCTTGCATCCCACATTTCAGCATAGTTGGGCACAATCAAAACCGTACGACGCTTATTGGGGAATGGATTCCATACGAATGACTAGGTACTAGGGTATCACCTGTCACAGTACACGTCTAGAACAGTGTACTGAGGACCACACCGGGATCCTCTACCACACAAGACCGGACTATCCCTAACCTAGATAGACCGAATATGCTATCACCCCGATTGTTCCTACCCTTTTTCGAGCTCCTTCCATAATCGTAGTAATAATATCCGAGGGTATCTAGAAAGGTGATAAATATACCCTAATTGGGTGCTACCCGCTTAGCCTTCCTGCATCTCCCCTGCTTTTCGGTCATTCCCGGTTGATGAGGCTAGAGGCTACGATTACCTTTTTAAGGAATTTTTCACTTAGAATGCTCATTGTCCTCCAATGACAATGTTCTGATAGCATTCATCCATACAAGTCCGTTCTAGGTCCGAACGGAAACGAAGGCACTATTCCTACCACATCCATTTGGAATAATCCTCAGGATTAGTAGCGATTAGCCCTTGCACTTCACTGCTCCATCTTCGACTCCATGCTCTTGTTTTCACATCGAAAACGTACTCGTTGGATCGAAGTGGTTTTCGGATAACAAATCCGACCCCGGTCTCTTCGAAACAATGCTCGATATTTCTGGTAAACTCAACCCCGGTTCTTTAGGAAATAAACAGACGAAATAAGATCGGAGATCACCTCCTAACCGTTAGTGGACGGATTCCCTTATAAACGTCCTAGAAGAACAGAACGAGTTTATACATATAGTATAGCATCTCGAACGGTACTTGTACCATATAATTCCCGTCTTCCTCCTAGATATTCCCAAAGTTATATTTTGGGTCCAGATTTGATAGTCGGTTATTTAACTATCAAATAAACAGTCATTTAACCAAATACTTCAATTTTCCACTAAAAACACCAAGTCACATTTTTATTTAAATTTTATATAAATTAAATTCTTTATCCCAAATATGTACTTATCTTATCGAATTTAGCATATTCGCAAACAATCTTTTTTCAAAAATATTTGAAAAAACTTTTTAAAATAATATGGAAAGTACTACTGCGGTATCAAACCATGGATTCACAGCTCAATGGTTACGTCTTTATCCCATAGAAATTCCAGATTTAACTGCAGGCACTCACTGCCTCCGATTTCGCCATGCGGGTATACCATTTCTTCTCGAAAACTTTATTTAAAAATTTTCAAAATAATACTTATGAAATTTCTATTATAATTTTCCAAGTTAAACTCTAGGTAAACTACTTTTTAAATAAAAGTCATTATATAAATATTAATATTAAATAGTTTGTCCTTTGAAAATAATAATACTGATTAATTCTTAAATAAAAAATTGACTTACTATAAACTAGCTGAACCAATATTTAAATATACTTTAAACAATTTTAAACAACTAAATAATTATTTTCTGAAATATTCTTAACCATTTTTAAATTTCCTAGTTAATACTTAAAAAATCCCTTTTTAAAATAACTTAACTTCTTAGAAAAATATATTTTTCAACTCCCATATAGCCAGTCCAATATTAATAAATCCTTCTCGATTTATTTTCAATTTAATTTACGTCCCAATTTCGTAAATTCCCTTTCCATATTTCTAAAAATAAATCTACCATTTATTTTTAAACTGATTTTCCCATCTCCTTATAAATCCTCACCGTGAATTTATAATTTCAAATTATCCACTGATAATTACTTCACTTTATCTATAAACTTCGTTTATAAATTCAATAGTCTCATTTTTCCGTTTTAAAACGTTTTCACAACACTTAATCGATTTTAATTCGATTTCTGAATTAAATTCCATTTCCAAATAAATTTCTTAATAACCCAACCATATTCCACTTTTCTCCGTGCTTTTATTTCCTTTTCTTTAAAACCATTTTTAAATATTTTATTCCAAATCTCAATAGATTCCATTTCCAATTCAAAGTTTTTTTCATATAATACTACTATATTTTTTTTAAGACTTGAAAAAAACATTTCAAAACCAACGGGAGTTAAATTCCCGAATTTCCCACCTTTAAATCCCTTTTGAATCTACATTTAAATATACTCCGGAATTTCATTTCACTTCAAATTATAAATCACATATATAAATTCATATTTACAAACTCCATTTTGTTATATGAATTACTTTCTTAACTTTTGGTTATAATATTAATCCTTATTCAATCACCACAACAACAATTGATAATAGTTTAATATTATCATTTCCTAACAACCAAGCAAACCATATATAATTATAATAATTTATGAAAATTATTTATTTTATATATATATAAATAATTTGGGTAAAATTATTTCATTTACTCCATTTCAAAACAATACTATGTCGAATTGCTCTGTTCAAGTGTTTAGAGATCCCTATCAATAACGTTAATTACTCGTATTGACCAGAATCCATAAGCCACTCAATAGATCAATCAACACAATATAAAACAATTTTTTATATTCACTAACAAATACGCGCTCATATCTATTAATACTCTCAAACTCATTCTAGGGTGCTACTGACCCTATCTCTAATGAGTAATCCCCACGAGTGCCCAAGTTCTCGCTTAACCTTCAGCTCTGATACCAAGTGTGACGACCCGGAATTTTCGACCTCCGAAAATCGACATCAATACGTCCACTGTATTACATGCCGATCAATCGAATGCCGAAAATACCAGATTGTTAGGGAGAATAAGAAAGAGGTAGAAGAAGAAAATAGAAACAATAACATAGAATCTCACAATCGTAGCGGAACAATATATAATAAATATAACATGTCTATATAAAAAATGAACTATAACTTTATTTATACATTACATCATCAGAGTACAATACATCAATAACACAATACTGGACAATTATGATAACTTGCCCTCACAAAGGCTGAATATACAGCCTTCCATACATAGTGAAAAATAAAACCAAGTATGTGTGATACGTCATCGTCATCCAGCTCGTCTTCTGAGCTCCATAACATCCTATCCTGTATCGGTAATACTCGTGTGACGCCCCAAACATCAATGTCCAAACATCATTTTCATAAAATTGGACCAAAACACCAAAATTTGGAAAATTCACCAAATCAATTCAAATCAAAAGCAAATGAATATGCACAAGTGTTAGGGATTCATACCCAATAACAATGATATCTATAGACGTAGATGTGAGTTAAAGAACTCACCTTTAAATCCAAAAACAATGAATGAGAAGCTTTTAAAACAAGGCAAGAACAATTCCTCTTCAACACACCTCTAGAATCTTCAATCTATTATCAAAGTTGAAGTTTTTCCTAAGTTAGGGTTAGGAATTTCTGAGAATTGAAGAGAGATTGAGATGGAGAAGAAGAAGAGGATGCTTACCTAAGCTTCTCTTAGATTTTGGAGCTAGAACTTGAGTTTGCAAATGAATCTAGGGTTTGGAATTTCTATTTCCTTTTCTCTTCCCCCATTTTTACTTAAGCTTGAATGTATTAGGAAAATGAGAATGAAATGAGAAGAGGGGCTGAGTTAGGGTATTAAGATGGGTTAGTGGGCTGAAACCCAAACCCAAAGCCCAAGTAGAAAAATAGCAAATTCTACTCAACTCCAAACATATCAATGCTTATACTCAAAAAGGTTGTAAACGCCATTTTGGACTCAATGGAAGTGGTCTCGAGTCCCAATTCGAATGTTTACAAAAAGTAGCTTTTCGAACTTTAATCCGACCAACGACGCTATATTTAAATAAAACATTTAAATATACAATCGTAAAATATGCGGGTTGTTACAACTCGGTCTGACCCAAGCATTATAATAAAATAACACTCGAGTCAGTCTGGAAAACCAGCGTGAGAAAAATACACTAAATTTGAATTATTAAAGTTTTCAAAATACCTTTGAAAAATCAAAGGTATCTCGTAAGACTACGCCACAAATAAACACGACGGGTTTTTACCTTACGATAACCAAAACATTTCATTTCAAATCCTCTGATAATATAATAGTGTCTAAGTACAATTACTTATTCAAATAGCTGAAATGCCTGCATCTCACGTTTCAACATAGTTGGGCACAATCAAAACTGTACGACGCTTATTAGGGAATGGATTCCATACGAATTACTAGGTACTGGGGTATCACCTGTCATAGTACACGTCTAGAACAGCGTATCGAGGACCACGCCGGGATCCCCTGCTACACAAGACCGGACTATCCCTAACTTGGATAGACAGAATATGCTATCACCCTGGGTGTTCCCACCTTTCTTTGAGCTCTTTCCATAATCATAGTATTAATATCCGAGGGTATCTAGAAAGGTGATAAACAAACCCTAATTGGGTGCTACCCACTTAGCCTTACTGCATCTCCCCTACTTTTCAGTCATTCCCGGTTGATGAGGCTAGAGGCTACGATTACCTTTTTAAGGAATTTTTCAGTTAGAATGCTCATTGTCCTCCAATGATAATGTTCTGATAGCATTCATCCATACAAGTCCGTTCTTGGTCCGAACGGAACCGAAGGTACTATTCCTACTACATCCATTTGGAATGACCCTCAAGATTAGTAGCGATTAGCCCTTGCACTTCATTGCTCCATCTTCGACTCCATGCTCTAGTTTTCACATCAAAAATGTACTCGTTGGATCAAAGTGGTTTTCAGATAACAAATCTGATCCCGGTCTCTTCGAAACAACGTACGATATTTTTGGTAAACTCAACCCCGGTTCTTTAGGAAATAAACAGACGAAAAAAGATCGGAGATCACCTCCTAAACGTTAGTGGACGGATTCCCTTATAAACGTCCTAGAAGAACAAAATGAGTTTATACGTACATTATAGCACCTCGAACGATAACTGTACCATATAATCCCGTCTTCCTCTTAGATATTCCCAAAGTTATATTTTGGGTCCAGATTTGATAAGTCGATTATTTAACTATCAAATAAACAATCATTCAACCAAATACTTCATTTTTCCACTGAAAACACCAAGTCACATTTTTATTTAAATTTTATATAAATTAAACTCTTTATCCAAAATATGTACTTATCTTATCGAATTTAGCATATTCGCAAACTATCTTTTTTCAAAAATATTTGAAAAACCTTTTTAAAATAATATGGAAAGTACCACTGCGGTATCAAACCATGGATTCACAGCTCAATGGTTACGCCTCTATCCTAGAGAAATTCAAGACTTAACTGCAGGCACTCACTGACTCCGGTTTATCCATGCGGGTATACCATTACTTCCCAAAAACTTTATTTAAATTTTTTCAAAATAATACTTATGAAATTTCTATAATAATTTTCCAAGTTAAACTCTAGGTAAACTACTTTTTAAATAAAAGTTATTATATAAATATTAATATTAAATAGTTTATCCTTTGAAAATAATAATACGGATTAATTCTTAAATAAAAAATCGACTTACTATAAACTAGCTGAACCAATATTTAAATATACTTTAAACAATTTTAAACAACTAAATAATTATTTTTTGAATTATTCTTAAACACTTTTAAATTTCCTAGTTAATACTTAAAAATTCCCTTTTAAAAATAAACTTAACTTCTCAGAAAAAAATATTTTTCAACTCCCATATAGCCAGTCCAATATTAATAAATCATTCTCGATTTATTTCCAATTTAATTTACATCCCAATTTCGTAAATTCCCTTTCCATACTTATAAAAATAAATCTACCATTCATTTTTAAACTGATTTGCCCATCTCCTTATAAATCCTCACCGTGAATTTATAATTTCAAATTATCCACTGATAATTACTTCACTTATCTATAAACTTCGTTTATAAATTCCATAGTCTCATTTTTTCGTTTTAAAACGTTTTCACAACACTTAATCGATTTTAATTCGATTTCTGAATTAAATTCCATTTCCAAATAAATTTCTTAATAACCCAACCATATTCCACTTTCCTTTTCATCATTTAAAATCTTATTTAAAATCTGGATAACACTTTCATACTTTATTTTCAAATTTTCCTTTTTATCCTCCCAACTATTTAAATCTCAAATTTAAAAATAAATTCTTTTATACTTAAACAATATCGCTTGGGTTCTATTATTTAAAAAAGGGTCCTTTTATTCACATTTACTCAAAAATCTCTATCTTTTCCCCATATTCCGAAATTATTAAATAGATTTTAAAATCAAACTATTTATTTTCTCCAAATTCATTACTTTTAATTTATCCAACTTCACCATAAATATTTTACTTTAAAATTCCCTTTTTATTTTCTTTTAAAAATTCAATATTCATATTTATGGTATTTTAAAATACCAAAAATCTATCCAGTAATACCATAGCATCCAATAAATTCAATTTCCAATATAATCTATCACAGATTATTCAAATGAATCATATCACTGAATATGAAAATAAATTCAACAATTTTAAGGAATTGAGTTGGATCCCTCCAACTGTTCCCTGCATCCACAGATGTTAGCACAATATAAAAATACCAATCCCACTTGGAGGGTGGTATATAAGGTCATCCGCCATTATGCGGGGCACCTACGGTCTCATCCGCTATATATATGCGGGAATATCAATCACTCCAATATATATACTACTATATATAACATCACATTTAACTGATAAAAATATATCAATTCTATCAATCAATCAATAATTAATTTTAACTATTTAAAATTAATTACGGTAATCCAAAATTGAGTGAGATTAACTCAATTTTATTTCCTGTTGCTTTTCGCGTTCCGGTTCTGATTTAATTCGAGCGCGTTGAAATTATTTGAAAATTTCAAAAGCTCCAATTTCGCCCAAACCTTTTCCTATGCATAAATGACGACACCATGATCCCAATGTAGCTTGAATCGTCCAAATCGGACCTTGTATGCATGAGTTATACATTTATAAGTTTCACAAGAATATCAAATATAAAATTACAACTCTTTTTTTTATATATAAAACAAGCCCATTACCCAGCGTTCGGCCCAAACCCACACAACCTTCTTCCCCCCTCGTTTTCTTCAATCGCCTGCATAGGAAACACAGAGGAACCCAACCGCAAGCGCGTGCACACAATATATGATACAGAGCTATGATCCATGAAATTGCAAGCCGTTTTCTCCATTGCATTCCTCATCTTGAACCGCACGTGAATGCCACCACCCCCACGCGACCGGCCTCCACCTACAAATCACGACTCGCCCTTAAACCTCGACTTGCCATTGTTCATGCATCAAAAAATTCGCCGTTCTTCCCAAATCTTCGAGCCCAAGAGAATAACGTGCCTCCGATTCCAAATCCAAGGTTTGTTTCGTGAATCGTTGCCCAAAATTATTCCAAAACCCAACCCTAGCTCGGCCATGAGCACGGTCATCTCCTAACTCAAGATTGAACAACCCAAAACTTATACCACCGAGTAGCTCTCGGCAAAATATGATTTTTAGAAGAAGTTTGGGAATTTTTTGTTGAGTATACTTTGAGATATTAATTTTTGAAACTTCCATGATTTTTTTTCTTCTGTTAAACTCGCGTGCATTATAAAGGGGATGATGCGTGTATGAACAGGTAATAGGCACTAGGGTGGTGGCTGATAGAAAGAAAAGAGACAGATGTGAAGGGTATGGTCAAATCAAATATATATATAATATCTAAATTCTCAAATCGTCTTGATTACGTAACTTAAAATCTCGAGCTCCTATCAAGGCGTGCTGCCAGGCGTTTATAATGTATACCCTGATTTCGAACGTAATGGAAAAGGTTTCGAGTCCTAATTCGATCGTATGGAGAAGATAGCTTTTTGGATTCAATTGTTATATTAAATTTTCGATATAAATTTCAGCGCGTTTATATACTGTATGACCAAACGGTAACCCCAAACATTACGAAATTTGAAATCCGATAATAAAACACTATTACGGATCAAATGAAACTGGTTTCGTCGAATTCTGAGACTGTGCCTCGGAAGGCTATTTTTAAATGTTAATTCAAACGATATAATTTTAAAACTGAATAAATCACTTTTAAATTCAATTTTAACCTAAAATTTTATTATCTCTATTAATATCAATATAAATTTTATAAGCCTTTAAATTATTTTTAACACGCTTAAAACTCCAGATTCAATATTTTACCCAATTTCCAATTATTAAATTCAATAATTAAATTATCAATAAATAGTTATATTTGAAATTCAAGTTAAAATTTAACTTTTAAATATTTAAAATAAATTAAATATTCTGATTTCAAATAACCAAAATTCTGGGTCGTTACACCTGAAGCCTGAAGGAAGAAGCTTGGCAGAGCAGCAGTTCTTCTATTTCCAAAAGACAGCGAGTAATACAATCTTGTTGTACTATGTATACTCACATATAACTATGTTTTGGTTAAATCTTTGATCTATGAAAAATGAATATGAATTGTATGTGAACCTGGATGTATATATGTAAGATAATGCACCCTGTAACTCAAAGAAGCACTGATCTCCTCTTCTGTTCTTTGTTTTTGTCAAAAACAGAATAACTTTTAACTTCAAAATTTAACACCTT
Organism: Allium fistulosum; assembly: GCA_030737815.1. Taxonomy (NCBI): domain Eukaryota; kingdom Viridiplantae; phylum Streptophyta; class Magnoliopsida; order Asparagales; family Amaryllidaceae; genus Allium; species Allium fistulosum. The sequence continues at coordinate 878,038,986 of CM060902.1, read as the reverse complement.
GCCATCTAGTTAGTTTTAGACCATGATTCAAAAAGGAAAGTTTTTTATTTTTATGTATAGATCATTTTAAATTTATCTCATCTGATTTCATGAAGCATAGGCTGGGGAAAACAGTTATAACAGTAAGTGACTCCATAGTGGTCGAGTTTCGACTATAATAATTTATTGATTGGATTATATGATCGGGTTCGTTGTTGCAAAACTTGATTTTTGAGATTGTTTTGGTGATTTTTAGTTACGTGTAGTGGAAGGTATATGGAGATGAATGGTTTTGGGTGTGAGGCCAAATTCCGGCGACGTGGTGGATTTGGAGGCAAGGCAGTTGGCGTGGAGGAGACTTGAGTGGAGACGCATCCGGGAAAAATGGTGGATAATTTTTCTATAGCATCGGTAGGCATGGCGAGGTCGAGGTAAGGTTTTAGGGTAGGTTGTGTTTGGGTTCGGTTTTGGAGTCACGGCGGCGACGAGAGGTGTTTATAGTGGTGCGGTATGGGGGGAAAAGGTGAAGGAGGACGTGGCGGTCCTGGTGGCAAGATTTGGCGGTGATCGGTGGAGTGTGGTGGCTCGTCGAGGCATTTGTATAGATGGCTGCCATTTCCCAGTGCTCGACATGATGATCGAATTTTCGAACGTGGGCGTACCTATGGGTTCCAGGTGGGTAAGCTCATCGCGGTGGCGTGGGTAATGTGTTGGGACGATCAGTGGTGAACTTTGTGGGTTGGCGTTGGTGTGCAAGTGCACGGTGTCGTGCACACTTGTTCGTGTGAATGGAAGTGGGGGAAAAGAGGAAAAAACTGGGAAGAAGAGAAGAGGAGGAGTTTGGGCTTGGTGGGTATGGACCGGAGGAAAAGGAAAAGAAAAAAGAAAAGAGAAAAGGAAAAGGAAAAAGAAAAGGGAAAAGGAAAGAGGAAGAAAAGAGAAGAGGAAAAGGAAAAAGAAAAGGGAAAAGAAAAGAGGAAGAAAAAGAGAAGGAAAAGGAAAAAAAGGAAAAAGGAAAGAAAAGAAAAAAAAGAAAAGAAAAGGGTTTTTAACCGGTTTGAACTCGTTTGGGCCGAAAGTTTAAAAAAACATATATATATATATATATATATATATACACATATATATATTTACCTAATAACTTTTAAATTTATACATGTTTTCTCCTTTCAATTAAATCCCATTTGACATGATAATTTTTGGAATATGATCCTATCACCTAGTGTATAGACCAATGTAACTTTGTAAATTTTCTTTAATATCAAAATTTAATTATTTTATACATAATTAAAGTGAGTTAATAAATAAAGTCTTATTTGATTAACCTTATGTTATTTAATAAATTAGTTATTAAGTAGAGTGTTTAATTTTTAATTAACTAATAATAAATTGTTTTATAATTTCTTTAATTTATAATCAATTTGGATTAGAAATATAAGTGAATTCAGTCTAATTTAAGTTGATTAAATTCAGATTGTGGTTTGTTCAATATTAATTATTAATCGTTATTAGCTACGATCTACGCTTTGGTTTATTGTTATTGGATATTTATTTCCATTATTCGTGTCTATTCCAGTAAGTAGCCAAATTGAATTAAAATGGTTAGAATGAAAATGTCGACACGTTTTATTTGAAAGTAAACCTATGAAGAAAATTCCCATATGTGAATATTGTCACCCTGAATATGAATTGTCTATTTTAAACGATGGGATCTTTAAAATTTATCATTTAGATTCGAAGAGACCAGGATCGGATATCAATGTTATCCGAAACCACTTCGATTTAATAATAATTACGAACCTTTATGGTTCTGATTATAAAGTCTATTATGCTGGGTTTAATTAAGTTAACGATTCCCGGCTTTCTATTTAAGAATTATTTTGGACACTATTATAATATCGATGGATTTCTGTAAAAGTGTTTGGGTTATTATAAGATGAAAACTCGTCGTGTTTGTACGAGTTACCTTGGTTTTCAAAAGATTCTCGATAACTTTAGTAGTTCAATTTAAGCATTTTAGTCACGCTGGTTTCCAGCCTGACTCGTGTTACTTTATTGTAATGCTTGGGCCAGACCGAGTATCATAGTTTTCAGGTTAGGACGCTTTGGAGCTCAGGAGACGAGCTGGATGGCAGAGGCGTATTGCACGTATTTGACAATATTCCGCTATGTATTATAGGCTATACATTCAGCATTTAGGGACAAGTTATTATAACTGCCCAGATTTATATGTTGCTGATTGTACTCTGACAACCTGTATGTATATTAACTGATACAGATTCCTTTGTACAAAAGCTGTTATGGTATATTATATTTTGTTCCGTTGCGATGGGAGATTTTGTGTTGTTATTTCCATTTCTTCTTCTATCTCTTTTCTTCCTAAACCCTAATAACCTGGTATTTCCGGCACTCGATTGCTCGGCACTCTATACAGTGAATTTATTAGTGTCGATTTTTCGAGGGTCGAAAATGCCTGGTCGTTACACGTGGTATTAGAGCTGGAGGTTAAGCGAGAACCTTGGCTCTGGTAGGAATTACTCATTAGAGATAGGGTCAGTAGTACCCTAGAATGAGTTGAGTGTATATATATGAGGGCGTACTTATTATTTTCTTATATAATGATTTTAAAATAATTTTCATATAAGGTTATATTTTGATATAAAAAGAAATAATTTTTCTGAATTATTATAACACATTAGGTGATTGGCTGTAATTATTATAATTAAATAAGATTATAAAATTTAAGTGGTAATACATATATAACAAATAGAAAACTGGGTAAGAATGAACTATGCAAAAGGGTTAAGCTAAAATAGACTTAAAAACCAGAATTTAAATCTCGGAAATTGCGGAAGAGTTTTTCAAAGTGTTTTGAAATGAAATTAGTTACCCTGATTGTATTTTATATATAGAAATAATTTTTCAGGAAATTATTATGGAACATATGGTGTGTTTGGTTTTTAGATATGATAATATTGATTATTATCATAAAATGGTTGTTGTGTCTTAATAAAGGATGTTTATTACAAAATAAATGTTTGTACCAAAAATGGGCACAACACTCTTCGGGAGTTGTTTGAAGAGATAAAATGAAGATTATAAATGTAAAACAGAGATTATCTAACAAAAACTCCAACAAATAGGAATGTAAAGTGCACAGACAAGCAGTTTAGAGTGGTTCGGCGTATAGCCTACGTCCACTATGAAGTTTTGATGATTTTATTGATTCTCTTTCAATGATTACAAGCGTTTACAGCGATGAACAGCGGCTTATAGTTTAGAATTCGAAATTGACAGCAAAAGTATGGTGCAAATCTCAATCCGGCAGAGTCTGGACGCTTCAGAGAAAAAAGATCCTTTTTCCGTTGATTCTGGGGCTCTATTTATAGGTGTAGGAGGCTTGGATTTCGCTCAAACCCCGGGAGACTTGGCCTGACACGTGAGGGGGCCCATTCGACCACTTCCAGAGAGTTTCAAGCCAATCTGTGATCGATACGAAATCATTTCGTATCGATCAGGATTACTTCCAATTGAGCTCAAAATTGGTGGAGACATTCCTTGTTATGTGTGCAACCTTCAGTTAAAATTTCATCATGTTTGGATCAGTGGATTACGAGATATGGTCGATACGAAATGGAATTCCTCATAGGCTGTCTGGTTCGTATCCACGATTTCGACTCCATCCGTTCGTCTCGCTGGCTGCACGTGTTCTTGAGGTGAGGTGGCGCGCGCGCTTCGTTTCGATCCGCGCTTCGTTTCGATCCGGTCTTCGTGCCGCATTGACTGTTTCGACTCCACATATCTCGCCTCGTTTTACTTTGATGGAAGACACGTCATCCCTGGTCAGTTGACCCGTGGGTACGAACGAGTCATTAGGCATGGATTCGAAGTGAGGTCCTCTGATGGATACGAAGCAAGCATCGAGTGATGGATACGAAGCGAGCACCGAGTGATGGATACGAAGTAGACGCTGAACGATGGATACGAAGCAGACGTTGGCTGAAGGATACGAAGTCCTTCAATTGCTGGTATGTGTGAAGTCCATCGATACGAGTTCGATGGATACGAAGAAAATCGAGTCGAACCTGGGTACCTCGATGGATCCGGAGCTGATCGGTACGAAGCATGATGGATTCGAACTGGGGCTTCGGTGATGGATACGAAATCGCCCAGAGTGATGGATACGAAATCTGGGCTCTTTCCCTCCAATTTGACTCGATCATAACTTGAGTGTATGAGTCCGGATTGACTTGAAACTTGAGGTGCTGATCTCTATGGCCTTTCTTGTCGTGTCCTATCAATTGTAGCTCACTCTGGGCTCGGACAAAATTCAGTGATATCCATGGCGTGCTGTCCTTGTTCCCTAGTCGGCTTCTTGGTGTCCTGGCCTTGCCAAAAGGCAGGATAACAATAAACAATGATAAAACAATGTGAAATGTTTTAAGGAAGTGAAATTATATAAACATAACTTATAAATATGACTTATAAATTAAAGATGGATCTAAATTGTGAGGTTTTGAATCTAAGTCCCGGAAAATTTGAAATTTGTTTCAGAGCGTTTAAAGGAATAATAAATAATATTATTTAGAATATTTTTGAATTTATGGAAATTTTTGTTTTAAAACAAGAGTTGTTTTGAAAAATTCCGAAGGAATTTGTTTTTGATAGAAACCAAGGTTGGTTTAAAAATTTAAAAGGGTGATTTGGTATGTAAATGGGATATATATGCATATATATGGTTTCAAAGTTGATTTAAAATAAATACTAGTGTTTGAACTCTGAAATCCCCCTTGAAATGAGAAGTATAACCCAAAAGAAAAGTAAGTTTTTGAACTTATAAGTGGGAAGTGATATTAATAAGAATTTAAATTTGGGAGGTAAACATTTAAATTGAGAAGGTTAAATGGATTGAATGAATTGGAAATTTAACTCAGGCAAGTTAAATAAGTTTTGAACTTATAACCTGAAATTGGAAATTTCAAGGTGAAATTAAAATTTAACTTATGGAAGTTAAATAGGTTAAATTGTAAAAGAAAAGGTATAGAATTGATAATGGGCGCAAAAGAAGTTATGTAAGAATGATTTCAAAACGATTTTTGAAATAAAATGAGTTTTGAATTCTGAAAATTTGTGGTGGATGCTATTGATTGATGTTTCAGATGATTTGGATGTTTATTTACCTTGATATATCCTGCTATCATTCTGTATATTATTTACAGTACATAGAACTGTAAATCGAATTATTTTGAATAATTTAAGAAATGGTTTGAAATGATATATATCCATCCCTGAAATTAAATAGAGATAAGACTTTGATTAGAAACTATTTAAATGATTTTGATTTTAAGGAATAAAATTGAATTTATGGAAATGGAATCATTTTGAACTTAAAATTTGAAATGTTAAAATGAACTTGTCAACTGGAATTGTTTAAAGAATCGGGTTGAAATTTTGAGGTTATAGTTGGGAAATCAGTTGAATTCCGAAAATTGATTTTTTAAAAAGATTTGAACTCTCACCCAAACCTTGAAAAATAAATCCAAGTAAAAGTAATTTAAATGGATATTTCGACATTTGGGCTCAAAATTGAATTATTTTTAAAGATTTAGGTTTTTACATTGAATATTGAAGGTTAATTTGATTTAAGTGATTGAGTCGATATTTTGAAAATCGAACTCGAATTTATATAAATCGAGATGGGTTAAAATTGAGAATTGAATTGAAATTAATTCAAATTGGAATTGAATTAGCTGGAATTGTAATAAAAAAATTGAATTAATTTGAGATCGAAATGGGAATTGATTTGAATTAGAATGGGAATCGAAGTTAATTCAAATTGAAATCGGAATTGGATCAATTTAAATGGAAATGGAAATTGAAATTGATTTGAGTGGGAAGATTGGGAATTGAATTAGTTTGGCTTTGAAACTATTTTCAAATAAATTATGTTAACATAAACTGTTTAAAATCTATCTTCTTAAATATTCAAATTATTTGATTTTCCAAGCTATTTTACTATACAAACCATTCTTTTTAAAACTCAAACTATCTTATATTAACTATTTAACTATTTAAAAACTATTCTAGCTATTTTCTAAATTCAAACTGGTCAGGGTGGGAATTTGTGGATTTAAATACGAATTGGGATAAATTGAGGTTATAACCCAAATGGAAATTTGAAGCAATTTTGAATTAGAACCGAAATCAAGATATTAAGCTAAAAATGATTTTGAAGTGAAATAGTATATTTGAGTAAATATGATGATTTTAAAATGAAGATTTAATAGTTACTATAATTGAAACCTACCTTATAAAAGGTAGGAAATGTGACAAATAACTTTGAAAAGGTAATCGAAATTGAAAATTTGATTTGCCATTAATGAGAATATAAATGTTAGTTATACATTCAAACTCCCCTTATTGAATTTATAACCAGGAAGAAATAATCTTTGAAAGATATTTGAAAGTACCAAATGGAGCTTATATAAGTGGACTCAGAAATTTTTGATCCGAAAATTATTCGAGTGGGAAAGAATAATTTTATATGTATATGAGAATGAAATGGAAATAGTTTTGGAACCCATTGATTTTAAAAGACTTTTGGTTTTGGCAAATAGTCAATTTTGGGAATTGGGTAAACCGAATTTGAAAACTGTCGATTTTGAAGATATCGATTTTGTATAGATAAAGTTTATATGTAATACATATGAAGAAGTATGATTTGAAAGGTACTATGTATATAGTATGATATGTTTTGAGACAAAAGTATGGAAAGTGTAACAACCCAGTATTTCGTACCGATTAATTATCGTCTTTAGACGATTGCTTTTCCTAGCAAATCGCTGTTTGGAATTTTAATTTAACCAGTTGAAACTCTTTTGAAAAATCTGTTAAATGTTGACAGGCTTTAAAATAAATTCTCGGCCCACGTTTTCAAATGTTTGAAGCCGTGAAAAATTTGCAAAGCAAATGTACCCGTCCCCTTTTTCTCGATGCCGCCCCATTCTTAAAGAAATTCGACCCGTTCTCTTTTGTCCATGCGAAAACCCGTTCCCCCTTTTTATTTCGTGAAAAACCCTAGATCAAAGCAAAAGAAAATAAAAATGGCAGCCTGGTTTCTTCGTCTTCGTCCCCAAACATCCAAATTAATGGCTACTCTTCTTCGTCGTTTGACATCGCCTTGCACGGCTGCTCCTCAATTGATCGAGTCGCCTTCGCTTCGCATGCTAAAGCTTTGGCTTCACTGCCTCGTCGAAAAAAAATGGTGAGTGCTACCGCTCACATCTAATTCACTCAAACCCCGTGATTTTCGTTCGTTTCTGTTTCGTAGTTATCGTGGTTTGGGTTTTTGCTGTTCGATTCTCTGACTTGTCCAATTTTGTTTACTTGGATTTTGTTCGGAGGCATTTGTTCTCGTGATGTTGGGTTTCACAGTTTGGCTTTTGTGAATTCATGATGACTTCGGGCCTGATTTGTTCTTATAGATTTATAACTTGAAACTGCTTTACTTTTGGACCCCTGATACTTGTATTTGACTTCGGTCACTGGACATTTTCGACTTGGTCATCCTTGAATTTGGCACTTCTGTTCATCCCTAGGTTGATGACGTTCGACCGTTGAACTTGATGGTCTGAGGTCATCGATTTACAGCTCGGTATACATTGTATTTCCTAGTTACAGTGACTTTATGTCTTCGACTTGATCTTTGAGTTACTTCACAGTTTTTACCCTTGTTCATGTTTTGGGTCATACACTGCTGATTTAAAAAATTGAACTTGAGTTTCACTATCAGTTGTAGATGTACTTTCATTTATGTGCTAGCTGCCCCATTTACTTGTGTTGTACTGTATGTTTCTGGGGCATTTACTTCTCTGATAACTCAAGATTTTTGAGCTTATCTGCCCTGTGCCTTAAACTTTCAATTTGAACTTTGGTTAGTATTGAAAGCTTAAATTCTGTAGCATGATGTCTACCCCCTTTTTGTTCTCAAGTCACCTTATGCTTAGTTCTTGAGACACTGGCCTCATTATGATTTTTTTATTTGTACTTGCGCAATTGCATCCCCATATATACAATATCACCTGCTGTCATCTAATATGTATATAAATGTAGTCTTAGATCTTATGTCGTTTGTGGTGTGATGTTGTGTATATGTTGGTGCATTTGCTTACATACCTATCACTGAACTGAAATACATTTGGAATTATTTTTCTAATGACACTCGAGTTTGTTGGTACATCTTGCTACTTCAGTTACTTAAATCTGTGATTTCTCACCTGGCTTTAGCCTGAGAGCGTCTGCATACTGTTGCATTTATACTCGAGTACAATTGAGTCTTGTGGTCACTTGCATTCCATTGTTCACTTTGACTTTGTATCAACCTGTTGCTGCATTGTCACTTGCACTGTCTAGTGTTACAGTTGCATATATGTTGTATCCTTTTGTTGATGATACTCGAGATTTTGTTGTAGCTTGTATTTACTTGAATCTTTTCTCTGTCCCCATTTTGGGTTACACTGTCACTTGAATTACATTCATCCTTGATGTAAGTTCCTTGGTTTGTTGATTCCACTTGAGTCTGGGCATTTCTATGCTCTAGTCTCCACAGCAGCATTCATGCTTTAGTTGCTGACTGCTGCACTGCCTTGTTCTCGAATCTGATACACTGCATTGATGCCTTGTATCATTTGCATTTTTGTCATTTTGCTTCACTGATGACCTTATCTTCTAATGAGGCTGATCTGCGTCTTTTCTGTTGAGTGTTGTAGTGCCATATCTTTGGTGCTCTCGCCTTCAGTTTGCTATTTCCCTGTGCCTTGCTTTGCGACATGTTGAACTTGTTCCACTTGTTGCCTCTTTCACTGGGTACACTGTTTCATTTCACTGATGCAGCCTTGCCCTTAAATACAAGTGGTGGCTGCATTTTCGTAGCAGTTTTACCCTTGTCCCTTGTGGTGACTTTATATTCTGTTGTGGCGAGGCAGTGCACGCGTGCGTGCACTGCAGCCACACCGAATTGACAGATTTTAATCGATATCTCTTTTATTCTTAATTCATCGACCTGTTGCGTAATCCGTAGGCTGTATTGGCGAGGCAGAACACGTTAGCGTGTACTGCAGCCAATTAGCATTGATATTTTTAAATTGACATTTCAATTGCTTAAACTGCTTTGGATTTCTGTTTTGTGGATTAACACTGTTTAGTGTTATATCTGCCGTTATCCAATTCTCGTATCGAGAGTTGGATATACGAGATTTCTGTGACTGTCATCTATATTGAGATTGATTATTATTGCTTCTCTGCGCTAATAACTGAGTTTGAATTAGACTGATCCGGGTATTATTTTCTTTTGAATGTAATACTCGGGTCAGACCGAGTATTTACAGGTTGTAGATTTTTAGCTTTGGGTTGCTGCTAGAGCTATGAAGACTTTTTATATCATTTGAAGTGGTCTTCGACTTGTTGTAGTAGTCAGTGTGTCTGTTTTAAGATGATAATGTATTCATGTATATTAGTCGATAATGTACTTGTATATATATAACTTCTTGAGTCGACAATTGTAGTTGTATCATTTGTATTGTGTCAAATGTATTGTAACTGATATCAGTTATTGTATATATGAGACTTTTCGTTCCATCTGTATTCCGCATTTATGTTATCTGTGTTATTTTTATATCCATTGTCCTAAACTATTATAGCCACTGTGTAGTAGCTTTGAGTTTGTATCGGTATGTCGGGTTTCCTCTAAAGATGAAATGCAATGTTTTATTATCTGACATATCGGTGCTCGCACAAGGCAATTACATAGATGGTCGCTCCTCAACAGCCTTATTCTCCGTGCTAGTTGACAGCACTACACCGTAGTGTTCTTGGCTAGCGTGGGTATAGAGGTGGGGCGTCACAGCTTGGTATCAGAGCCTGAGGTTTAGGACAATTATAAAACATAACTTAGGTGGAACATGTGCTACAACTATTTGTCGATGTTTTATCTCTCATCTTTACATATGACTATTTTTGACTGTTAGGTATGAATTCCTAACGCTTATTCTTGTGTTTTCGGCTTTGAATTGATTTAGCCGATGTTGATTTTGTTTTAATTTGGCAAATTAAAGCCATTTTGACTTTTGGACTTTATTCCACTTTTGTTCTATGCTATGAATGTCATTGTGTACCTGTTACACTGTGATGAAAAAAATAGCTGGACTAGTTTCAAAACTGAGTAATTTTGATTTCTCATTCACATCTAGTTTGAATCCCAGTGATTTTGAACTTGATATTTTGTGTTTTCCTCATCTTGAATTCCATTCGACTTCGGTCACTTTGTTTTTGAGAAATTGCTAATTTCTTGATTTTTAAGACTGATTTTGTTTGTCGTTGGTTTCTTTGATAATGATGATTGAATCATTTTGTACTCGACTACGGCTATTAATTGTTGACTTCGACATTGACTTGATTCTTACTTTTGTTGAAGTCATTTATGCATTTATGCTCATTTTGCTTTGTTTTTCCAGTTGATAATCGATTCTTCATTTCTAATTAGTTGTTATCACCTTTGTCGATTTTGATAACTTCTATTTCTGGAATTTTTGGGTAGTCCTACTTTGATGAATTTGGAATCGAATTCTTTGGATTTTATTCACGTCTTCGAATGTGAAATTTTAGTGAACTGACTTGGTTTCCTAATTTAATCGATTCTTGATCATTTCCCCGATTTGTTGCTATCATTTATTAGCAACTTTGATGACATTTTCTTCGGGATTTTTGTGAACATACTTTCTGATGGATTCAGTATCGATTTCTTTGGATTCCATTCACATCTTCGTATGTGAATTCTTGTGATTGATTGTTTCTACAATCATTTTTGTGACAATTTTCTAGTGTAGATTTACATTTTGTTCGTAAATATTTAAGTTAAGCAAGTGTTTATGGGACATGAAGCTAAACTTTTATATTTACTAGCTTAGTGTAATTGACACTTCTCGTTGATCATGACGATCATTTTGTGATTTAGACTAGCAATTGTGCGATGTCTCTTTGTTTGCAAGGTTAGTCTAGACCGCAGTAGTGTGATTCCGACTCACACATATCTCTTTGTTTGCAAGGTTAGACTAGACCGCAGTAGTGTGATTCCGACTCACACATATCTCTTTGTCCGCAAGGTTAGTCTAGACCGCAGTAGTGTGATTCCGACTCACACATATCTTTTTGTTTGCAAGGTTAGACTAGACCGCAGTAGTGTGATTCCGACTCACACGTATCTCTTTGTTCGCAAGGTTAGTCTAGACCGCAGTAGTGTGATTCCGACTCACACATATCTCTTTGTCCGCAAGGTTAGTCTAGACCGCAGTAGTGTGATTCCGACTCACACATATCTCTTTGTTTGTAAGGTTAGACTAGACCGCAGTAGTGTGATTCCGACTCACACATATCTCTTTGTCCGCAAGGTTAGTCTAGACCGCAGTAGTGTGATTCCGACTCACACATATCTTTTTGTTTGCAAGGCTAGACTAGACACCACTTGTGTGATTCCATTCACACATACCTTTTTGCTTTTTGGTTAGTCTAGACCTTAATTTGTGTGATTCCACTCACACATATCTTTTTGTTTGCGAGGTTAGACTAGACACCACTTGTGTGATTCCATTCACACATACCTTTTTGCTTTTTGGTTAGTCTGGACCTTAATTGTGTGATTCCACTCACACATATCTTTTTCTCTGCGAGGTTAGCCTAGACCTCAATCTGTGTGATTCCGACTCACACGCGTGGGATAGCGACCCACGGTCTTCGGACCATTCCTGTGTGAAAATTTAATGGATGGCTTCCATGAGATAGCGTCTTGTCTTGTGATACCGGTGTTTTGGAGTTTTCATGCTCCCATTTTGTGATAGGCATTTCCCTTTTCCTTTTTACGATTTAGACTAGCAAATGTGCGATGTCTCTTTTTCTGCGAGGTTAGCCTAGACCTCAATCTGTGTGATTCCGACTCACACGCGTGGGATAGCGACCCACGGTCTTCGGACCCTTCCTGTGTGAAACTTTAATGGTTAGCCACCATGAGATAGCGTCTCGTCTTGTGATACCGGTGTTTTGGAGTTTTCATACTCCCGTTTTCTGATAGGCCTTCTTTTCCCCCCTCTTTTTGTGATTTCTGGATTTCTTGTGATGATTTCTAGAATTTGTGCTTCACCAATTTTCGTGATTTCTATTGACAAGTTTTGTCAATTTTTGTGTATTGGTGAATTCATGTGTTATTGACTTGTTATGAATACAAGTTTAGGGTATGATATCCCTTTCTATCTTTGAGAAGATTCTTGTGACATTTTTGATGAATGAAAATTCATTTGGCATTATATTTTGATGCCAGTTATTTTGATGAGATTTTGATGTGTTAACTTCAGTACTCGTCAATTTTGAAATGGATTTACAAGTGGTTCTCCCGCAATACTGATATTGCTAATTTAATCACGTGTTTTCAAAATTCTTTATTTTTAAAAGTTGTTTCAAAATATAAATTAAAATTGTTTTCAAAATTTTTACAGCTTACATTTTCAAAAGAACGAGGAAGCGATTTAAACATTTCAGAAAAATCGAGGACTATGATCCCTTTCTTTTACTGATTCGCTTAATTCCGGACTTGTCCATTTGAGAATGTGAAATGTTATTTTTAAAACACACAATTCTGCACTTTCAAGAAAACGATAAAGAGATTTAAACGATTTAGCAAAAGTAAGGAGTATGGAACCATACTTTTACTACTTCGGTTAATTCCGGACTCGTTAATTGAATATTTATGACTTTTGATTATCGTTTTTGATAATTAGATGTTTGTGTTTCTGATTATCGTTTTTGATAATCGGATATTTGTGTTTCTGATTATCGTTTTTGATAATCAGATATTTGTGAAATTTGATTATCGTTTGAGATAATTAAATATTTTTCGATTTGATAATCGAATCTTTGTGATTTCTGATTATCGTTTTTGATAATAAGATATTTGTGAAATTTGATTATCGTTTGAGATAATTAAATATTTTTCGATTTGATAATCGAATATTTGTGATTTCTGATTATCGTTTTTGATAATCAAATATTTGTGAAATTTGATTATCGTTTGAGATAATTAAATATTTTTCGATTTGATAATCGAATCTTTGTGATTTCTGATTATCGTTTTTGATAATCAGATATTTGTGAAATTTGATTATCGTTTGAGATAATTAAATATTTTTCGATTTGATAATCAAATCTTTGTGATTTCTGATTATCGTTTTTGATAATCAGATATTTGTGAAATTTGATTATCGTTTGAGATAATTAAATATTTTTCGATTTGATAATCGAATATTTGTTATTTCTGCTCATCGTTTTTGATAATCAGATATTTGTGAAAATTCGATTATCGTTTTAGATGATTGAATATTTGCGATTTTGAGATTCGAGCTTCATCTTTTTTCTCTGACGATTCAGGTGAGTAATTTGATTTACTCACATTCAATTCGTGCAGTATGTGAATTCTGCTCTGTCTTCCCTTTTCTTTTAAATGCCGGAACTCGATTGATTCTTGCTTTTGATAGTCGTCTGATTTTGATTCCTTGATCCCCACGATGTTGATTCTTTTGACTTGAAGCAATCGAACCTTTTGATTCTATATCTGATACTTCCATAATTCCTATACTTCCCTGCTGACATTTGCTTTGCTTATGCATTCGACATTGCCATGCTCTTATGGTTGTTACCTTTTGTCCGTTTATTCCTTATGATTGCGAGGACGCAATTTCTTTAAGGAGGAAAGTCTGTAACAACCCAGTATTTCGTACCGATTAATTATCGTCTTTAGACGATTGCTTTTCCTAGCAAATCGCTGTTTGGAATTTTAATTTAACCAGTTGAAACTCTTTTGAAAAATCTGTTAAATGTTGACAGGCTTTAAAATAAATTCTCGGCCCACGTTTTCAAATGTTTGAAGCCGTGAAAAATTTGCAAAGCAAATGTACCCGTCCCCTTTTTCTCGATGCCGCCCCATTCTTAAAGAAATTCGACCCGTTCTCTTTTGTCCATGCGAAAACCCGTTCCCCCCTTTTTATTTCGTGAAAAACCCTAGATCAAAGCAAAAGAAAATAAAAATGGCAGCCTGGTTTCTTCGTCTTCGTCCCCAAACATCCAAATTAATGGCTACTCTTCTTCGTCGTTCGACATCGCCTTGCACGGCTGCCCTCAATTGATCGAGTCGCCTTCGCTTCGCATGCTAAAGCTTTGGCTTCACTGCCTCGTCGAAAAAAAATGGTGAGTGCTACCGCTCACATCTAATTCACTCAAACCCTGTGATTTTCGTTCGTTTCTGTTTCGTAGTTATCGTGGTTTGGGTTTTTGCTGTTCGATTCTCTGACTTGTCCAATTTTGTTTACTTGGATTTTGTTCGGAGGCATTTGTTCTCGTGATGTTGGGTTTCACAGTTTGGCTTTTGTGAATTCATGATGACTTCGGGCCTGATTTGTTCTTATAGATTTATAACTTGAAACTGCTTTACTTTTGGACCCCTGATACTTGTATTTGACTTCGGTCACTGGACATTTTCGACTTGGTCATCCTTGAATTTGGCACTTCTGTTCATCCCTAGGTTGATGACGTTCGACCGTTGAACTTGATGGTCTGAGGTCATCGATTTACAGCTCGGTATACATTGTATTTCCTAGTTACAGTGACTTTATGTCTTCGACTTGATCTTTGAGTTACTTCACAGTTTTTACCCTTGTTCATGTTTTGGGTCATACACTGCTGATTTAAAAAATTGAACTTGAGTTTCACTATCAGTTGTAGATGTACTTTCATTTATGTGCTAGCTGCCCCATTTACTTGTGTTGTACTGTATGTTTCTGGGGCATTTACTTCTCTGATAACTCAAGATTTTTGAGCTTATCTGCCCTGTGCCTTAAACTTTCAATTTGAACTTTGGTTAGTATTGAAAGCTTAAATTCTGTAGCATGATGTCTACCCCCTTTTTGTTCTCAAGTCACCTTATGCTTAGTTCTTGAGACACTGGCCTCATTATGATTTTTTTATTTGTACTTGCGCAATTGCATCCCCATATATACAATATCACCTGCTGTCATCTAATATGTATATAAATGTAGTCTTAGATCTTATGTCGTTTGTGGTGTGATGTTGTGTATATGTTGGTGCATTTGCTTACATACCTATCACTGAACTGAAATACATTTGGAATTATTTTTCTAATGACACTCGAGTTTGTTGGTACATCTTGCTACTTCAGTTACTTAAATCTGTGATTTCTCACCTGGCTTTAGCCTGAGAGCGTCTGCATACTGTTGCATTTATACTCGAGTACAATTGAGTCTTGTGGTCACTTGCATTCCATTGTTCACTTTGACTTTGTATCAACCTGTTGCTGCATTGTCACTTGCACTGTCTAGTGTTACAGTTGCATATATGTTGTATCCTTTTGTTGATGATACTCGAGATTTTGTTGTAGCTTGTATTTACTTGAATCTTTTCTCTGTCCCCATTTTGGGTTACACTGTCACTTGAATTACATTCATCCTTGATGTAAGTTCCTTGGTTTGTTGATTCCACTTGAGTCTGGGCATTTCTATGCTCTAGTCTCCACAGCAGCATTCATGCTTTAGTTGCTGACTGCTGCACTGCCTTGTTCTCGAATCTGATACACTGCATTGATGCCTTGTATCATTTGCATTTTTGTCATTTTGCTTCACTGATGACCTTATCTTCTAATGAGGCTGATCTGCGTCTTTTCTGTTGAGTGTTGTAGTGCCATATCTTTGGTGCTCTCGCCTTCAGTTTGCTATTTCCCTGTGCCTTGCTTTGCGACATGTTGAACTTGTTCCACTTGTTGCCTCTTTCACTGGGTACACTGTTTCATTTCACTGATGCAGCCTTGCCCTTAAATACAAGTGGTGGCTGCATTTTCGTAGCAGTTTTACCCTTGTCCCTTGTGGTGACTTTATATTCTGTTGTGGCGAGGCAGTGCACGCGTGCGTGCACTGCAGCCACACCGAATTGACAGATTTTAATCGATATCTCTTTTATTCTTAATTCATCGACCTGTTGCGTAATCCGTAGGCTGTATTGGCGAGGCAGAACACGTTAGCGTGTACTGCAGCCAATTTGCATTGATATTTTTAAATTGACATTTCAATTGCTTAAACTGCTTTGGATTTCTGTTTTGTGGATTAACACTGTTTAGTGTTATATCTGTCGTTATCCAATTCTCGTATCGAGAGTTGGATATACGAGATTACTGTGACTGTCATCTATATTGAGATTGATTATTATTGCTTCTCTGCGCTAATAACTGAGTTTGAATTAGACTGATCCGGGTATTATTTTCTTTTGAATGTAATACTCGGGTCAGACCGAGTATTTACAGGTTGTAGATTTTTAGCTTTGGGTTGCTGCTAGAGCTATGAAGACTTTTTATATCATTTGAAGTGGTCTTCGACTTGTTGTAGTAGTCAGTGTGTCTGTTTTAAGATGATAATGTATTCATGTATATTAGTCGATAATGTACTTGTATATATATAACTTCTTGAGTCGACAATTGTAGTTGTATCATTTGTATTGTGTCAAATGTATTGTAACTGATATCAGTTATTGTATATATGAGACTTTTCGTTCCATCTGTATTCCGCATTTATGTTATCTGTGTTATTTTTATATCCATTGTCCTAAACTATTATAGCCACTGTGTAGTAGCTTTGAGTTTGTATCGGTATGTCGGGTTTCCTCTAAAGATGAAATGCAATGTTTTATTATCTGACATATCGGTGCTCGCACAAGGCAATTACATAGATGGTTGCTCCTCAATAGCCTTATTCTCCGTGCTAGTTGACAGCACTACACCGTAGTGTTCTTGGCTAGCGTGGGTATAGAGGTGGGGCGTCACAGAAAGGCACCCCATGAAAGTCGAAACTTAGAGAAGGAGATCCACTGGGTGGTTCTGCCTAGGAATCTACAGGGTAGGTTCAATGAGAATTGGGATCCTAGAGGACGCTCGAACAAAACTCATGAGTTCTTGGTAATCATTTGTTGGATAGCGTAAGTCGAGAGGTGCTGATGCCTATAGTTACATTGGGTTGTGCTGTGATGGCGACGTAACCTTTGTGTAACTGCGATCTATTGCAGTTCCATAGCGTAAGTCGGGTGGCAGTGATTGCCTACAATCTACGTTTGATTTCACCGGGAGAGCGACATAACATCGGTAGATTGCAATCTATGTGGTTTGGTTCCATATTGTTATTCGGGTGGCAGCGAGTGCCTACAGTCTACATTGGGTTTCACTGGGATAGTGACATAGCCTTTGTGTAGCCTGCGATCTATGTGGTATAGTTTCATTTGATAGCGTAATTAAAGGGGCATTGATTGCCTACAGACTACTTACGGTTTTGCTGTGATAGCAACGCAACCTTGTTCTGGCTACAGACTATGGTGTTCCCATGGCGTAAGTCGAGAGGTGCGGATGCCTACGATTTTCTTATTATTTCGCCGGGATGGCAACGCAATCATCGAGCTAACTGCGATCAATGGTGGGAAAGGGGGGGGGTGATACTTTCCATATCATTTTTGAAAAAGGATTTTCAAGTATTTTCACTGGGTGTTGAAACGGGGCTACTAAGTACTTATAGATTTTAAGTCCTACGCCCGATCAACGTGTGACTAAATTTCTGTAAGAACAAGGATGGACTTGTTTAGACATCGAGTTATGAAAAATATTTTTATATAAAACTAGTTTGGTAATATTATGTGATTTAAAGTGTATGTATTTAGAAAATGTATAATAAAAGAGTAAGGAGTTAAAATGTTTAAAGATGATTATTTAATAATATACATCAAAATTCAAATTCTTGCTTCGTTCCCTTTCGAGGATGAAAAGTTCTAAGGGGGAGGAATGTAACGACCAAATTTTTAGCCATTGGATATTGGGCAATTAACTAATTTTAATTTTGGAATATTAATTTTTGTAAGTTGAATGGATGAGTTATCCGATATTTAAAATATCTGAATCTATATATTGATTGAAAACTATGTTTAATTTTAAAATATAAATTCTGGGTATGATAAAAATTTGTATGTATATGTATATAAACTCCACCATCCAAAATAGTGTGTATGGAATCTCCATATATTTGTTTGTATATAAAACATATACAAGTTTTATGATATATATATATATATAAGTATATATATGTATATATGCCCATATGAAGTAATGTATATGAAAATTTATATAAATGTAAGTATATATAGATATATGTGATGACAAGATAAATGTAAGTATATGTGTATGTATATATGCTTAAAAGATAGTGTAAATGAGATTATATATAGATATATAAAGTAAAAGCTTCATGATAATAAAACTCTTAACTTTGGATAAAATAAATATATGTGTGTGTAGATATGATAAAATATATACAAGTATGTGAGCATGTATGTATGTTAAATTAAAATAGTGGGCGGTTAAATCTATATATATATATATATATATGTGAATGCATACATATTTTGTATATATAAACATAGAAGGGAACATCATCATGGCAAGTATTTAATTCAAGCCTACAAAACATTTAATCAAGTCAAAGCAAAACATAAAATCAAGTCTCGTAAAATAGCAAATCAAATTATATAATCAAATCAGCCTTTATAATCAAATCAACCTTCATATGAAATCAAATCAAAGATGACAAATTAAAAGAAAAAAATATAATAATAATAAGCCTGTACAGATATATATCCTCTTTCCTTTAGCTTGCACTGTATACTTCCACTCCCTATATATACATATACATATCACTGCCTTGTTTGCTTTCATGTATACATCCTAGTTCACAAAAAAAAGAGGGAATCTGACATAAAATAAAAAGAAGAATCAACTTAAGTATTCAAGCCTAAAGCCTGAATGAAGAAGCTTGGCAGAGCAGCAGTTCTTCTATTTCCATAAGACAGTGAGTAATACAATCTTGTTGTACTATGTATACTCACATATAACTATGTTTTGGTTAAATCTTTGATCTATGAAAAATGAATATGAATTGTATGTGAACCTAGAATGCATATATGTAAGATAATGCACCCTGTAACTCAAAGAAGCACCGATCTCCTCTTCTGTTCTTTGTTTTTGTCAAAAACAGAACAACTTTTAACTTCAAAATTTAACATCTTGCCATCCAATTAGTTTTAGATCATGATTCAAAAAGGAAAGTTTTTTATTTTTGTGTATAGATCATTTTAAAATTTATCTCATCTGATTTCATGAAGCATAGGCAGAGGAAAACAGTTATAACAGTAAGTGACTCCATAGTGGTCGAGTTTTAACTATAATAATTTATTGATTAGATTATATGATCGGGTTCGTTGTTGCAAAGCTTGATTTTTGAGATTGTTTTGGTGATTTTTAGTTACGTGTAGTGGAAGGTATATTAAGATGAACGGTTTTGGGTGTGAGGCCAAATTCCGACGACGTGGTGGATTTGGAGGCAAGGTGGTTGGCGTGGAGGAGACTTGAGTGGAGGCGCATCAAGGAAAAATGGTGGATAATTTTTCTATAGCGTCGGTAGGCATGGTGAGGTCGAGGTAGGGTTTTAGGGTAGGTTGCGTTTGGGTTTGGTTTGGAGTCACGACAACGGCGAGAAGTGTTTATAGGGGTGCGGTATGGGGGGAAAAGTTTGAAAAAGGACGTGGCGGTCCTGGTGGCAAGATTTGGCAGTGATCGGTGGAGTGTGGTGGCTTGTTGAAGCGTTTGTATAGATGGCTGCCATTTCCTAGTGCTCGGCATGATGATCGAATTTTCGAACGTGGGCGTACCTATGGGTTCCCGGTAGGTAAGCTCGTCGTGGTGGCATGGGTGATGTGTTGGGATGGTCGGTGGTGAACTTTGTGGGTCGCCGTTGGTGTGCAAGTGCACGGTGTCGTGCACACTTGTTCGTGTGAATGAAAGTGGGGGAAAAGAGGGAAGAACTGGGAAGAAGAGAAGAGGAGGAGGAGTTTGGGCCGGGTGGGTATGGGCTGGAGGAAAAAAAAAGAAAAAAGAAAAGAGAAAAGAAAAGGAAAAAGAAAAGGGAAAAGGAAAGAGGAAGAAAAGAGAAAAGAAAAAGGAAAAAGAAAAGGGAAAAGGAAAAAGGAAGAAAAAGAGAAAAGGAAAAGGAAAAAAACGGAAAAGGAAAGAAAAGAAAAAAAAGGGTTTTTGGCCGGTTTGAACTCGTTTAGGCCGAAAGTTTAAAAAAAACATATATATATATTATTTACCTAATAACTTTTAAATTTAAACATGTTTTCTCCTTTCAATTAAATCCCATTTGACATGATAATTTTTGGAATATGATCCTATCACCTAGTGTATAGACCAATGTAACTTTGTTAATTTTCTTTAATTTCAAAATTTAATTATTTTATACATAATTAAATTGAGTTAATAAATAAAGTCTTATTTGATTAATCTTATGTTATTTAATAAATTAGTTAAGTAGAGTTTAATTTTAAATTAACCAATAATAAATTGTTTTAGAATTTCTTTAATTTATAATCAATTTGGATTAGAAATATAAGTGAATTAGGTCTAATTTAAGTTGATTAAATTCGGATTTTGGGTTGTTAAATATTAATTATTAATCGTTAAATTAGTAACAATCTACGCTTTGGTTTATTGTTATTGGATATTTATTTCCATTATTCGTTTCTGTTCCAATAAGTAGCCAAATTGAATTAAAATGGTTAGAATGAAAACGTCGGCACGTTTTATTTGAAAGTAAACCTATGAAGAAAATTCCCATATGTGAATATTGTCACCCTGAATATGAATTGTCTATTTTAAACGACGGGATCTTTAAAATTTATCATTTAGGTTCGAAGAGACCGGGATCGGATATCAATGTTATCCGAAACCACTTCGATTTATTAATCATTACGAACCTTTATGGTTCTGATTATAAAGTCTATTATGCTGGGTTTAATTAAGTTAACGATTCCCGGATTTCTATTTAAGAATTATTTTGGACACTATTAAAATATCGATGGATTTCTGTAAAAGTGTTTGGGTTATTATAAGATGAAAATTCGTCGTGTTTGTACGAGTTACCTTGGTTTTTCAAAAGATTCTCGATAACTTTAGTAGTTCAATTTAAGCATTTTACTCACGCTAGTTTCCAGCCTGACTCGGGTGTTACTTTATTGTAATGCTCGGGTCAGACCGAGTATTACAGTTTTTAGGTTAGGACGCTTTGGAGCTCAGGAGACGAGCTGGATGGCAGAGGCATATTGCACCTATTTGACTATATTCCACTGTGTATTGTAGTCTATACATTCAGCATTTAGGGACAAGTTATTATAACTGCCCAAATTTATATGTTGGTGATTGTACTCTGATAACCTGTATGTATATTAACTGATATAGATTTTTTTGTATAAAAGCTCTTGTTGTATACGTATTAGTGTCGATTTTTCGAGGGTCGAAAACGCCCGGTCGTTACAACAATCCTCCCTTTGAATGGTTTGAGTTGACATGTGTTGTTTATTGTCGATTTAAACCATCCAAAAAGTTGGGTCGTTACTGTTGGTATCAGAGCTTTGGTTTATGAATACCTTAATCTATTCGGGGTTAACTCATTAGAGATATGATTATTAATACCCTAGAATGAGTTTGAGAGTATATATATATATGAGAGAGCATATTTGTTGGTGATATAAAAATATTTTGTATTGTGTTAATTTGCTATGTTGAGTATTTATGAATTCTGGTCGGTACATAAGACGTTATGGCATCGATAGAGATTTCTAAACACTTAATAGGGCAGACGGACATAATATTGTTTTGAAATATAGGTAAATTAAATAATTTTACCTGGTATTATATTTTGTATATAAAAGAATAATTTTTATAAATGGATATAGTTGTATGTGATATGTTTGTTTGTTAGGAAGTGAAATTTCATAAATATTGGTTGCAAAATAGGATTTAGAAATAAAGTGAATATGAATTGGAAATTTGAGAACTTAAGTTCCGGAGTTTTGAAATTTCTTATCATAGATTTTGGAATATAATATTAGTATTATTTGGAAGTATTTTAAGGTAGAAATATTTTCAATGGTATTTGAAAGAAATGTTTTTAAGAATATTTGAAATGAAACAAATTCTGCACTCCCCTATTCTGTCGCTGGAAAATAATTTCGGTGATGATCGCGACATCATTGACGTTCATTTTCGAGTTTCAAAGTGGGAAGACTACTGTAGTAGCTTTGCTACACATTTGTCTTGATAAACAAATTTTTATTTTATTTTCTTAAGTATGATTTGATATATATAAAAGATATGAATATATATTATTTCAAAATGATTTGAAATGAACCCGGTATTTAGTTCTTAAGTTCCTGTTAAATTAATGATTTTCAGTTGTAGAAATAAAGTGAAATTTTAATAGTTGGAAACTCCTAAAAATGAAAATAATAAGAAATTAGAAGCTAAGTGATTAATGAAATTGTAAAGAAATTGGAGATTTGTCACTTGTAAATTTAAGGGTAATGAAATTTAGACGATGTAAATTATTGAAAATTTTTGCTAACTAAAATGAATAAGATAAATTTGTATAACACTCAATTACATTCTAAAAACATATATAAAACTTACCGAAATGTTTAAAAGTTGAAATATCAATATGAATATGTAATAGAATTATATACAAGTAAAACTTAAGTAATGGAGTTATGTCTACAAATAAGAATTATGATGTACAAGAAATATTTTAAACATAAGTTAATATTTTGAAATGAGTGTAATTAAATTAAATAGGAAAAAATGAATACTGTTTAAGTAAATGATTATAAACTCAAGAAAATGACTGAAATGATTCATTGATGAATATTAATATTAAAATGGATATCAAGGTTATAAGTAAATAATAAATGTGAAATAGACTGCAATGAAATGTACGTAATAATTTAATAATGGATTCATTGATGATTTCAAATATTGAATGGAAAATAATTTATGTAAGTGAATGAATGTAAATTAATAAAAGATAACCTTATATGTATGAATGAGAATTAAACAAATGAAAAGTAAATAATGTTGTGAAAAGAAACCAATAGAATAAAATATGTAAATTGTGCGTAAATCATTTTATTCGCATAACAATTCTGATTCATATTTGAATACAAGATTTGTAGTAATTCACACCAGTTCGAATTAGGATTTTTCGCTCGATTCTTGATGGCGAACAACTGATATGAATTTTTGACATGAATTTGAAGTTTTCTATCATGGTTTATAGCTATGCAAGGAAAACGGAAATTTCAAATCAAGAAATCGGATCAGAGTCCGCATTAGAGTGGTCGGGTTAACAATACTAGTTCGAAAGTGGAATGTGTATATTCAAGCAAGCGATTAGAATTGATATTGTGTACAAAAGATTTATGTACATCGTGCAAATTTAAATAATACTTAAATTCCTTGTTGTTTTGGCTGATGGGATGTTTTGGAAATGATATTTCAAATTGTTTAAGGATGTATGAATAATCTATTAAGTAATTATCTAAGGCTGTTGAGCATAAGGTACACTTAGTAGTTTATTTATTACACTTTTACGATGAAAAGTTTCTACCTGAACAAACCGTGAGTTTGGTTGCTATGGATTGTCTGATAGTTTCCGTTGTTGCATATTATGGTTGTACTTCTTTTTGTTTGCATATGATTGTGATATATTGTATGTTGCTTGTGCTATTGATTTGAAACAACTAAATTATTATTATTACTTTCTTCATAATTTTAACTCTTTTGGATTATATAAGTGAAATATAGGTTTATGGAAGCAATAGCTACTGCTTTTGGTTTTATAAATAAAGTTGTTTGCCCGACAAATAGGTACGTTTTCGGATTACGGTTTTGGAATGTTATTTTATTGTTTTTCCCATGGTTTGGGATGTTTATTATTGAAATATGATATATATTGTACTTGTTGATGTTATTATTTTTCTGGACCTAGCCGCGCAAAGGAGGTTCTGCCAAAAAATTTCGTGAATTTAGGACTTAGATATTTTTGTGAAAATTGAGTTATTTTCAAAATTTTGTTAAACTTAAATATGGAAATTAATTGTTTATAAATTGATTATTTTGAATAAAATTATATCGAATTTCTTAATTCCTTCTTGTTCCTTTTCGGAGACGAAAAGTTTTGAGTGGGGGAGAGTGTAAGACCCGTATTTTTGATGATTAAAACTATTAAGTTTAATAAGATTTTGAAATTTAATATTGTGAGAAATTAAAAATTTATTAATGAGAAAAATAATTAGAATATGATTTAATAATGTTGTTTGAATGTTATTGACAACTATTTTAATGTAATTTCAATCAATTGAAATAATTGTAAATTAAATTTGGTTATAATTGTAAATAAGGAATAAATTAAATGTTGGCATTAATGTTGACATTATATGTTATAAATTGGAATAGATTTATTATGGAATATGAAATCAATTAATTAGTACGTAAATTTATTAGCTTCTGTTTGTAAACAATAAATTTAGGAATGTGTTTGGATTATTAATATATGACAATTGTTTTATTTATCACCTTATTATTTAATCCGTTGAAATTAATTTGGAAATCAATGAAATTTAATGCAATTAAATATTGCAGTTAATTTGAGTTAAGATGATAACTGTAGAATATGAATGTAATAAAATGTAGACTAATGTTAATTATATTCATAAGGTAATAGTTGATTCAATAATAAGAATGTAAATCAAAATAAAAGAATTTGATTGAAATTAAAATATAATTAACTGGGGTTTATTATAGTTGTAATTGAACGCTGAAATTTATGAAATATTCAAATCTTGGATTTAATATGGAAAATTGTATTTTTAAAAGATTATAAATTCACATTTAATCAAGAATGATGAAAATTGTTAACTTTTAATTTAGAATTTAAAAGTTACTAAATTGATTTTAAAATAATAATTTATTTAATTAACGTGTAAAATTGGGTTTTGGGCACTGTCTCGAATTTCGACGAAACTAGTTTCATTGGATCCGCAATAATGAATTATTCTAAGATTTCAAGTTTTGTAGCGATTGGACTTATCGTTTGATCGTGCGAGCTCGAAACGCGTAGATATCAATTAAAAGAATTTAAAATGAATATAATTTGATTTTGAAAGCTAACTTCTGTATACAATGAATTAGGGTTTGAAACTAGTTCCATTGAGTTTAAAAATATAAAAAACCTATATTTTGATATATGGGATTACCTATTTTCGTTTCGAGAATAAAACAGGCTTTTCGGGTCGTTGTTATCGTTTCGACCCAATTCGATCTGTCCATTCGTTCCTATCCATCTCTGCCTATATATAGGATGTTATAAACCCTAGCAGTTTCTCATTTTCATTTTTCTGTACGTACTTCTCATTCTCATCTGTTCCTTCCCTCTTTCCCAATGTCAGAACATCAAAACCCTAGATCCTCAATTCCAAATCAAATCAAAATTGTAAACTCCTCAAAACCAATCGAATTATATATCATCATGAGGCCATTGATGAACGTAATCTCCATCTGCTATTCGTTTTTGCAATCGAGTTTTGGTTTGGCCGGAAATTGATGAAACATTCTCGGCTGTTGGAATTAGGGTTTCGTGATCGACGGTGGATCGTCGACCATTCAACGATCGCGGAGTGGTATCTAAAAGAGGATGACAAGTAGTGTTAATCCATGTGGGTCGTTCATCTCTAAGGTCGCTGGATTCGTCGGAAATCGGCCTTAAAGTGCGCGGCGGCGGTGCTTGCTGGGGTGAGGCAGAGTTGGCCACGACGGCAGGGAAGGGGCGGCCGTGGACGAGCTATTCGGAGGTGCGGTCAGATAAGGTGGAAGATGGATGGAATGGACGCGATAGGGACATGAAGTATGGCAGCTGAGATTCAAGCGTGGGTTCGAGCGTACGCGTACTGTTAGGGTTTGGATGGAGAGCTGGTACGAATTACGATAACGCCCTTATTTTATTTTGATTTTTGAATTTTAAATCTTCTAACGCTAATAACTTTTTCATACGAGCTCGGATTTGGATGCGGTTTCTTCCGTTGGGTTTGTATCGAAATTCTGGACATCGAGGAACCGGTTTGGTTCTATTTGGAGATTGTTGGATTTTTGGGCTTTTATTTGGATTTTAAATTGACTGTAAATCAAAGATGAGTGATTTTACTCACTCACGAAATACTAATTCTTCTTATGTTAGTTGAATTAAATTTATGAATTGGTAAGAATTTTATTGATTGCTGTTCGGTAATTTAAATTTTCATTTAAATTTAATTTGAATTAAATTGCCATTTAAATTAATATTGAAACTAAATTGATAGTTAAATACCTGATATTGATAATAAGTTAATTATTGTGATTTATTGACTGATTTGGATGTTGATTGTGATGGATGTTTATTTGTTGACATTTTGGATGATTGGATGTTATGTTTATTATATATGTTGTTATCACACTGCATGTTCCCTTAGTTTGTTGTTGGGAAAATCACTATGGGTTGAAATGTTACATACTCGAATGATCTTATAGATTAGGGAAAATCGTTATGGGTTGAAATGATACATACCTGAGCGATTTTATTGATTTGGAAATTATTGATTCGGGATACGGGTTGAAATGATATATACCCGAAAAATTTAACTATTTGGGTTGAAATATACATACCCAATCACTTGACCATAGGGTAGAAAATTAAATACGGACACCGTTGGTCGGTTTTAAATTATTTTCTAGTGGTAAAGTATGTTTGATTTATAAATTTGATTTATAAATTTAATTTAATGATTTAATTTAAAATTTATATTTGGAAAATAATTTATTTTATATGTTTTAAAAGTTTCAAATTATAAGTTAATATATGGTTTTAAATGTAAATGTAAGATTTTTACTTATAATTTTATTTAGTTTTAAATATATAATTTAAATAGTTTAAAATTTAATTTAATAAAATATTTAATATAGTTTTAAGAGATTTATTTAAATTTAATTTAATATAATAAATATAGTTTTAATTTAATATAATAAATATAGATTTTTATATAATAACTTTAATAAATAAAATTTAAGAAGTTAAGTAGAGAATAATTTGTAATTAAATCTGATTTAAAGGATTTTATAAAAGATTTTTTTAAAGGATTTTATAATGGTTTTATAGAGGAGTTTATAAAGGTTTTAAAGGATTTTATAAAGGGTTTTATAAAAGAACTTGTATAAAGAAATTTGGAAGCGTTTTAAAGGAATTTGCGTAGAATTTTATGAAAAGGGGAAGGGTTGTAAACTGTTTTGGAATTTATAAATAGCTTTATAATGGTTCTAAAGCATATAAATAGTTTATAAATGGTTTAAGAGAGATTTATAAATTATTTTCGAAATTGGTTGAAAGAAATCTTCCTCGGTATTTATGAATATATTTGTACTTTTGAAATAAGTATGGATATCTTGATATGAAGGTATAAACAGTTTTCTGGATTTATTATTAAAAATGTTTTGTAAAATGACCACGGTGTGAAATAAGCGTTTGGTTGTTAAAGAGACCGGGGTCGGATATTGTCATACTCTCTGCCAGTTCCGAAACCACTTTAACAACTGTGCACGTGGTAGAGAATCTAGAACGAAGTAGGATGGTTTGGCAACCACTATTGGTATAAGGTAAGAATGTAGCCCTGACCTTCGGGTCAGCTTGAAATGACTAAAACAGGAGCTATACCGAGCCAAGTGGGGTCGCTCCACCGATCGAACATGCTTCTTCGATACCATATCTGTTACTTTGTGATTGATTGGTGGCCACCCTCGATTTAATTATGGGAGTGTGTCTCGAGGTGGGCGGTAGCAGATGCTATGTGTTACCACCAGTCTGGGAGTGCGAAACGGTAGAATCCTACCCTGGGCATTGCCTCACGTGCCTTGTCATATACCTTATCAAGCCCACTACGATTTTGGTTTGTGTCGTGCCTATCGAGTGCTCCCTGATTGCCCACCAGTTTATAGTGGGGTTTACAATACTGTATAGACTACGATGCCTATAAAAATGTGTTAAGGGGGATACAGGTAACACCTTAACGCTATTTTAATACTTTACTTTACTGATAGACACTACATATATATAGCATATTTTACTACATATATGTGACGACCGCCCATGACCCCTGCACCGAATCTAAAGATAGAGCGCTGTAAAGTGTGCCAGGCGACCATGGACGATTGTCAAGGTAAGATTTAAAACAACAGAATCTATCGTATTACTCACAGCGCATGGACAAAATACAATAGAACATATGTATAGTGAAGCTTTACAGAACAAAATGACATCATATAAAACTCCATAATAGTTGAATACAAGCATCCACATAGTCAATACATCCAGCCTCACTACATATCTCTCAGAGAATACAAAACAGCGGAATATCCAGTACATATAATAAGAAGATAATATGCAACCCTCCGGCTCGTCTTCGATATCAGCATCGTGAGAAGAGAACAGCACCTGTCACCTGCTACCTAGTCCGCCCGTCCCAAAATGGACGAACAGCCCAAGGCAATAAGAATTAAAACATAAAGCCTTGAGTCAGACGACAGTCTTAGTGAGCAGTAAATTAACTAACAACATACCAAAAGAGCATAAAGGAAAAGGAATAGGAATACAACCCTCCCACTCCAACCTCATTCTACAGTGATAGCCCCCAGACACACACTAAGCAGAAGCAACATAGCAGAGCATACAATTTAAAGTAAAGCTACTATCACTCGAATCAAGGGCGATGTTTTCCAAGTACCAAGGCCTAAATCAGATAAGCACCCAGAAAATACCGCTCTTGAGTCCGAATGACGATACAACCAAACATCCATGACTCTGGCTATCACTGTTATCATTGCTTCGATATCACCGTTAATTGAATGACCGGCACATTCTTTCAGCCGTCCGTCAAGGGCTAATGGAAACCCCGGTTCTAGACATAACTCCCGCACGTCGTCGCAGCCCGTGCCTAGGACTATCGAATCTGCCCAGAGTACTCGACCATCAACAGTTGGCCGTTGGGACTATCGAATCTGCCCAAACGTACTCTTGCTTAGAGCATGCTAGAACCTTCAACAACGATGCTATCCAAGCCTTCTAGTCATCCTCCTCGACGACTATTCTCATATCCATTCATTATCCTCAACTCGAATCATATCACCGAGTTATCAACATGCTTGGAATGATCCCGTCTGGATTAGACCAAGTCTTCATCACATGTTTGCCTCGCTTCATTACATCCTCGCAAAGCCTCATCTCATCATCACATCATCAAATCTATGCATAAGAGCTTCATCATCCCGCTACATATGCCACGAGCAGCTTTCCCAATTCAAGAGCCTTTCCCTTAGCTTTTGAATCACCTTCGATCTAAATCTAGTCATCAATCATCTAGTTCATAACAATCAATCAAATCAAACATCAATCCAAGCAATCAAGTATTCAAAAATGATCTAAGTAGACAATTATAACAATAATGGCATTTTCGTAATTAAAGAGTTGAAAGTCCAATAAGCATGAAAACATGAATTATATCTCTACAAACTTGATGAATGAACTTGCATAGGTTAACATATGATAAAAGGGATGTAACATCATCATGAACAATGGATCTATATGGATCTACACTTAGGATGAAGAAAATGCATGGAAATCACTATTTTAACACCAAATCGAGCCAACAATCCGATATACTCCTTTGGATCCGTGTGAGAGATAATCACCACTCACCAAATCACCTAAACAAACCCAAATCAACACGCTTCAGATCTGGACAGCGAAGGATCAAGCTTGATCTATCACGAATTCGCTTCAAACGAAGAAATCTCTCTTGAAAAGATGAAGATCTTCAATCTAAGCTCTTGAATCTTCAATCTTGATCTTCGATTTGGATAGATGGAAGCACTAGATTAGAGTGGAGAAAAGAAGTGAAGAAGTGTAGAAGTCGAGCTCTCAAAATGGCAGCACTTCGTCGCTTCAAAAATCCGGATCCCAAAAAGTGAGAACAACCCCTCCTATTTATAGCTGAAATTCCTTAAGTCGAAATCTGGCTATCTCCCTAAGTCGCTTCCGACCTAAGCCTCTCCGACCTAACAGATGCACGACTTAACTCCTCAGCGACCTAACACTTGACGACCTAAAGCAATGCGCTTTCCTTCGACCTACGACTTAGTTGGGTTGCGACCTAACAACTTAGGCTTCTACGCGACCTAACACATGTCGACCTAAAACAACATACGACCTAACAGTTAGATCCACGCGACCTAACACTTAAACTATCCTAGCGACCTAACAACTCACGCGACCTACGACTTAGCAAACTCGCGACCTAACACACACGCGACCTAACCATCTTAGGTCGCCTACGACCTAACTCAACACAGATCTAACGACCTAACTACGCTAACACTTAGGTCGGTCAATTCCATAGGTCGCTAACTCGAACTGCCGACCTAACACTTAAGTCGCTCACAACATTTTCTTAGGTCGTTGCCGACCTAACTCTACCCCAAAATACTTAGGTCGCCTACTACTCTTCCTTAGGTCGCCTAAACCTCTTAAGTCGGTCACGACTTATCACTTAGGTTGTCTATCCCTTAACTCGGCAACGACTTACAACCTACGACTTAACACTTGCCGAGTTAACTTCAACCTACTAACCTAGCCCAGCTACGACTTATCTCCTTAGGTCGTTGCCGACTCACCCCTTGAGTCCTTAACTCGCCCAGACTCAACACTAACTCGTCCAGAACTCCTATCTCCTAAGTCGTATACGACTCACGACTTATGCTAAGTCGTGAACGACTTAGGACTTAGGCAAAATTTGCCTAAAATCTGAAATGGCCCAAAACGCTAAAACTCCAGATTTGACGAACTTTTCGATCCGTGAAAATACGGGTCGTTACATTCTCTCCCCCTTAGGAATTTCGCCCCCGAAATCCCAAACAATCATAGCAATCAAAACTATTTTGTACGCCTACCATCTATAACAATCAGCAAACCATGCATCCAATTCTAGCTTAGCGTACAGAATTCTAAAATTAGAACAAGTTACAATATCGCGAGATGACACGACACCTTAGGGCCATACCTTGAAGAGTTCAGGATGAGCTGCTTTCATCCTCTCTTCCACTTCCCACGTACAGTCGTTATCATCATCACTCCATTGTATCTTGAGCAACTTAACTATCTTCCTCCTAAGCTGTTTCGTTTCAGTTTCAACAACACGAAGCGGCTTACGAGGTCTTCTATCAACTGGAACAACTTCAAAATCTTCACAGCTATCAGCAGAAACCACCGTATTCGAGTCGTGCACATACTTCCGTAGATATGATACGTGAAAAACATTGTGCACACCCGACATCTTCTCCGGTAACTCCAATCTATAAGCGAGCTTTCCAATTCGCTCGATGATCGGGAATGGTCCAACAAATCTCGGAGTCAATTTTCCTTTCTTCCCGAATCGAATAACATTCTTCAGTGGAGAAATCTTCACAAAAACCATATCTCCTACGTCGAATTCCAAATCCTTTCGACGTTTATCGGCATAGCTCTTCTGACGGTCTTGGGCTGCCTTCATTCGTTGCCGAATGATCTCTATGCAATCCGAAGTCTGTCGAATCATCTCTGGCCCAAGCATCAGCTTTTCTCCAGTTTCCAACCAACATGTCGGAGAGTTACACGGTCTTCCATACAACGCCTCATACGGTGCCATACCAATGCTTGACTGGTAACTGTTGTTGTATGCAAACTCCACCAAATGAAGGTGATCTTCCCATGATCCTCCGAAGTCCAAAACACATGCTCTAAGAAGATCTTCCAAAACTCGGTTGACTCTCTCGGTCTGACCATCTGTTTGAGGGTGATAAGCTGTACTTAAACACAACTTGGTTCCCAAAACTTCCTGGAAGCTCCTCCAAAATCCACTAGTGAACAATGGGTCTCGATCGCTCACTATACTCTTCGGAATACCATGGAATCAAACTATCCACTTAACATACAACTCAGCCAACTTTGATGCAGTCCTAGTCGATCGAACAGGAATGAATCGTGCACTCTTAGTCAGACGATCCACAATGACCCAAATCCCTTCACTTCCCGTCCTGGTTCTAGGCAATCCATCGATAAAATCCATCGACACTTGTTTCCACTTCCATGTAGGAACTTCTAATGGCTGAAGCAATCCACTTGGCTTCTTCTGTTCGGCTTTTACCAACTGGCAGTTCATACATTTGGAAATAAAATTTCCAACATCCTTCTTCATACCTTCCCAATAGTAGGTTCTTTTCATATCCCGATACATCTTATTTCCACCTGGATGAATTGTCAACTTCGAGTGATGACTTTCCTTCAGAACCTCACTCCTCAATTCATCTATATCGGGAACAACTAGTCGTCCTTGCTTCCGAAGCCAACCCTCTCGATCGACCTCGAATCCTTTATCCTTTTCTGGATCCAATCCAGATTCCAATTCACGGATAATCTTGACAAGCTTATCATCTCGCTTTTGGCTCTCACCAATCCTTTCCACAAGAGTGGGTCTTATTGATAAGTTTGCCAACATCTCAGGTTCCAATTCGCATCTAGGCCTGAAGTCAAATCCAGCTAAATACTCGAGACTCTTCCATTCTGAAAACATGGCTCCCAGTCCTGCATGTCTTCGACTTAACGCATCTGCCACTGCGTTACCTTTTCCCGGAGTATAAGCTATACCAAAATCATATGATGCCAAAAACTCTAGCCAACGTTGCTGCCGAAGATTCAAATCCTTTTGGGAGAAAAGATACTTCAACGACTTGTGATCCGTAAACAACTCGAATCGAACTCCCAACAGATAATGTCTCCACATCTTCAGAGCAAATACAATCGCCGCTAATTCCAAATCATGGGTTGGGTAATTCCTTTCATGCGGCTTCAGTTGTCGACTGGCATACGCAACCACTTTATCCTTCTGCATCAGCACTGCTCCAAGTCCAGTACCACATGCGTCGGTGTAAACCACCATCTCATCATTCCCACTAGGAATAGTCAAAACAGGAGCACTCGTCAATCTCTCTTTCAGGATTCCGAAAGCTTGCTCACACTTAGCATCCCAACTGAACACTTGGTTCTTCTTCGTCAATCTTGTTAATGGTGCAACTACCTTGGAGAAGTCTTTGATAAACCGTCGATAATATCCTGCTAGTCCAAGAAAACTTCTTACATCAGATGCATTCTTAGGTCTAACCCAATCCTGGATTGCTGCTACCTTAGCGGGATCAACCGCTATTCCACTTCCAGAAATCACATGGCCTAAGAACCTCACTTCACTCTTCCAGAAGTGACACTTCGAAAACTTAGCCTTCAGCTGATGTTTCCGTAAGATCTCCAAAACAATACGCAAGTGCGTCTTGTGCTCTTCTTCAGTTCTGGAATAAATCAGAATATCATCCACGAACACAAGTACGAACTTGTTCAACTGATCTCTGAACACTCTATTCATAAGATCCACAAAATATGCTGGCGCGTTAGTCAATCCAAACGGCATTACCAGCCACTCAAAGAAACCGGATGGTGTCCTAAAAGTAGTCTTCGGCACACTATCCTTCGCTACTCTCAACTGGTGAAATCCCGTTGCTAAATCCATCTGAGAAAACACCTTAGCTTCGTGAAGCTGATCAAACAAGTCATCTATTCTCGGCAATGGATACTTGTTCTTCTTGGTCACCTTATTCAGCTCACGATAATCGACGCACAATCTCAACGATCCATCTGCCTTGGTTGCAAACACAACTGGTGCACCCCACTCGGACACACTACGCCGAATGAATCCTTTCTGCAAAAGGTCATCAACTTGCACCCTCAACTCCTGCTGTTCCTTAGGCGCCATCCGCCTAAGAGGCATCACAACAGGTCTGGCTCCTTCGACTAGATCTATACGAAACTCGATCTCTCTATGCGGCGGCAACCCTTTGACTTCGTCAAAGACATCCTCGAATCTATTTGCGATAGGCACTAAAGACAGTCCATCCCGTGGAACAACTAGCAAATACATGAAGCTCATGAAGACGCCTTCCTCATGCTTACATCGTATCACAATCTTTCGCCCTTCCACATTCTCGACTGTCACCTCCAACCTCTCACAATCAACCTTAGCCGCATACTTCCTAAGCCAGTCCATACCCAAAATAATTCCGAACCCCGCAAAGTTCAGAACAAAACAATCACAAACAAAAGAGCAACCATGACTCGATACAACTAGACCACGGCATAACATACACAAACAAGACGAACCCCCAACTGGATTAGTCACAACCAATGGCCTATCAACAATATCCGGTTCCAAACCTAACCGGCCTACTAGTTCATTACAAACAAACGAATGCGATGCTCCAGTATCAAACAAAACTCTAACTGGAATACCACATAGGAAAAGAGTACCTTGAACAACCACACTCTTTCCCTTATCTTCAGCAGTAGGAGCTTTCGAAGACGACGGAACAGCTCCTAAAGCATAGGCTTGCACAATCTGCCTGTCCTTCCTCGGTTCTGGACAATTCTTCCTGAAATGCCCCGGCTTGTCACAGTTGTGACACTTCATCGGTACCTTAGGATTCTTACAATCCTTCGAGAAATGGCCCTTCTGCTGACAATTGTAGCAAGTCACCTCGCCTTTCGGCTTCTTCTGGCCATCCTTACCCTTCTGCTGCTGCTGCTGCTTCCTCTTCTGGTTTCCACCCTGCTGTGGTTTAGATTCTCCCTTGGTCACAGCAACAACAGATCCTTCCTTAGGAAACAGACTCTCATGCCTAAGAGCTTTCTCCACAAGCTTCTCAAATGAATCGTCCAAATGATCCACCAACTGTCTCCCAAGATAACTATCCAAGCCGGTCACAAACTTCTCATTCTTCTGATAAGCGGATTCAATATATGACCGGGCATATTTGGACAAAGCTTCAAACTCAGAAACATACTCAAGAACAGATCTTCCACCTTGCTTGAGCTCCACAAACTTCTTGAACAGAACAGACTTCTGAGCTGTAGAAATGAACTTAGCTTCAAATCTGACTTGGAATTGCTCCAAAGTAATCTCCTCCTCCGCAGTATTGATGGTAATAGAGTTCCACCAATCAGAGGCTCTCCCTTGAAGCTGCCTTGATGCCAACTTCCTCTTAGTTGCATCATCAATTCCCAAATCACCAAAGATCCTTCTACAAGCATCTATCCATCTCTGGACTTCGATAGTTGATTCTGTTCCTAAGAAAACCTTCCCTCCAAGAGCAGTATAGTCTTTACACAACTTAGCAAAATCCACCGGTTTTGGAGTTTGAACTTGAACTCCAACATCAACTGCCGCCCCCGGAACTGGTATCCTTCTCATGATCGAAGTCATCATCGCTTCGAACATGGCTGCATAATCAGTAGTTTCTTCAGTAGCACGGCCTTCCCTAGCAGCTGGTCTCCCTCTTCGACTCATTCTCAATATCTATAAAAAGGAATGATTAGAACATCTAGAGAAACAACTGCATAAAGGACTCAAACTCTACTAAGCTACTATATTATATATAGTAATCATCCATCAAAATACAATTACGTCTCTCATACGTAGTTACGACGGCGAGCGTTGGGTAAAATCGATTAACCAATGCTCTGATACCAAATGTGACGACCGCCCATGACCCCTGCACCGAATCTAAAGATAGAGCGCTGTAAAGTGTGCCAGGCGACCATGGACGATTGTCAAGGTAAGATTTAAAACAACAGAATCTATCGTATTACTCACAGCGCATGGACAAAATACAATAGAACATATGTATAGTGAAGCTTTACAGAACAAAATAACATCATATAAAACTCCATAATAGTTGAATACAAGCATCCACATAGTCAATACATCCAGCCTCACTACATATCTCTCAGAGAATACAAAACAGCGGAATATCCAGTACATATAATAAGAAGATAATATGCAACCCTCCGGCTCGTCTTCGATATCAGCATCGTGAGAAGAGAACAGCACCTGTCACCTGCTACCTAGTCCGCCCGTCCCAAAATGGACGAACAGCCCAAGGCAATAAGAATTAAAACATAAAGCCTTGAGTCAGACGACAGTCTTAGTGAGCAGTAAATTAACTAACAACATACCAAAAGAGCATAAAGGAAAAGGAATAGGAATACAACCCTCCCACTCCAACCTCATTCTACAGTGATAGCCCCCAGACACACACTAAGCAGAAGCAACATAGCAGAGCATACAATTTAAAGTAAAGCTACTATCACTCGAATCAAGGGCGATGTTTTCCAAGTACCAAGGCCTAAATCAGATAAGCACCCAGAAAATACCGCTCTTGAGTCCGAATGACGATACAACCAAACATCCATGACTCTGGCTATCACTGTTATCATTGCTTCGATATCACCGTTAATTGAATGACCGGCACATTCTTTCAGCCGTCCGTCAAGGGCTAATGGAAACCCCGGTTCTAGACATAACTCCCGCACGTCGTCGCAGCCCGTGCCTAGGACTATCGAATCTGCCCAGAGTACTCGACCATCAACAGTTGGACGTTGGGACTATCGAATCTGCCCAAACGTACTCTTGCTTAGAGCATGCTAGAACCTTCAACAACGATGCTATCCAAGCCTTCTAGTCATCCTCCTCGACGACTATTCTCATATCCATTCATTATCCTCAACTCGAATCATATCACCGAGTTATCAACATGCTTGGAATGATCCCGTCTGGATTAGACCAAGTCTTCATCACATGTTTGCCTCGCTTCATTACATCCTCGCAAAGCCTCATCTCATCATCACATCATCAAATCTATGCATAAGAGCTTCATCATCCCGCTACATATGCCACGAGCAGCTTTCCCAATTCAAGAGCCTTTCCCTTAGCTTTTGAATCACCTTCGATCTAAATCTAGTCATCAATCATCTAGTTCATAACAATCAATCAAATCAAACATCAATCCAAGCAATCAAGTATTCAAAAATGATCTAAGTAGACAATTATAACAATAATGGCATTTTCGTAATTAAAGAGTTGAAAGTCCAATAAGCATGAAAACATGGATTATATCTCTACAAACTTGATGAATGAACTTGCATAGGTTAACATATGATAAAAGGGATGTAACATCATCATGAACAATGGATCTATATGGATCTACACTTAGGATGAAGAAAATGCATGGAAATCACTATTTTAACACCAAATCGAGCCAACAATCCGATATACTCCTTTGGATCCGTGTGAGAGATAATCACCACTCACCAAATCACCTAAACAAACCCAAATCAACACGCTTCAAATCTGGACAGCGAAGGATCAAGCTTGATCTATCACGAATCCGCTTCAAACGAAGAAATCTCTCTTGAAAAGATGAAGATCTTCAATCTAAGCTCTTGAATCTTCAATCTTGATCTTCGATTTGGATAGATGGAAGCACTAGATTAGAGTGGAGAAAAGAAGTGAAGAAGTGTAGAAGTCGAGCTCTCAAAATGGCAGCACTTCGTCGCTTCAAAAATCCGGATCCCAAAAAGTGAGAACAACCCCTCCTATTTATAGCTGAAATTCCTTAAGTCGAAATCTGGCTATCTCCCTAAGTCGCTTCCGACCTAAGCCTCTCCGACCTAACAGATGCACGACTTAACTCCTCAGCGACCTAACACTTGACGACCTAAAGCAATGCGCTTTCCTTCGACCTACGACTTAGTTGGGTTGCGACCTAACAACTTAGGCTTCTACGCGACCTAACACATGTCGACCTAAAACAACATACGACCTAACAGTTAGATCCACGCGACCTAACAC
The DNA here is from genome assembly GCA_030737815.1 of Allium fistulosum. Taxonomy (NCBI): domain Eukaryota; kingdom Viridiplantae; phylum Streptophyta; class Magnoliopsida; order Asparagales; family Amaryllidaceae; genus Allium; species Allium fistulosum. The sequence continues at coordinate 878,001,138 of CM060902.1, read as the reverse complement.
TTAAACTATCCTAGCGACCTAACAACTCACGCGACCTACGACTTAGCAAACTCGCGACCTAACACACACGCGACCTAACCATCTTAGGTCGCCTACGACCTAACTCAACACAGATCTAACGACCTAACTACGCTAACACTTAGGTCGGTCAATTCCATAGGTCGCTAACTCGAACTGCCGACCTAACACTTAAGACGCTCACAACATTTTCTTAGGTCGTTGCCGACCTAACTCTACCCCAAAATACTTAGGTCGCCTACTACTCTTCCTTAGGTCGCCTAAACCTCTTAAGTCGGTCACGACTTATCACTTAGGTTGTCTATCCCTTAACTCGGCAACGACTTACAACCTACGACTTAACACTTGCCGAGTTAACTTCAACCTACTAACCTAGCCCAGCTACGACTTATCTCCTTAGGTCGCTGCCGACTCACCCCTTGAGTCCTTAACTCGCCCAGACTCAACACTAACTCGTCCAGAACTCCTATCTCCTAAGTCGTATACGACTCACGACTTATGCTAAGTCGTGAACGACTTAGGACTTAGGAAAAATTTGCCTAAAATCTGAAATGGCCCAAAACGCTAAAACTCCAGATTTGACGAACTTTTCGATCCGTGAAAATACGGGTCGTTACAATATAGATAGTTTAACGGATCCTTAGGAGATGGAAAATCCTGAAAAATCTCTTAAAAGAGGAAGGTGTTAATGGTACTATGAAAAGGAAGGTGTTGGTAGATCAGGTGCATTGTGCAACATGGTAAAAGAGGAAACGTTCCTTTCTAATCCATCATGCACTAGGTCTTTTATAGTGCTATCGTGAATATTTTTTTACATTAAATCATATAATATTGTAAATATAACTGGATTTGAATCTTGAAAATATATTTATTTAATTATACTTATTTGATTTTGTATACATATATTTACTTTCAAATGTATAAATATCAGTTCTAATTACTTGAAGACCATATATTGAAATAGAATATTTAAAAATAGTTTTATTATTATTAATCTGAATAACATTGATTCCATTGCAATATTTAATGAAGTAATTTAGTAATTATTCCGACAATGTTTATTCAATGTAATATTTAAAAGCATATTGTTTAATATATAAAGATTTATCTTCATAAAATTCGAATATCAAGAATTCGAACAAAACTTATAACATCCTAATATATTAATTTTTGATAACATCTTTAATATATTTAAATATCTAACATATATGCTATGGTATCAAATTTATAGTATTATATGAGCATATATTTCCTATTAAACAATGTCATAATGTTCAAAATTCAAATACGAACTCAATGACGACAGTTGCATGTAAAACAGAGTTCACACGTTAGAGTTATAAGGTTTACAAGTTATAGGGTTATTTACAAAAATACTATATTATCAAGGTCTTAAGAGTAAATTCCCATACCTTTCTTCCTTATCCATCGTTAATAAACATGTTCATTTTGACCATCGAATTATCCAGCCTAGGCTACCATAGGCGTGACGTCGTCGTCGTTCGCTTTATTGCGTTGATAAGAGCTCGTCGGTGCCCACTATGTCTCCCCAGATCAACTGCGTTGTCTTCTAGGGTTTTGTGTATGGAAACCCTAATATGATAATTGCCATCGCTATAGCGCAGTTTGACGATGCCATGGCCATAATCGCAACATACTTAAAGAAATGAATCTCCCTATGCCCATAGATTCTCCTTCGATAATACTGTACTTATTGTCAAAATAGAAAGTAGCTAACATGGTGATGTTTGACCATGGATTTTCTGTGTATGCTTCATTGTATCAGCAAAAATCCCTTATTTTTCCATCGTATCATCAAGGAAAATAATATGATGCCTCGCTAACCTATATTTCACAAAATCGATTTGTATCTAATATTATTTCATAAATGATTACCTATTTGATCCTCCCAACTGATTATAGGTTGAACTCTCAACATCGACTCTTAGAGAATTCTTTCTCCAATTTATTTAATCAGTGAAATCCATTAATTAAAAATAATATTTACAGTGGAGTAATTATGTGTTGGATAAGGTGCATTGATAGCGGTGTAAAAAGGGAAATTTCAAAAATAAAATTTCTTTTTTTAGTTAGCACTAGATCTTATTTTGTGCTTACATGAATAATATCTTTGTACTAAATCATATTTAGTGGAGATTTATAAAGGAGTTTGGTGTTTTAATTTTAATTTGATTAGTTAGTATTAAATAATTATGTATAAGTATTATGATTTAATTATAACATATATCATTATTTTATTTTATTTATATTCAATTTTACATTTTATTTTATAATTTGTTCGCATTCACAATGCAAACATTATAACTACATTAAATATATTGGACAGAACTAAGGTATACTGAATAAAAAAATGACATAGGTGTATAATTATACGTTGGGATTTATGGTAAGTACATATAAAGTATAGTGTCAAGGTAATTGAAAGTTAAGGGGGTATTCCTAGAGGCAATTACGCAATTTGTTACATATCCTAACTTCGAAACCGATCTTGTTCGGAATAAAGTATGATTTTGATGTTTGTTTTATGTTATATATAATTTTATATTATGATATAAATAAATTATAAAATAATCATTTAACAAATATAATTTTCTTAAATAACTAATTATACGATTGAAATTACAAATGTTGTTACCATGAGTATCAAATCGTAAATAAAAAATACTTTGCTGTAAATATTCCTAGTCAAGATGTTTTGAGAAAATGATATCGATACATCTATTGAGAACAAAGTATGAAAATGTTGCTCGTTTTTTCATAAACCAATAAGTAGGCCACTCCATTGGTTTCTTAATGTTCTCTCCTTGCTTTATATGACCTTAGAATCACCTTGCATGTCTCATTATTTTCACAAATGCATGATTTTGCGACCCACAGGAAACCACAGCGCTCAATGACTAACAGCTTCAGACAGTAACTCGACTAGACATTGCTCTAATTAGGAGAGCTACCCTTCCCAAAGTACTTGCTTGCATTATGAGGACCACTCTTTCACTCTCCTCACCATGCCCCTAGATTCTCATCGCCTCGTAACCTACCCAAGTGTCTGTCCACCCCATATCCCTTATTTTATCTCGACATGGAAGGCCTTTGCCTAAAGTGCCTAGCCGCCCCTGCAAAAAGAAGCAACGACTCTATATTATTCATTGAAAAGATGTGCATATATGACATTGTTCATCTAACAAAAGGGCCATGGTGTAGTAACCACCCCACGTGGCAACGACATTACCTTAATAAATCATTATCCCCATGCCGCTCTATCTAACAATAACATGCTTTGGTACGGTCCACAAGCTAGCTACCATTTGAACCATTCAGCCTGGCTGACATCCTAGTTGGCCCACATCTAAACCATTCAATACCATCAATGGCAGAGAGGAAGCATAGGGATTGGCGTATCAACCTGAGCCATCTGAACCAAATTCCAGTTGCTATAAATATAACATTGAAAGCACTTGTATGAGGATCGAAATTTCATTTATTTCTCTTATTATTCTCTCTTGTAATACTGTAACCACAAATTCAAAAGAAATAGAAATTACTACAATCATGAACGTAGATCGTTCTTGATTGAACCACTCAACAATGTGTTTCCTTACTACCTTTAGCATTTACTACCTTGCTTTTATCCTCATTTTCAATTTACTAACTATGATATTAGAAAGTAACCTTTGCTAATATACACTCATAACCGTAATTATGAGGTTGAATAAATTATGGTCAACATTAATGCTTTTCAAATATTAGGTAGTGTAATTCTCATAGCTATTGGGCCACCAAGGAGTTATGCACTTGTAGTTACTGGATGACTGCAGAATGACTAAACTGAAAAAAATTTAATTGGTTGATAATAGCTAAGGTCAAATAAGAAATCTCTATGTGACTTTGTTATGCAATTATTTCAACTTGGGAATACTATGGAACTTCGATGTGAACACTTCACTTTGATTAAAGTTAAATCATGGCATGGCAGCCATCGAACGACTATAGTTGGGTGTGAGTTGAAGCGTAGGAAATGAAACACTATTAAATATAGAATTCATCTCCTTTATTACGAGAGGTTAGCATCACAGTCAACTGTGGTCAACTCAAAGTCAAAAGTCTTCGGCTAGGGCATGTTGGTTAGTAATAAATGTTATTGTTGAATTAGAGACTTTGGAGATGGACTAAATAGTTGTATATGGATATTATTAAAGTTTTGAAATTGGCCAAACCCCAAACATCAAAAGTGATACAACGATGACAAAGAGAATGCGTTTATGATATATCATTGCTTAAAGGTGCTGCTTAAAATCGATCTAAAGTATTAGTTTAACGAAAAGATCTACAAGCAATGAATTCAAAAAAACTATCACATCATCAGCTAAGGTAACGTATGGACATTAATATTCGAATTGTTCAATATTAATTGCTGACGAAATGCACACCTATAAGTCGCACAACCGAATTTGTGTAGTCTTTGATATATCACCCGATTTAATTAGCCTATTATGTTTTATAAATTAATTAAATTAACTAATATATAAGATATATTGATTATGAGTGCTTTTAGAAGTTGGGGTGCCATTAGTAATTTTGGTAGCTCTTGGGAATTTTTTTGATGTCTTTAGTAAATATTTGGGTGTGAGTATAAGTGTTATACACACGTATTAATATACAAATATTATTACATATTTAAATTGGTTTAAATATACGAATAAATGCACAAATAAAAGAAGGAGGCATATTTGTAGGAGGTGAAGGGATTTGGCTATGGATTTTAAGAGTCATTAGTGGCAAATAACTCTCCTAATAACTCCTCTATAAATACCATCATAAACTCCTTCATCATTTTTCTTGGATGAAAACAAAAAAGAAGTTTTTATTCCTAACCACTACATCAATGTTTACCCCCTTTGCTTAATTCTAGAAATCTAGAAGCCTCGCCTTTTCAGTTATGGTAGTCCTTTGATTCTTACATGATCAAGTTTGTATAATCAGAATCCTAAGAGACATACATAGATCAAGGTACGACAAGCGGCAGGATCATAAAATTGGTAAACATTGGATTTTACTTGATTTCACGATGCCTAAATCTCAATAGATGATGATAACTCATGTTTATAAATTTGTTGTATAATTGTTAAAATTAATAATTGATTAAATATAATTTGTGTGCATAAATTGATTTATAATAAAATTAACCCTTAATGAAAATTACATTATACTATGTATATTTTAGTGTGCAAACCATATAAATATAACATTCAATTTTTCATCAATATAATTTAATGTTTTTATAACTTTAATTGGTGGCTTTGTATGCATTAATTAGTTGTACTTATATGAAATTACGACTTTGGAATGTTGAATAAAGTTATTTTGGATTTTATGATTCATACATAAACTAAATTTTGGACTTATATGTAAAATATGTCTACGGGATGTTAAATAAAATTATTTTGGATTAATGATTTGTATGCTTAAGTAAAAATTAAAATTACGATTTATTGACATTTGCATAAGTTAAATAAAAGATATTTTGAGCTTTATTAATTTTATATACATATTAATTTTGAAATTAATTCTAAAATGAAATATATATTTATATGGCATTATTGATTATAGTTAAACCATTGTTAAATATTCATATTGGCTCATGATAAACAATTGGATTGTTAAGAGTCTTAGCCTGTCATTTTGAATTTGATGTATGAATCACTTAATTATTTATCATATATATATGTATGTGTGTGCGCGCGCACGTGCGCAAACATTAGCTGCTAATCCCAATAATTATATTAGGTATATAATTTCCATATGCTTTGCATTTATTGTTATGTCATAATGTTATGTATATGTCTAATGCTATAGTTATCTTATCATGCCCTGTATATTAATATGGCTTTTCACATACCTAAAATAATGAAACATAAAACACCTTACATTTGAGAGACAAACACATTAAATTGGTTTAACTGCCTTTTATGACTAGCAATTGTAGAAATTTCACATGTAGAATATGAAAGTTCTAAATTTATGTACATATAACATAAACACATTTAAATTCAAATAAGACATTAACTTGCAACATAGAATGGATATAAATGCTAATTAATTATTCATATAGGCCCACTAAGATCCCCTTAGGGATTTTTATTTTAAATTTACCCTATTTCACCCACTGCCAAATGAACCTAAACCAACAATGGTATCATAGTCCAATTGTATATACAAATAAATTAATCATCGTTTAGGCCAAATATTAGGCTTTACTATCTAATGAGTTTCTCAGATGGAGTGTTTAAGGCTTGGGGTTAAAGCAACCATTGCCTTCCCCTCCTTGCTTCAAACTTGGCTTAATGGATAGTGGAAGTTTTCAAGGTTGGCCCAAATGTAAGGCCTAAAATTGTTTTTATGCCTTGGGCTAATTCAAATGAGCATATTTGAATATTGTTTTGAATTGAGAAGTTAAATTTAAAATATGAAACTTCCAAAATTTAAAAAGTTTTAAATTTGGATTTTAAATATGTATGTTGTATAGGTTATAATATACATACATGATATATATATATATATATGTATGTATAAAATCTTAAAATCATTTAAATTTTAAATGTGTGTTGTAATTGTTATAACATATAAATTTTCAAATTGTCATGGAAATTTTGAATTTGAATTTTGAATTTGAATGTTTAAAATTGAAAATAATTTAATTAAATTTATTTATTAAAGTAAACAATTAATTTACTTATTAGTTAACTAAAAGATATATACATATACATATAACTATAATTGTTATAGATATATGATACTTACTTAAATGAGTTTAAGAAAATAATTTGAAATGTTCAAATATAAATTAAAATTAATTAATTTGTTAATTACAATAATAATTAAAGATTAATCATTTATTTGAATAATACGATACATATATTACGTAAGTTAATTACATTATAAAAGGTTATAAATTAATTGGACTTATATGAATATATTTTTGGAATCATATTAGTCGGAAGCGGGTGAAATAAGTAGATTTCAGAATATTTCCTATTTGGATCTATTGAGCCTATGAAGTATAAAGTGATTTTAGATCCAATCTAAAAAGTGTTTTAAATTAAATCCTTTATTTTATTTAGTTATTTTGAAAGAGTTTGAATTTGATATAAATTTAAATGTATGGGAGTGTCAAATACACCTATGTGTGCAGCTGTTACCCACTAAAATTAATTTGAGAAGGAAATCTTTCATTTCTTCTCTAAAATCTATGCAATTAATTAAGGAAAGAAATATCTTTAATTGGAGAGAGAAACCTTTTATTTATCTCTCTGGTTAGATTAATGATTAATTAAATGTCATTGATTATCAATTTAAACATGGCAAGAAATGTGAGTAAATCCAAATATACTAACATTATATATTGTGTAAGTGCAACATATGAGAAGTGTGCATAGCTAATGGACACATATGTAGGTTCTAGAATTTAAACCGCAATAGACCCATATCCCCTTAGATATGCCTTTGTGGTCCATGATTTTGGTTTAAAATATATGTGTGTGTATATACTAAAGTGACATTAGACAGCTTTATGTAATTATATTCTAAAATCGACATTAATAAATTTGGTTTCAATTAAAGAAAGGTTTGACATAAAAGGTTACATAACTATATAAGATCTTATTTTAAAAATTTAAAATAAAACAACCTACGTATGATTCCATGTATTTATGCAAAATTGCAATTTAACATATTATATTTAAAACAACATATATTTGTGAATATTGTGTGTGCGCGTGCGCATGTGTGTGTGTACATATATAAACATATATGTAAATAATTTAGATTTAAAAGTAAACAATTTAGGATAAGTTTTAATTTAGAATGAAGCTAGAGTTTAGGAGAGTTATTTTTAAAATAATACATTTTAAAGAGGAAAAAGAAAATATTTAAAATTGGCACAAAAGTCCACTTGTAAATTCTAAACCCAAAAGTTTTCACTCTTGCATGAATAATATTCAAATATTTGTATCCAAAAGTTAACCATATAATAATAGAAATTAATCTTCAAAGAATAGTATATAGTTATCATAAATAATTCATTTACAATTATGTATATAACTTTTATAAAAGTATAAAATAGATTTAAATCAAAATTAACTTTAAATTTCCCTTTTTTTGAAAAGAAAACACCAAAACAAAAGAAAATGAATTGGAAGAATCAGGCACATGTAAATTCATTATAAGAGCAAATAGACTAAACATTACATAAAATAACAACAATAAGCAAAGGTGATGAAGAATCCAATCAAATCAATTTGAAATAAACATATATAGTAGAGGGGTGAAAAACAAATGTAGATCTAAAATAAAACAATACAATTTCCACATAATCAATTGATATGGAAGAGAATTTCAAGAGGTCAATTGAACATATGACAAATCTTACAAAATCCAAACATATGAATGATAAAATATATAAAAATAAATTAATTGAAGAATTACCTTGGATGTTGCTTATGAAAAACACCTTAAAACAATGAATCAAAAATTCCTAGACTCTGTTGAATCAATCTCTAGATCTTGTATGAATCAAGAGATAAGAATCGCATATTGTTATGATTTTATTTGGTATTTCATTTTATAATATTTTATCTACTTCCCCCATTAAATTTTGTCCATGGCATGATAGAAGAGGTGGAGAAAAAGTCCGAATGAAATAATGACATAAAGGAGGCAATAAAGATCATTAAGGATATGGTATTTTTTATTTCTTCTTTGCCACTTCATTTCAAAAAATGAAAACTTCTCCTCTCCCCTATTTTGGCTAACTATATCAAGGAGGGAATGAGCCTAATTATTTTTCCAAACCCATTTAGTATTTAGTTCATTTACATATAATTTAAATACTCTACCAATATCGTATATCGATACGTGCATTTATAACTTTTATTTACGCACTTTATTAAATACTTATGATATTCAAACAAATCAAATAAAATTTTAATAACTAATATTTCATAAATATTAATTAATTTACAAACACACTTAGTATTTATTCTATTTAAATCCAGTTTAAATATTCTACCAACATTGTATATCGATACATACGTTTATAACTTTTATATATGTACTTTATTAAATGCTAATGGAATTTAAACAAATCAAATAAAATTTAATAATTAATATTTCATAAATATTAATTAATTTAATTATTTTACAATAATTATAATTTAACGACCTAGAATTTTAGTCATTTGAAATTGGAATATTTAATCGATTATAAATATTGAAAAGTTAATTTTATAAGTTAAATAACTTGAATTTCAAATATAGAGATTTATTGGAAAATTAAATTAATAAATTTAACATTTGGAATTGTTTAAATTATTAAATCCTGAAATTAATGTGAATAAAAAATGATTTTGAAAGTTGATCTAAATTCAATTTGAATAAGAATGAAGATAATAAACTTTTAATTTAGATTTAAAAGTGATTAATTTGGCTTTTATAACAATTCGTTTTATTTAACGTATGAAAATAGCCTTCTGGGATACTGTCTCGGATTTTGACGAAAGTGGTTCCATTGGATCCGTAACTGTGAATTATTGTATGCCGTAGAATTTTGTGACGACTCGACGTATCGTGTGGTCGTGCGAGGTCGAAACGCGTAAATTAATTTCAAGAATTTATATAATATAATTGGGTTTGAAAAGCTAACTTCTGCATACGCTCGAATTAGGTCTCGAAACTAGTTCCATTGTGTTTGAAATAGGGGTATTATATATAGAGAGGCAGCACGCCTTGTTTGGGATTTGAGATTTTTTAGTGCATTGAGCTGGATACTTTTTGTAACGTTTTTGATTTTTCGACGCTCGAAAATCGACATTATGTAATGACCCACGATTTTAGGAATTTATCCTGAAAAATATAAATGAATTTAAAATGATTTTTAAATAAATTTTTAAAGGAGGAATTGATATAGCTTGATAGTGTATCAGTGTGTGTGTACATGAGTGCACAGGAAAATGCACATGAATATAAGCTAAAACCCTGAACTCCAAGAATACATACATATTGATGTGTATGGAAATATATATATATATATATATATATATATATGTAGATTAAATTTTTAAAAGTAGTATGCATAAGTAAATGTATATATATGAGTGCTACTGAATAATTTGAGTGTACATGTGCATATGTGTGTGTGTCAGTATAGAATGATGTATGAATATATATAGGTGGGAATACTAATTATTTCAGAAAGACTTATATACAAATATATATGTGTTAATAAAATACTAGATATTAAACTAGTGAAATAAAATATACAGACACATTTTAATATAAGCATAAATGAAAAGAATGAAGATATAAAAAGGAATAATTCTCTTATAAATAAATGAAGGAGGTACATACCATTTACATGAAAGCTAAAAATAGGAAAATAAGATAAAAACAGAGAAGTTCTTGGTATAGGCAGAATTAGAAAAGAGTATTTAATAAATAACAAAAACCAAGTCACATTTTTAGCATGATTGTAGACAAGGGGGAAAAGTATTTTTCTGAAAAGCAATTTCTGAAAGAAAAATGTAACCACTTTTCTCTTCACCCAAATTAAGCCGGGAAGGGGGTAAAACTTTGGGTTTAAAATTCAGATAACATGATTTTCTGGTGGGCAAAAATGGCTTTAGCCAATACCCAAACCCTAAGAGAGAGACCCTGTATATATATACATGTATATGCAGCAGCCTCCTCTTCTCCTTAGAAAAGAATTTTGAAAAAAGAAGAAGAAAAACAATACCACAGAAATCATAAGACAAGGGAAGAAAGAGAGCTTGAGGAAGAGGGCAGAAGTTCATCAATTAATTAAGGAAACAAAGAAGAGAGCTAGGTGAGGAAACTCACTCAAAAATCTAAGGCAATAAGTCCTAATGTAGGCAGCCAGATAAAAGTATTTTTATTAAAAGAGTGTTTTCATATATGAATGTTTATCTGTGAATTTAAACCTGATTATGTTTTGACTTTCTTTAGTTGATCACTTGTTTTATTTTAACAAAGTTTTATGTGTTGTTAGTATGCATATCTGTTTTATACACTCAGATCTCTGATATGTTAATATTTAGGGATATAAACAAATACCCAGAAAATAAAATGTTGAGAATAGGCAAGTAGTATTGGTTTTGGCTTAACCCAGAAAAATGCAAATAATGTTGAGCTGCAATATACTCATGTATAAGTGCTGAGGCTCGAAATAAAAAGGAATTAGGGGTGCAATAGGGTTGCCTATGTGCTGATGCTCCTGATTCAATAAAATACATAGCAAACAAAATTTTGTGATTCAGTGAAACCAGATTATCCTGAGTTTAACTCAAGCACAAATGTTTGCAAAAGAAAAATTCTCTCAGGAACCATAAGCCAATATTAGTTGCCTAAACTCCTTTTAAAATACCAGGATGAATATATATATATACAGAACCTTATTTGTAGTCACCAATGGCTGTTTGCTTGTTGTTTCTGTATGGTCATGAATAATAGGAGATACCATGATATGGATGTTTTAGCTAAATAAAATGAATCACTGAATGGTTTGTCATGAAAAATCAAAGGGGTTATTATTAACTTAAATCTGATTAGGAAATTGGGGTCAAGAACACTGCAGGAATGACTTGTGTGCTTGAGTAACATAAGTTGACACATGGCTTGTTTAAGTCCTGAGATCTTTGTGTAATGGAGTGAATTAGTTCATTACAGTGTGTCCATTGATTCATAAATATTGCAGGTGAGACCAAGGATAGATAAATATACCAAGGAGATAATACTTGAGCAGATGAGAAAACTAGAGTTTTTCCCAGATTTGAAATATGAGGATTGAATAAGTGATTTAACTCATATTAGTTATTTTTCCTGTTTGGTATGAATGATTGTTTGTCTATGATTGAATTGTATGCATGAATGTATGTGCTATATATATATATATGTAGTCTCTGGGAAGAAAATTTAAGTGTGCACATGCACAATGACACAGAGCATGCACACAAGTATTTACCTAATTTCAAAGGACAGAACCTTATGTATTTGTACTTAACTTGATTTTAAACTAATTAACAAATTGCTTTTGTGAATTTTCTCATACCAGACATGTGTCTGACCCTAGTGTGCTAATGGCATCTGGGGTGTCTCATTTAAAATGAGGCAGTTTCCAATGCTTTTTCAGGGATTGCAGCAACTAAGTAGGAGTAGGAGCAAGGCCTTGAGAAGAAGATATAGCATGCTAAAAACTTAGTTAGATAAGAGCCTAAATGTTGAAATCTGCATGTATTGATAACTTAAATTGCTACTTGTACTAAGTGTTGAATATTGAAGGGATATTTTGTTAAGTATTTTGTTAAGAATTTGATTTGTATCTGGAAACTATGAATTAAGATTAAATATCTGTTATGTTTAAAAAGAATTTTAATCAAATCTTGTAAGTAGATTTAGCAAGAACACCATGTTAAAATTGAATGATTACATTTTATAAATGCATTAGTCAATCATGAATCTTTGAAAAGGATTTAAGTTTTGGAAAATCAGGATAGTTGATTCTCAGAAAATTAAATGGTTTTATTTTCTACTATGGCATATGTATGCAAAAGATATAGGCATAGGTTAAATGTTTTATATGGCTGGAAGGCTTTCATAGTTAAACTTGTTCCATACAAAAGTTTCATGTCCTACCTTTAAATAAAGAAAGGATCTGTAGTAAGATAGATGGAAGCCAGATTCAAATAGTTGCAGATATATATGCACATAAACATGTTTAAGTGCAGATTTTACCACACCTTTTCCTTTGTATTTGAAATAAGAATCTGAATTTTACTCAGATTCTAACCAAATGCATTTTAAATGCCAGACAAATCTTATAAGAAGAAATACAAACCTGGAAAATGATAAACACCCTTATCATTCAATCATGAAGCCTTCTAGGTTGTAGGAATGGAATTCAAAAATAATTAAGCAAGAATTATTGTTTAGTATGATGAAATATAGGCAATAATAAGACATATATGTGCAGATATAGGTAAAGAACAGATTCCAAATTGTACAGAAGAAAAAAAAAAGAAAAACAAAAATTGTGTTTGAACCAACCAGCATAGTACTCGAACTCGTGATCTCATGTGTATAAGTTAGGCGCGTTTCCATTACGCCTAGATGTTGCTTGTGTTTCCTTAGGATCCACTTTATTTTATACTGATTTTGACACTATTCAGAACTTAACACAAACATCTATATTAAAAGCTTGTTTACTACTGATTAATTCTTGATCACTTCTTAGTTAGTATAAACAGACTAATGTGTTTGTTTCCAGTGGATTGTTCGATCAAAGAAAAAATATATGAAATAAATTAGCAATCCAACATCCTCTTGTTTTTCAAAACTCTGATTCAAACAAGAGAGGCATATACATCCTCACATGTATGTGCTTATTTTTGTAAATGTACTGATATATTTATATTGGTTGATTATTATGATCCTCGATATATTTGATTTATTGGAAAAAGAAAGTGACCCTGAGAATGACAATTGAAATGGATGATATATCTATCTATATATATATATCCTCTTTACCTTAAAAAAAAATCCTTATGGAATTAGAGTAGAATATAGGAGGGTCATTTCAGTTGGTATCAGAGCTATGTTATTCAACATAGTAGAAGTAAGGATCAAGTCCTTAGATAGAAATAAAATTAAAAGGAACTAAATATAAAACTAACCAGCTATGTAAATTATTATTAGCAAACTATGGTAGGGAGACCACCAAATCAGGGAGCAGGATCTTCCCATGCACCACCAATGGTCAATCTGCAAGACTTAGTGAGAGCATTTAGGGATGGGGCAGGACAAAGGCAAGAAAATCCCTATGAAGAACTCTCAAAATTGCTTAAGACATATACTCATTTAGGAGGCAAAAGCTTTGAAGGGACAGAGAGTATCATGGAAATTCAAACATGGTTGAGAACATTGGAAAGAATTTTCAATGACATGCAACTTGATGATCAAAGAAAGAGGCAAGTGGCTTCAAGACAGCTAAAAGGAGTAGCTTTAGGCTGGTGGGAAGTAATCATTGCAGGAAGGAATGAGAATGAAATCACTTGGAATCAATTCAAAGAGATGTTGGAAGCAAGGTTTGTACCAGCATCAGCAAAGACTACCTTGTTAGAAGAATTCATTAGGCTTAGACAAGGAACCATGACTGTCACAGAATACACTCAAAAGTTTGAGGGGCTTTCCACATATGGAGCAATGCTTGTGGCAGATGAGGCATCTAAAAATGATAGGTACATAAAAGGTTTGAATCCAGGACTTAGCAGAGCCATGTTACCCTATGCAGACAAGACTTTTGATCATGTGATAGACTTAGCTTTGAGGTTGGAACAGCATGACAAGGAAAGGGAGAAGTTCAGAAATTTTAAGAGCAATAATAACAAGAAAGGTAAGGGGAGGTATCACCCTTATGATAAGAAGAAAGAAGAGGCTAGTAACAAAAGCACTGGAGATGTCAAGGCTAAGGAAGACAAGAAGAAAATTGTGTGCCATCAATGTGGAAAGGAAGGGCATATCAAACCAAAATGTCCAGAATTGAAAGGAGGAGCTTTCAAATGCTATCTATGTGGGAAAGAGGGGCATATGAAGAGGAATTGTCCTGAATATAAACAGCAAGGCAAATTGGCAAATTTGGAAGGAAAAGGCAAAGCCACAGTGGAGAGTAACACTGTAAACCATAGCCAAGTGGAAGGTACATTACTTATTTGTACCATACCCATAACAGTAGTATATGATACTGGGGCAACTCACTCCTTAATTTCTTATGAACTGGTTAGAATGCTAAAACTGAATTGCATATTGGTTGAAACCCCATTGCATATACACAGTCCATTGGGGAGTTCTAGTGTTTTAAATATGATTTGTGTGGATGTGGGATTAAACATAGGGGGAAATATTTTCACTTCCAATTTATATGTTTTGAATTACCCAAATATAGGTGTTATATTGGGGGTAGACTGGTTAAGGCAATTTAAAGCCATAATTAATTTAGACTCATCCACCATATCATTGCAAAATTCTAGAGGCCAGAGAATCACAGTTTTATGTGAGGTAGCTAAGGAAGGAAAACTATATCATTTAGTTGACTCAGAAAAAGATTTCAGTGAACTAACCATTGAAGAAATTCCCATAGTCAATGAATATTTGGATGTGTTTGGTGAGGTCAGGGGTATTCCACACCATAGACCAGTAGAATTCCAAATCAATCTTGTTCCAGGAGCAAGCCCAGTGATTAAAAAGCCAACTAGAATGGGGCCAAATGAACTAAAAGAATTAAAGAAACAGTTAGAAGAATTGGAAGAAAAGGGTTTTATAAGACCAAGTAATTCTTGCTGGGGAGCACCAGTGGTGTTTGTTAAGAAGCAAGATGGCTCTTTAAGACTCTGCATAGATTATAGAGAATTAAACAAAGTAACTATTAAAAATAAATACCCATTGCCAAGAATAGATGATCTTTTTGATCAATTAGCAGGGGCAAAAGTATTTTCTAGACTAGACTTAGCATCTGGTTTTCATCAAATGAAGGTGGAAGAATCAAGCATCAAGTACACTGCCTTTAACACTAGGTATGGGCTGTATGAATTTTTGGTTATGCCATTTGGCTTGACTAATGCACCATCTTACTTTGTAGATTTAATGAACAGAACCTTTAGAGATTGCTTAGACAAGTTTGTGCTTATTTTCATAGATGACATTTTGATTTATTCCAAGACAGTGGAAGAACATAAGCATCATTTGCACCTGGTTTTGTCTAGATTAAGGGAAAAAGATTTAAAGGCAAAATTTTCAAAATGTGTGTTTTGGAAGGAGGAAGTACATTTTCTTGGCCATGTTATATCTGCCAAAGGAATTTCTGTGAACCCCAATAAAGTAGTGGCTATTCAAGCATGGAAGAGGCCAAGCACTGTGAGTGAGGTGAGGTCATTTATGGGGATGGCAGGGTATTATAGAAGATTTATAAAAGATTTTTCAAAAATTTCTACACCACTCACTAACCTAACCAGGAAGAACCAAGCTTTTGTTTGGTCAGAAAAATGTGAAAAGTCTTTTGAACAATTGAAGGAGGCATTGGTGAATGCTCCAATTCTAAAGGTACCACATGGAAATGAAGAATTAGTGGTATACACTGATGCTAGTGGATTTGGCTTGGGTGCAGTGTTGATGCAACAAGGCCAAGTCATTGCATATGCATCCAGACAACTAAAACCCCATGAAGTAAGGTATGCCACACATGATCTCGAATTAGCAGCTGTGATATATGCTTTAAAACTTTGGAGACATTATTTATTAGGCACTAAGTTTGAACTTTACACTGACCACAAGTCTCTAAAATATTTGTTTTCACAAAAAGATTTGAACATGAGGCAACATAGATGGGTGGAGTTCTTAGCTGCCTATGATTTTGACATACTCTATACACCAGGCAAAGCAAACAAAGTTGCAGATGCTCTAAGTAGACAGCATGCTAAATTGGCTATGCTGATGATAGCAGAATTTAAAGATTTGTCTTTGCTAACTGAGTTAGAGATTGAGGAGAATGGTTGTGTGCAGATGCATGGTGCACAAGAAGATAAAGGGAAGTTAAGCTTAATGACACTTCAACCAGATTTAATTCTGAAGGTAGGAAAAATGCAAGAACAAGATGCTCACTTAGTAGAGAAGAGAATGCTCCTCTCAAGAGGGGAGGAAGTGATGAAACACCACATTGATAAAGATGGTTATGTGAGATACCAGAATAGGATGTGTGTACCAGAGGACATGGAATTGAAGAAGGAGATATTGAATGAATATCACAGAAGTAAGTACTCCATACACCCAGGTAACACAAAAATGTATCAAAATTTGAAAAGAGACTTCTGGTGGAAGGGGATGAAATCTGATATAGCTAAGTACATTGCCAAATGTATGACTTGCCAACAAGTCAAGGCTGAAACTCAAAGACCATCAGGGTTGATGCAACCTCTTAGTGTACCACAGTGGAAGTGGGAGGACATATCTATGGACTTCATAGATGGACTGCCTAGATCTAAGAGAGGTAATACCAGTATATGGGTGATAGTGGATAGGCTAACCAAGGTAGCACACTTCATCCCAGTCAAATCAGAAAGAACAGCACCAAAACTAGCTCAAATTTTCATAAGAGAAGTGGTAAAGTTACATGGCATTCCCAAAACCATTGTGAGTGATAGGGATACCATCTTCACTTCAAAATTCTGGAGAAGCTTTCAAGAAGCAATGGGAAGTGAACTATGTTTAAGTACTGCCTACCATCCTCAATCAGATGGGCAGACTGAGGTGGTAAACAAAGTTTTGGAGGACATGTTGAGGGCATGTATACTGGATTTTGGGGGCAACTGGGAAGATTATCTTCATCTAGTTGAATTTACATACAACAACAGCTACCAAAGCACCATAGGAATGGCTCCATTTGAAGCCTTGTATGGTAAACCCTGCTTGTCACCTGTTTGCTGGGTAGAAGCAGGAGAAAGGTCTATTTTAGGACCTGAGTACATACAAGAAACCAAGGAGAAAATTGAGTTGATAAGAAGAAGAATGACAGCAGCTCAAGATAGGCAAAAGAAATTTGCAGACATGAGAAGGAGGCAGGTAGAATATGAAGTGGGAAATTTTGTTTTCATAAAAATCTCACCCATGAAAAATGTGTTGAGGTTTGGAAAACAAGGCAAATTAACCCCAAGATATATTGGACCATACAAAATTCTGGAGAGAATTGGTCCCTTGGCATATAAGTTGGAATTACCAGAAAACATGCAAGGTATACATGATGTTTTTCATGTATCACAATTGAGAAGGTGGGTCCATGACAAGGCAGAAATTCTTGAAACCCCAACCCAAGTGCAGATAAATCCTAATTTGATTTATGAAAAGGATCCAGTGGGAATTTTGGCAAAAGATGTGAAGAAGTTGAGAAATAAATCTCTGAAACTTGTGAAGGTACAGTGGAGTCTAGATCCTAGTGATTGCACATGGGAATTAGAAGACAAGGTTAGGATGAATTATCCTAAGCTATTTTCAGATTAAGGTAATTCTGATCTTTGATTGCTTTCTTTATTTTGGATGAATATATTTTTAGTTAGTATAGAACTAAGAATCTGTTTGGTAGAGAATATACTTGTTCTCTGAATTAAGTTTAAAATTTATTTTAAGCTTAGGAAAATTGTGGGACACAATTTCTAAAAGGAGGGGTGTATGTAATGACCCAAGATTTTAGGAATTTATCCTGAAAAATATAAATGAATTTAAAATGATTTTTAAATAAATTTTTAAAGGAGGAATTGATATAGCTTGATAGTGTATCAGTGTGTGTGTACATGAGTGCACAGGAAAATGCACATGAATATAAGCTAAAACCCTGAACTCCAAGAATACATACATATTGATGTGTATGGAAATATATATATATATATATATATATATATATATATGTAGATTAAATTTTTAAAAGTAGTATGCATAAGTAAATGTATATATATGAGTGCTACTGAATAATTTGAGTGTACATGTGCATATGTGTGTGTGTCAGTATAGAATGATGTATGAATATATATAGGTGGGAATACTAATTATTTCAGAAAGACTTATATACAAATATATATGTGTTAATAAAATACTAGATATTAAACTAGTGAAATAAAATATACAGACACATTTTAATATAAGCATAAATGAAAAGAATGAAGATATAAAAAGGAATAATTCTCTTATAAATAAATGAAGGAGGTACATACCATTTACATGAAAGCTAAAAATAGGAAAATAAGATAAAAACAGAGAAGTTCTTGGTATAGGCAGAATTAGAAAAGAGTATTTAATAAATAACAAAAACCAAGTCACATTTTTAGCATGATTGTAGACAAGGGGGAAAAGTATTTTTCTGAAAAGCAATTTCTGAAAGAAAAATGTAACCACTTTTCTCTTCACCCAAATTAAGCCGGGAAGGGGGTAAAACTTTGGGTTTAAAATTCAGATAACATGATTTTCTGGTGGGCAAAAATGGCTTTAGCCAATACCCAAACCCTAAGAGAGAGACCCTGTATATATATACATGTATATGCAGCAGCCTCCTCTTCTCCTTAGAAAAGAATTTTGAAAAAAAAAAGAAGAAAAACAATACCACAGAAATCATAAGACAAGGGAAGAAAGAGAGCTTGAGGAAGAGGGCAGAAGTTCATCAATTAATTAAGGAAACAAAGAAGAGAGCTAGGTGAGGAAACTCACTCAAAAATCTAAGGCAATAAGTCCTAATGTAGGCAGCCAGATAAAAGTATTTTTATTAAAAGAGTGTTTTCATATATGAATGTTTATCTGTGAATTTAAACCTAATTATGTTTTGACTTTCTTTAGTTGATCACTTGTTTTATTTTAACAAAGTTTTATGTGTTGTTAGTATGCATATCTGTTTTATACACTCAGATCTCTGATATGTTAATATTTAGGGATATAAACAAATACCCAGAAAATAAAATGTTGAGAATAGGCAAGTAGTATTGGTTTTGGCTTAACCCAGAAAAATGCAAATAATGTTGAGCTGCAATATACTCATGTATAAGTGCTGAGGCTCGAAATAAAAAGGAATTAGGGGTGCAATAGGGTTGCCTATGTGCTGATGCTCCTGATTCAATAAAATACATAGCAAACAAAATTTTGTGATTCAGTGAAACCAGATTATCCTGAGTTTAACTCAAGCACAAATGTTTGCAAAAGAAAAATTCTCTCAGGAACCATAAGCCAATATTAGTTGCCTAAACTCCTTTTAAAATACCAGGATGAATATATATATATATACAGAACCTTATTTGTAGTCACCAATGGCTGTTTGCTTGTTGTTTCTGTATGGTCATGAATAATAGGAGATACCATGATATGGATGTTTTAGCTAAATAAAATGAATCACTGAATGGTTTGTCATGAAAAATCAAAGGGGTTATTATTAACTTAAATCTGATTAGGAAATTGGGGTCAAGAACACTGCAGGAATGACTTGTGTGCTTGAGTAACATAAGTTGACACATGGCTTGTTTAAGTCCTGAGATCTTTGTGTAATGGAGTGAATTAGTTCATTACAGTGTGTCCATTGATTCATAAATATTGCAGGTGAGACCAAGGATAGATAAATATACCAAGGAGATAATACTTGAGCAGATGAGAAAACTAGAGTTTTTCCCAGATTTGAAATATGAGGATTGAATAAGTGATTTAACTCATATTAGTTATTTTTCCTGTTTGGTATGAATGATTGTTTGTCTATGATTGAATTGTATGCATGAATGTATGTGCTATATATATATATGTAGTCTCTGGGAAGAAAATTTAAGTGTGCACATGCACAATGACACAGAGCATGCACACAAGTATTTACCTAATTTCAAAGGACAGAACCTTATGTATTTGTACTTAACTTGATTTTAAACTAATTAACAAATTGCTTTTGTGAATTTTCTCATACCAGACATGTGTCTGACCCTAGTGTGCTAATGGCATCTGGGGTGTCTCATTTAAAATGAGGCAGTTTCCAATGCTTTTTCAGGGATTGCAGCAACTAAGTAGGAGTAGGAGCAAGGCCTTGAGAAGAAGATATAGCATGCTAAAAACTTAGTTAGATAAGAGCCTAAATGTTGAAATCTGCATGTATTGATAACTTAAATTGCTACTTGTACTAAGTGTTGAATATTGAAGGGATATTTTGTTAAGTATTTTGTTAAGAATTTGATTTGTATCTGGAAACTATGAATTAAGATTAAATATCTGTTATGTTTAAAAAGAATTTTAATCAAATCTTGTAAGTAGATTTAGCAAGAACACCATGTTAAAATTGAATGATTACATTTTATAAATGCATTAGTCAATCATGAATCTTTGAAAAGGATTTAAGTTTTGGAAAATCAGGATAGTTGATTCTCAGAAAATTAAATGGTTTTATTTTCTACTATGGCATATGTATGCAAAAGATATAGGCATAGGTTAAATGTTTTATATGGCTGGAAGGCTTTCATAGTTAAACTTGTTCCATACAAAAGTTTCATGTCCTACCTTTAAATAAAGAAAGGATCTGTAGTAAGATAGATGGAAGCCAGATTCAAATAGTTGCAGATATATATGCACATAAACATGTTTAAGTGCAGATTTTACCACACCTTTTCCTTTGTATTTGAAATAAGAATCTGAATTTTACTCAGATTCTAACCAAATGCATTTTAAATGCCAGACAAATCTTATAAGAAGAAATACAAACCTGGAAAATGATAAACACCCTTATCATTCAATCATGAAGCCTTCTAGGTTGTAGGAATGGAATTCAAAAATAATTAAGCAAGAATTATTGTTTAGTATGATGAAATATAGGCAATAATAAGACATATATGTGCAGATATAGGTAAAGAACAGATTCCAAATTGTACAGAAGAAAAAAAAAGAAAAACAAAAATTGTGTTTGAACCAACCAGCATAGTACTCGAACTCGTGATCTCATGTGTATAAGTTAGGCGCGTTTCCATTACGCCTAGATGTTGCTTGTGTTTCCTTAGGATCCACTTTATTTTATACTGATTTTGACACTATTCAGAACTTAACACAAACATCTATATTAAAAGCTTGTTTACTACTGATTAATTCTTGATCACTTCTTAGTTAGTATAAACAGACTAATGTGTTTGTTTCCAGTGGATTGTTCGATCAAAAAAAAAATATATGAAATAAATTAGCAATCCAACATCCTCTTGTTTTTCAAAACTCTGATTCAAACAAGAGAGGCATATACATCCTCACATGTATGTGCTTATTTTTGTAAATGTACTGATATATTTATATTGGTTGATTATTATGATCCTGGATATATTTGATTTATTGGAAAAAGAAAGTGACCCTGAGAATGACAATTGAAATGGATGATATATCTATATATATATATATATATCCTCTTTACCTTAAAAAAAAAATCCTTATGGAATTAGAGTAGAATATAGGAGGGTCATTTCACATTAATACGTCCACTTTATCAACTGCTGAGCAATCAAATACCGGAAAACCGAATTGTTATGGAGAAAAAGAAGAGGTAGAAGAAAACGAAAGAAAAAGAACAGAAAAACACAGAAACAGAAACAATAGCAGAATCTAACATTCGCAGCGGAACAACATATAATAGATAAATGAATAATCTTTAAATCAAAGAACTATATCATTTTATACATTACATCATCATCAGAGTTTACAACAACAATACAACACTGGACAGTTATATAAACTTGTCCTCATACAGAGTACACAGCGGAATAAATAATATCATATACAAGTAATACGTCTCGCCATCCAGTTCGCCCCTTGAGCTCCACAGCATCTTGAATCCATAATGACCTGATAACCTAACTCTAGATTGCCCGTGTGGAAATTGGTGGGCACCCAGAGTTTAGGAAGGAAACAATAAACTCCAGGTTAGTCATGGTGACTGGTGTGAGAACTAAAACAGTTTTTATCTTTAAAACAACAACAACAAGGAAGTAGAAAAATATCCGCAATGCTTTTGGAAAATAAAACTACCATAAGACCTCCCGCCACACACATAATGCAAACGCAGAATTGGAGGAGATTTCTTCTTATGATAGTCAAACATGCTTACTACGCAAAATCATTGGATTATTATTATTAGTGCATAGTGCAGAAAAACATTTCGAAAGTATAATATTAATCTTAGCCAACATAGACATTCCGAACTACGCCTACTATAGCTACCATCTAAACAGTGGGGCGCCACCATAAGTAAATGGCAGGTTCTACAACTAATACCGTACAAGGTTCGTATTGGAAGATGGATTTCCAACAAATGGTCAGGCTAAGGAACTTCCTATGTCACATAGGAACGCCTTTGGTGGGACGCTCCGAGAGACAACCTGCTCTCTGCCAACACAAGGCCGGGTTACCTCTGGGTATAGGTAACTACTACACGAATATGCCATTCCCCGGTCCTTTGGGACCTTTATCCGAGCGCTCGATAACCAACATCACACATAATAAATAAAGTGTGTCCACATGAGTAAGTATCTGGGCTCCATACCATGATACCACCCTTTTCCAGAAGGAAATCACATACCCTAAAGGGCGCGACCCTCATAACCTTGCCGCATCTTTCCTGTTTCGACCATTTCCGGGTTGTGAGGTTTGACGAAGTCTCGTCCACAAAGCTACGCTTTTTCACAAAGCCACGCTTTGATCATAAATGATCAATAAATGATCATCACACAGCAACACTCAGCATGCCACACTACCAAATTGGGAGTATATCACTGATAAATTTCAACTACATAACCTCTGAGCTCGTACGTCTCAGAGAAGGGTGTTAAGCTAAGAGAATAAATTCTCCGCCACCAACAGAAATGTATTTGAAAGAAATCAGCTTTACATCTCAAAATGTAATGTCAGACATGTAACCATACAAGTCTGTTCCGGGTTCGAACATAACCGAAGGCACTTCCAAAAGAAGCCCTTGCAATCCGGGTATTCACAATTCCGATAAAACTTCCCATCATAAAGGGAATCTCTATACCGTAGCTAACGGTGTAGAGACAATCGATAGGTCATCCTATCGTTTTCACAAATACCCGGTCTTCACCACCGGTCTTCAATACGATCCATATCGTCGTATCACTAATTCGGAATGGGTTATATGACACAAAAGTCTTTTCCCGGCTAACCCGAATTGTGAGCACAATATTTCAAAACATATGAATATTGGGATTTCAATTAAGTCACAACTTATTACCCAAATCCTTTCCTTTAAATGGTTTAAACAAATTACCATTTTAAATCTTTAAACAAAAAGATTTACTTCACAAAGTTTACCCAGTTTCACAAAGATTCATTCACAGATTTCCAAAGCAATTTCCATTTCAATTTGATTAACCCATTAAATCTTTAAATCAGATTTAATTTATAGCTTTCAAAACTATTCACAATTCAAGTCTTTTATAATATAAAAGATACACCATTTGAAATACTCTTTGATTCCAAAATAAAGCTTAATCATTTTCACAAAGGTTAATTCATAGTTTTTCCAAACTATTCACAATTTCATTTTCAACTTGAAATGTTTCAATACAAATTGGAAATCTTTTCACTTTATGAAAGCTATTATTATTTAAAAACAGATAGTTTTCGTTTTGGGGAAAACTGGTTACAATTATACAGGTTAATTCCACCCAAGTATAAAACTTGAATTATAAGTTTAAATTTCCAAAACCATATTTTTAAATGATTAAAAACCCATATAAACGTCTTTTATACTTATAAAATCTTTTAAACCGAAATTCCCAAATCATTGAATTCAATTTCAAAATATCGAATTCAAACTTAAATCAAATGATTTAAATTCCAATTCTATTAAGTTATATAAAATAACTTTTATTTTTGAAACTCATTTTCAAAAACTTTCAATTCCAATTCCAAACTATTTTGGATTCAAAAATTCAATCTTTTCAAAATTGATAAAAATCTGTGACTTAACCGATTTCCACGTGAAATCCACATTTGTGTGTGTATTGTGTAGTCCACGTTTAACACAATAGTGCAACAACATTCAACCATCACAGATCAAATATAACAATATAATTGATAAGCGGTATAAATTATAACGCTTATCTTCATTCACAGATCACAGATATATATATCACAGATAAATAGATCACAAATCACACACAAATCAGAATATATCACAAAGCATCACACATCAAAGATGTCAAACAATTCAACATCCAATATAATCAAAACATCCATAGATATGATTAATTAAATTATCTGATTAATTTAAATCAAATAAATTTCTATAAATAAATTTTACTAGTTATGGTAAATTAACAATAAATTAATTTCAAATTGATTTTCAAATTTATTTCAAGACACCAAATCAATTTCCAACATTTTCAAATTTATTTCCTTTTAAAAATAAATTCCTTTAGCTCTTCAAATCTATTTAAATATCCCAAATTTAGATAAATTCTTCAGTTTATAGATAATATTTCCGAAATCCATTTATTAAGCCTTTTTTCCAAATTTGAAATTTAATTCAATACAGTTCAAAATTAAGACTTTATCTTTTAAACTCCTTTTAAATTTATCCGATTATCAAAAATAAATTTTTCGATCAATTTTCAACTTATATTTTCAAAAATCCAATTTTACTTATTTCTGCATCGATACCAAAAATATATTTGGCTAAATTATAGCCGTCAACAATTTCAATCACACGGCGATTATAAATAAATCAACACACAACATTGAAATAAATTCAAATGTTTGAGAAATCTAGTTGGATCCTTCCAACCTGTTTCCCTGCATCCACAGATGTTAGCACAATACCAATTCCACTTCACAGTGAAATTATCGCGGTATATGGGATTTATAAATATTATCCGCTATTATGTGGCGCAATAGGGTCTCATCCGCTATATAATGCGGGAAATCAACTCCAAATACATATATAATACCAATTCCACTTCACGGTGAAATTATCGCGGTATGTGTTTTTAATAAATAACCTCCGCTTAATATACGGCGTATAGGGTCTATTTAACACAATAGATAATAATTTATCATCCAATCATCACAATCAACACTATCAACAATTTTAAATCTAACTATTTAAAATTTAAATCGAAACAAAATATTCGATTGAGTGAGAAGTTCTCACCTTACTTTCAATAACGGTTGCAGTATTTTATTTCGAATAAAATTAAACGCACGTTTAATTTTACTCAAAATTTTCACTGACTCCAATTGACTCCAAACCAGCGCCATTGTGAAGAGCTCGTCGAAACGATTCCAACGCAAGTCGTTTCGTAATTTTTTGACCTCGTATCAAAAAGATATACATTTTCAAAGTTTGAACGATTTTAAATATAATTATTTACAATTTCTTTTAAAATTTAAACCCTACATTCAACATCAGCCGTTCATTTTGAAGCCCTACAATCTCGACCACACGAGATCTTCTTCCCTCTCGCACGAACTTCCTAGGTATCACGCACGTTTACAAACCCATAGTAGCCGCCTCTCTTCGTGAATTTCCACGTCGCCTACGACCATCTCCACGATGATAAAACACCACCACGCTGAAGCCCTCACGCATGCGCACCATTGGCCAGAACGCGCGTGAGCTCGGTCGAGTACTTGCCTCGATAAATGTGCATGACTGCAGTGCGAATGCGCCCCCTAGCGACCACCACACAGCTCCAATTTCGATCACCTCCGTTGAAAATGTATAGCTCGTCGCCCTCTTTAATATTGTAGTTGATAATTTTTGAAATAGATCGATGGATTGGAAGAAAATGATGGAAGAACATTATCAATTTTCGACCATTGACACTGTTGGTGGCGGCTGTGAAACCCTAGTTAAGTTTTAACGCAAATAGAAAATAATAACGTCCTTTTATACAAAATTCTCAAATCACTATTCATCCCGAAATTTTCGAACTCGAAATCAAACGTGCCGACTGGCGTTTCTAAGGTTTTACCCACGTTCCGAACACAATGGAATGTATTTCGAAAGCTAATTCGATCGTATGTGAGAGTTACGGAAATAAACGATCAAATTTAAATTAAACCGATTTAAACCGATTTCGATGCGTTTTGGCTTGCCCCGGACAAACCGTACATCCAATTGACACGAAATTTGAAATCTTGCAATAATATCACATTCGGATCCGATGAAACTAGTTTCGTCGAAATCCGACTGTTTGAAAAATGGTCATATTACTCGTCAATTAAATATTAAAATATTCAATTTCCACAATTTAACTTTTAATTCGATTTCAAAAGTTCTATAACATCATTTTAACTCCAATATGATTTAATATAACCTTACAAATCATTTTCATACATATTTACTTCAAATTTCAATTATTTACCCAATTTCAAGTATTAAATTAATAATTTAATCGCCCAATTAAATCACTATATCGAATTTAAATTAATTCGACTTCCAAATCTTACTTATTAATACTTAAAATAAATTAAATATACGAATTTTCAAATGATGGAAATTCTGGGTCGTGACACTTTTGAATATAAAATAGTATATATACTTACTTTTAGCCCATGCCTTCATCCATACAGGCCATACCCACCCATGTACAAAGCCTATACCCCACATCTTCTTCTCTTTTATACATTCCATTTCCAGTGAACAAACCAAGGCAAGAAAATTAAAAACGGCTAATTCTTTAAATCCAAAACAATTCAAATAAAAAGAAAACAATTTGAAAGCTTAGATCTTTAATCTCGTGAGGAGATTCGCTTCATTTCTATATGCATTAGGCGATGTTCATGTGTGGTTTTGATTGTTATCAGTGAAGTCGCGTAGCAATTTTAGGTTAGGGTTATTGATTTAATGGCGATTAAGGAGGTGTTAGGTCAATCGAAGCATGGATTTGAGTTTCTGGTGGAGTGTGGCATCTCCGGCCAAGTTTCTGGAGGATGCGGCGCTAAAGGGGGATCTGCGACATTGAGCTACAGTGCTTGAATGGCTAGGGTCACGTTTTTCTATGGGGCTTCGAGCGGGGGTTTAAGGCAATGACCGCGAAGCTCGTCAAACGTGGAGTTCGTGGGGATTGGTTTGAGGTGATTTCATCAAGAATTGGAGGAGAATTGGTCGATTGAGGTGGTGCACGGTTGGGTATCTCTGTGTGTACATGGTGTGGTTTAGTGGAGGGAGAAGAAGGATTTAAAAGTGTAATTAAAAATGTAATTTTGTGATTAGTTATTTATATTGTAATTTAAATATCGACAACTTAAAATTTGAATAACTCTCTCACACGAGGTCCAATCGAGGTGTGGATTTTTGCGTTGCGCTTGTGATGATATAAGCTTCGCAACGGAGCTAGTTCGGATGAATCTGGAGATAGTTGAAATCTGGGCTAAAATCGAACGTCGTCCGATTTTAGTTCCAAACCGGAATGCCTCGGCGACAATTGGAATAATTGTGAGTTAAACTCACCTTTTTGGTTAACCAGTAGGTTATATAGTTGATAAAAATTGTTGATTGGATGTTTGGATGATTTACTGCTTTATCGGTTGGTTTGGATTTATTCCCACCCCTGGAGTGGATGATCTTTTATACATATACCTGCCTAGTAGTAGATGATCCATATTATATGATTATATACTGAGCTACGATGCAGTAGAACAGGTTGGAGGGATCCAACAAGATTCCTAACCACTGTTGATTATATATATATATATATATGCTGATATATATGAGCTGTGATCCAGGGGAATAGGTTGGAGTGATCCAACAGGATTCCTCGCTATTGTTGATTTATTTCCAATAAAATTCATGTTATATGAATTATTGGATATGAAACTTAGTTATGGACACTATTGGTTATGACATTATTTATGTTCAAAACTGAAAACCCAGTAGTGATAGAAAATCAATATCGATATTGGTTAAGGGTTGTTAGCTATTGGCCTCAAATTAGTATTCTAAAAATACTATAAATTGCCATTGAGTTGGAAATTGGTTTTGAGACAGTAAATGATTTTAAATCCGAAATTGGGTTTCGGAAATATTTTATTTTAAAAGATTTAATTTCTATTTTGTTCCATCCTATTTATCTATCATTTTCTAAGTGATTTATTTATATTTAGTATTGTTTTAAAAAGATATTATTTATATTTAATATTGTTTTTTAATTTTTTATTTATATTTAATATCGTTTTAAAGTTATTTATTTATATATAATGTTGTTTAAAAGTTATTTATCAATGTTTTAAATATTTTGGAAAGTTAATTATATTAAATAATAAATATCGCTTGAAATTAATAATAATGATTTATTAATACTGTTTTAGAAATTAATTATTATTTTTATTAATAGTTGACTTGGAAGCGCAATCTTTTGGTCTGACCGTGAAGTTCCAAAATTTTCCTTTATATACAAGCTCATAAAAAAATTAAACAAAACTAAAATTAAAATGGTAACGAAAAATTATATTAAAAATAAAACCCCAACACCCTAAAATATAGACCAACCTTCAAATTATAATTATACAATTTCAGCTCTTAATTTCTGTTTTTGCAATTTATTCAGTTTTCCAATCAAATTTTATTGTTCCACAATTTATTTATTTTCCAGTCAAATTTTTGTTGATCGAAGATATCAATTCATCCATTTGCTGGAAATTAATCAGGTATTTTATCCTCTTCCTTATATTACAAAGCATTCACCTTTTTTGATTTCGATAATTTATACTCTATTTTACGTAATTGTATTTGTATGTAAAGTTTGTTGTATATAGCATGTAGTAAAAGTCTTTACAATTTTGACCGAATCTTTGGAGCTAATCTTTATTAACTAAAATAGACATAACCAATAGCCGCTATCCTACATTCATTTCTTTAGTAAAATGCCTTAAATATAGGATTCTAGAAAATGCTACAACACCTATAAATATCTTATGAAATTCTATGCCTCAAGTATATGCATAAATTTATGTTGGTAACAATAATTTTTATATTGAATTAAGTGATAGTAAAATCCTTATTAAATAAATAGGCCCAATCAATAACATGTAATGAAATCCTTTATAATTTTGAACAAATCTTTAGAGCAAATTTTTATTAAATAAAATAGACCTAATCAATAGTTGTTATCCTATGTTCATTTTTTTCCAGTAAAATGCCTTAAATATAGGATTCTAGAAAATGTTGCAACCACTATAAATATCATATGAAATTTTCTTTACCTCTTCACTTTTACCATTCACAATCCAACTTTCTCCACCATTCATCACTTCTGGCGTTCACCACTCTCCACTATTATTCGCCTTTATTCACTACTACACATGATTCCAATGCAAAAATATACCTAAATATTTATGAAAATCATTTCTCTTGAATACGTTAGACACATATAATTTGTAAAAAAATCAATTTACCCACGAAGCGTTTACTAATGTCACGTGCGAAGCGCGTGCCGTAACACTCATTATTTATAATAATGTTGAAAATTAATCATTAGTATTTTATTAATAATGTCTTTGAAATTATTAATTATTATTTTAAGATGTTTAAAGGTCAATATTTATTATTTATTTATAAGGTTTATTATGAATAACTATCATTATATATATAATAGTGTTTGAAGTAAATGATTATTATTTATTTATAAATGTTCAAGTTTTATAAATAGAGTTTTATGACGGACTTGGGCTTTATAAGGGGAGTTTTATAAAATGGTTTAAGGGCTTAAAGGAAGATTATTTACAAGGTAAAGGAATTTTTTTGGCAAGGCCAGTCGGTTTTTGTAGTGGACCGTCCACTTTTTATTACAACAAATGTAATACAAACATTCAAAATACAGGAGTTAGGCCGATTGCCTAAGCTACTAATTTACAGAAGAGAAATGAAAATGAAAGAAAACAGGGACAGAGCAGGAAAAAAACAAAAACAAGACACACCAGCAGATAAGCTACTTCCAGGCATCAAGCTGGAAAGTACTGAAGCAAAACTTACTCAACTTCAATCCATATGTTATATCCCTCAACATGGCATTCCACAGTTGTAAGGCAGTCATGCATTTGCCTTGAAAGCATCTTCTATTTCTTTCCTCCCACACAATAGCTAAGTATTTCTTCAATACAAAAAATAATATTGCCTTATCCTCCTTCTTCCACCTTGTTGCCCCCCACACAATTGTTTCTTTCCTCCCACACAATAGTTAAGTATTTCTTTAATACAAAAAATTCCTTCAATAGGTAAAGGAATTTTATAAATGGTTAGATATTATAAACGAATTTTAGAAATGAGATTATAGTTTAATAAGAGGAGTTTTATAATTAGTTTATGGATTTATAAAGAGTTTATAAATGATTTGAGAAATGCTTCAGAGACATGTATAAATGGTTTTTAGAGATTTATAAAGGAATTTATAAAGGGTTTTAGAAATGTGTAAAAAGAAAATATCTTCCTCCGTTGTGAATATACTTATACCGTTGAGATAAGTATATGGGTATTTTCCAAGTATTGAAAATATAGGGATTTGTGAATATATCTTTGTAGAAGTATTTTGATACAAGTAATTTACGAAGTGATTTTAATTAATGAAAAGATTGATTAAAGAGGTTAGTGGTTGCTTATGTGTTTAACCAATGTTGGTTTTTCATATAGAATAAATTCCTAATTTAGATGTGCGTTTTTTGATAGTTAAATAACCGACTATCAAATATGGACCCAAAATGTAACTTTGGAAATATTTGGGAGAAACACGTGAGTTATATGGCACAGTCATCTTCGATGATGCTATACTATGTGTATAAATCTCGTTTCGCTCTCCTAGGACAAATGATAAGGAAATCCGTCCACTAATGGTTAGGAGGTGATCTCTGCTCTTATCTTTGACTTTTTATTTTCTAAAGAACTTGGGTTGAGTTTACCGGAAATTATCGAAAGTTGTTTTGAAGAGACCGGGATAGGATATGTTATCCAAAAACCACTTCGATCCAACTCAATCGTTTTGAAGTGAAGACATCTTGGAAATGATGGAATTAAAGATGGAGCTCTCAAGCGTTTCATTCAGTACCATAATGAACTTGTATGGATAAATGCTGATATTGCATTATTGCTTGGAGGGCAGTGTTAGCATTCCAAGTGGGAAGTGCTATATAAAAGGTAAAATGTAGCCTCAAGCCCCATCAACTGGAAATGACTATAACATGGGATATGCAGCAGGGTTAAGTGGGTCGCTCCAAAGTAGGGTATGATCATCCCTATCTTGAATTGATATTATCTCTCAGTTGTATGCTTTGGGGACCATTAACGGAGGGGTGATCGTATTCAGCACTATCCATTAAAGGGTAGGCCAGTTCTATGTTGGCAGGGGATCCTGGCGAGGTCCTTGATGTTATTTTTATCTTGAGATGCACCGTGACAGGCGGTACCGTAGTAGCCCAGTCATTGTATGGAATCCATTCTCCAATACGTGCCTTTACGGTTTTAGTTGTATACCTATTATGCTGGAATTTAATTAATGTAACAATGTCGGCTATGATTAATAAGTACTTGTACCTTAGACACTATTATAATATCAGAGAATTTCATATGAAATGGTTTGGTTATTATAAGGTAAAAACCCGTTCGTGTTTTTGTGCGGTGTGGTCTTACGAGATACTTTTGATTTCAAAGGTTTTTATAATCTAAAATCCAGTTAGGTGTGTTTTCTCACGTTGGTTTTCCAGACTAACTCGGGTGTTATTTTATTATAATGCTCGGGTCAGACTGAGCATATTTGCATATTTCTATGGATGCATAGGAGCTCAGGAGACGAGCTGGAGGGCTTCAAGTCGTATTCATGTATAAGTTATTTTTAGCTGCATTAGCTATTTAATTTATCAGCAATTGTGAGGACAGATTATTATATCAATCCAGGCTGATGATTAGTGATTTGTTGTTGTACTCTGATGGACATATGTATACTATAGTTTCTTTTTTGTAAAGATCATTGATATTATATATTGTTCCGCTGCGATTGTGAGATACTGTGTTGTTTTAGTTTCTTTCTCTCTTCTTTCTTCTTTCTTCTTCTCCTTCTTTTCCCTAACTATTCACTTTTCCATTCATTTTGAGGGGGTTATGTATGGTTGATTGTCCACTTAAACTGTATGGAAAAGTGGGTTGTTACATCATGGTATAAGAGCTGAAGGTTAAGCGAGAACCCTAGAATGAATTTGAGAGTGTGTATGTATGTATGTATGTATGTGTGTGTGTATATATATATATTTATATATATGAGCGCATATTTTATAATGATATAAAAATGTTTTATATTGTGTTGGTTGATATGCGTTATCCCGCCTTTTGGCAAGACCGTGACACCAAGGAATTGACTAGTAACCAATGACGGCCCATCCTAGAAATCAGTTATACACAAGCTCACTATGGATATCGATGAATTTTTTCCGAGTCCGGATCGAGCCAAAATTGGTAGGACATGACAAGCTAAGCCATGAGAGCCAACATTCCAAATCTCAAGTCAATCCGAGTTCGTATGCTCAAGTTGTGAACGATACAAAATTGGTTAAGAACAGCCTCCTTCGACTCGCTCCGGTTCGAATCCATAGGGAGTGCATACTTCGACTCACTCCGTTAGCAACCAGCAGAAGCCAACTTCGACTCGCTTCGCAATGCCTAGGAGTGACAACTTCGAGTCGTTCAGGTTCGATTCGCTTCACAGCCATCAAAAGTACCAACTTCGACTCGCTTCGCTCAGATGCCTTCTTCGACTCGCTCCATTCGAACCACTGCTCAAACCTCTCAGGACGCTCCATTTCGACTCGCTCGACCAGTGCACACTTCGACTCACTCGATCTGGGCACACTTCGACTCGCTCAATCGGTGAACATTTTGACTCGCTCGAAGCAACATCCAGGGCAGAGTGAGAATCAAGCGCCACGTCATCGAGTCGAATGGAAGCGAGTCGAAGGAAACGGCCTACCAAAAACCCCATTTCGTATCGATCATATCTCCCAATCTACAAGTCCAAATGCTATGAAATTTCCACAAAAGACTACATGCATGCTAAAGAATGTCCACGCCAAAATTCGACTCCATTGGATGAAATCTTGATCGAGTCGAAATCTGTTCGTGTCAATCATGGATCGGACCGAAACTTCACGGGCTTGGGCGTGCGGGCCTGGTCACGTGCCAAAGAGGGTCTCCCGAGATCTGAGAGAAATATCAGCCTCCTACACCTATAAATAGACCCCCAAAGCCAACAGAAAAGGGGTTCTTCTTCCTCTTTGAGATCTCCAACGCCCGGACTCTGCCAGATCCAGATCTGAACTCAATTACTGCTGCTACCAACGAAATTCACTGCTGCAAATCATAATTGTCTGCTGTAAATCATTGAATTCACTTGTAAACACAAAAGAAAGATCAATAAAGCAAACTACTTCATAGTGGACGTAGGCTATACGCTGAACCACTCTAAATTCTTGTGTCTCCTTGCACTTTAATTATTCTCATTTCTGAAATTAGAGTTTTTGTTAGATAATTCCTCTTTTTCCATTTAATTTCTTCACTTTATCTCTTCAAAGACTTCTGAAGAATGTTGTGCCCAATTTTGGTACAAACACTTTAGTGCTTTCACTGAGAAAAACCAATTTTTCTCCTGCTCTTTGGATCTCCTATCTATATTGGATTGCATAAATCTAAGAAGAAGATCTAGATCTAGAACTTTGAAGCCCTTCCATTCTATTCAGATTTGCATCAGATCTCGGAAAGGACTTTCATCTCCTCACCATGGTGAGCACACGTACCACTTCTACAGCTGCTGATCAAGGAGCACGGGACCGACAAAATCCGTGCAATCGCCTCCATCCAACCAAAATGCTGCAGGACCTCCAGATCCATCAGGTCCAATCACTAGACAAGAATTCCAGACATTGCTTCAAGAGTTGACCCAAAGTCGACAGCAGCTAACTGAATAGCTACGCGCCAACACGGAGTTGACTAACCAGCTAAATCGCCAAAGGCGAAGGAGATCCAGAAGAGACCAAGGTTCTCGCTCTTCCACAGAAAGTTCAGCCTCCTCCGATGGCCAAACCAGATCCACACGTCCACGGCTAGGTGTAAGCTACACCCAAGCCACGGGACATCAACCTGCTTCGAACCTTGGGCAACCTAGAGCTGGACCATTCGCTAGTCTCCACACCGAACCTTCAACTCGAGGAGGAGCTGCTCCTTATCATGTTACTGGCAACATTGCTACTACCACCACTGCCGGACGGGGAGGTGATGCTAGAAACCAAACTGATCCTGAACGTAGCCAACAAGAGCAGACTCCTGAGCCTTATGTCCCTGAGGATGTTGAACCAAGGAGGCGAGGCACGGACCGTCGACTGCGTCTGGTCCAGACTCGCGCTATGGAACCCGACCACACCTTGGCACAACATGCTCCAAGTATCTGAATGCCAGATAAACCAGCGATGATCCGCCAAATGATCCGTGAAAGTCAGGGTCTCTCTAATGACGACTAGGGAATCTCCCGAAGTCATACCCCTTTCAGCGATGATGTTTTATATGCTGAACCACCTCGGCACTTCAGGATTCCAGCTTTGCCAGTTTATGAAGGAAGTTTTGATCCTAATCAACACGTCCTGAAATACGAATGGCGGATGAATGCTGCTAGAGCTGATGATGCAGTAAAGTGCCGTAGTTTCCCCATTTCCCTAGGGGGCATCGCTACCATGTGGTTCACTCGTTTGCCACCACGATCCATCTCTAACTTTGACCAGATGGCCACCAAGTTTGTCGAACAATTCCGTATGCACATGGCGAGGCCTAAGGACATTAACACTCTGTCTAGTGTTACGCAAGCTCCCGGAGAAACGCTTAGACGTTACTTAGAGCGATTCCATGCTGCGTGTGCGGAAAT
This sequence comes from Allium fistulosum, assembly GCA_030737815.1. Lineage (NCBI taxonomy): Eukaryota > Viridiplantae > Streptophyta > Magnoliopsida > Asparagales > Amaryllidaceae > Allium > Allium fistulosum. The sequence goes on along the minus strand of CM060902.1, from coordinate 877,965,592 downwards.
AAGCAATCCCAACGATAACTCTATCCTGATGGCACTGACTAAGGGGATTGATGTTGATTTCGAGTTCGGAAATTGGTTAGCTGGGAAACCACCTGCGTCATTGGACCGTTTCTATTCCAAGGCAGCCCAATTCCTGAGAAGGGAGGATGCGAAACAGTCTAGGAAGCAGGATGACGCAGGACCCAACATCGAAGGTATCCAAAGTAACATCGCTGTTAAACAGTCCGGAGATAGCTCTGGAAAAGTTCAGTTGAACGTCCAAAATAAACAGAATCAGTAGAGGGACAATAGAAATCAGAACAAAAAACGCGATCAGGATCGTGGACCGCAGCGTAGAGCTTCCATGTACGATAATTACACTCCATTGAACACGTCGTTGGAAAATGTGTATTTGCAGACCTGCAATACCATGCAGTATAAGAAACCTGCCTCGAAACCACCAACTGAAAGACAAATCCAAACAGTAAAATTCTGTAGATTCCATGAGAGTTATGGCCACAACACCAATGAGTGTCGTCACCTACAAGACCTCATTAAAAAACTGATACGTGAGCGGAAGCTGGATCAGTATGTACGGGCGCTGCAATCCGGTGGTGCGGGCCCATCAAATCAGAATCGTGCGCCGAATCAGGAAAGACAGGAGGAACCCGCTTGTGCAGACGGGAGGTTGGTCATCAATACAATAAGTGGTGGTCCTCACCCAACAGATCGAAGCTGGAAGGAATGGAGTCGTATGCCAGTTCTATCAGGCATGCGGACTTCGAGTGTTGCAGTAGTTTTGATGAGGGGGCTCCGGCCAAGCAACGGAAAACGATGACGGATGACATCGTGTTCATGAGCAGAGACGCAGATAAAATCGAAGCTCCGACTATCGATCCACTGGTCATCTCAGCACAAGTAGGTCCCGCTTGGATAAAAAGGATCTTAGTTGAAAGTGTAAGCTCTGTGAATATTTTGTTCAAGCGAGCTTATGATCAAATGAAGATGGAAGCCACAAACTTGAAGCCTTGTCAATCTCGAGTCCATGGTTTCAACGGAAGTGCCACAGTACCCACTGGAATGGTGGAACTACCAGTAGAGTTGAGAGTTGGAGAACGTCGGAGAGTATGGATATTGCAGTTCATTGTTTTGGACATAGACTCCCCTTACAATGCTTTCTTGGGCCAACCGGCCCTCGCTGAATTCAGGGTAGCCATTGCCCCATGGTGTTTGACCTTAAAATTTCCCACTGATCATGGAATAGGAATCGTTCAAGGAGATCAGGCTACTGCTAGAGCCAGTTATGTTGCTGAGCTGTGGGAGGCGCAGCGAAAGGAGAAGGGAAATGGCGTAGAGGAATCTCTCTACGTCCGTTTCGCCGATAATTGACAGTTAACGCCCAGGCCCGGGCACCCCAGCCAATTCCTCAAGGATCTTGACCCGAGAGAAACTGAAGACGAAGGAGAATCTAAAGAAAGTCAAGCATCCCCGGCCGAACTGACGATTGATGTCCCAATTGACAATAACGATGATTCGAAAATAATAAAATTGGATCTCAGCTAAGCCAGCAAACTCAAGAGGAATTGGTTGAATTTCTGCGGGCAAATCTTGACGTATTTGCCTGGACACATTCTGATATGTGTGGGATCTCGCCAGACATCACGAGCCACACTCTGAACATTGACCCGCGGCATGTCCCGATCAAACAAAAAAGGCGCGGTATGGATCCAGAGAGATCTGCCGCCCTTAAAGAGGAAGTAGAAAAGCTTGAAGCAAATGGATTCATTTGAGATGGGCTATATCCTGAATGGGTGTCAAATCCCGTGTTCGTCCGAAAGCCAAACGGGAAGTGGAGAACATGTGTCGATTATTCCGATCTGAATAAAGCGTGCCCCAAAGACAGTTTCCCGCTTCCTAGAATTGATCAGCTAGTGAATTCGACGGCTGGACATGAACTCTTATCCTTCATGGACGCGTATTCAGGCTACAATCAAATACCGATGCATTTACCCGATCAAGAACATACCAGCTTCGTAACCAATCTAGGACTTTACTATTACAAGTTTATGCCGTTCGGACTCAAGAACGCCGGGGCTACTTGCCAAAGGTTGGTCAATCAGATGTTTGCTAATCAAATCGGGAAGACAATGGAAGTATATGTAGACGACATGCTTGTGAAGTCACGACTCTCCACCGACCATGTAAAAGACCTGGAAACTATGTTCAACATACTTTGGGAATACAAGATGAAGCTCAACCCATTGAAATGTCACTTTGGAGTTGCATTGGAAAGTTCCTTGGGTTCATCGTTAACGCCCGGGGAATCGAAGCCAATCCCGAAAAGATTTGGGCAATCAGAAATCTTGAAACTCCCAAAACTATAAAGCAAGTCCAGAGTCTCAATGGAAAGGTAGCGACATTGAGCAGGTTCATTTCAAAGTCCACTGACAAATGCATTCCCTTCTTCGATCTGATCCGAAAAGGGAAATGAAACTTTGAATGGACCAAGGAGTGCGAAGGCGCTTTCCAAGCACTAGTTCAACATCTATCCACACCACCAATACTGTCAAAGCCTATTGACCATGAGAAGTTGTATGCATACTTGGCGATATCAGAAAACGCTATCAGAGCTGCCTTGGTTCGAGAAGAGGACGGGATACAGAAGCCAGTATACTACGTCAGCAAACGATTGACTGGGGCTGAAAGGAACTATCCAAAGCTAGAAAAGTTGGCTTATTGCCTTGTAATCGCATCAAGAAAACTCCGACCGTATTTCCAAGCACATCCTATTGTTGTTTACACCGACCAGCCGTTACGACAGGTCTTTTCGCGGCCTGAGACGTCTGGTAGGTTACTCAAGTGGAACATCGAGCTGAGTCAGTTTGATATTACTTACACTCCAAGACGAGCAATCCAAGGACAAGTCCTCGCTGATTTCATAGCTGAATTCACCATTTCAGAGGACTTGCCCGAAACCAGTAAATCTCCCGAACATGTCTAGAAGTTGTATACCGATGGTGCATCGAACGACCGATGTTCGGGTACTAGTGTTGTGCTCGAAACCCCCGAAGGTCGATCTATATGCTACGCCTTGAAGTTTGACTTTCATGCAACTAATAATGAAGCTGAATACGAAGCCCTCTTAGCTGGCTTAAAAATCACCAGAGATCTAAAAATCATCGCTGTGGAAATTTATTTTGATTCACAATTGGTTGTGTGTCAGGTGCAGGGAGAGTATCAGGCAAGAGATCGAAGGTTGGCTGCTTACTTGGCTCGAGTTCAGGAAGTACTGAATCAGTTCGATTACTACGCCATTTATTGTATACCTCGGAAGCGCAACCAAAAGGCCGATTCATTGGCAAAGATAGCCAGCACGGGTGAAGCTCAACAAATGGGACTCGTTCCCGTAGAAACGCTATCTTCCCCAAGTATCGACCAGACAGAAATAAACCGGGTATGCGAAATCATTCCCAAAAAGGATTCATGGATGACCCCACTCAAAAATTACATTGAGCACGGAACCCTGCCGGAACGCAGGAGTGAGAAGAGACAAGTCCTTCGAAAGGCCGTAAGATTTACCATCCAGAATGGACATATGTACAGAAGGGGATACTCAATTCCCCTACTCCGATGTATCACTCACAATGAGATTAAATAAGTGTTGCGCGATGTGCATGAGGGAGAATGTGGCGATCACACCGGGGGGCAAGCACTTGCCAAGAAAATACTTTGCTACGGATATTACTGGCCTACCGTGAATCGTGATGCGTTGGACTATGCAAAGAAATGTGATAGGTGCCAGAAATATGCCCGAATTCCTAGAGCTCCTCCTACTGCGATAACACAAATGGTCAGCCCATGGCCGTTCGCAATGTGGGGCATCGACATCATCGGTGCTCTACCTCTGGCAAAAGGTGGTGCAAAGTACGCCATCATCGCAGTTGATTACTTTACAAAGTGGGCTGAAGCCGAAGCTCTCGCTACCATTACAACGAAGAAAGTAATCAACTTTGTGGTTCGTAACATCATCTGTCGATTCGGTCTCCCACACACCATTATTACGGACAACGGACCCCAATTCGACAGTGCTGAATTCAAAGATTTCTGCAAACGATTTCACATCCATAAGAAATTCTCCGCAGTTGCACACCCTCAGGCAAACGGACAGGTCGAAGCAGTTAATAAAGTTATAAAGTCTATCCTGAAGAAACGACTGGAAAAGGTCGGGGGCAAGTGGGTCGATGAACTTCCTATGGCTCTATGGGCATACCGAACAACCCACAAGACCGCAACCGGCCACACTCCATTCTCTCTTTCTTAGGGTTCAGAGGCCGTTATTCCAGTCGAGCTAGAAGTACCTTCTCATCGTGTGACCTACTATGATCCAAAGACAACTGCTATATTACTCGCTGAGTCTCTCGATCTACTAGAGGAGAAGCGTGAAGAAGCCGATCTGAGGGCAGTTGCGCATCGAAGTCGAGTCGCCCGATTGTACAATGCCAAGGTCCGTCCGTGAACCTTCGAGCTAGGCGATCTCGTCTTAAAAAGAATCTATCCGGTTCCTTCGCATATGAAGCCGACATGGGAAGGACCGTATGTTATTGAACGAAGGCTCGGAGATGGCACATTCAAGTTATCGACCGTCGACGGTCTTACTCTGCCAGAGCTTTGAATAGCAAGAGCCTTCGCCGCTATTACACATGACAGGCTATCTTTATCCATTTAGTTTACTTTCCTTTTCTGCAATTTGTTTATGCATTTCGAAATTAGAACTTGTAATAAGGCAAGTAACTTTGCCATACTTTCTTATTTCAGCAATAAAATGCAACCTCTTCGAGCCAGAGCTGTGATTTACTTGAAATACTTCATATGACCATCACTATGCATGGAGAGCTAAATCTCATCATACGGTGAGATTTATTCAAATAGAGAGTGACTGCAGTGCAACCAATCACTCACTAAGTGAAACCCGAGCTCGGGGGCAAGCCATCACACCAAATTCAAAAAAGGATTGATACACGACAATCCTTCATCAACTCCGTATTCCCAGAATGCGAAGCGGAGTATAAACATCCAACTCCGTATTCCCAGAGTGCGAAGCGGAGTATAAACATCCAACTCTGAGTTCCCAGAGCGCGAAACTGAGTATAAACATCAACTCTGTATTCCCAGAGTGCAAAGCGGAGTATAAACATCCAACTTCGAGTTCCCAGAGTGCGAACCGGAGTATAAACATCAACTCCGTAGCGAGAAGCGGAGTATAAACATCCAACTCTGAGTTCCCAGAGCGAGAACCAGAATCAACTTTGTATTCCCAGAGCGAGAAGCGGAGTATAAACATCCAACTCTGTATTCCCAGAGCGCGAAGCGGAGTATAAACATCCAACTCCGTATTCCCAGAGTGCGAAGCGGAGTATAAACATCCAAATCCGAGTTCCCAGAGCACGAACCGGAGTATAAACATCAACTCCGTATTCCCAGAGTGCGAAGCGGAGTATAAACATCCAACTCCGAGTTCCCAGAGTGCGAACCTGAGTATAAACATCCAACTCCGTATTCCCCGAGCGCGAAGCGGAGTATAAACATCAACTTTGTATTCCCAGAATGCGAACAGGAGTATAAACATCAACTCTGTATTCCCAGAGTGCGAAGCGGAGTATAAACATCCAACTACGTATTTCCAGAGCGAGAAGCGGAGTACAAACATCAACTCCGAGTTCCTAGAGCGCGAACCGGAGTATAAACATAAACTCCAAACTCCCATAGCGCGAGTCGGAGTATAAACATCAACTCCGTATCCCCAGAATGCAAAACGGAGCGTAAACACCAACTTCAAGTTCCCGAAGCATGGATCGAAGTATAATTATCAACTCCAAGTTCCCAAAGCGTGAGTCGGAGTACAAATGCCAATTCCAAGTCCCCAGATAGCAGACATATGATTGAAACTCAAGCCAGCGTGACCAACCGCCAATAAAAAAATGAGGATCCCCGAAGTGCGGATATGATTATCGACGATCGGACAAGCGTGAATAAATCGCTCAATCCCCGTTTGTCTCAAACGCCCATCCAGCGGCACTAGACTCGGTAGGCTATAAGAAAAGGGAAATCGCTGATTGATGTTTTACAACATACCACCAAGATTGGGGGGGCAAGACCTAAGCGTCAACCATCAACTGAAGCAATGCGACGTCAAAATTCGACTCGTTTCCCGGTCGCAAACCATGTCCACAATACCCGAACTTGGCGAACAGAAACAAACTTCATTCGGAAACTGAAACTTCACAAGTGCAGTTCAGACACTGAAACACTTAGACAAATACACAATGACAAAAAAGAAGTCAAAAAAGAAAAGTTTCATTTCTATTGATTATAGAAGAAGTTCGTGTACAAGTTTCCACCTACTAGCATGGGCCGAACCCGCATCTATACACGGCTAACAAAATGAAAATCAAAATACACCGAGAGAGCATGCCTAATCTTTCTTCTTCCTTAGCTTCCTCCTCGGTGTGGACCCACTGGAGCCATCGCCAATCTTCCTCTTCGAGCCTTTGCTTTTCGGCGGTTGGTCTTCAGGCAAGGGCATTATGTTGACGTCCTCCTCCGAACTCGTGTGAATAAGAATGCTCCCTACGGGAGGAGTCTAAGGAGCGGGATCAATTACAGAAGGTGGAATGGGCAGGCTGGTGAGAAAGACAGTACCACCAGGAGACATCATTCCGAGCGGGGCAGGTCCCGATGCTGCCATCCCACCTCCAAAGCTGCCGCCATAAGCCGCTGCTGCCAGTTCAGCGTCAATCTGAGCAAACATCTCCTCTTCGGTTACTGCTCGAGCCCCGCTGGGGGCATCATCAGTCGGCATTGAAGAGCTTGTAGCAGGATCAGTTCCGCTCATGACAGATGACAAGTCAGCACGAGGATCGCCGTGGCGGCGAAAGAGTTCATCCATCAGCTGCTCGTCGAACATGATCGTACTCCCCTGCATGTCATCGAGCGGGGCAGCTGTGCTCACGGTGATTGCTTCGGTCATGATAGCCTCCTGCGCTTGATATGATTCTTGAGTAGCAGAAGGCACGGCCGGTGCAGCATCAATCACTGGACAAAGAATAAAGGAACTGTTAGAACTTAACTCGAACGAAGACTTCGACTTAAGAAAGAAAAGTGGAATGTTCATAATACCTTCCTCAATTCGACTTGTGGGCAGCAGGGCGGCATCAGTAACTTGCGCAGCAACCGGAGACATCTGTGGCTGATCCGGATTGTAAGCAGGAACAACCTGGGGATCAACCGCAGACGAGGATTCGGGCTGGGTTGACATGGGAACTTCGAGACTCGCTTCATGATGGTCAACTCCAGAACCCTCTCCCACTTCAAAGTGCTGGGCGCCAAGTTTTTCCTTCTCACACAGAATCATCAACTCGTGGAGAATCTTCTTTTCATCATCAGTCAGAATGCGATTCTCGAGTTCGAATTCATCTACGAACTCAACCAGATGCACCTCTTTCTCTTCCTCAACCAGTCGGCTCCAAGCATTGTGGAGATGCATCGAAAAGTCATCGAGCCAGGCTAGGCCCCTGTGCCTCAACACATTAGCATTGTAAACAACAAGGAGGTCTTCGATGTCGGCCTCTAGCCTGGACTCGGCCAGCTTCACCCTCTCCTCGACCTCAGTCTCCACCTTCTGGACTTTAGCCACCGCCGCATCCCGTTCATCCCTAAGCAGAACAGCTTGTTCACACGCCTCCTGGTCTGCATTGTTCGCGTCGTCTTTCTCCTTGGCCATATCAGCAAATTTGGCCTTGAGTTCATTAAGCTCCTTAACCGCCGCGTCCCGCTCGGCAATGACTTTAGTGTTCCGGTGGCCCATCTCCTCCACCAGGGCAACATGTGTCTACCCCAACCTCTCCATTTTCGCCTTTGCTTCGACAGCCTTTTAACGACCTCCATCTCAGATTTCCGAGAAGACTCGGACTCAGTAGAGAGTACCTGAATTATCCGATCCCTTTTTGCGATCTCGGTCTCCATCTTCTCGAGCGCTTTGGCTCGCTCAAAGGCCACTTTGGAAGCTTTTTCGACAGCCTTTGCCCACTCTCGGTACTGGGTGTATATGTCATGAACATAATCGTGCACCGTGTTTTCCACCCCTGATGGAATTCTCTTTAAGTGGGGCGGGAAGACATAACCGTCAAAACAAATATTCGGAAAATCCTTCCTCATCTGAGCCAACTTAAGAGCTCCTTCTCCTGTGGATTCGGCAGGGACCTGCTTAGTGATCATAGAGGCTGTAGTCTCAACTCTCTGAAGGTGAGTCTCGGGTCTAGAAGAATGTGAAGACGGCCTGTGACGAGGAGGTTCAGGCGGATGTGAGACAGAAATAGGGGGTGGAGACGGAAGTCTGGGAGGTGGAGAGCGTGATCTGGACCGATGTCTATACTCTCTGTCATGCCCATACCTGTCCTGGTTAGAGTATTCGCGATCGCGATCTCTATCAGAATCCCTCCTGTGGGAATCATAGTAACTAAAAGATTTTCGGGCTGAGCGAAGATTCCGAGTATAGATCCCCATCCAAACATAGTACCTGAAAATGGTAAACGAAGAAAAAGTTAGTAACTTCCTAAGTTGGACGAAGTACAGTTGTGAATCGTGTAGTGTAGTGAAGTGTATGCATGTGCAATCCCCCGACCAACCGGAAATGTCGGCCGCACTCGTAGCAAGCGACCTGCTCAGTTCAAAAACACTATCAAGCCCCTCCATCCCGGCGTCGTGTGGAGAAGACACGAAATCCGAGATCGGAATATCAGCAAGCCCTACAAGGACTCTCCACTTGCGAGGGAGGAGCCTCTGAAATTCTGATCCCCTGGAAAGGTAAAGACACGACCACGTATTTAAATCTCTTAGATTTAGGGCGTTTGTGAGCAGCGGCCTTGCCTTTTCTTCTTCCTCCCGAATCCAGGACATCGGCAGAAGGCTCAGCTGGGAGCTCGGTATCGGTAGGTGTTCTTTCCGGATCAACTTCTTCGGCGATCACGACTGCGGGCGCTTTGCGTTTCACCCATTTCTTCGGGACCACTCTATGTATCCCTTCCAAATGTATGCTCTGTCTCCGTTCTATCAGCCTGACAGCCCTCAAATTCCTGTCGGTCAGGACTAAGTCTATGTGCCTCTCTTCGCCCGGAAACGCTTGAAGAATCTGAACAAGCTCTCTGAAATATGCGCCATCGGGACAAGAGATTGCAGCTACAAGAAAGGAAAAGTATGTCAGTTTTGAAGTCAGTTACTAGTATCTCCTAGATTTAAGAGAGAAATGGCAACACTTACGTCTATCCAACCACCGACCAGCAAATCCTGGGGGGCACCGAACGTAGAACCATTCAGTTTTATAATAACTTAGCCTTCCCTAGGAGCCCAGTACAATGTGGCAGCTTCTGACCGCATCCAGGAAGGTAAAAGAAGGGCTGTCTCCACGGCTTTTGACGTTGAATAAATATCTGATTTCGATCGGCTTCGACGGTCGAAAGAGGATCTCCATAAACAAGACAAAGGTGCTGTTCAACAAGGCATACCCATTGGGATGTAGCTGAGATGGAGCTATGCCGAGAAATGATAACATCTCCCTTATATATTCATTGAAGGGAGGAAGTGTCCCCGCTGTGCAAGCGTGACGGTTGAAAGCAGTAAACCCCTCCGGGGAGTGTGTGGCCTGTCAGTTGGCCCAGGAAGTAGCACGTCGTCAAGCGACAAACCATGCCTTAAGAAAATATGTCCTAGCATGTCTTCGGAGATACCCGACGGCACAGAATCTATTGGATTGAGAATAAACCGAGCACCCGGACGCTCGTCCGAAGCTGGCTCTATAACTTCGGCTTCAATAACCGGTATCTCTATGGTTGGAGGAATAGAACTTGGGATTTTCGGCTGCTGAGAACTTGAAGGATCCATGACTAGCTAGCTTATAAAAAATCATTGTTAAACTGACAAATAACACTCGTGCATCCCCCAGTGTAGAGTGTGTGAGTGTGTGGTGCAGTGCAGTACTGTATATTATTTGAGAAGATCAACCGGGTTAAGGAAAGCACGTAAACGACGATGCTTCGGAGTTCAGTCGGAAGGACCGTCATCGCTGACCGTCACAACCGTGCCATCCAATTATTAGCTATCAGACCGAGTTAAAATGTGTTATTGTTTTAAGTTCCAGTTTCATCGACGAACTTCAATAGGCAATCAGGTGTGCGGTGAAACAATTAAGTGCAGTTAAGCAAATCTGAAGCTCGTCGGAGTTAAGTGGTCAAAGGCACTAGAATTTTCGGTATCGTCGAAATTAAATCAATGGTCAAACATCAAAAGTTCGAGTTCAAGGCAATCATTCAAGTTCAAATTCGAATCGTTCACTAAGGCTCGAGTTCGAATCGATCGTTCAGGGTTGTGTAGTTCAACTCGATCCAAGACCACGTGCTTCGACTCGATCCAAGACCATGTCCTTCGACTCGGTCCGAAGCCACGCGCTTCGGCTCGCTTTGAAGCCACTATTTCGACTCGATCCCAAACCACGCGCTTCGACTCGATCCAAAGCCTCTGCTTCGACTCGATCAAAAACTACGCAGTTCGACTCGGTCCCAAACTTTCAGTTCGACTCGATCTCCAGGCACTCCGCTTCGAACCGTTCCAAGGCCACTATTTCGACTCGATCAAAAGACATACTTTTCGACTCAATCCAGGGCCATTGTTTTGATTCCATTAGACACAGCCCCTTCGTATTGATCCACATATTCAAAGCATTCGACTCGATGCGAAGCTCCACCATTGATCGATACGAAGGCCTCCGCCTCATCATCTCGAAACCCCTACACCAGATCGACACAAAGCTGAGGCCAAGGACTTTTCGATCGATCACGACTCTGATCGATTTAGTGTTAAGAATCGAGTCTCCTCGTTTACGTGATGGTTTCGCTCAATGGATTACCTAAATTTGTTAATTGGTTCGAGTAATTGAAGATGTAAATCAGTTCGAAGGCGAGAGTGTTTTTCTTCTTTGCTTTCTCTAGTCTCAAAGCGATACGAAGGAGAGGCAGGAAAACGAAAAGTAAAAAGTGAAAAAGTGGCTAAGTACAAAGTATTTATATGGACTCGAAAGAAAAAGGAAGAAACGTTTCGTATCCCAGTGGATTCAAGCGCACGTTTCGACTCCGTTTTCAATACATCGATGCGAAGCTCCCCTTCGTATCACTTGACTTCGACTCCGTCTCCAGTGCAGTCAAACGAACAATTCGAATCCATCAGGGAAGTTTATTTCGACTCGCTTCGTTTCGACTCGCACAGCCATCAGGGAAGTTTACTTCGACTCGTTCCACTTCGACTCGTTCAGTTCGTGTCCATCATCGAGTGAACAAGCACTTCGTATCCACCGAACCCTACGTCTATCGATGCAAAATTCTTGTTCGTGTCTGTAGTTTCCAACTCCTTCACTAGAGCATCGATACGAACAGTCAGTTCGAATCCATCAAATCATGGCTTCCAGAGGCCAACTCCGTCGACTCGACATACTTACTTCACATCCATAAATCCAATAAAAATCATCTTCGATGTTTCAACCCTTCACATCGATTCAGGAGAGGATCGTTACGAAGGAGCATGCAAAAGAAACCATCGAGCGTTGTTGCAGCGAATTTCAGATCGATTCAGGAGAGGATCGATACGTAATTCAAAATTAAAATAAACTGACAACGACTCGTGGACGTACAAACGTCAATGAGAGTCAGGTTAACATATATGCATGAATTTCGAACTAATATTCAATATTCCAGATTTTCAGGAATCTGAAATTCATCTAATAACGATTACAACAGCAAACGGGTAGCCACAAGCATACAACAATCAGTTGCAACAATACATGGTACATCAGTCAACAGTTTACATTATCAAGAAGAATGGTAAAAGGTTACAGCTTTCATCGACAAGACAATAACTATTCAGAGTAAAGATGGCAGTATTTCAAAGCACATCATGTTTCCACAAGACGTACTTTGGGGGGCAAATGTTATCCCGCCTTCTGGCAAGACCGTGACACCAAGGAATTGACTAGTAACCAATGACGGCCCATCCTAGAAATCAGCTATACACAAGCTCACTATGGATATCGACGAATTTTGTCCGAGTCCGGATCGAGCCAAAATTGGTAGGACATGACAAGCTAAGCCATGAGAGCCAACATTCCAAATCTCAAGTCAATCCTAGTTCGTATGCTCAAGTTGTGAACGATACAAAATTGGTTAAGAACAACGTCCTTCGACTCGCTCCGGTTCGAATCCATAGGGAGTGCATACTTCGACTCGCTCCGTTAGCAACCAGCAGATGCCAACTTCGACTCGCTTCGCAACGCCCAGGAGTGACAACTTCGACTCGCTTCGCTCAGAGGCCAACTTCGAGTCGTTCAGTTTTGATTCGCTTCACAACCATCAGAAGTACCAACTTCGACTGGCTTTGCTCAGATGCCTTCTTCGACTCGCTTTGCTCAGATGCCTTCTTCGACTCGCTCCATTCGAACCACTGCTCAAACCTCTCAGGACGCTCCAATTCGACTCGCTCGACCATTGCATACTTCGACTCGCTCGATCTGGGCACACTTCGACTCGCTCGATCTGGGCACACTTCGACTCGCTCAATCAGTGAACATTTCGACTCGCTCAAAGCAACATCCAAGGCAGAGTGAGAATCAAGCGCCACATCATCGAGTCGAATAGAAGCGAGTCGAAACAGAAGCGAGTCGAAGGAAACAGCCCACCAAAAACCCCATTTCGTATCGATCATATCTCCCAATCTACAAGTCCAAATGCTATGAAATTTTCACAGAAGACTACGTGCATGCTAAAGAATGTCCACGCCAAATTTCGACTCCATTGGATGAAATCTTGATCGAGTCGAAATCTGTTCGTGTCGATCACGGATCGGACCGAAACTTCATGGGCTTGGGCGTGCGGGCCTGGTCACGTGCCAAAGAGGGTCTCCCAAGATCTGAGCGAAATATCAGCCTCCTACACTTATAAATAGACCCCCAAAGCCAACAGAAAAGGGGTTCTTCTTCCTCTTTGAGATCTCCAACGCCCGGACTCCGCCAGATCCAAATCTGAACTCAATTGCTGCTGCTACCAATGAAATTCACTGCTACAAATCATAATTGTCTGCTGTAAATCATTGAATTCACTTGTAAACACAAAAGAAAGATCAATAAAGCAAACTACTTCATAGTGGACGTAGGCTATACGTCGAACCACTCTAAATTCTTGTGTCTCCTTGCACTTTAATTATTCTCATTTCTGAAATTTGGAGTTTTTGTTAGATAATTCCTCTTTTTCCATTTAATTTCTTCACTTTATCTCTTCAAAGACTTCCGAAGAGTGTTGTGCCCAATTTTGGTACAAACAATATGTTGAGTGGCTTATGGATTCTGGTCAATACGAGCAATTAACGTTATTGATAGGGATCTCTAAACACTTGAACGGAGCAATTCAACATAGTATTATTTTTAAACCGGGTAAATGAAATAATTTTACCTTGATTATATTTTATACCTAAAGGAATCTTTTTTAGAAATAATTATAGTTATATATGGTGTGTTTGGTTGTTAGTGAATGATGATATTTAATTAGTATCATTTATTGTTTGTTGTTCTAATAAAAGTTGTTATTATTATAATTTAAATAATCAACATTTGTGAAATGATATTATAAAAGAAGTGAGATTATATAAGTATGATTTATAAATATGATTTGTAAATAAAAAGGATTTAAAAGCTGAAAATTTAAGAATTTAAATCACGTTGATTTTGAATATTGTTTTCAAAGTTTTAGAAAGTAATAATATTATATGGAGAATATTTTTGAATGGAAATATTATAAAATGGAATTAAAAGTGTTAAGAAGCACTGAACTCAATTGGGTCGTTGGAAAATAATTTCGATGATGATTGCAGCATCATCGGCGTTCATTTTTAAGTTTCTAAGTGATGCATTGCTACCAGTGGAGTTTTGTTTTGGTAAAAATTAGTTTTGATTTTAAAAATTCAAAAGTTTGGTTTGAAATACAAAGAAATCATTTATAATATTGTTTCAAAATAATTTGAAAAAAAAGAATAGGGTGTTTAAACTTTGAAAATTTTCATTTAAGTGTTTTATGAAAATATGAGAAAATAAGTTCTATAACTTATAAATTTTGAGAATTAGTAAGTTAAAGCAAAATTTTAGATTTGTTAAATATAAATTGTTAAGAAAAGCAAAATTGGAATGAAATTTAACTTAAGTTAAATGAAATGATTTTTTTTTTGAAATGAGAAAATATGAGAAAATAACTTATAATTTTGAGAATTAGTAAGTTAAAACAAATTTTTAGATTTGTTGAATATAAATTGTTAAGAAAAGCAAAATTGAAATGAAATTTAACTTAAGTTAAATTAAATGATTTTTTTTGAATTGAAATTGATTGTGGTTTGAAATGAATTGATGAAATGAACTAATTAAATAAATTAGTGAATTGAATATAGTTTAGAATGTTGTGTGATAGAATTGAATAATGAAGTGAATTAATGAAATGAGTTAATTGAAATTGAATTTGATTAATGAAATGGATATGAACTTGAGTTACAAAATGAAATTTAACTTAAGGGTAAATAAATTGAATACGGTTTTGGAATGTCGTTTGATAGAATTAAATATGGACTTAAGTTGTGAAGTGATAATAAAAAATGAGTTGGGTTGTATAAATTGTTTATAATAAACTTAAGTAAAATTTGATGGAATGGTTCTTAAGTGACATTAGTAATGAAAAAATATACTAAGTAATAAGTGAATGTGAATAAAGCAATGTGAATAATGATCATGAATAAATGAATGTAAATAAAAGAATTTGAATAATGAGAAACCAATTGGAATAAATACGTAAGTTGTACGTATATTATTTTATTCGCATAACGGTTTGATCCAGATTCGAGTACATAATTTCGAGATGATTACATTGGTCCGAGTTAGAATTTTTCACTCGTTTCTCAACGGTGAACAACAGATATGGATTTTTTTGATTGATTCTGGATTTCTCTATCATAGTAGATGGCTATGCAAGGAGAATGGCAGTTTCTAATCATGGAACCGGATTTGAGTCCGCACTAGAGTGGTCATGTGAACGATACTAGTTTTAAAGTGAAATTGTGTGATCGAGCGAGCGATCAGATTTTATATATGTACATCATACGGGCTTTAATAAATCAAATGTTGACATTGGAAAATGCAAATTGATATGGTTATTAATTGATTGGATGAGTATTATTTGTTTGATGGTTCTCTGGTTACATTTATTACATTTGTATATGGTTATTGTATTAGTACATATTATATATTGATAATTACTTTCCTTATACTTGTTCTCATTGGTTGTTGAGTATGGGTAGGTGCAGATGGCGTATGCTCCGCATTTGGAGCTCACTTTCGCATTATCTATTTATTGAATAGGCTTGCTAATGCTAATAAAAGGTACACATCTCGGATTACACATCATATTTTTATATTTTTCCCTATGGAATGCCTCATCCTTGAAGGTGAGATGTATATTTGTATTTATATATATACTATAAATTTTTCCGATCAAACCGCACAAAGGAGACACTGGCGAAATTTTCCGTAAATTTAAGGTGTTAAAAAAAATTTGAATTTTTTTTGGGATTTCTTTTGATAACTAAAATTTGATGTTTATGTTATAACTTGGAATGGTATTAGCTAGTAGTTATGAATGAATATAAAGACTTAGAAAATGTGATAATAAAGTTTCAATAAATTGATTTTTGAAAGTTAAAAGCTTAAAAGAATTTGGTAATCTATTTCAACTAATTGGTTTTGAAAAGTTAATGGGTTTGGGGCATTTTTCTTACCTTGAAAATTTCGAGGACGAAATTCTTTTAAGGGGGAAAGAATGTAACGACCTAGAATTTTAGTCATTTGAATTTGGAATATAATTGATTATAAATATTGAAAAGTTAATTTTATAAGTTAAATAACTTGAATTTCAAATATAGCGATTTATTTGATAATTAAATTATTGAATTTAATATTTGGAATTGTTTAAATAATTAAATCCTGAAATTAATGTGAATAAAAAATGATTTCGAAAGTTGATTTAAATTCTATTTGAATAAGAATGAGGATATCAAACTTTTAATTTAAATTTAAAAGTGA
Organism: Allium fistulosum; assembly: GCA_030737815.1. NCBI lineage: Eukaryota > Viridiplantae > Streptophyta > Magnoliopsida > Asparagales > Amaryllidaceae > Allium > Allium fistulosum. The sequence continues at coordinate 877,949,403 of CM060902.1, read as the reverse complement.
TTAATCTAGTTTTTATGGTAATTCGTTTTAATTAACGTGTGAAAATAGCCATTCGGGACACTGTCTCGGGTTTTGACAAAACCAAGTCCAATGGATCCGTAATAGTGAATTATTGTATTCCGTCAAATTCCGTGGCGATTGGACGTATCGTGTGGTCGTGCGAGGTCGAAACGCGTAAATTAATTTTAAGAATTTATATAATATAATTGGGTTTGAAAAGCTAACCTCTAAATATGTTCGCATTAGGTCTCGAAACTAGTTCCATTATGTTCGAAATAGAGGTATTACATATAGAACGCCAGGCAGCACGCCTTATTTGGGATTTGAGATTTTTGAGTGCATCAAGCTGGATATATATATATTTTTTGAAACTAGGTAAACCGCCTCGTTAAAAACCTGAATTAGAGCCCAGCGTGGGAAGTAACCAGGAAAAAATAGAGTGCGATGTTTTATTGATAATGCATTAATAAAATACATGGTTCAAAACATACAACATGTAAACATCAAGAACTGAAACCATGTTCATGCCAAATAAAAACGGCCACCTAAACTAATAATTACTTCATGAAGCCCAGCCCATCGACAAAACAAACTCCACATGTTCTTAAAGATAAGATACCTCTCCAAAACATAAACCAGAAAAAAAAGAACTACTTCATCTTCCACTTTCCTTAACCAGCATCTAAAAGTTCGATCCCCCACCGCCCTAAAATTTCTTCATTCATCCTCGAACGAATCGTCTTTTTTTGTTCTTCTTCATCATGAGAAGCACATCCATTTCAATGAAATTTCATCTTTCAAACTTATTAAGCTTCTTGTCCTTATGGATTCACAAATTCCACTCAAGCCATATGTGGTTAATGGTGGTGGTAAAGGTACAACAGGCTAGATCTCTCACTTGGTTCTGGACTTTGAAGGTGCTCGAAAGTATAGAAGCCTCATCTTCTAGATTTATCAGACCTGTAGATAGTTGGCCCAGTTTCATCTTGCATCGAGTTCAGAGGTAAGCTGTGTAATTGCAGGTAAAGAAAAGATGATCTCTAGTTTCTGGTGATTGATTACACAATACACATCTTGGATCAACTTGATAAACCCAATCGATTAGTCTATCTTTAGAACTAATCTGATTAAGGAACACTTTATAGGCGCATAAGGACATTTTACGGCTGTTGATATTATTCCAAATAATTTTGCACCATTCTTGGCAAGGGTGATGTTCTCTAGCATCATCCCAATCAGATTTAAAGGAGAAACCATTGATATCATTATTCCAAGTCCAAAAGTCGTTTTGTAAATCATTATATATTTTAATATCATTAATCTGGTTTTTGATTTGTCTTGTAAAAGGAAATGTTTTTTGGTTTAACTCACCATTATGTAAAATACTACTCACCTTGAGGTTATCATTACCATATAAACCAATGTTATCCCAACCAAGTAAGTTGACAAGGATGCCACTATTAATCCAAGGATCATGCCATAGATGAGTATTGTGCCCATTAGATATCCATCTATTCATATGTTGCAGCCCTTTATTTCTGTGTTTTAGAATGTTTTTCCATATGCTCTATATCCATTGTCCAGAAATGATTATTTTTGTAATATTTGTTTGACATCCATCTAGCCCAAAGACCATTATTGTTATTGAAATGCCATAACATTTTTAGTGCAGTTGCAGTTCTGAGATCTGAAAAATTATTAAGACCCATATCTTCACATAACATATCTGGTTTTTGAGCTGGATATTTTTGAATATAAAATAGTATATACACCTACTTTTAGCCCATACCTTCACCCATACAAGCCATACCCACCCATGTACAAAGCCCATACACATGTCTTAGGCTAGGGTTTTGGATTTAATGGCGATTAAGGAGGTGTTAGGTGAATCGAAGCATGGATTCGAGTTTCTAGTGGAGTGTGGCATCTCCGGTTAAGTTTTGGAGGATGCGACGCTAATGGGGGATCTACGACGTCGAGCTACACTGCTCGAATGGCCAGGGTTGCATTTTTATAGGGGACTTCGAGGGGGGTTTTAAGGCAATGGTCACAAAGCTCGTCGAACGCGGAGTTCATCGGGATTGCTTTGAGGTGATTTCATCAAGAATTGGAGGAGAATTGGTCGATTAAGGTGGTGCACGGTTGGGTACCTCTGTGCGTGTATAGGGTGTGGTTTAGTGAAGAGAGGAGAAGGATTTAAAAGTGTAATTAAAAAAGTAATTTTGTGATTAGTTATTTATATTGTAATTTAAATATCGATAACTTAAAATTTGAATAACTCTCTCATACGAGGTCCAATCGAGGTGTGGATTTTTGCGTCGCGCTTGTGATGATATAAGCTTCGCAATGGAACATGTTTGGACAAATTTGGAGATGGTTGAAATTTGGACTAAAATCAGATAGTTCCAAACCGGAATGCCTCAGCGAAAATTGGAATAATTGTGAGTTAAACTCACCTTTTTGATTAACCAGTAGGTTATATAGTTGATAAAAATTGTTGATTGGATGTTTGAATGATTTACCGCTTTATCAGTTGGTTTGGATTTATTCCCGCCCCTAGAGCGAATGACCTTTTATACATATACCTGCCTAGTAGTAGATGATTCATATTATATGATTATATACTGAGCTGTGATGCAGGGAAACATGTTGGAGGGATCCAACTGGATTCGTCACCATTGTTGATTTTATTTACATACACACACACACACACACATATATATGTATATATATATATATATGCTGATATATACGAGCTGTGTTGTAGGGGGACAGGTTGGAGGGATCCAACATGATTCTTCGCTATTGTTGATTTATTTCCAATAAAATTCTTGTTATATGAATTATTAGATATGAAACCTTACTTATGGACACTATTGGTTATGACATTTTTTATGTTCAAAACTGAAAACCCAGTAGTGATAGAAAATCAATATCAATATTGGTTAAGCATTGTTAGATATTGGCCGCAAATTAGTATTCTAAAAATACTATAAATTGCCATTGAGTTGGAAATGGGTTTTGAGATAGGAAATGATTTTAAATCCGAAATTGGGTTTTCGAAATATTTTGTTTTAAAAGATTTAATTTCTATTTTATTTCGCCCTATTTATCTATCTTTTTCTAAGCGGTTTATTTAACATTGTTTTAAAAAGATTAATTATTTATATTTAATATTGTTCTTTTATTTTTTATTTATATTTAATATCATTTTAAAGTTATTTATTTATATCTAATGTTGTTTAAAAGTTATTTATCAATGTTTTTAATATTTTGGAAAGTTAATTATATTAAATAATAAATATGGCTTGAAATTAATAATAATGATTTATTAATACTATTTTAGAAATTAATTATTATTATTTATAATAATGTTGAGAATTAATTATTAGTGTTTTATTAATAATCTCTTTGAAATTATTAATTATTATTTTAAGATGTTTAAAGGTTAATATTTATTTTTTATTTATTTATAAGGTTTATTATATATAACAATTATTATATAATAGCATTTGAAGTAAATGGTTATTATTTATTTATAAATGTTCGAGATTTATAAATAGAGTAATATGACGGACTTGGATTTTATAAGAAGGGTTTTATAAAATGGTTTAAGGGTTTAAAGGAAGATTATTTACAAGGAAAAGAAATTTTTATAAATGGTTTGATATTATAAACGAATTTTAGAAATGGGATTGTAGTTTAATAAGAGGAGTTTTATAATTAGTTTATGGATTTATAAAGAGTTTATAAATGATTTGAGAAATGATTTAGAGACGTGTATAAATGGTTTTTAGAGATTTATAAAGGAATTTATAAAGGGTTTTAGAAATGTGTAAAAAGAGAGTATCTTCTTCCGTTGTGAATATACTTATACCGTTGAGATAAGCATATGGGTATTTTCCAAGTATTGAAAATATAAGGATTTGTGCATATATCTTTGTAGAAGTATTTTGATACAAATAATTTACGAAGTGATTTTAATTAATGAAAAGATTAATTAAAGAAGTTAGTGTTGCTTATGTGTTTAACCAATGTAGGTTTTCCCTATGGAATAAATTCCTGATTTGGATGTGTGTTTGTTGATAGTTAAATAACCGACAATCAAATATGGACCCAAAATGTAACTTTGGAAATATCTGAGAGAAACACGTGAGTTATATGGCACAGTCATCTTCGATGATGTTGTACTGTGCGTATAAATCTTGTTTCGCTCTCCAAGGACAAACAATAAGGAAATCCATCCACTAACGGTTAGGAGGTGATCTCCGCTCTTATCTTGGACTGTTTATTTCCTAAAGAACCGAGGTTGAGTTTACCAGAAATTATCGAAAGTTGTTTCGAAGAGACCAGGATCAGATATGTTATTAAAAAATCACATCGATCCAACTCAAGCGTTTCGAAGTGAAGACATCTTGGAAATGATGGAATTGAAGATGGAGCTCTCAAGCATTTCGTTCAGTCCTAGAACAAACTTGTATTAAAGAATGCTGATATTGCATTGTTGCTTATAGTGCAGTGTTACCATTCCAAGTGGGAAATGTTATATAAAAGGTAAAATATAGCCTTAAGCCTCATTAACCGGGAATGACTAAAAAAAGGGAGATGCAGCAGGGCTAAGTGGGTCGCTCCCATGTAGGGTATGATCATCCCTATCTAGAATCGATATTATCACTCATTTGTATGCTTCGGGGCCCATTAACAGAGGGGTGATCATATTCGATACTATCCAGTAAAGGGTAGGCCGGTTCTATGTTGGCAGGGGATCCTGGCGAGGTCCTCGGTATTATTTTATCTAGAGATGCACCGTGACGGGCGGTACCCTAGTAGCCCAATCATTGTATGGAATCCATTCTCCAATACATACCTTTACGGTTTTAGTTGCATACCTATTATTCTGGAATTTAATTAATGTAACTATTTCGGCTATGATTAATAAGTATTTGTACCTTAGGCACTATTATAATATCAAAGAATTTCATATGAAATGGTTTGGCTATCCTAAGGTAAAACCCCGTTCGTGTTTATGTGCGACGTGGTCTTACGAGATACTTTTGATTTCAAATGTTTTTATAACTTAAAATTCTGTTGGGTGCGTTTTCTCACGCTAGTTTTCTAGACCGACTCAGGTGTTATTTTATTATAATGCTCGGGTCAGACCAAGCATATTTACAGATTTCTTTGGATGCATTGGAGCTCAAGAGACGAGTTGGAGGGCTTATGGTCGTATTCACGTATATGTTATTTTCCGCTGCATTAGTTGTTTATATTATCAGCATTTGTGAGGACATATTATAATAACTGTCCAGGCTGATGATTAGTGATTTGTTGTTGTACTCTGATGGACGTAAGTATTCTATAGTTTCTCTTTTGTAAAGATAATTGATATTATATATTGTTCTGCTGTGATTGTGAGATTCTGTGTTGTTTTAGTTTCATTCTCTCTTCTTTCTTCATTCTTCTTCTCCTTCTTTTCCCTAACTATCTGCCTTTCCATTCATTTTGAGGGGGTCATACGTGGTTGATTATTCGCTTAAACTATAGGGAAAAGTGGGTTGTTACATATAAATTTATTACATTGTGTGGTTTATTAGGAGTATTCATCATTTTTGTTTTGCGACTCAAAGGTGTAAATTCAGTCATCGACTAGTTATCAAACAATATGGAAATTAATGTTCATACGTCACCTTAGCTAGTTGTGTGACATATTGGCTGAATTTATTGCTTACACGTCTATCGGTAGAATCCAATTTTATTTATTATAAGCGGTACCTGGATGTAACAATTATTTACACCAATTCTCTTCGTCAACACTATATCACATTAGGACTTATGAAATTTGATTTTGGTCAAAATTCCAGCATCGTCCACATTTAATTTTGTAACTCCGAACACAAAATCATTAGTTCAATAATAATAAGAATTATTAACCAAATTACTCTAGCCAGAGACTTTAATTTTGAGTTGACTAAAGTTGACCATGATGCTAACCCCATATAATTGAGAAGATAAATTCTTTATCAATTAGTGTTTCACTTCCATTGCTTTAACTTAGACCCAACTAAATACGTTCAATGAATGTCATGCCATGATTTAACTATAATCAAAGTGGAGTGTCCACATTGAAATTCTACAATGTTCTCAAGTCGAGGGAACCGTGTAACATCGTCACTTCGAGATTCTCTGTTTTACCTTAGTTATATTAACCAACAGAAAACTCTCGAGTGTGTCATTCCATAGTATCCAATAACTATCAGTACGTAACCTCTTGGTGCCCTTAAAAGTCATAAGTAATACACTTTGCAACATTTGGAGAGCATTACGTACTCTAGTCTCAACGGATGTATCGACATCCAGTCTCAATATATCTTGACTAGGAATATATTAAATGGTATGTTTATTTTATTGTGATAAATCACCTATGATTACAATATACTGTAACTACTATCACAAAACATACCATTTATAGATTTTATATATTAAATATAATTTTAATTAAATAAATAATTAATTTAACACATTATATCAGGTATATAATACAAAGAAAACACCTTTTATTTTGAACAAGATTTGTTATCGAGTTAGATATATGTAACAAATTGCACAATTTCCCCTAGAGCATACCCCTAACTCTATCAATCTCCTGCTTGCACTTGGGGTCAATTATGGAATTTTATTCTAACTCCATCGATCAGTTTTCTCGAAAACAACCAGGTCCGCCCTTTGTGAATGGGTATGCTATGTTGTTTTAATTATCTACCATGTCTATCCACTCTCTCCGATGCTGATAAACTGCCTTTATCATATGAACTATTCGGTGTACGTCGCTTAACTTCCAGTGAGCTTTAGGTTCTTTTAGGAACTATATCGCGATATAGTTACCATATAATAATGTTATCAATATTTGGAATTACCAATAGCTCGGTTATAAATTCGTGCATTTATTTATACTACTTATATATTATAGTGGTCTTTGGTTGAATCAGCTACTACTTATTGTTTGGAATAATTCCAACTTAGAGTTCTCAACTTAAGTTTGACATTGAATTTAGGATGGGCATACTATACTAGATATCACTAATGAAGTTCAAGTCCGTGCACTCCTTCATAAGGAGTTCGTCTTTTCTATAAACTTTTCTCTAGTATTTCATAAATACTTGAGAGCACTCAAAATATATATGTAATCTTAATTCGGATTTGATGCATGTTCTATGTATCAAATACATAAGCAAAGCATGACATTTCATAAATATTTTGTACCTATTAATATTCTTTCTTATAGATGCACGCTTCCTCTACATTTTGATCGAAATTCAAATTATTTGATTTCTCGGTCAAAATACTTACTTAACTCTGATGCGTATCGAATAACACTTTCGTATCATTTCATGGATCATATCCAATACTCACAAACTCGGTTATTGCTCCCATTAACTTCACCACATTTTGGTTGTTATGTGTAATAGTCTACTCTAAATCATAATTTAGAAATATTTGTTTCAACATATATGTAACCAAAATCAAAGTCATACCGAGTGATAGATTTTGTGAGTAAAAATCCGAATTAATCATAGCACATTGAATGACAAATCTATTACGTTAGTTTCAACAATTGAAATTTACTATGTTATTCTTATCAATATGGCTTATATTCCTATCAGTATGGTTTATATTCCGACTACATTAATCTTATTCCTGAAGGTAGATTTACTGCCGATGGATCATCCTTCGGGTACCAATATCAAAATCATATGTTGATAACGTACTTGGAATCCATTCTAAATTTGTGCATCGTGTTTCATGGTAGAGTCAATTGTCACGTACAGGAATTTTCGACTTTCGAAAATTCGACATCGATACTCACTTTATCGACTGCCGAGCAATCGAGTGCCGGAAACTCCAATAGTGAGGGTTTTAGAAAGAAAGAAAAAGGCAGAAGAAGAAGAAAACAGAAGAAGAAGGAAGAAGAAAGGAGAACAACAACAGAACAACATCAGAACAGAAAACAATACCAGAATCTCACATTCGCAGCGGAACAATATATAATAGATAATTACTAGTCTTTTAAAACAAAGAACTATATCAATTTATACATACATCAATCATCAGAGTCAATATACAACAATGGACAGTTATATAACTTGTCCTCATACAGAATACACAGCGGAATAAATACTATCAGATACAAATACTACGTCTCGTCATCCAGCTTATCTCCAAAGCTCCAGAATATCCAGAATATCCTGATAATATAACTCTAGGCTGCCCGTGTGGAAATTGGTGGGCACCCAGAGTTTAGAAGGGAACAATAAACTCCGAGTCAGTCATGGTGACTGGTGTGAGATCGTAAAACAGTTATTTTTAAAATAAAAACGGGATAATTTTCAAAGTCAATTCGAAATGCTTTTGGAAAATGAAACTACCATAAGACCTCCCACCACACACACAATGCAAACGCAGAATTGGAGGAGATTTCTTCTTATGATAGTCAAAGATGCTTGATACGCAAAATCAAATCATTTTTGATATTATTATTAGTGCATAGTGTAGAAAACATTTCGAAAGTATAATATTAATCTTAGCCAGCATAGGCATTCCGCACTTATGCCTACTATAGCTACCATCCAAACAGTGGTGACCACCATAAGTGAATGATAGGTTCTACAACTAAAACCGTACAAGATCGTATTGTTTCTTTGGATTTCCAACAAATGGCCAGGCTAAGGAACTTCCTATCCACGATGGGTACGTCCCTGGAATAGACGACCCGAGAACCTAACCGGATCTCTGCCAACACAAGGCCGGGTTACCTCTGCAAAAATAGGTAACTACTGACACACGTATGCCATCCCCCGATCGTCACCGATCTTCCCGAGGATCCCCGATTTCCAACAAACCACATCAAAATAATAATGCAGCAACCACATAGGTTAAGTATCTGGGCTCCATACCATGATACCACCTCTATCCAGAAGGAATGACATACACTAAGGGGCGCTACTCCCTAGAACCTTGCTGCATCCTTCCTGTTTCGACCATTTCCGGGGTGTGAGGCTCGACGAAGTCTCGTCCACAAAGCTACGCTTTCTACAAAGCCATGCTTTGGGTCAAACAAAATGATCAACCTATGATCACAAAGATATAAGATCAAACAAATGATCATATCACAAATGATCAAACACTGATCATTTCACAGCAACACTCAGTATGTCACGTTACCAAATTGGGAGTATATCGCTGATAAATTTCAACTACATAACCTCTGAGCTTGTACATCTCAGAGAAGGGTGTTAAGCTAAGAGAATAAATTCTCCGCCACCAACAGAAATGTATTTGAAAGAAATCAGCTTTATATCTCAAAGTGTAACGTCAGACACACAATCCATACAAGTCTGTTCCGGGATCGAACAGAACCGAAGGCACTTCTCACGAAGCCCTTGCAATTCCCGATAATTTTCAATCACGTCAGGACTTCCCGTCACTAAGGGTGATAAAAACCTCTAAACCGGAGATCAGCCGATGTAGAGTAACTCGACGGTAATCCTTCCGTTTTCAAAAATATCCGGTCTTCAACACCGGTCTTCGAATGCAATTCATAACGACGTATCACATATGCGGAATGGGTTATACGACCCCATGGTCCTTTCCCGGCTAACCCGAATAGTGAGCGATTATTCAAAAATAAGTGTGGCATTCAAATTCATCCAATTCACAACAAATACCATTCAAGGTAATTATTGATAGTCGGTTATTTAACTATCAATAAAGATGCGCAACATCATCAGATTCCAAATAATTTGCCAAATTATTTATTCTTCCAAAATATCTTTACTAGATATATAATTTCCACACTTAATCATTTGAAAACAATTTTCAAATCAATTTCCACATTTCATTTTATCTTTGAAGATAAAATCTCAAAACAGTTCATTTCATATTGGAAAAGCATTTCCATACTTATTTAAAAATAAGTATTTCACAAATCTATTTATTTTCAACATTCGAGAATATTCGATATACTTAAATCAAATTAAGTATACATTTCATTCTTTAAGGAAATCTATTTTCTATAACAACATCAATTTGAGTCAAAACGAATGTTACGTAAAACATCGTTACGACGACTCCAAATCACTAGTATAGGGATTCGAAATTAAGATAGATATGTAAATCCCAATACTAGATAAAAACATTTCCTTTTGGAAATCATTTACTATAACAACAGTGCTATAGTCCATCATTTCCTTATTTCTCGAAAACGTCTATTTCAACAATGAACGTTGAAATCTATGCTTTCGATTCATAATACATTTTAAAAACATCTTTAAAATGTTTACTTCATTTTTAATGTGACGCCCCACCTCTATACCCACGCTAGCCAAGAACACTACGGTGTAGTGCTGTCAACTAGCACGGAGAATAAGGCTGTTGAGGAGCGACCATCCATGTAATTGCTTTGTGCGAGCACCGATATGTCAGATAGAATAACATGCATTTCATCTTTTAGAGGAAATCCGACATACCGTTACAAACTCAAAGCTACTACACAGTGGCTATAATAGTTTAGGACAATAAATATAAAAATAACACAGATAACATAAATGCGGAATAAAGATGGAACGAAAAGTCTCATATATACAATAACTGATACCAGTTACAATACATTTGACACTATACAAATGATACAACTACAATTGTCGACTCAAGAAGTTATATATACAAGTACATTATCGACTAATATACATGAATACATTTTCATCTTAAAACAGACACACTGACTACTACAACAAGACGAAGACCACTTCAACTGATATAAAAAGTCTTCATAGCTCTAGCAGCAACCCAAAGCTAAAAATCTACAACCTGTAAATACTCGGTCTGACCCGAGTATTACATTCAAAAGAAAATAATACTCGGATCAGTCTAATTCAAAATCAGTTATTAGAGCATAGGAGCAATAATAATCAATCTCAATATAGATGACAGTCACAGAAATCTCGTATATCCAACTCTCGATACGAGAATTGGATAACGGCAGATATAACACTAAACAGTGTTAATCCACAAAACAGAAGTCCAAAGCAGTTTAAGCAATTGAAATGTCAGTTTAAAAAAATATCAATGCTAATTGGCTGCAGTACACGCTAACGTGTACTGCCTCGCCAATACAGCTTACGAATTACACAGCAGGTCGATGAATTAAGAATAAAAGAGATATCGATTAAAATCTGTCAATTCGGTGTGGCTGCAGTGCACGCACGCGTGCACTGCCTCGCCACAACAGAATATAAAGTCACCACAAGGGACGAGGGTAAAACTGCTACGAAAATGCAGCAGGTCAGCAAGTGCTCAGGGATGAACAGATGAACATCAGTGCAGACAAGTATGAATTCGAACATGAAATGGAGAACATCATTGCAAGTGCAACAGGTAGAGGATGGTGCAGTGAAGCATGTACAAGGGCACAAATACATGCAAATGAAACGGTAACGAATAAAGTGGAACAGCAGCTACCACAAAATGGAACAAGAGATAGTACAGCCTCGACATCAAAGAAGTAGGCCCGAAATACATGAAGACATCAGAATGAAGGTGAGAGCACCAACAATATGGCACCACACACCCAACATTGAAAGACACGAAAAAATCAGTACCTAACAGGGGCAACTGGAAATCACAGGTATACATATACATGCTACTAGCAAGCAACATGGAGCTACAGAAGGAAATAGAGGTGATAGTATGGAACTACTGACCAACAAAACACCATAACAAAACATCAGCAAGGTTCAAATAAATATAGGCAGCAAGCTCCAAATATAATGCAGCAGTGTATATATATATAACAAGCATACTGCACCCAAGATAAGTCAAAACAGCAAGGCATAGCAACAAATTCCAATGAAGTCAAAATGAAAATCAAGGCATCAAGTATGCACTAATGCAACCCAGTACAGTTCAGTGAACGGAGGTGAAGCTACAAGAGTACAACTGAAATGTACTATATTAAACAGTGACAACTTGGACGCAGACTCAAGTGCTACCAAATAGCAATGTGGCATGAAGGGAACACATAGAACAGTGAAGTAGAGATGACAGGCAACAATGCAACAATATGAAAACAGAATGAACGACTCAGATGTGCAACTGCAAATGACAGAGAAGATACTCAATAGTAACAGGGAAGCAATTCAGATGAATGCACAACTACAGTTCATCACGAATTCAGTAATGAAGGCAACCCAGACTCCAAGAGTTACAACAAAGATATGGCAACAACATGCAACTATACAAGATCAACCAATGTACACAGGTGACGACAACAGACTTAGGTAAAATCAACAAACTCAAGTCCAAATGAATAAGTGACAGTGACTCCAGATCAAAGATGAACTTATATGGATGGGAACAAGTGCACATGAACAAGGATGAAAAACTGGAAGGTGAAGTATCCAAGCCAGTGCTACAAAATGAACACTATAGGCCAAGAACAGATGTGCAGACGACCAGGTAAAGCTCTAATTCAAATGTACATGATGAACAAGTATGCAAGTGAAGTCAACAATGTTTGTATTGAATGCAAACAGTAATACAGTGAGCACATGACTAAGACAGAGGCAACTGCAACAAAGCATCACTGATACACAATTACAAGAACAACAATGCAAGCAACAAACTAAAAGGATAGCAATGTCGAGTGACCGGAGCATACTACAAAGTGAAGACAGACTAAGCTAAATAACAACAAAATCAACTGCAGTTCAAATCGAAGTGGCCCAAAGTTTAGTTATATCAATATCAAGAACTGGAGCCAACAGAAAATTCAAAACCACTGTTAAAAAATGTCGAAGTCTATCCTCAAAGCTTTTTAAACATATTCAACCCAGAGATTCACAGAATTTAAAATACCAGAAATCCAAAACCACTGATAGCCAAAAATCAACAGAGGCTTGAATTAAATGTGAGTGAGAAGTCACTCACCTTTGATTCGACGAATTCAAATCCAAACCGTGGTCAAAAGCAAAGATCGAAGGATTTGCAAAAGCTCTCATTGACGAGGCTGTCTTTCATTCGCTGGCGCCTTCGACAATCGAAGCCCCAAATTTTTCACAAGCCCTAACACAGTTGCAAAGAGGAACGAACGAGCAAAGCAATTTTTTTGTGGCCGCCATTTCTATTCGTTAATACGCTAAGGGTTGGCATGAAAAGGAAATGAAGGGGACGGGTTCGAATTGAATAAGAAGGAAACGGCCACCATTATTATTTCTCGTTTTGATTTCTTTTGTTAGGGTTTTGAAAATGAATAATGGTTAAAGGGAACCGGTTGTTTCATGATACTATCTCGGCAAAATAAAGAGATAGGGCCATATTAAATTTCTGAAAGCCCACCAACAATCAACAAATTATAAAAGAGATTTAACTTTATGAATTCCACTTGCAATTTTAAATAACCGTTTTATCAAAGGATTCCAATCGATCAAAAAAAACTCAATCATTTTTACGAAAGAATTTCAAATTGATTTTTAAAAATTCCAAATAGCGATTAACAAAATTTTATCCCCGAATTTCAATTCGATCAAAATGCCAATAGCTTATTAGCAACCAGATTAGATTGTCAAGAGGCGATAATTAAATGGGTACGAAATGTCGGGTTGTTACAGACTCCCCTCCTTAAAGAAATTGCGTCCTCGCAATCCTAAGAGATAAGTGGGAAAGAGGTAACAACCATAAGAACATAACAATGTCGAACGCATAAGCAAAGCAAAAGTCAACAGGTGAAGTATTAGATATGAAATCAAAAGGTTCGACTGATTCAAATCAAAAGAATCAACATCGTGGGGATCAAGGAGTCAAAATCAGACGACTATCAAAAGCAAGAATCAATCGAGTTCCAGCATTTAAAAGAAAAGGAAAACAGAGCAGAATTCACATACTGCACGAATTGAATGCGAGTAAAGCAAATTACTCACCTGAATCGACAGAGAAAAAGATGAAGCTCAAGTCTCAAAATCGCAAATATTCAATCATCAAAAATGATAATCGAATTTCACGAATATCTAATTATCAAAAACGATAATCAGAAACATAAACATTCGATTAATCAAATCGAATTTTTTTTAATTATCTCAGACGATAATTAAATTTCACAAATATCTGATTATCAAAAACGATAATCAGAGATCACAAATATTTGATTATCAAATCGAAAAATATTTAATTATCTCAAACAATAATTAAATTGGAAAATATTTAATTATCACAAAGGATAATCAAATTTCACAAATATCTGATTATCAAAAACGATAATCAGAAACACAAATATTCGATTAATCAAATCGAAAAATATTTAATTATCTCAGACGATAATTAAATTTCACAAATATCTGATTATCAAAAACGATAATCAGAAATCACAAATATTCGATTATCAAATCGAAAAATATTTAATTATCTCAGACGATAATTAAATTTCACAAATATCTGATTATCAAAAACGATAATCAGAAATCACAAATATTCGATTATCAAATCGAAAAATATTTAATTATCTCAAACGATAATTAAATTGGAAAATATTTAATTATCACAAAGGATAATCAAATTTCACAAATATCTGATTATCAAAAACGATAATCAGAAACACAAATATTCGATTAATCAAATCGAAAAAATATTTAATTATCTCAGACGATAATTAAATTTCACAAATATCTGATTATCAAAAACGATAATCAGAAACACAAATATTCGATTAATCAAATCGAAAAAATATTTAATTATCTCAGATGATAATTAAATTTCACAAATATCTGATTATCAAAAACGATAATCAGAAACACAAACATCTAATTATCAAAAACGATAATCAGAAGTCATAAATATTCAATTAACGAGTCCGGAATTAACCGAAGTAGTAAAAGTATGGTTCCATACTCCTTACTTTTGCTAAATCGTTTAAATCTCTTTATCGTTTTCTTGAAAGTGCAGAATTGTGTGTTTTAAAAATAACATTTCACATTCTCAAACGGACAAGTCCGGAATTAAGCGAATCAGTAAAAGAAAGGGGTCATAGTCCTCGATTTTTCTGAAATGTTTAAATCGCTTCCTCGTTCTTTTGAAAATGTAAGCTGTAAAAATTTGAAAACAATTTTAATTTATATTTTTGAAACAACTTTTAAAAATAAAGAATTTTGAAAACGCGTGATTAAATTAGCAATATCAGTGTTGCGGGAGAACCGCTTGTAAATCCATTTCAAAATTGACGGTTACCGAAGTTAACACGTCAAAGTCTCATTAAAATAACTGGCATCAAAATATAATACCAAATGAATTTTCATTCATCAAAATGTCACAAGAATCTTCTCAAAGATAGAAAGGGATATCATACCCTAAACTTGTATTCATAACAAGTCAATAACACATGAATTCACCAATGCACAAAAATTGATAAACATATCAATAGAAATCATTAAAATTGGTGAAGCATAAATTCCAGATTTTATCACAAGAAATCCAGAGAACACAAATTCTAGAAATCTACACACGAAATCCAGAAAATACAAATTCTAGAAATCTACACACGAAATCCAGAAAACACAAATTCTAGAAATCTACACACGAAATCCAGAAAACACAAAGAAGGGGGAAGTCCGAACACACGGACGAGAAACTATCTCATAGAAGCTATCCATTTAATTTTACGAACACACGGATGGGAAGCTATTTATTTAATTTTCCGAACACACGGATGGGAAGCTATTTATTTAATTTTCCGAACACACGGATGGGAAGCTATTTATTTAATTTTCCGAACACACGGATGGAAAGCTATTTATTTAATTTTCCGAACACACGGATGGGAAGCTATTTATTTAATTTTCCGAACACACGGATGGAAAGCTATTTATTTAATTTTCCGAACACACGGATGGGAAGCTATTTATTTAATTTTCCGAACACACGGATGGGAAGCTATTTATTTAATTTTCCGAACACACGGATGGAAAGCTATTTATTTAATTTTCCGAACACACGGATGGAAAGCTATTTATTTAATTTTCCGAACACACGGATGGAAAGCTATTTATTTAATTTTCCGAACACACGGATGGAAAGCTATCCATTTAATTTTCCGAACACACGGATGGAAAGCTATCCATTTAATTTTCCGAACACACGGATGGAAAGCTATCCATTTAATTTTCCGAACACACGGATGGAAAGCTATCCATTTAATTTTCCGAACACACGGATGGAAAGCTATCCATTTAATTTTCCGAACACACGGATGGCCCGAAGGCAAGTCCGACACACGGACGAAGAGACATCGCACAATCGCTAGTCTAAATCACAAAAATGATCGTCATGATCATAAGGAAGTGTCAATCACACCAAGCTAGTAAATATATGAGTTTAGCTTCATGTCCCATAACCACTTGCTTAACTTAAATATTTACGAACAAGCTGTAAATTTTCACTAGGAAATTGTCACAAAAAGGGTTCAATCGAACAAGTCCAAGAGCTAACCGACGAAGTAAACGCAAGCGTTTCATACCACTTGTTTTACTAGGCCGTTTAATTCAATTTCTCATACGAGTGAAATAAAGGCTTGTATATACTAATAGATTGGAAAACGGTTCAAGAAAAAGAACTTTGTAGTAAAATAGTTTTGAAATCGTTTGGAAAAAGGGATTTTAATATTTACTACTAGTATAGAAAACCTTTATATTTTTAAAGTGACAAATCACAAAAATGATTGTAGAAACAATCAATCACAAGAATTCACATACGAAGATGTGAATGGAATCCAGAGAAATCGATACTGAATCCATCAGAGAGTATGTTCACAAAAATCCCGAAGAAAATGTCATCAAAGTTGCTAATAAATGATAGCAACAAATCGGGGAAATGATCAAGAATCGATTAAATTAGGAAACCAAGTCAGTTCACTAAAATTTCACATTCGAAGACGTGAATAAAATCCAAAGAATTCGATTCCAAATTCATCAAAGTAGGAATACCCAAAAATTCCAGAAATAGAAGTTATCAAAATCGACAAAGGTGATAACAACTAATTAGAAAAGAAGAATCGATTATCAACTGGAAAAACAAAGCAAATCGAGCAGAAATGCATAAATGACTTCAACAAAAGTAAGAATCAAGTCAATGTCGAAGTCAACAATTAATAGCCGCAGTCGAGTATAAAATGAATCAATCATCATTATCAAAGAAACCAACGGCAAACAAAACCAGAGTCTTGAGAATCAAGAAATTAGCAATTTCTCAAAAACAAAGTGACCGAAGTCGAAGGGAAATCCAGATTAGGAAAACACAAAAATAAGCGTTAGGAATTCATACCTAACAGTCAAAAATAATCATATGTAAAGATGAGAGATAAAACATCGACAAATAGTTGTAACATATGCTCCATCTAAGTTATGTTTTATAATTGTCCTAAACCTCGCTCTGATACCAAGCTGTGACGCCCCACCTCTATACCCACGCTAGCCAAGAACACTACGGTGTAGTGCTGTCAACTAGCACGGAGAATAAGGCTGTTGAGGAGCGACCATCCATGTAATTGCTTTGTGCGAGCACCGATATGTCAGATAGAATAACATGCATTTCATCTTTTAGAGGAAATCCGACATACCGTTACAAACTCAAAGCTACTACACAGTGGCTATAATAGTTTAGGACAATAAATATAAAAATAACACAGATAACATAAATGCGGAATAAAGATGGAACGAAAAGTCTCATATATACAATAACTGATACCAGTTACAATACATTTGACACTATACAAATGATACAACTACAATTGTCGACTCAAGAAGTTATATATACAAGTACATTATCGACTAATATACATGAATACATTTTCATCTTAAAACAGACACACTGACTACTACAACAAGACGAAGACCACTTCAACTGATATAAAAAGTCTTCATAGCTCTAGCAGCAACCCAAAGCTAAAAATCTACAACCTGTAAATACTCGGTCTGACCCGAGTATTACATTCAAAAGAAAATAATACTCAGATCAGTCTAATTCAAAATCAGTTATTAGAGCATAGGAGCAATAATAATCAATCTCAATATAGATGACAGTCACAGAAATCTCGTATATCCAACTCTCGATACGAGAATTGGATAACGGCAGATATAACACTAAACAGTGTTAATCCACAAAACAGAAGTCCAAAGCAGTTTAAGCAATTGAAATGTCAGTTTAAAAAAATATCAATGCTAATTGGCTGCAGTACACGCTAACGTGTACTGCCTCGCCAATACAGCTTACGAATTACACAGCAGGTCGATGAATTAAGAATAAAAGAGATATCGATTAAAATCTGTCAATTCGGTGTGGCTGCAGTGCACGCACGCGTGCACTGCCTCGCCACAACAGAATATAAAGTCACCACAAGGGACGAGGGTAAAACTGCTACGAAAATGCAGCAGGTCAGCAAGTGCTCAGGGATGAACAGATGAACATCAGTGCAGACAAGTATGAATTCGAACATGAAATGGAGAACATCATTGCAAGTGCAACAGGTAGAGGATGGTGCAGTGAAGCATGTACAAGGGCACAAATACATGCAAATGAAACGGTAACGAATAAAGTGGAACAGCAGCTACCACAAAATGGAACAAGAGATAGTACAGCCTCGACATCAAAGAAGTAGGCCCGAAATACATGAAGACATCAGAATGAAGGTGAGAGCACCAACAATATGGCACCACACACCCAACATTGAAAGACACGAAAAAATCAGTACCTAACAGGGGCAACTGGAAATCACAGGTATACATATACATGCTACTAGCAAGCAACATGGAGCTACAGAAGGAAATAGAGGTGATAGTATGGAACTACTGACCAACAAAACACCATAACAAAACATCAGCAAGGTTCAAATAAATATAGGCAGCAAGCTCCAAATATAATGCAGCAGTGTATATATATATAACAAGCATACTGCACCCAAGATAAGTCAAAACAACAAGGCATAGCAACAAATTCCAATGAAGTCAAAATGAAAATCAAGGCATCAAGTATGCACTAATGCAACCCAGTACAGTTCAGTGAACGGAGGTGAAGCTACAAGAGTACAACTGAAATGTACTATATTAAACAGTGACAACTTGGACGCAGACTCAAGTGCTACCAAATAGCAATGTGGCATGAAGGGAACACATAGAACAGTGAAGTAGAGATGACAGGCAACAATGCAACAATATGAAAACAGAATGAACGACTCAGATGTGCAACTGCAAATGACAGAGAAGATACTCAATAGTAACAGGGAAGCAATTCAGATGAATGCACAACTACAGTTCATCACGAATTCAGTAATGAAGGCAACCCAGACTCCAAGAGTTACAACAAAGATATGGCAACAACATGCAACTATACAAGATCAACCAATGTACACAGGTGACGACAACAGACTTAGGTAAAATCAACAAACTCAAGTCCAAATGAATAAGTGACAGTGACTCCAGATCAAAGATGAACTTATATGGATGGGAACAAGTGCACATGAACAAGGATGAAAAACTGGAAGGTGAAGTATCCAAGCCAGTGCTACAAAATGAACACTATAGGCCAAGAACAGATGTGCAGACGACCAGGTAAAGCTCTAATTCAAATGTACATGATGAACAAGTATGCAAGTGAAGTCAACAATGTTTGTATTGAATGCAAACAGTAATACAGTGAGCACATGACTAAGACAGAGGCAACTGCAACAAAGCATCACTGATACACAATTACAAGAACAACAATGCAAGCAACAAACTAAAAGGATAGCAATGTCGAGTGACCGGAGCATACTACAAAGTGAAGACAGACTAAGCTAAATAACAACAAAATCAACTGCAGTTCAAATCGAAGTGGCCCAAAGTTTAGTTATATCAATATCAAGAACTGGAGCCAACAGAAAATTCAAAACCACTGTTAAAAAATGTCGAAGTCTATCCTCAAAGCTTTTTAAACATATTCAACCCAGAGATTCACAGAATTTAAAATACCAGAAATCCAAAACCACTGATAGCCAAAAATCAACAGAGGCTTGAATTAAATGTGAGTGAGAAGTCACTCACCTTTGATTCGACGAATTCAAATCCAAACCGTGGTCAAAAGCAAAGATCGAAGGATTTGCAAAAGCTCTCATTGACGAGGCTGTCTTTCATTCGCTGGCGCCTTCGACAATCGAAGCCCCAAATTTTTCACAAGCCCTAACACAGTTGCAAAGAGGAACGAACGAGCAAAGCAATTTTTTTGTGGCCGCCATTTCTATTCGTTAATACGCTAAGGGTTGGCATGAAAAGGAAATGAAGGGGACGGGTTCGAATTGAATAAGAAGGAAACGGCCACCATTATTATTTCTCGTTTTGATTTCTTTTGTTAGGGTTTTGAAAATGAATAATGGTTAAAGGGAACCGGTTGTTTCATGATACTATCTCGGCAAAATAAAGAGATAGGGCCATATTAAATTTCTGAAAGCCCACCAACAATCAACAAATTATAAAAGAGATTTAACTTTATGAATTCCACTTGCAATTTTAAATAACCGTTTTATCAAAGGATTCCAATCGATCAAAAAAAACTCAATCATTTTTACGAAAGAATTTCAAATTGATTTTTAAAAATTCCAAATAGCGATTAACAAAATTTTATCCCCGAATTTCAATTCGATCAAAATGCCAATAGCTTATTAGCAACCAGATTAGATTGTCAAGAGGCGATAATTAAATGGGTACGAAATGTCGGGTTGTTACATTTAATGTCACTTCTTCAAAAATGAATCCATTTTACTAAACAATATATTCACTGTCCAAAATCGTGAATATACTTCACTAACCACATTTTCAAAAATCTCTACACATTTTATTTCAATAAAAATTCGCTGTTCAAAAATCGCGAATATATCTTCTTCAATAATCTCCTATATATAATTTATCAAATTCAATTGATTTCGAATTTATAAAACGAAGTTTATAAATTCTATTTCTGTTTTAATAACAACTTCAACTTATAAATCTTCTTTTTATTAACTTCTATATTTTACTTATCAAAATAAGTGATTTCGGATTTATAAACAACTTTTATAAATTTCAATTCTATTTGTAAAAACTTCAATACCAAATCAATTTCAATATTGATTTCTAAATTTATTTTCAACCTTAAATAAAATTTCCATACTGATTTCTCAAAAATTCATTTCCAAATATTAAATCAATTACAGATTGATTTCAAATTTTATTTATCACTACTAAATAAATTCCTTATTTTTCTCAAATTATTCAATATTCTGTTTTTAAATGGATTCTTCAAATTGAAATCATTTTACATTGATTTCCCAAATTATTTCAATTTACCAATTGAATTCCTAAAGGGATTTCCAACTTATCTCCTTTTAAATAAATTCCTCTTTAAGAAAATAAATTCCTTCATCTTTTTCAAACTATTTAGAAATCCAATTTTAATTAAATTCTTCAATTTAAAAATCACTATTATACGAAATTCATTTATTTAACATCTTCACTTGATTCTGGAACTAATTCAATAAGATTTTAAAAATCAGCCTTTATTCTTTTAAATTCTTTTCTTCAAATTTATTAAATTTCTAAAGTTAATTCACTTAAAAATTCCTACTTGAATTTCAAAAACTCAATTTCGTTTATTTTTGGAATCCAATGATATCAAACATCCATTCAGCTAAATTTTAGCTTTCAAACAATTTCCAGGCATCAATATGATCAATATAATCATTCACAGATTCATATCGCAGTATAAATAAATTCAATCAATATGAGGGGTCCAGTTGGATCCCTCCAACCTGTTTCCCTGCATCCAAAGACGTTAGCACAATACCAATTCCACTTCGAGGTGGAATATCGCGGTATATGGGTTTTTATAAATATCCGCTTACTAACGGCGCAATAGGGTCTCATCCGCTATACGAGGCGGGAAATCAATCAATCCAATATATACATATGCCAATATGTATATGTTGCTATATATAATAGATATATCCTATCATATCTAATATCACATCCAAATAGCAATCATATCAATCAATAACTGTATAATTAAATTTTCCTTCGAGTGAGAAAATCTCACCTTAGCTTTTTATTTTGCAATCCAATCCAATCCTTCTTTTGTTTTCTTGATTTAACCTTGTATAAATAAATTTATACAATTCATTAATATTCGAACAGTCGAATAAGTCAATTACCGTTTAATAGTCGAATTAACTGATAGTTTCATTTAAACCAATTCTCCTTTAAATAAATTTATTTGACTAATAATTTAAATTTAAAACTATATTCTCATCAATAAAATATTTTTCTAGTTACCTAAAATAATTATACAGGTTAACAAAAAAATTTATCCATTATAATTTATTGTTTAAAAATCTACTATTTAGTTTAGCTTATAAAATTTCCATTTTAAAAATATCCTTTAATGACTAAAATAAATTTAATAATTAAATTTAATTATCTATCCACTAACATCATTATTTAAAGCAAACTAAAACTTTTATACTTATATATATATATATATATATTTCTATAACACTTACTGTATATAAATTTCCTCCTGCCTATACATATATGTATATAAATTAAACAAAACTGTTTCTTTTTTTCTTTTTTCGAAACCTTACTCTAATTACTTCAATCTGCAGAGAAAGAAAAACTAATAACTTAGACTCGAAATTCAGATTACCTTAAATCGATCAAAGCTTTATCGATCAACCTGCCTAATCGCTGAGCCACCGTCTACTCGAGCGCCGCCATCATCGATGACCATCGCCGATCCCCCCCAATCCATAGATGTTGCGACATTGCCTCGCGACGAGCACGTGC
This sequence comes from Allium fistulosum, assembly GCA_030737815.1. Lineage (NCBI taxonomy): Eukaryota > Viridiplantae > Streptophyta > Magnoliopsida > Asparagales > Amaryllidaceae > Allium > Allium fistulosum. The sequence continues at coordinate 877,926,520 of CM060902.1, read as the reverse complement.
TCAAAACTGCTGCATCGATTCCCCCCCATTCGAGCGCGATGCGCCGCCTTAAATTCGTCGACCATTAAGCTTGCCGAGCTGCTCGACATCGTCACCTGCCCCTTGTCGCGCGCCTCCCCACGCGATAGAAACTAGGGTACGCCACTGCCCTAGCCCCTTCGTTCCTCTGCCATTTTTTTTAGGAGAGTTAGATTTATGTTTTGAATAGAAGAAGAAGGCTCGGCCGATTTTGAATCTAAGAGGAAACGAAGAAAATTCGTTCGTTTGAATTTGAACAAGAGAATGTCTTCGGCCATTTTTATATTTCGTTCTGTGATTTTGAACTGAACGGAGTTGCGTGATTATTTAAAATACAGGAGGGAAGGAGACAGGAGAACATGGGTTGCACGAATCTTTTATCGTGATTCTAGGCTGAAACTAAGGGAAGAAAACGTGTATTGATATTGACTAATTAAATTTTTTAAATTTAATTTAAATCGAATCTTGATAAAAATCCAATGCGTTTACTCACCGTGTGCTCACGTATTAACATCGAAAAATACGAAATTTGAAATCCGACAATAATTCAATATTACGGATCCAATGGAACAGGTTTCGTCGAATTCCGAGACTGTTTGAAAAATGACTATTTTTAAATATCGACTGAACGATTTAATTTCAAAATCGAATAAATCATTTTCAAATTCAATTCCGAAGCTTCTATTATCTTCAGAAATATCAATATGAATTTTAAAAGCTTTTGAAATATTTTTCTTCAGCTTTAAATTGAAGATTTAAATTTTTATTCAGCATTCAATCGATTAAATTTTAAAGTTTAATCGCAAATTTCAAAGTTATATCGGGGATTCAAATTAAATCATCGTTCAAATATTTAAAATTAATTAAATATTCTCAATTTAATTAGTTCAAAATTCTGGGTCGTTACAGACTTCCCTCCTTAAAAGAATTTCGTCCCGAAATTACAAGTTAGGAAAAATGGTCCTTAACTCGTCTACTATTTTTCACAATCCAATAGTTTTATCAATTTTATCAAAACAAATCTTCCTACTAATAATTCGTTATCAATTCAACTAAATTTCCAACTTCAATTCTAAGTTCATAACAACCTTATTTAACTTCTAAATTCAAATTCGAGTTTAAATTCAAATTTTAACTTCAAAATTTTCTCAAAAATTTTATAACACTCGAAATTTTCGAAAAATTTCGCCAGCGTCTCCTTTGCGCGGCTAATACGGTACGACTACAAAACGTCCCTACGGACTCTCAGATTTCAAAAAGAAAAAGAAAAAGCCAAGCGGCTAGACAAGAAATCAGCAAATCTCATATTGAAATTCAAATACTTACCTTTTGTCGAGCAATTCAAATTTATCTTTGAAATCAAAATTCCAATCCTTTTATACATGTATATCCTACTAGCCGTAATATCTAGTTACATATTCAAACCATTTTGCAAATTCTATTACAAAATTTTCAATATAAACTACTTATATCATTTTTACTTCACTGTCGAAGTTATACATATTCATTTTCATTCCATTTTACATTTCACATTCATTTGAATTCAATTCACAATTTCAATCTAATTTGGATTCAGTTTACAATTTCAATTTTATCTTCATTCAATTAGCTTCACTTACTAATTTTAGTTTAATACTTCACAATCAAATTCAAATTCAGTCTTACTTTCTTACAAATTCAAAATGAATCTTAACATTTCAATTTTATTCTCTTGCACTTACAATTGCAATTTTTTATTTATTCATTCTGAAACTCATTCACTAATTCATTTACATTAGACTGATTCAACATTCAATTAGTTCAATAGCTTAATTCGTTTATCAATCCAATTCAGATTCTCAATTTTATAAGTTATATAACTTATATTCAAAAATTACTACTTGGATTTTTTATTGATTCACTTATACTTACTTTAATTTAACTCAAAATTCCTTAAGTTAAATTTATTCAATCTAAATTCACAACAAATTGTATAAGTTATCAACTCATTTATTATTCTCATAAATATTTTAAATAGGATCCCAGAGTCTTTTCAATCTTTTCAAAACCATTTTTGAAAACAATTCAAATTATCCTTTGAATTTCCAAAACAAAACCCAAAATTTTCAAACAACTACTATTTAAAACAATTTGGCAGCAATTCCTCTTTTGGAAACCCGAAAATGAACATCAATGATGCCGCGGTCATCATCGAAGTTATTTTCCAGCGACCGAAAAGAGTTTAGAGCTTTTATCTTTCCAAAATACTTTTCAAAACCTTTGAAATTCATTTTCAAATCAAAAGGATTTAAACTTCCAAATCCCCAAAATTTTCAAATTCTTTTCAAAACATTTCCAAAAACTTCTCTGGAATTCCGTTTCAAATTACAAATCACATTTATAATTTACATTCTTAAATTTCATTTGTATATGAATTTATCTTCTATCTTTGGTTATTATTTTAATTTCTCATTCCATTTCATATAACAATGATAATAATTCAATGTTATTATTTCTTAACAACCAAACATCCATATACTATGATAATTCATAGAAAAATCATTTCTTTTTTTATACAAAAATAGTTTTGGGCAAAATTATTTCATTTACCCCATTTAAAACAATACTGTGTCGGTTTATCTTGTTTAAGAGTTTAGAAACCCCTATCGATTACAGTTAGCTAGACTGCACCGACCAGAATCTATAAACAATCAACCGATAAGTCAACACAATACAAAACAATTTTATATTCAATAACAAATACGCGCTCATATCTATTATTACACTCAACTCATTCTAGAGTACTACTGACTCTATTTCTAATGAGTAACACCCAACAGAGCAGGGTTGTCGCTTAACCATATGCTCTGATACCAACTGTAACATCCCGAAAATTTTCGACTTTCGAAAATTCGACATCGATACTCACTTTATCGACTGCCGAGCAATCGAGTGCCGGAAACTCCAATAGTGAGGGTTTTAGAAAGAAAGAAAAAGGTAGAAGAAGAAGAAAACAGAAGAAAAAGGAAGAAGAAAGGAGAACAACAACAGAACAACATCAGAACAGAAAACAATACCAGAATCTCACATTCGCAGCGGAACAATAGATAATAGATAATTACTAGTCTTTTAAAACAAAGAACTATATCAATTTATACATACATCAATCATCAGAGTCAATATACAACAATGGACAGTTATATAACTTGTCCTCATACAGAATACACAGCGGAATAAATACTATCAGATACAAATACTACGTCTCGTCATCCAGCTTATCTCCAAAGCTCCAGAATATCCTGATAATATAACTCTAGGCTGCCCATGTGGAAATTGGTGGGCACCCAGAGTTTAGAAGGGAACAATAAACTCCGAGTCAGTCATGGTGACTGGTGTGAGATCGTAAAACAGTTATTTTTAAAATAAAAACGGGATAATTTTCAAAGTGCCGGAAACTCCAATAGTGAGGGTTTTAGAAAGAAAGAAAAAGGTAGAAGAAGAAGAAAACAGAAGAAAAAGGAAGAAGAAAGGAGAACAACAACAGAACAACATCAGAACAGAAAACAATACCAGAATCTCACATTCGCAGCGGAACAATAGATAATAGATAATTACTAGTCTTTTAAAACAAAGAACTATATCAATTTATACATACATCAATCATCAGAGTCAATATACAACAATGGACAGTTATATAACTTGTCCTCATACAGAATACACAGCGGAATAAATACTATCAGATACAAATACTACGTCTCGTCATCCAGCTTATCTCCAAAGCTCCAGAATATCCTGATAATATAACTCTAGGCTGCCCATGTGGAAATTGGTGGGCACCCAGAGTTTAGAAGGGAACAATAAACTCCGAGTCAGTCATGGTGACTGGTGTGAGATCGTAAAACAGTTATTTTTAAAATAAAAACGGGATAATTTTCAAAGTCAATTCGAAATGCTTTTGGAAAATGAAACTACCATAAGACCTCCCACCACACACACAATGCAAACGCAGAATTGGAGGAGATTTCTTCTTATGATAGTCAAAGATGCTTGATACGCAAAATCAAATCATTTTTGATATTATTATTAGTGCATAGTGTAGAAAACATTTCGAAAGTATAATATTAATCTTAGCCAGCATAGGCATTCCGCACTTATGCCTACTATAGCTACCATCCAAACAGTGGTGACCACCATAAGTGAATGATAGGTTCTACAACTAAAACCGTACAAGATCGTATTGTTTCTTTGGATTTCCAACAAATGGCCAGGCTAAGGAACTTCCTATCCACGATGGGTACGTCCCTGGAATAGACGACCCGAGAACCTAACCGGATATCTGCCAACACAAGGCCGGGTTACCTCTGCAAAAATAGGTAACTACTGACACGCGTATGCCATCCCCCGATCGTCACCGATCTTCCCGAGGATCCCCGATTTCCAACAAACCACATCAAAATAATAATGCAGCAACCACATAGGTTAAGTATCTGGGCTCCATACCATGATACCACCTCTATCCAGAAGGAATGACATACACTAAGGGGCGCTACTCCCTAGAACCTTGCTGCATCCTTCCTGTTTCGACCATTTCCGGGGTGTGAGGCTCGACGAAGTCTCGTCCACAAAGCTACGCTTTCTACAAAGCCATGCTTCGGGTCAAACAAAATGATCAACCGATGATCACAAAGATATAAGATCAAACAAATGATCATATCACAAATGATCAAACACTGATCATTTCACAGCAACACTCAGTATGTCACGTTACCAAATTGGGAGTATATCGCTGATAAATTTCAACTACATAACCTCTGAGCTTGTACGTCTCAGAGAAGGGTGTTAAGCTAAGAGAATAAATTCTCCGCCACCAACAGAAATGTATTTGAAAGAAATCAGCTTTATATCTCAAAGTGTAACGTCAGACACACAATCCATACAAGTCTGTTCCGGGATCGAACAGAACCGAAGGCACTTCTCACGAAGCCCTTGCAATTCCCGATAATTTTCAATCACGTCAGGACTTCCCGTCACTAAGGGTGATAAAAACCTCTAAACCGGAGATCAGCCGATGTAGAGTAACTCGACGGTAATCCTTCCGTTTTCAAAAATATCCGGTCTTCAACACCGGTCTTCGAATGCAATTCATAACGACGTATCACATATTCGGAATGGGTTATACGACCCCATGGTCCTTTCCCGGCTAACCCGAATAGTGAGCGATTATTCAAAAATAAGTGTGGCATTCAAATTCATCCAATTCACAACAAATACCATTCAAGGTAATTATTGATAGTCGGTTATTTAACTATCAATAAAGATGCGCAACATCATCAGATTCCAAATAATTTGCCAAATTATTTATTCTTCCAAAATATCTTTACTAGATATATAATTTCCACACTTAATCATTTGAAAACAATTTTCAAATCAATTTCCACATTTCATTTTATCTTTGAAGATAAAATCTCAAAACAGTTCATTTCATATTGGAAAAGCATTTCCATACTTATTTAAAAATAAGTATTTCACAAATCTATTTATTTTCAACATTCGAGAATATTCGATATACTTAAATCAAATTAAGTATACATTTCATTCTTTAAGGAAATATATTTTCTATAACAACATCAATTTGAGTCAAAACGAATGTTACGTAAAACATCGTTACGACGACTCAAAATCACTAGTATAGGGATTCGAAATTAAGATAGATATGTAAATCCCAATACTAGATAAAAACATTTCCTTTCGGAAATCATTTACTATAACAACAGTGCTATAGTCCATCATTTCCTTATTTCTCGAAAACGTCTATTTCAACAATGAACGTTGAAATCTATGCTTTCGATTCATAATACATTTTAAAAACATCTTTAAAATGTTTACTTCATTTTTAATGTCACTTCTTCAAAAATGAATCCATTTTACTAAACAATATATTCACTGTCCAAAATCATGAATATACTTCACTAACCACATTTTCAAAAATCTCTACACATTTTATTTCAATAAAAATTCGCTGTTCAAAAATCGTGAATATATCTTCTTCAATAATCTCCTATATATAATTTATCAAATTCAATCGATTTCGAATTTATAAAACGAAGTTTATAAATTCTATTTCTGTTTTAATAACAACTTCAACTTATAAATCTTCTTTTTATTAACTTCTATATTTTACTTATCAAAATAAGTGATTTCGGATTTATAAACAACTTTTATAAATTTCAATTCTATTTGTAAAAACTTCAATACCAAATCAATTTCAATATTGATTTCTAAATTTATTTTCAACCTTAAATAAAATTTCCATACTGATTTCTCAAAAATTCATTTCCAAATATTAAATCAATTACAGATTGATTTCAAATTTTATTTATCACTACTAAATAAATTCCTTATTTTTCTCAAATTATTCAATATTCTGTTTTTAAATGGATTCTTCAAATTGAAATCATTTTACATTGATTTCCCAAATTATTTCAATTTACCAATTGAATTCCTAATGGGATTTCCAACTTATCTCCTTTCAAATAAATTCCTCTTTAAGAAAATAAATTCCTTCATCTTTTTCAAACTATTTAGAAATCCAATTTTAATTAAATTCTTCAATTTAAAAATCACTATTATACGAAATTCATTTATTTAACATCTTCACTTGATTCTGGAACTAATTCAATAAGATTTTAAAAATCAGCCTTTATTCTTTTAAATTCTTTTCTTCAAATTTATTAAATTTCTAAAGTTAATTCACTTAAAAATTCCTACTTGAATTTCAAAAACTCAATTTCGTTTATTTTTGGAATCCAATGATATCAAACATCCATTCAGCTAAATTTTAGCTTTCAAACAATTTCCAGGCATCAATATGATCAATATAATCATTCACAGATTCATATCACAGTATAAATAAATTCAATCAATATGAGGGGTCCAGTTGGATCCCTCCAACCTGTTTCCCTGCATCCAAAGACGTTAGCACAATACCAATTCCACTTCGAGGTGGAATATCGCGGTATATGGGTTTTTATAAATATCCGCTTACTAACGGCGCAATAGGGTCTCATCCGCTATACGAGGCAGGAACTCAATCAATCCAATATATACATATGCCAATATGTATATGTTGCTATATATAATAGATATATCCTATCATATCTAATATCACATCCAAATAGCAATCATATCAATCAATAACTGTATAATTAAATTTTCCTTCGAGTGAGAAAATCTCACCTTAGCTTTTTATTTTGCAATCCAATCCAATCCTTCTTTTGTTTTCTTGATTTAACCTTGTATAAATAAATTTATACAATTCATTAATATTCGAACAGTCGAATAAGTCAATTACCGTTTAATAGTCGAATTAACTGATAGTTTCATTTAAACCAATTCTCCTTTAAATAAATTTATTTGACTAATAATTTAAATTTAAAACTATATTCTCATCAATAAAATATTTTTCTAGTTACCTAAAATATTTATATAGGTTAACAAAAAAATTTATCCATTATAATTTATTGTTTAAAAATCTACTATTTAGTTTAACTTATAAAATTTCCATTTTAAAAATATCCTTTAATGACTAAAATAAATTTAATAAGTAAATTTAATTATCTATCCACTAACATCATTATTTAAAGCAAACTAAAACTTTTATACTTATATATATATATATATATATATATATATTTCTATAACACTTACTGTATATAAATTTCCTCCTGCCTATACATATATGTATATAAATTAAACAAAACTGTTTCTTTTTTTCTTTTTTCGAAACCTTACTCTAATTACTTCAATCTGCAGAGAAAGAAAAACTAATAACTTAGACTCGAAATTCAGATTACCTTAAATCGATCAAAGCTTTATCGATCAACCTGCCTAATCGCTGAGCCACCGTCTACTCGAGCGCCGCCATCATCGATGACCATCGCCGATCCCCCCCAATCCACAGATGTTGCGACATTGCCTCGCGACGAGCACGTGCTCAAAACTGCTGCATCGATTCCCCCCCATTCGAGCGCGACGCGCCGCCTTAAATTCGTCGACCATTAAGCTTGCTGAGCTGCTCGACATCGTCACCTGCCCCTTGTCGCGTGCCTCCCCACGCGATAGAAACTAGGGTACGCCACTGCCCTAGCCCCTTCGTTCCTCTGCCATTTTTTTAGGAGAGTTCGATTTATGTTTTGAATAGAAAAAGAAGGCTCGGCCGATTTTGAATCTAAGAGGAAACGAAGAAAATTCGTTCGTTTGAATTTGAACAAGAGAATGTCTTCGGCCATTTTTATATTTCGTTCTGTGATTTTGAACTGAACGGAGTTGCGTGATTATTTAAAATACAGGAGGGAAGGAGACAGGAGAACATGGGTTGCACGAATCTTTTATCGTGATTCTAGGCTGAAACTAAGGGAAGAAAACGTGTATTGATATTGACTAATTAAATTTTTTAAATTTAATTTAAATCGAATCTTGATAAAAATCCAATGCGTTTACTCACCGTGTGCTCACGTATTAACATCGAAAAATACGAAATTTGAAATCCGACAATAATTCAATATTACGGATCCAATGGAATTGGTTTCGTCGAATTCCGAGACTGTTTGAAAAATGACTATTTTTAAATATCGACTGAACGATTTAATTTCAAAATCGAATAAATCATTTTCAAATTCGATTCCGAAGCTTCTATTATCTTCAGAAATATCAATATGAATTTTAAAAGCTTTTGAAATATTTTTCTTCAGCTTTAAATTGAAGATTTAAATTTTTATTCAGCATTCAATCGATTAAATCTTAAAGTTTAATCGCAAATTTCAAAGTTATATCGGGGATTCAAATTAAATCATCGTTCAAATATTTAAAATTAATTAAATATTCTCAATTTAATTAGTTCAAAATTCTGGGTCGTTACATTAATACTCTTAATAGTTTAATTAACTGCTAAGGATTATTTATTCTCGACATTGATCAGAAACTCATAGTTTCTCTTCAATGTGCAGGAATATTTTTAGACATTCTAGTGCGTAGTGTTCATTTAGGTTTGGATAATTTCATTTCATTCCTCGTAATCAGTTTTATCCTTGGATCGTATCCAAATCCATTTTACTACAAATAATTTCTAGAAGAAATTCCTTCACTATGAAGTTGGTATTTTTTTTGAAACAACAATTCTTTCTTAATGCAACGGAATAGATATTCATAATCATTTTATGAATTGCCTTATATTAAACAGATTTGATTTTAGTTTACAAAACTTATGTTCAAAATATAAATTGATCATCTAATGACAGTCATTCTCAAACTCTTTTTGGGGTGATTCATACAAGACCCATCATGTACAATTATTACGTGCAATCTTTCGACTTGCACAACCTGCTAACTCCTTATCCTAGGATATGTTAGGGTTTCTTATAAACCCTTATCTTGTATGATTCTGTAAACCATTCTTTAGATGAAATTTTAACATTGTGTACTACTCTTAAGTACACAACCTTACAAAAAGAAGTTAACTCAACTTCACTCACAGTTAATTATACTTCATTTAATAAAGTTTGATTACTCCTTATCTATACATCATTATGTATCACAGGGAAGAGGGGATTTTGAGATTGAATCTTTATTCATTTTTAGGTGCGTTTGAAACTCATTTCAATATACTCACATATTCAATCAAATCGAATCATTTTATTTCTATCACACATTAATTTTATTTACTTATGTTTTATATTCTATGAACTCATCATTAACATATCACATGTGTATACATGTTTGTGTTTGTGATAATTCATCGGTGAATACAATAAAGTACATGTAACCGTTTTGGAACTTTCAATTGCATTCATCTTTATGTATCAATCTGTAGAGTTCATCAACTCTATAATGCTCTCACTAAATGGATGCTTTTCCCTTAATTGTTTGGGATATAATTTACTAGTATCGTATGATTCATAATCATATAATCATAAATTACTTCTCAAAACTATGGCTTAGTCCATAATTCTAAAATAATTGCAATTAAATTTGGATACTTATGCATTTTCCAATGCATCACAAATACCGCTATTATAGTTTTATTTCATAAAGATTTTTCATAATATTCATATTGAAATAAAAATATGTCTATTTTTCAATCAGTACTGAAAACAAATATTATTTCATAAATAATGCTTGGTACGTTTTATGAAAACAATTTTCGTAACTTGATGTGACTAATAAGTGTTATATGTCATGCTCTCAGTATTTTCGCCATTACTATAATAGTGTATGAAATACGAAGCTCCATTCGACCACTTAATATATGCTATTTATTTCATTTACTACAATCATTTTACAGTCAAGAGTTTTCAGATCAAATATATCTTGAACTCAAAGGAATAAATTTTATAGAAAACAATTTTCTATATAAAAAATACATTTTGGAATAGAAATCATATTTCTCATTCCAATCTTAAATATCAATTATTATTTTACAATTCTCGTTTCCTATGTTTCCTTATGAAGTAGAAGTGTCCATTCACTCTCTTCATCCCAACTATACCTTAAGTTACATTAGCCTTCGTATATATGCTTTCCTTTCCAAAATGATCAAACCATTCATAGAAAATCCTTACTATAATCAATCATATTGAATGCTTGATCTTGGACTATAATTTATTTGCTTATTCCAAATGAGCCAATTTCATTCGAAGTTTCGTACATTACGAACAACGACTTTTCAACATACAACTTTGTATGTGGTTGAATATGGATCAAATATCCATTTTCTTATATTGCTTACGAGTTCAAAACTCAAAAGACAATACATAGTCTTTGGCAAATAACACTTCAAGTGAGCAGGATATGAACGTATTTAGTAGTTATAGAATTACGCTCTTGCATGGGTCTTGGAATGACAACATGCCAAAAGATTTAGTGGTGAGTATATTTTACATTTCTATGTCAATATTAATTCAATTCATTTGTATATTTCATTGATAAATATTTTATCAATTTTTATTAGTTGCATAAATTTATTGATGTAGATTATTTTCATTTTATATAGCAAATGTTATTATAATATTCGAAATGTTAAATATTGCCATTTTATTTTTCTAGTAAGGCTCCTACTAGACCTTTATGTTTGTCAATACCCTAATAGGAAACATAAGAATATTTTGATTCTCTAGTAGGTGTTAGGACTCGTATGCCTTGGGATTTTGATCTTAAGGAAAGCTCAACAATCATAGGCCCACATATGATGGATAACTCCTTATCAGTTGTATCATATATAACTTCTAACCCATGGTTCCTTGTCCTAATCTCATCTTTACCTAGAGGAAAAATCAACAAATAAAGGAAGATTATTCACTCAAACCTACCATTTTGCAATGGCCTAAGTATAGTGCACATATCTTGAGGAAAGCTCAACAAATATGTGTAGTTATCTTACCTCGTCTATTGAAATATGTACACATAACACCACTAGCTTGAGGAAAGCTCAACAACTAAGGAGTATGCAAGTAATCTATTAATATATAAATGGTAGAGGACAACTTTATATTAAAGATTCATAATATTTAATATATTAGATTGAGTGATATCAACTTATGGAATAATGTATTTCTTATGAAATATCCTCGGGATTCAAGTGTCGGACACATCAAAATTCACGGTATACATACTATACACATGTTTTTATCCCTTAAGTCTATTTGGTTTTTTTGTTCCAATTGATTTTATACATTCATATTATGTAAGTTTAATTATTATATAATGTTAATAATTTAATTAACTTATACAGCAGTCTTATCTACATTACATTAATTAAATCATATTTAATTAGTTAACTTTTTAATTAACTTTATGTTATTCAATTAAACATTTTAATTCAATATATAAACCTTAACATTTATGGTTGTACGCATATATCTATATATGTATTTTATTATTTGTTAATTAACTTATTTAATTAGATAATTTAATTAAATATTAATTTTGAAATTTTCTTATGTATATACATATATACTTACATCATCTTAAACAATTCAAGATACTATAACATATATATATATATATATTATACATATATATAATTTAATTAATTAACTATTTAGTTAATTTATTTAATTTATTAATCTCATTAATAAATATTAAAAATTTTGAAATATATTTATTATATTTTCAAAGCACTTTTGAAAACTATATTATAACATTTATAATATACATTGTTTTCAAGGTGAACTTTGAAAATTATATTATAACATCTATAATATAATTCTTATTTTAATTTAACTTTTAAATTAAAATCTTATTTTAATTTCAAAACATATTTGAAATCTTATTATAACATTTATAATGTATTTCTTATTTTAAATTTTAAATTTCATTTTTTAATTTTTAAAATAATTTTGAAAATTAGTCCAAGGCCCAATTCAGATTGAGCCTTTTCTATTAAGGGTAATATTTGGGCTCACTTCACTTTTTGGGTCAGATCGGTAGCTAGGGAGGGCTGGGTATTTGATTACCCAAACCCAAGCCCAGGTACTACTTTTCTAGACACCCTACTAAATTGGTAAGCTTAATTGGTTAGCCCTAATATGACTAATTTTGACCGCATAGACTATTTGACTCTGATGCTATTGTTCGAACCAAGCCAGTCGGGTGAAATGTGTAGATTTCAAAAAAAATTCCTTTTTGGATCTATTGGGCCTATAAAGTCTAAAGAGATTTTAGATTCAATCTAAAAAGTATTTTAAATAAAATCCTTTATTTTATTTAATTAGTTTGAAAGAGTTGGAATTTGATACAAATTTAAATGTGTGAGTGTATCAAATACACCTATGTGTGTGACAGTTACTCATTAAAATTAATTTGAGAAGAAAATCTTTTGTTTCTTCTATAAAACCTATGTAATCAGTTAAGTGAAGAAATAGCTTTAATTGGAGAGAGAAACCTTTCATTTTTTCTCTTCCTGATTATATTAATGATTCACCAAATGTCATTGATGATCAATTTAAACATGGCAAAAATTATGAGTAAATCCAAATATACTAATAGTATATATTGTGTAAGTGGAACATATAAGAAGTGATCATAGTTGATGGATACCTATGTAGTGCTGGGATTTACACCATAATGGACACATTTCCCCTTTACGTATGCCTTTGTCATCCATGATTCTGATTTAAAATATATGTGTGTATCTGTATGTATATATGTATGTATGTATGTATATTAAAGTCTCATTAGACAACTTAATGTATTTAAAATCTAAAATTGACATTAATAAATTATGTTTCAGTTAAAGAAACGTTTGACATAAAAGGTAATATAATTAGACAAGATCTTATTTTTGAAATAAAATAACATATATATGATTCCATGTATTTATGCAAAATTGCAATTTAATATATTAGATTTAAAACAACATGAATTTGTGAATATTGTATGTATACTATATATGCACCCACATATATATAAATATATGTAAATAAGTTAGATTTAAAAGTAAACAGTTTACGATAAGTTTTAATTTAGAAATGAAGCTAGAGTTTAGGAAAGATTTTTATAAATAAATTTAGACGAGGGAAAATAAAATATTTAAAATTTTCACAAAAGTCCACTTGTGAATTCTAGACCTAAAAACTTCCATTATTGCATGAATAATATTCAAATATTTGTATCCAAAAGTTAACCATATAATTATAGAAAACAATCTTCAAGGAATAATAAATAGTTAGCATAAAAAAATCATTTATAATTGTATATATAACTTTTATAAAAGTATAAAATAGATCTAAATCAAAATTAACTTCCAATTTTTTTTTCTAAAACACCAAAACAAATGAAAAAGAATTAGACGAATTAGGCATACGTAAATTCATTATAAGAGTTAATAGATCTAAACATTACATAGAATAGCAACAGATAAGCAAAGGCGATGAAGAGTCCGATCAAATCAATTTGAAATAAACATATATAATAGAGAGATGAAGAACAAACGTGGATCTGAAATAAAACAATATAACTATCACATAATCAATTGAGATGGAAGAGAATTTCAAAAGGATCAATTGAACATATGACAAATCTTACAAAATCCAAGCATATGAATGATAAAACGTATATAAATAAATCAACTAAATAATTACCTTGGATGTTGCCTATGAAACACACCTTCAAACGATGAATCAAAAATTCCGAGACTACATTTTATCAATCTCCAGATCTTGCAGTAATCAAGAGATAAGACCCATGTATTGTTATGATTTTATTTGGTATTTAATTTTAGAATTTTTTATCCTTTTCCTCAATGAAATTTTGGCGATGACATGATAGGAGAGGTGGAGAAAAATTCTGAATGAAAGAATGACATAAAGGATGCAATAAAGATCATTAAAATAGGGTATCCTTTTATTTTTCTAATTTCTTCTTTGCCTCTTCATTTTAAAAATTGAAAACTTCTCCTCTCCTCTATTTTGGCTGGCCATATCAAGGAGGGAATGGACCTCATAAAAATTTCAAGCCAGTCTAGTATTTAATATAGTTAAATCTAATTTAAATACTCTACCGATATCGTATATCGAATGTGGGTTCATAACTTTTATTTACGCACTTTATTAAATACTAATAGTATTCAAATAAATAAAATAAAATTTTAATATTTAGCATTTCATAAATTTTAATTAATTTAAAAACACACTTAATATTTATTCTATTTAAATCCAATTTAAATATTCTACCGACATCGTACATCGATACTTACGTTTATAACTTTTATATACGTACTTTATTAAATACTAATGGTATTTAAATAAATCAAATAAAATTTAATAATTAATATTTCAGAAATATTAGTTAAATTAATTAATTTACAAGAATTATAAATTAATTAAATTGTGTGGTTCATTCGGAGTATCCATCATTTCGGTTGTATGACTCAAAGGTGTAAATTCAGTCGGTGATCAATTATCACACAATTCGAATATTAATGTTCATACATTAACTTAGTTAGTGGTGTAACATTTTGGTTGAATTTATCGCTTATACATCTATCGGTAAATTCCAATTTTATTTTTATAAGCGGTACCTGGTAGTAAAGATTATTTGCATCAATTCTCTTCGTCAACACTATATCATACTATAACTTTTGAACTTTAGTTTTGATCAAAATTCCAACATCGTCCACATTCAACTTTGTAATTCCAAACAAAATATCCATGGTTTAATAATAACAATTATTATTAACCAACTGCTCTGGTCAGAGACTTTGATTTTGAGTGGCTACAATTGGCAATGATACTAACCCTATATAACTAAGGAGACAAATCTTTATTGAAAAGTATTTTACTTCCAATGTTTCAACTCAGGCCCAACTATAATCGTTCGATGGATGCCTTATCATTATTTAACTATAATAAAATTGGAGTGTCCATATTGAAATCCCATAGTATTCTTAAGTCGGGAGAATTGTATAACATCGTCTCTTCGAGATTCTCTGTTTGACCTTAGTTATATTAACCAACAGAAAATTCTCGAGTGAGTCATTCCATAGTTATTCGATAAATATAAGTACGTAACCCCTTGGTGCCTCCAATGGTCATGAGTAATACACTGCCCAACATTTGGAGAGCGTTACATACTCTAGACTCAATGGATGTATCGATATCCATTCTCGATACATCTCGACCAGGAATATTTAAAATGGTATATTTATTTTATTGTGATAAATCACTTATGATTACAACACATTGTAACTGTTATCTCAAACATACCATTTATGGATTTTCTATATTAAATATATTTTTAATTAAATAAATAATCAGTATAACAAAATATATCAAGTATATAATAGAAAGAAAACGCCTTTTATTTTGAACAAGATTGGTCATCGAGTTAGATATATGTAAAAAATTGCATAATTACCCCTAGGACATACTCCTAACTCTATTATATATGTATAACAAAATCATAATTTCTATGATTAAACATATATATATATATATATTATAAATGTTATAACATGTTTATATGCAAATAATTATAATTGAACATATTAATTCAAAATTGCTTTGAATTAATATTTAATATTTTATGAAATCTTAAATTATTATATTAATTTAATTGTTTAATTAAGTAGTTAAAATGCATATAAACTTTTGTGTATAATATAGGTAGTAATTGAAATTATAAAATTTATAGGTAAATTAATATTATATATATAAGTAATACGTATATAGGCTGAAATAGACCCAACTTAGATTTCTAGAGTAAGTACATACATATGGTACGTATACCTTGATATCACACGCGAAGACTTTGTATCATGTGGGTATTTTACAAACATTTTCTTTAGATCAAGAACACTCTTAATTATTCAATATTTTTTTATTCTAGATTATGAATCTCAATAATGTTGCCCTCTGTCATTTGTATAATAGATAAATAACTTGCATACATACTGGTTGTTAAGCAAACTCAAGCCAGGACTGCTATGTATAGTACTATTTAGAAAATCTTTAGACAGGTAAGATAAATACTTGTACTTATTATGAAAACTCAAGGTACAAACGTCTATACTTAGGTCGTCATAAAATGATGGATCAGAGTGATCAAGATTGAGATTATGGCAAAGAACACAGTTAAGAGTTATATAGGATATAACCAGTAAAGTGTTACTACTACCTGTGAGGCTATGGCTTGTTAAGTAAATTCATGATCAGATAGTGGTTCCTAACACCCACTAGAGATATCAAAATGTTTCTGTTTTTCTTTTGTGGTCTTAAGAAATGCAAAATATGATAGAACCTTATTAGATAAATGAAATAAATCACATTTAAACAATCTAATAAGTACAAGAATGTATGTAATATTATAATATCTACTAATATAAATTTGCATCAAATAATTAATAAAATGTTATTTGTTAAGATATATATAGTAAATAAAAATTAAATATTGTAAAAAAATATACATTCACTTAAAAATAATTCTTTTAGCATGTAGTCACTTCGAAGCCCACGATAATTAGCCAATTATATAATCATTTAAAATTTCAAATCTAGGTCCATTTAAGTTTTAACTTTCCTAATACTATTTATTATATATATGAGTATGGACTCTATAAATACTATGAAAGTATGGATATTTGATTCATATTTGATCACAACAATAGTTGTATAGTGAACAGTATTATTTCGTAATATACGAATTTCGAATAATTTTTATTTGAACGGAGCAAATAAAACTTATTTTGGGATCATATACTTAATATTATCATGTGTAATTTGTTTGTTGGAAATAGTTCCAGACCAAGAACTATATATAGGCTCGATTAAATGTAATGTCAGTTTGGTCTAATTAATTAATAGCAAGGTCATATCCTTAATCTGTTATGGTTGAATGACTGCAATTGAGCATTGGAATTAGGCCATGATATCATAGTTAGGTTTTCTCTTAAAGGTATGACCTTTGAGGAATGAAAAATGGAAATTTAAGATGATAGTAATAATGTTGGTACTATTGGAAGAGTGGATGGTGAATATCACCTCAAATTCATGAGGAGATATCAGAATTGGGATTATACTACTATTAGAACATGCTTAAAAGGAATATGAAATACGATTTCAAGTTCTTGTAAAAGATTGTCTTTTATAAGTTCTATTTCATAGAACTATTGGATACTGGACATAAAACCATGATTGTAAATTGATTACAATAATTGAAATAGAAAGCCCACGTAAAAGTGATAGAATTTCGCATTGTTGATGTTGTTATAATAATGATCTAAATAGCGGGAGCTCATCATATGAGTATTGCCGATGGACACATCTAAGTTAGAATAGATATTTTCAAGTATACCAAATAATAACTATTTTTGATTGATCGAATATAAATATAGTTTTATTGTATATGATATATAATATACTTGTGATGATACATCTTGATAATATTTGTATTCTTAACTGAGTGATGTGTTGGCTTAAAATACTACATAAGCATCTAAATAATTATTAAAATCATTTTGGAAATTTAGACTATGTTATTGATCATCGAGATATATTACACTATATATATATGAAGAATGTCTTCGTATTTTTGTGATTGTGAATCATGATGAAGTATGTCTTGAGTGATTGATAGCAGTGCTCATATTCAGTGGGAGTATGACCAGACTTAATAAAAAATACAACCTTGGTTGATATCGTGGAGTATCTTAATGTGTCATCCCAAATGAGTTTGGGCCCGAGCAACCATTATGTTTGGGATTGACCAACAATGGTATCATTGTTTAAAATATCAAAATGAAGTCATCTACTTCATTTTTCTATTGAAATGTATGATACAGACTTATATATTAATACATTGAGTTAAATATCTACAGCATACATGGAAATAAGATCGAAAATGTGCAGAAGAGTTAAAAAAACAATTCAATATGATCGAATATGGTAAGTATATTTGATATAGAGTTCCAATAAATACCTAAAATAAAATATGATTTTATCCTAAATGTTACTCCTCCTTTGTTATTTATGATGTATAAGGAGTAATCAAACTGTGATCTGATTTACATTTTTAAAGCTGAGTTAAATCCTTCTTAAAGGATATGTGTCTAGTTGTAGATACATATATTAATTTGGTATTATCTAGAGCCAAGTTTACGATTTAATATATGATACGATAGAGGATAGGTTGCATCTTAAAAGGTTAAGATACAGATTTTTGACATATGTTTAGTACGTGAATTGCATAAACTCAAAGCTAGGTTTATTTTCATAAAAGTTATACAGGATTTTAGAAGCTTGTTCAATCCATTAAGAAATAAAACATTGTTCCTTAATACAAGGAATTTCAGTTTAAATGAAATTGGTGGCAATATGGTTGACTTAGATGGATCCAAGATAGTGAATGAAAATAAATAGATAATACAGACTTAATCTAGCCAAATAAGGACATAGCAAATTAGGTTGTCTAATAAGAAGCCTTGTATGTTGAAGAGAAAATGTGATTTTCCTAATACGAGAAAAGAAGATTGAATATCAATATCCTTAGTAACCTGCAAATCATGAAAGTATAGACTTTTCCACTTGGCAAGATGTTGATAATGTTTGAAATGGAATCCAATTATGTTAATGAAATATAATTTTGAGATATATTCGAGGAGATATGATCCATCAGATGCAAATAGTTGTAACTGAAATGTTATACACTTATTAAGCAAAGGCGGTTGGGGAATGATTTGGTCGATTCAAATGTCAAATTTAAAATCGATTTTCCCGACACCTTGCTTAATCCATTAGGAATCCGCCCACTAGTTATTGAATTCCATTGATGTGAACATTAGATTTTTCAGGATCAGTGGGAACGATGAAGATCTTATGAATTTAGGATTAAATTGTAATCTTAAATCGAACATATAAAAATTGGAACATGTATTTTGACTAAAAAAATCAAAAAGTTTCAATCAGAGTCAAAATGTAAAAGGAGCATGTCCCTATAATGAAGAAAGATTGAAAAAGGTATTAAATCAACTCTAAGACTACAAATAGACAACATCACCGTTGACAATAAAATACTTTGCACTAATGTATCATACATACGATATAGTGGGATATCAGGATTATACAGAACATAGTACATAATACTAGTATACAAATTGTTTAATGCAAACTCCAAACAAGAAATATTATCGTGGAATGAGGTATATGAGATACCTTATGCATTGGAAGTAAGCTCCATTGCATATGTTGTGTGCTGAATTAGATTTGCATTTGATACATGTAACATCCCTAATTTTTTATAACATTATTCATGAGATTTAATTAGATAAATTAAATAGAATAATGTAGGAATTAGAATGATAAGGGAATTGAGATTTGAAAATATAAATTAAGGCTGTGCTTAATAATAATATAAATGGGCTAAAATGGC
The DNA here is from genome assembly GCA_030737815.1 of Allium fistulosum. NCBI lineage: Eukaryota > Viridiplantae > Streptophyta > Magnoliopsida > Asparagales > Amaryllidaceae > Allium > Allium fistulosum. Next base: position 877,906,606 of record CM060902.1, on the reverse strand, counting down.
TTTAACCTAATTAATTTAGACATGGGCATATTAGTAAATAGCCATATTATACACGGCTATACACTTCCATTTGCCCATTCACGTTTCACTTTCTCATTTCTCATGTTTATTCTAAAAACCTAAAAACGCAAAGTATTATAGAGGAGCCGGCCATAATCAAAGAGAAAAGAGGAGAAAGCTAAGGATTAAAGCTAGGAGGAATTAATCTTCAACAAATCTCAAAGTTCTTATCATATTTAAGGTGAATAATAATTCATTCCATCTCTATTTTGCTTTTATAATCATATGTTTTTCGGATTTAAGATTAAATTCGTTTTTATGATGTTTTGGATGATGATATGCTTGAATTATTATATGTTTGATTTAAACCAGTTCATTTACATATGAATTTGCACGGTTTTAGGGCAAAACCGATTGTTATTATTTTTAGAATGCCATGGAAAAATTATATGTTAGGTAAAACATGATTTTTGAGATGAGTTTCAATTTTTGTAATTTTCCAAGCTATGGAAAATTTATTATGAATTTCTAAAGGAAAATATGATATAATTGGGTTTAAAATTAATTTCGATTATTTTAGGAAGAAATTGGGTCTGAAATTTTAATATGTTTGATAACATGATGAAAGAGAATTTCTGTGATTTTTGGGGATTTTTTCCTAATTGATTTGCTATGGAAAATAAATTATTTTAAAAGAAGGACTTATTTGCAATATTGGTTTTGCTTAATGGAAGGGCTTAAACGTTACTTTTCCCTTGATTTAGATCTGATAAATGCGATAGTTATTTTGTAAAGTATTTGAAAAGTTTTAAGGCAACCAATCAAAGGATTACAAATAGGCAGGTAGTTATAAAGCAATTACTAAAAGTAACATAATTTCAGCCTTTATTCAGAAAAGTAGGTTCTGCCTCCTATAGCAGTGTCTTTCGACTCCAATGCTTCCGCTCCAACTCAGTCGAAACCAACCCAGCCGAAACCCACCTAGTCGAAACCAATACACAAGGTATCACTTAGATGGTACGTAATGGATTGAAGGAAAGGCAGAAGCCATGGTGTCGAAAGCAATGCTTCCGATGAGATCGAAACCTTAGTATTGTTTTCAAATGTTAAGTGCCTGCTTTGTTTTACTTAAAGCTTTTGACGTAGTCAAAGAAAATGTTTTCAAAAAGGGGTTTTTCTAAATAGCTTTCATAGGAGGTTGCCATTTTATGTTTTAAAGGTACAGGCTTTCGAAGGGGTTGCTTTATTTATAAAAGAATGCTTTTGAATGGGGTGGTTCTGACCCAGTCGAAACCCAGCCGTTTTTCTTTTACCTTTCGAGTATATTGAAGTCATCAATACTTCGAAGGATGCTTTGGTTTTAAACTTATGTTAAGCCACCTCCTAAATGCTTTCGAAAGGGGTCATGGGTTTCGAAGGCAATGGTGTCGAAAGGGGGTTTCGACGCAATCCTTCTAAGTTTTACTCAAAGGTTTTGAACTTTCGAATAGATGGTTCCGACACCATCAAAATTGTAACGACCTAGAATTTTAGTTATTTGAAATTAGAATATTTAATTAATTTTAAATATTGAAAAGTTAATTTTATAGGTTAAATAACTTAAATTCCAAATTATAGCGATTTATTGGATAGTTTAATTGTTGAATTTAATAATTGAAATTGTTTAAATAATTGAATCTTTGATTTTTAAGTGGATAAAAATAATTTCAAAGCTTATTTAAAACTCTATTTAATAAGAATGAAGATAATAAAAATTTTAAATTGGATTTAAAAGTGATTTACTCGATTTTGAAAATAACTCGTTTAAATTAACATATAAAAATAGCCTTACGGGGTACAGTCTTGGATTTTGACGGAACCGGTGTCATTGGGTTTGTAATAATGAATTATAATACGCCGTCAAATTTCATAGAATCAGATGCACTGTTTGGTCGTACGGGATAGAAACGCGTTGAAATTAATATCGGAAATTTAATATAATAAATGGGTTCAAAAATCTATCTTTCGCATACGATTAAATTAGGGCTCGAGACTAGTTTCATTGCGTTCGGAATAAGCGTATAACATTAGGAACGCCAGGCGGCACGCCTCGATCGGGGTTCGGAATTAAATATCTAGATATTTTGAATTTTAAATAATATTTTTTTCTTTCGATTTAACTATACATTGCTTCACTTTTCCTATCAGCCCACATTTTCTGTTCATTCCCGTACATCAGCCCACTTTCCCCCATGTTTTCAACCAGGCTTCATCATTTGAAATTGCAGCCTCTTCCCCCATATATTCTCCAATCCAAACTAAAAATAAAATAAAATGGAAAATAGTATATATATACTCAACAAAAAAATAGGAACCCATATTCCTTTAGCTGCATATGTATTAGGGTTGAGAGTGGGTGCGTGAGCTCGCACTGAGCAGGCAGAGGAAGTTTTCGCCTAGGGTTTGGATTCGTGCTCGATTTAGAAGGAGATAGGCGCGGTTGAGTTCATATTCGAGTTTGTGAGGTTGTGTGGCATCGTTAGTGGAAATTTGGAAGGCTGCGATGCCTCATGGTGATTCGCGACATTTCAATAGGTCGCGTGCAGGCGCTTGGATCACGAAGGAGAGGGTAAGACCAAGCTTCCTATCATGGGGATGAATGAATAGAGCTCGCAGAGTGGAGAAGTTCGGTGAAAGCGGGGTGTGATTTCATGGTCGAGGGAAGGAGAAAAGGTAGATGAGAGGATCAGTTATGGTGGGTTTGGTTTTCTGGAAGAGGCGGCAAGTTTTTGGGAAGATGACGTTTAAATCATTATGGTAATTAGTTGCCTTAAGTGGTAATTAGTAAATTTAATTATAATTTAAAAATAGAAATCTTATAATTTTAATAACTCTCTCATACAAGTTCCAATTCTGCTGTCAGTCGCGTTGGAATTGTGTCGACGTCCTCTATGCGATGGAGTTGAATTGGTTGCATTTGCAACTAGCTGAATCTGGAGCTATAGTCGAACGTTGTTCGACTATAGACCAAACTAAACGCATAAGCGACAGCTGGAATAATAGTGAGTTAATCTCACCTTTTTGGAAAACTAGTTTGATTTATAGTTGATAAAAATTGTTGAATGTTCGTTTGGATGAATTATTATATTTATCAGTTGGTTTGAATATATTCCGACCTATTGGAGCGAATGAGACTCTATTACGTTCCCGTGTAAGAGTGGATGAACCTTTGTATACGAATCCCGCCTCGAAGCGGTTGATTTATATTTATTGATTATCTAACATTTGTGATGTAGGGAAAAAAAGGTTAGAGGGATCCAATGGGATTCCTCGCTATTATTGAATTATACTGTTATCAATAATATTTCCTTTATATGGATTATTGTATAATAAATATGATTTGGATGATGTGGTTGTAACATCGTTGTATGTTTGAATTAAAACCCAGTAGTGATAGAAAATCAATATCGATATTGAATAAGTGTTGGTTGGATATTGGCCTCAAATTGGTATTTTGAAAATACTATAAATTGCCGATTTAGTCGGATTTGGTTTTTAAGACAAGAAACGATTTTTAAATCCGAAATTGGGTTTCGGAAATATTTTGTTAAAGGTTATCTAATTAAATATGTAAATATTGTTTTTAATTTAATTAATTATATTAATATTGTTTTTTAAGTTATATAATTATATTTATATTATTTTAAAGTTATATAATCATATTAATATTATTTTAAAGTTATTTAATTATTTTAATATTGTTAAAAGTTATTTGTTTATAGTTAATATGTTTTAAGAAATTTTAACAAGGTTAATAAATTGAAAGGTTAATTATTTAGTAATAATTATGGTTTGAAACTTATAATAAGGATTTTTAATAAGGTTTTAAAATAAATTATTGTTATTTATAAAATGGTAAGATTAATTTTTATTATTATTTCTTAAAAATATTTTGGAATGACTAATTATTATTTTATGGTATTTAAAGTTAATGATTTCCATTTATTTATAATGTCTAGCGTTAATAATGATTATTATAAAAGGCTGTTTTGGAGTAAAAGATTTTTAACTGTTTATAAATGTTTTCGAAACCTATGAATGGAATCGAATGATCTGGATTTTATAAAAGAGCTTATGAAATGGTTTGGAGGCATAAGGAAGATTATTTACAAGGTGAAAGAATTTATAAATGGTTAGATATTTATAAACGAATTTTAGAAGCGGGTTTATAGATCTATAAAAGAAATTATAAATGGTATATGGTTTCATAAAGAGTTATAAATGATTTTGAAATGTACAAGAAGTTTATAAGTGACCGAATTCGTGGTAAAGGAATTATTAATGTTTTTTCGGAGATTTTATAAATGATTTATAAATGATTTTGGAGAATTGTAAGGAAATTTATAAATGATTTGAGAGTCAAATGAAAAGAGAATCTTCCTCGGTTTTGTAAATATACTTTTATTGAGATAAGTATATAGATATTTTCTAAGTATTGAATATATAAGAATCAGTGGGTATATCTTGTAAAATATTCATATACAAGAAATTTACAAGTGATTTTTATTCGAAAAAGGGTTATAAAAGGAGGCTAGTGGTCGCTTATATACTGAGCCAATGTTGATTTTCCAAATGAAATAAAATCCCGATTGAATGTTTGTTATTCGATAATTAAATAACCGACTATCGAAAATGGACCCAAACGTAACTTTGGAAATATCTAGGAGACACACGTGGGTTATATGGTACAGTCATCTCCGATGATGCTATACTGTGCGTATAAATCTCGTTTCATTCTTCTAGGATGATGATAAGGAAATCCGTCCACAAACGATTAGGACGTGATCTCCGATCTTATCTTTGTCTATTTATTTCCTAGAGAACCGGGGTTGAGTTTACCGAAAATTATCGAACGTTGTTTCGAAGAGACCGGGATGAGATATATTATCCGAAAACCACTTCGATCCAATGAATGCGTTTCGAAGTGAAGACATTGTGAAGAGCATGGAATCAAAGATAGAGATGTGAAGTGCAAGGGCCAATCGCTACTAATCCTGAGGGTGATTCCAAATGGATGTAGTAGGAATAGTGCCTTCGGTTTCGTTCAGACAAAGAATAGACTTTTATGGATGAATGCTATCAGCACATTGTCATTGGAGGGCAATGAGCATTCTAAGTGTAAATGTTCTTGAAAGGTAATCGTAGCCTCAAGCCTCATCAACCGGGAATGACTGAAAATCAAGGGAGATGCAGCAAGGCTAAGTGGGTTGCACCCATTAGGGTATATTGTCACCCTTCTAGATACATCTACATATTTATGGATTGGTTGTGCATGAGATCTCGAATAAAAAGGGTTGCAAAGCAACCGGGGTGATGACATATTTGATACTATCCAGGTCAGGGGTAGGCCGGTCTTGTGTTGGCAGGGGATCCAGGTGATGTCCTTGGTACATTTTCTAGACGTGTACCGTGATAGGTGGTACCGTAGTGCCTAGTCATTGTATGGAATCCATTCTCCAATATGCGTCTACGGACTTCATTGTAACAATTTCGGCTATAATTAATAAGTATTTGTATCTAGACACTATTATAATATCATGGATTTTCTATAGAAATGTTTTGGTTATCGTAAGGTAAAAACCCATCCGTGTTTATGTGCGGCGTGGTCTTACGAGATACTTTTGATTTCGAAGGTTTTATATAACTTTCAATCCAGTTGGGTGTGTTTTCTCACACTGGTTTTCTAGACTGACTCGGGTGTTATTTTATTATAATGCTCGGGTCAGACCAAGCATATTACGGATTAGATTGAATGCTTGAGCTTCAAGAGACGAATTGGAGGCCCAGAGACGTATTCATGTAGATGGTTATTTTCCTCTATATTCATTGTTGTGTTTATCAGCAATTGTGAGGACATGCTGTTATAACTGTCCAGGCTGAGATAGGTGGTATACTCTGATTGATGAATGTATATACATATATTACAGTTTTGTTTTTGTGTAAAGATTTATGGTATATTATAGATTATTCATTCCGTTGTGAGATTCTGTGTTGTTTAGTTTTCTTCTTATCTTCTTCCTTCTTTCTTTCCCCTAACAATCGTGTCTTCCGGCATTCGATTGTCCGGCATGTGATACAAGGGACGTATTAGTGTCGATTTTCGAGGGTCGAAAAGCCCCGATCGTTACATTTGGTATCAGAGCTGAAGGTTAAGCAAAAACCTTGGCTTTGGTGGGGCAACTCATTAGAGATAGGGTCAGTAGCACCCTAGAATAAGTTTGAGTGTTTATATGTATGAGCGCGTATTTGTTAGTGTTATAAAAATTATTTTATATTGTGTTGGTTGATCTATTGAGTGGCTTATGGATTCTGGTCAATACGAGTAATTAACATTATTGATAGGGATCTCTAAACACTTGAACATAGAAACTCAACATGGTATTGTTTTGAAATTGGGTAAATGAAATAATTTTACCCTGATTATAGTTTTATATATAAAGAAATAATTTTTTAGAAAATTATTAGGGTATATATAGTGTGCTTGATTATTAGGAAATGATAATGTTATACTATTATCATTTGTTGGTTGTTGTTTATGATCGAATAAAAGTTGATATTATAATGCAAGTAAGAATAACAATTAAGGAATGATTTTATATAACCAAAGTACAATTATATAAATATGATTTATAAATGCGATTTATAAATTGAAAGGAAATGAAATTCCTGAAGTATATTATATAAATATGGTTTATAAAAACAATTTATAAAGGATTAAAAAGCTTGAAATTTGTGAATTTAAATCCCGTTAATTTTGGAAGTGGTTTTCAAAGTTTTGGAAAATAATAGTGATATTAATTGGAAAATATTTTTGAAATATTTTTAAAGGGATTTAAAAGGAAATAGAAAGCACTGAACTCACTTCAGTCTTTGGAAAATAATTTCGGTGATGACTGCAGCATCATCAACGTTTATTTTCGAGTTTTCAAGAGTGGAATTGCTACAATTGGAGTTTTGTTTTGGAAAACTAGTTTTGATTTTTAAAATCCAAAAGAATGATTTGATATACCAAGGGATTGTGTGTGTGTGTGTATGATGTCAAAAATGATTTGAAATACTTTAGAACGAGGTGTTTAAACTCTGGAATTTTCATTTAAATGTTTTATTGAAAATATGAGAAAATAAGTTTGATAACTTACAAAATTTGAAAATTAGCACGTTAAAGCAATGTTTTGAATTGTTGAATGTGAATGTAAGAAAAAAAAAGATTTTTTTTTGAAATTTAATTAAATTAAGTTAAATAAAGTGAAATTTGAAAATTTAGCCTAAGTTGGGCTAAATGAAATAATTTTTGGAAATGGAATTGATTGAGATTTGAAATAAACTAATGATTTAACTAATTAAATTAATTAGTGAATTGGATATGGTTTGGAATGTTGATTGATAAAATCAAATGTTGAAATTGGTTAGAAATGGATAAGGACTTAAGTTGTGAAGTGGTAATAAACATAAGAACTTTTGTATAAAATGTTTATAATGGACTTAAGAAAATTTGATGGAAAAAATTCTTAAGAGGTAATTAGTACTGAAAGGAATATACTAAGTAAATAAGGGAATGTGAATAATGCAATGTGAATAAATTGAATGTAGATCAAATTGAATGTGGATAAAGTAAATAAGAACATGATAAAGGTGAATAAAAGGAATTTGGTGTAGCTAAGAATCAATTTTAATAAATACGTAAGTTGTACGTATATTATTTTATTCGCATGACGGTTTGATCCAGATTCGAGCATAGAATTTCGAGATAATTTATATCGATCCGAGTTAGGATTTTTCACTCGATTCTCGACGGCGAACACTGGATATAGATTTTTGATTGATTCTGGGATTCTCTATCATAGTATATGGCTATGCAAGGAGAATAATGATTTCTGATCAAGGAACCGGATCTGGGTCCGCACTAGAGGGTTGTGTGAACGATACTAGTTCGGAAATGAGATCGTGTGATCGAGCCAGTGATCAGATTTGGTTATGCATACCATGATATATGTACATCGTACTGTTTTAGTGAAGCAAATGCTGGAAATTGAAGTTGCAAAATAATGTGATTTGAACTATTTGATTGGATATCATTAGTAAATAAGATGCAGGTATATAAAAGCAAGAGCTAATTTTAAGCTTTTGATTTCATAAGAAAATTGGTTGCCCAACAAAAAGGTATATGTTTAAATTGTTGTTTGAATTTGATGATTTTATGATTGAGCCACTTGGCTTATGTTTTCTTTTGTTGATTTAGCCCGTAGTGGCAATTGGTGGTTGTTCTGATCGAGCCGTGCAAAGGAGACGCTGGCGAAATTTTTCAAAAATTTAATGAGTTAGAAATCTTGAAGAAATTTTTAATAACTAAAATTTGATTTTGGATTATAACTTGAAATGATTAAATGGATAATATTAGTTGGAATCTATGAATGATTTTGGAAACTTAGTAAGAGTAATAACAAGGTTTATACAAATTGATTTTGGAATGTTAAAGGCTTAAAAGGATTTGGTAAGTTAGTTCAACTAATTGGTTATATATAAAAGTAAGGGGTTTTGGCATTTTTCCTACATTGGCAATTTCGATGATGAAATTCTTTTGAGGGTGGAAGAATGTAATGACCCAGAATTTTAGTTATTTGAAATTAGAATATTTAATTAATTTTAAATATTGAAAAGTTAATTTTATAGGTTAAATAACTTAAATTCCAAAATATAGCGATTTATTGGATAGTTTAATTGTTGAATTTAATAATTGAAATTGTTTTAATAATTCAATCTTTAATTTTTAAGTAGATAAAAATAATTTCAAAGCTTATTTAAAACTCTATTTAATAAGAATGAAGATAATAAAAATTTTAAATTGGATTTAAAAGTGATTTACTCGATTTTGAAAATAACTCGTTTAAATTAACATATAAAAATAGCTTTCCGGGGCACAGTCTCGGATTTTGACGAAACCAATGTCATTGGGTCCGTAATAATGAATTATAATATGCCGTCAAATTTCGTAGCAATCAGATGCACCGTTTGGTCGTACAGGATAGAAACGTGCTGAAATTAATATCGAAAATTTAATATAATAATTGGATTCAAAGAGCTATCTTCTACATACGACCGAAATAGGGCTCGAGACTAGTTCCATTGCGTTTGGAATAGGGGTAACCATTAGGAACGCCAGGCGGCACGCCTCGATCGGGGTTCGGAATTAAGTATCTAGATATTTTGAATTTTAAATAATATTTTTTTTTTCGATTTAAATATACACTGCTTCACTTTTCCTATCAGCCCACATTTTCTGTTCATTCCCGTACATTAGCCACTTTCCCCTCACGTTTTCAACTAGGCTTCATCATTTGAAATTGCAGGCTCTTCCCTTATATATTCTCTAATCCAAATTAAAAATAAAATAAAAAGGAAAATAGTATATATACTCAAAAAAAGGAACCCATATTCCTTTAGCTGCATATGTATTAGGCTTGATGAGTGGGTGTGTGAGCTCGCAGTGAGCAGGCAGAGGAAGTTTTCACCTAGTGTTTGGATTAGTGCTCGATTTAGAGGAAGATAGGCACGGTTGAGTTCATATTTGAGTTTGTGAGGTTGTGTGGCATCGTTAGTGGAAATTTGGAAGGCTGCGATGCCTGATGATGATTCGCGACATTTCAATAGGTCGCGTGCAGGCGCTTGGATAGCGAAGGAGAGCGTGAGGCCGAGCTTCTTATCGTGGGGATGAACAGATAGAGCTCGCGGAGTAGAGAAAGTTCGGTGAAAGCGGGGTGTGGTTTTATAGTCGGGGGAAGGAGAAAAGGTAGATGAGTGGATCGACTATGGTGGGTTTGGTTTTCTGGAAGAGGCGGCAAGTTTTTGGGGAAGATGACGTTTAAATCATTAAGGTAATTAGTTGACTTAAGGTAATTAGTAAATTTAATTATAATTTAAAAATAGAAATCTTATAATTTTAATAACTCTCTCGTACAAGGTCCGATTGGGACGCTGTCACTCGCGTTGGAATCGTGTCGCCATCCTCTATGCGATGGAGTTGAATTGATTGCATTTGGAACTAGCTGAATCTGGAGCTATAGTCGAATGTTGTTTGACTATAGACCAAACTGAACGCATATGCGATAGCGGGAATAATAATGAGTTAATCTCACCTTTTTGGATAACTAGTTTGATTTATAGTTGATAAAAATTATTGAATGTTCGTTTGGATGAATTATTATACGTATCAGTTGGTTTGGATATATTCCCACCTGTAGGAGCGGATGAGACCCTATTACGTTCCCGTGTAAGAGCGGATGACCATTTGCATACGAATCCCGCCTCAAAGCCGTTAATTTATATTTATTGATTATATAACATTTGTGATGCAGGGAAAAAAAGTTTGGAGGGATCCAAAGGGATTCCACACTATTATTGAATTATATTGTTTCAATAATATTTCCTTTATATGGATTATTGAATAATAAATATGATTTGGGATGCTATGGTTATAACATCGTTGTATGTTTGGAATTAAAACCCAGCAGTGATAGAAAATCAATATCGATATTGGATAAGTGTTAGTTGGTTATTAGCCTCAAATTGGTATTTTGAAAATACTATAAATTGCCGATTTATTCAGATTTGGTTTTTGAGACAAGAAATGATTTTTAAATCCAAAATTGGGTTTCGAAAATATTTTGTTGAAGGTTATCTAATTAAATATGTAAATATTGGTTTTAAGTTAATTAATTATATTAATATTGTTTTTTAAGTTATATAATTATATTAATATTATTTTAAAGTTATATAATCATATTAATATTATTTTAAAATTATTTAATTATTTTAATATTGTTAAAAGTTATTTGTTTATAGTTAATATGTTTTAAGAAATTTTAAAAAGGTTAATAAATTGAAAGATTAATTATTTAAGAATAATTATGGTTTGAAACTTATAATAAGGATTTTTAATAAGATTTTAAAATAAATTATTTTTATTTATAAAATGGTAAGATTTTTTTTTATTTCTTAAAAATATTTTGGAATGACAAATTATTATTTTAGGATATTTAAAGTAAATGATTTCCATTATTTAAAATGTCTGATGTTAATAATGATTATTAAAAAAAGGCTATTTTGGAGTAAAAGATTTTTAATTGTTTATAAATGTTTCCAAAACCTATAAATGGAATCGAAAGATCTGCATTTTATAAAAGAGCTTTTGAAATGGTCTGAAGTCTTAAGGAAGATTATTTACAAGGTGAAAGAATTTTTAAATGGTTAGATATTTATAAACGAATTTTAGAAGCGGGTTTATAGATTTATAAAAGAAATTATAAATGGTATATGGGTTCATAAAGAGTTATAAATGATTTTGAAATGTACAAGAAGTTTATAAGTAACTGAATTCGTGGTACAGGAATTATTTATGTTTTTTCAGAGATTTTCTAAAGTGGTTTATAAACGATTTTGGAGAATTGTAAGGAAATTTATAAATGATTTGAGGGTCGAATGAAAAGAGAATCTTTCTCAGTTTTGTAAATATACTTCTATTGTTGAGATAAGTATATAGATATTTTCTAAGTATTGAAAATATAGGAATTAGTGGGTATATTTTGTAAAAGTATTCATATACAAGAAATTTACAAGTGGTTTTTATTCGAAAAAGGGTTATAAAAGGAGGCTAGTGGTCGCTTATATACTGAGCCAATGTTGATTTTCCAAATGAAATAAAATCCCGATTGAATGTTTGTTATTTGATAGTTAAATAACCGACTATCGAAAATGGACCCAAACATAACTTTGGAAATATCTAGGAGAAACACGTGGGATGTATAGCACAGTTGTGATGCCCCACCCCGAGACCCACGCTAACAAAGAGTATTACCAGGTGATATTGTCTGCTAGTGCAGAGAATAGGGCTGTTTAGGAGCGACCATCATAGTCTTGCATTAGATAAGTACTAAGTATGTCTATAAGGTGCTCATTTTTTTTTCATTTTTCATTTCATCTTAAAGTGGTTCGACATACTTAATTCTTATCGAATACAATACTATGGTGGCTACAGGATCGATTCAGAACAAAGTACAATATCAATAATTATCACAGATGATAGAACAGCAAACACAGTCAGGTAAACATACACATACATCAAATATAATACATCATGTCATAAGTGGCATTACAACCACAATATATACATACGTCATATCCCCCACAAAAGAATATACATGGCCAAGTACACAACAAAATATACTATACAAAACTAGGCATCAAGTCCAACAGTCGATAGATGGGTCCAAGCTAACAGCTAAGCAAAACCAAGAAACCTAACCTGCAACTCGGTGTGACCCGAGTAATAAATACACGGGTTAGATTAACTAGAACATGATAATTAGCAACAGATAAATGGATATAAGTCTCATAAAGGAACATTCCTATAATTGGAAAGGAATGATATATAAGTAGGGTTTTTCTCACTATCCAAGTGTTCGAAATTATAATGACTCAAGGATTATCTCATGAGCAATATCAACTCAATATAAATGTTTATTACTTAAAGGTTTCCCATAATATAAAAGTAAATAAACAATCTCATAAATTCACAAAAATCTCCAAAATTCATAACTCGTGGAACTCTAGTAAGAGTTCAAAATCTCATAAATGAAATCACCACATATATATAAATCCTCATATAGCTCAAGGCTACAGATAAATAAAACCATCATCTCAAAAATAGTGAATCATAAATAAACTCAAAACTCAGAAAAAGCCCGGATAGGCCAGATCCCCGATTGCATGCCGAAGCAATGCTGCACGTGCTAAACTCATGTCCAGTACTATATATACATACATACATACATATATATATATATACATATATATATTAGGCACCTATCTCATAAACCCGAAGGTTAAACTTGTGGTGACCGAAGTCACATAACTCGTGATGACCGAAGTCATAGAACTCATGATGACCCGAAGGTTTATACAACTCGTGATGACCGAAGTCACATAACTCGTGATGACCCGAAGGTTTATATAACTCATGATGACTCGAAGATCTATAGTACTGGCATACTCGTGAATGTGTCACAAACTCCTAAAGGGGAACCCGAAGAGTGGTAACAATGTGTCCCATACCACACGTTCTCACTTAACGGTTTCCTAACCACTAGTCAATACCATATTAGAAAATAACATCATATAAAATCTCAAAAGCTCAGAAAACTCGTAACTCGTAACTCGTCTCGTCTCATCGGCATGTACTCAAACAATATATGGTTCTCATAAATCATAACTTCTAAAATAGGAGATCTCAAACCACAAAGCTCACCAAATATTGGCCATCTCAGATGATTCCTAAAAATAGGAATTAAAAATCTCAAATCTCGCCAAAGCATGGCAATCTCATAAAACAACTCAAAAATTCATAACTTCAAACGAACAAGTCTGGAATTAACCGAAAAAGTAACACATGTGTCCCGTACCACATGTTTTACTAAATCGTTTAATTCTCTTCCTCATACGTTCGAAGTGTGTAAAATAGTGTGTTTTTATATATAAAATAATTTGCTTGAGAAAACTGGATTTTAAAACAATTTTTCGAAATCATTTGGATACAATTCTTTGAAAATTCTCCTTATTATAGGAAATAAATATATTCTAATAACTTTAAAGTAATTTAAAATAATTTTTAAATATTGAAGAATATTTATTTCGGAAGCCATTTAAATTATAAAATTATTTCGAAAATCATTTTAGAAAACTTGTGTTTGAAACAAAACAAATCGATGGAAATCACCAAAATTCAACATACGGAAATGTCTCAAAAACTCGTCAATCCGAGATTCGGATGGACCACAATTTTTGCTCACCTATACATAGGTTAGAGATCTTGAAAATCACCTAAATATTGCACAAGAACTAGTGGTAAAAACAATAGCATGAAGGAGCAAAGGCTGCAGAAAGTACAAAAGAAAATGGGGGCAAAACAACACATACCCAGGTCGACCATAAGGCCGACCTTTGCCACACACAGGTCGACCCTAAGGTTGACCTTAAGAAAGCCTAGGTCGACCCTAAGGTCGACCTGAGAGAGGCATGGGTCGACCTGTTGGTCGACCCAGGCTACAGGATTCTGCAGACTTGAATTTTCTTGCACGATTCCATTTTAACACATCATTTTGACATAGCTATAAGATGATTTCAGCGATAAAAATTTGCATGCACATAAAAAAAACTTTCAATTTACAAGCCAAAAAGATCCGGCAGCATTTCATGGCAAGAACAAAGAGAAATAGCCACTCAAAGAGGCAACCAAAAATCAGATATAAACTGAAACTATGAACAGAAAACCATTGATATACAGTAAACATTTTTGAGCGATTTTTCACATGCAACTTCATGTTTCAGCTAGCAATTTGTGAGTTTTGTACTCATCTTGGCAAAAAGCGGATTTAACTACAATAAGATGAAGAAGATGGAAGCTTTCCAGTGCAAAGAAGCCTTCAAGAACCTGTAGTTGAGAAAGAAAGAACATGCAGACCAGAGAAATACAGTTACATACAATTCACATACAAACTCAAAATTTGATGAAATAATTCTTAGTATTTGATTACCTTTTTTCTTTTCTTTGTTTTGAAGGTTTTCACTTGAATTACTGCAAATTGGAGCAAGATTTAATTTAGCAAGAAGTAGCCATTAATTTTCTTTTACTGTTAATTTTTGAGAAGGAGAAAAATGAAAGAGAAGAAGAAACTACGTACAATATTTTTTTTCTCTCTTTCCTGATATTTCTAGATTCGGGTTTAGGATCTAAAACCCATACCCATTAAGCCCAATCCTATACTTAGTGAAAATTCACTAAGTAAATATACATATTTTCACTTATTTAACCAATATACACACATTTTCTTATTTTAAAACCCACATAAGACTTATACAACAAAAGTGTATGTAAACAAAATTATTTTCACAACAACTAAAATTTATTTTAACTATAAAAATCTATTTTTTATCAATAAAACCTTATTTTTACTTAAATAACAAAATTTACACTTTTTATCTCATAAAACACCATTTTTAACATATGAATCTATACAAAAATTGTTTTCTTGTCAATTAAAATACAAAAACTATTCTAAATTTATTTATACATCAAAATATTATTTTTAAACAATATTTCATCTTTTATATTTATAAATTACATAAATACTTCTAATTTCTCCTTTAAAATCAATAAAAGTTTAATATAGGCAATAACTTACAAAATTATTGCATTACTCAAATAAAATCCATAAAATGTTCATTTCTTTTCAAACTATCAAAATAAAGTTTTTAAAACTTTATTTTCAACTATTTATATTTATTTCAACAAATTAATGTTGAAAAGAATCTCTTTATTAATTTATTATCTCAAAATTAACAAAATTCCAATATTCTCAATTTAATCAATTTAAATCTCAACCATCAATATTAAATCCAATATTTATTCTCAAAACACATTGTTTATCTAAAATAAACAATTTTTAACAAAAATATTTATTTTCCAATTTATTTTATTTTCAATATTAAATTATAGCCACTTTTATAATTTAATATTACATGTAATCACCAATACCAGGGTTGTTACAGACTCCCCCTTTATAAAAATTACGTCCTCGCAATTTCTAGAGAAGAATTGTATTCAATACAATTTATTTCATCAAACAAAGGAAATTAGATAGCTTAAGGTTAAAATTCTCACCTTCGGTGTGAGAAGAGAGAAACTCAGGATAAGATCGCTCGATGAATTCTCTGGTTTCCCAAGTGCAATCATTGGGATTATTGGACCATTGAATCTTCACGAGCGGTACACTCTTGTTTCGAAGGCGCTTAACCTCCAAAGCAAGAACTCTCACGGGATGATGCACGAATGATAGATCAGGATGGACTTCTAGCTTCTCTAATGCACGAGTATCTAGAATGGAATCGGAATCTCATAGACACTTCCTCAACCGAGAGATGTGAAATACGTTATGAATTCCAGAAAACTGATCAGGAAGTGCTACTCTATAAGCAATAGGACCGATACGCTCTGTAATAGGAAATAACCCAATATAGCGTGGTGCCAATTTCCTGGCCTGGCTAAAGCGTACCACTCCTTTCAAAGGAGAAGATCAAATGTAGACTAGATCACCCACTGAGAACTTGAGAGGCTTCCTACGATGGTCCGCGTAGGATTTTTGGTGATTCTGTGCCTCTTTCATCCTCTATCGAATAAGAAAAATCTTCTCGGATGCTTCTCGAATAGATTCGGGGCCTAAAATTAGCTTTTCCACGGTCTTAAGCCAACAAGATGGAGAACGACACGGCCTTCCATATAAGGCTTCAAAAGGAGCCATGCCGATAGAAGATTGGTAGTTGTTGTTATAAGTGAACTCGACTAGAGGAATATGATCTTCCCAGCTACCACTAAAATCAAGAATACAAGCATGAAGCAAACCAGCCAATATATGATTCACCTGTTCAGTCTGTCCATCAGACTGTGGGTGGTAAGCAGTGCTAAGATTAAGCTTTGTGCCCAAAGCTTGCTGAAGACTCTGCTAGAAGTGACTCGTGAAGAGAGAATCATGATCACACACAATAGAATTAGGGATACCGTGCAATCGCACGATCTCCTTAATATAGAGCTTCGATAGATGAGAGGCCGTCCTATTAGACTTAATAGGAATAAAATGTGCGGACTTGGTAAAACGGTCCACAATAACCCAGATGTTGTTATGGCCCGACCTCGAATGAGGTAAGCCATCGATGAAATCCATAGAGATTTGGTCCCACTTCCACAACGGGACCTCCAAAGGCTGAAGAAGACCACTGGGTCGCTGATGCTCAGCCTTAATAAGTTGATAAGTCATGCAATTGCTTACATAACTTGCCACATCTCGCTTCTTGCCTTTCCAGTAATACAAGCGGCGCATATCAGCATACATCTTGCTGCTGCCTGGATGGATAGTGTACTTAGAACGATGACACTCAGCTTGAATGTCCCGCCTAAGCTCAGGAATAGAAGGCACGACTAATCTGTTCTTCTTATGAAGACATCCATGGCCATCGACGCTGAAATCCCTCATCTCAATATCATCGTAGGATTCAGACTTACACTTCTGAATAAGAGAGGAAATATCGGAATCTTGCCGCTGTGCCTTGGCAATCCGATCTAATAAGCTAGGTCGAGCATCCAAGCTACATAATACAATAGGAGAGTCTGAAGTAGAGGCACAAACTCGAATATCACACAAAGATAAAGTCTCTAAAGCTTTCCATTCTACAAGCATCATGGAAACAACAGCTGATTGCTTTTGACTCAAAGCATCAGCAACTCGATTCCCCTTGCCCGGGGTATACTGAATATTCAAGTCATATGAAGCAAGAAACTCAAGCCAACGCTGCTATCGCATGTTGAGCTCTTTTTGGGTGAATAGATACTTGAGTGACTTATGGTCGGTATAGAATAAAATGTTCATTCAATAAATAATGGCGCCATATCTTCAAAGCAAAGACGATGGCGGCTAGCTCTAAATCATGGGTAGCGTACCGAACCTCGTTCATACATAATTGCCTTGAAGCATAGGCAACTACTCGATCCTTTTGCATAAGAACGGCACCAAGGCCATAATGAGTGGCATCAGTATAAACAATAAGATCTTGGTTCCCTTCGGGAACCACAAGAACATGAGCATTAGTGAGAACTCCTTCAATTTCTGGAAAGAAGCTTCACACTTATCAGACCAGATGAAGCGAATGCCTTTTCTCATAAGGCTAGTTAAAGGAAGCACATTGCGGGAACAGTCTTTAATGAATCAACGGTAATAACCTGCTAATCCGAGGAAGCTACGAATCTCAGTGAAATTCTCAGGCCTCTTCTAGTTTTGGATGGCTTTGATCTTAGATGGATCGACCGAAATGCCCACAGAAGATACAACATGGCCTAAGAACTTGACTTGCTTTTCCCAAAAGTGGCACTTAGAAAATTTTGCTTTGAGTTGATGATGTCGAAGTGTACTCAAAAAAATTCTAAGATGATAGGCATGGTCAGCTTCAGACTTAGAATATACAAGAATGTCGTCGATGAACACAAGAACAAACTTATCGAGATATTCCCGGAATACTTGATTCATAAGGTCGACGAAGTAAGCAGGAGCGTTCGTCAAACCGAATAGCATGACGAACCACTCATAAGATCCCTATCAAGTGCGGAATGTTGTGAGGGGAATGCTATCTTCCGAAACTTGGAGATGATGAAATCCTATGGCGAGATCAAGCTGGGAAAAGACCTTAGCGCCACTCAACTGATCGAACATATCGTTGATCCTAGGCAATGGATAACGGTTCTTGATGGTTAACTCATTAAGCTTGCGGTAATCAGCGCATAGCCTAAGGGTCCCATCAGACTTCTTCACAAATACCACCGCGGCTCCCCATAGTGAAGAACTAGATTGAATAAAATGCTTTGCTTCAAGCTTTAAAAGTTGCTTCTTGAGTTCCTTATTTTCTTTTGTAGACATCCTCGTGGGAGAACGAGTAACTGGCTGTGCGTCGGGAATGAGATCAATGCGAAACTCGATGGCTTGCTTGGGCGGCAAATCCGAAACAGGCTCAAATATATCAAGGAAATCACGAACGATTGGAATCTGAGACACATCATCATCATCGTCTCAAGATTCGAGAGAAAATAATGACTGGAATATGAGACACATCATCATCATCGTCTCAAGATTCGAGAGAAAATAAAGAAGCTTCGGAGTCACCATCGAGGTCCCGAAGTATAAGAGATAACTGAGCAGGCGAGTCGGGATGTCAAAGATATATAATCCGCTCAGAACAAAGGATCCTGGCCTCATATCGAACTAGCCAATCCATACCCAAAATCATATCGAACCCAAGGAAAGGAATCACGTGCAGATTCGCACGGAAAGGAAAACCACATATGAATATCTCAACATCTTCACATAGCATGCTAAGGGTCGCGGATCCCCTGATAGGATTCGCGATCCTCAAAGAAATGACCAAATAAGAAACATCCAAAGGAATAGCATCCATAAGTTCTTTCGATACGAATGAATACGATGCACCCGTATCGAAAAGAACTCGAATAGAACGGTCATGGAATAAAATATAACCTTCCAGAATGGTAGAAGATATACCTTGAGGCTGAGATGACCACCAGAAGCCTTTGCTACATTCAGATTCCCCAAATTATAACCCTTCTCCTTCCTAGGACACAAAGAGATCAAATGTCCTTCTTTCTTGCAATAGAGGCACTTGTGGGGTTGAGGACAATCTCTAGCTAAGTGATCACGAAAGCCACAGTTGAAGCATGCCAAAACCTTAGCTGAAGGAGGTGCTACTCGAGAGTGAGAACTAGAATCGGCTTGCTTCTTCTTCTTACTAGGACCGAATGGCATGGATTTGTGGAAGGAAACCGCTTCTTGTTCAGATTTCTCCAAACCTCTGCCTCAACATCACTATCCCTTTCATTCTCGACCACTTCGAGATGAAGGGCCGCATCCACAAGCTTTTCAAAAGACAATTTGAGCTAAAGTATAAGGGATTTCTTCAAGTACTTCTTAAGTCCAGAAACGAAATTAAGATTCTTCTTGTATCGAGTGCTAATGTACTCGAGGCCATATTTGGAAAAGGCCTCGAAAGATGCCACATACTCAGAAACGGTCGACTTCCCTTGCTTAAGATCAAGAAAACGTCGAGCCAAGATAGCCTTCTCAGACTCCGGGACGAACTTGAGCTCAAATCTCTCTCTGAATTGCTCCCACTCTAAAGTAGACTCTTCAATCTCTGCTACGAGCAATTCATACCAAATTAAAGCACGTTCTTGCAACATACTAGATGTGACAAGAACGCGATGATAACTAGAAATCTCCATGCTTATATGCTCGCATGTACCAAGCCATGACTGAACCTCTAAGACTGACTCCGAGCCTTTGAATGGCTTGCCTCCAAGATGGGTGAAGTCGCTGCACATACACGCAAATACAGATTTGCGTGGAGAAGAAGAATGAGGTGGAGCTGGAGGTTGAGTGCTCCTGATAAGCACGAGAATCTGATCGGTCGACATATACACACCTTCAGGACGTGAGCCACCGGACGGCTCAACATTCGAAGTGCGACCTCTTCCTCTTCCAGGCATGAGCTGAAAGTTAAGATGAGATAGAATTATTCATAGGGGTAGATATTATCAATTCAAATTCATAAAATAAGGAATACTATGGAATTTAAAATTTACATTCCTAGACGCATTCCCACTTATCAACCCCCAAAAGACTCGAATAGGTTAAGGACAAGATTAGGTTCAACTTCGATTAGGGACGAAGTTTTCACTTGTATTATACTTGATGTATAGTAATTGTGTATATTGTTCTACGGTTATTACATTTTGTTCTGAATTCCGCACTAATACCAAGCTGTGATGCCCCACCCCGAGACCCACACTAACAAAGAGTATTACTAGGTAATACCTTCTGCTGGTGTAGAGAATAGGGTTGTTTAGGAGCGACCATCATAGTCTTGCATTATATAAGAACTAAGTATGTTGATAAGGTGCTCAATTTTTTTTTTCATTTTTCATTTCATCTTAAAGTGGTTCGACATACTTAGTTCTTATCGAATACAATACTATGGTGGCTACAAGATTGATTCAAAATAAAATACAATATCAATAATAGTCACAGATCACAGAACAACAAACACAGTCAGGTAAACATACACATACATCAAATATAATACACCGTGTCATAAGTGGCATTACAACCACAATATATACATACATCATATACCCTACAAAAGAATATAAATGGCCAAGTACACAACAAAATATACTATACAAAACTAGGCATCAAGTCCAAAAGTCGATAGACGGGTCCAAGCTAACAGCTAAGCAAAACCAAGAGACCTAACTTGCAACTCGGTCTGACCCGAGTAATAAATACACGAATCAGGCTAACTAGAACATGATAATTAGCAACAGCTAAATGGATATAAGTCTCATAAAGGAACATTCCTATAATTGGAAAGGAATGATATATAAGTAGGGTTTTTCTCACTATCCAAGTATTGGAAATTATAATGACTTAAGGATTATCTCTGAACAATATCAACTCAATGTAAATGTTTATTACCTAAAGGTTTCCCATGATATAAAAGTAAATAAACAATCTCATAAATTCACAGAAATCTCCGAAATTCATAACTCGTGGAACTCTAGTAAGAGTTCAAAATCTCATAAATGAAATCACCATATGTATATAAATCCTCATATAGCTCAAGGCTATAGATAAATAAAATCATCATCTCAAAAATGGTGAAATCATAAATAAACTCGAAACTCAGAAAAAGCCTGGATTGGCCAGATCCCCGATTGCATGCCGAAGCAATGCTGTACGTGCTAAACTCATGTCCAGTACTATATATATATATATATTAGGTACTTATCTCATGAACCTGAAGGTTAAACTCGTGGTGACCAAAGTCACATAACTCGTGATGACCGAAGTCATAGAACTCATGATGTCCCGAAGGTTTATATAACTCGTGATGACCGAAGTCACATAACTCATGATGACTCGAAGGTCTATATAACTCATGATGACCCAAAGGTCTATAGTACTGGCATACTCGTGAATGTGTCACAAACTCTCAAAGAGGAACACGAAGAGTGGTAACAGTGCATCATATACCACACGTTTTCACTTAACGGTTTCCTAACCGCTAGTCAATGACACATTAGAAAATAACATCATATAAAATCTCAAAAACTCAGAAAACTCGTAACTCGCCTCGTCTCATCGGCAAGTACTCAAACAATATATGATTCTGATAGATCATAACTCCTAACATAGTAGATCTCAAACCACAAAGCTCACCAAATATTGGCCATCTCAGATAATTCCTAAAAATAGGAATTACAAATCTCAAAACTCGCCAAAGAATGGCAATCTCATAAAACAACTCAAAAATTCATAACTTCAAATGAACAAGTCCGGAATTAACCAAAAAAGTAACACATGTGTCCCATACCACATGTTTTACTAAACCGTTTAATTCTCTTCCTCATACGTTCGAAGAGTGTAAAATAGTGTGATTTTATATATAAAATAATTTGCTTGAGAAAACTAGATTTTAATACAATTTTTCGAAATCATTTGGAAACAATTCTTTGAAAATTCTCCTTATTATAGGAAATAAATATATTCTAATAACTTTAAAATAATTTATAAATATTGAAAAATATTTATTTCAAAAGCCATTTAAATTATAAAATTATTTCGAAAATCATTTTAGAAAAACTTGTGTTTAAACAAAAGAAATTGATGGAAATCACTGAAATTCAACATACGGAAATGTCTCAAAAACTCGTCAATCCGGGTTTCAAATTGACCATAATTTTTGCTCACCTATAGATAGGTTAGAGCTCTTGAAAATCACCTCAAAATTGCACATGAACCAGTGGTAAAAACCATAGCATGAAGGAGCAAAACCATACCCAGGTCGACCATAAGACCGACCTTTGCCACACACAGGTCGACCCTAAGGTCAACCTTAAGAAAGCCTAGATAGACCCTAAGGTCGACCTAAGAGAGGCATGGGTTGACCTGTAGGTCGACCCAGGCTATGGGATTCTGCAGACTTGAATTTTCTTGCACGATTCAATTTTTGCACAGCATATTGACATAGCTAGGAGATGATTTCCACGATAAAAATTTGCATGCACATAAAACAACTTTCAAACTACAAATCAGAAAATATCTAGCAGCATTTCATGGCAAGAACAAAGAGAAATAGCCACTCAAAGAGGCAACCAAAAATCAGATATAAACTGAAACTATGAACAGAAAAACATCGATATACAGCAAACATTTCTGAGCAATTTTTCATAGGAAACTTCTTGTTTCAGCTAGCAATTTGTGAGTTTTGTACTCACCTTAGCAATAAGCGGATTTAACTACAATAAGATGAAGAAGATGGAAGCTTTCTGGTGCAAAGAAGCCTTCAAGAACCTGTAGTTGAGAAAGAAAGAACATGCAAACCAAAGAAATACAGTTACAGACAATTCACATACAAACTCAAAATTTGATGAAATAACTCTTAGTATTGGATTTGATTACCTTTCTCTTTTCTTTGTTTTGAAGGTTTTCACTTGAATTTACAGCAAATTGGAGCAAGAATTAATTTAGCAAGAAGTGGCCATTAATTTTCTTTTACTGTTAATTTTTGAGAAGGAGAAAAATGAAAGAGAGGAAGAAACTACGTAAAATATTTTTTTCCTCTCTTTCCTGATAGTTCTAGATTTGGGTTTAGGATATAAAACCCATACCCATTAAGCCCAATCCTATACTTAGTGAAAATTCACTAAGTAAATACACATATTTTCACTTATTTAACTAATATACACACATTTTCTTATTTTAAAACCCATATAAAACTTATACAACAAAAGTGTATGTAAAAAAAAATTATTTTCACAACAACTAAATTTTATTTTAACTATAAAAATCTATTTTTTTATCAATAAAACCTTAACTTTACTTAAATAACAAATTTTACACTTTTTATCTCATAAAACACCATTTTTAACATATGAGTCTATACAAAAATTGTTTTCTTGTCAATTAAAATACAACAAACTATTCTAACTTTATTAATATATCAAAATATTATTTTTAAACAATATTTCATCTTTTATATTAAAAAATTACATAAATACTTCTAATTTCTCCTTTAAAATCAATGAAAGTTTAATATAGGCAATAACTTACAAAATTATTACATTACTCAAATAAAATCCATAAAATGATCATTTTCTTTTCAAACTATCAAAATAAAGTTTTTAAAACTTTATTTTCAACCATTTATATTTATTTCAACAAATTAATGTTGAAAAGAATCTCTTTATTAATTTATTATCTCAAAATTAACAAAATTCCAATATTCTCAATTTATTCAATTTAAATCTCAACCACCAATATTAAATCAAATATTTATTCTCAATGCACATTGTTTATTTAAAATATACAATTTTTAACAAAAATCTTTCTTTTCCAATTTATTTTATTTTCAATATTAAATTGTAACCACTTTTATAATTTTATATTACAAGTAATCACCAAAACTAGGGTTGTTACAACAGTCATCTCCGATGATGCTGCACGGTGCGTATAAATCTCGTTCTATTCTTCTAGGACGATGATAAGGATATCCATCCACTAATGGTTAGGAGGTAATCTCCAATCTTATCTTTGTTCGTTTATTTTCTAGAGAACCGGGGTTGAGTTTACCAGAAATTATCAAACGTTGTTTCGAAGTGACCGGGATCGAATATATTATCCAAAAACCACTTCGCTCCAACAAATGCATTTCGAAGTGAAGATATCGTGAAGAGCATGGAATTGAAGTTAGAGATGTGAAGTGCAAGGGATAATCGCTACTAATCCCGAGGGTGATTCCAAAATGGATGTAGTAGGAATAGTGCCTTCGGTTTCATTCAGACCCGGAACGGACTTGTATGGATGAATGCTATTAGCCTATTGTCATTGGAGGTCAATGAGCATTCTAAGTGTAAATATTCTTGAAAGGTAATCGTAGCCTCAAGCCTCATCAACCGGGAATGACTAAAAATCAAGGGAGATGCAGCAAGGCTAAGTGGATCGCACCCATTAGGGTATGTTGTCACCCTTCTAGATACATCTACATATTTATGGATTGGTTGTGCATGAGATCTCGAATAAAAAGGGTTGCAAAGAAACCGTGGTGATGACATATTCGGTACTATCCAGGTCAGGGGTAGGCTGGTCTTCTGTTGGCAGGGGATCCAAGCGAGGTCCTTGGTACATTTTCTAGACGTGTACCGTGATAGGTGGTACCCCAGTGCCTAGTCACTGTATGGAATCCATTCTCCAATAAGCACCTATGGACTTGATTGTATACCTATTATGCTGGAATTTAATAATGTAACAATTTTTGCTATGATTAATAAGTATTTGTATCTAGACACGTCCGTGTTTATGTGCGGCGTGGTCTTATGAGATACCTTTGATTTTGAAGGTTTTATATAACTTTCAATCCAGTTGGGTGTGTTTTCTCATGCTGGTTTTCCAAATTGACTTGGGTGTTATTTTGTTATATGCTCGGGTCAGACCGAGCATATTACATATTAGATTGAATGCTTGGAGCTTCTAGAGACGAGTTGGAGGCCCAAAGACGTATTCACGTAGATGGTTATTTTCCACTGTATTCATTGTTATGTTTATCAGCAATTGTGAGAACATGCTGTTATAATTGTCCAGGCTGGGATAGGTTAGTATACTCTGATTGATGTCTGTATATACATATATTACAGTTTTGTTTTTGTGTAAAAATTTATGGTATATTATAGATTATTCGTTCCGCTGTGAGATTCTGTGTTGTTTAGTTTTCTTCTTATCTTCTTCCTTCTTTCTTTTCCCTAACAATCGGGTCTTCCGGCATTCGATTGTTCAGCTTGTGATATAAGGGACGTATTAGTGTCGATTTTCGAGGATCGAAAAGCCCCGGTCGTTACAAAAATTTTCCCCAAAACAATTTTATCAATGGTTTCGAAGTAGGTGCTTTTTCCTATATTCATTTTAACCCAAAAGATGTTTCTAAAAGTAAAACCCTATACTTTTGAATGGGTTATTTTCATTGGCTTTGAAGCTATGTTTCCAAAGATTTTTGAGTAATGTTTTGATACCATCGAAAGGTATATTTGGTTTTGAAAGAGATTAGTTAACAAGGGCTTTGAAAGGTATATACTTAGAGTTTTGAAAAGAGGTTTTCTATGCTTTCGATGGAGGTCATCCAGTTGTTTCGAAAGTGATGTTTTAAGGTTTCAAAACAAACAACCCAATCTCATTTTAAAGGATAAACCATGGTATAAATAAAGAGCTTTGAAATGAAGTTTTTGAAGAAGTTTTCCTTAAATAATAGGTTGAAGGGATTAACCAAGTTCTATATAAAATGATTTCAAGGATATTAAACCAGAGGTGTTGGTATTATTTTGTTGTTATGATTGCTTCTTCATATATTTATTCTCATTGTAATTAACCCATTATGGTGCTTTGGGGAGGGGCAGAATAACCAGCTAGGTTGACCCAGTAGTGAATATAACTTAAGAAATGTTAAAATCTTTAATAAAGATAATATTGGCAGGGGCCAATAGGTTCACATTAAGCCCATAAAACTATGTAAAGCAAAGGATATTGGCAGGGGCCAATAGGTTTATAGTCAGCCCATGAAAACTATGATTTGATATTGGCATGGCCAATAGGTTTTAGCCCATGAAAACTATATCCAGATTAAGATATTAACATATGTCAATATGTTCCTAATCAGCCTATGAAAACTAGGATAAGAAGAAAAGATATTGGAATTACCAATAGGTTACTAGTCAGCCCATGAAAACTAGGGGAGGAATAAAGATATTGGAGTTACCAATAGGTTCTTAGTGATCCCATGAAAACTATGTAACTGGACATGGAGTCCATAATCATTTTACAAGTTAATAGTCAGCCCATGAAAACTATTAGGTTAATAGTAACCCTAAAAAACTATAACTGTGATAGATCATCAAAATGAATGGGGATAGGTAATCCAGAATTGATTCACTTGTTTTGCATATCATCATATCCTATTGTTTTGAACTGTTTTAACCATTATGGATGCAGGAGCACAATATATGATTTTATAAAGGTTTTAAGATACTAGTGAGGGGAAAACCCATTCCGCTAAGCGGCATGGTCTCACTAGATACATAAATGGTTTGAGATGGTAGATTATTATTCATACCAGGCTTATGTCCGACTCGAAGTTTTTGTTTTCCCCTTAAATTCTTGGGTACTCAATTGATTTTGAGCAGTTTGAGGTTTAGGGTTTTTAGGTGTTCTTTTAGATGAATAAAGCTTTCAGTGACGTGCAGGAGGCATGCTGCTACTTAGAGTACTTTTATTTCTGCCATGTTTAGTTGTAAAGGCAAACTTGTTTTATTCCCTTATTATATACTCTGATCATCCAAGGGGGCATCTTCATATGTCGCTCTTGGCGTATTTTGTAATAAGTATATTTTGTCTGAACGTGGTCTGCACATTGGGATTATGTAACGAATTTGAATTATTTTGAAATGGAATGTGGACTTTGTTTGCTGTTTTAAATTTTTTCCATATTCTTGTGTTTCTGCCTATCAATGTATCTAACATAGCCGTATTTGGTCACCGAGGATTAATAACTATGGATGACTGGAGCATCCGTAGCCATTAGTTTTGGGCCTTCAAGTAAGGGGATGTTACAAGTTGATATCAGAGCATATGTTTATGAAACTTTAAAAGAAACTTAAACCTAAAAGATTTTTCAAACATAATCCAATGAATCAGATAACAAGATTGGGGTTTGGGTTAACGTTATAGTAACGTACTTTTATTTGGTATATGGTTATATATAGTTAAGTACGTATTCCCCGCTCTCTTAGACCATTCTTTTGTATCTTACTAAGGCTCGTATGCAGATTTACAAGAAAGGGGATATGGAAGCAGGAAACGGAAGTGGAAATCTCGATGGAGGAAGCACAACAACCAATGGAAATGCTCGACCCACCACCAGGAGGAACCCGGGTCGACCGACTAATGCAAATAACAAAATGCTGATACCAATGTGGGTGCTGAAAATCCACCAGTAGATATAAGGGCAATGTATTAGTTCTTCATCAATATGATGCAAGCAGGAGCTGCTGCTGTGTTGCTAGAAATGTAGGAGGAGTTAATCCTCTGGCTCCAGTTGGGAATAATTATGCTAAGCTGAGTAAAAACTACACTAGTCTTGGAGGGAAGCCATTTATAGGGACAGAGAATGCCATTGAGGTAGAAAATTGGTTGTTGCATTGTAAGCATATATTTGCTTATTTGAGTTTAAATGATGGACAAAAGAGAAGGTTGGCCTCTAGGCGGTTACAAGGGTCAGTGCTTCATTGATGGAACATTATTACTACTGGAGTTTCGGAAGAGCGGTTGACTTGGGCTGATTTTAGAAGGAGATTTGAGCAAAAGTTTGTGTCTGAGTTTGCTAAGTTAGAGCTGATGAGGAAGTTTATGGATTTGGAGTAGGGAGAGATGTCGGTTTTTGAGTATGCCACTAAGTTCGAGGAGTTGTCCCATTATAGACATAATACTATAGTCACCGTCATCAGAAGGAACGAGAAGTTCATTAGGGAACTAAGGCCTGAGATTGCTAGGGCGACCCTGCCACATCTTCGCGATCCTAGTAATTTAGTTGTGGAGATGGTCATTCGCCAAGATGAGATACTTGCTAATTGTGCTAGAGAGAAGCCGGTGGAAATTCAGGGTTCTCATGGGAAGAAGAGAAAGTTCTTTAAGAAGAAGGGAGCCCAGAAGGGAGATACTGCTAAGAAGGCAAAGCGGAGTTAGTTTGTATGTTCCATAAAAAACCCAAATTTTTGTTTTTTTCTTATAATTGTTTCCTATTCACCAATTTTATTACTTTTGAAGAAAACAATATAAAAATGAAAAAAAAGATATGAAACTTTAAATATTCTTATTTTACAATTTTCAGATATTTCAAAATTTTGAAAAAGTTATAAATTGTTACTTAAATGCTTTGTGGTTCTAGGACTTCTAAGCCGACATTACATGCAATAGTACCTAGAATTACTACCGGAAAAATATATAAAAGCTCATTTGGCCATGCAGGTTCTCAATAATAATTATGCCCCATCCCTTTAGCCAATTTAGCTCTTAATACAGGAAATCTATGGGTACATAAGAAATGTATCGAATCGATTCTTTTCATTTATTTTAGTTATTCACTAGAGCAATTATGATATTAAGGTCGATCCGGGGAAAGTGTTCGGATCTATTATCACATAACGATTAGGTGCCTAACAGACTCTTTTGGTGGAAAATATTTTCTCGGCGTAATGAAAAAACTATTTTTTTGCAACCTAGTCTAATATATTTCTATCTATAATTTATTTCTATCTAAATACGTGACAAGAAGGGTCATTATGCGAATGAGTGCCGGTCAGGTAATGGGAGAAGGTTGCAAATAAGAAGAATGTGAAGTGCTTCAACTGTGATCAAGTTGGGTATTACAAGAATCAGTGTCCAGAGCCGGTCAGGGCTGATAAAGGAAAGGTTTTTGCTATTGGACCAGCTAGGCCCACTGTAGCCGATAGAGGGAAGACTGTGATGGAAGGTACGCTTTTTGTAACGACCCGTAAAATTTTCAATAATTTAATTTGTTAGGTTAATAAGTTTTGGGTGATTTAATATAAAAAAATTATCTATTAATAATTGAACAATGGTAATTAGAACTAATTAGTAACAATTGAAATGAAGTCCCAATGATGAAATAATGTAAATTAGTTATAAATTTGAATGTAAGAAACAAGTCTGAAACAAGTGTGAATGTTGAATCATTAATGAAATAATATGTGATAAATAGAAATTGAAGTAAATCAGTGTTAATTGAGTAATTGTGACATTTGATTTGTAAATAATAATGGATTCATTAATGTGGATTAAAGTAATAGTAACGGGTGTGAGTTACTATTTAATTGGCCTATTAATTTAGTTATAACAGTTATATTTGAGTATAAATTTAAATATAAGTAAATAAGGGTAAGTGGTGCATAAATAAATAAATTTGTATAATTGATAGTAATTGAATGAATTAAATATTAGGTAAGTAATTATGATAATTTGTTGAATATATGATAAAGTTAGGTGTAAATTTAAGGGTAGTGATAACAACTATTATAAGTTGCCTATTTAGTCTATAAAATAATTAGAAAATCTTTAATGTCATTAATGAGAATTTATGCAGTAACGGGAGGTGTGAATGTATAAAATAAATAGAAACGTAAATTTATTTATAAAGTAATAAATTGGTAAAAGGAATGGAACTATGGTAAATTAATTAATTGGTTTTAAATCTTATTTGATGTGTACAATTGACAAGATTTCACATTTAGAAATGTAACATTTTATACAAATTTAAGAATAAATTATTTATATAGGTTTCTTTCTCCTTAAATGCTTGCCTTTTTAAATTGTCTTGCCTCTTTATTGTTTTAGCCGTTCACCATTGTTTGGACGTGCATTACCCCATCAAATTACGTTCAAATCTTCCCAAATATCTCACTTCTTCATTTGCCTCTTTTGATTGAAAGATATTACATAAGTTATTTTATTAAATAGGAAATAAATCCCCTCATTCACTAGCCTCTTTATTGCTTGCCATTCTTTTAGCCGTTCAAATCTTTTTGTTAACCCTAGCCGCCACCTATTTTGCAATTCACGTACAAAAGAAAAGTTTCTCATCTCTCCTATTCATTTGCATCCAGAGGAAAACACAGTAAGTTTCAATGGCCTCCTCCTTCTCTTCTCTTTTCTCTTTTCATTTTCCTTTTGTTCTCTAATTATTTAGCTCGGCCACACCATGCTAGCCGACCTCATCTCCACTCCACCACCAACATGATCGGCCTCCACCTCCTCACATCATCACCATACCAAGGCCATGAACCCTAGAGCAAACTCCATCACCAAAATTGCAAAAAACTCCTCTTGATCCATGCTTTTGTCTCCACTTGACCTTTGCCTTGCCACTTCTCTTCAAATTCCAAGCCATAGCCATGTACACATGACCTTTGGCCGAGCCTAACTTGCATCAAAACTACCATGGCCGAGCCATGTGTGATGTGGTCTAGCCCATTGAGACATGGCCGAGCCACTTGTCTTGTTCTACCAAAGGTTATGTCATTTTTCCTTCATATCTTTGTATTGTTTTGGTTTAAAATTTCTTGTGTTGAATCATAATCTTATATTTTTTATATTATGTTGTTTACAAGTTTGGATCTTGGCTCTCCATCTACAAAAATTTTATTCGTGCTTTGTCGTACTTTTCGGAGTTTCAGTTATATATCTTGAATTGCTATCTTCAGCTTTAAAAAGGTGAGTTTTATCACTCTAGACATATGTACTTATATTATTGTGAAATGATGACAAGTGAATCTGTATAAATTAATATGTTATTCAAACATGCCTGTGATATATTATATGATGTTAAATGTTGTTTATAAACCTATTACTTCACCTGATATGTTATTATACGTTATATTGTTCATTTTAATTAATGTATCTCACACTGCAAGTTCCCTATCACTATGGGTTGAAATGATACATACCCGAATGGACATTAGAATAAGGAAAAATCATTATGGGCTGAAATGATAGGCTCGGGTGATTTTCATTGAATTTTTATTTTATTTTATTTGACTTGGGATCGCGGGTTTGAAATGATAGAACCCGGATTTTTTTTAAATTACGGATTGAAATGATATATATCTGTATCACTTGACCTAGGTTAGAAAATATTATAAAGGCCCATGGTTATATTTTTAAATAATATTTTCCTAAAAATTATGAAGTATTTTGAATGTTTAAATATATGAAATTCGAGCTAAAGATTTGATTTAAATGACTTAAATATAAGAAGATGTTGGTTTTCTATAAGTTAAGATTTTATAAGTCAATAAGTGGCTTTAATGGAAATTTTAAAGATGTGTTGGTTTTAAATAGAATTTAAAGACATTTATTGATGTTAAATAACTTAATAATTGAATTTGACTTGATATGGAAGTTTTAAATCTAACCTAGTAATTGTTATGAATTTTACTTTATGAAACAGACATGTTTTGTGTAATAAATAATGTATTTTGAACTGATAAAATGGAATACAGTTTTAATTGGACATTTGTAATAAAATTTATTTGACTAGAAAATCATAGTTATTTGATGTCTAAATGAATAGATCTAAAAGAAAAGATTTGATTGTTATATTAACTATGCTAAAATATTCTTTTGTGAAATGTTATGTTTTGTAAAATAAATAGTTATGATTTTTAAATGGAAGAATGTAACTTTATTTATGACTTAACTTGGAATTTGGAAATTTGGTTTTAAATAAAAACTTTTAAGTTAAGTAAATAAAGGGAAATTAAAATTTTATTTGGGAAATAGGTATTTTAAAATAAAGTATTAAGTTAATTGTTAAAGTAAAAGTTGAGAAAATAATTTACTTTTGACTTAATGAATGAATTATTATTTAAATTGGATATTTACTTATTAAGTGTTTATTTTATTGAATCATAAGTTAAGATATCCGAATGAATATTTTGAAGCGAAAAATATGATTTTTATAAGTTAAAATGGCCAAATTTTAAGTTTTATTGTTTCTGAAAATTTTATAATAAAGCTGGAAATAATATTGGTAGCACTTCAGAAATGCTGTGGTCTTAAGACAGCATTTTTTAAGTGCTGTCATTTCTGGAAATAGACTAAGCTATGAAATAACAAAGAGCTACTGCAGCACTTTGTAGGTGCTGTTGCTGCTGAAACTAAACTGTTTTGAAATAATAATTAAATATCTACTGTAGCACTTGGTAAGTGCTGCTGTTTCTTAAACTGAACTGTTTTGAAATTCTAATACCTACCGTAGCACATTATAAGTGCTGCTGTTTCTGAATTTGACAATGTTTTGAAATATTACTAATATATCTAATGTAGCACTTTATAAGTGCTGTCGTTAGTTGAAATACATGTTTTGGAAATTTTATAATTTAATGAATGAACTTAGAAATGCTACAACTTTGAAATGAATATTATTTGACAATGAATTTCAATGGTTTAAATGAATATTATTTTAAGGGTGTTATGATTTTCTAAGTATTATGATTTTCAAAGAATAACATTTCTAAATTGTTATGATTTCAAAATATTATGGTTTCAAAGTGTTGGGTTTCAGAGTTGTTATAACTTTGAAAAGTACTACGGTTTTGAAAAATGAAATTGTGTGAAATTGTATTTAATTAAGAATTGTCTTAAAATATATTAACTTGGAACTTATTGAAATTGAAGATTTAAGAATGTGACTTTATAAAATGGTTTGGTTTAAGATGATTTAAAGGAATATTTCAAGTTTAATAAATTTAAGGAAGTATTCAGTGATTTGGAAATTTGGGTTTTATTTAAATGATATATTGATTTGGCTTTTGAAATGAAATAATATAGTATTTAGTTTTGAAATGGATATGATATTTTGGATTTTAAAGTATAAATGATTTTGAATAAATATCCATGGGTTATAATAACGATTGGTTGGCAAAGAGACCGGGATCGGATATGAGCATACTCTCTGTCGATACCGAAAACCACTTTGACAACCGTGTACGCGGTGGAGATTCCGGAATGAAGTAGGATGGTGGCGACGATCCTATTGAGGTATGAACGTGGACCCGACTCCCGTGAGTTGGCATAAGGTGGCTAAAACAGGAGCGATTGACGGGCCAATGAGGTAGCACCTCTGATCGGACACATTTCTTCGATACTATTCTATTACTTTGTGATTTATTTGGTGGCCACCCTTTAATTTTTGATTTGGGAGTGTGTTCCGAGGTGGGAAGTAGTGGCTGCTATGCGTTTCCACCAGCCTGGATGCGTAATTGGTATATCTACCCTTGCATTTCCTAGTTGTGTCGTGTCACCTACCATATCGAGCATTACTACGAGTTTGGATTTGTTCTGTAGCCTGTGGAGTATTGAGGGTAGCTCCTGATCTGGGGGTATGCTAATACTGGATAGACTACTAGGACTATTATGTGTTAAGGTGGAAAACGTAAAGCCTTAACGCTATTTAAAAGTAAATTTATTTTATTAATAGACATTATATTAATAGCGAATATTACTACATAGTAGATAGTTTAACGGATCCTTAAAGGATGGGCGATCCCAAGCATCCTTTAAGTTACTTGTGCATCTTTATTATAGTTCACTTGAGTTGGTTTGCATTGTATAAGTATGTATATCCTAACTCGAGTGTTTTGTATTTTGCTATACGCTCGGGTCAGACTGAGTGATACAACATTCAAGACTCACCTTTGGAGTTGGAGCTTCGCTTGGATCCGTCTATTAATTCTGCTTTCAGTCATTCAATTGATTCTAGTGATGTATTCAAATCTTGTATTTGACTATTGTATTAAGACATCTTTGTATTCATGATTTCCTTTGTATCTTGTTAACTTTGATGTATATATATATAGTAGCTTCATGAACTACTATTTCTTGCTTCCGCTGCATTGTTATATTACTCTGTGTCTGTGATCTGTGATTTATTTATTGTATATTCTGTGTTTTGCCAGATTTTTTTAACAATCTGGTATTTTGAGCAATTCAAGTCCGGCATGTGCGGATGCGAATGGTCCAAAATAGTGGGTCGTTACATTTGGTATCAGAGCTTTGGCTCTAGGCAAAACTTAGCATATATGGTAAATTTATTTACAGAATCACTTTCGTTCGAGCTTGAATCTCTTCCTTTTTGACTCGGCTTCTTTTGAATTTTGGAACGTTCCCTGTGGTTCCAAACCCATTCTTATCTCTCCCTATTTGTCTTCTTTTGATCCTAGAGTATCCCATAACTCCACTTCGAATGATCTTTATAATGAATAGGCGGTCTCGCCAATCTTCGAATGATTATAAAGGGGTGAAACTCCTTTACAAGAAGCATTGATTCACCAAAGATTTCTGCATCCTCGGTTTACAATGCTATCTATATCTTGTTATCCTGAATTCTATTTCTTGAGATCAGATATAGGTTTGTCCCAGAACTCTACATCAATCTTATTCTTGAAATCACGGTTGACCCGATTAGGGTTACCCACGATTTATATAAGCTTATTCAGGTCCTTATTCTGTTATTTAATCATCTTGTCTTGTTTCCAACTTATCTTCAAAACAGAATTCTCTTTGATTTGAGTCAATCAAATTGAATCCCTATCCTTATTTTGAAAACTTATTTCTGTATTTGTAAACTAATATTTAAAATGTTTTAATATATATTGTGTTGTTTGAGTTGTTGATGTTGATTTGGGTTTCCGATCGATTCGTCTGATCAACGCTATCGATAGGACCTCCAAAACACTTGAACAGAGCAAACTGACACCAAATTGTTTTCAAACTTGGTAAATGAGAAATTTTGTATAATCATATTATATATATGTATAATTTTCTGAAATTTTATAGTTAATTGAATTGGATGTTAAGAAATAATATTTGATTTGTATATATATTGTAAACATTGGCATTGTTCATATATAAATAGTTGAACTATAAAATATGGTTATAAATTAATTTGGAAATTTAAATGAATTTAAAATCAAGAATTTGTGGATTTATCTGATGATTTCAAACTTTGTTTTAAAAGCTTAAAGGATAAATTAATTAAAATATTTTCGAATAGAAATTGTTTCTAAAGAATTTTAAAGGTTTTAAATCAGTGCTCTTTTCTTTGTCGTTGGAAAATAATTCCGGTGATGACTGCAGCATTATCGACATTCATTTTCGAGTTTCGAAGTGAAGAGACCATACTGTAGCTTTGCTACAGTTTTTCTTTGAAGAATTAAATTGATTTGAATTTCTAAAAAAATTATGACTTGATTTATAATATATATATATTGGTATATGATTTCAAATTTGATTTGATATATATTATGTATATATATTTATTTACTTAGAATAGTTTGAAGTTAATCGGAAATTTAATTCTTAAAATTTTATCTTAAAGGACAATTTCAATTATAAAAGGAAATCAAGATTGTTGAATAAATGTTCTAACTTGAGGTAATTGAATTTGAAAATTTTATTTGTATAATATTCAGTTGCACCCCAATATAACTTACCTAAATCATTCAGAAGTTAACTATGTAATTGGATAATGTACAATATAAAAGGATTTTATAAATAAAATTTGAGTGGTTATAATAAATGTTATACACTAAAATTTTAGTTATAAAAGATTAATAAAGGTAAACAGAATAAAAGTTAAGTGAATAATTTATGATTTAAAATGGTGTTAAAGGAATTTATAAATAAATTGGAGTAGTTATAATAAGTGTAAATATACTTAATATATGTTAGATATATTAAGTGGAATAAAATTAAATAATAATTTGGAATAAAGAAGAATTAAATTTATTGCATAAATTATGAGCATAATAAATGATTTACAAATTCATGACTTTGGAAAATTGTTAATTTAAGATAATTGTATGATGAGATAATGAGATTTAAAAATAGTTAAGATTTATTTAAATTAGGTGAAATCAAATGGATGAAATCAATTATTAATTTAAGTTGAAATTTTCATGGTTTAAAATTTATTATCTTATTTTGTTTTCCAATCTCTTTTCTTTCGGATGTTCCTGTTTTCCTACATCCTAAGCGGGAATTGAATTCCGAATTGATTTTATTCCTGAAGTTCAACCTATAGTCCTTCCTTCCAGAAGAACTTATCTTTACCTTTCAGTTTTGGAAATTTTCATAAATCTTTGAGTACTCACCTGAATCTGAGCACTGCTTACCATCCACAGACCGATGGTCAAACGGGAAGAATGAATCAGGTTCTAGAGGATCTCCTTCGTGCTTGTGTTCTTGAATTTGAAAGATCATCTCCATCTTGTAGAATTCACCTATAACGACAGTATAATATCAGTCTTCTTTCATCTTATCTTAATCCTATCTCATTCTATCTGTTTTGGGTATAAATTAATTTAAATTGAATTGAATTTATATGGTTAAAATCATTGATTTTATTTTGAGTTTCAATTTAGTGTTCTTTCAAGGTGTTTTTATTCTCCTACCTTCTTCCTTTTCGGGGACGAAAAGTTTTGAGTGGGGGAGAGTGTAACGACCCGTAAAATTTTCAATAATTTAATTTGTTAGGTTAATAAGTTTTGGGTGATTTAATATAAAAAAGAAAAGAAAATTATCTATTGATAATTGAACAATGGTAATTAGAACTAATTAGTAACAATTGAAATGAAGTCCCAATGATGAAATAATGTAAATTAGTTATATATTTGAATGTAAGAAACAAGTGTGAAACAAGCGTGAATGTTGAATCATTAATGAAATAATATGTGATAAATAGAAATTAAAGTAAATCAGTGTTAATTGAGTAAATATGGCATTTGATTTGTAAATAATAATGGATTCATTAATGTGGATTAAAGTAATAGTAACGGATGTGTTACTATTTAATTGGCCTATTAATTTAGTTATAACAGTTATATTTGAGTATAAATTTAAATATAAGTAAATAAGGGTAAGTGGTGTATAAATAAATAAATTTGTATAATTGATAGTTTTTGAATGAATTAAATATTAGGTAAGTAATTATGATAATTTGTTGAATATATGATAAACTTAGGTGTAAATTTAAGGGTAGTGATAACAGTTATTATAAGTTTCCTATTTAGTCTATAAAATATTTAGAAAATCTTTAATGTCATTAATGAGAATTTATGCAGTAACGGGATGTGTGAATGTATAAAATAAATGGAAACGTAAATTTATTTATAAAGTAATAAATTGGTAAAAGGAATGGAACTATGGTAAATTAATTAATTGTTTTTAAATCTTATTTGATGTGTACAATTGACAAGATTTCACATTTAGAAATGTAACGTTTTATACAAATTTAAGAATAAATTATTTATATAAGTTTCTTTCTCCTTAAATGCTTGCCTTTTTAAATTGCCTTGCCTTTTTATTGTTTTAGCCATTCACCATTATTTGGACGTGCATAAACCCATCAAATCACGTTCAAATCTTCCCAAATATCTCACTTCTTCATTTTCCTCTTTTGATTGAAAGATATTACATAAGTT
Organism: Allium fistulosum; assembly: GCA_030737815.1. Taxonomy (NCBI): domain Eukaryota; kingdom Viridiplantae; phylum Streptophyta; class Magnoliopsida; order Asparagales; family Amaryllidaceae; genus Allium; species Allium fistulosum. Next base: position 877,868,802 of record CM060902.1, on the reverse strand, counting down.
ATTTTATTAAATAGGAAATAAATCCCCTCATTCACTAGCCTCTTTATTGCTTGCCATTCTTTTAGCCGTTCAAATCTTTTTGTTAACCCTAGCCGCCACCTATTTTGCAATTCACGTACAAAAGAAAAGTTTCTCATCTCTCCTATTCATTTGCGTCCAGAGGAAAACACAGTAAGTTTCAATGGCCTCCTCCTTCTCTTCTCTTTTCTCTTTTCTTTTTCCTTTTGTTCTCTAATTATTTAGCTTGGCCACACCATGCTAGCCGACCTCATCTCCTCTCCACCACCAACATGATCGGCCTCCACCTCCTCACATCATCACCATACCAAGGTCGTGAACCATAAAGCAAACTCCATCACCAAAATTGCAAAAAACTCCTCTTGATCCATGCTTTTGTCTCCACTTGACCTTTGCCTTGCCACTTCTCTTCAAATTCCAAGCCATAGCCATGTACACATGACCTTTGGCCGAGCCTAACTTGCATCAAAACTACCATGGACGAGCCATGTGTGATGTGGTCTAGCCCATTGAGACATGGCCGAGCCACTTGTCTTGTTCTACCAAAGGTTATGTCATTTTTCCTTCATATCATTGTATTGTTTTGGTTTAAAATTTCTTATGTTGAATCATAATCTTATATTTATGATATTATGTTGTTTACAAGTTTGGATCTTGGCTCTCCATCTACAAAAATCTTATTCGTGCTTTGTCGTGCTTTTCGGAGTTTCAGTTATATATCTTGAATTGCTATCTTCAGCTTTAAAACGGTGAGTTTTATCATTCTAGACATATGTATTTATATTATTGTGAAATGATGACAAGTGAATCTGTATAAATTAATATGTTATTCATACATGCATGTGATATATTATATGATGTTAAATGTTGTTTATATACCTGTTACATCACCTGATATGTTATTATATGTTATACTGTTCATTTTAATTACTGTATCTCACACTGCAAGTTCCCTATCACTATGGATTGAAATGATACATACCCGAACAGACATTAGAATAAGGAAAAATCATTATGGGCTGAAATGATAGGCTCGAGTGATTTTCATTGTATTTTTATTTTATTTGACTTGGGATTGCGGGTTTGAAATGATAGAACCCGGATTTTTCTTTTTTTTTTAAATTACGGATTGAAATGATACATATCCGTATCACTTGACCTAGGTTAGAAAATATTATACAAGCCCATGGTTATATTTTTAGATAATATTTTCCTAAAAATTATGAAGTAATTTGAATGTTTAAATATATGAAATTTGAGCTAAAGATTTGATTTAAATGACTTAAATATAAGAAGATGTTGGTTTTCTAAAAGTTAAGATTTTATAAGTCAATAAGTGGCTTTAATGAAAATTTTAAAGATGTGTTGGTTGTAAATAGAATTTAAAGACATTTATTGATGTTAAATAACTTTATAATTGAATTTGACTTAATATGGAAGTTTTAAATCTAACCTAGTAATTGTTATGAATTTTACTTTATGAAACGGACATGTTTTGTGTAATAAATAATGTATTTTGAACTGATTAAATGGAATATAGTTTTAATTGGACATTTGTAATAAAATTTATTTGACTAGAAAATCATAGTTATTTGATGTCTAAATGAATAGATCTAAAAGAAAAGATTTGATTGTTATATTAACTATGCTAAAATATTCTTTTGTGAAATGTTATGTTTTGTAAAATAAATAGTTATGATTTTTAAATGGAAGAATGTAACTTTAATTATGACTTAACTTGGAATTTGGAAATTTGGTTTTAAATAAAAACTTTTAATTTAAGTAAATAAAGGGAAATTAAAATTTTATTTGGGAAATGGGTATTTTAAAATAAAGTATTAAGTTAATTGTTAAAGTAAAAGTTGAGAAAATAATTTACTTTTGACTTAATGAATGAATTATTGTTTAAATTGGATATTTACTTATTAAGTGTTTATTTTATTGAATCATAAGTTAAGATATCCGAATGAATATTTTTGAAGCGAAAAATATGATTTTTATAAGTTAAAATGGCCAAATTTTAAGTTTTATTGTTTCTGAAAATTTTATAATAAAGCTGGAATTAATATTGGTAGCACTTCAGAAATGTTATGGTCTTAAGACAGCATTTGTTAAGTGCTGTCATTTCTGGAAATAGACTAAGCTCTGAAATAACAAAGAGCTACTGCAGCACTTTGTAGGTGTTGTTGTTGCTGAAATTAAACTATAATTTGGAATAACCAGAGAGCTACTATAGCACTTTGTAAGTGCTGTTGCTGCTGAAAGTAAACTGTTCTGAAATAATAACTAAATATCTACTGTAGCACTTGGTAAGTGCTGTTGTTTCTTAAACTGAAATGTTTTTAAATTCTAATACCTACCGCAGCACTTTATAAGTGCTGCTGTTTCTGAATTTGACAATGTTTTGAAATATTACTAATATATCTACTGTAGCACTTTATAAGTGCTGTCGTTAGCTGAAATACAATGTTTTGGAAATTTTATTATTTAATGAATGAACTTAGAAATGGTACAACTTAGAAATGAATATTATTTGACTATGAATTTCAATGGTTCAAATGAATATTATTTTAAGGGTGTTATGATTTTCTAAGTATTATGATTTTCAAAGAATAACAATTCTAAATTGTTATTATTTCAAAATATTATGGTTTCAAAGTGTTGGGTTTCAGAGTTGTTATAACTTTGAAAAGTACTATGGTTTTGAAAAATGAAATTGTGTGAAATTGTATTTAATTAAGAATTGTCTTAAAATATATTAACTTGGAACTTATTGAAATTGAAGATTTAAGAATGTGACTTTATAAAGTGGTTTGGTTTAAGATGATTTAAAGTAATATTTCAAGTCTAATAAATTTAAGGAAGTATTCAGTGATTTGGAAATTTGGGTTTTATTTAAATGATATATTGATTTGGCTTTTGAAATGAAATAATGTAGTATTTAGTTTTGAAACGGATATGATATTTTGGAGTTTAAATTATAAATGATTTTGAATAAATATCCATGGGTTATAATAACGATTGGTTGGAAAAGAGACCGGGATCAGATATAGGCATACTCTCTGTCGATACCGAAAACCACTTTGAGAACCGTGTACGCGGTGGAGATTCCAGAATGAAGTAGGATGGTGGCGATGATCCTATTGAGGTATGAACGTGGACCCGACTCCCGTGAGTTGGCATAAGGTGGCTAAAACAGGAGCGATTGAAGGGCCAATGAGGTAGCACCTCTGATCGGACGCATTTCTTCGATACTATTCTATTACTTTGTGATTTATTTGGTGGCCACCCTTCGATTTTTGATTTGGGAGTGTGTTCTGAGGTGGACGGTAGTGGCTGCTATGCGTTTCCACCAGCCTGGATGCGTAATTGGTATATCTACCCTGGCATTGCCTAGTTGTGCCGTATCACCTACCATATCGAGCTTTACTACGAGTTTGGATTTGTGCCGTAGCCTGTGGAGTTTTGAGGGTAGCTCCCGATCTGGGGGTATGCTAATACTGGATAGACTACTGGGACTATTATGTGTTAAGGTGGAAAATGTAAAGTCTTAATGATATTTAAAAGTAAGTTTATTTTAATAATAGACATTATATTAATAGCGACTATTACTACATAGTAGATAGTTTAACGGATCCTTAAAGGATGCGCGATCCCAAGCATCCTTTAAGTTACTTGTGCATCTTTATTACAGTTCACTTGAGTTGGTTTACATTTTATAAGTATGTATGTCCTGACTCGAGTGTTTTGTATTTTGCTATACGCTCGGGTCAGACTGAGTGATACATCATTCAAGACTCACCTTTGGAGTTGGAGCTTCGCTTGGATCCTTCTATTAATTCTTCTTTCATTCATTCAGTTGATTCCAGTGATGTATTCAGATCTTGTATTTGACTATTGTAATGAAACATCTTTGTATTCTTGATTTCCGTTTTATCTTGTTAACTCTGATGTGTGTGTGTGTGTGTGTGTATATATAGTAGCTTCATGAACTACTATTTCTTGCTTTGCTGCATTGTTATATTACTCTGTGTCTGTGATCTGTGATTTATTTATTGTATGTTCTGAGTTTTGCCAAAAAAAAATTTACAATCTGGTATTTTGAACAATTCAAGTCCGACATGTGCGTATGCGAATGGTCCAAAATAGTGGGCCGTTACACTTTTGATTCAGAGTATACCAGTTAGAGTACTTTTTGATACTGGTGCCTCGCATTCATTTATATCTCAATGTTTGGTTGATAGATTATGCTTAGAACCCACCTACATTGTTACTTCCTTAAGGATTGCGAATCCAATAGGAGGTATGCAACTCTAGGGTTGAGATGTGACCAGTTAGAACTTGATCTGTTAGGTCATAAGTTTGCATGCAGTTTGTATCTTATTGATTTCATAGATTTCGGAATCATTTTGGGTATGGATTGGTTGGGTAGGTATGAGGCTAGAATATTTTGCCAGGATAGGGAGATATCACTGAGACACCCTGATAGCCATAATCGAGTAATATTCTCAGTGGAGAATTCTGACCGGAGTGTTAGTACTTTGCTTAGTGCTATGGAGATAGGACATGAGTTAAGTCAAGTTCGAGTAGCAAGAGAGTTTGTAGATGTCTTTGAGCTAGTCACAAAGCTAACACCGAAACGAGCAGTTGAGTTTCGTATAGATCTTGTGCCCGGAGCTAAACCTGTGAGTAGACCACCTAGCAAGATGACACAGACTGAGATGAAGGAATTGAAGGTGCAACTAGTGGATTTAGAAGGAAGGAATTTTATTAGGCCAAGCAGTTTGCCTTGGGAAGCGGCTGTAGTGTTCATGAAGAAACCAGATGGGTCGTTAAGGATATGTATCGACTATCGTAAGTTGAATGAAAGGATGATTAAGAATAAGTATCCTTTGCCAAGAATAGACGATCTGTTCAATCAGTTGAGTGGAGCTAGAGTGTTTTCCCAGTTGGATTTAGCGATAGGTTTCCACCAGTTAAGAGTGGCAGAGGGCAATATTCCTTTGACAGCATTTCTGACTAGGTATGTTTTGTATGAGTGGTTAGTGATGCCATTTGGATTGACGAATGCACCTTCTTTCTTTGTGGATTTGATGAATCGAGTTTTCCGAGAGTACTTGGTTAGGTCTATGCTAGTGTTTATAGATGACATTTTAGTATACTCAAAGGATGAGAGAGAGCATGAAGTTTATCTTAGGGTGGTACATGAGACGCTGAGGCAGAATCAGCTTAAGGTGAATTTTACCAAGTGCCATTTTGGAAGAAAGAGGTTAAGTTTCTTGGTCATGTGGTTTCAAAGAAAGGCTTGTCAGTCAATCCAGATAAGATCGAAGCTGTGAATAATTAGAAGAGACCAGAGGTGGTGATTGAGATTAGGAGTTTTCTTGGACTTGCTGGTTACTACCGGAGATTCATCAAGAATTTCTTGCAGATAGCAGCACCTTTGACTAGTTTAACCAGGAAGGAGGTGAAGTTTGTCTGGTCCGATAAATGTGAGGAAGCATTCCTTAAGTTAAAGCATTTGTTGACCAATGCACCAGTTTTAGTAGTTCTAGACTTAAACCAAGGGTTGGTGGTGTATACCGATGCATGCGGAACTGGATTGGAAGCAGTATTGATGCAGTAGGGTAAAGTTATTGCCTACGCATCCAGACAGCTTAGACTGCATGAAGTGAGGTGTCCTACTCATGATTTGGAGTTGGCTGTGGTGATCTTTGCATTGAATATTTGGAGACATTATCTCTTAGGGGAGAGGTTTGAGCTTTATACCAATTTGGAGACATTATCTCTTAGGGGAGAGGTTTGAGTTTTATACCGATCATAAGTCTTTACGGTATTTATTTTCTCAGAAGGAGTCGAATATGAGACAGCAGAGATGGCTAGATTTTTTGGCTGCTTATGATTTTGGTATAGAGTATACACCGGGGAAAGGTAATAAGGTAGCGGATGCTATTAGCAGAAGACATCAGAATGTGGTGTTAGCTATGTTGGCAGAGTGGAAGGATTTAGAAGCTTTGGCCAGTTGTGGTGTGCAATTAAGGTCGACTGCTAGTTCCAATCAGAGTACGCCATGTTGTCTTGTTTAGAAGTTCGACCCGTGCTGATCGAAAGGATTGCTTCTAAATAGAAGGAGGATCCAATATTAGTTGAGAGGATTAAAAGGCTTGAGGTTGGAAATGAGATTGATGATTTAAAGAAATTTAGCCTTGACTAGAGAGAGTGGTTGAGAAAGAAGGGACGGTTGTGTGTTCCGAATGTAGAGGACTTGCAGAAAGAAGTTCTTGGAAAATGTCATCGGTCCAAGTTTACGATTCATCCTGGAGGAACCAAGATGTATCAGGATATGAAGAGGAGCTTCTATTGGGAAGGTATGAAAAGGGATGTTGGCTTGTGGGTTAGACAGTGTGCAAATTGTCAACAAGTGAAAGCTGAACATCAGAAGCCGAGTGGGTTGCTCAACCTTTAGAGATTCCAGTTTGGAAATGGGATTCGATATCCATGGATTTTATAGACGGGTTGCCAAGGTTAAATAGAGGAAATGAAAGTATATGGGTTATAATGGACATATTGACCAAGAGTGCCCATTTCGTTCCAGTTAAGTCAACCAGGACGGCACCTGTTTTAGCTAGGTTGTTCATGAAGAACATAGTTAGACTGCATGGAGTTCCTAGTAGTATAGTCAGTGACAGAGATGCCTTGTTCACTAGTGAATTCTGGAAGAGTCTACAGGAAGTATTGGGTACCAAGCTTAATATGAGTACTGCATATCACCCTCAGACGGATGGGAAGACAGAGAGAGTCAACAAGGTACTCGAGGATTTATTGAGAGCTTGTGTATTAGACTTTGGTGGATCTTGGGAAGATCACCAACATTTGGTTGAGTTTCCCTATAATAATAGTTACTAGACTAGTATAGAAATGGCGCCTTTTGAAGCTTTGTATGGAAGGCCATGCCAACCACCAGCATGATGGTTAGAGATTGGAGACAGATTAGTCTTAGGTCCGGATTTGTTTAGGGAGGCGTCAGAAAAGATTGAGTTGATCCGAGGGAGGATGAAGGAAGCTCAGTCCAGACAGAAGAGTTACGCAGACAAGAGGCGTAAAGACCTACAATTCTCCGTTGGAGATAAGGTTTTTATCAAGCTATCACCGATGAAGGGTGTGGTACAATTTGGTAAGCCAGGGAAGTTAGCCCCGAGGTATGTTGGTCCATTCCAGATTTTGGAGAGGATCGATAAGCTCGCATACAGAGTAGAGTTGCCGAGCAGTATGACAGGTGTCTATAATGTATTTCATGTATCTCATCTTCACAAGTATGTGCATGATCCAGAGAGTACTATTCCTCCGACAAGGTTGGAAGATTTGATAGTAGAGTCTAATTTGACTTTTGTTAGACAACCAGTTCGGGTTGTAGTGAGGAATGAGAAAAGATTGAGGAACAAGGCAGTCGGGTTAGTAAAGGTTCAGTGGAGTGACAATAAGAAGGACTGTACTTGGGAGACATATGATAAGATTAGAGATACTTATCCTGATTTGCTGTAAGGGTATGTCTATATTAGATTTATATAGATAATTGCTAGTCAGATAGGCTAGTATGTTTGTTAGGAGTTGTTACAGATGATTGCTATGTTTAGTATTTAGTCCTTACTGAATTTCGAGGATGAAATTCTTTAAGTGGGGAAGCTTGTAACATCCCTAATTTGTGATAACATTATTCAGGAGATCTAATTAGATAAATTAAATAGAATAATGTAAGAATTAGAATGATAAGGGGATTGAGATTTGAAAATATAAATTAAGGCCGTGCTTAAGAATAAGATAAATGGGCTAAAATGGTTTTAAGCTAATTAATTGAACATGGGCATATTAGTAAATAGCCGTATTATACACGGCTATACACTTTCATTTGCCCATTTATGTTTCACTTTCTCATTTCTCACGTTCATTCTAAAAACCTAAAAACGCAAAGTATTATAGAGGAGCCGACCATAATCAAAGAGAAAAGAGGAGAAATTCAATTTGAAGCTAAGGATTAAAGTTAGGGGAATTAATCTTCAACAAATCTAAAAGTCCTTATCATATTTAAGGTGAATAATAATTCATTCCATCCCTATTTTGTTTTTATAATCATATGTTTTCGAATTTAAGATTAAATTCGTTTTTATGATGTTTTGGATGATGATATGCTTGAATTATTATATGTTTGATTTAAACAAGTTCTTTCCATATGAATTTGCATGGTTTTAGGGAAAAACCGATTGCTATTGTTTTTAGAATGCCATGGAAAAATTATATGTTAGGTAAAACATGATTTTTGAGATGGGTTTCAATTTTTGTAATTTTTCAAGCTATGGAAAATTTATTATAAATATTTAAAGGAAAATATGATATAATTGGGTTTAAAATTAATTTCGATTTTTTTAGGAAGAAATTGGGTCTGAAATTTTAATATGTTTGATAACATGATGAAAGATAATTTTTGTGATTTTTGGGGATTTTTTCCTACTTGATTTGCTATGGAAAATAAATTATTTTGAAAGAAGGACTTATTTGCAATATTGGTATTGCTTAATGGAAGGGCTTAAACATTACTTTTCCCTTGATTTAGATTTGATAAATGCGGCAATTATTTTGTAAAGTATTTGAAAAGATTTAAAGCAACCAATCAAAGGATTACAAATAGGCCGGTAGTTATAAAGCAATTACTAAAAGTAGCATAATTTCAGCCTTTATTCAGAAAAGTAGGTTCCGCCTCCTATAGTAGTGCCTTTCGACTCCAATGCTTCTGCTCTAACTCAGTCAAAACCAACCCAGTCGAAACCCACCTAGTCGAAACCAATACACAAGGTATCACTTAGATGGTACGTAGTGGATTGAAGGAAAGGTAGAAGCCATGGTGTCGAAAGCAATGCTTCTGATGAGGTCGAAACCTTAGTATTGTTTTCAAATGTTAAGTGCCTACTTTGTTTTACTTAAAGCTTCGACATAGTCGATGCATATGTTTTTGAAAAGGCGTTTTTCTAAATAGCTTTCAAAGGAGGTTGCCATTTTATGTTTTAAAGGTACAGGCTTTCGAAGGGGCAACTTTATTTATAAAAGAATGCTTTCGAAAGTGGTGATTCCGACCCAGTCGAAACCCAGCCGCTTTTCTTTTACCTTTCGAGTATATTGAAGTCATCAATACTTTTGAAGGGTGCTTTTGTTTTAAACTTATGCCAAGCCACTTCCTAAATGCTTTCAAAAGGGGTCATGCGTTTCGAAGGCAATGGTGTCGAAAGGGGGTTTCGACGCTATCCCTCTAAGTTTTACTCAAAGGTTTTGAGCTTTCAAATAGATGGTTCCGACACCATTAAATTTTTCCCCAAAATAATTTTATCAATGGTCTCGAAGGAGACGCTTTACCTATATTCATTTTGACCCAAAAGATGTTTCTAAAAGTAAAACCCAATACTTTCAAAAGGGATACTTTCATTGGCTTCGAAGCTATGTTTCCAAAGATTTTTGAGTAATATTTTGATACCATCGAAAGGTATATTTGGTTTCGAAAGAGATTATTTAACACGGGCTTCAAAAGGTATATACTTAAAGTTTTGAAAAGAGGTTTTCTATGCTTTCGATGGAGGTCATCTAGTGGTTTCGAAATTGATGTTTTAAGGTTTCAAAACAAACAACATAATCTCATTTTAAAGGATAAACCATGGCATAAATAAAGAGCTTTAAAATGAAGATTTTGAAGAAGTTTTCCTTGAATAACAGTTTGAAGGGATTAACCAAGTTTTATATAAAATGATTTCAAGGATATTAAACCACAGGTGTTGGTATTATTTTGTTATTATGATTGCTTCTTCATATATTTATTCACATTGCAATTAACCCATAACGGTGCTTTGGGGAGGGGCAGAATAACCAGCTAGGTTGACCCAGTAGTGAATATAACTTAAGAAATGTTAAAATCTTTATTAAATATAATATTGGAAAGGGCCAATAGGTTCACATTAAGCCCATGAAAACCGTGTAAAGCAAAAGATATTGGCAGGGGCTAATAGGTTCATAGTCAGCCCATGAAAGCTATGATTTGATATTGGAAGGGGCCAATATGTTTGTAGTTAGCCCATGAAAACTATATCTGAATTAAGATATTGACAGATGTCAATAGGTTTCTAGTCAGCCCATGAAAACTAGGATAATAAGAGAAGATATTGGAGTTACCAATAAGTGCCTAGTCAGCCCATGAAAACTAGGATAAGAGTAAAGATATTGGAGTTACCAATAGGTTCTTAGTGATCCCATGAAAACCGTGTAACCGGACAGGGAGTCCATAGTCATTTTACCGGTTAATAGTCAGCCCATGAAAACTATTAGGTTAATAGTAACCCTATAAAACTATAATTGTGACAAATCGTCAAAATGAATGGGGATGGGTAATCTAGAATTGATTCACTTGTTTTGCATATCATCGTATCCTATTGTTTTGAATTGTTTTAATCATTGTAGATGCAGGTGCAAAGTATATGGTTTTATAAAGGTTTTAAGTTAATAGTAAGGGGAAAATCTGTTCTACTAAGTGGCATGGTCTCACTGGATATCTAAATGGTTTGAGATGGTAGATTATTATTCATGTCAGGCTTTATGTCTGACTCGAAGTTTTTGTTTTCCCCTTAAACTCTTGGGTACTCAATTGATTTTGAGTAGTTTGAGGTTTAGGGTTTTCAGGTGTTCTTTTAGACGAATAAAGCTTCTGGTGACGTGCAGGAGGCATGCTAGCTACTTAGAGTACTTTTATTTTCGCTGTGTTTGGTTGTAAAGGCAAACTTGTTTTATTGCCTTATTATATACTCTGATCATCCAAGGGGGCATCTTCATACGTCGCTCTTGGCGTATTTTGTAATAAGTATATTTTGTCTGAACGTGGTCTACGCACTGGGATTATGTAATGAATTTGAAATATTGAAATGAATGTGGACTTTGTTAGCTTTTTTAAATTTTTTCCATATCCTTGTATTTCTGTGTATCAATGTATCTAACATAGCTGTATTTGGTCACTGAGGATTAATAACCATGGATGACTGCAGCATCCATAGCCGTTAGTTTTAGGCCTCAAGTAGGGGGATGTTACAATACAATTGTCAAATGAAATCGAGTCTGAAAATTTGCAAAGTGAAGTGTTCTTGGATATATATGAAACAACGAGAATTGTTTGTGGAATAATGAAATTCTTGTGAAGGATGTTCATTCTAAAACTTAGTTGGAATTATCAAGTGTAGTAAGACAATCTTAAATTTTAAATGCTCAACCTTGATAAGGTCTTATAACCGAAAGAGTTCCTAACGGGAAAATTGCGGCAAGTTCTAGTAGGATGAGTGCATCACCTATAATCGTGATGTAGTAAAATATGTATACACAAATTTATAGATGAGATAAAGTTGGTTTCATCGATTCAGTGTCCAATGACATATGGTGACATTATAAATGCAATAGAGATTGTGGAAGGAATCAAGAACTCATGAAAGATTAGGACATGTTCTCTGTGATAACCATACGATAAATAGTTTATCGAATGAATAGATAAAGCAAAACTGATGTAGTAGATACAATAAAATAACACATTTTTGTTCAATGAGGCCCATCTCTCGGTCCGATCTAGGACAACCAAGTGAGAAGGTATTGGATTGTGGATCTGAAATTGCCCCAAGTGCAGGTGAGAGATTGAAAGTTAAGGGGGGTAGTCGTGTAATTTATTACATATCCTAACTCTAAAGCCAATCTCGTTCGAAATAAAGTATTATTTTGTTGTTTGTTTTTTATTATATATAATGTTATATTGTGATATAAATAAATGATTAAATAATCATTTAATAAATAGAAAATTCTTAAATAAATATTATTGTAGTTACTAAAGTTGTAACCGTGAGTATCAAATCGTAAGTCAAAAATAATTTGTTTTAAATATTTGTGGTCAAGATGTTTCAAGAAAAAGATATTGATACATCTGTTAAGACCAGAGTACGTAACACTCTCCAAATGTTAGGTAGTGTATTACTCATGGTTGTTGGGGGCACTAAAGGGTTACGTAGCTGTAATTGTTGGATGACTACATAATGATTCGACCGAGAGTTCCCTATTGGTTGATAATAACTAAGGTTAAATAGGAAATCTCTATGTGATGGTGATACTAGTTCTTTCGACTTGAGAATACCGTGGAACTTCAACATGAACACTCCACTTTGATTATAGTTAAATATTAGCATGATGACTATTGAATGATTATAGTTGGGTCTTAGTTGATGCGTAGGAAGTGAAACACTATTCAAAAAAATCCATCTCCTTTGTTATGAGAGGTAATTATCACGGTCAATCGTGGTCTCAAAATCAAAAGTATCCAATCGAGGCATGTTAGTTAATAACAAATGTTATTATTGAACCAAAGACTTTGGAGATGGACTAAATAGTTATATATGGATATTGTTAGAGTTTTGATTATGATTGAACTCCTGATATTAAAAGTGATGAGATGGTGACGAAGAGAACGTGTGTATAATATATCGTTGCTTAAAGGTGCTTTTTAGATAAATCTAAAATATGATTTCACCAAAAAGATCTATAAGTGATGAATTCGGCCAAACTGCCACACCATCAGCTAAGATGATGTATGGATGTTAATATTCAAATTGTTCAATATTAATCGCTGATTGAATTCACATCAGCTAAGGTGATCTGCATCGCCGTATTGTTATCACATAACAATGTTATAGGTTCTCAACATTTGGAAATACTTCTAGCTCAACCATAAACTTATGTATCCAGACCACTTCATTTGCTCCTTCATTGAGGGCGATGTATTTGGCCTCTATCATTGAATCATCTATTATCTCTTATTTGGAACTTTTTGAACCGGCTGCTCCACCATTGTAACACCCTGGAAAATTATAGTAAATAAACTAAATGAGAAATTTTTTTAAGGACAAATTACGTTAAAATTTTTGGCATAAGGACACCTGCATTTTTTTCCCTTTTAAGGATAAGCCCAAAGCCTATACGAAACTTATACCATTCACTTTCCCTCTAACAATCTGTTTCATTCCATTCATCATCTTCTCCATTTTCAAAAATTCTGTCGATTCGTTCTAAAACCTAAAATTCACACTAGCAATGGCGCCTCGAACCAAAAGCAAGTCATCATCTCCAACAGAACCACAAATGGAAATGCACGACGAACAACGATAACAAATTCAACAAGAATCCCCAAATCGTGAAGTCAAAAACCTAAATCTGCCTGAAATTTAACAGTAAAACGAAAACCTAACTCAAGCACAAATTCAACAACAATCACTAAGTCGAGAAGCACGAACCCTTGCTCAGGATGATCCAAAACCACAAGAGATGACAGTAAAATCTAGTAAGCTTAAATTACAAAAATGACCAGTCGAACAAGAAGAACAACAAAAGAGAGAAAAACGAACAAAGAGAAGAAATAAAAAACAAACAGAAGATGAAATTTAATCAAAAAAGAAAGAAACACAGGAGAAGGCAACTTATACTATAAACTATAGCAATAGCAATATAATTGTACTTTAATATCATTGAATTTTTTTGATAGAACATTGAAGAAAACATGCAACAACGAATAGATTTTGAACTGCAAAAAAAAGAAGATCATAGAAAAAAAATGAAAAAAAAATTCAGAAGGAAATTCAAACAAAAACTTAAAACAAATTCAGTAGGGAAATTATACTATAATATTATAAAACCGATACTAACCATATTATATTATTAAATATATTCTAATAGTATCAAAATTTTAAAACAGGAAAAAGCTCAAAAGGAAAAGGGAAAACAAATTACAAATGAAAAATCTCAAGAGGAAAAAATCAATTCGGTAAGATTACAAGCACTATCACATTATAACATATTATTTATTGAAAAAATTATTCCTACAGTTTATTTGGTTGAAGACAAGGCTTTGTAATTCTAAAATTAGTTTTCACTGTCATTTTTAACAAAAATGATACTAATATATTGGAAAACTGACACCCACTATTTTGTAGCAAAACTGATATCAATACCTTACAAAAATCATACCCACCGTCTATTTATTTGAAGTTGACACTTTTAATTTTACAAAAATGATACCCACTATTTGTTTTGAGTAGAATTGATAAGTAATAATTTTATAAACTGTTCCGAATCATTTGTAGCAAAATTGACACTGATCTTGAAAAAGTGATTCAAATAATCATTTTGTTTGAAGTTTGTACTTTGTACCTTGATAAGTTGTTTTTACTTTATTTTCTATAAAAACTGATACCATTATAAACCAAGAATGATACCTACAGTTTGTATGCTTGAAGTTATTATTTTAGAATTTTAAAAATGATTTCAAATGTTATTTTTATGAAAACTAATACCTATATCTAGCAAAAATGATATCCACTGACTATTTTGACTAGAGTTGATGCCTTTATAATTTTATAAATGATTTTCCATGTAATTTGTTGCAAAAATGATACCAGTAATATGTTTGTTTGAAATTTGTACTTTCATGAATTGTTTTCACTGCATTTTGTTTAAAAGTTGATACCATTATAAATAAAAACCGATACCTAAATTTTGTATATTTGAGTTAAATGATTTGGAGTTTTCAAAATTGTTTCCACTGTCATTTTTATGAAAACTGATGCCAGTATTCAACAAAAAAGATACCCACTAGTTGTTTTGAGTAGATTTGATGTCTTTATAATTTAAAGAATATTTTCCATGTAATTTATAGCAAAAATGATACCAATAGCTTGCAAAAATGATACCACTGACATATTTTTTTGAAGCTTGTACTTTTTACTGTTATGCATTGTTTCCACTGCATTTTATTTAAAATCTGATACCATTATATATCAAAAATGATATCTAAATTATGTATGTTTCAGGTTAATGATTGGATTTTTAAAATATTTGCGTTGTCATGTTTATGAAAGCTGATACTAGTAATCAACAAAAGTGATACCCACTAGATGTTTTGAGTAGAACTGATTCTTTCTAATTTTATAAATAATTTTCCATGTAATTTGTAGCAAAAATGATACCAGTAGCTTCTAAAAATTATACCACTAACATGTTTGAAGCTTGTACTTTATACTTTTATATATTGTTTTCACCGCATATTGTTTAAAACTGATATCATTATGAATCTAAAATGATACCTATAGTCTGTATGCTTGAAGTTATTAGTTTGGAATTTTCAGAATTATTTCCAATCTCATTTTTATGAAAACTGATACGTATGTTTAATAAAACTAATACCTTTATACTGCAAAAATGATATCCCTTATATATTTGTATGAAGTTGTTTCATTGCAGCCGATACCCAATATATTGTTATGTTTCAATGTCATTTGTTTCACTATCAACTTAATGCCACTTTTTCATACAATAGGACGACGATGATTTTTTCAATCCATGTCCTACAAGCACAAATGTGATATCTAAAGGATTAGAGCAGGAAATAGCAAAAGATGAAGATACAAAGCCAAACACAACATACATATGTGCCTTACAAGCAATTTTCAAGATGATAAAATTGGTAAAAGAAAAGAATGGGCTAACCAAAAAACAAATAGACATCTTGAAGAAGACCTCATTTTACAACTTCTTTAATGTCTTTTATGAAGAAAGAATAACAATGAAAGAATGTAAAAAGCATCAACACAGCTTGGATGCTTTATACAACCGCTACTCAACTAAAACTGATACTTTCATGTTTGGATAAGACAAAATGAAAGTAACTGCCACAAATATTAGCATGCTTTATGGTCCACCGTTGGAAGGAAGAAACATAGAACCGACACCAAAAATGACGAGCAAAACTATTCCAACAGAGTGCAAAGAATTTGCGAGACGTAATTTTGGTAATTGTACTTTTAATATAAGAAATGTGGTTGAAACGAGAATAAAACAAGAGATAGCAAAAAAGAAAAAAGCAAAATGAAGAAGACCAGCCATTGTTGATAGTAATGGAAATACTATTAACATTTTACTTCCCCAACAACCAACAAAAATTGAGATGGGGAATTCTACACTTCTTGATAGATTCTAATACATTACACACAATTTATTGGCCACAAACAATAGAGAAAAATTTCAGTAAATTTGTCAAAAAATTTATCCACAGGCCAAAAAACATGTCCGGATGTTCCATGCTTCAATTGATAAGATATGTTATTCAAAATACTATTATTTGAAATAAATATTATTTTTAATAATCATATCTAATCAGTTCTTTAAATGTTTATGGTATTGCATTTGTGAGAAGATGAAGCTCATTCAACCAAGACGACAACGTACTGAAGATTCACCAAGATTTGCAAGATGGAATTTGTGTAAGCTTAAAGACAAAGTAGTCAAATAATTTTTAGATGATGTAAAAGAGGGCAAAGTAAGTTAAAACTCCATCTTACCTACATTAATCAATATCATTTTAACTTTTAATTAGAATCAATTTTAGCACTATATCTTTTCTACTATCATTTATGACTATGCATAGTATCATTTTTACCTTTGTATTGTGTCAGTTTTAATACTAGTATTATTTTTGTCTCATGCAAAGTATCAATTTCAATACTTGGTATCATTTCTGTCTCCGCATAGTATCTGTTTCAATACTTAATATAATTTGTGTCTCTACATAGTATCGGTTTCAATACTTAGTATAATTTTTGTCTCTACATAGTATCAGATTTGCCTCTATATAGTATCGGTTTAGCTTCTACATAGTATCAGCTTCAATACTTGGTATCATTTTTGTCTCTGCATAGTATCAATTTTTCCTCTATGTAGTATTTGTTTTGCTTTTTCATATTATTAGTTATAATACACTACAATACTTGGTATCGTTTTTAACACTGCACAGTATCGGTTTATAACTCTGCATAGTATTAGTTTCATAACTATTATCTTTGTTTCTTTTAAAAAATTAGTTATTACTGTCAGTTATAACATTATTAGTTATAACATAGTATCATAGCTTAAAACTAATACAAAATCTCCCTACCAATTAAACATGTGAAAGAAATAACTAATATTCTTCCACATGAAGAAAGGCTTCTTCAAACAACATCTACAAAATGACAATTAAGCAACAAAGGAAAATAAAGCAAGGGAAAAAAGAAAAACTGAAGAAGCCGAACAAAGTATTGGATCATTTGAAGAAGATGTAAGCATTAGAGTCTTGCAAATGCACATAAAAGATTTGGAAGATAAAGCTACAAAAACAAAAAAAGGCAATTGGAAAATGAAAAGAAGATGTTAGGAGCCAAGAAAGAAATTTTGAAACTGAAACAAAAACTCAGAGAAATTAAATCAAGTCCGCAAGAGAATGAAGGGAGAAATTCAGAGACCGAAGTAGAAAATCTGCACATAGTAGATGAACCTGAAAATATATTAGATCAACGTACACCTGTGGAAACCGAAATACAAATCCCACAAAAGAAATCCACGTCTGAAAATAATGAAGAAGAAAATGAAGAGACAAATGTCGAGTCCTATGTAGAAAAAGTGTACACAGCAACCGAAATGAATGAAGATACATGTTTAGATATGGAAGCCAAAAATGCAGAAAAGAGATCCTCAACTGAAAACAATGAAGAAAAGAATGAAAATGCGAAGTGTCAAGAAGAAACCGCGGAGTGTCAAGTAGAAAAGAATAAAGAAGCAACTGAAATAAATCAAGATACACCCGTAGACATAGCAAACAAAGATGCAAATTAGACTGAAACAAACAATACAATGGATGAAAATCAAGAGAAGGAAACTACACCTGAAAAAATAAAGAATAAAAGGAAGAAACAATTACTGAGCCTAATATAGAACAAGTCCACCAAGCAACTGAAAAAGACAATACATGCATAGTGATAGAAACAACAACTGAAATGTATGAAAAAGTACTCTAACCAAATCAAGATACACCATTGGAGACAACAAAAGAAAGTGCCGGCATGGTGAACAAAACAAATGAAATAGTTCTTCCAATAATTCAAGAAAAAATGGAAAAAAAAGAAACATAAGAAGCTCAAAACATGGAAGAAGATACCACTATGAAAAGCCAAATTGTACCCTACCATGCTTTAATACTTGACTTCACTCTTTCATCTTTCAAACTCTATGACTCACAAGAGTTTAAAACGAAAAAAGCTGAACAAGATCGAAAAAAGAAACCAACAAAATCAACTGGCCAAATAAGCAAAGCAACGGTAAAAAAAACTAGCTTCTTATGTGCAAAGATTAAGAGCAAGAATAAGAAAAAGAAAACAAAGCGATAGCTTTGACTATGGTCAGAAAGTAAAAAAAATAGAAAATAAGCCAAAACCTGAAAAGAACGAAGATGATGAAAAAAAGTACAGAACAGTCCTTCCAAGAGCCAATTGCAGTAATAGAACCAACACTTTCAAAGATAGGACTAGGACACTGCAAATGCTTAATATACCTGAACAGAGAACAACAAGATGTAATCAAAACTTTCTTTGCTCTGACATCATCACAAAAGTAAGTTTACAAATATTTATATTGATGCTACATATTAAAATACGATTAATTGATTGATTCAAATCTTTTTTGTTAAGACAGTGAAGTAGCATGGGAGGACCATGACACAATCGAAGGAGGATGTGTTATAACAAAAAAAACACTATGACATGTTCATGAAGGAAATTACACGGATGGGCAGGTAATTTTTTTTTCCTTAATAATACCGATTTCAATCAAAATAAATACAAAAATAATACCTGATAGCCGTTTGATTAGAATTCATGCTTGGTTATTTTTTACTACTTATAGCAAAACTGATACATACATACATATATATATATACACACATGCAAAAATGATACCTAATTTCCGTTTTTTATAACTTGATGCTCTGTAAATTTAATTATTTAGTTGATCGTTCTATATGACAAAAGTAATATCAAAATTGTGAAAAACTGATACCTAGTAGCTCTTTGATTGGAATTCATGCTTCATTATTTTATAAATTATTTTCACTATTATCTAAAACAAAACTGATACACATATACATGCAAAACTGATACCTAGTTTCTGTTTGATAAATGTTGATGCTCTATAATTTTAATTATCTATTTGACTATCATGTATGATAAAAAATGATACCAAAATAATGCAAAACTGATTCCTAATGTTGTATATTTGGAGTTGATGCTTACTTCCTTTCTAAATTATTTTCGCTGTAATT
Source organism: Allium fistulosum (assembly GCA_030737815.1). Taxonomy (NCBI): domain Eukaryota; kingdom Viridiplantae; phylum Streptophyta; class Magnoliopsida; order Asparagales; family Amaryllidaceae; genus Allium; species Allium fistulosum. The sequence continues at coordinate 877,849,547 of CM060902.1, read as the reverse complement.
TATATCAAAACTGATACCAAAATATAAGCAAAAATGATACCTAGTTTTTGGATGATAAAATATGATGATTGTACATTTTAGAATTATATTTTAAGTACATGTACAACAAAACTGGTACTAAATCAATGTAAAAACTGAAACTCAGAAGCTGTTTGATTTGATTTGATACTTTGTTAGTTTTATACTTTTCAATATATACTACCACTATCAACATTACTGATACTATTTATTATTTAGTATTGCTTCGCCAATAACAAAAATTACAATTTCCTATTGTTAATATAGATAATTGACTAGTATATATCTATGCATTCACGATCATAATGACGGTAAATAGAACTTTAATATGCAAGTACATAATAATTGCTTTATACATTGAATTGTAACTTATTTTTGTATTCAACAGAAAGCGGCAGTCTTGAATCTAAATAGTATTCAAATACAATTGGTCATGCCTATGCTTGAAACAAATGTACAAGATAAATATGCAGAAGATATTTATTTCCCTCTACATTGTGAAGACCATTGGACGTTACTAACTTTGACCTACCCAACAAGGCAATGGTTCCATGTAGATTCTAGACGTTCTAGAAGATCAAATTACAGAAACAACCCTAGTCTAAAATAAGCTATGAAATTGGTATGATATTTTTTTTCAAAAAAATCAACTAATACAATTGAAACAAAGTGAACATAATCTAACTTTGTACCATTTTTTCTTTAATAGAGAAAACGAATTGAAGAAATTCTGCAAGATCTCTAGAAAAAGAAAAATATACAAGACTTGGAGGTGAAGCCAGACGAAATGCATCAAATCAAGTGTGCACAGCAAGGACCAGACATGTAAGCTATTTATTTTGTTAAAAATGATACTTACCGAGAACAAAATTGATACTAGAACTGAAACTAATTGTGATACTGAATTGATAATTACTTAATACTTAGAACTTGTTATTTGTTTGCATTATAATCTTTCATATAAACTACTATACATCTTTATATGCCTAGTACATTGGATTGAATTTGATTCATACAGAAGCTATTATCTTTCAGTTGAACGAACATTTGCTTCAGATCTAAACTGATACCTACATACACAAAACTGATACCTACAGACGCAAAACTGATACATACATACACAAAGCTGATACTAAACGTGTATATAAACAAAACAACTACCATAAATCTTAAAATGATACCACTAGGTACTAAAATTGATACTAAAACTAATGCTAACTGTGGTAGTAAAACTGTTAAATACTTTAATTCAAAGCATACGATATGTTTGCACCATTATCCCTGAAATACAGTGTTTTACCTTTATTACAAACTTGATACTACAAGTGATGCAAACTAATACTAGCAATATATTTTGCTTTAAACAAGGTTGACTGCGGTATATACGTCATGATATTCATCATTTCACTGAAAAAAAGCAGAATACCAATCAAAATAGATGCTAAACCAATATTGAAAACAAGAGCAAGAATTGTGCATGAGATATTGACGGACAATGAGCACTGCTGGAATTTAGCAAAGTTCATCTCAAGGCTGGAAGAAGAAAAAACAGTGAAGAAGTGAATTTGTTTGCAAAAACTGCTGTTATGTTCAGTTGACCTAATATAATTTGAGATATTGTGTTAGAAGTAATAAAATTTAGCTTTTTTTAATGTTGATATGAACACTTCTTCATATTATGTCAATTTATTGTAAAGACTATGAACTTATTTCTGATGTTGTAAAAATTAGCTTTGTTTAACTTCTCACACTAAATGTTCTGTTATGACTGTAAATATATTTCTATTTACAAATGAAACTGATACCAACAGTATGCATGAACTGATACTATTTTTTCACCTACCTGAAACTATTAACTGATACATTGTTTTGAGTTCTGTTCATTATTTTTAATACTTAAATAAGACAATTGCTTATGACCTAAATCGAGATACTGATTATTGCTTGTATTATTTGTATTTTCTTTTTCTTGCTATAGAAAAATGTCTGAATTCAACTATGATTAGATATCTGCATTTGAAAGAATTTTTGAACACTCCAAGTCCTATGTCATCTTTATTGTATTGGGCCAAAACATTTCAACCCTTTGAATAGTCTGTATATTTGCTAGTTAACTGTCTTGTACAACAAAAGTGATATTGAAATAGTGCAAAACTCATACCACTACAAGAAAACTGATTTTTTGTAGCGCACAAAAACCGCCACTACGTATTTTTAGTGGCATTCCGATAATCGTTATGAGAAAACATGCCACTAAAAATCCTCGAGTATTAGTTGCACTTTTATAAACGCCACCAAATTTGTTATTTTGATAGCGTTTTTATAACGCCATAGAATTCCTTTTTTGTAGCGCCTATTTACCGCCACCGAAAAGGTTTTCTCCTCCATGATACTTTTTTATGGCGTTATCTAAATTTTTTGTAGCGCCTGTTTAACGCCACCGAAAGGGTTTTCTCCTCCACGTTACCTTTTCATGGCGTTATATACATTTTTTGTAGCGCTTAATAAATGCCAGCATAAGTGTACTTAAGTTTTTAATCACTCTTTTGTGGCGACATTTTAACGCTACCAAAATAAATAATATCCAGTAGCGTTTGTTTCCCTCCACCTGCTACTCCAGATTTACCCCTGATCTAGCATCCAATTATATAATAACAGAATACGCAAGCACATACACTTTTGAACACAATATATTAAACAACTACAAAATACGTATACGCATTGAAGATCCACAAGATACATAGACATTCATACATCCACATACATAGGTGTCGACAAAAAGCTACCCCTACACATACACAACCAAACTACCATAAGTGTTATAACCAAACTACCATAAGTGTCATAACCGTACATATACATCTGAAATAAACGTCTGAAATAACCAAAGTACCGAGCAAAACCTGAACCACCATAAAAACCTGAACTACCTGTCATTGCTGATGTCTTCAAAACCTGAACTACCTGTCAACAAAGAACAGAACAAAAGAGTGAGAAAACAAAACCTGAACTTAAAACTGCATCACTAACATTCCACCACAATCCATACATAACTCCTCACCATCAATTATTTTCCCTCCCCTGAACCTGAACCACCAATCACAATCATTCAATCACAATTCGAATATAACACCCCTACTTATGTACTTTTATCATTTTACCAAAAATCTATCTGCACTTTAGCTGCTAGCATTCCTAATGTATATATAAAAAAAATTATATACCTTTCATTTTGACTTAATAATGATTTTTTCCATTGGCCAAGTTATGGGAACGCCAAAGCAATCATCCATGCACGTCAGACCCGATGTTGGTCTCCATATCTCTGCATCTGGAACTATCACCAGTTCAATCCAAACTTTTACAGCATTACGTCCCAATGGACGACAATGGACCATCGTTATCGGATCAGTTGATGCAATACTACCTTCAGCCACTACGTCTGCTCCACCCAAATCGATCAACTGGCATTTGGCATCCTTTTGCATGGTTGCAATCGGCTGAAAGAAAAGAGATTATTATGCACAATGTATACATGCACATTAAATAAACTTTCATACACAGTTAACTTCTTCAAATTTGAAAATTAATACTTACATTTTGCGATTTATTCATGACCATATGTGCGGATTTCATGGGAGAATTCACAACATTTTCAGTATCATCACGACTCTCATCTAGTTTTTCTTGATCAGCTTCTACTTTTGATCTTGGCCATGCTACTTTCCTACCAACTGCATCTCCAATGCACGACATATCAGATGTGGGTCGCCACAAATAAGCATCTTTATTTACTACTTTGTCCACCCAAATCACAACAGCAGACGGACCGAGTGGAATACCATTAACAGTATATTTTGGATCAGTGGTGTGGATTCTTCCTTCGGCAACTACACCTTCACCCTCAGTCCAACCGTAAATCTTGCAAGTGTCTTCGATGATGCTGGTACTCTAAAAATGAGAAGTGAAATTCAAGACTTTAGTATGCTATACAAAAACAACGAATATGTGTTAAATTTTTATTCAGATGGGGGATGTTCTCGCTGCATTTTAGACATCAATAAGCTCGCAGCATATTACACTAATATACTTAATGTGAAAAAAATTACCGTACTGGCTGCACTAAAGTTCAACCGTGTTCGCAGCGGGACCTTGATGCAAACTGATGGCCAAGCAACTACCTTATTCTTTGCGTCTGCTAAGACTGCCATTTCAGGTGTAGGCCTCCATAAATAAGTATCTGCTTTATCCACTGAATCTATAACAACGCTCCCAGCATTTGGTCCAAGACGAATGCCATTGACAACGTCATCTGGGTCCATGGACAACAGCCTCCCATGGGCAACAACTCCAGAGGTTCCATCCCAATTCAACAGCAAACATACTTCGTCGTCGCTCTATAATTAATCAACCGAAAATTAAATCAATTACTAGATTAAAAAATTAAAATATAAATTTCATTTATTGAGTAATATAAATATTATTTTTACCGAATCAGGTGAGTTCCTTCTCGAACTTTCTTTACCCTACAGCGAAGCACGAATATAAATTAATATTTTACGAATATAAATTAATTTCCAAAAATTTACCTTCTGGTCCATCAAAGTCTGTATCATTCCCTTCAATTCTGCTATTTCCTCTCGACACCGAGACACTTGTTTATCTTTGGACTGGGCCAAAGCTAGCTTGGTTAAAGTGCAACCCCTACCCAATGCCCTTAACTGTCCTGGTTTATCTTGTCCCAGTACATGTACAAGAGCATCTTTTCCAATATCATTCTATGTCGAGCCGGATTGGGATGGGCTACCATATTTTTTGATCTCCTCCTATATAAATAAATACACATAGATAATGTACAATGGTAAAAATATCATAGTTTCAAAAAAAATATACCAATAAAATTAAAAACAATTTTACAATAGTATTCGCAGCTTCCATGTTCACTGGTTCACCATTTTTTTTAATGTGAGATCTAATCCACACATCAGCTCTACTTATGGACGATGGATCTACACTTTCTTTTTTCTAAAAATAGAATAACATTAAATTAATAAACGGACAGGTATAAAATAATGTTAAATAATGCTATAGTTAATTAACTTACCATGTCTTCGGTCTTTCTAGCCATTCCCCTACGACCGGTTGTATGCGGAAGTTGTGTGTACCTAAGGGCTGAATATTTCTCACTTTCTTTCTTTCTCATTAACTGGCAATTTAATTGTCTTCGATACTGAAATTGGACGTCCCTCTAATATTCTACTACTTTCATAATCTTCATTTCGAGCTCCTTTCTCCTCTATATGTCCTGATTTCTTCAAAAATTCATTGAAAAACAACATGCATTCTGTTGCAAGATACGATTCTGCAATACATCCCTCTGGTCGTGCATAGTTTCTGACATAATCTTTGAGTGTCTTCATATATCTTTCGAATGGGTACATCCATCGAAAATGAATAGGTCCACACATTTGTGCTTCTTTTCCAAGATGAATGGATAAATGTATTATTATATCAAAGAAAGATGGTGCAAAAAAAAAATTCAAGCTCACATAAAACGTCAATAATTTCAACATTGATTTGTTCTACCTTCTCTCTATCAAGAACACGTTGACATAATTTGTTGAAAAAAGAACATAAGCGAATTATCGCTTTTCTTGCCTTCTTTGCCATGAACCCTCTCGATGCTACTGGCAATAAATGTTGCATTAATACATGGTAATCATGTGACTTCAATCCACTAATTTTGCAATCCGACAACGAAATCCGATTTTTTAAATTTGAACAGTAGCCATCCGGTCCTTTGAAATCATACAGTCTTTTGCAAAATATTTTTCTCTCAGATTTTGACAATATATAAGGAGCCGATGGAAGATATGTTTTATTCCCACGAGGTTGTGTATGAAGCTCACTTCGAATTCCCCAATCCTCTAAATCCTTTCTACAGTTGGTTCCATCTTTGGATTTATTTCCATGCAACATTGTGCCCAATAGGCTTTCACCAATGTTCTTCTCCACATGCATCACATCTAAATTGTGACGTAACAGAAGTTCCTATGAAAACCAAAACAATAATGCATTATTGGGTTTTTCTTGTATTAAAACAATGAAAAATAAATAAATTAACCACTAACCTCCCAATAAGGCAAATCAAAGAAAATTGATCGTTTTTTCCACCTTGATAGCTCTACTTCTGTAGAACTGTTAGTATCATCATATTCATCTTCTTTATCATAGACATGCTTTCTCTTCTTACTTTTCTCCTCTATTCCTTTTCCAAAATCATTTGGATAATCCTTCAATAATGCATAGATGTTTCTCCTAGAAAGCATTCTAGGAGCACCATCTGTCTCTATGGTATTATCAAACAATGCCTTTTGTTTCCTCCGTGAATCTGAAGGAGGTAGAAATCTTCTATGACCCATGTAGGCGAACTTTTGACTATGTTTCAACCAACGAGAATGGGTATTGACACCACATAATGGGCAAGCTTTTTGCCCTTTCACACGACATCCAGCAAGATTTCCATAAGCCGGAAAATCATTAATCGTCCATAACAAAATTGCATTCAGTTTAAATAAAGTTTTACTTAATGCATCATAAGCAGTAACTCCATTAGACCACAAGTGATGCAAGTCTTCCACCAAAGGCGCCAAATATACATCAATATCATTCCCAGGTTGCTTCGGGCCTGGAATAAGTAAAGTTAACATAATATTTTCTTTCTTCATACACAACATAGGCGAGAGATTGTATGTCACAAGCATTACCGGCCAGCAACTATATTTCGAACTCAACATGGAAAATGGATTGAATCCATCTGTAGCAAGACCAAGCCTAAGATTGCGTGGATCAGATGAAAAAGATTTATACTTTTCATCCACCATTTTCCATGTCATAATCCACGGGATGACGCATTTTTCCATCGTTACTTTTATTATTAAAATTCCATCTTAATTCTTCAGCCATCTTTTGAGATCTATACATTCGTCTAAACCTCGGAATGATTGGGAAATATCTCAATACTTTAACTGGAACACCTTGTATAACCTCTTCAGTATCTTGATTTTTCTTCCATCTCGAGGAACCACATTTTTGGACAACTTTCTAAATTTTTGTATTCTTTTCTGAAAAGGCAACAATCATTCTCACAAGCATGTATCTTTTCAAAACCCATGTCGAATGCTTTAAGAAATTTCTTGACTTCATATAAGGTTTTGGGAAGCACGTTATCCTTCGGCAGAAATAGATGTTGCACAGCTAAAAGCTTATCAAAACCACTATCGGACAAGCCAGTCTCGCATTTAAGATTATACAAGATGGTGATGGCAGATAATTTTGTGTGATCTGTGCAACCAGGATATAATGGAGTTTCTGCATCTTCCAAGTTCTTGACTAACTCATCCTCTTTTCTTCGAGAATCAACATCGTCTTTATCATCATCAAAAAAATCTTGATTCAAAAAATCTTCATCTTCATAGTGAATCATCTTGAATAGTTCATATACGTCAAACGTATTTGTTTTATTCTCTACATTTATCTCTTCACCATGGTTAAACCATACACCGTCAATGTATTTAGGATCCATTCCTTTTATAATTAAATGTTCAACGATGATTTGGTCATCATGACGACTAAGCTTCCGACAATCCTTGCAAGGGCATAAAATTTTTTCTACACTTCTTACATTCCTCTTTGCAGCATGCACGAAATTCATTGCTCCTTGTCGGTATTCTATACTAGTTCTATGAAAAAAATAAAAAAAAGTGAGCTTTAGTATTAGATTATATGTTCTAATTCTCAAAATACATATTAAGTTAATCATGGTTTTATCACCTATTTAAAAAAACCCAGCCTTTTTCCATTATCGACATTTGAAGGCAAATAAGTTTCCAATCTTTGACGTATAAATTGGTTATCTATTGTAATCAAAAAAATAACTAGACGTTGAAGTACAAATACTTGTAGCACTACTGCATATAACCATGGTGGTTTAGTAGACAAAGGCAAAGAATACTTTTCCAAAAATATAAATTTTACACTTATATTTTGCATTTAACCTCAGATTTACATCTATTTATAAATAATCCATGCATGAATTCAAAGCCTAAGTCTAGCAAATTATAGAATTACTGCATATAAATTCAAAGCCTCAGAATGTACAAACCAACAGTTTCCTCTTACCAAACCAACAGTCAACTTCACCGCCTCCTCTTCGCTACCTCACATCCACACAACTAACATATTTCCAGTCCCTGCCACTCCACAAAAGACTATTTATGCTCCAACACTTACCACTCTCAACCATCGAGCCAGCCAATACCCAATCGCAAACAAACCCGCGACCTCCATCAATGCTACTTGAACCCACCAAATTCCCGAAACACGCAACCTCAACCTCCTCTCAGCAAGCAACCATTGATTCACTGAACCACTTCAACAGAACATTCATATACTCAAAGAAATCAAAGTAGATATCCCAACAGATCATTGCAATTAGGGTTAAATCAACCATTTCAGTAATAGTTTAGGAAAAAATACAGAAATAAGATGCATTCAAATTCATATAAAATCCAAATAGAATCACAAAGTCGATTTAAAAGATTCATACCTAAATATACCTAATCGATTTAAAAGATTCATACCTAAATATACCTAGATCTGCTGGCTACCGCGACTCAATGTTGAGTAAGGGGGAAACGACGGAGTTGACGATGATACTTGAGTGCGATGAAAATTTAACACGATTAAAAGGGGAAATTTTTTTTCTGAAGAAGAAAGCAAATTAGGGACGAGAATTTTGTTAAGTACGAGAGTAAAATGATAGGTTACGTTTATTTAGTTCGCGCGGACTCTTTTTTTTAGAAGCGGGAAACGTGAATTATTTTTTGCCACGTTTATATTATTTGGTAATCTATTTTTTGTTGCATTTACAATAAAACGCCACCGATTTTTGCAACTATAAATGGTTTTTCTTGTAGTGTACCTAGTACCTGTATGATTGAAATTCACGCTTGATTATTTTATAAATTATTTTAAATGTTTTTTACAACAAAACTAATACCTATATTTATGAAAAAATGATACCCAGTAGCTGTTCCATATAATATGATGCTCTATAAATTAAATTATTTAGTTCACTGTCATGTATAACAGAAGTAATATCAAAATAGTGCAGAACTCATACTTAGTAATTGTATAATTGGAACTCACTATTGATAATTTTATAAATTATTTTAAATATTATTTACAATAAAACGATACCTATATTAATGCAAAAATGATACCCGGTAGCTATTTGATATAATATGACGCTTTATGAATTTAATTATTTAGTTCATTATCATGTATGACAAAGTGGTACCAAAATAGTGCAAACTCATTCGTAGTAGCTATTTGATTGAAATTCATGCTTGGTTAATTTATAAACCATTTTGACTATAATTTATAACAAAATTGATACCTACATATGCAAAACTGATACCTAGTAGCCGTTTTAAATAATTTGACAACAGCACTATACCAACAAAACTTTTACACTTCTACATCATATTATGATTTGCCAAATGCTCACCATAACAAAGTCTACGTTATATATTGACATTTAAGATCATGATTCTTCTCATAGTTTTGCACTTCACAACTCAGCAAAGAAATAGTTGCAGTCACTTCAAAACTAGAAAGAAAAAAAATCACCATGCACAAATGATACTAAAAGCATACAAAAAATGATACCATAATTGTTTATACCTAAAACTGATATTAAAAGCATACAAAAACCGATACTGTAATTTGTAATACCTAAAACTGATACTAATACCATACAAAATCTGATACCACATTTTTACATGCCTGAAACTGACACTAATAGTACCAAAAATCTGATATTAAACAACAAATAAAAATGAATAAACTGAACAACATATAAACATTATAACACATCACTTCCCATGCCACCTATATATTCCAAAACATACAACAGTAAACTAAAAATGGTACTATATAACAAAGTTTAACTACAAAGAGCAAGTCAATGTCAAATTTAATATATGATAAACCAATATACTTATATAACAAGGTTCAATTACATAAAATTGCCAAAAAGATATACAACCAAGTATAACTCTCAACAAATTCATAAAAACATGAAAATCAAATTATATCTTCTTAGAAGCTTGACAATTATGCTTATTATGACCATATTGCTTGCATATACCACATTTATTTTGCTTATTTTGAAAATATGCAAACCCTCCTTTCCGTTTTATAGAAGGTCTACCGGCGCCTCGTTTCTCCTTAGAGGGTTTAATAACATCTTCAATGCTTGCATCAACAATTGACTTATCAAAATTAGGAATAGGATTAATAGCATTAACATAAGAAGAACGATAAGCATCCATGGTGAAATAGTACTCCACAAAATTATAAATGGATAATTTTGACTTGTTCATGCACTTAATAGTGTAAGCACAAAGAAATTCTGTAACTTTCCGTTGATTGCAACTACAACTCCACTCTCTAAGATCAACATGATGAGAGTTTGGTATTTCACTTCAAAAACAAACTCTGAAGACTTGTATACATCCCATCTAAACCCTTCTTCAATCACACTTAAACGACACTCGATAGGAGGACAAAGAGTGGTATTTCACAATTGACACTCCTTTATCCTTTTAGCCATTTGTTCCATATCTTTAACTCGAATTCCATCCAAGCATGTAGTAATAGGCAAGGCTCGTTCATCCAAAATCCAACTAAAACGTTCGGCAACATTTTGAACTATATTCACCATATCGTTTACACAAGAAAACAAATCAACCCATTTATCAAAAGGCTTATCTTTCAAAAAATTCATAGCAACAACACCACCAATTTCACAAAATTTAGAATGTGCTTCTTCAAATTCATACATATTAGAAGCTCTAGAACACATCTTAAACAAATCAATGATAGACATATTCGAATTCTTTGCCTTTACTGTTGAAAGTAGATTCTACTCCATATGAAGATAGCAGTAACTATGAAAGGCTGAAGCAAAAACTTTACGAAGGCCATAAATTTAAACCTTGATGGCGATCTGACATAATCACGATCTTCTTGAAGCATTTGTTTTAAATGACTCAAAAACCATTTCCAATTATCCAAATTTTCTGGAGAAACTATACTCATAGCTAAAGGGAAAAAACCTACAAATAATAACTTTTAAGAAATATTAAAACAAAATTCGATCAACTGTTAACTTAAAAACTGATACCTAAAAACTACTGCCGATAACTAAAAACTGATATCTAAAAAATGGATAACTAAATTCTGATACTATACATTAAAACATTTTAAAATTATGATACCTAAAACTGATAATAAGCACTAATCTAATATACACCAAAGCCAAAACTACAACGCTACAATATATCAGTTGCTAAAACTAAAAATAACAAAAACTCAACTAAAAATGATACAAACAAAAGGATACTACCAAAAACTAATACAGGTACTAACAAAAACTAGCAAAAACTGATACTGGACTAAAAATCAAACTAAAAAAACTTAAAATAACAATTACTGAAACTGAAAAATGATATTAGCAGAAACAGAAACTGGTAATTTTTCACAACATTGACACAACATCACTACATAACTTAAAAACAAATAAAAATAAAAACATGCCTTGATTACCAATTTTTGTAGTAGCACCCATCAAAACACATGGTCGTCCCCTTAAATGAGTAGCATTGTAACGAACCGGATTTTCGACCCTAAAAAATTGACACTAATACGTCCAATGTATTGCGTGTCGAGCAATCGAATGCCGGAAAGCGAATTGTCAGGGGTGAAAGAAAGGAAGAGAAAAGAAAACTAAACAATTTAGAATCTCACAATGCAGCAAATCATATATAATATAAAAACAGGTTTTTATAAAAGAAACAAAACTATAATATATACAGACATCAATCAGAGTACACTAGCCTATTTCAGCCTGGATAGTTATAATAGTCTATCCTTATAATTGCTGATAAATACAACCAACAGACAACACAGCGGAACACAAAGAAATACGTAGATACGTCTTGGGCCTCTGGCTCGTCTCCTGAGCTCTAATGCATCCAAAGAAATATGTAAATATGCTCGGTCTGATCCGAGCATTGAAAGGGAAGAACGCTGGTAAACCAGCGTGAGAAAAACAAACCCAAATGGAATTTAATGTTTATCAAAAGCCTTTCAAATAAACGTTTCTCGTAAGACCACGCTGCACTTAAATACAAACGGGTTTTTACCTTACGATAACCAAAACATTTTCTATAGAAAATCCAATGATATTATAATAATGTCAAGGGGTCAAAGTAAAATATGAATATAGCTGAAATGCTTGCATCTCACATTTCAATATAGTTGGGCACAACTAAGTCCGTAAAGCTCGTATTAGAGAATGGATTCCATACCATGAAAAGGTAAGAAACTACCTTCCGATGGTACATCTCTAGATAAAATGCACCGGGGTCTGACAAGAACATCTTGTACCCCTGCCACACAGGACTGGCTTACCACTTAACTAGTAGTACCGAATATGATCACCCCACTTTGGGCCCCAAAGCATACATGAGTAGATAGCAATCGATCTAGATTTGGGATGACCATACCCTGATGGGAGCGACCCACATGGCCCTGCTGCATGCCTGATTTTTTTCATTTCCCGGTTGATGAGGCTTGAGGCTACGTTTTACCTTTATATAGCACTTCCTACTTGGAATGCTAACACTGCCCCCCAAGCAGCAATGTGTTGCCAGCATTCATCCATACAAGTGTTCAGGATATGAACAAACCGAAGGCACTACTTCTACTACATCCATTTTGGTGTGACATCCCGGAATTTTGAGCAATATCAATTTAATAATCTATATTAAATATTAAATTTATTTGATATATATATTGTTAATAGGGTATGAATTGAATTAATAATTGTCTTTTAAATAAATATTTAACTGATAAATTATCTTTTAAAGGCTAATAAATTGTTTTCTATTTATATATATATATATTTTTGTATATATGGTAAATAGTTAAAGTCTGTTTAAATTTTAATAGATAAGGATATACCTTCAAACTCTAATCTTTTAGTAATTTGGAAATTTTGATTTAAATTCAATATTTAATAAATAACTATTTGGCTTTAAAATATATTCAAGATTTAAGTTAAAATTGTTTAAATGATTTTAGCTTAAATTTAAATTAAACAAAAAGGTTTGTTGTTCTTTTTAAAGTATAGCTTGATAAAAATAAATAATAAAGTGATAATCTCTTTTATAAATTATTTTAATGTAATAATGAGCTTTATTAATAATATGATGTCTATACAAGTAGGTTTTATTATAAATGAAAATTGTTATATATATTTTAAAAGAAATTATGGCATTTAAATTTATATAAAACTCTCATAAAAATAATATATATAGTAAAATATACCTTATAAATATTTAAGTAAGTATAAAATAAAATAATAATAGTTAACTTTATATTTGATAGTTTATGTTTTAAAATAGAAATAAATACACTTATGTTAGAAATAGAAACAATAGCAAGTTAACATAATACCACAACCATAACAATCTTTAAAACTAAAAGCTTAAGTAAAATATTATGTACACTTTAGAAATACTTGCAGGCAAGATAATCACCTAAGTATAAGAAGATAAGACAAGTAAATATTTTATACTCTACAACAAAATACAATTGCAGGCAAGAAACATCTCAATGTATACGAAATAAAAATAGAGTATGTATGTTTAGCTTTAGTCAAACAAATGAAATATCTATGTACATAAGTACAATAGCATAAGTAAGATATTTTATAATCTATGGCAATGTATATTTGCAGGCATGTAAGATCACTACAGTATATACGAATGTAAAGGGGAAAGTATGATAAGCTTAAAGTTAAACAATATACATATGCAATTTTGTACTTAAAAGAATAATAAAAGTATGGCTGTTGTAGGCTTGAATAGGAGCAAGGCATTGAATGCCATCACCAAGTACACGAAACATTTCCATTCAGCTTTCTTTTAGAAATAAAAATCTCTGAAATTTTGTGTACTAGAACAGTAAACAAATTTGTATACTTGTTTTATTTATCAACCTTGCCTCGTTTCATTTCGTATACGAAAGCCAAGCAACTCCAGTTCTATAAGTTTAAACAAATACAAACCTAAGGAAAGAAAGAATGGAAAAAAAAATATACAAACCTGAAAACAACTAGAAGGCCAAACATTTCAGTTTCAAGATTTCCAGATCAAATTCATGTTCAAGTTTCAAGCTAATCAAATTTTCTGGAATCAACAACAAAAAAATATGCAAGTTTCAAAATCCCAGTTTCAAGCTTCTTGTTTTCAAGCAAAAAATCAAGCTTTCTGTTTAAAAAGACAGGTGAGTAAACTTTAAAACTAAACCTTAAATAATATGGAATATTTGTGTTAATGATTGTTTTATATGTATGTGTATGTGCAAGTTTGTGTGAAATTACGTTGTGTGCATATCTACTGATTTTAAACATCCCTGATCTTAGTTAAGCCCCTGACTTTAACTGTTAACATGAGATGCCTTCAGTTTTGATGCATACGACCTATGATTGAAGTAACTTGTGATATATGCTTGAAAATATGTGGTATGATGGTTTTTAAGCCTCTGTAACTTGTGAGTATGTTAGATAATGCTTGTGACATCTCTTTTTTAATGTTCCAGGGATTTAAAACTTAGATCAACTTCAAATTTCTTCCCACTCTAATTTCATTTTGGCTTAAGTAGTTAAAACAAAGTTGTTGTTTTAAAACTTAACTAGGCTTTAAAAATATTTGCAATAATCATAGGTAGGAACATTGTCTGGAAACAATGAAAACACAGAGCCACTTGAAACTTGTTAAAAATCAAACATTTAATTTTGTTGATTTAATTATATATCTGAAATTGTATCTAGAAGATAGGATTTTTAAAATCAGATTCACAATTTTTAGTGTAGTATTGAATGTGTTCTGTGGTGATGTCTGTATTTCGAGTTATTGGGTTTCTCTGGTGATATAGTTGATCTCGGAGGTGGTGGTTCTTTCTGGAGATGGTAGAACGAGTGGGAACTTCGACAAAATTTCCTAATGGTGATATATGTCAGTGGGGTGGTGGCGATTGTCATTCAAAGTCTAGAACCCTAATTTAGCGAAGCTAGGAAGAATCGGTCACCGTGGTCCCTGTAGTGGATCGAGTTCGACGAGTTGCTGAGAAATGATAGTTGACGCGTAGGGGAAGTCGAGGCCGTAAGGGTTGACTTTCAGGTGGTCGGAGGTTGGCGAACGACGCGTTGCCAGGTTTGGGCGAGTTCGAGTTGATGGGTTCCAGGCTCAAGTGGATATCGAATTTTGAATTCGAGTGAGATAGGGAAATCTGGTGGCGATGATGGTGTTTGGGCATGAATGTCGACGAAGGAGTGTCGTCGAACTTGATCGGAGACGATCGAATTCGCTGTGCACGTGCACGGTGATCCTCTGGTGGATGATAAGAAGTCTGGGGTAGCAGGGAAATGATACTCGAGTTTCTCGAGTAAATGGAAGAAAGGCCCGAAGTTTTTATTTGTTTGACTCGAAGTAAAATAGGGTAGGCTCGGGTATATTTGTGTTGCCAGTTTTAAAGCCTGTAAGGCTTTAAGTTTTGAATTTGGAAGCAGGGTTTTAACAGAGTTAAAACCAAAAATTTAAATGTGGATTCAAATTAAGTTTTGTCTCCATAGTTTTAAAATAAAAAAATAAGTTTTATAAAATAAAATGTTTTAACAACTTTAAAAATGTTTAAAGTAGATATTAAAGTGTGTTAAATTTTGCTAAGTTAAATTTTGTATTTAGTTTGAATCTAAAATTTGTAAATGAGAAGTTGATCATTAATAAGAAAATGCTTTACCTTTTAAATAAATGAAGATTTATAGATTTGGAATTATTAAGTAAATGAATAATTATCTAATTTGATTAATTAATGATGAGATTAATTAGTTTAGTAATTAAAAGTTAAATTAGTTAATTAAGGTTTAAGATAATTAATTTAGGATAAATAAATGGATAATTAAGAATCATTAATTAAATAAGAGTTGAATTTTAATCTATGATTATTAATTAATAAAGTAAGCAAGAATTAATTAAGTGATATTGAATACTTAATTAATTAAATAATTAAGGATTTATTAATGAGTTATTAAAGATGAAATGTAATTGTAAATAGATAATAAATCTTAATTTAATTACTTTAAGTAAATTTAAGAAGTGTTAATGATTAATGAAGACTATTAACTAGTATTATAAAATAATGGATTAATATGATCATTTGATAATTTATTAGGTTTATTAATTTAAGATAATAAATGGTGAATTACATAAGTATAATTTACTTAGGGAAGTAATTAAGAAATTTATTTCTCATTAAAATTAATTAAGTTAAATGTGAATTGTTAAGTAATTAATTTAAATAAACCTTTGATGATGGGATGAGTATAATTACTTAAGGAAGTAATTTATTGGGAATGATTTAAAAATGAAAGAAATTCATTAGAGTAATTAATTAAGAAGAAATGGAATTAATTTTAGTAATTTAAAAGGTTACTTTCTATAATTGGTATGAAGTAATTAATTTGTAACATAATTAGAGGATAATTACTTAAATATAATTTGAGATAATTAATCTAAAATGGTTAATTAAGATGGAAAAGTAGGAAATGATTAATTAATTAACTTGTAATTAATTAATGGTTATGTAAGCAAGATTAATATTGATGGGGTAATTAATTTAATTTACTTTAAATTAATTAGAGATTTGTAATTAATTTAATTCATTTTAAATTAATTATAAATGAGGTGATTATTAATCTTTGTTTATATATGATGGATGATATTGATTTCCATGATTGATTGTGATCTCAGATATATACCTATTGTGTTATGGATGCTTGGTTAAGTATGATGATATTGATTATCTGTTTGAGTAGATAATATGGATTAGCTGTTTATGATGATGATGTTATTATCCATTGTGATATTGTTATTTATCTATCTGTGTGTATATAGATAATTGAATTTAAATTGTTTTAAACATTAAAACAACTTGGACCTAAAAGATGGCGTTTTGGATTTGATGAGACCGGGATCGGGTTTTCCATATTTGGAAGTCCGAAAACCACATCGATCCAAAATAACGATAGGTCGTTATTTCAAAGTGAAGATGAAGACTTCAGAATGCAAGGGTTATCGTCGTTAACTCTGAGGGTGATTCCAATACGAGTGTAACGAGATAATGCCTTCGGTTTCGTTCGAACCCGGAACGAACTTGTATGGATTGAATGCTTTCAGAACATCGTCAGGCGGACGATGAGCATTCTAAGAACTGTGTTCTCTAAAGGTAATCGTAGCCTCAAGCCTCATCAACCGGGAATGGCTAAAACAGGGGAGGTGCAGCAAGGCTTCGTGGGTAGCACCCACTTGAGAGCGGGATATACCCCTGTCTATAGGTCCCTTTTTATTCGGCTTAGTGGGCAGTTGATTCGCGACAACTGCTGGGGTTGTTTCGTTCGGAACTGTTCAGTAAGGAATGGTTCCGGCCTTGTGTTGCAGGGGACTTAGGGTGGGTCCTCGGTACGGTGATCTAGGCCACGTACTGTGACGGGCGGTACCCCAGTATCCCTGCCATTGTATGGAATCCAAAATCCAATAAGTGCCCTCGGATTTGATTGTAAACCTAGTATGCTGGAATTTAATGAATGTAACAATTTCGGCTATTTTCTATTTACTTGAAAACCCTAAACACTATTATAATATCACTGGATTTCCTATCAAATGTTTTGGTTAGCGTAAGGTAAAAACTTACCCATGTTTATGTGTGGGAAGTCTTACGTGATACCTTTGTTTCAATGGTTTTTAAAGTTAAGCAACTTTAACCGTTTACTCATACCAGACCCATGTCTGACCCGAAGTTTATTTCTGTTTTTCATAAACTCTCGGGTACCCAAATTTTTACGGGTAGCCAAGGGATTCAGGTTAGCTTTGACGAATTCTGGAGGAGCAATGGAGCAGGAGGCTTCAGCGTATAGATATATATTGATTCCGCTGTGTAGTGTTTATCTGTATTTCCGCTGTGTTGGTATCTCTGTATTTGTATTGAGTTGTATCGAGTTGTATTAACTAGACAGGTGTTTATAACTGTCTAGTATGTGTTGTATTATCTATGTAGCTCTGATGTATATGATACTATGTAATCTATTATGTGATATATTATATTTCATTCGTTCCGCTGTTGAGATTCTGATGTTGTTTTGTTCTTTCTTCTCTATCTTTTCTACTTTCTCACCCCTTTCTTTCTTATCGATGATGCGATTTTCCGGTAGTGGAATTTCGGGTCGTGACAGTTGGTATCAGAGCGTTAGGTTGAGTGAATACCTAGGCTCTGGAGTGGTGTCTATCCTGAGAGAGCGTACTTGTAATTTTATCTATATATATATATTTATCTATTTCTACCTGTCTGTTGGGTTACCTGTTCGGGTTTCCCAATATAAGTTATAAAGGTAGATAGGGTAGTGGTGTGTCACACGACTACCGATGGTTGGAGTTTGTTGAGATTGGAAGTGTATCTACCGAGGCGGTATTGGGTCTACAGTCTTTCTCGAGTGAGCTTTGTTGATGTAAGGATTTCATCGATCTCTGAAGGTTACCTGTTAAGGTTTGGAGTTCATCTTCGAAGTGTAAGATGATCGCGCTCGTGTGAGCGGATTCTCGAGAATTTGGATGAGTAAAGTCAGGATCTGTCGGTTGGGCAGAAGCTAGAATGATATCTTGATATCTCAGGGATTAGCAGCTGTGTGATGAGACACAGTGATTATGGATGTTTCCGAAGATGTTTCTTTGGAACAAGTTTTAAAGAAGTGTGTCTGCTTCGGTGATGCGGCAGAGTGTTTCTGTTTAGTTTGAGGTTCGAGTTTCTTGAAGAGCTTTGGATTTGGAATTCCTTGGCATTGGTGTCAGCAGTGTAGTTCGGAAGGTCCTGTATGCTGGCAAGGAAGCTTTCTAACCTAGCAGTGGAGTTCAGAAGCAGCAGAGTGGTTCCATTTCTTCATTGGATTGGCAAGTTAAGTGTAACCTGTTCTGCTTGATAAAGAGAGAACAGTTTTTCTTTGAAATCAGGATGAGTTGATCGCAAAAGTGACTTGCGATAGTCTGAGTGTTCTCTTGGGATGTTAGGAATTTTTCTGGATGTCTTCAGGAAGTCAGAATTTTGTTAGCATCAGGGAGTTTGAGTTTGGTATTGACTGGATTTCCAGGAGTGATACCGATGGTTCAGCTTAGTAGTAGGATGGTTTTTGGAGAGAGTTTAGTGAAGCAGCTCGGGTTTTGGAGGAACTTTTGAGTTTTCTCTTTATGGATCTATTGAACCATATTTTCGGAATGGTTGAGAAGCTTACCAGTTGTGGCTACTGACCGACGGTTGCAAAGCCTAGGTCCGTCACAGTTGGTATCAGTGGAAGTTTGTGCTTGTGTTCGTCATCAGCATTTTCATCTGCTCGGATCAGAGTTGTGCAGCGGAAGCAGTTTGGAGAGCATCTGTTTTATCTCTTTTGGATAAGAGAAGTGAGATCCGTCTTTTGATTCTGGAATAGAGTGGAGTTCTGAGTTGTGGTTGATCTTGGAAAGATCATTTTTTTGATTGTTTTGGTTCAGGATGTTTTGGGAGGGCATCAGCGAAGGATAAGCTGATCAGTAAGGATGTAGGAGTCCCAGGATCGTCCGAAGGAATTTGGATTTCGGAATCGGAGATTTGATTTTGGATAAGTGTTTGATCTTCGGGAGTGAATTGTCAGTTTGGATAACTGGGATTCGATGTGTTTCACGTGTCTCTAAGGGAGTACGTGTATGAGTTGTCTCTGGTTGTAGAACCAGCAGTTCAGGGAGTTTGGGATGTTGAATCAGACTTGTCTATAGTTTGATATCCTATCTTGTTTTGTAGATCTTGATGTGTGTAGCTTTGTAGTATTGATTGTTTGGATTCTATAGAGCGAGTAACCCGGTATTTATACTCGGGGAACCTCGAGGAAATTCTATCCAGTATTTTGTCTGGATAGTTAGATTTGTTGATTGGATGATTGATTGCTATGGTTGTTAGTATATATTGATGATATATGCTTGTGTTTTTTTTAAAATTTAAATCAGTAATGAGATTATTAAATTACCTTTGTTTTAAATTTCGGGGACGAAATTCTTTTAAGAGGGGAGGAATGTGACATCCCGGAATTTTGAGCAATATCAATTTAATAATCTATATTAAATATTAAATTGATTTGATATATATATTGTTAATAGGGTATGAATTGAATTAATAATTGTCTTTTAAATAAATATTTAACTGATAAATTATCTTTTAAAGGCTAATAAATTGTTTTCTATTTATATATATATATATATATATTTTTGTATATATGATAAATAGTTAAAGTCTGTTTAAATTTTAATAGATAAGGATATACCTTCAAACTCTAATCTTTTAGTAATTTGGAAAATTTGATTTAAATTCAATATTTAATAAATAACTATTTGGCTTTAAAATATATTCAAGATTTAAGTTAAAATTGTTTAAATGATTTTAGCTTAAATTTAAATTAAACAAAAAGGTTTGTTGTTCTTTTTAAAGTATAGCTTGATAAAAATAAATAATAAAGTGATAATCTCTTTTATAAATTATTTTAATGTAATAATGAGCTTTATTAATAATATGATGTCTATACAAGTAGGTTTTATTATAAATGAAAATTGTTATATATATTTTAAAAGAAATTATGGCATTTAAATTTATATAAAACTCTCATAAAAATAATATATATAGTAAAATATACCTTATAAATATTTAAGTAAGTATAAAATAAAATAATAATAGTTAACTTTATATTTGATAGTTTATGTTTTAAAATAGAAATAAATACACTTATGTTAGAAATAGAAACAATAACAAGTTAACATAATACCACAACCATAACAATCTTTAAAACTAAAAGCTTAAGTAAAATATTATGTGCACTTTAGAAATACTTGCAGGCAAGATAATCACCTAAGTATAAGAAGATAAGACAAGTAAATATTTTATACTCTACAACAAAATACAATTGCAGGCAAGAAACATCTCAATGTATACGAAATAAAAATAGAGTATGTATGTTTAGCTTTAGTCAAACAAATGAAATATCTATGTACATAAGTACAATAGCATAAGTAAGATATTTTATAATCTATGGCAATGTATATTTGCAGGCATGCAAGATCACTACAGTATATACGAATGTAAAGGGGAAAGTATGATAAGCTTAAAGTTAAACAATATACATATGCAATTTTGTACTTAAAAGAATAATAAAAGTATGGCTGTTGTAGGCTTGAATAGGAGCAAGGCATTGAATGCCATCACCAAGTACACGAAACATTTCCTTTCAGCTTTCTTTTAGAAATAAAAATCTCTGAAATTTTGTGTACTAGAACAGTAAACAAATTTGTATACTTGTTTTATTTATCAACCTTGCCTCGTTTCATTTCGTATACGAAAGCCAAGCAACTCCAGTTCTATAAGTTTAAACAAATACAAACCTAAGGAAAGAAAGAATGGAAATTAAATATACAAACCTGAAAACAACTAGAAGGCCAAACATTTCAGTTTCAAGATTTCCAGATCAAATTCATGTTCAAGTTTCAAGCTAATCAAATTTTCTGGAATCAACAACAAAAAAATATGCAAGTTTCAAAATCCCAGTTTCAAGCTTCTTGTTTTCAAGCAAAAAATTAAGCTTTCTGTTTAAAAAGACAGGTGAGTAAACTTTAAAACTAAACCTTAAATAATATGGAATGTTTGTGTTAATGATTGTTTTATATGTATGTGTATGTGCAAGTTTGTGTGAAATTATGTTGTGTGCATATCTACTGATTTTAAACATCCCTGATCTTAGTTAAGCCCCTGACTTTAACTGTTAACATGAGATGCCTTCAGTTTTGATGCATACGACCTATGATTGAAGTAACTTGTGATATATGCTTGAAAATATGTGGTATGATGGTTTTTAAGCCTCTGTAACTTGTGAGTATGTTAGATAATGCTTGTGACATCTCTGTTTTAATGTTCCAGGGATTTAAAACTTAGATCAACTTCAAATTTCTTCCCACTCTAATTTCATTTTGGCTTAAGTAGTTAAAACAAAGTTGTTGTTTTAAAACTTAACTAGGCTTTAAAAATATTTGCAATAATCATAGGTAGGAACATTGTCTGGAAACAATGAAAACACAGAGCCACTTGAAACTTGTTAAAAATCAAACATTTAATTTTGTTGATTTAATTATATATCTGAAATTGTATCTAGAAGATAGGATTTTTAAAATCAGATTCACAATTTTTAGTGTAGTATTGAATGTGTTCTGTGGTGATGTCTGTATTTCGAGTTATTGGGTTTCTCTGGTGATATAGTTGATCTGGGAGGTGGTGGTTCTTTCTGGAGATGGTAGAACGAGCGGGAACTTCGACAAAATTTCCTGATGGTGATATATGTCAGTGGGGTGGTGGCGATTGTCATTCAAAGTCTAGAACCCTAATTTAGCGAAGCTAGGAAGAATCGGTCACCGTGGTCCCTGTAGTGGATCGAGTTCGACGAGTTGCTGAGAAATGATAGTTGACGCGTAGGGGAAGTCGAGGCCGGAAGGGTTGACTTTCAGGTGGTCGGAGGTTGGCGAACGACGCGTTGCCAGGTTTGGGCGAGTTCGAGTTGATGGGTTCCAGGCTCAAGTGGATATCGAATTTTGAATTCGAGTGAGATAGGGAAATCTGGTGGTGATGATGGTGTTTGGGCATGAATGTCGACGAAGGAGTGTCGTCGAACTTGATCGGAGACGATCGAATTTGTTGTGCACGTGCACGGTGATCCTCTGGTGGATGATAAGAAGTCTGGGGTAGCAGGGAAATGATACTCGAGTTTCTCGAGTAAATGGAAGAAAGGCCCGAAGTTTTTATTTGTTTGACTCGAAGTAAAATAGGGTAGGCTCGGGTATATTTGTGTTGCCAGTTTTAAAGCCTGTAAGGCTTTAAGTTTTGAATTTGGAAGTAGGGTTTTAACAGAGTTAAAACCAAAAATTTAAATGTGGATTCAAATTAAGTTTTGTCTCCATAGTTTTAAAATAAAAAAAATAAGTTTTATAAAATAAAATGTTTTAACAACTTTAAAAATGTTTAAAGTAGATTTTAAAGTGTGTTAAATTTTGCTAAGTTAAATTTTGTATTTGGTTTGAATCTAAAATTTGTAAATGAGAAGTTGATCATTAATAAGAAAATGCTTTACCTTTTAAATAAATGAAGATTTATAGATTTGGAATTATTAAGTAAATGAATAATTATCTAATTTGATTAATTAATGATGAGATTAATTAGTTTAGTAATTAAAAGTTAAATTAGTTAATTAAGGTTTAAGATAATTAATTTAGGATAAATAAATGGATAATTAAGAATCATTAATTAAATAAGAGTTGAATTTTAATCTATGATTATTAATTAATAAAGTATGCAAGAATTAATTAAGTGATATTGAATACTTAATTAATTAAATAATTAAGGATTTATTAATGAGTTATTAAAGATGAAATGTAATTGTAAATAGATAATAAATCTTAATTTAATTACTTTAAGTAAATTTAAGAAGTGTTAATGATTAATGAAGACTATTAACTAGTATTATAAAATAATGGATTAATATGATCATTTGATAATTTATTAGGTTTATTAATTTAAGATAATAAATGGTGAATTATATAAGTATAATTTACTTAGGGAAGTAATTAAGAAATTTATTTCTCATTAAAATTAATTAAGTTAAATGTGAATTGTTAAGTAATTAATTTAAATAAACCTTTGATGATGGGATGAGTATAATTACTTAAGGAAGTAATTTATTGGGAATGATTTAAAAATGAAAGAAATTCATTAGAGTAATTAATTAAGAAGAAATGGAAATAATTTTAGTAATTTAAAAGGTTACTTTCTATAATTGGTATGAAGTAATTAATTTGTAACATAATTAGAGGATAATTACTTAAATATAATTTGAGATAATTAATCTAAAATGGTTAATTAAGATGGAAAAGTAGGAAATGATTAATTAATTAACTTGTAATTAATTAATGGTTATGTAAGCAAGATTAATATTGATGGGGTAATTAATTTAATTTACTTTAAATTAATTAGAGATTTGTAATTAATTTAATTCATTTTAAATTAATTATAAATGAGGTGATTATTAATCTTTGTTTATATATGATGGATGATATTGATTTCCATGATTGATTGTGATCTCAGATATATACCTATTGTGTTATGGATGCTTGGTTAAGTATGATGATATTGATTATCTGTTTGAGTAGATAATATGGATTAGCTGTTTATAATGATGATGTTATTATCCATTGTGATATTGTTATTTATCTATCTGTGTGTATATAGATAATTGAATTTAAATTGTTTTAAACATTAAAACAACTTGGACCTAAAAGATGGCGTTTTGGATTTGATGAGACCGGGATCGGGTTTTCCATATTTGGAAGTCCGAAAACCACATCGATCCAAAATAACGATAGGTCGTTATTTCAAAGTGAAGATGAAGACTTCAGAATGCAAGGGTTATCGTCGTTAACTCTGAGGGTGATTCCAATACGAGTGTAACGAGATAATGCCTTCGGTTTCGTTCGAACCCGGAACGAACTTGTATGGATTGAATGCTTTCAGAACATCGTCAGGCGGATGATGAGCATTCTAAGAGCTGTGTTCTCTAAAGGTAATCGTAGCCTCAAGCCTCATCAACCGGGAATGGCTAAAACAGGGGAGGTGCAGCAAGGCTTCGTGGGTAGCACCCACTTGAGAGCGGGATATACCCCTGTCTAGAGGTCCCTTTTTATTCGGCTTAGTGGGCAGTTGATTCGCGACAACTGCTGGGGTTGTTTCGTTCGGAACTGTTCAGTAAGGAATGGTTTCGGCCTTGTGTTGCAGGGGACTTAGGGTGGGTCCTCGGTACGGTGATCTAGGCCACGTACTGTGACGGGCGGTACCCCAGTAGCCCTGCCATTGTATGGAATCCAAAATCCAATAAGTGCCCTCGGATTTGATTGTAAACCTAGTATGCTGGAATTTAATGAATGTAACAATTTCGGCTATTTTCTATTTACTTGAAAACCCTAAACACTATTATAATATCACTGGATTTCCTATCAATTGTTTTGGTTAGCGTAAGGTAAAAACTTACCCATGTTTATGTGTGGGAAGTCTTACGTGATACCTTTGTTTCAATGGTTTTTAAAGTTAAGCAACTTTAACTGTTTACTCATACCAGACCCATGTCTGACCCGAAGTTTATTTCTGTTTTTCATAAACTCTCGGGTACCCAAATTTTTACGGGTAGCCAAGGGATTCAGGTTAGCTTTGATGAATTCTGGAGGAGCAATGGAGCAGGAGGCTTCAGCGTATAGATATATATTGATTCCGCTGTGTAGTGTTTATCTGTATTTCCGCTGTGTTGGTATCTCTGTATTTGTATTGAGTTGTATCGAGTTGTATTAACTAGACAGGTGTTTATAACTGTCTAGTATGTGTTGTATTATCTATGTAGCTCTGATGTATATGATACTATGTAATCTATTATGTGATATATTATATTTCATTCGTTCCGCTGTTGAGATTCTGATGTTGTTTTGTTCTTTCTTCTCTATCTTTTCTACTTTCTCACCCCTTTCTTTCTTATCGATGATGCGATTTTCCGGTAGTGGAATTTCGGGTCGTGACATTTGGAATCACCCTCAGGATTAGTAGCAAGCAGCCCTTTCACTTCAAAGAGCTCCGTCTTCAATTCTATCATCTTCAAGATGTCTTCACTTCGAAATGCTTGAATTAGATCGAAGTGGTTTTCAGATAACATATCTGATCCCGGTCTCTTCGAAACAACATTCGATAGTTTCCGGTAAACTCAAAGCCGATTCTTTAGGAAATAAACAGTCAAAGATAAGAGCGGAGGTCATCTCCTAACGGTTAGTGGACAGATTTCCTTATCATTTGTCCTAGGAGAATGAAACGAGATTTATACGCACGGTACAGCATCATCGTAGATGACTATGCTATATAACTCACGTGTTTCTCCTAAATATTTCCAAAGTTACGTTTTGGGTCCGTATTTGATAGTCGGTATTTAACTATCAACAAACACACATCCAAATCAGGGATTTAATTCCATAGGGAAAACCAAAATTGGTTTAAGCTCATAAGCAACCACTAACCTCTTTAATTAATCTTTTCATTAATTAAAATCACCTTGTAAATACTTGTATCAAAATACTTTTACAAAGATATATTCACAATCTCTATATTTTCAATACTAGGAAAAATATACATACACTTATCTCAACGATTTAAGTATATTCATAAAATAGAGAAAGATTTCCTTTTCAAACAATTCTAAAATCATTTATAAATCTCTTATAAATCTCAAAATCCATTTATAAAACTATTTTACAAACCTTTGAAACCATTTGTTAATAAATAGTAATCACTTACTTCAAAACGCTATTATATAATAATAATTATTGTAACAACCCGTAAATTTTAATGGTTTTAATAACGTAATTAACTGAATTTTTGTGAAATTTTAAATAATAAAATTTTGAATTGAAAATTTGATATTTGGAATACGTCTATTTAAACATAATAAATGGTAAATTTTCATCCGTTAATATTGAAGTTTATTTTCTTGTGTAATTCTATTTCAATTTAAATCAGTTAATATTTGATGATAATAAAATGTTTTCCAAACCTGAATATTTGTACATAATAAATTTGTAAATCATCTTTTGAGTGAGACGACATCTTCCGTTTCATCAAATTTGGACTGCTATTGCTCCGTTTATCTTATTTTCGACAAATTAGCAGCATTTTCGGTACCGATTATCGACTTTTGATAAATTGATCGTACCACTGATATCCATATACCGTTTCGATCGTCTCGTCGTGCTGATCTCTATGGTATATTCAATTGTCAATTTCGAGATCCGGGAAACGGCGATATCTACGAAAACGATCTTCGTATCGATTCCGCAATTTGTCTTTTGTTTTCCTATAACCGTTCATTTTCACCCTGTGAAAACCAATAGCCTTTTCAGTTCCCAAAATTTATTTTGCTGACTATTTCAATTCCACCACTTCAATTTAAACCGGTTCATCCTTTCATATTATTTTCGTTTGTCTGTTTGCTTCAAAAGAAATAAATAAATTTATTTTACACAAGTTTGCATTCATTCTTTTGCATGTTAACCTACTTGTTTCCTTTCTTCTCTCTCTGCCGTTATTTATACCTATAACAGTACTAGTTTTATATTTTGAAAGTATAGTGTGTGTTTTCTGTAGCAGCTTAAAGTTGTATATATGTTAGCTGTTGACAGCATATGATAGAAATTAAGGTATATATATATTTGTTGTATATATATAAAGTTATATGCGGTGAAATAGTTTTTATACATATATAGTATTTATATATATTATGATTTCTGAAATTTTACAATAAGGTATTTATATCCATATATTATATCTTGTAGTTTCAGCCTATTGCCTCTATTCTATGTTTAAAGAAAGGAATGTACTATACATATATTATTTTAAAAGTTTGAATCTGTGGGTTATTTATATATATATCTACATGAGTCACATATAGCTATATTTTGTAAATATCAAAGTTGCATATCAGAGTTGTATATCTAGATTTGTAGTTTATATATAGAGTTGGTGATCTGTATATTTATACATCATTCGCCCACACACACACACACACACACACATATATATATATATATTTGTTTATATATTTTGTTAGTAAGTCTATATATAAAGTGTTATATATATAGTTAAGTATTTATATATAGTTATAACGTAATACGTTAGTTTACGTATGTATATGTGAGTTTTATATGGGTTATATAAATTTCTAACCAGTTCAGTCATATAGTTTAATATGCCAGTTTTATGTATGTTATAATATAGATTGATTTATATATTAGTTATATATATATTATTTGTTATTGTATTTTACATATGCATGACAGTGTTGTTTACATGAAGTATGTGTAACAACCCGAGTTTTTCTAACACGAAAAACCAGACCATTTGGGTAAAAAGAAGAGGTAGAAGAAGAAGAAAAATAGAAAACAACAACAGAATCTCACATACGCAGTGGAATAAAATATAATAGATAATAACAGATCTTTACACAAAAAGAAATCTATATCTGTTTACATATACATCATCCAAATACATCATCAGAGTACATCACATCAATATCATACAACTGGACAGTAATCATAACTTGTCCTCACAATCTGAATACACAGCGGAATATATAACTCAAATACGGAAGTACGTATCGCCATCCAGCTCCATAGCATCATTTCCTGTAATCTATAATACTCGGTCTAACCCGAGCATCATATAAAACAATACCCGAGTCAGTCTGGAATACCAGCGTGAGAAAATCACACTCAATTGATTATTAAAGTTTCAAAAATCCTTTGAAAACAAAAGCATCTCGTAAGACCACGCCACAAATAAACATGTCGGGTTTTTACCTTACGATAGCTAAAACACTTTTTATCAAATTCCTTTGATATTATAATAGTGTCTACAGAAAGTAAAATAGAATCTAGCTGAAATGCTTGCATCTCACATTTCAACAATAGTTGGGCACAATCAAAACCGTACAGGCACGTAGGGAGAATGGATTTCCAACGAATGACTAGGCACTGGGGTACCACCTGTCACAGTACGTGGCCTAGATCACAGTACCGAGGAGTACGCCCGCTCCCCTGCAACACAAGACCGGAATCATCCCTTACTGGATAATTCCAAGTAAAATCACCCCACGGTTGGGATCAGCAACCGCACCACTAAGCCGAAATAAAAAGGGACATCTAGACAGGGATGACCTTACCCTCCAGTGGGAGCTACCCACGAAGCCTTGCTGCATAACCCCTGATTTTCAGTCATTCCCGGTTGATGAGGTTCGAGGCTAAACGATACCTTTTAGAGAACATATCCCTTAGAATGCCCATCGTCCGCTGACGATGTTTCGCAAGCATTCGTCCATACAAGTCCGTCCTGGGTTTGAACGGAACCGAAGGCACTACTCCTACTACATCCATTTTTGGAAATATCCTCAGGATTAGTAGCGACTAGCCCTTGCACTTCACTGCTCCATCTTCGACTCCGAAATCGTTACATGAAACGTACAAACTGGATCGAAGTGGTATTCGAGTCTCCAGACCTAGAGTCCCGGTATACGGAAACCCGATCCCGGTCTCTTCGAAACGATCAGCGCATTTTGCCAATATTGATAGTCGGTTATTTAACTATCAATTAACATCCACAAGCAACCATCACACAATTAAATAATTTCCCACATTATTTATTTGCTCAAATATCTTTCCAAGATATATTTCCGAATTTTCAAAACTCATTTGAAAACAATTTCAAAACAGTTTCCGCTTACGGAATACACTTCCAAATATTTATTTCCTCTGAAACACCAAGTACAAAACACTTAGATTTTAAAATAATCTTAAAACACTTTACTATAAATATACTTAATAATATTGAAATTTTTTAAAAAAAACTACTTTAATACCTTAACAAAATATATACTTAAGAAATATTTAAAATGAAACCACTTTACAAATATAAACTAAATTTCTCTTTTTAAAATATAATACCAAATCACTTTTATATAATTACTACAATAATAGACCTTTGAAAAATACTTACTTTAAAGTTTAAATATTTAAAAAGAATAGGTTTCCTAAAACATACTTACTTAGGAAATTAACATTTAGAAATAATAAATTTTCTAAAATATGCTTTTAAAAATACAATTAGAACTTTTAACTTATATTAAAATTGCTTTGAAAACGTACTTGGCTATACAGAGAAATATCCTTCTCACTCCCATCTTTTAAAAATAAAATAACATTTATTTTTAAACCAAACCATATCCTTTTATAAATTCCCACTTTGAAATTATATTTTCAAATATCCTCTGATATTTTATTTTACTTTACAAACCCAATTTATCTCTCCCAAATCTCATTTCTCTTTAAAATTCAAATTCCAAAGTATTTAAATCAATTTATAATTGATTTCCCAATTTATTTTACTTTGAAATAAATTTTCTTACTTAATCCATTTATTTCCAAATTCATTAACTTCCAGATTTTATTTCTCATTATGATTTAAAATCTTTAAACCGAAACACAAGTTTCAGATTTCCCAAATTCCTTCTCTTTTTAATTACATTTAAACATTGAATTAAAATAAATTTTTATCCCTTTAAATAACATCACATAAGTCTTCTTTAAATTCAACATTTCTCTATTTATTCAAAATTCCTCTTTTCCATATTTAATTTATTCGAATTCACTAGAATTACTTAACTTAATTTTACTCTTTTATATTTTCCAAAAATCCAATTCAATTGCTTTTGATAACTCATTATACTGGGAAATTCAATCCAACCAGATTATCCAATATAAATTATCACAGGATAACAACAATCATATCACAGAATATTTAAACAAAAATTAAATATTTTGAGGAATCCAGTTGGATCCCTCCAACCTGTTTCCCTGCATCCACAGACGTTAGCACAATACCAATTCCACTTCGAGGTGGAATATCGCGGTATATGGGTTTATAAAATATCATCCGCTATTATGCGGCGCATAGGGTCTCATCCGCTATATAATGCGGGAATATCAATTCAAATATATACATATGCCAATATATATATATTGGTATATACTACTATATATATATATCATATCAACCAAATCAACCATTCAATCAAATATTTAAATTTAACCATTTAAATTTAAATCTAACTGAGTGAGATTAACTCACCTTTGATTATTGTTTTGCCGTCCATCCAACCCGATTTGATTTCCATAATCTCAGACCTTGTAAAAATATTTATACAGTTTATAAATACTTGAATTGATCAAATAATTAACTACCACTTAGTTACCAACCATTTAATTTAACTAAAGTTTGGTTAACCTAATAATTTAAATCTTACCCATAATTTCCTTTTAAAAGATTGAATTAATTAACACTATAAATTTAAACTAAGCTATTGATCAGTTTCCTATTAGATAAATTATTTTTAATAACTGAAACAATTTACAAAGTTAATTAACCCAATTAACTACCTTAATATATTATTTCAGATAATTAACTATTTATTTTAGTGTAATGAATTTCCATATTTCATAAACTTTTCTGCTTTATAGCAAACTGCTAATTTAAATCAAACAGTTAGCCAGCTTAAACTGTGGAAACATAAAAACTAAAATTGCTTAAAATTAACTACCTCAAAGAACAGGAACCCAAAAATCACTGCTGCTCGAAATCCACCTCACGCCTGACGAGCTCAATCCCACACTCCACAGTCAAGCATGCTCCTTATTAGCCTCGCGACCACTTCATCTTGATTGCCCAACCGTACGCTGCCCTCAAGTGACTCACGACCCTCCGGCAATGCAACTCGAGACTATGCCTCCTCACCTACGCTGTCGAGTTTGCGAACCAAATCAAGCTTCACTTCGACGATGCGCAGAACCCCTTAGCACCGCCCTACCATCGCCACGAACGTGATCCAAACCCTAAGCCCAAATCGTGACTCTCGCCTTACAACCTAGTACGCGACCGCGACTTCGAGAACAAGCCCTCCCTTTACGACCTCGTGCGAAACGAACTCGCAACACACCCCTCAACGGTAGAGTCGCCGAACACCACCCTTCCTACGCTCGCGACCAGTTCGCGATTTGAAACTGAAATTGCGGCCCAAAAGAAATTCGTTCAAACGGCCATTAGAATTTCAAAGCAGCTGTATATATAATTTTTGATTTGGGTTTTCTTTTTCATGCTCGATTATAATTGAAAGAGGGAAATTTATCTGAGTTGAATACGAATTGCTTTTGATTTTCGTTTGGAGTGTTCAAGTGGTAAATCTAGTTTGAGCTCGGTTATGATTTTTAAAGAAAGAAGGAGACGCGTGTTTATTAGGTAGGACACGTGTTTTAAAATTCCTTTACGTGTCCGCATAGATTTGCAACAGTACTAAAGCAATTATATTATTTATTTAAACGTTAACTTTTCAAAACTGAGCAAAACAGCTCAAAATTCAATTCTGAAAGTTCCAACACCTTCAGAATTATCAGTATAAATTTTCTAAGCCTTCATATTATTTTTAATGGCCTTAAAATTCCAGATTCTATATTTTACTCAATTCCAATTATTAAATTTAATAATTAATTATCCAAATAAATACTGTATATTTGAAATTAAAGTTAAAATTTTACCTTCGGATATTTAAAATAAATTAAATATTCATATTTCAATATACAAAAATTCCGGGTCGTCACATTCCTCCCCCCTTAAAAGAATTTCGTCCGCGAAATTACCAGTTAGGAAGAATGATCCAATACCCATTACTATTTCCCAAGTTCAAACAGTTTTAACAATACCCAAACAATCTTTTATTAATGATACACTAATCATCTTTTAACTTCCCAAACTTATTCATAAGTTCAACTCATACCACCTACTTATCCATTCAAATTTAAATTTGAATTCAAATTTTGAATTATCAAAATTTTCCAAAATTTTTCTAACTCCTTAAATTTCCGAAAAATTTCGCCAGCGTCTCCTTTGCGCGGCTAGCTCGGTACTACTACAAAATGGCTCTACGGCCTCCCAATCTCAAAAAGAAAACAAAAAGCCAAGTGGCTGGATCCAAAACCCAATCAAATTTCATATAGAAATTCAAATACATACCTTTTTGTCGGGCCATTAAATTTTATCTTCTAAATCAAAAATCCCAATTTATCCATTGCTTTTATACACCTGTATATCCTACTAAGCAATAATATTCAATCACAATCCCAAAGTCATTTTATCAACTTCTTTACAAATTTCCAATATTTGTTTTACTTAAGCCCGTACGATGCACATATATCATCCGTACGCAATATCACATTCGATTGCTCAATCGATCACACAATTCCACTTCCGAACTAGTATCATCCACCCGACTTCCTAGTGCGGACTCAGATCTGGTTCCTTGATCAGAAACCGTCATTCTCCTTGCATAGCCACAAACTATGATAGAGAATATCCAGAATCAATCAACAATCCATATCCAGGTTCGCCGTTGAAAATCGAGTGAAAAATCCTGATTCAGATCGATAAAACTATCTCGAAATTCTGTGTTCGACATCTGGACCAAATAGCTATGCGAATAAAATAATATACGTACACCTTACGTAATTAGCCTAATTGATTATTAGTTATATCAATTCTCCTTTATTCACATTCCTTTTTATTTGTTATCCCCTTATTCACAACTATTCCATTTCACAACTTTAGTTTTAGTCTTCATTCAACTATTCACTTAGTATATATATTTTTTTATTTTTCCATTCCAAAATTACTAAGTATACCTCCCATACAAATTTTCTTAAGAATTTCATTCTTCAATTCTTAAGTTCATATAAATTTTCTTATACTTATTTACTACTTCACCACCGAAGTGTATATATTCAAATTGAACTCCCATTTCATATGAATTCCAACTTACTTCAATTTACTACTTCATTTCCAATTTTTTCCTTAAATTCAATTCATCTCCAACTTCCAAAAATGAATTTTATTTAGCTCGAAAACAATCCAAGTTAATTCATTAAATAACTATTTCTCAACTTATTTAAACCACTCCTCTGTTGAGTTCAGTTTCCATTCAACATTTACTTAAGTCAATAACTTAAGTTTATTTTCCATTTAACCAACCCTTTAAAATTTTATTTCCATCTTTTCATTTGATTCTTATTTAATCAAATTCCATCCATTTATTTATTAAATCTAATTGGTTCATTCACTCAATCATTATGAATTTTATTTTCCATACTCAATTCATCTGGAATTATTTTATTAATAACCAGGCCATTTCCAATTTATTTTCACTTATTTGGATTCATTTGCAATTTAAACCATCACTATGTTAATCCAATTTCATTAACTAATTTATTATCTCATTAGTTCCTTCGCTGGTTAAAATTAAATACTTGCTTTTTAATTCCAAATATCACTTCACTTAATTTTCTTAAGTTCAATATATTTTATAATTCAAGTTTGGATTTATTTAAAAATTAAGATTGCTCATCTTAGTCGTTTCCATTTGATAATTGCAATTTCAAATTATAACTCTTAATGGTTCAGAGTAATGGATTCCCATTTATGACTTACAATTTCATTTCTATTCATAAGTTTTAACTTACTTACTTAAGATCTAGGACTATTCATTTAAGTCCATTTCAATCTTTATAATCAAATTTCAAATTATTACACTTAAAAACCTAAGAATATGAATTTCTTTACACAATTTTAAGCATTTTACATTACCTTTATATCCAATTCAATTCGACTTCAACTTACTTATATTTAATTCAATTCCAATTCTCAATTTTTATTTAACTTATCTTAAGTTAAATTCAAATATATTTTATTCACCTTCATATACTCGAATTAAATGTTAATTCCAGGATACAAATTTTATACAAGTTTTACAATTCATTCACCTTCAAGTTCTCTAATTCTTTTATCTATCAACTTATATTACTCATTTATTTAATTTCATCTCATAATTATAATCCAAGAATTAAACTTTCATTCCCTTCTTATTTCAATCAACTTCATTCTATACTTTATATTGTTGATTCATTTAAATTTCCACATTTATATTTTAAATAGAATTCCCAGAATTCAATTGCCCGGTTTTATTTCAAAACCATTTTGAATCCATGAATAACTCATACATATCTGGTATATCACCTCAAATCCCAATTTCCAAAACAATCTGCTTTTACCAAACAATTTTCCCTTTGAATTTCAAAACCAACCCAGTTCACAATCATTTCCAATTTAAAACAGTTTGGTAGCAATTTCTCTTTGGAAACTCGAAAATAGACATCGATGATGCTGCAGTCATCACCGAAATTATTTTCCAGCGACCGAAAGAGAATTTAATGCTTTTATCACTTTAAAACATTTCAAACATTTTTAAATCCCAAATCCCACCAGATTTCAATTCAATTTCAAAAATATTCATGAAATAATATCACCATTATTTCCCAAAACCTTTAAACTATTCTTAAATCCAAAGGAATTTAAACCTTTCCCAAAACTTCAAATTCAAAATCCATTCAATTTTATATCCAAACATTACTTTGGAATGCTATCACATTTTATTCCAAGTTGTAAGTCACTTTTACAATTTACATTTACAAATTTCATTTGTTTATGAATTTATCTCATTTGATTATAAATCACATTTGTAATTCACATTTGTATACAAAGTTTATTTCAATTTATAAATTGCATTTATAATCTACATTCTCAAATTCCATTTGTTATAAAATTTTATTCTTCAACGTAGGTTATAAGTTTTCAATTTCTACTCAATAATGAGACTAACTCATTATTGTCATTTTCTAACAACCAAGCATCCAAATATATAACTATAATAAATTTAAAAAAATTATTTCTTTCATATACAAAAATAATTTGGGCAAATTTATTTCATTCACCCTATTTAAAACAATACTGTGTCGAACTGTTCTATTCAAGTGTTTAGAAACCCCTTCGATACAGTTGTCCAGACTGTGCCGACGAAGGTTCATATGCCACTCAATAAATCAACCAACACAATATAAAACCATTTTATATTCACTAACAAATACGCGCTCATATCTATTAATACTCTCAAAATTCCCACCAGAGCCAAGGTTATCGCTAGCCTAAGCTCTGATACCACTGTAACAACCCGAGCTGTAATGTAGCAAACCCGATCCCGGTCTCTTCGAAACGATCAGCGCATTTTGCCAATATTGATAGTCGGTTATTTAACTATCAATTAACATCCACAAGCAACCATCACACAATTAAATAATTTCCCACATTATTTATTTGCTCAAATATCTTTCCAAGATATATTTCCGAATTTTCAAAACTCATTTGAAAACAATTTCAAAACAGTTTCCGCTTACGGAATACACTTCCAAATATTTATTTCCTCTGAAACACCAAGTACAAAACACTTAGATTTTAAAATAATCTTAAAACACTTTACTATAAATATACTTAATAATATTGAAATTTTTTTAAAAAAAACTACTTTAATACCTTAACAAAATATATACTTAAGAAATATTTAAAATGAAACCACTTTACAAATATAAACTAAATTTCTCTTTTTAAAATATAATACCAAATCACTTTTATATAATTACTACAATAATAGACCTTTGAAAAATACTTACTTTAAAGTTTAAATATTTAAAAAGAATAGGTTTCCTAAAACATACTTACTTAGGAAATTAACATTTAGAAATAATAAATTTTCTAAAATATGCTTTTAAAAATACAATTAGAACTTTTAACTTATATTAAAATTGCTTTGAAAACGTACTTGGCTATACAGAGAAATATCCTTCTCACTCCCATCTTTTAAAAATAAAATAACATTTATTTTTAAAACCATATCCTTTTATAAATTCCCACTTTGAAATTATATTTTCAAATATCCTCTGATATTTTATTTTACTTTACAAACCCAATTTATCTCTCCCAAATCTCATTTCTCTTTAAAATTCAAATTCCAAAGTATTTAAATCAATTTATAATTGATTTCCCAATTTATTTTACTTTGAAATAAATTTTCTTACTTAATCCATTTATTTCCAAATTCATTAACTTCCAGATTTTATTTCTCATTATGATTTAAAATCTTTAAACCGAAACACAAGTTTCAGATTTCCCAAATTCCTTCTCTTTTTAATTACATTTAAACATTGAATTAAAATAAATTTTTATCCCTTTAAATAACATCACATAAGTCTTCTTTAAATTCAACATTTCTCTATTTATTCAAAATTCCTCTTTTCCATATTTAATTTATTCGAATTCACTAGAATTACTTAACTTAATTTTACTCTTTTATATTTTCCAAAAATCCAATTCAATTGCTTTTGATAACTCATTATACTGGGAAATTCAATCCAACCAGATTATCCAATATAAATTATCACAGGATAACAACAATCATATCACAGAATATTTAAACAAAAATTAAATATTTTGAGGAATCCAGTTGGATCCCTCCAACCTGTTTCCCTGCATCCACAGACGTTAGCACAATACCAATTCCACTTCGAGGTGGAATATCACGGTATATGGGTTTATAAAATATCATCCGCTATTATGCGGCGCATAGGGTCTCATCCGCTATATAATGCGGGAATATCAATTCCAATATATACATATGCCAATATATATATTGGTATATACTACTATATATATATATATATATATCATATCAACCAAATCAACCATTCAATCAAATATTTAAATTTAACCATTTAAATTTAAATCTAACTGAGTGAGATTAACTCACCTTTGATTATTGTTTTGCCGTCCATCCAACCCGATTTGATTTCCATAATCTCAGACCTTGTAAAAATATTTATACAGTTTATAAATACTTGAATTGATCAAATAATTAACTACCACTTAGTTACCAACCATTTAATTTAACTAAAGTTTGGTTAACCTAATAATTTAAATCTTACCCATAATTTCCTTTTAAAAGATTCAATTAATTAACACTATAAATTTAAACTAAGCTATTGATCAGTTTCCTATTAGATAAATTATTTTTAATAACCGAAACAATTTACAAAGTTAATTAACCCAATTAACTACCTTAATATATTATTTCAGATAATTAACTATTTATTTTAGTGTAATGAATTTCCATATTTCATAAACTTTTCTGCTTTATAGCAAACTGCTAATTTAAATCAAACAGTTAGCCAGCTTAAACTGTGGAAACATAAAAACTAAAATTGCTTAAAATTAACTACCTCAAAGAACAGGAACCCAAAAATCACTGCTGCTCGAAATCCACCTCACGCCTGACGAGCTCAATCCCACACTCCACAGTCAAGCATGCTCCTTATTAGCCTCGCGACCACTTCATCTTGATTGCCCAACCGTACGCTGCCCTCAGGTGACTCACGACCCTCCGGCAATGCAACTCGAGACTATGCCTCCTCACCTACGCTGTCGAGTTTGCGAACCAAATCAAGCTTCACTTCGACGATGCGCAGAACCCCTTAGCACCGCCCTACCATCGCCACGAACGTGATCCAAACCCTAAGCCCAAATCGTGACTCTCGCCTTACAACCTAGTACGCGACCGCGACTTCGAGAACAAGCCCTCCCTTTACGACCTCATGCGAAACGAACTTGCAACACACCCCTCAACGGTAGAGTCGCCGAACACCACCCTTCCTACGCTCGCGACCAGTTCGCGATTTGAAACTGAAATTGCGGCCCAAAAGAAATTCGTTCAAACGGCCATTAGAATTTCAAAGCAGCTGTATATATAATTTTTGATTTGGGTTTTCTTTTTCATGCTCGATTATAATTGAAAGAGGGAAATTTATCTGAGATGAATACGAATTGCTTTTGATTTTCGTTTGGAGTGTTCAAGTGGTAAATCTGGTTTGAGCTCGGTTATGATTTTTAAAGAAAGAAGGAGACGCGTGTTTATTAAGTAGGACACGTGTTTTAAAATTCCTTTACGTGTCCGCATAGATTTGCAACAGTACTAAAGCAATTATATTATTTATTTAAACGTTAACTTTTCAAAACTGAGCAAAACAGCTCAAAATTCAATTCTGAAAGTTCCAACACCTTCAGAATTATCAGTATAAATTTTCTAAGCCTTCATATTATTTTTAATGGCCTTAAAATTCCAGATTCTATATTTTACTCAATTCCAATTATTAAATTTAATAATTAATTATCCAAATAAATATTCTATATTTGAAATTAAAGTTAAAATTTTACCTTCGGATATTTAAAATAAATTAAATATTCATATTTCAATATACAAAAATTCCGGGTCGTCACAGTATGGGTATATATATGATGTGTTTTTTTAGCATATATGAAGTTTAAATGTTTGCTTACAATATATGAGTTTATTTTTCCTGTTGAATATATATATATATATATACGTATAAGTTATATGAGTGTACATATTTGTAGTTATTTTAAGATATGTCGGTTTATATATTTTGTTATTAAAATATTGTTTAAGTGTTTGTATATTCTAGTTACAGTATTTAACAGAATTTTTTTGTAATAATAATATGTATGTTTATTGTATATGTACTGTTTTATGTTTACAGTACGAAGGTTTTATCTATAAGGTTTGTTTATAAATTTATTTTGTCCGTCTGCATACATTATTTTAGTGTCTGCATTTATATATGTTCTGTTATATGAGTTTGTTGTTTTAATGTATAATGTATGGAAGTTGTGTATATATATGTTATACACAATATGTTTTAATTATTTGTTCATAATATATAAATATATATAAAGTTGCTTAGGATATAAGTTGTATAATAGATTAGTTTATATATGTTTATGTAAGTTATGTATAGTCTGTAGTTGCTTACACAGATATATATTTTATTTATGTAAAGTGTATAGAGGTTTACAGTACGAAATATAATGTATGTATATATACAATAGCTCGCATATATATGATCTGTTTTGGGATTTCATGTATTATTATATAAGTTTTGATTTTTTTTAAAGTTTTATTTGATTTTATAGATGGTTTGTTAATATAGTTATATATAAATAAGTTCACTTATATCAATTATCTTCATCGATCCAGTTCTGATTTGAATTCGTCTCTTCCTATTTATCAGCTTGTTCGTCGAACTCGAGTCCCTCGTGCTTGCTTCGAAATTTGTGCTTGGATCTGTAACCCATTTCATTGTCTATTCTCTCTAGCCTCGGAAAGTGAGAAATCACTCACGATTAACGTTCTTATATTTATTAAATTTGATTTCAATTGAAACGACAATTGAAATATACTGCTAAATTAAACTGTTAATTACTTAAATTGTTATATATGATATGCATTTATATGAAATTGTTCACCTGTGGGATATGACACCATATCATGTTGTTATATTATATTGTTATTGATGATATATGCCTGTTATCATTATTATCATATCTGTTATCACTTTGCAAGTTCCCTGTTAGTATAGAATTCCCTATGGGTTGAAATGATGCATACCCGAACGATCTATAGAATAGGAGAAAATCGTTATGGGTTGAAATGATAAACCCAAGTGATTTTCAAATTGAATTGAATTTGGGATTGCGTGTTGAAATGATATATACCCGTATATATTTAAATTATGGATTGAAATGATAAATATCCGTACCACTTGACCATAGAATAGAAAATTTTATACAGACACCGTGGGTCTATAAAAAAATATTTTGAAAAATGATTTCTATGGTTTTGAAAGGAAATATATATGGTTTAATATAAATTTGAAATTATTATGTATATGAATAATTTTTAATATAAAATAGATTTAATAATAAGCTTTAAATTTAGTAAAGTTTGATTTAAGTAAAATACGATATGTTTAAGTATTTATTTAAAATTATATTTTTAAAATAGATTTTATAATAATTTATATAAGATAAGGTTGGAAAGATAAACTTGAATTTATTCGAAATTGTATTTAATTAAGAATTTTGTTTAATTAAATCGATTTGAAACTTATTGAATTTGAGGGTTTTAAGATATGATTTATAAATGGTTTTTGATTTAAAGTGATTAAATGGATAT
Organism: Allium fistulosum; assembly: GCA_030737815.1. Classification (NCBI taxonomy): domain Eukaryota; kingdom Viridiplantae; phylum Streptophyta; class Magnoliopsida; order Asparagales; family Amaryllidaceae; genus Allium; species Allium fistulosum. Next base: position 877,808,641 of record CM060902.1, on the reverse strand, counting down.
TTCAAGTTTTAAATAAATCGAAGGAAATATTTAGTTTAATGTAATTTAAAGTTATTTAAATGATAATGGATTTATTAAGTGAATATTTCAAAATTAAATAATAATGAAGTTAAAATAAGATATATATGAAATTATCAATTTAGTTTTGAAAGTGCTATAATTTGGAAATATATATATTTGGAATGGAAATGATATTTTAGTTTTGAAGTATAAATTATTTTGAAATGACCACGGTGTTATAATGACGTTTGGTTTTTAATAGCGTATATTTCTACATAGTAGATAGTTCCACGGATCCTTAGAGGATGGTTGTCCCAAACATCCTTTAAGTTACTTGTATTTCGGTTGATATTTCACTTGAGTTGGATTTATTGATATAAGAATGTTAATGTTGACTCGAGTGTTTTGTGTTTTGCTTTACGCTCGGATCACAATGAGTGATACTGCATTTGAGACTCGCCTTTGGAGTTTGGAACTTCGTTTGGAGATCCAACTATCGATTCAGCTTTCCAGTTGATTTGTTCAGAGAGGCCATCTGTGTGTATTGGAAACTTCACTATATTTGAGATATTCTGTTGTGTTTTATTTCAAACTCTATTGTTTATATAGTAGCTTCATGAACTACTATTTATCTATTCCGATGCATTATTATTATATTACTCCATGCCTATGATTCTGTGATTGATTTATTTACTGTATATGCTGAGTTTTGCCGAATATAAATTAACAATATGATATTTTGAGCAATTCCAGTCCGACATGTGCGGATGCAAATGGCATGAAATAGCGGGTCGTTACAGTTGGTGTCAGAGCTTTGGTTTTAGGCAAAACTTAGCATATGTAGTAAATTTAATCACAGAATTACCTTCGTTCGTGCTTGAATCTCTTCCTCTTTGATTCGGTTTCCTTTGAATTTTGGAATGCTCCCACTTGTTCTGAAATCCATTCTTTTCTCCCCTATTTGTAATCTTTTGATTCTGGAGCATCCCATAACTCCACTTCGAATGATCTCTATAAAAATCGACGATCCCGCCCATCTTTAAACAATTTGTAATGGGGTGAAACTCCTTTATAATTGGCATTGATTCACCGAAGATTTCTATACCCTCGGTTTAGATGATGCTATCTTTTGCTATGCCGAATTCTATCTCTTGCGATTGAATGTCGATTTGCCTTAGAATTCTACATCGATCATATTCCTGAAGTCCCGGTTGACTCGGTTAAGGTCGCCCGCGATTTATATAAGTATATCCATCTTCTATTTTGTAATTTAATCATCTCATCTTCGTTCGAGCATATCTTCGAATCAGAATTCTATTTTGACTAGAGTCCCTCTAAGTTGAATCTCTATCCTTGTTTGGAATCCATTCTTGAATCATCCTTTGAAAAATCGTGTTTGTTTGTATTTTAAAAATTGTTTTATATATTGAAATTATTAGTTTGATAAGTATGATTATATTCTATATATAAAAGTGAAAATGTTTTCGATAAGGATTATATACCTTTTAAAAACGAGAATTTGAAGTTTCGAAAGGATTTGAAATTTTGAAAATTATATAAGAAATTGATTTATATAAAAATGATTTATAACTGGGGTTTTGAATTTGAAATTTGAGAAACTGAACTCCGGTATTTTGAAGATTGGTTTTAAGATTTTGAAAATATATAATAATACGATTTGAAAGTATTTTCCGAATAAGAAACGTTTCAAATGACTTCAAATGAGTTCCAATGATTTCGAAGAAATTTCAAATAAGTTTTCAAGAAAATAGAAATCCAGAACTCACTTATGTCGCTGGAAAATAATATCGATGATGAGTGCATGCATCATCGACATTGATTTTCGAGTTTCAGAGTGGGGGAGAGGCCACTTTAGTAGCTTTGCTATGCGATTGATTTTGTGAAACCAATTTTGATTTCAAATTTTGAAGTATGATTTGATATTTGAAAGATATATGTATATATATTTGAAATGATTTGAACTGAGCCCTGTGTTCAGTCCTCAAGTTTCGGACTAGATTTGGTATAACCCTATCTATTGAAATTGATTTACTAATTGATTGCTGATTTCCAACTCTTGGATTAGAAATTTGATTTCTCCGACTATTTTGAACGTTCGAACACTTCCAAATCGAGGTTCAATTTTCAAAGCTAAATAATTTCGAAAAGTATAAATTATTTGATAAATTATATAAGTTTAGTTTGTATGTTTAAGTATGAAGTAATATGATTTAAATAAGTTTGAAACTGTTTTGTTAAGTAAATGAATAAGACTATTTTGAATTATACTAATATAAAATTTAGTTTTAAATGTTTTAACTTAGTAACATCTTTTATAAAACCATGTGTATATATATAGAATAATAATTTTAAAAAGGTAAATTGATGTTTCAAATAGAAATAAATAGTTTAAAGGTTTTAAAGGGATGGTTATAAACTTGGTAATCATTTTGGGTATAATTGATTTTTGAGAAAAATATTTGGTTTCAAATTTAGATTGGAATTTTAAAACCCAGTATTTATATGATGATTTTGGAAATGAATTTGTTTGGCCTAAATTATGTTGATTTGGAAACTATGATTATTTTCTAAACCTATTATTTTGGAAACTTTGAAACTGAAGATATTTAATTTGAAAGAAATAATTTGGTGAAATCGTGTATGATTTTGAAACTGAACTGATATTGAAACGAATTGAAATTGATAACCTTATTTTACTAAATACTTGATTTGGGAGTTATCGAACTTATATAAAACTGATTTGTATAAGTATGAAGTTGATTCGAAAAATATTAATTTGGAAAGGCACTCAATTTGAAAAGCGAAATCTTAGATAATCGAAGTCTATATAAGTGTGATTTGATATAATATTGATTTTGGAAAGTATTCGATTTGAAAATGAAATCTTATATATAATGGAATTTATATAGGTATGATATTTGAAATTGATTTGAAAGGGTACTATATGATACATATTTTCGAAGTAAAGATATGGAAAGTGCCTTCTGCTTGATATCCTCTTTGTGGCCACATTTTGGATTCATTCTATCGATACTATTCTCTCCGGATATAATACTCGAGTGTCCTTCGAATTCCATGGCGTTACCCATGGTCTTACAAACTTGACTGTGTAATTCGCAAGGCAGTGATTGCTTAAAAGGTATGGATGTTTCCTGGGGGATACAGACATAACCATTGTGTATTTGCGATCTATGGTCGTTTTAGTAGCGTAATTCGCAAGGCAGAGATTGCTTAAAGGGTACAAATGTTTCCTGGGGGATCCAGGTGTAACCATTGTGTATCCGCGGTCTACAGTTTTTTTTTTGTTATCATGGCGAAATTCGCAAGGCAGTGATTGCCTAAAGGGTACGGATGTTTCTTGGGGGACCCAGGCCTAACCATTGTGTATCTGCTATCCATGGTTCGATTCGGTTGATTTGTTTGGATTGTACTATCCATATCGGTTTTGAAGGTTTTTCGAGTATTTTCACTGGGTGTTGAAACAGGTCTACTAAATACTTGGAGAAATCTAGCTTTGCGCCTGATCAACGCATGGCCAGAGTCTGCAAGAATGAGGATAACCTTGCTAAGACATCGAGTTATAAAAGTGTTTTGATAAAGTATTTTATAAAGGATTTTTGATCATTTTTTTTTCTTTCTAAATAAGTTAAAATGTTTAAAATACTGTTTATTTATATACTGCATGGTTTAATAGTAAATTATTAGTGTTTTATGTAAGTGATTGATCTTTATATAAATAAGTGAGTGGAAATCAATTTAAAACTAAATGAAATTTTATGATCTGAATTGACGGTTTGAACTAACAAATTTGAATCGAATGACTATTTATGGATATAATAAAATGGGTTTAACGAAATTATTAAATATTAATTAATTTAAATTGAAATCGTATGGTTTTAAATTAATTTTTTATTTTAATTTTTTCCAATCCATTTTCTTTTGGTTGTTTCTATTCTCCTACCTCGTTCCTTTTCGGGGACGAAAAGTTTTGAGTGGGGGAGAGTGTAACGACCCATAAATTTTAATGGTTTTAATAACATAATTAACTGAATTTTTATGAAATTTTAAATAATAAAATTTTGAATTGAAAATTTAATATTTGGAATACGTCTATTTAAACATAATAAACGGTAAATTTTCATCCGTTAATATTGAAGTTTATTTTCTTGTGTAATTCTATTTCAATTTAAATCAGTTAATATTTGATGATAATAAAATGTTTTCCAAACCTGAATATTTTTACATAATAAATTTGTAAATCATCTTCTGAGTAAGACGTTATCTTCCGTTTCATCAAATTTGGACTACTATTGCTCCATTTATCTTATTTTCGACAAATTAGCAGCATTTTCGGTACCGATTATCGACTTTTGATAAATTGATCGCACCACTGATATCCATATATCGTTTTGATCGTCTCATCGTGCCGATCCCTACGGTATATTCAATTGTCAATTTCGAGATCCGGGAAACGGTGAAATTTACGGAAATGATCTTCGTATCGATTCCGCAATTTGACTTTTGTTTTCCTGTAACCGTTCATTTTCACCCTATGAAAACCAATAGCCTTTTCAGTTCCCAGAATTTATTTTGCTGACTATTTCAATTCCACTACTTCAATTTAAACCGGTTCATCCTTTCATATTATTTTCGTTTGTCTGTTTGCTTCAAAAGAAAGAAATAAATTTATTTTACACAAGTTTGCATTCATTCTTTTGCATGTTAACCTACTCGTTTCATTTCTTCTCTCTCTGCCGTTATTTATACCCAACGCTCGAGTCTGCAATCTGCTTCGCCACTAACTTGCACATTCATCAACCCGCCTGTCACACTCCACAACACCTCCCCACATCCCCTGCCGGTGCTCAACCACCTTCCACTTCTGCCGTGCAAATCATTTCTCACCGCAGTGCAAGCCGAGCCGGCCGTCATAACTTGGTCACTGCCGTGTTTTCTTCCACCCCGAGCAGCACCATTGTAGCCGAGTCCAACCAGAGCCACCATGTCGTGACACGTGGCCACCTGTCATCCTCCTCCTCCTCTCTGGCAAGTTGTTTCTCTTCTATATTTTATATACGTATAACCTTAAAAAGTATGATGTTTATATATATATATATGTGTGTGTGTGTGTGTGTGTTTATATATATGTGTGTGTGTGTGTATGGTTTATATGCTTATATATATTGTAAAGTTTTATCCTGTTTTCGTATATGAAGGTCTCGGCCATAGTATATGTGAGTATTTATATTAGTAGTTTGAATGGATTTGTTTTAAACTATATATACCTTTAAAAAATTTATCGGTAATATAATATTTGTGTAAGTTTATAACAGTACTAGTTTTATATTTTAAAAGTATAGTGTGTGTTTTTTGTAGCAGCTTAAAGTTGTATATATGTTAGCTGTTGACAGCATATGATAGAAATTAAGGTATATATATATTTGTTGTATATATATAAAGTTATATGTAGTGAAATAGTTTATATACATATATAGTATTTTTATATATTATGATTTCTGAAATTTTACAGTAAGGTATTTTATATCTATATATTATATCTTGTAGTTTCAGCATATTGCCTCTATTCTAGTTTAAAGAAAGGAATGTACTATACATATATTATTTTAAAAGTTTGAATCTATGGGTTATTTATATATATATATATCTACATGAGTCACATATAGCTGTATTTTGTAAATATCAAAGTTGCATATCAGAGTTGTATATCTAGATTTGTAGTTTATATATAGAGTTGGTGATCTGTATATTTATACATCATTCGCCCACATATATATATATATATTTGTTTATATATTTTGTTAGTAAGTCTATATATAAAGTGTTATATATATAGTTAAGTTGTATTTTTATATAGTTATAACGTAATACGTTAGTTTACATATGTATATGTGAGTTTTATATGGGTTATATAAAGTTCTAACCAGTTCAGTCATATGGTTTAATATGCCAGTTTTATGTATGTTATAATATAGATTGATTTATATATTAGTTATATATATTCTTTGTTATTGTATTTTACATATGCATGACAGCGTTGTTTACATGAAGTATGGGTATATATATGATGTGTTTTTTTAGCATATATGAAGTTTAAATGTTTACTTACAATATATGAGTTTACTTTTCCTGTTGTATATATATACACGTATAAGTTATATGAGTGTACATATTTGTAGTTATTTTAAGATATGTCAGTTTATATTTTTTTTTATTAAATTTTTTTTAAGTCTTTGTATATTCTAGTTACAGTATTTAACATACTTTTTTTGTAATAATATTATGTATGTTTATTGTATATGTATTGTTTTATGTTTACAGTACGAAGGTTTTATCTATAAGGTTTGTTTATAAATTTATTTTATCCGTCTGCATACATTATTTTAGTGTCTGCATTTATATATGGTCTATTATATGAGTTTGTTGTTTTAAAGTATAATGTATGGAAGTTGTATATATATATATGTTATACACAATATGTTTTAATTATTTGTTCATAATATATAAATATATATAAAGTTGCTTAGGATATAAGTTGTATAATAGATTAGTTTATATATGTTTATGTAAGTTATGCATAGTCTGTAGTTGCTTACACAGATATATATTTTATTTATGTAAAGTATATAGAGGTTTACAGTACGAAATATAATGTTTGTATATATACAATAGCTCGCATATATATGATCTGATTTGGGATTTTATGTATTATTATATAAGTTTTGATTTTTTCTAAAGTTTTATTTTATTTTATAGATGGTTTGTTAATATAGTTATATATAAATAAGTTCACTTATATCGATTATCTTCATCGATCCAGTTCTGATTTGAATTCGTCTCTTCCTATTTATCAGCTTGTTCGTCGAACTCGAGTCCCTAATGCTTGCTTTGAAATTTGTGCTTGGATCTGTAACCCATTTCATTGTCTATTCTCTCTAGCCTCGGAAGGTGAGAAATCACTCACGATTAACATTCTTATATTTATTAAATTTGATTTCAGTTGAAACAACAATTGAAATATACTGCTAAATTGAACTGTTAATTATTTAAATTGCTATATATGATATGCATTTATATGAAATTGTTCACCTGTGGGATATGACACCATATCCTGTTGTTATATTATATTGTTATTGATGATATATGCCTGTTATCATTATTATCATATCTGTTATCACTTTGTAAGTTCCCTGTTAGTATAGAATTTCCTATGGGTTGAAATGATACATACCCGAACGACCTGTAGAATAGGAGAAAATCGTTATGGGTTGAAATGATAAACCCAAGTGATTTTCAAATTGAATTGAATTTGGGATTGTGGGTTGAAATGATATATACCCGTATATATTTTAATTACGGATTGAAATGATAAATATCCGTACCACTTGACCATAGAATAGAAAATTTTATACAAACACCGTGGGTCTATAGAAAAATATTTTGAAAAATGATTTCTATGGTTTTGAAAGGAAATATATATGGTTTAATATAAATTTGAAATTATTATGTATATGAATAAGTTTTAATATAAAATAGATTTAATAATAAGCTTTAAATTTAGTAAAGTTTGATTTAAGTAAAATACGATATGTTTAAGTATTTATTTAAAATTATATTTTTAAAATAGATTTTATAATAATTTCTATAAGATAAGGTTGGAAAGATAAACTTGAATTTATTCGAAATTGTATTTAATTAAGAATTTTGTTTAATTAAATCGATTTGAAACTTATTGAATTTGAGGGTTTTAAGATATGATTTATAACTGGTTTTTGATTTAAAGTGATTAAATGGATATTTCAAGTTTTAAATAAATCGAATGAAATATTTAGTTTAATGTAATTTAAGGTTATTTAAATGATAATGGATTTATTAAGTGAATATTTCAAAACTAAATAATAATGAAGTTAAAATAAGATATATATGAAATTATCAATTTAGTTTTGAAAGTGCTATAATTTGGAAATATATATATTTGGAATGGAAATGATATTTTAGTTTTGAAGTATAATTATTTTGAAATGACCACGGTGTTATAACGACGTTTGGTTTTTAATAGCGTATATTTCTACATAGTAGATAGTTCCACAGATCCTTAGAGGATGGTTGTCCCAAACATCCTTTAAGTTACTTATATTTTAGTTGATATTTCACTTGAGTTGGATTTATTGATATAAGAATGTTAATCCTGACTCGAGTGTTTTGTGTTTTGCTTTATGCTCAGGTCAGACTGAGTGATACAGCATTTGAGACTCACCTTTGGAGTTTGGGGCTTCGTTTGGAGATCCAACTATCGATTTAGCTTTCAGCTTTCCAGTTGATTTGTTCAGAGAGGCCATCTGTTTGTATTAAAAACTTCACTATATTTGAGATATCATGTTGTGTTTTATTTCAAACTCTACTGTTTATATAGTAGCTTCATGAACTATTATTTATCTATTCCGCTGCATTATTATTATATTACCCTGTGTCTGTGATTCTGTGATTAATTTATTTACTGTATATGCTGAGTTTTGCCGAATATAAATTAACAATCTGATATTTTGAGCAATTCAAGTCTGACATGTGTGGATGCGAATGGCACGAAATAGCGGGTCGTTACAATTATTAATAATAAACATTATAAATAAATAATAATTATTAACTTTAGAACATCTTAAAAATAATAATTTGTAATTTCAAAACATCATTAATAAAACAATAATAATTAAACTTTACCATTATTATAAATAGCAGTAATCAATTTCCAAAACATTATTAATAAATCATTATTATTTATTTCAAACCATATTAACCTTTCAAAATATTAACATATTGATAAATAACCTTAAAAAATATTAAATATAAATAACTAACTTTAAAATAATATTAAATGTAAATAAATAACTTTTTAAAAACATTATTAAACAATAGTTGGACAGTTTAAATCATTTCTAAATAATTTAGAATGGACAGATAAAAAGGTTGGAGTAAAACAAAAATTTAATTCATTTAAAAAAAATATTTTCGAAAGCCCAAATTCATATTTTAAATCTTTCTCCGTCTCAAAAACTAACTCCAACCCAAATGGCAATCTATAGTATTCCAAAATACTATTTTAAGGCTAATAGCTACAAAATGCTTAACCAATATCGATATTGATTTCCTATTACTGCAGGATTTAAGTTGATCATATAACAATGTTATAACTCATAAGGTTAACAATCAGGTTTGATTTTCAAAAATTCAAATAACAGGAATATTATAGAAAACATTTCAACAATGGTGAGGAATTCCATTGGATCCCTCCAACCTATTTCCCCCAGCATCGCAATTCATATATATCAGCACATATATATGTATATAAAATCAACAGTGGTGAGGAATCCTGTTGGATCCCTCCAACCTGTTTCCTGCATCACAAACAGTATATAATCATATAATATGGGTCATCCTCTACTAGAAGGGTTTATACAAAAGGTCAACCGCTACTAAACGGGTATATATAAAAGGTCATCCGTTCTACGGGTGGGAATAAATCCAAACCAACTGATAAAATAGTAAATCGTCCAAACATCCAATTAATAATTTTTTTATCAACTATATAACATACTGGTTAACCAAAAAGGTGAGTTTAACTCACCGAAACTCCACTTGTCGCTTGCGCGTTCTGGTTCCATCTGAATTCGAACGACGTTCGAATTCAGTGTCAAATTCTACTAGCTCCAATCTCTACCAAATCAATCCCATGACGTAATATTCGCTTTTATGAACCCAACGCGACAAACCACGTTCGATTTGGACCTAGGACGAGCAAGTTATTCGAATTATAAAATTTACGATTTAAATAATAATCATACCCCCTTAATTACATAATTAATTTAATTAAACCTTAATTAGTCTAAGCCGAGCCATAATCTTCCCTTTCTCATTCGTGTTTGCTCCAGCCATGAAAAACGCGACCTCATCAACCTCCACCATCGCCTATGTGCCTCCATACAACGCCGCACCAGTACACAGAAGAGAGTCGCATCTTGCCACAAAACGAAGCTCTGACCTCCACCTTTCCAACGCCGCTGGCCCGTCCCCCTAACTCGTTGGCGAACGGAAAATGTTGTCATCGATCATCTCGAAAATTGCACCAGCTTGGCACGATTTTTCTTAGATCCACCGTTGATTGCCTACATCTCGTCGTTGTCGACGTTTTCTTAGTTGATGACATGACCTGAAACCGCCTCGAGTGGCTCCGATCTCCTATGGTCGTTGGATGGAGAGGAGAAGAATTTGAAAATGTCAAACTAATTTCTAATATAGGCGTGATGATTATATAGGGGAGACGCGGTATGGTTTACAACGTGGGAAGGATGGCTTGAATAGTGATTAAGGTAGGGTTAGGATATGGGCTAAGTATGGTACACATTATTTTATTCCAAAAATATCTGGTAATGTATACCCCAAAATTTCGAACCCCAATCAAGATGCGTCGACCGGCATTCTATATTAAATACCCCTATTCTGAACTCAATGGAACTATTATCAAGACCTAATTCGATCATATACATAAGTTAGCTTTCTAAAATCAAATTATATTATACTAAACCCCTGAAATTTATTTCTACGCATTCCGAGCTCGCACGACCACACAATACATCGGATTGCCATGAAATTCGTTAATACAATAGTTCAATATTACGGATCCAATGACACCGGTTTCATCAAAATCGGAGACAGTATTACGGAAGGCTATTTTTGAAGACTGGGCCAGCCCGCAGCGGAAGAAACGGGTGAATTTAAAAAAATTTACCATTTTGGATCATTAATGGGCCTATGAAGTCAAAATTCATTTATAACTTTTCTAAGTTTTTTTTAAATATCAATATTTTTTTTAATATATAAATAAAGTTTTACTTTAATTTAATGTGTATGTAAATTAGAGTATATCAAATATACTCTTATGTACATATTTATGTGCAATGGAATGAATGTATCAAATACATTCATGTTGTGAAATATAAGTGTAACATATAAGAAGTGTATATTTGTATAACTAAGCATGAGAAAATTTAGAGAAGGAAAACCTTTGGTTCTCTTTCTCTTGACATGTATAATAAATTGAGGAAAGATAAAGCTATAAATGTAGGGAGAACCAGAAAAGTTACAGAAAGAGAATGAAAAATGAGAAACTCAATTGTACGTGCAGAATGAATTAGAGAATATGTTTTATTTGAAAGAAGGAAACCTTTTCCATTGTTTAATTAAAACCTCTCTAATTAATTCTCTTGATTAACTTTCTCTTTTCACTCCTATTTCTTTACATGGTATAACTGAAAATTACGTGCCATCAAATGACATAATATTCCATAAATTAACTTATGCAATTATCTTTTATTTAATTACAATGATATCATATATCAATGTGCGCAAATATAACTTTTATAAATGCATTCAAATAGTTATAAATAACTCCCAAACATCAAATAAAATAAATAATAATTAATATTTCTCAAATACTTAATTAATTTAATTAATTTACAATTTTTTATAAATTAATTAAATCGTGTGGTTTTTCGGAGAATTCATCATTACGGTTGTGCGACTCAAAGGTGTAAATTCAATCAGCGATTAATATTGCACAATTCAAATATTAACGTTCACACGTCACTTAGCAGGTGGTGTGACATTTTGGCTGAATTCATCGCCTACACATCTTTTGGTAAAATCCAATTTTACTTATTATAAGCGGCACCTAATAGTGACAATTATTTACACCAATTCTCTTCGTCAAAACTATATCATATTAGGACTTATGGAATTTGGTAATGGTCAAAATTCCAATATCGTCCACATTCAACTTAATAGTTCAAACACAAAGTCTTTGGTTCAATAATAACAATTATTATTAACCGAAATGCTCTAGCCAGAGAATTTGACTTTGAGTTGAGACTGTGATACTAACCTCATATAACCGAGGAGACGAATCCTCTCTTGAATAGTGTTTCACTTCCAATGCTTCCACTTGACCCAACTATACTCGTTCGATGGACGTTGTGCCACGATTTAACTATAATCGAAGCGGAGCTTCCACATTGAAGATCAACAGTATTCTTGTTTGCGCCAAAATTGGTCACAAACCCCAAGTATCGTGAAAGCACCAGTGTATGAATACAAATCGACAAATATTCAAACACAAGTCTCAGATCTATGCAAACAGAATATCACAATTCAGAAATAATGAACAGAAACACGAGATTTATAGTGGTTCGGCTATCTCCGGCCTACGTCCACTCCAAAGTTTTATCTTTTATTGATTATCCTTGCTGATTACAGTTGATTACAGTGATTACAATGAAGAAATTCAAGTTTCGCAGCGATGATGAAGTATAGAATTGAATCCGGTAGAGTTTGGGCGCTTCTAAATCTCGATCCCCTTTCCTGAATAACCTGGGGCTCTATTTATAGGTGTAGGAGGCTGATATTTCGCCTAAATTTAGGGAGACCACTTCTGGCACGTGAGTGGGCCCACATGCCCGCGTCCAAGAAATCTGGGCCTGATCCGGGATCGATTCGAACTCCATTCGAATCGATCAAGAACTCATCCGATGGAGCTGAAATTTGGTGAGAACATTCATCAACATGTATGTAAGCTCCTGTAAAAATTTCATTGCATTTGGACTTGTAGATCTCAAGTTACGATCGATTCGAAATTGCGTTCTTCGTTTATTCATCCTGTTCGAATCGATCAATTCGAATCGATCCCTTCGAATCGATGGTGGCATGTGCTAGCAGGTTGACGTGGTGCGCGTTCTTCGTGTCGATCCGCTTTTCACTCCGGTTTGATCGAGTCGCCCCGAGTATTTTGCCGCGTTCGTATCCAAGACTAACACGTCAACTCGATGGATATGAACAAGTCTTTACCTATGGATTCGAACAATCGCCTCTATGATGGATACGAAGTAGGCATTGGCCGATTGATAGGAAGCGTACTATCTATTGATGGATGCGAAGTAAGGTAATCTGGTGGATGCGAAGTAGATGGAGTCGAACTGAGGCATGAGGATGGGAATGATGGATTCGAACTATGCCAAACTCGATGGATACGAACATACTGAGGGGATGCCATTCCGATGGATATGAACCTGATGGATTCGAAATGGACATCACCTCAACTCTTTGATGGATTCAAACAGTATATTCTTCCTACCTTGCATCGATCATATCTCCTTCATACAAACTCCGATTAACCTGAAACTTGAAACGTAGCCTCTCCTAGTCCTCATCATCATCTTCAATCGATTCCGTCCTGATCGGAGCTCGGCCAAATTTTGACGATATCCATTGCAGCCTTTTTTCCAATTGAACTCCAATCCTGATATCCATCCTTCCTTGCCAATTTGTTGATATTCCAGCCTTGACCAAAAGGTGGGATAACATTTGCCCCCCAAAACATGCCTTGTGGTAAGAAGGTGTGTTTTGTATAACTCTGTGTCCGATGTCCAAAGTCCATAGCCAATTCCATGTCCATCCGAACCCGATGACCGAGTTTTTAGTCCATCCTTGTCCAACAACCGAATCCGAGACCTCTCTGGGTCGACATCCAAATCCATAACCTCTCTGGGCTCTTTCCAAGCGCAATCCACACCTGACGACCGTTGTCCAGTGTCCCTGGATGTTGAGTAGTGCCATGGCTTAAGTCTTAAGCCGAATCCTGGACCTCTCCGGGTCGCTGTTCAAATCCGTAACCTCTCCGGGTTCTTGCCAAGTGCAATCCACACTTGACGACCATGGTCCAGTGTCCCTGGACGTTGAGCTAACCTCTCCGGGTTCTTGCCAAGCGCAATCCACACCTGACGACCATGGTCCAGTGTCCCTGGACGTTGAGCTAACCTCTCCGGGTTCTTGCCAAGCGCAATCCACACCTGACGACCATGGTCCAGTGTCCCTGGACGCGAGTAATGCCATGGCTTAAGTCCTAAGCCGAATCCTGGTCGCTTCGGACCCTTGTTGAGCATAGTCCATACTCAGCGACCTGAAAATAACAATTGATAATGCAAGGCCTAAGTCCTAGGCCGAATCCTGGTCTCTCCGGACCCTTATCGAGCATAGTCCATACTCGATGACCGTTTATCAAAAACCAGAAAAAATCCAATCAAAATCCAATCCAAAATCCAAATCAAATCGAAAAACCAGAAATCCATATCAAAAATCAAAATCATCATCCAAAACAGAGAACAATCATCCGAATGAAAGCAAAAACCAGAAAATGAGCAAAATCAGGAGTTCAATCCAAACTTCAAGACCAAAACAGAAAAACGAGTGTCCAATCCAAAAACAAAAGACAGATTTCGCAAACCATGGCTTCGCGGTTTATCATCATTCAGAGCATGCCTAGGGGCTATCTCCGGCCCCATACATGTGTAAATGACTTGGTTGCTTGCAAATGGTTTGTTACTTATTTCATATTATCCCGGTCAATTGATAATCAATCGAACATCATTCCTGGGCCTCACATCATCATGGCTTGAGGTAGGCGGTGGTTGTTCCTGCTCCGCCTCTGCATTCCGAGCCCCAACATATTGCCTCAATTGTCCATTCCTCACATGCTCCTCAACTATATCCTCTAAGTGCCTGCAGCTGTTGGTATCATGCCCGTCCAAATCGTGGAAGAGACAATGCCTTCCTGATGCCCTTTCCCGCTTGGATGGTTCTCTCCTAGCCGGCCTCCGGTAAGGAAGGCGATTCCGGGTTTCCATGTATATCCGCTCCAGTGTCTCGTTTAACCCTGTGTATGTGGAAAACTTTGGATCCTTCCATCGCTTCCTAGCTTTTTCAGAATCATCATCCAACTTCCTTTTTTCTTTATCTTTATCCGAACCTCTATTGGATGGTCCTCCACCCTCGGTTACGTTCACTTCCTTCAACTTTAAATTTGCACATGCATCCCCTTGTCGAAGGAACCTCTCAGCCTCATGAAAGAATTCTCCAAGATCCAGTGGTGGGTCTCGTATTAAAGATACCTTGAAATCCGAATCCTCCTTGACTCCTGACACTGCCGCCATTAAAACCATCGATGGATCCGGCCGATCCACCGAAGCAACTGCCGCATTGAATCGAGTTAGAAATGCTCTAAGCGATTCATCCGTCCTTTGCTTTACCGATGTTAACATCATCACGTTCTTAGGTCTTTTGATATGAACCCGAAACTGTCCCAAAAACCTATCCACCAATTCCCTCCAAGTCCTAATAGATCCTTCTTCCAACTGCCTAAACCACATTGCAGCTAGATATGTCAAATACAACGAGAAACATCTGGCCATCACCTCCTCTGATGCCCCCAGCACTTCCATGTGTCTAGTGTATCTCATCAAGTGATCAGTCGGGTCAGCCCTGCCATTATATACTTCCACGCTAGGCAACTTGAACTTAGGTGGATTCTGAGCTATCCTGATTTCCCGAGCGAACGGACTCATGTTCACTCCTTCTAAATCTCTATTGGTCAAGCCTCCACGCATAGTCTTCCTAATGATCTCCGCTAATCCAGCGTTGTTTGTCGGGGGTTGCCCCCCATGCTCCCGAGGGAACTCCGGCACATATTCCTCATGTGGCTCATTAGCAGCAACGTTGGCCCTAGCCTGTTGAACTCCTTCCAAAGGTCCTTCTATGTTGGATCCGGTGGGCCTGCCTCCAAGCCCTTGTTGATTGCCTTCCGGTTCTGTATTCTGTCCTCCATTGGGTTCCATAACCCTTGCTCCTTATTCCACATTGACAGCCGCTATGGCTGGTCCAAGGTTCTGCATCCCTGCAGCTCTCATCTGTTCGAAGAAGGTCTGCATCATATCTTGTTGACTCTTCAACAACCTCTCATGCAATGAATTTGCCATAGCTTCCATTTCGTTTCTGGTAACGTAAATCGAAGCTTGTCCTTCTCCAGCTGCGGAGGATGCCTCTTGACTTCCTCCTTGTTGACTTCTCTCAGATCTTTGTCTTGTTTGTCGAGTCATTGTCTTTCAAATCTCAACTCTTCACGCTTTCCAAATCTGGACTTCAACTCTCAGTGAAAGCACCAAAGTGTTTGCGCCAAAATTGGTCACAAACCCCAAGTATCGTGAAAGCACCAGTGTATGAATACAAATCAACAAATATTCAAACACAAGTCTCAGATCTAAGCAAACAGAATATCACAATTTAGAAATAATGAACAGAAACACGAGATTTATAGTGGTTCGGCTATCTCCGGCCTACGTCCACTCCAAAGTTTTATCTTTTATTGATTATCCTTGCTGATTACAGTTATTACAATGAAGAAATTCAAGTTTCGCAGCGATGATGAAGTATAGAATTGAATCCGGTAGAGTTTGGGCGCTTCTAAATCCCGATCCCCTTTCCTGAATGACCTGGGGCTCTATTTATAGGTGTAGGAGGCTGATATTTAGCCTAAATTTAGGGAGACCACTTCTGGCACGTGAGTGGTCCCACATGCCCGCGTCCAAGAAATCTGGGCCAGATCCGGGATCGATTCGAACTCCATTCGAATCGATCAAGAACTCATCCGATGGAGCTGAAATTTGGTGAGAACATTCATCAACATGTATGTAAGCTCCTGTAAAAATTTTATTGCATTTGGACTTGTAGATCTCAAGTTATGATCGATTCGAAATTGCATTCTTCGTCTGTTCATCCTGTTCGAATCGATCAATTCGAATCGATCCCTTCGAATCGATGGTGGCATGTGCTAGCAGGTTGACGTGGCGCGCGTTCTTCGTGTCGATCCGCTTTTCACTCCGGTTTGATCGAGTCGCCCCGAGTATTTCGCCGCGTTCGTATCCAAGACTAACACGTCAACTCGATGGATATGAACAAGTCTTTACCTATGGATTCGAACAATCGCCTCTATGATGGATACGAAGTAGGCATTGGCCGATTGATACGAAGCGTACTATCTATTGATGGATGCGAAGTGAGGTAATCTGGTGGATGCAAAGTAGATGGAGTCGAACTGAGGCATGAGGATGGGAATGATGGATTTGAACTATGCCAAACTCGATGGATATGAACATACTGAGGGGATGCCATTCCGATGGATACGAACCTGATGGATTCGAAATGGACATCACCCCAACTCTTTGATGGATTCAAACAGTATATTCTTCCTACCTTGCATCGATCATATCTCCTTCATACAAACTCCGATTAACCTGAAACTTGAAACGTAGCCTCTCCTAGTCCTCATCATCATCTTCAATCGATTCCATCCTGATCGGAGCTCGGCCAAATTTTGACGATATCCATTGCAGCCTTGTTTCTAATTGAACTCCAATCCTGATATCCATCCTTCCTTGCCAATTTGTTGATATTCCAGTCTTGACCAAAAGGTGGGATAACAATTCTCAAGTCGAGAGAAATGTGTAAATTAGTCACATCAATATTCTCTACTTGACCTTAGTTATATTAACCAACATAAAACTATATAGTGAGTCATCCCATAGTTATCCAATAACTATCAGTACGTAACCCCTTGGTACCCCTAACGGACATGAGTAATACATTGCCCAACATTTGAAGAGCGTTATTCTAGTCTCAATGGATACATCGATATTCAGTCTCGATGCATCTTGACTAAGAACATTTAAAATGGTATATTTGTTTCATCGTGAGAAATTACTCGCGGTTACAACACTTCGTAACTACTATCACAAAACATACCATTTGTGGATTTTCTATTAAATATACTTTTAATTAAATTGATTAATTAATATAACCACATTATATCAAGTATATAACAGAAAGAAAATATCTTTATTTCGAACAAGATTGGTCAACGAGTTAGATATATGTAACAAATTACATAATCGCCCCTAAGGCATACCCTTAACTCTATCAATCTCCCACTTGCACTTGGGGTCAATTATGGAATCTTATTCCAAACTTCTCCAATTGGTTTTCTCAAAACCAATTGGGTCAGTCCCTTTGTGAACTGGTATGCTATTATGTTTTAATTATCTACTCTGTCAATCAACTCTCTCCGACGGTGATAAACTGTTTTATCATGTGCAACAATTCAGAGTATGTCTTTCGACTTCCAGTGAGCTCTAAGTTCTATTACGAACCATATCACAACATTGTTATCATATAACAATGTTATGCGATTCTCAACATTTGGAATCAGCTCAGTTATAAATTATGCACTTATAATTTTATAAACATAATTTCTATTGCGGCAATATTCAAGGCGATGTACGTAGCCTTTTTCATTGAATAAGCCACAATCTTTTATTTGGAACATTTCCAACTTAAAGATTCTTAACTTGAATTTATTACTGACATACTACACTCAATATGACTTATGAAGTTTGAGTTCGAACACTCCTTCATAAGCAGTTTTTGTTTCTGTAAACAATTCTCTGGTATTTCATAAATACACAAGAACACTTCAAACAACCATTTAGTGATATCAATTTGGATTTGATATTTGCTTTATGTATCAAATACATAAGCAAATCATGATATCGTAGACAACACAACATGTATGATAATTCCTTTTTCCAATGCAAAGGAATCAATCTTACATGTTCTGTATTAAACATTTTAATAAGGTGTCCTTGCATATCATTTGGGACATTCCTGACATCTTTTATACTTACTATATAAGTTAACATTTATTAATCCAATGTTGAGTATTAAAACAACTAAGGCTGATTTTAACACAAGTACATCATTAAAATCAACAGCGTGTTGTTTACTTATAGTTTAGAAATATTAATGTACCTTTTAACATTCTTTCTTATGAACACACGTTTCCTCTGCATTTTGATTAAAAATCAAACTATTTGATATTTCTATCAAAATACTTATTCAATCTTGATGCTTATAAAATGATACTTTCGTATCATTTCGTGGATCATATCCAAAGACTCACAAACTCAATATCGCTCCCACTGACTATGAGACATTTTTGGTTAATATGTGTAAACAACTTACTCTAAATCGTTATTTAGAATTTTTTGTTTCAATACATATGTACCAAAACACTAGGACTTATCAAGCGATAATTTTGTGAGTAAATCCAAATTGACTTGAACATGTTGAATATTGAATCTATTACGTTAATTTCAACAATTGAAATTTGCGATATTATTCTTATCAACATTGCTCATTTAATTCCAACTGCATTAGTCTTACTCATAAAGACACAGTCAAGGTTGATGGATCATATCCCTTCAGTTACGACCACCAAAATCTATATTTTGATAGCATATCTGGAATTCTTTCAGATTTGCGCATCATACCATGTAGAGTCAACACTCTCAATGGTTTAATTAAACAATCTAGGATTATATATTTTCGACATTAATAAGAAACTCATAGTTTCTCTTCGATGTGAAAGAATACTTATTAGACATTCTAATTCTATGTGTTTGTTTAGGTTAGTTAATTTCACTTTATATCATATAATCAGTTCTATCCATGGATCGTATCCAATTCCATTTTACTACTAATAATTCTTCAAAGAAATTTCTTCACAATGAAGTTGGTATATCTTGAAACAACAATTGTTTCTCAGTGCAATAGAATAGGTATTCATAAACGTTTTATGTATTTCTTTATTTATAAAACTGATTTGGTTTTAGTTTACAAAAATTATGTTCGAAACATAAATATGTCATCCAATCACAGTCCTTTCAAAATCCTTTTGGGGAGATTCATACAAGATCCCTCATGAACAATTATTACGTGCAATCTTTTGACTCGTACAACCTGCCAATTCCTTGGCCTAGGATATGTTGGAGTTTCTTATAAACCCTTATCTTGTAAAATTTTATAAACTGTTATTCGGATGAAATAATATTAACCTTGTGTAATACCCTTAAGTACATTACCTTATAGAAAGAAACCAACTCAACTTCACTCACGATTAGTCGTACATTGTCCAACAAAGTACGATTACTCAATATCGGTGCATCATTATGTATCACATGGAGGAGTAATTTTGAGATTGAATCTTTATTCATTTTAGGTACGTTTGGAATATTTTTCAATATACTCACTCATTCGATCAAATCAAATCATTTCTATTACATATTATTTTATTTACTTCTATTTTATTTTCTATAAGTTTACCATAGACATACTACATGTGTATCAAATACACATGTCCATGTCGACGATAACTCATTGGTGTATATGACGAAGTTCATCGAACCATTTTGGTATTTATAGAATTACGATTGCATACATCTATATGTAACAATTCGAAGAGTTCATTAACTCTTATGATACTTCCACTAAATGGGTGCATAGCCCTTTATTGTTTGAGATATAATTAACAAGTATCATATGATTCAAAATTATACAATAAAATTATTTCTTAAAACTACGGCTTAGTCTATAATTCCAAAACAACCATAAATAATATTAGATACTTTTATATTTTCCAATGCATCACTTTTGTTATAAAAAAATTACCACATTATAGTTTTATTTCACAAAGAATATTCATATATTCATATTGAAATATAGCTATGTCTATTTTTTTCAATCGATACCAAAAAATAATCATTATTTCATAAATAATGTATGGTAAGTTTTACGGAAACAATTTTCATACTATGATGCAATTAATAAGTGTTATATGGCATACTCCCACTATTTCCACCATTACTATAATAGCGTACCAAATTCGTAGGTCCCTCACTCACTTAATACAATTTGTTTATTTCATACACTGCAACTATTTACAGTGGAGAGTTCGTTGATCAAATATCTTGAGCTTAAAGAAATAAATCTCATAGAAAACAATTTTCTATATTAAAAATACATTTCGGAATAGAAATCATATTTCTTATTCCAATATTAAGTATCAATTATTATTACAATTCTTATTTCCAATGTTTCTCTATGAAGCAGAAGTAACTATTCATTCTCTTCATCCCAACTGTACCTTAAATTACATCTATTCTTATACATTCGATTTCCTTTCAAATGTTCAAACTATGCAAAAGAAAAGATTACTACAATATCATAACAAACTCTTTACAAAAGCGCATTCGATTATCCTTAAGATTTAAGGATATCAAATATGTTGCACTTTACGTAAACCGATCAAAATGACATTTCAGCGATCGAGTTCTTAGATATATCTTGTAGTTTTTGGTTTTATGTTACATTAACTGTAACGATCCCGAATTTTAGATATTTTTAAATTAATAATTGAATTAAATTTTGATTTGAAATTGTGAATTTGTTTGAATTTTTCAAGTTTAATATGAGGAATATATTTGAATTTAAAAAAAAAATTGAGCTAGGAGTTTGAAATTGAATATTAAATTTGTATTTAAAAAATTCGAACTAATGACTTAGAAAAATAGTTTGGATATAAGAATTATTACTTATGTAAATTTATGTTTGATGGTTGATCTTCAAAACAAATGTAATCTATGAAGCTTACTAGAGAAGATATCTACAAAACAAATTGAAAGAAAAAAATAAATAAATACTAACATACCTCTAGTACACTAGTAAAATCATATCAGCCCACGTTTCTTTGTTGGTGGGTGGTACTTATCAGGGAAGATAGCCGGCCCCATTCATTATCTTCAAACCCTTAACCTAAAATCGAACGAAGAAAAATAATGACGGCTTCGTTTTACTCCATTTTCAGCTACGCCTAAAAATCACGATTTTCCTCTGCAAAACCACGACCTTGTCCCTCTTTCATTTTCATTCGTTCGAGTTCGTCCCTCTGTCCAAATTAGGGTTTTGTCCTCGCGTTCGCTTCTGTGAGTTTGGCTAGTGCTTTGGCTTTTCGAAAAAAAAGTTGGATTTCAAGAAGATTCAGTGATCGCGGCTACTTCAGTACACGTCGAACAAAGGTGAGTGAACCTCACATCTAGTTCATTCTCGTATGATGTTCTGGCATGGTTCGATTCTGTTTAACCATGGCTTGATGATTTTTGTGGGTTTATGTATGGATTTCGATTTATTGTAACTCGTTCGCCTGATTTGTTCAATATGATGTTTCGCCCATTTGATTTTTGTTGGATTTTACTAGTTGCTTTAGGACTTCGGCCCGAATTTGTTTCAACTATCAAACGTTTTGAAATCCCCTTTAGCTT
The DNA here is from genome assembly GCA_030737815.1 of Allium fistulosum. NCBI lineage: Eukaryota > Viridiplantae > Streptophyta > Magnoliopsida > Asparagales > Amaryllidaceae > Allium > Allium fistulosum. The sequence continues at coordinate 877,786,514 of CM060902.1, read as the reverse complement.
AGATTCAAACTGCAGTTGTATTGGGCTTGATCGGAAACTTGATTTTTTTTGTGAAAATATTTTGATACTTAATTTGACTGGGTTTTGTTTTCTTAGCTCAGACATTTGGTTACATACGGCTATGAATTTTGATGCTTTGACTTCGCTGTGATTTTCTCTGTTGACTACGGCATGACCATGGTTTTGATTTTTTTGAATTTCTCGCTTTGTCTTGAATTTACTCGAACTTGCATCCTTGGCTTGCACTGGCTTGTCTCAGTTTGTATCTTGGTTATGTGCATATTGCTGAGGCTTGTGGTATCATTTGCTGTCATTTTGTTTTGGTATTATACACATTGAGCTCTGTTTGTAATTTGACATCACTGATCCTTATATCAGTGCTCGGCCTAAAATGTCCATGTAGTTTAGGTCTGCATTCCTTTGTTCTTCATTGCTGGTGTGTAAGCATATATTGTACTGTGTAGTGAGGTACGTGTAGTTTTGGCCTTGAGTCTCCTTTCTTGTATAACTTGAGCTTGGTTTGAATTTGTAGTTCGGTCGACACTCGAATTTTGTTTGTTCATTAACATGTACACCACGTCGACAACATTTGGGGTCTGGTCATTCATGTAACTAGTCTGCACTTATATACTTCAAGGTGGGATTGCCACTGCCTATTTCAAATTGCATTTTGTTGTTCACTATGACTTTGGTTTTGCATATTTAATATGCAGTCTTTGTAGTTCTCTGTATTCACTTGCTTCCTGTTGCATTGTTGTTTCATATCTGTAGTTGAGTCTGATTTTTGTGGTCTGCATTCACGTTGGCTTCTTTAACTTAGGTCAGGTCTGATTGAATCACTGTCTTGAAGTCTTTGTGGTCTTTACTTTAGTTCTTTGTCATCTGAACTGTTGCCACTGTCTTCTTTGTAGTTGCACTGCACTTTGATGGCTGGTCATTTGTATACATACATTCTTGTATGTATATATGTGTATGGCCACTGCATTCTGAAATTCTGTATTTGGGTTTTGACATGTGCATTTCATTTTGTCTCTGGTCTTATTTATATTGAACTCGTATTTGGCCTTGCTGTGCCTTTCTTGTATTTGTTATGATTTGTGGCTGTGTTGCCTTATTGATAAAACACGGCTGTTAATTTGGTCACTCTGATGTCTCTAAACCTATTTGCAACTGCTGGCACCATTGTTGTCTTCACTTGCATACTCGTTATTCATGTATTTATGTGCATTGTTCATATTGGTGGTTGAACATGTGGCATTTAGTTGTTGTGCCATTGTTTATGAAAATGTGATGCTCTGGTTTTGTATCACTTGATGTATAGTGCATTGTTGCTTATGTACATTTGTGTTGTATTCCTGTTTATAGCCTTTTCATTGTTAAGGCCGTGTCTTTGATGCTGACTTACTTTTGCATTCCTATGAGTACTGCCTAGCTGCAGTTGTGTATATATATTTTGGTTTGGTTTCAGGGTGGTCCTCTGTACCACTGATGTCACCTTCACTTGACATTTTGGAACTTGAACTGTTGCGTGCATGTGGTGACTGTTTTTTTTTGTTGCAGTCTTGCCCTTGTTGGTTTGCATTGCATAAATGCATTTGGATTTGTTTTCGAATTCACTGGAGTTGAATCCGTTATTTTGGGTTTGACCTTGTGTTCGTTTGTGAACTTTCATTAAGATTTTGGGAAATTCATCACTGTAGTGGCGAGGCAGTGCATGCGTGTCTATACTGCAGCCACTCAGTATTAATTTTAATTGATATTTCTTTTGTTTTGATTCATTGATTCATTTCATATTTCGTATGTCGTATTGGCAAGGCAGTACACGCATGCGTGTACTGCAGCCAATCAGAGTTAATGTTTTAAAGTGATTTTCCAAATTGTTTGAATTGATTTAGTTTCATTTGATGAATTTGTTGTTTTCTGAATTTTCTTCACTGAAAATTTGTTATTTATTTCAATTGATGATTTGAATCTACTGATTTATTGTTAACACTGTTAAGTGTTATATTTACCGTTATCCGATTTCTTTGTTTAAAGAGTCGGATAGATGGGAATTATTGTGACTATCGTCTATTTGATTATTACTGCCTCTATGCACTAATAACCGAGTTTGAATTAGACTGACCTGTGTATTATTTTCTTTTGAATGCAATACTCGGGTCAAACCGAGTATTTACAGCTTGAAGATTTTCGGACGACGAAGTTAGAGAGAGAGGGAAAACAATCACTTTAGTTTTCAGGAAATTTTGTACTTAAAGAAATATTCCGCTGTATAAATTTAATAAATTGTATAAACTCTGATGTATGTAAAAAAGATTCATAGTAGTGAAATATGATTATTCTGTGATTCTGTGGCTGATTTTGTTTAAACTCTATAAACTAAAAAACAATCCGTCATTTTGAACGTTTCAAGTTGGTTTAATTACCAACTAGGGGCGGTCAGAAGGGCGGGATGTTACAAAGTGGTATCAGAGCTTTGGTTTACACAAAGCTTAGTTTATGGTGTTTAATATGAATAGTTACTAGAATCACTTTAAAGAAAGCGTTTTCCAAATCTAAAGAAGTATAAAATTGTTTTTGAAAATAAGAAGTATTTTGAAAATTCAAATCCTTTTCGGAAATTTCCCTCTCTAAATTTAGGTTTGCGATAGTTTCTCTTCGGTAAAGGTCTCAGATTTGAGTCCCGATTTAATTCGAAAACCCATTATCGAATTGCTGAGATTTATGAAAAATAAAATATAAGTTAAGTGAATTAATGAATTGGTTTAAATCAAATATTTTTGAATATCTCCAAATCAAGAATAAAGATTTTTAACTTAAGAAAAGTTAAATTGAATTGAGTTAGCATTAATAAATATATGATTTGAAATTTAACTAAAGGAAAGTTAAATAAATTGAACTGGATTAGATAAATTATTGAAATAGAAATTTAAACTTAAAAGATAAGTGATTATATAATATGAACTGGGAAGTTTAAATTAATAAGTTGTATAACTTATAAAATGAGAAAATTTAAGTAAAACCAGTTGTTAAAATGGTTAAACAGTTTTGTTAAGTAAAACAAATTTTGAATTTTGGATAGTGATATGAATTTGACTTTAGAAAAAGTTAAATAAAATGACTTTAGAAATGAAACATAGCTTAAGTAATATTGAATGAGGTTGAATTTGATATCAAAATGAATTCATAAAGTGAAGTAATGAAATTGAATTAATGGAAATTGGAAGCTAAGTAATTGAATTCAAATTGAAAGATAAGTAAATCTAAATAAAATCAAATTTGATTTGAATTGAAAGCAAACTAACTTGAATATAAATTAGTGCAAGTAAACTAATTGAATATGAATGAATGGCAGTAAAATCCAATGTAAATGAATCAAATGTGATTAAAAATTGAAAACCAAGTCGATGAATGGTTTACTAAAGAAATAAATTTGGTTTTACTAGTTGATTATCTTGGAAATAGAAAATTGATAAATTATGTAATAGTTTAAATTGGAATTTTTGAATTATTATAAACGATTTAAATAGAAGATTTGAAAAAGTTGATATTTTGTAAATTAAAAATATTGGAATTCTAAAACGAGTTGTATAAGCGTTGAAAATGAAATATAAATATATTTCATAAGTGAAGTTATAAAATGAATCGAGGTTGTAGATAAAAGAATTATAAGTAATTTACTTATAAATTAAATTTTTGATATAAAACTGAGTTATAAAAGGAATGGTTAATAAAGTAGATTTTTATAAATTGAAGTCTGTATAAATAGGAATGGAATTTATAAACTTTGTTTATAAATCCGAAAATGACTTATTTTGGATAAGTAAATTCTTATAGCTTGTTAAAGGAAGTATATCCACAATTTTGGACAGTGGATAATCTTTTAAAAAATGTATAGAAATGTTGTGAATATATTATTGAATAAAAATGGACATGTTTTGGGAAAACGATATTTTAAAACGAAGTTAATAGTTTTAAAGATGTTTTAAAAGGCATTGAATATCGAAACCATAGATTTCAACATTCATTGTTGAAATAGACGTTTTCGAATAAAAGGAAATAGTGGACTATAACACTGTTGTTATAGTAAATGATTTCCGAAAGGAAATGTTTTGTATAGTATTGGGATTTATACATCTATCTAAATTTCGAATCCCTATACTAGTAATTTTGAGTTGTCGTAACGATGTTTTACGTAACATTCATTTTAACTCAAATAAATGTGTGAAAGAGAATGATTTCCTTAAAGAATGAAATATATACTTAATTATGATTTAAGTATATCGAATATTTTCAAATGTTGAAAATAAATAAGATTTGTGAATTACTTATTTTTAAATAAGTATGGAAATGTTTTTCCAATATGAAATGAAATGTTGTGAATATATCCCGTAAGTGATAAATGATTTGAAATTCATTTTCAAAGTCGAAGTTGAAAAGTTAAATGAGAAATTTGAACAATTAGTTCAATTTGAAATTTTTCAAAAAGATTGAATCGTTGAGTTAAATTGAGTTTAACTTCGACACCAAAGACAATATAAGTTGAGTTTTGAATTTCAGATGATGGTTTGGATTGTATGTCTAACATTGTGAATTGATGACATAGCAATTGATCTCTATTAAATATATATCTGTTGGTGGCGGAGAATTTATTCTCTTAGCTTAACACCCTTCTCTGAGACGTACGAGCTCAGAGGTTATATATCGGTAGACATCAATTCTGTGTTGAGAATTGACGATGTAACGTGAAATCCAAATTGAGTGTGAAGTCGATAATAAATGGAATTATGAATATGAATTGGGTTTGAGATAACCTTAAATTTTCAAATCGACTTGGAGGAAAATTTTGAAATCCTCTATTTGTTATGGATATAGGATATGTAGGTTTTCAGAACTTATATATATGAATGCGGTAAAATTTGAAAACCGTCAGTTTGGAAAGTAATTGTTATGGAAATCTTATGTAAGTTTACATAGATATGATATGTACGAAATGTGAAATGAAGTACTACATATATATGACATTATGTTTTCTAAACTGAGGATATGGAAAAGTACCTTCCATTTATTATTTGTGAAGGTGTTGGAACTCTCGATGAGTGTCCATTTGAAATTCGTAGCTACGTAGAATTTCCATTAGTCGGAATGACTATTTGAATCGGAATCCCTCGGGATGGATCATGTCGATGGGATCATATTGATTGATTAGCGTAATTTGAGGGGCGTGATGCCTACAGTTACAAGCGATTCCACTGGTATAGTGGCGCAACCGCCGGGTAAACTGCAATCTAGATGCCAAGCGAAATTTGAGGGGCGTGATGCCTACGGTTACAAGCGATTCTATTGGGATAGTAGCGTAACCGCCGGGTGAACTGCGATCTATGGCGACAACCATGGCGAAATTTAAGAGATGAGAAATCTACAGATTACAAGCGATTCTACTGGGATAGTAGCGTAACCGCCGGGTAACTGTGATCCATGGGGGAACGTGCTTTCCATATCCATTTTTAAAAGAATTTTTAAGTATTTTCACTGAGAGTTGAAACAAGTATATTTAGTACTTGGAGATTTTTAGTCCTGCGCCTGGCCAGCGTATGCCTAATGTCTGTAAGAACGACAATAGACTTGTTAAACTTCGAGTTAGCAAGTATTTTCAAACTTTAAATAGCAAATCAATAGTTTGAAATTAAAATTACATAATCCCAACCTAATAAGCTAAAGAAGAAGATCTTTGAAATGTCTTGAAAGTCCACAACTTTGGAAAAGATATAATATGCAAATCTTTAGCATAAAGAATTTCAAGTTTGAATGTGAGTTTTGTAAGTCGAAAATTTTGGTAAAAGACTTTTGCGTTTTGATTATAGAAATCAATGAACAAAAGGAGATAATGAACAAGGCTAGTGAGATTAAACAAATGAAATGAATCCTATATTTAATAAGTTTTGAGCTTAGTAAAACTTTATAGGGTATAAATATTGGTGAAATTTTAACAACCTTTCCTTTTCGGGGACGAAAAGTTTTAAGGAGGGAAGATTGTAACGATCCCGAATTTTAGATATTTTTAAATTAATAATTGAATTAAATTTTGATTTGAAATTGTGAATTTTTTTTGAATTTTTCAAGTTTAACATGAGGAATATATTTGAATTTAAAAAAAAAATTGAGCTAGGAGTTTGAAATTGAATATTAAATTTGTATTTAAAAAATTCGAACTAATGACTTAGAAAAATAGTTTGGATATAAGAATTATTACTTATGTAAATTTATGTTTGATGGTTGATCTTCAAAACAAATGTAATCTATGAAGCTTACTAGAGAAGATATCTACAAAACAAATTGAAAGAAAAAAATAAATAAATACTAACATACCTCTAGTACACTAGTAAAATCATATCAGCCCACGTTTCTTTGTTGGTGGGTGGTACTTATCAGGGAAGATAGCCGGCCCCATTCATTATCTTCAAACCCTAAACCTAAAATCGAATGAAGAAAAATAATGGCGGCTTCGTTTTACTCCATTTTCAGCTACGCCTAAAAATCACGATTTTCCTCTGCAAAACCACGACCTTGTCCCTCTTTCATTTTCATTCGTTCGAGTTCGTCCCTCTGTCCAAATTAGGGTTTTGTCCTCGTGTTCGCTTCTGTGAGTTTGGCTAGTGCTTTGGCTTTTCGAAAAAAAAGTTGGATTTCAAGAAGATTCAGTGATTGCGGCTACTTCAGTACACGTCGAACAAAGGTGAGTGAACCTCACATCTAGTTCATTCTCGTATGATGTTCTGGCATGGTTCGATTCTATTTAACCATGGCTTGATGATTTTTGTGGATTTATGTATGGATTTCGATTTATTGTAACTCGTTCGCCTGATTTGTTCAATATGATGTTTCTCCCATTTGATTTTTGTTGGATTTTACTAGTTGCTTTAGGACTTCGGCCCGAATTTGTTTCAACTATCAAACGTTTTGAAATCCCCTTTAGCTTAGATTCAAACTGCAGTTGTATTGGGCTTGATCGGAAACTTGATTTTTTTTGTGAAAATATTTTGATACTTAATTTGACTGGGTTTTGTTTTCTTAGCTCAGACATTTGGTTACATACGGCTATGAATTTTGATGCTTTGACTTCGCTGTGATTTTCTCTGTTGACTACGGCATGACCATGATTTTGATTTTTTTTGAATTTCTCGCTTTGTCTTGAATTTACTCGAACTTGCATCCTTGGCTTGCACTGGCTTGTCTCAGTTTGTATCTTGGTTATGTGAATATTGCTGAGGCTTGTGGTATCATTTGCTGTCATTTTGTTTTGGTCTTATACACATTGAGCTCTGTTTGTAATTTGACATCACTGATCCTTATATCAGTGCTCGGCCTAAAATGTCCATGTAGTTTAGGTCTGCATTCCTTTGTTCTTCATTGCTGGTGTGTAAGCATATATTGTACTGTGTAGTGAGGTACGTGTAGTTTTGGCCTTGAGTCTCCTTTCTTGTATAACTTGAGCTTGGTTTGAATTTGTAGTTCGGTCGACACTTGAATTTTGTTTGTTCATTAACATGTACACCACATCGACAACATTTGGGGTCTGGTCATTCATGTAACTAGTCTGCACTTATATACTTCAAGGTGGGATTGCCACTACCTATTTCAAATTGCATTTTGTTGTTCACTGCGACTTTGGTTTTGCATATTTAATATGCAGTCTTTGTAGTTCTCTGTATTCACTTGCTTCCTGTTGCATTGTTGTTTCATATCTGTAGTTGAGTCTGATTTTTGTGGTCTGCATTCACGCTGGCTTCTTTAACTTAAGTCAGGTCTGATTGAATCACTGTCTTGAAGTCTTTATGGTCTTTACTTTAGTTCTTTTGTCATCTGAACTGTTGCCACTGTCTTCTTTATAGTTGCACTGCACTTTGATGGCTGATCATTTGTATACATACATTCTTGTATGTATATATGTGTATGGCCACTACATTCTGAAATCCTGTATTTGGGTTTGGACATGTGCATTTCATTTTGTCTCTGGTCTTATTTATATTGAACTCGTATTTGGCCTTGCTGTGCCTTTCTTGTATTTGTTATGATTTGTGGCTGTGTTGCCTTATTGATAAAACACGGCTGTGACTTTGGTCACTCTGATGTCTCTAAACCTGTTTGCAAATGCTGGCACCATTGTTGTCTTCACTTGCATACTCGTTATTCATGTATTTATGTGCATTGTTCTTATTGGTGGTTGAACATGCGGCATTTAGTTGTTGTGCCATTATTTATGAAAATGTGATGCTCTGGTTTTGTATCACTTGATGTACAATGCATTGTTGCTTATGTACATTTGTGTTGTATTCCTGTTTATAGCCTTTTCATTGTTAAGGCCGTGTCTTTGATGCCGACTTACTTTTGCATTCCTATGAGTACTGCCTAGCTGCAGTTGTGTATATATATTTTGGTTTGGTTTCAGGGTGGTCCTCTGTACCACTGATGTCACCTTCACTTGACATTTTGGAACTTGAACTATTGCTTGCATGTGGTGACTGTTTTTTTTTGGTTGCAGTCTTGTTCTTGTTGGTTTGCATTGCATAAATGCATTTGGATTTGTTTTCGAATTCACTGGAGTTGTATCCGTTATTTTGGGTTTGACCTTGTGTTCGTTTGTGAACTTTCATTAAGATTTTGGGAAATTCATCACTGTAGTGGCGAGGCAGTGCACGCGTGCGTGTACTGCATCCACTCAGTATTAATTTTAATTGATATTTCTTTTGTTTTGATTCATTGATTCGTTTCATATTTCGTATGTCGTATTGGCAAGGCAGTACACGCGTGCGTGTACTGCAGCCAATCAGAGTTAATGTTTTAAAGTGATTTTCCAAATTGTTTGAATTGATTTAGTTTCATTTAATGAATTTGTTGTTTTCTGAATTTTCTTCACAGAAAATTTGTTATTTATTCAGTTGATGATTTGAATCTACTGATTTATTGTTAACACTGTTAAGTGTTATATTTACCATTAACCGATTTCTTTGTTTAAAGAGTCGGATAGACGGGAATTATTGTGACTATCGTCTATTTGATTATTACTGCCTCTATGCACTAATAACTGAGTTTGAATTAGACTGACATGTGTATTATTTTCTTTTGAATGTAATACTCGGGTCAGACCGAGTATTTTACAGCTTGAAGATTTTCGGACGACGAAGTTAGAGAGAGAGGGAAAACAATCACTTTAGTTTTCAGGAAATTTTGTACTTAAAGAAATATTCCGCTGTATAAATTTAATAAATTGTATAAACTCTGATGTATGTAAAAAAGATTCATAGTAGTGAAATATGATTATTCTGTGATTCTATGGCTGATTCTGTTTAAACTCTATAAACTAAATAACAATCCGTCATTTTGAACGTTTCAAGTTGGTTTAATTACCGACTAGGGGTGGTCAGAAGGGCGGGATGTTACATTAACACAATATGATCCCTTTTATAATAAATCAAGTTGAATACATGATCTCAAAATATTATTTATTGGATTATTTCCAGTGAACTATATTTATTGAAGTATCGTACATTATGAACTATGACCGTTCACCATATAACATTTATAAATGATAGTATATGGATCAATTATCCATAGCCTTGTATCGCTCTTAGAGTTCGAAACTCATAGAGTGCAATACACGGTATCAACCAAATAAGCACGTAAGTGACCATTTTACGAATGCATTAAGTAGTTGTAAAATTAGACACTTGCATGGGTATAGAAAACATTAACATGCAATAGGCATTTAATAGTGGGTATTATATTTCCATTTGTCAACTTTTAATTCAGTTTGTTTGTATATGTTAATTGATAAACATTTTATCAATCATATTAAAGGCACAAATTTATCATTATAGATAATTATAATATTATTTAGCATATGTTCTTACAATATTAGAAAGATTAAATGTTACCATTTCATTTTCCTAATAAGGCTCCCACTAGTCTTTTATGTTTCTCCAAATCCTAAGATGAAACATAGAAGTCTTTCGAATTCACTAGTGGCTGTTAGGGCTCGTCTGTCTTGGTATTCTGACCTTGAGTTTGCTCAACAAGTCATAGACCCACAAACGATGGATAACTCCTTAACGGTTGTAACACATACAACTCCTAACCTATTTTTCCTTGTCCTAATCTCATTTCGAACGTGAGTTTTCTCAACAAATCGAAAGAGATTATTCACTCATACCTACCATATTGTGATGGCCTAAGTATAGTATATGCACCTTGAGTGTGCTCAACAAATACATATAGTTATCTTACCTCATCTGTTCAGTATATTAACAATACTATACATAACATTCCTAGCTTGAGTTTGCTCAACAACTAAGGAGTATGCAAGTAATTTATTAGTATATATATATATGGTACAGGACAACATTATATTGAAGATTCATAATCTTCAATATATTATATTGAGTGATATCCACTTATGGAATGATGTATTTTTTATGAAATACCCTCGCGATTCAAGTGTCAGACACAACGGAAATCACAGTATACTTACATTTCCATATGTATTTATTCCTTAAGTCTATTTAGGTTTCTTTAATGTTCCACCTTTAGTTTATACACTCATATTATATAAGTTTTATTATTATATAACTTTTATATTTTAATTAACTTATATAATAATCATATGTATAATTATTAATTAAATACTATTTAATTAATTTTAATTAATTAACTCTTTAATTAATTTTAAATTAGTATCCCAATACAACTTTTATATTGGACATATCCATTATAACCTTTATAGTGTATACTATAACCTTTACAGTATAACACATATATCTTATATATGCGTATATTTTTTATTTAACTAATCAACCTTTAATTTATTTAATTAAACAATTTTAATTAAATTATAACAATTTCAAAATTTATCTTACATACAAGTATACTTATTTATCTTAACACTTTAAAATAACATATCATATATCAACATATATAATACATGCATATAAGTATTAATTAACTCATTTAATTAATTTATTTTATTAATCTTATTAATAAATTTTAAATTTTGAAATTAATATTTAAACAGTTTCAAACGTTTTGAAATTTTCATTACCTTTTCAAACATTTTGAAAATTTATGTTATATTATAACTTTTTATAATAAACATGTTTTTATTTTAAATTTAACTTTTAAATTTTAAATCTGGTCTCAATTTTCAAAACTATTTTGAAAATTAGCCCAAGGCCCAATTAAATCGGGCCTTTTCTATTAGGGGTAACTTTTGGGCTTACTCTACCTTTCAGGCCAGGCTGGTAACTAGGTAGGATAGGGTACTTGATTTCCCAATTCCAATCCTAGACATTACCTTTCTAGACACCGTACTTAGTAGGCAAGCTTAACTAGTTAACCCTAACATGACTAATTTAGACCGCATAGGCTATTATGCTCCGATACCATTGAAGGAACTGGGCCAGCCCAAAGCGGAAGAAATGGTGAATTTCAAAAAATTTACCATTTTTGATCATTAATGGACCTATGAAGTCTAAATTCATTTAGAAATTTTCTAAGTTTCTTCTAAATAAAATCAATATTTTATTTTATTTATAAATAAAGTTTTACTTTAATTTAATGTGTATGTAAATTAGAGTATATCAAATATACTCTTATGTACATATTTGTGTGTAATGGAATGAATGTATCAAATACATTCATGTTGTGAAATATAAGTGTAACATATAAGAACTGTATATTTGTATAACTAGGCATGAGAAAATTTAGAGAAGGAAAACCTTTGGTTTTCTTTCTCTTGACATGTATAATAAATTGAGGAAAGATAAGGCTATAAATGCAGAGAGAACCAGAGAAGTTACAGAAAGAAGAATGAAAAATGAGAAACTCAATTGTACGTACAGAATGAATTAGAGAATATGTTTTATTTGAAAGAAAAAAACCTTTCCCATTCTTTAATTAAAACTTCTCTAATTAATTCTCTTGATTAACTTTCTCTTTTCACTCCTATTTCTTTACATGTTATGACTGAAAATTACGTGCCATCAAATGACATAAGATTCAATAAATTAACGCATGTAATTATCTTTTATTTAATTACAATGATATCATATATCAATGCGCGCAAATATAACTTTTATAAATGCATTCAAATAATTACAAATAACTCTCAAACATCAAATAAAATAAATAATAATTAATATTTCTCAAATACTTAATTAATTTACAGTTTTTTATAAATTAATTAAATCGTGTGGTTTTTCGGAGAATTCATCATTACGGTTGTGCGACTCAAAGGTGTAAATTCAGTCAGCGATTAATATTGAACAATTCAAATATTAACGTTCACACGTCACTTAGTTGGTGGTGTGACATTTTGGCTGAATTCATCGCTTACACATCTTTTGGTAAAATCCAATTTTACTTATTATAAGCGGTACCTAATAGTGGCAATTATTTACACCAATTCTCTTCGTCAAAACTATATCATATTAGGACTTATGGAATTTAGTAATGGTCATAATTCCAATATCGTTCACATTCAACTTTATAGTTCAAACACAAAGTCTTTGGTTCAATAATAACAATTATTATTAACTGAAATACTCTGGCCAGAGACTTTGACTTTGAGTTGACTTCAGCTGACTGTGATACTAACCTCATATAATTGAGGAGACAGATCCTCTCTTGAATAGTGTTTCACTTCCAATGCTTCCATTCGACCCAACTATACTCGTTCGATGGACGTCGTGCCACGATTTAACTATAATCAAAGCGGAGCTTCCACATTGAAGATTAACAGTATTCTCAAGTCGAGAGAACTGTGTAAATTAGTCACATCGATATTCTCTACTTTTACCTTAGTTATATTAACCAACAGAAAACTATCTAGTGAGTCATTCCATAGTTATCCAATAACTATCAGTACGTAACCCCTTGGTGCCCCCGACGGTCATGAGTAATACATTGCCCAACATTTGAAGAGCGTTACGTACTCTAGTCTCAACAAATACATCGATATCCAGTTTCGATGCATCTTGACTAGGAACATTTAAAATGGTATATTTATTTCATCGTGATAAATTACTCATGGTTATAACACTTTGTAACTACTATCACAAAACATACCATTTGTGGATTTTCTATTAAATATACTTTTAATTAAATTTACTAATTAATATAACCACATTATATCAAGTATATAATAGAAAAAATACCTTTATTTTGAACCAGATTGATCAATGAGTTAGATATATGTAACAAATTACATAATTGCCCCTAGAGCATACCCTTAACCCTATCAATTTTCACACGTTAATTAAAACGAATTATTATAAAATCCTTCTAATCACTTTAATTATAAATTAAATTTTATACTAACCGTTTATTATTTAAAACTGTATTTAAACAATCTTCTGAAATCCATTTATTCAAATTAAATTCAAGATTCAATTATTCAATTTAACAATTCACATTATCAAATAAATCTTTATATTTGAAATTTAAGTTATTTTACTTATAAAAATTAACTTTTAAATATTTTAAATCAATTAAATATTTCAAATTCAAATGACTAAAATTTTGGGTTGTTACAAACATCTAAAAATATCATAGGTTGACAATGCTTGAAACCAGTAAACAAGCACCAAAACCAATAAACATTCTCTCAAATTGATTAGTACAAGCATTAACATCCATATCAACATAACTACCTGGATTATGCTTCTTCAATGCTTCTAAATGCCAACTCAAATCATTGTAAGACATAACATCATTACCATGCAATTCCATCAGAGCGATTTGTTTTCCGAAATAAGCAAAAGAGTAAGAAAATTCAAGATTGTATTCTCTTCTAAAATCATCTATTATATCTTCAGGCTTTTTACTAGGACAGTCACGAATCTCGTCAATAGTCAACTATTTAACAAATGCACTAGAAAGATGTGGATTATTCAAATTTCTAAGGCCAGCCCCATAAGAATGATCACTAACCAAACTTCTAATGAAAAACCTATTAATTTATCCGAAATCACAAGAAGCATGCACTTTAAAAGGACATCCATTCGTAGACGAAGAGCAAATAGCAGTAATTCTTGTAGAACAATTCTTAAAAAACACTAATACATATCCCTTTTGAATTTGGTATGTCATCAAAAGTTCTCTAAAATCATTAGCTCCCCCAAAACAAAAACCAAGAAAATCAGACATGGATAATTTTAAACCTCTCTTCAACATACCAATTAAAAATCTTTTACTATGAACAATAACATTTGAACCCAAAGATCCACAAAAAAACCACCATCATCATTTTCGAATTGAGAACCCTTGACCTTAACAGTAAAAGGAAAGAATGTACTTTTCTTATACAATTGAAAACAAATTATACTTTGAAGATCGAAATCGGTATCAACCACAATAACTTTATTCTCAAGCATGTAAGAAATCTCAATGGACAAAGGAGTTAATTGAGACCAATGATGACAAATTTCATTCTTCAAATCATAAAAAGAACAATCAACCGACAACCGAGTGCTAAAAGTATTATCATTGAGTATAAACAAAACAAGAAGGCTATTGTCATCACTGCAAAAAAAACATCGGCAAAAAATGTTTCGTTCAAATTGTCACTTTATTCTAGCACGATAATTTTATTTATAAAACAAAAAATTAAAAACAAAAAATTAAAATAGTTTTTATGAAAATGATACCTACTGTTACTAAAACTGATACCTAAAATCTGATCATCAAATTAATAGTAAAGTTGGTACTCAAACAAAATTCATTAAATAATCGATACCAACAAAACACTAATTCAACTCAATGATCATCATATTTACTCAGTAACAACTTCATTTTTTTATATACCCAAACAAACAAAAGAGTAAAAAATAACAAATATTTTTAAAAAATGATACCAACAGACTCTAAAACTGATACCTAATATATGAACCTCAAATTAATAACAAAAATGATACTCAAACCGAGTTCATTGAATCCAAAATATACATCAGTGAACAAAAACCAAATAACATTCAATTTAAAACACATAAGAAATCATTGCTACATAAAAAATATAACAAAACACATACCTGCTGCTAGTGTAACAACCCGGGATTTGCATTACCAATTAATAAATAAAAGATAGGATTTTATTTTATTTAATGAAGCATAAAAGGATTTGGAATAACAAAATTTATTTGAAAAAGGCTATTTTAATTAAATGGGAAATATGGGATTTTAAAATGAGGATAAAATGTTATTTTTGAAAAGTTAAATATTTTAGGAGAGGATTTAAAATGGGTTTGAATAAGAAAAGTGAGTTTTATAAACATATATGAACACTTAGAAATTTTTTGAAAACATGGAAATAACTCTCTTCATATTGGGTTATTAAACCTTACCCAATAACCCACCCTAAACTTCCTCTATAAATTATCTCAAACTCTCCTAACCTCATTCTTCAAAACCCTAACCATTTTCTAAAGCTTTCATAACAAAAATGGCATCCATCTTCATCTCCTTCTAGTTTTAGCTTATGCAAGTCATTCTATGCAAAGGTAATGCAAATACACACCTCAAATCCATTTTTATATCTTTCTCATTTCTGAAATGTATTTGGTAACACATGTTTTATGTGTTTTTTTGATCTTATAGCCTCCTAATCATCTTTTGCTAACTTTGGTTGATGCTATAATAGTCTTTGTTGCTTTCAAGAGAGGTATATTGCTAAAAACCTCTTCTAATATGTGTTTAATCATCTTTCGATTTTGGTAATCAATTAGTAACACATGTTTTATTATGTAACATGTGAATCATAGCTCTTTGATCATCTTTGCTTTCATTTTGGGGTGTGCACATAAGGTACTTGTAGTATATGCTAGCTGAAATTATAATTAGTTTATTGCTGTTAGTAAATTAGGCATATCTCATTCATCTTAAATCAGAATTAAGATTTTCTTGAAGTTCTGGAAAGCTTATTCTGTACCCTATAACTTTTATGTTTTGTGCTTTGCCTAATTTTGAGGTTTGAATGGTCGAAATCATGCTTGTTTGTCGCTGACCTGACAACAAACTACAGGGTTGATAAAATAAAAACCTGAAATTGATTTGGCCATAAGTTACTCGTTTCTTATCCAAATCTAATAATTTTTGATGTTCTGGAAATCTTAGATTTAGAGATAAAACTTTCATGTTTTGAGTTTCATGAAATATCGAAGTTAATTTGGTCAAAACTGTGCATTCTTACAACTGTCCCGAGAGCACAACGACAGTGATATAAAATTTAGATCTGAGAATTGTTTTAGTCATAGAATTTTTATCTCTGGTCGGAATTTGACGATCTTGGTCATTCCGGAAAGCTTAGAAACTAAGCTACAACTTTCATTTTATTCATTTTGCCAGAATTTGAAGTTTACTATGCCAAAATTGTGGTTTTTCATCTCTGGCCAGTTAGTGCATAGCTATAGGCCTTAGTCTCTTTTCTCCCGTTGTTTTCAGCGTAGAACCCCGACTTTGCGACGCCATCCCGGGCTCGTCCTTTGTCGGATTTCATTGTTTTTGGTCTCGTTAAAAAGATGAGATCGAGATCTTTAACCATGCAAAGTTTGGTTTAGATCTGGGTGCATTAGATACTTCGTTTCTATTGCCGAAGTAGCACCCAGAAACTGTTTTACAATAGCGATCATTTTCAGTTATCGTCGGACCAACTTTGAAACATTGTCGTTCCTTCGTTTCAAGTCTAAACCGCATATCAAAGTAGGAGTACTTTCCTACGCTCCTGCAAATTTTTATCAAGATCTGAGTTCATGTGACCCTTCGACCATGTCGTCGAAGTGGGACCTTTACACTGTTTTGACACAGTAAAGTTTTATGATTTTTGTCCGACTTTGAGACGACGTCGTTTCTTCGTTTCAAGTCGGAATTTCCCGATTCTTTTTGCAGTTTGGAGCAGGGATGTTGGACTATATGTCAACCAATTTTCATGCCATTCGGATTCAGTTTGGTGGTCCGAATAATTTTCCGAACTTGGGTTCGCGTCATTTTTGGACTATTTTCCAACACTTAGAATATTTTCAGTGATTTTCTGGTTTTATTGATTTCTTTGAGATTTGTCTCTAGATTTCGTACACGGGTTTTATGAATTATTTTCAAAGGATTTTTCACTCCTAAATGGCTTTCAAAATTATTATATAATATTATTTTTAATTATTAAATTAATTACTCCATAATAGGAGAGTTTTCAAAAGCCGTTTTAAAGTGATTTCAAAATCAATTATAAATCCGTTTCGCACCATTATTTTCTATAATAAAAATCTCACACTCACTTTTTAGCACATCGAGTGAAGTGGAAAGGTGCTTAAACGGTTAGGAAATCTCCGGCCTATGGAACCGTGTGTATTTTCTTTCCGGTTAATCCCCGACCTATTCGATTGATCGTTTTGACCTTTGGGTCTAGTTTACCGATGATACGAGGTGGACTTTTTATTGTTTGGAGTGTGAGCTTGCTATTGGTTAGTAAACCGTTTAGTGCGAACGTGGGGTATGGGACTCATTGTTAACACTTTACGGGTTCCTCTCCAAGAAGTTAGTGACACATTAGCCTCTGGGCGGTCAGTACTGGACCTCTGGGTCACCACGCCTCTGGGCAACCGTCTCTGGACACCTGCTCTATGGAGCAGTTTATTTTTCGGCATGCGCCTCTGGGCCTTTATCCTTCTGGGAAGGATCTTGCCGTCTTGCGCGTTCCGCATCTGTGCGAGTGATCGATCACAACTCTACAGTACTT
This sequence comes from Allium fistulosum, assembly GCA_030737815.1. Lineage (NCBI taxonomy): Eukaryota > Viridiplantae > Streptophyta > Magnoliopsida > Asparagales > Amaryllidaceae > Allium > Allium fistulosum. The sequence goes on along the minus strand of CM060902.1, from coordinate 877,768,738 downwards.
GGCAACTACGACTCTGGTCGGTGCACGTGCAATATTGGTATTATTTGATGATTTTACATCCATTCGAGTACCGCCATTCGATGTTGGTTCTATGGAATCATACGATGTAAGTGCGATTACCTTGTGGATTCACAGTGTCTCTGGACACTGCTTTTCACTGTTTTGATTTCATTGACTTTTCAGTATATCCCCATTGCTCTTTGGAGCATCGATCTTTGCTTGGGCATTGATTACGGACTCTGGTCACTCTTGGGATTATTGCCTATGGGCATCTTTTTATAGCTTTGGCTACGCCGATGATATGAGGCGATTTTATTTATTCTACACTTTGGTGTTGATTTCTCTTTGGAGATTTTTATTGTTTATTGATGATTAGGGATCGTCATTATATTCATGTGGTTCATAATATACTTCTCTTTGGATAAGTACTGTTTTATTTATCTACCGCATTACTATATATCTCAGTTATTACTGATTGTTTAGCTAGCCTGACCCGAGTGTTTTCGCTCGGGTCAGACCGAGTTGTTTCAGGTTAGGTCTCTGGACTTAGCTTCTGTGCTTCCGCTTGGACATTATCTGCTATGCTGATAGATAGTGCTTTTATTTGTCCACTATTCTGCTACTCTATTATTATTCAGACTTTGATATGTACATATTTTTAACCCACATGTGTGGGCAGTGGCTTTGTACCCACTTATTGTATTTGGATCTGTATTGACGATGTATTGTTCTAGGATTTTATATCTGTTATGTGATTCTGTTCTGTGATGTTTTATCATTTAATATTATGCTTTGTCCTGATAGATCTTTAGCCATTTGTAATTTCGTTATAAGTATTTACTGAATATGTCGAACCACTTGAAAAAAATATAGATACCATCCTTTCAACGTATTCAGTAGATAGTTATAGCTTGATTACAAATGGTCGCTTCCACTATACTCTATTCTTCGCTTTAACAGATAGTATTACTCCCGTAATACTCTTTGTTACAGTGGGTCTCAGAGTGGGGCGTTACAGCTTGGTATCAGAGCCTGGTTTCAGGAATAAGCATAATAAACACATAACAGATACACTTAGTACAATACATTTTAAATTAGATCTGAATTAAATCAAATCCCTTCCTTATGTTTATTGATATATAAGTTAGGAATATGTATAGGAATCCGTTATATTTCTTAGTATTCCTTAATTAATTATCTATCATTGAATCATGTCTAACTCTAATTTCTGTTACGACATGTTTGACCAATTGAGCGGTGCGAAGGTCTTCTCTCAGCTCGACCTCGCCACCGGATTCCATCATCTACGAGTCGTGGAAGACAGCATTCCTCTTACAACATTTCGCACTCGTTATGGTTCTTTTGAGTGGTTGGTCATGCCGTTCGGCTTGACGAACGCTCCGGCTTTCTTCGTCGATCTTATGAATCGAGTATTCCGGGAATACATCGATAGATTCGTTCTGGTTTTCATCGACGATATTCTTATTTATTCTAGATCTGAGGCAGAGCATGCTCATCATTTGCGGATCGTCTTGGATACTCTTTGTCAGCATCAGCTTAGGGCCAAGCTCTCCAAGTGCCATTTTTGGGAGAGCAAGGTCAAGTTCTTGGGCCATATTGTATCATCTGAGGGTATTTCTGTCGATCCTGCCAAGATCGAAGCTATTCAGAATTGGAAGCATCCCGAGAACGTTCATGATATTCGCAGCTTCCTTGGGTTGGCGGGTTATTACCGTCGATTTATTAAGGATTTCTCTCATGTTGCATTTCCCCTCACGACTCTGACTCGTAAGGGGGTTCGCTTTATTTGGTCTGATAAGTGTGAAGTTTCTTTCCAGCGATTGAAGGAACTCCTCACTCATGCTCCTATCCTTGTAGTTCCTGAGAGTAACCAGGATCTTGTTGTTTACACCGACGCTTGTGGTAGCGGCCTCGGTGCTGTTCTTATGCAGAAGGATCGGGTGGTTGCTTACGCTTCTAGGCAGCTACGTCCGAATGAGGTTCGCTATCCTACTCATGATCTTGAGTTAGCTGCTATCGTCTTTGCCTTGAAGACGTGGCGTCATTATCTATTGGGCGAACGTTTCACTCTTTACACCGATCACAAGTCTCTGAAGTATTTATTCAGCCAGAAGGATCTCAATATGAGGCAGCAGCGATGGCTCAAGTTTCTCGCCTCATATGACTTAGACATTCAGTATACCCCTGCCAAGGGTAATCGTGTGGCTGATGCACTCAGTCGCAAACACTCAGCAGTAGTTTCTATGATGATAGCCGAGTGGGATATTCTTGAGACTCTTTCTATGTGTGATATTCGAAATCGAGCTCCGTCTTCTAATCCTCAGATCTTGCTATTCAGCTTGGAAGCTCGACCTATTCTATTGGATCGCATTGCCCATGCTCAGCGGCAGGTTCCAGACTTGTTGCGATATATTCATCTCCTTGAGTCGGGATCCAGTGATGAGACATTGTTGGATTATTCTATTGATTCTCATCGGTGTCTTCGCAGGAAGAACCGTATTTTGGTACCATCTGATTTATCACTTAGGCATGACATTCTGGACGAATGTCATCGCACTAAGTACACCATCCATCCCGGTTCGAGCAAGATGTATGCCGATATGTATCGGGTATATTATTGGAAAGGCATGAAGAGTGATGTTGCAAGTTATGTAAGCCGTTGCATGACTTGTCAACAGATCAAATGTAACAGCCCACTATTTTGGACCATTCAAATCGACAATAAATCCACACATGTCGGACTTGAATACTTCAAAACAGTGGATTGTTAATTTAAATTTGGCAAAAACTCAGCATATGCAGTAAATAAATCAATCACAGAATCACAGACACAGAGTAATACAATAATACGCAGCGGAATAGATAAAATAGTAGTTCATGAAGCTACTATATAAACATCAGAGTTAGAAATAAAATACAACAGAATATCTCCAATACAGTGAAGTCTCCAATCCAAACAGATGACTTCTGTGAACGAATCAACTGGAAAGCTGGAAGCTGAATCAATAGTTGGATCTCCAAACGAAGCTCCAAACTCCAAAGTTGAGTCTCAAACGCTGTATCACTCGGTCTGACCCGAGCGTAAAGCAAAACACAAAACACTCGAGTCAGGATTAACATTCTTATACTAATAAATCCAACTCAAGTGAAATATCAACTGAAATACAAGTAACTTAAAGGATGTTTGGGATAACCATCCTCTGAGGATCTTCAGAACTATCTACAAGGTAGAAATATACATTATAACACCGTGGTCATTACAATTTAATTTATACTTCAAAACCCAAATATCATTTCATTTCAAATATAACTATTTTCCAAGATAGTATATATATTAATAATTTATAAAGTACTTATAATTTCCTCAAGTCTCATAAATCGATTTAAATTAACTCAAATCCCAAATTCAAATTTATTCAAAGCTCAATTCATCAATTTAATTCAGTTCCAAATATACCGTTTATTTTCAATATATTTCAAAGCTTTAATATTCAACATTTTTAAAGTTAGATTTAACAGTTTCATATAGCTCTTAATTTAACTCCATTATTATTAAATCAGTGAATATTCACTTAATAGATTCAATATCATTTACTAGCCTTAAATCACATTTTACTAAATATTTTCCTAAACTTATTTAAACAAGAAATATTTATTAAATTATTTAAATCAAACCCAAGTTATAAATCATATCCTAAATCCCAATTTCAATAAGCTTTAAATTGGTCTAATTAAATAAAATTCTTTACTAAACTCAAAATTTTTTTTTCCAACCTTAACTTATTCAAATTTTTACCAAGATCTATTTTTGAAATATAAATTTTATACTTAACATATTATATGTATTAAATCCATCTTAATTAAAATAAATATCATTATTAAATCTATATATATCATTACCATTCACATATAAAATTTTAAGAATCAACATTTGTTAAAACCATATATTTCTTTCCAAAACCATAGAATTCAATTTCAAAATATTTATATATATGGACCAACGGTGTCTGTATATATATTTATCATATGGTTAAGTGATACGGATATTTATCATTTCAATCCGAAATTTAAATATATACGGGTAGATATCATTTCGACCCGTAATCCCAATTTTAATTCAAATGAAAATCGCTTGGGTTTATCATTTCAACCCATAACGATTTTCTCCTATTCTAAAGTCCGTTCGGGTATGTATCATTTCAACCCATAGTGAATTCTATACTAACAGGGAACTTGCAGAGTGATAAAAGATAATATAAAATAAAACAACAGACATATATCATCAATAACAATAGAATAAGAACAACGGGATATGGTGTCATATCCCACAGGTGCACAGTTACAGATAATAGTATATATAACAACTTAAATAACTACAGCAGCATATTTCAATTGTCGTTTCAATTGAAATCAAATTTAATAAATAAAAGAACGTTAATCGTGAGTGATTGCTCACCTTTCGAGGCTAGAGATGATTTGACAAAGAAATTGAGTTACGAATCCCGGCACACACACTCAAAGCGAAGCAAGATTGACAAGAATTCGATGGACAAGCTGATGACAAAGAATTGACGAAGTCAAATCAGGATTGTATCGATGACGATAGATGGGCATAAGTGAACTCATATATAAATATATATACTATATACAAATCATATACAACTTATAATTTTAAAATAAATGCATAACTTCCAAATTCTATATTTACACACACATAACTATATAGATTCAATATTTTATTTGAACTTCTATAAAAACAAAGACCTATACGTATCAATTTTATTATATATATATATATAGAATGACTTATATATATCACATGTACACCTATACTTATATCATTTTAAAAATCAATATTTGCAATTGTTATATATTAGACAAACAACATTTAAAATTTTATAACTTATAACAGTATAAATACAATACATAACAACGTTACATTTGAGTTGCGAAAACAATGTTAATATAAACAAACACTTTATACAACTTTATATATCTACCATATACATATCCCAGATTATATATTATATACTAATCTAACTTATACAGGCAAAAATAAATAGTATCAATATAAATATATATAATGCCGACATATACAAAAAAAAAAAAAAACAAACTCTACACTATCTTTGAAAACCAAAAGTATGTATACATATGTTTATATATAGCTACTGTATAACTAATATATATCTGAGATAACTTAAATATACGAACAGGCTTTTATATTTTATTTCAAAACCTAGAATATAGCTCTCTTTTTTATACAGACAAACTTTATAAAACTCATAACTTAAAATAACTATACACGCAACATTTTATAGATAAAAAAAAAAACGAAAGGTATGCAGACCCATCAACTATGTATAAAACAGTATAACCCATGAATATAAACAGTGTAAGACATATATAGTAAACTACCAACTACGCAATTTATACAACAAACTGGCATGTTATAACCACCATATTTTATACTATATTTTTTTCAAGCTTTATATACATATCAGATATGCAAGAAAATATATATACTTCCATTTGAACATGCAACAGACATACATATTGTATAACATATAACCTGACATATGCAAACCAATATATAGAACAGAGCATATTATATATAAAAGTAGATAGGATATAGATATAAACTAATATATATATAGTAAAAAGAAACAAACAATATTACCTCCAAACCGATGTGTATGTATATAAATAGATTTGCACGCTGATCTAGGACAAAGTGGAAGAAGGCCAGGCGGAAGGGGTAGCACGGGTTGGAGTTTGGACTGAGGCGTGAGGCCTGGGTGGTGGGGAGCTCGGAGGGGCACGGTACTACTTGCGTGCTTTGGCGTTGAAGAAGAGGGAAGGCGAACGGAAAGGCGGAAGCGAGGTCAGGTGGTTGAGCAGCAGGGGAGGGTGGCCGAACGTGTGATGGGGAGAAAGGTATAGGCGAATGAAAAAGGCAGTGGGGAAAAGGCAAAAGATGATGGAGCTGCGGCACTAGTGGGATGAAGCGGGTTTAGGGAAAAGATGAAATCGAATGGAGGACAGATAAGAAGATGGTGAGCTGGAGAAAAATGAGATCCAAAAGAAGGAGAAATAGTAGGCAAAAAGAATGGTAGAAGAATTCAAAGCAACGATTTTCTTGAGTACATAAAACGTAATAAATTAAAGCAACGAATTTAAAGCAATGGTCATGAAACTCCAGCTGGCTCATTCAAAGCAATAATTATTGTTGTTTGGACAGTACGCTTCAAAGTTTGGAACCGAAGGAAAGTGAAAAGTTAAAAGTGGTACCGTTACAACGGATCGTTATCAACGTTTCTGTTGTGTATCGGACTTCAAAATACGGAAATAAATATACCGTAGAGATCAGCACGACGAGACGATCAAAACGATATATAGATATCAGTGGTACGATCATCCGATCAAAAGTCGATAATCGGTACCGAAAAATGCTGCTATTTTGCTAGAATTAAGATAAACGGAGCAGTAGAAGTCCAAATTTGGAAAAACGAATTTCGCAGTCTGATTCAGAATGATCTGAATAAATTTTCTCCTGTTGACATATTTTGGTTTTGGAAAACTTATAAATTCACTGTTATTAACCGGCTTGATTTGAAATGAAATTTCACAGGAAAACAAACTTCAATAATATCAGATGAAAATTTACCAGTTGCTATATTAAAATAGTCGTATCCCAAATAATAAATTTTTATTTTCAAATTTTATTGTTTAAAATTTCACAAAATTTCAATTAATTTAACAAATAAAATCACCAAAAGTTTAGGGTCGTTACACTCTCCCCCACTCAAAACTTTTCGTCCCCGAAAAGAGAGAAGGTAGGAGAATAGAACAACTAGGCAGAAAAGGTAGGTTAAAAGACAAGATTAACAATTAATTTGAAACTATATATAAATTTTACTTGAAATATTCATTTGAAAACTTCATTTACAATTCAATTATCTTAAATACTTTAATATCTTCCAAAACCCATTTGTAAAATTTCTTGCTTCCATTTTAAATACCATTTATGTTTAAATAACACCTTTATAAAGATATGAAAACTATTCCAAGACAATTATACATTATTACTTATTTTTACAAAGAAGCTATTAAATCCATAATTCATAAATTTATTAATTTATCTCAAGATACTTTTCAACATTATTAATAAATCAATAATCATTTCTTTAAATATGTTGTATTTAATTAATAACTTCTAAAATATTTAACACTAAAATTTTCTATTTATAACACTTTTTTTTTTATATATTTTAAACCATATAGTAGATAAATAAACAATACTTAAAAAGATATAGTCAACAGGGAAAAGAAGGAGGACTTGGAAAACAGAATATAGGTGAATAAATAAAGCTGAGCAGATAAGATAGATTCAAAAGATTATCATCGGGCACGAATAATTAATTCAAACCATTAGGATTTCAATTTCAAATATCAATTCAAAATTTCTTTGTTGGAAATACCTTTATAATAAAATACCTTTATAATAAAATACCTTTATAGTCGAAACAAATTTCCTTTCGAAAATACTTTTATAACTCGATGTTTCAACAAGTTTATCCTTGTTCCTGTAGACTCTGGTAGTGCGTTGATCAGGCGCAAAACTAGAATTCTCCAGATACTTAGTAGACTTGTTTCAACACCCAGTGAAAATACTGGAAAAACTTTTAAGAACAGATATGGAAAGTACAATCCAATCAGAAACGAATCAAATCATGGATCGCAGATACACAATGGTTACGCCTGGGTCCCCCAGGAAACATCCGTACCTTTTAAGCATTCACTGCCTTACGAATTTCGCCATGCAACAAAACGGTGGACCGCAGGATACATAAAAATGGTTACGCCTGGATCCCCCAGGAAACATCCATACCCCGTAAGCAATCTCTGCCTTGCGGATTACGCCACTAACACGACCATAGATCGCAGATACACAATGGTTACGCCTGGATCCCCCAGGAAACATCCGTACCCTTTAAGCAATCACTGCCTTACGAATTACGCTATGCAGTCGAGTTCGTAAGACCATGGGTAACGCCATGGAATTCGAAGGACACTCGAGTATCATATCCGGAAAACCAAATCAGAGAGAATAATATCGATAGAATGAATCCAAGATGTGGCCACAAATCGGATATCAAGCAGAAGGCACTTTCCATATCTTTACTTCGAAAATATGTATCATATAGTACCTTTTCAAATCACTTTCAAATATCGTACTTATATAAAATCCATTATATATAAGATTAAATTTTCAAATCAAATACTTTCCAAAATCAATAGTATATCAAATCATACTTATATAGACTTCAATTATATAAGATTTCACTTTCAAATTGAGTACCTTTTCAAATCTATAGTTTTCAAATCAATTTCATACTCATACAAATCAATTTTATATAAGTTCGACAACTCCCAAATCAAGTATTTAGTAACACAAGGTTCTCAAATTTCAATTTGTTTCAATATCAGTTCAATTTCAAAATCATATACCATTTCACCAAATTATTTCTTCTCAAATTAAATATCTTTAGTTTCAACGTTCCAGAATAATAGATTTAGAAAATAAATCCAAATTTCCAAGTCAATAATTTAAGACAACCAATTCATTTCCAAAATCAAATGTTTTCAAAATCATCTTATACTTACGTAAGGTCTATCTTATATAAGGTTCAAATTTTCAAAATAAATTTCGCTGTATGAAGTGCGATATGGGATTGAATATCTTTGCTTTTATGGGTTATATATCTTTGTAATTTAAATTGGAAATTTTCTTTTAGTAAGCAAAGATATTCTAACCCGACAGCTTTCAATTTCAGCGTCAAAATATATCAATGATATAAGATGTACATACGTCATCATTTCGCAGAATCACATTTGATCGCTCGCTCGATCACACAAGTTCGCTTTCGAACTAGTATTGTCCATTCGACTTCCCTAATGCGAAATTCGATATGGTTTCTCGACTAGAAGCCATCAGTCTCCTTGCATAGCCATATGCTATGATAGAGAATTCTAGAATCAAGTCCAAAATCCATATCTAATATTCGCCGTCAAGAATCGAATGAAAAATCCTAACACGAAATGGTGTAATCCACCTCGAACTTGTATACTCAAACTTGGATCAAATTAATTATGCGAATAAACCAGCATACGTACAACTATATTAGTTTCATAAAGATGTTACTAAGTTAAAACATTTAACTAAACTTTATTCAAAATATTTTGAAGATCAAATTCTTTTCAAAACGTTTCAATCTAAATTTCATATTAGAAAATTTTAAAATTGCCTTATTTGTTTATTAACAAAACAGTTTCAGCTTATTTAAATCATATTATTACATATTTTAAACATACATATCAAACTTATATGTTTTACTTCAAAATTCTTAGCTTTTGAAAAGTTAACCTTGATTTGGAAGTGCTCGAACCTTCAAAATAGTCGAAGAAATCATATTTCAATCCAAGAGTTGGAAATCACAATTAAATCAGTAAATCAATTCCAAAATAGGGTTATCTCAAATCAAATCTAAAACTCGAGGACTAAACACTGGTTTACTTCAAATCATTTCAAATATATATACATATATCTTTCGCATATCAAATCTTACTTCGGAATTTGAAATCAAAATTGGTTTCGCAAAATCACTCGCATAGCAAAGCTATTGAAGTGGCCTATCCCCCACTTTGAAACTCGAAAATCAATGTCGATGATGCGTGCACTCATCACCGAAATTATTTTCCAGCGACATAAGTGAGTTCTGGACTTCTATTTTCTCAAACTTCTTTTGGAATTTCTTCGAAATCATTCGAAACTCATTAAAATTTATTGGAAACATTTCTTATTGGGAAAATACTTTTAAATCATACTATTATTATATATTTCAAAATCTTAAAAACCAATTTCAAAATACCGGAGTTCAATTCTCGAATTCAAATTTAAAATCCTTCAGTTATAAATCATTTTTTTTTTTAGATAAATCAACTTTCTTATTTAAATTTTTTCTTTTTTTTTCTTCAAAATTGCAAATCCTTCCTAAACCTCAAATTCTCATTTTTTTTTTTAAAAGGGTATATAATCTTTATCGAAAACATTTTACTTTTATATTTGGAATATAATCATACTTATAAAGATAATAATTTCGATATATAAAACACTTTCTAAAATACAAACAAACCCGATTTCAAAGGATGATTCCAGAATGAATCTCGGAACGTGATAGAAGTTGAAGTCAAATTCAAAAGGGATCCTACTTAATGAGAATCCTAACCAAGATTCCGAGGTATATTAACCTATGTCAATTCAAAGGAATTTATTCCATTAGCGAAAGAAAAAAAACAACAAATTCTCATCAAACGAAATGGTAAAGCATCATTATAAATCTTAAGTTCGACACATCGACTTTTACTAGGCAAAGGATATAACAGAGTTTACTTAATACGACTTAACTTAAACCACTAATATAAAGAGATTTCACTGATCCATACTTCTACAAGAATAATGCATCGGTATTAATCCTACCGGGTGGTGCTTCAACGGGTCCAGTACACTCCACATCAAGGTGCCCCCAACTATGACATTTCTTGCATGAGTACACTATTTTCCCATCTTCCCTAGTGAACTTTGGGAAGGCAGCAGCTCGAGCAGGACGTAACACAGCTTGCCTTCCGCGCTGTCTCTCGGAACAATCTCTGGCTAAATGTCCAGTCTGTCTACAGTGGTAGCAAATGGTTGACTGGTCGGTAGATGCCGTGAGTGCCGATTTCACTTTCTTCACTTCCAGGCAGCGACTTGGGAAGTGTCCCTTCTTACGACACTTAAAACAGAAAATCTCGGATCGAAAGCGCTTGCCCTCCTTCTTTTTCCCTTTCCATCTCTTTCCGCACATGGCTGCATAATGCCCCTTTTCCTGACACCGATAACAAATGACATGGTCATAAGGACCCGGTTCTGCCCTTTCTCTCCACAGCCTCTCTTGTTCCTCAATTGCTTCCTCCCGTTCCTTACGGGCCAGTGCTCTTCGTGCCCGACGGGCTGCTTTCTGCTCTTCAGATTTTGCCATTTACCAAAATACTTTCCTATCATACAATGAGTCCAAAATCAACAAGATAGAAGTTCAAAAATTTACGGGGAAATTTAAATTAAAGGAAGTTTCAAAAATAAAAAGGAAAGGACTCGCACAAAGATGAGATAATTAATATTCAAAAAGAAGATGGATATACTCATATAAGAATATAAATAGGGAGAGGCCAAGACGAATTTCAGAACCAAGATAGCAATTCAAATTATAGGAACTCTAATCTACAAGAATTCTGATTCGAAGATAGGCTCGAACGAAAGTGATTCGGTAAATAAATTTACTATATATGCTAAGTTTTGCCTAGAACCTGGCTCTGATACCAACTGTAACAGCCCACTATTTTGGACCATTCAAATCGACAATAAATCCACACATGTCGGACTTGAATACTTCAAAACAGTGGATTGTTAATTTAAATTTGGCAAAAACTCAGCATATGCAGTAAATAAATCAATCACAGAATCACAGACACAGAGTAATACAATAATACGCAGCGGAATAGATAAAATAGTAGTTCATGAAGCTACTATATAAACATCAGAGTTAGAAATAAAATACAACAGAATATCTCCAATACAGTGAAGTCTCCAATCCAAACAGATGACTTCTGTGAACGAATCAACTGGAAAGCTGGAAGCTGAATCAATAGTTGGATCTCCAAACGAAGCTCCAAACTCCAAAGTTGAGTCTCAAACGCTGTATCACTCGGTCTGACCCGAGCGTAAAGCAAAACACAAAACACTCGAGTCAGGATTAACATTCTTATACTAATAAATCCAACTCAAGTGAAATATCAACTGAAATACAAGTAACTTAAAGGATGTTTGGGATAACCATCCTCTGAGGATCTTCAGAACTATCTACAAGGTAGAAATATACATTATAACACCGTGGTCATTACAATTTAATTTATACTTCAAAACCCAAATATCATTTCATTTCAAATATAACTATTTTCCAAGATAGTATATATATTAATAATTTATAAAGTACTTATAATTTCCTCAAGTCTCATAAATCGATTTAAATTAACTCAAATCCCAAATTCAAATTTATTCAAAGCTCAATTCATCAATTTAATTCAGTTCCAAATATACCGTTTATTTTCAATATATTTCAAAGCTTTAATATTCAACATTTTTAAAGTTAGATTTAACAGTTTCATATAGCTCTTAATTTAACTCCATTATTATTAAATCAGTGAATATTCACTTAATAGATTCAATATCATTTACTAGCCTTAAATCACATTTTACTAAATATTTTCCTAAACTTATTTAAACAAGAAATATTTATTAAATTATTTAAATCAAACCCAAGTTATAAATCATATCCTAAATCCCAATTTCAATAAGCTTTAAATTGGTCTAATTAAATAAAATTCTTTACTAAACTCAAAATTTTTTTTTCCAACCTTAACTTATTCAAATTTTTACCAAGATCTATTTTTGAAATATAAATTTTATACTTAACATATTATATGTATTAAATCCATCTTAATTAAAATAAATATCATTATTAAATCTATATATATCATTACCATTCACATATAAAATTTTAAGAATCAACATTTGTTAAAACCATATATTTCTTTCCAAAACCATAGAATTCAATTTCAAAATATTTATATATATGGACCAACGGTGTCTGTATATATATTTATCATATGGTTAAGTGATACGGATATTTATCATTTCAATCCGAAATTTAAATATATACGGGTAGATATCATTTCGACCCGTAATCCCAATTTTAATTCAAATGAAAATCGCTTGGGTTTATCATTTCAACCCATAACGATTTTCTCCTATTCTAAAGTCCGTTCGGGTATGTATCATTTCAACCCATAGTGAATTCTATACTAACAGGGAACTTGCAGAGTGATAAAAGATAATATAAAATAAAACAACAGACATATATCATCAATAACAATAGAATAAGAACAACGGGATATGGTGTCATATCCCACAGGTGCACAGTTACAGATAATAGTATATATAACAACTTAAATAACTACAGCAGCATATTTCAATTGTCGTTTCAATTGAAATCAAATTTAATAAATAAAAGAACGTTAATCGTGAGTGATTGCTCACCTTTCGAGGCTAGAGATGATTTGACAAAGAAATTGAGTTACGAATCCCGGCACACACACTCAAAGCGAAGCAAGATTGACAAGAATTCGATGGACAAGCTGATGACAAAGAATTGACGAAGTCAAATCAGGATTGTATCGATGACGATAGATGGGCATAAGTGAACTCATATATAAATATATATACTATATACAAATCATATACAACTTATAATTTTAAAATAAATGCATAACTTCCAAATTCTATATTTACACACACATAACTATATAGATTCAATATTTTATTTGAACTTCTATAAAAACAAAGACCTATACGTATCAATTTTATTATATATATATATATAGAATGACTTATATATATCACATGTACACCTATACTTATATCATTTTAAAAATCAATATTTGCAATTGTTATATATTAGACAAACAACATTTAAAATTTTATAACTTATAACAGTATAAATACAATACATAACAACGTTACATTTGAGTTGCGAAAACAATGTTAATATAAACAAACACTTTATACAACTTTATATATCTACCATATACATATCCCAGATTATATATTATATACTAATCTAACTTATACAGGCAAAAATAAATAGTATCAATATAAATATATATAATGCCGACATATAAAAAAAAAAAAAAAAAACAAACTCTACACTATCTTTGAAAACCAAAAGTATGTATACATATGTTTATATATAGCTACTGTATAACTAATATATATCTGAGATAACTTAAATATACGAACAGGCTTTTATATTTTATTTCAAAACCTAGAATATAGCTCTCTTTTTTATACAGACAAACTTTATAAAACTCATAACTTAAAATAACTATACACGCAACATTTTATAGATAAAAAAAAAAAACGAAAGGTATGCAGACCCATCAACTATGTATAAAACAGTATAACCCATGAATATAAACAGTGTAAGACATATATAGTAAACTACCAACTACGCAATTTATACAACAAACTGGCATGTTATAACCACCATATTTTATACTATATTTTTTTCAAGCTTTATATACATATCAGATATGCAAGAAAATATATATACTTCCATTTGAACATGCAACAGACATACATATTGTATAACATATAACCTGACATATGCAAACCAATATATAGAACAGAGCATATTATATATAAAAGTAGATAGGATATAGATATAAACTAATATATATATAGTAAAAAGAAACAAACAATATTACCTCCAAACCGATGTGTATGTATATAAATAGATTTGCACGCTGATCTAGGACAAAGTGGAAGAAGGCCAGGCGGAAGGGGTAGCACGGGTTGGAGTTTGGACTGAGGCGTGAGGCCTGGGTGGTGGGGAGCTCGGAGGGGCACGGTACTACTTGCGTGCTTTGGCGTTGAAGAAGAGGGAAGGCGAACGGAAAGGCGGAAGCGAGGTCAGGTGGTTGAGCAGCAGGGGAGGGTGGCCGAACGTGTGATGGGGAGAAAGGTATAGGCGAATGAAAAAGGCAGTGGGGAAAAGGCAAAAGATGATGGAGCTGCGGCACTAGTGGGATGAAGCGGGTTTAGGGAAAAGATGAAATCGAATGGAGGACAGATAAGAAGATGGTGAGCTGGAGAAAAATGAGATCCAAAAGAAGGAGAAATAGTAGGCAAAAAGAATGGTAGAAGAATTCAAAGCAACGATTTTCTTGAGTACATAAAACGTAATAAATTAAAGCAACGAATTTAAAGCAATGGTCATGAAACTCCAGCTGGCTCATTCAAAGCAATAATTATTGTTGTTTGGACAGTACGCTTCAAAGTTTGGAACCGAAGGAAAGTGAAAAGTTAAAAGTGGTACCGTTACAACGGATCGTTATCAACGTTTCTGTTGTGTATCGGACTTCAAAATACGGAAATAAATATACCGTAGAGATCAGCACGACGAGACGATCAAAACGATATATAGATATCAGTGGTACGATCATCCGATCAAAAGTCGATAATCGGTACCGAAAAATGCTGCTATTTTGCTAGAATTAAGATAAACGGAGCAGTAGAAGTCCAAATTTGGAAAAACGAATTTCGCAGTCTGATTCAGAATGATCTGAATAAATTTTCTCCTGTTGACATATTTTGGTTTTGGAAAACTTATAAATTCACTGTTATTAACCGGCTTGATTTGAAATGAAATTTCACAGGAAAACAAACTTCAATAATATCAGATGAAAATTTACCAGTTGCTATATTAAAATAGTCGTATCCCAAATAATAAATTTTTATTTTCAAATTTTATTGTTTAAAATTTCACAAAATTTCAATTAATTTAACAAATAAAATCACCAAAAGTTTAGGGTCGTTACATCAAAGCTGAGCACCAGCATCCATCTGGTCTTCTTCAGCCGCTAGAGATTCCATTGTGGAAATGGGATCAGATATCCATGGATTTTATTGACGGTCTGCCTCGATCGAGGTCAGGCCATACTTCTATTTGGGTCATCGTCGATCGCTTGACCAAATCATCTCATTTCATTCCTATTAAGTCCACTCGGACTGCTCCTCAGCTTGCCAAGCTATATGTGAAGGAAGTTGTTCGACTTCATGGCATTTCTAGCTCTATCGTCTGTGATCGGGACACTATCTTTACTAGTCACTTCTGGAAGTGCCTACAGTCAGCTTTGGGCTCAAAGCTGAATCTCTCGACTGCTTATCATCCTCAGACCGATGGTCGGACGGAGAGGGTGAATCGTGTTTTAGAGGATCTTTTGCGCTGTTTTATTCTGGATTTAGGAGGTAGTTGGGAGGATCACTTACCGCTTGTAGAGTTCTCCTACAACAACAGCTTTCAGTCTAGTATCGGCATGGCACCTTTCGAGGCTCTTTACGGAAGGCCATGTCGCTCTCCTACTTGTTGGTTAGAATCTGGTGAGAAGCACCTTCTTGGTCCAGATTCAGTTCGGGAATCTTCCAAGAAGATTATTCTTATCCGTCGGAGAATGAAAGAGGCACAGGATCGCCAGAAATCCTACGCAGACAACCGTAGGAAGCCTCTTGAGTTCTCCATTGGTGATCATGTCTTTATTCGGATATCTCCTATGAAAGGGGTTGTGCGTTTCAGCTCTACAGGGAAGTTGGCTCCTCGCTATGTTGAACCATTTCCTATTACGGAACGCATTGGCCCCGTGGCTTATCGTGTGGCTCTACCTGCTCACTTCTCTGGAATGCACGACGTGTTCCATATTTCCCAGTTTCGCATGTGTGTCCGCGACCCTGATTCTATCATTGAGCCGCATGCTATGCCTGATTTAGAGATCTTACCCGATTTATATTTGGAGCAGCAACCTCTTCGTGTGCTTGATTCAGAGGTTAGACGCTTTCGCAACAAAGA
The DNA here is from genome assembly GCA_030737815.1 of Allium fistulosum. Lineage (NCBI taxonomy): Eukaryota > Viridiplantae > Streptophyta > Magnoliopsida > Asparagales > Amaryllidaceae > Allium > Allium fistulosum. The sequence continues at coordinate 877,752,158 of CM060902.1, read as the reverse complement.
GGTTCCACTCGTGAAGATTCAATGGTCACCGAATCCTAAGGACTGCACTTGGGAGACCAGAGAATCTATCGAACGCTCTTATCCTGGCTTTCTCCCATCTTCTTCTGCGGGTGAGAATTCTCTATTTTATCTCTATCACTTCTTTTGGGGATGTGACGTTGTAAACGACATCTATCTTAAGGAATTGCGGGGACGCAATTTTCTTAAGGAGGGGAGTCTGTAACAACCCGGGATTTGCATTACCAATTAATAAATAAAAGTTAGGATTTTATTTATTTTAATGAAGCATAAAAGGATTTGGAATAACAAAATTTATTTGAAAAAGGCTATTTTAATTAAATGGGAAATATGGGATTTTAAAATGAGGATAAAATGTTATTTTTGAAAAGTTAAATATTTTAGGAGAGGATTTAAAATGGGTTTGAATAAGAAAAGTGAGTTTTATAAACATATATGAACACTTAGAAAATTTTTGAAAACATGGAAATAACTCTCTTCATATTGGGTTATTAAACCTTACCCAATAACCCACCCTAAACTTCCTCTATAAATTATCTCAAACTCTCCTAACCTCATTCTTCAAAACCCTAACCATTTCCTAAAGCTTTCATAACAAAAATGGCATCCATCTTCATCTCCTTCTAGTTTTAGCTTATGCAAGTCATTCTATGCAAAGGTAATGCAAATACACACCTCAAATCCATTTTTATATCTTTCTCATTTCTGAAATGTATTTGGTAACACATGTTTTATGTGTTTTTTTGATCTTATAGCCTCCTAATCATCTTTTGCTAACTTGGGTTGATGCTATAATAGTCTTTGTTGCTTTCAAGAGAGGTATATTGCTAAAAACCTCTTCTAATATGTGTTTAATCATCTTTCGATTTTGGTAATCAGTTAGTAACACATGTTTTATTATGTAACATGTGAATCATAGCTCTTTGATCATCTTTGCTTTCATTCTGGGGTGTGCACATAAGGTACTTGTAGTATATGCTAGCTGAAATTATAATTAGTTTATTGCTGTTAGTAAATTAGGCATATCTCATTCATCTTAAATCGGAATTAAGATTTTTTTGAAGTTCTGGAAAGCTTATTCTGTACCCTATAACTTTTATGTTTTGTGCTTTGCCTAATTTTGAGGTTTGAATGGTCGAAATCATGCTTGTTTGTCGCTGACCTGACAACAAACTACAGGGTTGATAAAATAAAAACCTGAAATTGATTTGGCCATAAGTTACTCGTTTCTTATCCAAATCTAATAATTTTTGATGTTCTGGAAATCTTAGATTTATAGCTAAAACTTTCATGTTTTGAGTTTCATGAAATATCGAAGTTAATTTGGTCAAAACTGTGCATTCTTACAACTGTCCCGAGAGCACAACGACAGTGATATAAAATTTAGATTTGAGAATTGTTTTAGTCATAGAATTTTCATCTCTGGTCGGAATTTGACGATCTTGGTCATTTTGGAAAGCTTAGAAACTAAGCTACAACTTTCATTTTATTCATTTTGCCAGAATTTGAAGTTTACTATGCCAAAATTGTGGTTTTTCATCTCTGGCCAGTTAGTGCATAGCTATAGGCCTTAGTCTCTTTTCTCCCGTTGTTTTCAGCGTAGAACCCCAACTTTGCGACGCCATCCCGGGCTCGTCCTTTGTCGGATTTCATCATTTTTGGTCTCGTTAAAAAGATGAGATCGAGATCTTTAACCATGCAAAGTTTGGTTTAGATCTGGGTGCATTAGATACTTCGTTTCTATTGCCGAAGTAGCACCCAGAAACTGTTTTACAATAGTGATCATTTTCAGTTATCGTCGGACCAACTTTGAAACATTGTCGTTCCTTCGTTTCAAGTCGAAACCGAACGATTCTTGTTGCATATCAAAGTAGGAGTACTTTCCTATGCTCCTGCAAATTTTTATCAAGATCTGATTTCATGTGACCCTTCGACCATGTCATCGAAGTGGGACCATTACACTGTTTTGACACAGTAAAGTTTTATGATTTTTGTCCGACTTTGAGACGACGCCGTTTCTTCGTTTCAAGTCGGAATTTCCCGATTCTTTTTGCAGTTTGGAGCAGGGATGTTGGACTATATGTCTACCAATTTTCATGCCATTCGGATTCAGTTTGCTGGTCCGAATAATTTTCCGAACTTGGGTTCGCGCCATTTTTGGACTATTTTCCAACACTTAGAATATTTTCAATGATTTTCTGGTTTTATTGATTTCTTTGAGATTTGTCTCTAGATTTCGTACACGGGTTTTATGAATTATTTTCAAAGGATTTTTCACTCCTAAATGGCTTTCAAAATTATTATATAATATTATTTTTAATTATTAAATTAATTACTCCATAATTGGAGACTTTTCAAAAGCCGTTTTAAAGTGATTTCAAAATCAATTATAAATCCGTTTCGCACCATTATTTTCTATAATAAAAATCTCACACTCACTTTTTAGCACATCGAGCGAAGTGGAAAGGTGCTTAACGGTTAGGAAATCTCCGGCCTATGGAACCGTGTGTATTTTCTTTCCGGTTAATCCCCGACCTATTCGATTGATCGTTTTGACCTTTGGGTCTAGTTTACCGATGATACGAGATGGACTTTTTATTGTTTGTAGTGTGAGCTTGCTATTGGTTAGTAAACCGTTTAGTGCGAACGTGGGGTATGGGACTCATTGTTAACACTTTACGGGTTCCTCTCCAAGAAGTTAGTGACACATTAGCCTCTGGGCGGCCAGTACTGGACCTCTGGGTCACCACGCCTCTGGGCAACTGTCTCTGGACACCTGCTCTATGGAGCAGTTTATTTTTCGGCATGCGCCTCTGGGCCTTTATCCTTCTGGGAAGGATCTTGCCGTCTCGCGCGTTCCGCATCTGTGCGAGTGATCGATCACAACTCTACAGTACTTGGCAACAATGACTCTGGTCGGTGCATGTGCAATATTGGTATTATTTGATGATTTTACATCCATTCGAGTACCGCCATTCGGTGTTGGTTCTATGGAATCATACGATGTAAGTGCGATTACCTTGTGGATTCACAGTGTCTCTGGACACTGCTTTTCACTGTTTTGATTTCATTGACTTTTCAGTATATCCCCATTGCTCTTTGGAGCATCGATCTTTGCTTGGGCATTGATTACGGACTCTGGTCACTCTTGGGATTATTGCCTATGGGCATCTTTTTATAGCTTTGGCTATGCCGATGATATGAGGCGATTTTATTTATTCTACACTTTGGTGTTGATTTCTCTTTGGAGATTTTTATTGTTTATTGATGACTAGGGATCGTCATTATATTCATGTGGGTCATAATATACTTCTCTTTGGATAAGTACTGTTTTATTTATGTACCGCATTACTATATATCTCAGTTATTACTGATTGTTTAGCTAGCCTGACCCGAGTGTTTTCGCTCGGGTCAGACCGAGTTGTTTCAGGTTAGGTCTCTGGACTTAGCTTCTGTGCTTCCGCTTGGACATTATCTGCTATGCTGATAGATAGCGCTTTTATTTGTCCACTATTCTGCTACTCTGTTATTATTCAGACTTTGATATGTACAAATTTTAACCCACATGTGTGGGCAGTGGCTTTGTACCCACTTATTGTATTTGGATCTGTATTGACGATGTATTGTTCTAGGATTTTATATCTGTTATGTGATTCTGTTCTGTGATGTTTTATCATTTAATATTATGCTTTGTCCTGATAGATCTTTAGCCATTTGTAATTTCGTTATAAGTATTTACTGAATATGTCGAACCACTTGAAAAATATATATAGATACCATCCTTTCGACGTATTCAGTAGATAGTTATAGCTTGATTACAAATGGTCGCTTCCATTATACTCTATTCTCCGCTTTAACAGACAGTATTACTCCCGTAATACTCTTTGTTACAGTGGGTCTCAGAGTGGGGCGTTACAGCTAGTGCCCAAATTTGCCATAAAATATGAAAGAAAAAAATAGAGCAACAAAACTGAATTCAATTTTTATAAAGAAAAACAAGAGAATGTTAGAAACAACCAAATTAAAACTCTGATAAAAGAAAAAGGAAAAAAATAGAATCATACCTAAATCTAAAAATTTCCAATGTCCAAAGGAAAACACGAGAATCGAAATCAAGACAATATGAATGAATCGCATACAAAAATAAGGAAGAATAAAGAAGCGAAATTTAAATTTGAATGCGCATGAAGAAGATCGAAGAAGAATTAAAGAAGAAGAATAATAAGATCGAAGAAGAAAAGGAGAAAGCACGCGGTGGTGGTTAGGGCTTTTTAAATTTTTTTAACACTTTTTTCCTTAGAAATAAAATATTGATGGGCTGTTCTACGCATCAAAAAAGCCTTGAATTTTGGCTTAGAGAATATTTTCCTAAAAAACTAGAATATTAACAAGGGTAAAAAGGTAATTTTACATTAAAGAGTAAAAATATAAATTTTCACAAACATTGAAATTAGGCTACGGGACCTATTCCAATGCTGGCCAAACCTTCACTGCCTAGAATTGGTGTCCTCTGAAATTCCTCAATTCCACAAACGATGGATATCTTCTTGTAGTCCTTTTCACACTCGTCAATTTGATATATATGTCTAGGGTTTCGTTTAGATTCGAAAGAGGAAAAGAGATGGTAGAGCGATGGAGGAAGAAGAAGGAGGAGAAACTGAATTGTACGTGGATCAGAAATGAATTTGAATTCTAGACGAACCAATATACCATTCCAACCAGAAAAACGAGCTCTACGCAATGGAATAAATCATGTTTCCTAATTCTAATGTCTATAAAATTACTATTTTGTTCCTATTATTAAAATATACATCTAAACCCTATGTTGCATTACATTCTCCACCCTTAAAAAGAATTTCTTCCTTGAAATTCCGAACACAACTCTATTTCACATATTTACATACCTTATGCTATATATAAAGGTATATATGTATAAAAAACATAGGATAATAACACACCTCACAATGATCTTTTCAAAACCAGGACACTCCTCTTTCATATGGTCCATCTAATTGCAATTATAGCAGTTAATTTTTGAGACTTTCGCCCTACTACCTTTCACTTTGTGTCCCCTCATATTTTATCATATATACCTCATGTTTTGCTTACTACCATTTCCACTTGGATGTCCAAGATCTTTGCACTTGCCTTGACCAACATTCTTTGTTGGCTGGCCTTTAAAAGCTTCCACTATAGTTATATTCAACAATGCTACTGCAACTAAACTCTCAAACGTTGCTCCCATAGGAATCTGACTAAGTGCTAATTCCCTATGTGACAAACTCAACCCTTTCGCAAACTTCATCGCCTTTTGGGTGCTGGGTCTACCAATTCAAAACCAAATTTCGCCAACTCATTGAAACTATTAATATGCTCCTTCATAGTGGAACCTTGTTTGAGATTAATAATCTTTAAAAGATTACTCACCTTTTTATTTGATTTAAACTTGATTAAAGCCTTTTTTTCTCCTTAGAGATGAATGCTCTTTCTTTAGCTCGATTTTCCATCTTCCTTTTAGCATTACGGCTAGCTTACTTTCTTAGTTTTCTCTCTTTCTAGTTCATGGAAATGAGAGAATGAGTGAGGAGTTAGTGTAAGGATTTAATTATTTTAGGCTTTAGGCTAAAACCTTATTCTAGCCTATTCTTATTAAATCTCTAACTCCAAATCCTTCATTCATTCAATGTCTATTGATTAACTTCTCTTTGTTTATCCTATAATTTAATTTGATCAATAATTTATTTCATCAATTTTCCCATATCACGTTACTTCAAAATATAATGTGTTACAGGTGGGTAGTTGAACATTGATTAGGAATTAATAGGTTAACGTTTTAAAGAAGAATAGAAAGGTTTCTATTCTTCCCTTAAAACAAATTATTTTCATTCATTTCATTATTCTATTCTCTTTTATTCACTCCTCCTCCATTTCTTCAAGCTATGGCCGAATATTTCTTTAACTTTTTCCAAAATAATTCAACTCCAAATCAAATCAAAACATCAAATAAAATAAAAGGTTGGGTGGTTCATCCATCTCTTGCAAAGTTGGATGTGGATTTACTTAGAGATCCGCGGAGAAATATCAAATCAAGGTGTTACAAATGGCAAAAAATTTCAGGTTCATTTATTTTATTTATTCATGATGTTTAACCCTGACCAAATTCACATATATGTGTATAGATTTTCAATTATAGAACCTAATCTAAAATCTCTTGTGTAATATTATTTAATTATAAAATCAATCTTGTGTTTGATCTATTTTGAGCATTCAAATTGTTTGTCGGATTTGAAATTATTAATTAATATAGATCTGAATTATTGTAATAAAATTTGCATTTGTTATCACAATTTAATTCACTTATTGTTATAGATTTAATAATTAATTAACTGAATTGTATGTATGTATCTATATACATACATACATACATATATATATATTCATATGCTTCTTCTTCATGTTATCCAAAATTATAAACCAATTTTAAGTTAAATATTTTGGTTAAATTAAATTTGTTCTTTAAATAAATATATTAAAATTTTATTGTTTAGTTAAGCATATGCATTTGAAATTTAAATGCTTAAATTAGAATATACACATGTATGTATATGTATATTTGCAATTTTTTAAAATTAATCATGTTATTGAAGCTATATATTAATTGTGATAATACTTTAACCTAAAATACTTATGTTATGATTAAGCATAGAATTCTTTTCATTTAGATACTGAACTTTATTATTCATTGGTGTTTGAAAAAGAGGAAATCTAAAATACAACCATATTTTATTTCCTTTTAATTCCAATTTCATTAGATCTTGATCTAATGTAAAATTTATTTCCATATTCACTTTTGCATCAAGAATTCTCTTATTTTTAAACTGTCTAATTTTGTTACGTAGATTTGTTTTTTTGTATACACTCATATAAAAGGCAACATAAATAACACATATACGTATATATATGTCCAAAGTATATATATGGTACTATAAATATATGTATATAAACCATAAACACATATTATAGTAAATTAAATATATGTATATACTTATGTATTTATATTCCCAATATTCGTATAGAATTGTCATATGTATATGTAAGTATAATATATATGTATATAAAATAGATATAAATCCCAATGTCTATATGTATGTGTATGTATATATACAGTTATACATATGTTTATATTTCACTATGTTATGTAATTATATCGTTGAATGTGTACGTGATACGTTTAAATAAAACATTTAGTTAAATTAATTGACATGATTAATTAATAATTATAAAATAATGTTGAATAAAATATGATTTTATTTAATAACTAGATTGGATATAGTGAAACTCAATAAATTCATAAGCCCACCATGACACCAATAGGGATTTTTTTTCAAGTTTACCTATTTCACCTACTACGAAATGGACTGGGTTCCTTCAATTTGTTCGGTTACTTTTTGTGAGTAAATATCATTTATTTGGAGATGAGTAATATGGGGTATTCACATATAAGGTTTTGCATGATGAAAGCCGTAGGTTGAGAGCTTTATTAATAGGGGGTAAAACAGTAGTTTTACAAATGTTGGAATTAGGTGATGGGAACTACGTCATTGCATAGAGCTCATTTCTGCGAACGAGATGGTATATTGGTTTGTTCATATCGGAGTTCATTGAAGGAGATATGCATATTTTAAGTAGTGGTGTAACGAACTGTTATTTCGAACTGTTCAAATCGACAATCATCCACACATGTCAGACTTGAATTGCTTAAAACAACAGATTGTTAATTTATATTTGGAAAAACTTAGCATATACAGTAAATAAATCAATTACAGAATCACAGACATAGAGTAATATAACAATATGCAACGGAAACAGATAAATAGTAGTTCATGAAGCTACTACATAAAATCAGAATCTAAAACAAATACAACAGAAAATCCCAAGTACAAAGAAGTCACTAGTACAAAACAACTGACAAGTCTGAACGTAAACAACTGGAAATAACTGAATAATTGAAAGTTGAATAGATATAAGACAGATCTTCAAGTAAAGCTCCAAGCTCCAAAGGTGAGTCTCAAAAGTTGTGACACTCAATCTGACCCGAGCATAAAGCAAAACACAAAACGCTCGAGTCAGGATTAACATTCTTATGCAAGTAAATTAACTCAAATGAAATGTCCAATTGAAATACAAATAACTTAAAGGATGTTTGGGATTCCCATCCTTTAAGGATCCGTTAAACTATCTACATACATAGTACAATACGCTACATAGATAATGTCTAAAGTAAAGTAAAATATTAAAATAGCATTAAGGCGTTACCCATATCCCCCTTAACACATTTTATATAAATGTCGTAGTCTATACAGTACTGTAAACTCCATGAAACCGGTGGGCTATTAGGGAGCACTCCATAGGTACGACACAAACCAAACTCGTAGTGGGCGCGATAAGGCATGTAACAAGGCATGCAAGGCAATGCCTAGGGTAGGATGCTACCGTTTTGCAGATTTGGACTAGTGGTAACGCATAGCAGCTACTACCGTCCACCTCGAGACACACTCCCGAAATCAAAGGTGCACCCAATCAAATTACAAAGTAATAGAATGGTATCAAAGAAGCATGCTCGATCGGAGGTGGACCTCACTTGGCCCGACGTGGCTCCTATTTTAGTCACATCATGCTGACTCAAGGGAGTCAGGGCTGCGTTCATACCTCATATAGACGTCGCCAACAATCCTACTTCGTTCTAGATTCTCCACCACATACACAGTTGTTAAAGTGGTTTTTGGTACAGGCAGAGAGTATGACGGTATCTGATCCCAGTCTCTTTAACAACCAAAAGCTTATTTCACACCATGGTCAATTTATATTCAAACAGTTCATACATCACATCAAAATATCATATTCATTTCCAAATCATATCACTTTCAAAATCATATTTACTTTTGAAATCGTGTCACTTTCGAAATCATATCCACTTCAAAAATTATAACCACAAAATAGTTTAAAGCATCATATCAAAATATTCGCATTTAAATCCATTAAATCTAAATCCTAACAGTTCCAACTTAAACAGTTTAAATATTGAAAATAGTTTATATATGTTGAAATAGTATAAATTAAAAATAGTTTATATTTAAAATAGGTTATAGATTAAAATATTTATATATTAAAATAGTTTATATCGAAAATAGTTCAAATTAGAATTGTTTCTTCAAATTTCACAAATCAATTCAAATCAATTTTAGTTCCAAAATTCAATTTAAATCAATCTCAGTTCATCAATTACAATTCAATTCCAATTCTCAATAAACCATTTTAATTTATATCGATTTCAAATTTAAACCGCTTCCAATTCAATAGGTTTCAAAGTTTAAATATTCAAACAATTTATAATAACTCAATTTGATAAATTTCATTTATATTTCAAAATTCAACTTTAATTTTATTCAAATCTGAAAATATTCACTTAATCATTTTAATAACCATTTCAATGTAATCCCAAATTATAAATTTAAATCAAAATTAAAATATTAAATATCTAACTCCATTTTATTTAATTCTGAAATATTCACTTAATCGCCTTTTATAAACATTTAAATCAAATATCAAATTCAAATTTAAATCAAAATTAAATATTCAATTTCAATTTTATTTAAATATGAAAATATTCGTTTAATCACCTTTAAATCAAATCAAGTTATTAGTTTATAAAAATCATATCATTAAAATCTCAAATCAAAGTTTCAAATCATTTTTATTTGAATTCAATTATTAACCAATTTAAATTTCAAGTCAACTTAATTTATCTTTCCAACCTCAATTTATCAAAGTTATTAAAAAATTTAGTTAAAATATTAATATAAATTTTAAATGAATATTTAAACATATTATATATATACTAATTAAATTAAATTTGTTAAATTAAATTATATTAAAAAAAATATTAAATTAAATCTTATTATTAAATCTATTTTAAATCTCATTTTATATATTTTTTAAAAATAATAAAATGTAAGTGAAATTTTATAATTTACATTTTAAAACTTAAATTATAATTTTAAAATTTAGAAAATTTAAAATTTAAAAATTCTAAATTTTACACACATATTATAATTAAAACATCCATATATTATATTTAAAAATCAATATTTTAAAGTCAATATTTATTAAAGCACATATATTTTCTTTTAAAATTCTGAAAGTCATTTAAAGGTAGACCAACGATGTCCGTATATAATTTTCGATCCTATGATCAAGTGATACGGATATTTATCATTTCAATCTGCAATAATTTAATATTTACGAGTTTATTTCATTTCAACCTGTAATCCCAAAATGTCAAAATCAATAAAATCGCTTAGGTTTGTCATTTCAACCCATAACAATTTTCCCTAATCTACAAGATCGTTCGGGTATGTATCATTTCAACCCATAGGGAACTCCTAACTAACAGGGAATTTGCAGAGTGAAAACAATAAAATAATAATATGAAGTAGCATAACATATCGATGGCAAATATGATTAAAATTAACAATTTAAATATATATACAACGGGTTATGGTGTCATATGTCAATTTATATAGGTAAACAATTGCAGATAATAACATATCATATTCAACAATCAAATTACTAACAAATTCAAATTTAATAACATATTTCAATCGTCATTTCATGTGAAATCAATTTACTAAATATAAGAATGTTAATCGTGAGTGATCGCTCACCTTTCGAGGCTAGAGAAAATTGACAACACAGCAAACTATGAATTAAAATCTCGAGCTCGACAATCGACCAATCCAAACGACAATTTCCAAAGCAGAGCAAGGTGAACACGAATTAGACGAACAAAGCTGATAACTTGGAATCAATGAAAAAAAATCAAAATTTACTTGATATAAATGGAAACAAAATACATATATTATTATTATTATTGTATTTTTTTCAATCCATGTTTATAAAACCCATACGTTTCTTTCAAAAAAATTCAAATGAATATTTAGACATAATATATATATATATATATATTAAAGCTATTACAAAATCTGTTTTAAAGATATTAATATAAATTTAAGTAAATACTTTTAAACATCTTATATATATATATATATCTAAACATATTATATATACAACTCTAAACAGAATATATATATACACCTTAATATAATAAAAGAGGTGAGAAAGCTATAGATTTGAAGCATGGAGGCTGCTAGGCACGGATGAGAGGCGAGTTTGACGGCAGCGGGTAAGAGTGGCCAAGGCTGTTGCTTGATGGTTCGGCGTATGGGCCAGTGGGCTGAGAACGGAAGGTTTGTAGAGGATTCATGAGTGGTTGCTTCGGTTGGGGTTTGTGTGGCGTTGACTGACAAGGTGAGGGAGGTCAATGGGTTATCGGAGTGGTTGTGCACACGGCCGTGTCAACTGGTGGTGGATGCGGCTCTAGGTGGGAAGAAGGCGTGCTTGGTGCGAGGCTACTATGCAGGGGGTTCGGGTGGATAGAAATGGAGTCTCGGTGGCTGCTGTTAGGTGCAGGCCGAGTGGAGAGGGGGCAGAGTGGTGGAAATGGCCAGAGCTGTGGCATTCTTGGTGATGGCAGAGGAGGGAGCATGGTCGGAGAGGCTAAGGAAGGTTGTCGAAGAAGGGTGGATAGTGGTTGCGGGTTGTCACGAGGATAAGGACGGATGGCTTGTGTGATGGAGATGGGCGGCAGTCAGGTGATGTGGCGGCTGGAGTGGCAGTGTGGGTTTGATTGCTTTGTTCGGTCAGAGGCTAGAGGTACTGGGAAGGTCGATGGCGGGTCAAGCGATGGGCGGAGGTTGCTGTCAGGGGAGGCGCTCGGTGATAGTGGAAGTGAGGAGAGGCGGGGCTGACAAGGTAGAGGCGGCGACCATGGGTGTTGAGTTGAAGTCGAAGGGAGGGTTTTGAGAAGATGGGCAGTGCTCAGCCAATGAATACGATCAGGTAAGGCAGTTATATATACAAGTGATATATTTTTCTTTAAAGAAGAAATGCAGACGAAAGAAAGCAAGCTTGAATAATATAATTTTTTTTTCTTTTGAAGCAAATAGAGAACCCAAACTAAAATGAAAGGACGAACTAGTTTAAATTGATGTGGTGGAATAGTGATAGTCAAAAGCTGAATTTTAAGAAATTAATAAAGCAAATGGCTATTCAGTTTTACACTATGGATAATGAATGGTCACAAGCAAACCGAAAAGGCTCAAATACGGGTACCGACACGGCTAACCGTTCACAGATTTCGCTATGTACCGGGCCCCGAAATGCACAAATGGATATACTACGGAGATCAGCACAATAAGACGAACAGAATGGTACACAAATATGAGAGATACGACCATCCTATCAAAACTTGATTTTTCACTGCCGAATATGCTGCTAAAATGCCGAAAATGAGATAAACGGAGCTAGAGCAGTTCAAATTTGGCGAAACGAATTATGACGTCTCACTCAGAAAATGATTTACAATTTTATTATATAGAAATATTCAAATTTCGAAAATATTTTATTTGCATCAAATTTAACTGATTTTAAATATAAAATTAAAATTTCAAAATTAAATAAACTTAAATAATTTCTGACGAAAATCTGACACTTGCTACGTTTGAGTAGACGTATTCCAAAAATCAATTTTTCATTGTCAAATTTAATTGTTTAATTTCAAGAAAAATTTAGTTAATTACATTAATTAAAAATCGTTAAAATTTTCGGGTTGTTACACTCTCCCCCACTCAAAACTTTTTGCCCCCGAAAAGGAACGAGATAGGGGAATAAAAGCAATAGAAAGGAAAGATAGATTTGAAATACATAGTACCAGATATAACAATTAATTCAAAACCATATAAGTTTCATTAGTTTTTAAATTGATTATATTCAACAAATTTGGTTTCAATCCTTTTATTCAATCAATAAATATTCATTGTATTCACATTTTGTTGAGAACGGAGGGTTTGTGGAGGATTCGTGAGTGGTTGCTTCGGTTGGGGTTTGTGTGGCATTGGCTGACAAGGTGAGGGAGGTCAGTGGGTTGTCAGAGTGGCTGTGCACACGGCTGTATCAACTGGTGGTGGATGCGGCTCTAGGTGGGAAGAAGGCAGGCCTGGTGCGAGGCTACTATGGAGGGGGTTCGGGTGGATGGAAATGGAGTCTCGGTGGCTGCTGTTAGGTGCAAGCCGAGTGGAGAGGGGCGGAGTGGTGGAAACGGCCAGGGCTGTGGCCTTCTTAGTGATGGCAGCGGAGGGAGCATGGTCGGAGAGGCTAAGGAAGGTTATCAGAGAAGGGTGGATAGTGGTTGCGGGCTATCACGAGGATAAGGGTGGATGGCTTGTGTGATGGAGATGGGCGGCAGTTGGGTGATGTGGTGACTGGAGTGGAAGTGTGGGGTTTGATTGCTTTGTTCGGTCAGAGGCTGGAGATGCTGGGAATGTCGATGGTGGGTCAGGCGATGGGCGGAGGTTGCTGGCAGGGGAGGCACTCGGTGATAGTGGAAGTGAGACGAGGCAGGGCTGACATGGTAGAGGCGGCGACCATGGGTGTTGAGTTGAAGTCGAAGGGAGGGTTTTGAGAAGATGGGCAGTGCTCGGCCAATGAATACGATCAGGTAAGGCAATTATATATACAAGTTATATATTTTTCTTTAAAGAAGAAGAGCAGACGAAAGAAAGCAAGCTTGAATAATATAAATTTTTTTTTCTTTTGAAGCAAATAGAGAACCCAAACTAAGATGAAAGGACGAACCAGTTTAAATTGAAGTGGTGGAATAGTGATAGTCAAAAGCTGAATTTCAGGAAATTAATAAAGCAAGTGGATATTCAGTTTTACACTATGAATAATGAATGGTTACAAGCAAACCGAAAAGGCTCAAATACGGATCTCGACATGGCTAACCATTTCGCAGATTTCACCGTGTACCGGACTCCGAAATGCACAAATGGATATACTGTGGAGATCAGCATGACGAGACGAACATAATGGTACACAGATATGGGAGATACGACCATCCTAGCAAAACTCAATTTTTCGTTGTCGAAAATGCTGCTAAAATGCCGAAAATAAGATAAACGGAGCTAGAGCAGTTTAAATTTGACGAAACGTATTATGACATCTCACTCAGAAAATGATTTACAATTTTATTATATAGAAATATTCAGATTTCGAAAATATTTTATTTGCATCAAATTTAACTGATTTTAAATTTAAAATCAAAATTTCACAATTAAATAAACTTAAATAATTTCTGACGAAAATCTGACACTTGCTACGTTTGAGTAGATGTATTCCAAATATCAAATTTTCATTGTCAAATTTAATTGTTTAATATAAAGAAATTTTAGTTAATTACGTTAATTAAAAATCGTTAAAATTTCCGGGTCGTTACAAGTGGATTTTGATTGGCTTAAATGGTCCGAAGCCCATTTATCTAAAGCATAGGTTCAGATATTATAAAATGGATCATGTAAAATTTGAAATCATTTTCTCTCAGATAGTTTAAGTTACACCTTCTTCTTCTTCATCCTCTCCTCTGCCATTACTCTATCTCTCTCATTTCTATACCAAATCCCATACATACATACATACATACATACATACATACATATATATATATATCAAAACGACGAGCATGACATGCATGCATGCATGCATGCACACACACACACACACACACAAATATATATATATATATATATATATCAAAACGACGAGCGCGAGAAGGGCTACACGAAGATACATGTAGTTTAAAGATTTTGAACTTTGGAGGGCTATATTGCGAGACAACGAAGGATTGGAAGCAATTAGGAGGTTTCTAGGGCTAGACAACATAGATAGGTAAATAGGAATCATTATTGATATATATATATATATATATAGTATTCAGATGAAAGTAGTTTCATTGTTTGATTCCAATTTAGGGGTTAGTAGATGTAGACTTTGGGTTAATTGAATTTTGGAATAAATACAAATGTAATTCTAGGATTAGATAATGTTGATGAAAATTGGTTCAGGGTTAAAATAGTATTAAAAATATGTTATATGAAAGTGAGGGTTAAATGATTAAATTTATGATGATTATGGTTAGATCATAGACATATAGTTGATATATGACATATATGGAAGGTTAAGGCAGTATAAAATGATGTTTAGGAGAAGTAAAAATGATCCAAAATTGTAAAAAATGAAGGAAAGTCGAATTAAGGAAGAAATAGTTCAAGCTGGTATGGTTACAATGCATTTCACATGGTCACCAGTCCACTTGTGCTATGTGTACCGGTACACCGGTGAGCGTTTTCCAACCTTGGTTGAACTTGGACCAAGGTTGGAGCACTTTGGCTTCAGCGAGGCCTATACGAAAATAATAACGGATGATATATTGGTTTCTCTATGACATTTGAAATCATTTAATGTCCAGAAATGTTTTTAGATGATTTGTGTGTTATGATGTTTATATTAAATTATATGTTAAAGGTGTTAGGCTATGTTTATCTACTTTTATGTGTGCATGGGTTAGTCTATGTTTATCTAACTCATGTTCATGTTCATGTTTACTGGATTACTCTATGTTTAACTATATCATGGGATTAGTCTTTGTTTAACGAACTGTCTTATGTGTTATTGGGTTAGTCTATATTTAACTAACTCTCTTGTATGTTTAAGGTCGTTAAGTATATAATTGTGTTTATCATGATGGACTAACTCTGTAGATGCATGCGAGACAGGTTGAGGTATAATAAGCTCTATCTCTCATATGATGTTTATGAAATCATGTTAGCAGTATATACTTGATAATGATTTTTATTCACCAGACATGTGTCCGACCCCCTTCCCCCATACACTTTAGGTGAATGGAGTAAACTTAGCATGTGTAGCATTTGAAGATTGTTGCTATGAAAACCTTTACATATGTTATCTGTTTGATTATACATATATGTATATATGGTGTGACAATGTATGTATGTATAAATACGATGATTGACTTATGATGTGTATGGGTAGGATTTGTTTATTTTATCTATATTATATTTTGATCCTTTTTGTTGTGAGTTCTGAAAGTCTATAGGATCTTTATATAATGCAACTTATATATAAGTGTGAGAGTGTATATAACAAATTACACTAAGCAGAGAATAATAACTGAATATAAAGAAGGTAAATAATAAAAGCAATCACACCATATATTTTATACTGGTTCGGACCTCCCATCCTATGTCCAATCCCAAAGCTCCCTTTCGGTATTTCCTTTAACCAACTAACCCTCGCTTCGCCCGGAGGAATAGGCTAATACAAAAGTATATCTCTGACAATCTTGTGTTTCAAATAACAAGGGTCTTAACTGATTGTACAAATCTTCCTATGATCTCCTTTGAGTATATGAATATGAATGCTTTGAGTTGTAGGAAGTGGTTTAACCAAAATTATATTTTGGTTATGATAGATTGAGAGTTTGTAAGCAATGTATGCACAGGAGATTAATAATAAATCAATAGATTCAATTAACTCAATTTAATTTCCTTAATTTATCAATCTCAATCATTGTAGAATTTATAGATTTAATGAGATGCAGATGAGGAGTTGTTACTGTTAGATAAACTCTATTCAATTTAATGGCAACACCCTTTTGATGAAGAGATGAGTTTATTCAATTTAACAGAAGCATTTATTCATTGTGAAACGAAGCAACCTTCCAGATTATAGCAGTTTTTAGATGACAAACGTCTGTGGATTTTCCATAGACGTCTGTGACTTTAGGAAATAATTTCCCGAAATTATTCACAGACGTCTGTGGATTTCCCACAGACGACTGTGGCTGGCATTTTCAGACTATAAATTTTTAATGCCAATTTTGAATGTTGTTTAATGTCAATTTTGTGTATATGAATTCGTATGTGAATATATACTCAAGGAGACCTTACAATATTTATCTAAGACTCTTAATACACTAGTATAACTTTACTAATCATAGTGTGGCCCATAAATCTATGTTTGTCTTCAAGTCCTGATATTTTTGAGCATGACGATCTCTTGTAGTATATACTTGTAATCTTGATATGATATATAATATATGTGATTGTATAGTTGTTGTCATTAAAACCATAGAATGGAGGTTCTGACAAGTTCTGAAAGTCAAAGTTAGTTAGTTCATCTCTCTGTATACTATTATTTAAAGACAATCACGCGCTTCAGTTTACGATGCATATGACTCGTTCACATGGTTATGAAAAGTCAGGTTGTCACATTTGGTATCTAAGTTATTGGTTATGACGTATATAGAGAGCGTACTTTTATGTTTTTATATAGTATATATATATATATGTGTGTGTGTATACATTAGTTAAAGTACATAAGCATATGTCGTTTAGTTCTGAGTTTATGTTTGTCATCTCTATTTACTATTCTGAGAGGATCTGATATTGAATCCAATTTTTAAAAATACTAGAGATGAGTAACCACATTAGAACTGGCATTAGCAATGAAGCCGTGGAAACATCGAGCATGAAGATTCCACTTTGGTTCCGCCGTTATCTTCAAGCTAAAAAGCAGGCTTCTATAAACGAAGGGGCACCTGTTACTGAAGTGCAATATGGAGATATTGTTCGTGCACCAGGGCCAAACTTCCCAAAATTGTATAAGGATTTTCTGAATATGGGTGGCAAGACATATAAGGGAACGATATCTTTTATGGAGATGCGAGCTTGGTTACATACATGTGACTAGATTTTTAGTATGCTAAATTTAAGCGATGAGGTAAAAAGGCAACTTGTTTTATGACACCTACAAGGGGAAGTAGTGAACTGGTGGGACGTTGTTATGGAAGAAGTCAATGAAGAGGAAATTTCCTTGACCGATTTTAAGAAAAGATTTAAGACAAATTTTTTGTCTAGGACTAAAAAGGGGGTGATGTTTGAGAAGTTTATTAATCTCAAACCAGGAGATTCTACCATGAAGGAGCATATTAATAGGTTTAATGAGCAGGTGAAATTTGGTTTTGAATTGATAGATACAGCACCAAAGAAGGCGATGAAGTTTGTGAAGGGGTTAAGTTTGCTACTTAGGAAATTAGCGCTTAATCAGATTCCTGTGTGAGCGACATCCAAAAGTTTAGTTGAGGTAGCGTTGTTGAATACCACTATAGTGAAGGTTTCTAAAGGGCAGCCAAAAAAGAATATCAATCAAGGCAAGCACAAATATTTTGGCCGTCAAGGTGGATAGGGTAGTAAGCAAGACACGAAGTGTGAAAGATGTAATATAAGGAGACACCAGCCGAAGGGTTGTAGAGTGAAGGTCTTGAAGATTAAATGTTATAACTACAATTAGATGGCCATATGAAAAGGGAATGCCCTGCTTTGGGAAGGATTGCTATGAGGTGTACTATTATCCTATCTATTTTTCTTAGTATTTATTTATGTAGATATAGTGTAGGATATGTAAATATGTGAGAAGGAGTTGTGTTCGGAATTTTGAGGATGAAATGCTTTGTAAGTAGGGGACAATGTGATACTCCATAAATACCCCTTTAAATTTAGATGTTTATTTTATTAGTAGGGGTAAATCTATAATTCTATAAATGTTGGAATTAGGCAATGAGAACTATGTCATTGCGTAGATCTCATTTTCTATCGAGATGGTATATTGGTTTGTTTGGATCGGAGTTCATATGAAGGAGATATGCATATTTTAAGTAGCGGGTTTTGATTGGCTTAAATGGTCCTAAGCCCATTTATCTAAAACACCGGTTTAGATGTTACAAAAAGGGCTGCATAAAATTTGAAACCATTTTTTCACATACAATTTCGGTTACACCCTCTTCTTCTTCTTCATGCTCTCTTCTACCACTACTCTATCTCTCTCATTTCTATACCACACACACTCACAGATACACACACACAAATATATACATACATACATATATATATATATCAAAACGACTAGTGCAAGAAGGGTCCCATGAAGATATTCGTTTTTTCAAGATTCGAGGAACTTTGAAGGACCGCATTTCAGTTCAGTGAAGGATTGGAGGCTATTAGGTGATTTCTAGGGCTTGACGACATAGATAAGTGAGCAAGAATCGTTATTGGGTTATATATTGTTCGCATGAAAGTAGTTTCATTGCCTGATTGCAAATTAGGGGTTAGTAGATGTAGAATTTGGGTTAATTGAATTTGGGGATAAATACAAATGTAATTCTAGGATAAGATAATGCTAATGATAATTGATTTAGGGTTAAACTAGTATTGAATGTATATAATATGAAAGTTATGGTTAAATGATTAAATTTATGATAATTAGGCTTAGATTATGGACATATAGTTGATATATGATATATAGTTGGTTAAGGTAGTAGAAAACGGTGTTTTAGAGATGTAAAAATGAACCAAAACAATAAACAATGAAAGAAAATCAAATTGGGGGAAGAAATAGTCAGAATAGTATTGTTACAGTGTATTTCGCACAGTCACCGATCCATCGGTGCTACATGTACTGGTCCACCGGTGGGCATTTTCCAGCCAAAGTTAAACCATGACCAAGGTTGGAGAACTTTGGCTTCAGCAAGGCTTATACGAAAATAATGACGAATGACATATTGGTTTCTCTGAGACATTTGAAATCAATTAATGTCTAGAAATGTATTTTAGATGATTTGTTGTTATGATGTTTGTATTAAATTATATGTTAAAGGGTTAGGCTATGTTTACCTACCTTTATGTGTGCATAGGTTAGTCTATGTTTATCTAACTCTTGTTCATGTACATATTTACGGGATTAGTCCATATTTAACTATATTTTGGGATTAATCTCCATTAAACTAACTCTCCTATGTATTGAAGGGTTTGTCTATATTTAACTAACTCTCTTGTATGTTTAAGGTCGTTAGGTATATAATAGTTATCCTTATATTGTGTTTATTATGATGGACTAACTCTGTAGATGCAGGTGAGAAAGTTTGAAATATAATAAGTGTTAGCTCTCATATGATGTCTATGAAATCATGTTAGTGGTATATACTTGGTAATGCTTTTTATTCACCAGACATGTGTCTAACCCGCCCTCCTCACACACTTTAGGTGAATGGAGTAAACTTGGCATGTGTAACGTTTGAAGACTGTGACTATGAAGACGTTTACATATGTTATTCGTTTAATTGTACATATTGTATATATGGTGTGATAGTGTGTGTATGTATAAATACTATGGATGACTTGTGATGTGTATAAATAGGATTTGTTTATTTTATCCATATTATATTTTGATTCGAAAGTTTTAGTTAGTTAGTGTGGGAATGTGGGTTGCCTATTACACAATACAGAATGGATCTTAGGGATATTTATATACTAGATGGGGTGAAGTGTGTATTACAACTACTAAAATCGTACTTATGGCTTTAAACCTTTATCTACTCAAATTGCAAACATAAACAAGTAATCACAAAATAAGTAAGTAATAAAGTAATATGCAATAAAGTAAATAACAGCATGGATTTTATACTGGTTCGGATTGACCAATTCTACATCCAGTCCTGTACAGCACCATACAGAATTTCACTATCACTGCTTGCTTTCCACGGGTGGCAAGAACACGTTTACAATCTTGATTTCACGAGCTACAAGATGCACCCTCTTGACAGGCTACAAGAACACCTTTTTCTCTTTACAATCAGCGGTAAAGAATGGCAAGTAATTGTCTCTTCAATACAGATTCTTACAGATTTAGTACAATGATCCTATAGACCTCCAATAGTAATATATCTTTGAACTCATTGAGGAATAAGATGAAATCAGAGAGAGAATGATAAGAATTCAAGTACAAATTCTCTGATATTGTATGGTTTGCAAATTCTTAAAGAATTGAAGTGAAAGAGTATGGATTTGCAAAGAGAGTGGAAGAGTCTATAATGGATCTTTCTCATACATGTATGGATATGAAAGAGTAAGAGAAAAAAGAGAAAACTGTTGTAAAATTTCATTTTCCAGAGCCCTATAAAGAGTGGTTGAAGATACATCTCCATTGGTGAAGAGGTGGCAGGAAAATCCTTTCATTTGAATTTTAAAAACAGACAAACGGCTAACATGTTGACATAAATATTTTGATGTGTCGACATATGTATGTTTTAAAAAGAATAGGAACTCCAATAAAGTATTGCACATTTTCATATTTCAAAGTACCTCATATTTATGGTTATTTTGTGTTTCGGTAGAGGTCAATGGTTGATGATCTTCAAGTATAATTGCCATGGGGTCTTTAACAAAGATTCTAAGATTCATCACTTCAAATACCTATGTCGTTTCAGCATTCTTCTTTTATCAGTTTTGTTCTTCCATTTGCTATGATTAATCTTTAGATATATAGTTCATTTGCTTCCACTGAGTTCTTGTTTATCTCTGTAAAATGTCTCCATAATATATTTGAAAGTACCGCATAACTCGGTATTAACAATCTCCCCCATTTTGATAATGACAACCGTATAAACATTTAGGAGACAAAATAAAATATTTTATATTTGACTCCCCCTAACTCTACGCACTCCCTTATCATTTTGCCTAGTATATTTATACATTTTCTCCCCCTTTGTCATCAACAAAAATGACAAAAAAGAATCGTTTAAGCATAACTAGACAATATGTATAGAGTTTGTATATACATATACATATATATATATATATGTATATGTATATGTATATAAATAGAACTTATGAGGGGAATCAAAATTGATACAAAGCATGAAATAAATTTATCAACTAAAACATTCAAAATAAAAGGAGTTTTAGAATTACCGACATTGTCGATGCCAATAATATATCCTTTTGAATTATATCCAAAGTTCAAAATCTCACCATCTTTGTATATAATAACGCTTGGTATCTACAGATTTCTTGTCATATGCTTTGAACATCCACTGTTCGGTATCCATTGTTCAGTACTTGAAAAATATAAAATATGCGCACATGTGCCCTATTTTATTTTGGGGTCCATGTGGTTATGTTTTGGGAAGTCAAACCCACAAAGAGTTTGAATACCCTTTAAAATATAATCATTAGATAAATAAACTTTATTAATAAAATTATCAATGTATTTTTCTTTCTCGTTATTATCTAACCTTCTAAGAACCCATAAATTAGTGAACTTATTTTGGGGTTTTAACTTTAATTTCTAGGTTATGGTTTGAACTTGGCAGCCTTAACAAATTTAGTACTTTGAGTACTGGTTTTCTTTCATTTAGGCTTAGGGGTGTATCCAAGTCCATGTTTATTGTTAGTGGGTTTAGATGAAGATAATAAATTTTCTAGATTATCCTTCACTTTGTTAAATTTATCAACATAATTTTTCATTTTATCAAAATCCTTATTACAATTAAGAATAACATTGTCCAGAAATGTTATTTTGTTATTTAGATCAGTGATTTCTGACTTCATTGAAAGATTTTCTTATTTAAATGATTCATTTTCACTTTTTAGTTTTTCAAAACTTTCATGTTTTAAATCCTTCCCATCATTACGTATTTCAGTTTCATCTTCTAGACATTGTTTTTCTTCAGTTAACATTTCATTAAGAATTTTTAATCTATCCATCTCTGCTAAAGTAATCTTGTACTCTTTTTTAAGCATTTTATATTCCTTAGACATATCATTTAAAACATTGATAATTTCTTCGTTAAAATTTCATACCTGGTCATCATTTTCCATGAAGCACATGTTAGCATTTTTAGTTTTTAAATCACTATCACTTAATGTATCTGAATCATCCCATGTTGCATTGAAAGCCTGTTTCCTCTTCTTATTGAAAGTGTTTGAAGAGTACTTTGATTTCTTTAGGTTTAGACAGTCTTTTTTCAAATGACCGTGTTTATCTCATTCGAAACACTTAATAACATTTCCATTTCTGGAATTATAGTTGTTAGTTTTTCAAAGTTTGTTCATCTTTCTATATTTTAAGAATTTCTTGAAATTCTTGGGAAATCGATTTCCTCATCATCATCGTCGTAATCATCTTGGTTTCATGATTGTCGTTTGTAGCATGAGTGTCAGTGATTACTTCTCATTTTCTTAATTATCTTTTCTAACCTCCAACTTTTCATAGGACGTTAGATTACCAATTAAATCTTATATTTTCATAGTACTAATATCATTGGCTTCTTCGATTACCAGAGTCTTCTGATCCCATTCACTATAAAGTGAATTTAAGACCTTTATGACTTAGTCCTCTTCAGCAATATTCTTTCCTAATGATACTAATGCATGTAATATATCCTGAAATCTAGAATACGTATCAGAAACGGATTCATCTTGTTTCATTCTAAAAAGTTGAAGCTCATTAGTTAATATAGATATCTTCGTCTGTTTAACTTTGCTAGTGCCTTCGTGTGTGACTTGTAGTGTTATCCAAATTTCATATGCACTTTTAAAAATAGACACTTTATTAAACTCAATTTTATCCAAGGCGTAGAATAAAATATTCATAGCCTTGAATTGTTGAGTACATGTGTCTTTTGGTCGCTGGTCCATTGTAATTCATTTGAGGCATAGTATACTCAGTTTAGGTAATGTTCCAAATATATAAACCATTAGACTACAAATAAATTTTCATCCTACAAGCCCAATAAGCATAATTACTACCATTAAATAGTGGGGGTCTATTAGTAGATTGTCCTTCTGCCAAAGTGTTAAAGGAAGTGTAATTAGCCATTTATACTTTTCAAATATCAAGTTATGAATTTTTGAAAAACAGTGGCTCTAATACCAATTGTGGGAATGTAGGTTGTCTATAACACAATGCGACATGGATCTTAAGGCTATTTATACAATAGAGGGGGTGAAGTGTGTATTACAACCATTTAAAAGTTAGTTATGAATCTAAATCTCTATCTACTCAAAATGAAAACAGAAACAAGTAATCACAGAATAATTAAGTAATAAAGTAGGATGCAATAAAGTAAATAACATCAAGGATTTTTATAATGGTTCGGATTCATCTTACAACCAGTCCTGTATTACACCATACAGAATTTTACTATCACTGCTTGGTTTCCATGGGTGGCAAGAGCACCCTTACAATCTTGATTTCATGGGCTACAAGATGCACCCTCTTGAATTCACAAACTATAAGAACACCTTCTTCTCTTTACAATCAAAAATAGAGTATGAAAAGTAATTGTATCTTTAATGCAGATTCTCGTAGATTCAGTACAATGATCCTATAGACCTCCACTAGAAATATATTTTTGAAATCTTTGAGGAATATGATGAAATCATAGAGAGAATGATAAGAATTTAAGTACAAATTCTCTGATATTGTGTAGTTTGCAAATCCTTGAAGAATTGAAGTGAAAGAGTATGGATTTGCAAAGTGAAAGAATATTTAATGGATCTTTCTCACAAATGTATGGATATAAAAGAGTAAGAGAAAGAAGAGAAAATTGTTGTAAAATTTCATTTTCCAAAGCCCTTTTGAATAGTGGTTAAAGAGAATGTCCATTAGTGAAGAGATGGCGGGAAACTCCCATCACTTGAATTTTAAAAAAAAACTAAAAAACGGCTATTATGTCGACATATGTGCGTTTCAAAAGAACATGAACTCCAATAAAGTGTTGCATATTTTCAGATTTCAAAGTACCTCATATTTGTGATTTGATTAAGGTTAATGGTTGATGATCTTCAAGTATAATTGCCATGGGGTCTCTATAAAAATTCTAAGATTCATCACTTCAAATACCTTTGTCATTTCAACATCCTTCTTCAATCAGTTTTGTTCTTCCATTTGCTCTGATTAATCTTTATATATACAATTCATTTGTTTCCACTGAGTTCTTGTTTATCTCTGTAAAATGTCTCCATAATATATCTGAAAGTACTGCATAACTCTGAGAAATGTTGGTAGTAATATTTATATGGTTGTTCATCAAAATCAATACTTAAGGTATTAACATTTAGTTCATCTCTCTATATACTATTGTTTAAAAACAATCATGCTTTTTAGTTTACGATGCATATGACTCGATCATATTGTCTTGAAAAGTTGGGTTGTTATAATAAGTTTGTCTATCTACTGTGAGAATATTCCTATCATTGTGCAAGGAGTAAATCAGATTAAGATAACATCCATCCTATCAACCTGATTACGGGGTCGTGCCCCGAATTCGTGACACATTTTATTGTATATAGTTGAGAGCCACTACTTCATGACACATAGGCCAACAATCTATTACTATTTAGGGCACTTGTACAGTCATGATCATTGCATTCTGTTGACTATTTTTTTTCAGCGAGACAGAATGACTAATCAACCTTGGAAATTGTGAGAGAGTGAGGTTTTAATGATGTTGTTAGCTTTTGCAGTATATGATCATGGATTGATGATGGAATGCTAGTAATAAAGAGACATGGATTTTAGAGTGGTTCGGCCATAATGAATGCCTACGTTCACCATATATATTATTCTCACTATATATATATATATTATTGCAATGGATACATGGAGATGATGGAGAATGCTTGGAGATGATAAGAGTATGGTGGGAAGTGTTATCCTTCTAAGATTTTTGACTCCCCCTTGCCTGGTGAAATGTTTGGGGTATTTATATGAGTAAGCCTCCTTTGATCTGCGGTTGAGTTTGCCCAAGGATATTCGCGGTCCGTACGGCAGATCGGACCGTGGAATGGTTGCCAACTGGAGGGTTGGTAGCCATACATGCATATATGGTGACAAACTGCCTTTCCGTACTCTGGTTGCTTCTTTTGCAGGATGTCAAGCGGCGTAACTCAGAATTTGTTGCTACTTTTCCACGTCGGATGGGAGTAGTTGGTGGTAGGGCGATTGTATTAGCGCTTATCCAGGGTGGCAGGACTTTAGTAGGTATGCTTTTCTTTGCCGGTCTGACTATTCTCTCTCCTTAGAGCCACTTCGACCGGTTTTTTGTCCTTATATGAGAGGAACTTGGGCGAATAAATCGAGCGGCCCTTGGGTCAGCTAGTTTCCAAGGAAGCCCATATTAGCTTGGCTGATGCGTTTATCTCCCTACGGGCGGCCGCTATGCCCTATTAAACTTTTGCGAAAAATTTGAGCAACATTTTTCCCCCTAAGCATGCCCTCACGGGCGGGGGCGGGCTTGTAGATTTGAAATGATGTGATTTTATGGATGCCTGTAGCGTAATTAATGCTGCTATCACGTGCCTTTCTATGGGTGTCTTTGGCGGTCCGTTTTTTCCTGTAACTTTTGAGCCAAAGCATTCGAATCAACCCTAACGTCACATCTCTTCGAACGGTCCGGATTTAGTTGTCTTTTCGAGATGAAGGGTCGCGATTTGGCTGGTAAGGGTCTATAAATAAATGCAGCTACCTCTTATTCTCCTATTGTTTCCCCATTTCTTCTACCATTATTGTAAATCTTTTGACACTTTTCAAAATTCTCCATTAATAGGTACGTCCCTCTCTCCATTGTCATTTATCATTGTCATCGGGTCGTCGATGACTCATTTCTCTACTGTAGGATGCCCCTTGGCGGTGTCCCTCCCGATGGTTTTTTTCTCTTTTTGATGGTGCCCTTCCTCATTTGACCATGCTTTGAGGTCGATTAGTCCCTGAGGGGGAGGTATCCGTTGTGTTTATTTTATAATGTTTGCTATGACCTTGTCACATGATGGATGCTTCCGATAGTGCTTCGAGTTTTGCTCCCATGGTCCCTCCTGACTTCGTGGGTGAACCAAACAGCGTGGTCAGAGAGCTAAATCTATTTGGTTGTACCCCTAGCTTCATCCAATTTTCGAAAGCCCATGAACGAGTTGACACTACCCTACCAAACTACTATACATTCTCCTTAAGTTACTTGAAAATTGGAGTGGCCTTGCCCTTGCATCCAACAATCGTGTCCCTTTTGAACGGGCTCGGTCTCGCTCTGTATCAACTTACTCCGAACAGCTGTCATTATTTGGTGGGCCTTTGCATAGCGTGCCATCGCTTAGAGTTAGGGACACCTTCTGTGGGCCTTGTCACCCGCCTCTTTAATATTAGCAAAGAGCCTGGTCATCGCCTCAGATGCTACTACTACATCCAGATGAAGAAGAAGATGCAAATGGTCTTTATTAGGGTTTTAGAGAAAGGTGTCTCTGGTTGAAAATCTCAGTATTTCTTTTTCCCACGGGCTGTGAATGAGGGGTTGCATTTCCAGTCGTTTTGACCTTTTGGTGAGAATGTCTTTGTGATTTTTGTCCCCCCTCACTTTCCTTTTCTTTTTTGACGTCTTTACAATTTGCCCATTGCAGGGTCCCTAACGCTGAGCCAAGACAATGCGACGTTAGTGGAGAAGCAAGTGCTGGGCCTTCGAGGGGCAGATGATACCCTACGATATTTGGACAGTTTAGTGACTAATGAGATGCTTCGAAAGGTCGTGCTACTATCGGAGGGTAATTCCATTCGTGCCTCCATAAAAATAGAGAAAGGCGCATAAACCAGCCGAAAGAGAAAGAAGAAGGAGACGATTTCGAAGAAGCCCGTAGGTAGTTGCCTCGTTTTATCTCCTTTACACGAATCCACACTTTTGCCTAGGGCCGGCCAGAGGTGCATTGGTACGGATGATTAATCTAGCCCAAGGGATGTCGAGGGCTGGCCCATAGTTGATGCGGATGCGCTTTCTGATGTGCCATCGGAATAGCAAGAGTATGATCTGGCAAAATATGATGGAACTTCTGGCCAGCCTCTGCCCCCGGCCCTTGGTGAAAGTGTGACTTGGTCTTCCTTATGCGATGGTCCTACTGAAAATAAGGGTCATGATGCTGGACCGTCGAGCGTAGGAAGATCAGGACCTACAGACTCTGAAGGGGATGATTCTGAACCTTATGCACCTCTAATTAGGGATTGGAACCGGGGTGCTCCATCCGATAGTTAATTATGTTTATCTTTACCATTGATGGTTCCTTGCTTTCTAACTTGTTACATTTCCTTACTTCAGTGCGCCAGATCAATTTTGAGGAGCTGGATGACATGAACGATCCCCCCGTGGATCTTCCTTGGCAAGATGCCAAGGGAAAAGTCGTGATGGTCTCTCCTTTGCCGCCCCCCGAAGTGGCGACCGACGCTTCTTGCTCTGTGATTCATGTTGATGAAGAGTCCAGTGCTGAGGAGTCCCCGGGTAGCAAACGGGCGAGGACCGGAGTGGTAGAGGAGGAGGGACTGATGGGGGGCGTAGGAGGAGAGAAGCCCACGGTGGATGAATTAGGGGTGGCTCATGGCGAAGCTTATGAAAACAATGTTGATGTTTACGTGTATCGTAGGCCTAATGTAGAGGATGAAGAGAAAGTTGGAACGATTTCCATGCGGATTAGTCCGGGATATGACAGTGAGGGATTGGATAGACTCCTACGAACCTTCCAAGTGGTTGTTGCTCATTCTTTAGGGATTTCCCACCGGCCACGTTCTAGATCGCCAGGTCACGGATTACGGGCTGTTGTTGATAGCTTGTGTAAGGAACGGGCTGTGGTAAGACCTGTTTACCTTCTCGTTTTTCTTCCATCTCCTTTTGCTAATAACTCGAACTGCCTTATTTTCAAGCGGGCGCGGGCGCGATGCGGGTCTGCGATGAGCTTGTTAATTTGCAAGCGAGACCTACCAGAAAGCAGGCCGTAGAAGAAGTGGGGGAGTCTTCTCGGTGGTCTTCAGTGGATGGTGAGGATTGTAGACGACTGAGAGGAGGTCATGATAGGTTGACTCTCCTGAGGGAGGCGTTGGAGAGAATAGGGCCCGCGCAGTGGATTGGATGGCGGAGTTGGAAGCAGTCGGGGCCGGTTTTTTGGGTGAAGATTACATAGTTACCTAATTAAAGGAAGAGTTAAGAGCTGCGAGGGAGGAGGCTGTTGCCGATCGAGGATTGCTTGAGGAAAAGATTACACGGCTGAAGGGGTGGAGGAGAGATTTGAGCAGGAGGTAGGGCGTCTTCGAGGGCTTGTGGATGCCCATCAGACTTGCTTACCCCTGGACAACGTTGAGAGGTTGAAAGAGAGAGTCCATCAGGAAAAGGACGCTCACTGGTCAGCTCGTTTGACTAACATGGAAGTGGGCACTTTCATGAACAACTTCCATCTTCCCATTGTAATCCCGGGTGTGACGCTCACTTTGGCCCAGAGGTACCAGGAGGAGGCAGCTACCAAACTGACCAGAAAGGGCAAGCATGCACCGGCCATCTTGACGGTTGAGCAGATTGACTCTCTGACCCGACCAAATGAGTAAGGAGGTTGTCGCATGTTGTTGGTTGTAGCCTGGTTGTCTTTGTTGTTTCATTTCCCTCCCCTTTTTTCCTTTTTTTGGTTGTCATAGGTTAATTGCGCCTAGCACGGCGAGTTGTGTCCCATGCCCCTATTTGTTATGAACTCTTTTTTGCATTATGTGGTGTTTGAGATTCTCATTTCTGTTTGTACCTGCAAGTAAAAGAAAAAGCACGAGGTATGTTGTGGCGAGTATGTTTCACCTTGGGGGGATTAAGGCCTTAGTGAGACCCGTGGGGTTTGCATGGAAGGACCCGGCTTATTTGCTTATGGTCGCCCTTTCCGACACCTAGGAGTTGGAGTTGAGGCCTATGGGGTTTTCATGGAAGGACCCAGCTTATTTGCTTGCGGGCGTCCTTTGCGACAACCATGGGTTGGAGTTGAGGCCCGTGGGGTTTGTACGGAAGTACCAGTCTTATTTTCTTACAAGCGCCCTTTACGACACCCAAGGGTTGGAGTTGAGGCCTGTGGGGTTTGCACAGAAGGACCCAGCTTATTTGCTAGCAGGCACCCTTTCCGACATCCAGGGGTTAAAATGAAGCCCAGCTTATTTGCTTGCGAGCACACTACGGATGCCGGACCTCGGAGATACTATCTTGGCATTGCGTTAAGTTATCATGAACTGGTCTCGACAACACTGTCTCGTCTCGCTGGGATGAGGAGCATCACAGTCGAGGGGAATCAGATCATTGCGGTCGCCATCCAGCTCGTCGATGCACCCCAGGAGGTAAGAGTTATATCTCGTGTTTGCCTGCTGGAGTGGGTCAGGTAGCACCGAGACGACCTGCAGGTCGTTGGGCATTCCTGACGTGCTTAGGAGGAGTAGATGCACGGTAATCCACCCTCGCCAAGTGCGTCCTTCTATCAGGGAGGGGAGCCGTAGCTCGCACGGTCCCTTAATAGGATATGGGCTATCGTCGGACCAGGTGAATGAGCATGTAAGAACTCATCCCTGTCTAGGTATCCCGAACTTGCATGGCTGACGTTGTCTTGGCAAAGAGAGACGACCTTCCATTAATCCCTGCAAAAGAAGCGATTACATTCTAAGGTCTTATTTATGGAGTACTTTCGTTATATAAAGTAATCCCGTAGGTGTACTGGGCTCCATGTCCGAGACACATGGGTCCCATCGGAGCGAGATAGACGGTATGCACCGTTAGCTAGCATAGAATTGATAACATATGGTCCTTCCCAATTCGGGCCAAGCACCCCATTGGCCAGGTCCTTGGTGTTTGCAAACACACGACGTAAAGCCAAGTCGCCGATGGTGAACTGTCGGAGCTTCACCCATGCATTGTAATGTTTTGCAACTCTTCTCCTATAAGCTTCGGTGCAGATTTCTACTCCCATTTCCCGCTCGTCAAGTATGTCCAGGTCGATCCTGAGGAGCTCGTCATTTTGCTTGCGGTCGTAGGTCACCCTGCGAAGGGACGGGACGTCCACCTCAATAGGGAGCATGGCCTTGTGCTCGTATGAAAGGGAGAAAGGTCTATGACCGGTCGAAGTTCAGGTGGAGGTGCGATACAACCACAGTACAAGAGGCAGCTCCTCTGCCTAATTCCCTTTTGCTTTGGCATGCCTTTTCTTGAGAGTATACTTGGTGGTTTTATTAGTTGCCTCAACCTGTCCATTGGCCTACGAGTGAGCGATCGAGAAGAAGCTCTTTTCTATTATATTTTTGCCGCAGAACTCTTGGAACATCGTACTTTCGAATTGGGTGCCATTGTTCATAACAATTTTCTTTAGAAGGCCGAAGCGGCGGACGATGTTCTTGATAACGAAGTTGAGAACCTTTGGAGCCATGACACCGGTCGGAGGTTCTGCTTCAACCCATTTGGTGAAATAATCTATGACTATGATTGCATGGTTGTATCCGCCTTTGGCGTTAGGAAGTTTCCCGATCAGATCGATCTCCCATGTATCAAACAACTAGGGGGACGTCAAGGAGACCAAAGTGGTAGGGGAAGCCCTGGGGACCTTCGAGAATCGCTAGCATCGATCGCATTTTTTTCACATAGTTCATAGAATCTTTTACCATGGTGGGCCATTAGTACCCCTACCGAGCAGCCCATTTTGCCAGACTTTGCCCCACGGCATAATCTCCGTAGAAGCCGTCGTGCAAATCATCTAAAATCTAGGCGGCTTCATTCTCAACACACAACTTTACAGCGGGGCTGAGTATCCTCACCTGTAAAGCTTCCCTTCGATGATCGTGTAATGCGGTGAACGATACAAAAAATTTCTGGCCTCCTTACGGTTGGTTGGTAGCTCGTTATTTGTGATATACCTGTATATGGCCGTCATCCAATGTCCTTTGGAAGGCTGATCAATTCCATGATGGCTGCCCCTGGCTCGAAGCTGGGAGTGCTCCGGGTGTCCAGTGGTACCCATGGGAGAGTTTCTCCTGGGTCGCTTGCTGCTTTTGCTAATTGGTCCGCCTTACCGTTTCGCTCCCTGGGGATTTTTTCTAGTTGGAATTTTCCGAAGGCTTTGGTAAGTCTCCAAGCTCTAGTGACATAAAATGTCAAAACCTTTCCCTTTGTCTGAAAGTGGTCGTCCATTTGGTTGATGATGATGGCGGAGTCACTGTAGGCATGTAGTGATTCCACGTGAAGTTCTTTCGCCATCTTTAGGCCAGCCAAGAGGGCTTCATATTCGGCCTCATTATTCGTGGCCTTGAAGGTAAGCCGGACAATGAAGCAGAGCTCTTTCCCCTCGGGGGTAACTAGAACCATTCCTGCTCCTGCCCCCTTCTCATTGGATGCACCATCCACATATAGGTGCCAAGTTTGTTTCAGGGGTTCCCCTTCTCTCCTTCATCACCCGGGTCAGAACATCCGGCTATGAAATTGGCCACCGCTTGTCCTTTGATTGATAGTCATGGAAGAAGATGGATGTGGTGTTTGCTCAACTCAATGGCTCATTTGAGGAGCCTCCTCGCTGTGTCGGGGTGACTCGGGATCTGCCTAAGTGGTTGGTTGGTTAGAACTTTGAAAGGATGTGCTTGGAAATATGGTCGCAATTTCCGGGCCGTCATCACGAAGCAGAAGGCTAATTTTTTGGTCCTCATGTACCTTATCTCAAGTCCAGTCAATCGCTTGCTTACATAGTAAATTGGCCGCTGCACTATTTCCTCTTCCCTGACGAGTGCGGTGCTGATTGCATGGTTGGTGACCGCCATGTATAGGAAATGATCTTCCTTATCAACAGGTTTTGATAGAATTAGAGGGGTGGCCAAGTGATGCTTCAAGTCTTCGAAGGCCTTGGTGCATTCGTCATCCCAGGCGAAGGTCTTTCCCTTCTTGACAAGGTCGAAGAAGGGCAAGCACCGGTCCGTAGCCTTTGAAACAAAATGGCCTAAAGTGGCCACCATCCCGTGGAGGCTCTGTACCTACTTGACCATTTTAGGAACATGCATTTCTTGAATAGCCCGAATCTTGTCTAGGTTGACCTCGATTCCTTTAGCACTCACAACATACTCCAAGAATCGGCCAGATCAGACCGTAGATGAGCACTTCTTCGTATTCAGCTTCATGTTGTACTTTCTTAGGATGCTAAAAGTTTCGGCGAGGTTGGGTACATGGCCGTTGGCCCTCTTCGATTTTACTAGCATGTCGTTGACGTACACTTCCATCGAACGACCTAGTTGTTCTGAAAATATCTAATTGACTAAACACTGGTAGGTTACCCCCGCGTTTCTCAAACCAAAAGGCTTGACCTAGTAGCAATACAGCCCAGTTTTGGTGATGAAAGAGGTTTGTTCTTGATCAGGGCCATGCATGGCGATCTAGTTATAACTCGAATAGACATCCATGAAAGTGAGGAGTTCGTTCCTGCTAGTTGCGTCCATGAGTTTGTCGATGTGGGGTAGAGGAAAGACACGCTTTGTTGAGATCCAAAAAGTCAATGCATGTCCTCCATGAACCATTTGGTTTGCAGACTAAGATTGAGTTTGCGACCAAACCGGGTAGTCCGCCTCCCTTAGGTAGCCATTATTGAGCAGCTTCTCTACTTCTTCCTTTAATGCCTTGTATCTTTCAAGATTTAAGGGTCTTCGCTTCTGTCGAACATGGGTTGTTTTTGGGTCAATGTTTAGCTCATGACAAATTATGTGAGGATCGATGCCGATCATATCGGTATGCCCCAACCGAAGACATTTTTGTTTTGTCTGAGAAATTTTATCAGATCTTCCCTGACCCTCGGACTAAGATCAGTCCCAATCTGGACGACTTTGTTGGGATTGCTTTCGTCAATGGATATGTATTCCAAGGGGGTCGTAGGGCCTCCATTGGGCTCCTGGTCCCACATTCACGGATCTAGCTGGTCGTCTTCAATACTTGTGTTTGTCTCTACTCACACTGATCCAAAGTGTAGATAATACATTCCATTATTTCTTCAGCCAAGATAGAGAAACGTTTATGTGCTGGGCTGGCTGCAACATGCCCACCCTCGATGAATATTTCCCTCTATAGTGTTGCCGGTCGACCCAGGTAGCCACCGAAGGGCCGCTTGCTTGTTCCAACTATAGATGAGTTCTCGTGTCCTCTGAGAGAATACAAGGGAAACCAGCCCCAAAGCCTCGGTTTCTTCACTGCATTGGGGAACGCCTACCATGTTGATGACGTAGTCGCACATTCTTGGGGATGCGCTTAAGGGAGTCGCGTTCTCTGGTTCCAGTGGGATATTGACATTGGTGGTGGGTTCCTCTTGAATCATTAGGACATCCTTCTCTGCATGACGGAGGGAAGTCCCATAGCACTGCCACGCTTTCTGTTGGTATCCCTTAACCTAGCCAATCCCGTTTGGCGTTGGGAATTTCATTACCAGGCGGCTATACGACACGATGGCATCCAATTCGGTCAGGGAAGGTCGCCCGATAAGCAAGTTGTAAGCAGATGGGAAGTCCAGGATCACATAACTGACTTGAATCTTTGCTGTGGTAGGTTCCGTATCGAAGGTATTTATGACCGTCGCTACCCCCATGGGGATTTTCCCAACTATGCTCGAGCCCATAAATGGGCAATACACAAAGCGCGAGATGGGAGGCTGGCAACCTGAGCACATCATAGGCTTCTTTGAACATGACGTTGACCGAGCTTCCCCCATCAACGAAAGCCCGGTGGATGTTGCTGCCAGCCATCGACACGGTTATAAGCATTGGGTCGTAGTGGGGGTACACCACTGCCCCCCAATCCTGAGCTGTAAAGGTGATTGGAGGATCTTCCTCTTTCGTTCTTGGAACCTTAACGGGTTGTCGTTCCAACGAATATGCTTGGCTGAAGCTGGCGAATTCCCTCTGATATTGGGTGAGTGCCCTCCGACTGTCCCCTACTATCTGTGGCCCTCCGCATATGGTAAGAATGTCGGTCATGGCTACAGCGCTCCCGGTTGATTGTAGGGAAGGCTGGATCGGACAGTTTTCACGGGCCATCCTTTGATCTACTTGTTGTCTAACATATTCCACAAGTGATCCTTCCCTAATCAGTCTCTCGATTTCGTCCTTTAGAACACGGCAGTTGTTAGTAGAATGTTCATTGATCTGATGAAAGAGACAATATGATTGTCGCTACGGAGCGGTTCCTTCGCCCAGCCATTCTGTGGCCTTCGAAAGGGCGCTTGATTTCTGGTGGCAAGGAAGATGGTTTCCATTTCTCTGTTCAGGGGAGTATAGCTAGCATATCGAGCCCGGTACCTCGGGCCGTCATCACGGTTTCTCTTTGCATGATTTGGCCGATTCCATTCTCTTCGATCATGGTTTCCTTTCTGGCAAAATTTGAAGGGGCGTCATCCATCGTTATTGCTATCTGAAAAATCTGCACGTTCCATCCTTATGATTCCATTTGCGCTGATAGAAATCAGCAAGAGATGAGGTTGGTCTCTTCTAGAGTTCTTTCCACATCCAGTATCTGTATCGCAAGCCTGAGCACAGGGCGACCGCCATACTGTTCTTGTCGGCCCCGTGGGCTCGGGTTGATTCCCAATTGAATCGGTTGACATAGGCATGGAGACTTTCCAACGAGCCCTACTTGTTATTGCCAAGCTCGCTGGCCATCATGACATGAGTTCTTGACGTAAAAATCTAGTTTTGAATTTGGAGCATAGTTGTGCCCAAGACCGGATACTACTGGGAGCTAAGTGTAAGAACCAATGAGATGCCAATCCAACAAGTGTGGACGGGAATAGTAAACACTTCGCATTACCGGTTAGCTGCCTGGCTCTAGTGATTGAGTTGAAAGCGGCAAGGTGATCCGACGGGTCCGTGCTCGCATCGTATTTATCTATTTGCGGTAGCATGTACCATCTTGAGAGGTGGGTTTCGAGGATTTCTGCGGAGAATCGTTCCTCGTCCTCGTCGTCGGACAGGCTGCCAACACCGACATCGCGGGCCTATATTCAGTTGATCTGTTGGTGCAACCGGATCATTTCGTCCTTGAGGCTGTCTTCCACCCGTTGTGGGAACGACCTTGCATCGATGGGTGAAGGCTCCTGGTGGTATGCCGGCTGGCTAGAGGAATACCATACATGATAGCGACCCGGGGAAAGAGATCTTCTGCATGACGGAGGTGACTATGACGGTTGGGCTTGTTCTCCCCTAGGGACATGACAAGGTACTTCCCTTTGCGGGTGGGAGTGTACAGAGGCGGCTTTGGGTCCCCTGGCCATGGTTTTTGCTTGATCGCTTAGGCGCCCAAGACGCAGCTCATGGATTTCACCATCCCGATGGCAGTTCGGCTCTCCCCCAATTATGTTGTTATCTCTTGGCTTCGAGGCCGGGGGGATAGCGGTTTCGGATGCCAACCGCGTGCTCTGGGCGGTGCCAATATGCAAGTGCTTTAAATGACCGGCGACATTGGGAAGTTGTTGACCGCCTGAGTTGGTGGCTGTCATGGGCCTGTGATGGAGTGATTTTCTAGTGCGGCTCTTAGGTCGTTTACTTCTTGGCTCAGGGTTTCCATCCTAGCGATGTGATCAGATATGGTCTGCCAAAATTCGCTGCTGACTCCAGGGAAAGGGCAGGGAATACCAGTGACTGTGTTACCGTTGATGTCTCAACCATGTGAGTTGTCGTTTGCATTGACACCATTCATCGCCATGTTAACTGTGGAGTCTAGGCAAGGTTAAAGGGAGTTGGAGAGTTTCAGAGGTTCAGGCCCTCCTTCTAGCATAAAAATGTTGACTAAAAATTCCATCAGCGAGATAGAATGACTAATCAACCTCGGAAATTATGAGAGAGTGAGGTTTTAATGATGTTGTTAGCATTGCAGTATATGATCGTGAATTAATGATGGAATGCTAGTAATAAAGAGACATGGATTTTAGAGTGGTTCGTCCATAATGAATGCCTACGTCCATTGTATATATTATTCTCACTATATGTATACTACAATGGATATACAGAGATGATGGGGAATTCTTTGAAGATGATAAGAGTATGGTGGGAAGTGTTATCCTTCTAAGTTTTCTGAATCCCCATTGCCTGGTGAAATGTTTGGGGTATTTATATGAGCAAGCCTCCTTTGATCTGCAGTTGAGATTGGATGAGGAGATTCGCGGTCCATATGATAGATCGAACCGTGGGATGGTTACCAGCTGGAGGGTTGGTGGCGATACATGCATATCTGGTGACAAACTGCCTTTCCGTACTCTGGTTGCTTCTTTTGCAGAATGTCAGGCAGTGTAACTTAGAGTTTGTTGCTACTTTCCACGTCGGATGGGAGTAGTTGGTGGCAGGGCGACTGTATTAACGCTTTTGCGGGATGACAGGACTTTAGTAGGTATGCTTTTCTCTGCCGGTCTGACTGTTCTCTCTTCTTAGAGCCACTTTGACTGGGTTTCTGTCCTTGTGTGAGAGGAACCCGGGCGTATAAATCGACCGGCCCTTGGGTCGGTCGGTTTCCAAGGAAGCCCGTATTAGCTTGGCTGATGCGTTTATCTCCCTGTGGGCGGCCGCCATGCCCTATTAAACTTTTACAAAAATTTTGAGCAACACATTGCATAGTCATATAGCACGTGGTGCAAGATAGATATGTGTCACGATGGTCATCGAGGTAACTTAAGACTATAGGGGTAGCATTAAGAGTGTGTAAGGAAAGCCCCTAAAGTAGAGGTTAGAGCTTACCGGCCTACCATCTGGTTATTTATGAGATGAAATAAACTTACATTTATTCACCTTGTGAGAGCAATAAGCATATGGTTGAGACCGATATGACTATTTCTAAGGTTGAGAGTTCATGAAGTAGTCAACCCCATACATATGTGTTATATGATTATTTGTGATATAATCTAGGACATTGCTGAAAGCATGTCATATTGAGGAGTTTGACTCTTTACTATCTATTGTGCGGTTAACTGAGAACTAATCGTGGCGTAGTAGAGGGCATGGCATATTGTGTTTGACATATGTTTAATTTGGAAGTTTGTTGTTATTCACCTTATATGTTGAGTATGACAGACCCCGGGTATATCTACTACATGATTATCTGAGATATAATCTAGGTTATGCTGACAGCTAGCCATATCTTTTTTTGATGTTGTTGATATGTTTGGATGGATAATGTTTCGCCCACTTTGATTATGAGCTATGTTATGAGATGATGGACTTGTTTGTTTATATAGGTGATGTTTTGTATGCATGGTATCGGTGTGTGATGTTTCATTAAGATTAATTTATTTCATGCCAGTCGTTATAATATATTGACATCTACATTCTAGACATAGTCTTACCCGTTTATTATTTATATAATACTCGGGTCAATCCGAGGCATTTCAGGATCGGGGACAAAGTGACCAGGTTTTGGTTGATGGGCATAGTTTTGGAGGCTAGTTTATTAGTTGGAGTAGATATTATATATGTATTAGTGTAGCCTCATGCATGTATATGTTGATGTTAGGATGTGTTGTATGTGTTAGACATATATTAATTATATTTTTGAAGATAGTGGGTATTTGACTCTTTTGTAGACCCACTTGGATATGTATATTTTATCTATTATATATTTTATCGTTGCGTATATAATGACTTGTGATCTCTACTTTCTACTTTATATTACGTATTGTTATGTTCTGGAGATGGACCATTTATTGCTTTATGCCAATACCAAGTACATATAAGTAAGTTGTATTTGATATAGACACGTACTGTTGTTAGCTCAAGGGAATATTCATGTATGACAACCCAATATCGCCTCAGTCTCTGTATTATCAGGCAATATTTAATTATTTCCTAATATTACTCTTCGGTGGTATGGATATAGTTATAGGGTGTTATAGTTGGTATCAAATCTGGCTTAGAACAATACAGAGTATAAGAGATATGAATCCTGACCTTAGATGAGACTTAGAGTCCCTATCACCTTGGGTGTGTGGTGGTTACCCTATATTAAGGGACAGTATGAGTATATAATGATTACTAGGGTAATCATATAGGGTATTTGTTATTTTTCTACTATATTATATCTCTACTTCTAACTCCTTCCATGTGTTTGTTTCTGTATGAAATGAGAGTTTGTCTGATGGAGGTTGTAAAGGTAGAAGTTGTTGGCCAGACTAGTAGGGTTGGCATTGATAACATAGATTAGTCTTCTATGTTGCTTTGAATTTAGCATGGAGTAGCTCGGTTAAGGAAGCTGTAGAAGATCCTAATTGGAATCTCGCACATTGGTTATATCACATAAATAAGTTATGACGATGCGAGTTTGAGTACAAAAGATCCAATACAGGTTAGAGTGGTGCAGCGGAAGCCAATAACTTGCTTTCTGCTGAGCACATTTGTTTGTTTGGTTTGTTGTGAGCTTTGTTTTAATGATGTTTGAAATTTTTTGTTTCGGCTTAGTCGAGAGGTGGGATGAAGTAGGATTGTTCGCTCAAAAGCTATTAACCAACTTAAGTCTGGATGGAGTGAAATATTAGAGGACAACGGTTTCCATCAGTTTAGAAATACTACATGGATTGAAAATTGTTTGTTATACGAAAGAAAACAATATTTATGTATGCAGAAAAATATATATGATGAGGTGGATTGAACTGAATCCTTGATTGTGTGTTTGGACAATTAATAAGTGTTGATAATATGGCAGTGAGTGGTTGATTATTTAACTATTATAAATAACATTATTAGTATATATCTTTACTAAAAGCAAGCATATGATTTTTATAAAGAAAATTAATTATATATAAAAATACTTAACCAAAATTTGGTAGCATAATCCACGTTAAATTTTCCATTGAGTGCTTTATGAATTTTAGTCGATATGGGTGCACACATGTCGATAAGAATTTCTAAACACTAGAATGAGATAGTTCGACCCAATATTTTGAAAATTTACGAGATAGTGTTTTGGTAAGAAAAGTGTAGTATTTTGAAAAGTGGAAAATAAAGGAATTTGTTGCGGAAAATAAAACTATTTGTGAAGTGAAATTTATTTTGAGAAGCAGTCTATTATTTTAAAATTAATTTTCAGAACTAACAAATTTTATTTTCTTAGTTAGAATTTTTTTGAAAATAACATATGTAGCCATTGGGTGTTAGTGGGAAGTGAGATCAATGTTGATATATCATCCTAAGCAATCAAAACTATAGCCAATTAGCAAAATGAATCGCTAAGATTCATGGAAAGGCAATGTTGTTATATTTTTAAAATATACGTGAATTTGTTAAAGTATAGTATGTGAGGATAGACACACAGATATATATATATATATATGAATTGAGATCGTAGGAGGTTATTCGAATGGATGATATAAGTATACTTATAATTAAATATATTAAGATATGGAGTGGATATATAAGTTTCCAATTTAAAGTAATTTTAAAATAAATATGTTATTCAAATATTTTGAATAATTATTGATCTTTAATACATAAGAATTAAAGGAGCGAAAAAAAATTTCCACCTCCACCTCTCGTTTTAAGTCACTGCCTTAATTAAAATCGCCTCCTCCTTTTTTTCTCCTTTTGCTTAGTTTTCCCGCTGCCAATATGTCTTTTCACCTTGTCCCCTCATCCCACCATAATCGTCCCTCACATCTCATATTTTCGCCCCCAGCCTTGCCTCAATCCATGATTTTTTGGTTTCCACGCTCTGTTATGCAGATTCTATGAGGCGCCGCAAGTATCAGCCATATACTAGCTTTCATGAGCCACCTTCTTTCACTAAATACGGTACTTTATTTAGCGATGCTTTGACCCTCCCTTTGTCGGTTCTTCCTAATCTGAACTCAGCCCAGATTTTCCTTCACATTCAATCGTCTGTTCAACTTACTACGTGTTGCTTCATTGTTGGCATGTTCCCACCTTTCCTAGTGTAGGTAAGCTTGGTACTAATGTAGTAAGTTTGGGCTGTTACTCACAGGGCCTTGTTGATGTGCCTTTGCTTGTTGCGCCAAATAATTCTATACCTCCTTGTGTTGTTATTCCTATAAATTCAAACATTACAGCTTGTGTGTCGCCTCCTAGCATTGATGCTAAGAAACATTGGTCTTCTCTTTTCTCTAATAAGCTACACAACTCGAGTGAGTACACATCTAGGAAATTTGATATCAGTTATGCTAACGGTGTGTTGATTCCACCACCAAAAGTTATTGAGGTCGGTTCCTCGTTTTGGATGGACCACCTTGTCGGTTCCTTTTTGGATAAAGATCCTACAATTGGTTTAGTAAAATCTATTTTAATGCAAAGATGGAAATTTAAAGTGAAAATCACTACGAGGTATGATAATGAATTTTTTTGAGTTCATGTGCCTCGATGATCGCTAGTCTATCCTAATGATAGAGCCAGTTATCATTGACAATAAGCCTTTCATTAATACGAACTAGTCTCCTATTATTGACTCTTCTACAGAGCAGTTATTCTCGACTCCCATTTGGGTCCAATTCACAAAAATACCATCAGTGCTCTAATCTTTGGTTAATGTTAATTGGTTGGCAAATATGATCGGTGACTTGGTTTGTTTTGATGTTGCCATGTTTAGGAGGGAGAGATTGGTTTAGGAGGGAGAGACTGGTTTCCGTTAGGGCATTGATTGAGGTGAAGCCAGATAGATTGTTGTCATACGTCCTATTCATGGATCTACCCCTGGTAATGTAGCAAATGTTGATGTTAATTACTTATGGAAGCCTCCAATCATTACCTACCGCAAGTCCTTTGGACACATGGTTGAATGCTACTTACGATCCCGGAAACCACCTCACAAGAAAGTTCCTCTTCCTAAGCCTTTGAAGAGATCATGGTTACCGAAGACTTCATGTACTCCACCTGTTCAAGGCACCATCTCTCTTGAGAAACAATCGATTTTGGTTGATTTGGGTACAAATGATGATGAAGTCGCTGACGCTCCTCCCTTACACCATTCCCATGATTTCATGGCTCCTTGTTGTGATGTTGAGTGGCTAGTTGGTGATGTAGTATGGATTCATCGCTCTAGTATGTGCTATGACCCAATAAAGAAGCAATTTTTCAAATTTATCTCAGACTATATTCAGGACCTTCATTGTTTGTACTATATTCTAGTTGATGAAGTTTTGACACTTGCTTTTGAAGGAGAATTGGGTGATCACAACAGTGAGCTTTTGTTTGATGATAGTTGGAACAAGGATGGGATTTATAGTTTAGGCACTATTGTCTCCTCACGAGATATTATCAGACCCCTATTAAACGCAGCTAGATTGGCTCGGTCGGATGGGTCGGATGGCTCCAGTTCATTTGAGGATTCAGTGGTAGCTTTCCTATATGGCCCTTGTCGGGTGATGTTGGTGTTGTCTTTCCTTGTTATTATTTTTTATAGTAAATAGTGTAATCAATGCCACTCTTGTTCTTATATCTATGTAGTTATTATGATAATTTCAGCCCACACATGTTATTCTATGTTTATAAATAGTGGAATGACCACTATAAAATTAGTTTGCTTTGGCAATAATAAGGATTGATCTTTAGAAAAAAAGAAGTTGTATTTGTGAAAATGGAAAATATATATTTGTAAAGTATGATTATATTATTTAAAATATAATGAGGAAACAAAAGTAATATGTTTGGAGGATCATGAATTAAGATTAAATATAGTCAACGATTGTGAATTGTGGTTTTAGGAAAAAAATAATGATTGAGATGTCATTTATAAAATTGTAGAATCATAAGTATTTTGACAAAATAATAATAAAAGGAAGTAAATAATATGAATTGTATACCGAATAAAAGGATTTTGAGCAAGGTTTTATGTAAAGGATTTGTGGAGGATTTTGCAAAATATATTATTGAAAAAAGAAACACTTTTTGAAAGAAGACTATGTTATTTTTATTGGAAAAAAGTATGTATGGTGGAGTTGTTTTGAAATTGAAAAGAAATAAAAAAAAGTTGTACTTATTTTGTAAACCTACTCATTAAGGTAACATGTAAATATGATGTGTGTGTTAAAAATATTCATTTTTGAATTAAAATTATGTATAGTGTGGTGGTTAATTTTTTTATTCAAATGAAGTTAATATGTGAAGAATTTTCAAATTATGTGCATGAGAATATGAAACCACTTTGGGTCATACAAGCATAATTTCTTACTGAAAGATCAGATTGATATATTTCTTGACTTTTTAAAAAGAAACTTTAGAAACGAGCAACCAATTTTTGGGTGTTTTGATCAAATTTTATAGTTTAAAAGGAGAGAGTTCGATTTAATTTGAATTAAAATTTCTGGTATAGGGTTGATTTTTTATAACAAGAGTGATATTTTATTCAAGCAATGCACTCGTTATGATATCTCAGAGGCTCAAACCCACGAACTTTAGAATATTTGTCTAAAACGTCATACCGCTAACAATTTGAGCTAGAGGTCCTTGACAATTTGGGATTGGGTTGTGAAAATTTAAGTTTGAAGTGATATAATAAAACAACCATAACTTCAAGTTTTGTGATTGGATTCAAATGGTTTTTCTTCTGTTGGATAGATACTTTCATATAAGAAAATTTCATGTTAGTAATTTTTGAAAATATGAATTTTGCTTAGGCTAAAGTGTGTTTAAAGATGAACTAAAATTCAAGCCTGTGCATAAATAATTCCGAGTT
Source organism: Allium fistulosum (assembly GCA_030737815.1). Taxonomy (NCBI): domain Eukaryota; kingdom Viridiplantae; phylum Streptophyta; class Magnoliopsida; order Asparagales; family Amaryllidaceae; genus Allium; species Allium fistulosum. The sequence goes on along the minus strand of CM060902.1, from coordinate 877,708,831 downwards.
GAAGCATAATAGTGTTTGGTCATAAGTATCAAACCTCTTATCTGTTTTTGATGATTCAGCACTCGTTGGAAAACTATGATAATAAGGAACAAGTTTTGTTTTGGAAGGTATACAAAATTTTGTTGTTTTATAGGTGAAAACCGAATTTTAAAGGAGTGGGCCTTCATTTATTTAAATTCATTTCGGAATTTGTATTGTGTAGAAAAACCACCATAACTTTTGGTGCACTCCATATTTTTATGATCCAAAAGATGTTTTGAAAACCTAATTGATCAAGCTATAACTTTAGATTTGAAAGCATTAAATAACTTAGTGTTTTTGACACTTTAAACTTGGTTGGAAAGTTGCATAAATAGAAATCATTGTTATTCCTTTGATATACTAATGCAATGCTAATTTATGTTATATATATGATCTCATATGAGTTATTTGAGCCGAGATTAGGTACAAGAAGACATTATAGGATGATTATTGTGCAAACTTGCTTCTGCTCGCATAAAAATGAAATAAATTCACTTAAATGCAATATAAGGTGTGTTTTTATGCATATAGTGATAGAGATAAATAAAATTGTGTTGTTTCCCCGTCTTTAGAAAGTATAACGACCAGGAATTTCACTACTTTGATTCGCTAATATTTAATTAATTTTAAATATTCAATATACAGTTTTTATAACAAAAATAAAACTCTTTTTTAATAATAAATCATAATAGTGAAATAGTTTTCAAAATGTGTTTACAAAAATATTTAGTTCGAAGAAAAATCGAAAATGTCACCGGAATTCGTTTTTCGAATTTTTGACTTTTCATCGGATAAAAGTTATCGGAAATGTTTTGAACTCTTTGTATTAATCAAACATATACATTTTTAAATAAGATAGGCTTGTATAATGTATGTACGCATGTGTATACACTTAAGTATATAAAGTTTAAAATATAATTAAGTAAAATAAAAGATATAATGTCACATCAGGGGAGACATAAAGTACTTAAACATGTTTAAACATGTTTGAACATGAAGTGTTAGGAAGGGGATAAGGTGATGAGGTGGAAGATAACGAGTAGAGGGCAAATGACAAGGGTAGTTTAGTAATTTCATTTATTCATTTTATATAAAAGTTTTTCCTCCTTTTCCATTTCCATTTCTCATTCATTTTCTCTTCTTTTTTCAAATCACCCTTATCATTTCAAAGCTTTTAGAACTTCCATAATGGCTTCTCCTTTTTCTAAAGTTTAAAGAAAAAAACACAAACTTTTCCTTTTAAATTTATTTCAAAATTGGATTTGAATTTCTCCATTTTCCTCCCACTTCATTTGGCCATAACTTCCTCTAGACTACTCCAAATAAAGATTTTAATTTTTTCAAACCACGTAAAATTCCACTGGCTACAACTTACATTTGAATCACTTTCTCAAATTTTGAATATTTTTAGGTCAAAAATACATTTTTTCTGACTCATTTTCGGACCCATATTTTCAAGCTCAAAAATAACACTCCTTCTTTTGACCATATCTCCCTCAAAACAAATCCAAATTAAGTGAATAATTTTTTGAAATGATAGAGAAAAGAATTTTCAAGAACTTTTCTTTAGACCGCTTTTTAAAATTTTAAGAGTAACATGGCCAAAAATCCAGGAGAAAATGACCCATTTTCGAGTTGATTTTGTGGTTTTCCAAGCTTTGCAAGTTCTAAAGTATTTAAAGTTTTCAAAAGAGTTTTGCAAAATTTTGGTGAGTAAAGCTCTTTTGTTTTAAAAGTTTGTAGCTTTATGGTTGTTGTTGCTTGGTTAATAAATTATTTGTTTGTTGGGTAAATATGATATTGATTTGAATATGCTTATGAATATTTTAGACTTGAATTTGAAGTCTAAAATTGTTGTAAATGGTTTAAAGTTAGATCATGCTTATGTTTAGGGTATGATATGATTTTGGATGTTGTGGTTAGGTGTAGACTTGGATATTTGATGTAAATGCTAAGGAAGTTTGGACTTTTGTTGGTACTAACGACTTGAAACCCTTATGTGTAAACTATGTAAATATGTTTTGGAATTAAAAAGTGTTTTCAAGTTTTGTTTTTGTTTACAAAACTTTTACTTTATGTTTTCAAAAAGTTAGCAAATGCTCAAAGATGATGAGTTCAAAGTAAAGTAGGAAACATTTACAAAAAACGGTATCCATAGCGATAGTCGCTATAAAGGCAGTTTCGATAAATATCCAAAAATATTAAATTTAAGTTTTCATACTTGAAATTGTTTTGTAAATGTTTTATAAACCTAATAATTATGTTTTATAAAGTTAATTAAAGATTTAATAATTAATTATAATTAATTAAGTTTTTAAAAATTAATAATTAATTAAGCATTAAACAAGGTTTATTAACTTTAATTAATGAAGTTTAGTTTCTAATTAATTATTTTTTAAAGATAGGATTTATTTTAATAAATTATTAATTAATTAATTAAGTGTTTAATTATTTTAATTATAAATTAATTAAGGTTTTAATTTAAAATAATTATTTATTAAAGGTTTAATTTATTATTCAAGTTTTAATTAAAAGATTATTTAATTAATTAATTGAGATTAATTGATAGTTAATTATTAATAAAGGTTTTAAATTATTATTTAATAATTAATAAAGGATTAATTAAGGTTTGAATTTATAAATAAATTATTTAATAAAGGTTTAATTATTTATTAATTTATAATTGAATTAAGTCCAAATTTATTAAAGATTAATTATGATTAATAAGAGTTTAACTTGTAATTAACCATTTTAAAAGGGAGTTTTAAGTTTTAAATCCTTTGTTTTCGAGAATAAAATTGTTTTAAAGGAACTTCTTCTTTCAAAGATGGTTTTGAATACAAGGGATTCAAGTGTCGATACCATTAAGGAACCATATAACTGTGAATGAGTATAATATAGATTGTTTGATTTGTGTTGACATCTATTAGTATAATAAATCACCATTCTGCTATAATGTAATTGTTGTTTGTATGGACATGCATTTAGCATAATAAATCCCCCTTCTACTATAAATTGATTGAATTATTTTGGACATCTATTTAGCAGGACAAATCACCATCCTGCTATTATTTTATTTGGACATGTATATGCAAGTTGAGTTATACTGACATGTTATTCCCTGATTTGGATATGAATTGCATTTACATATATGTTGACTTATGTAAATAAATAGTTAAGTGACTTGGAAATGAAATTGATGTTAAATGGTAACTTAAATTACTACCATAGGGATTGCTAAGTTCTTTTGAAATTATAAAGTATGGCTTTGAATTAACTTCAATTCTTTATTCAATTTGGGGTTTAAGGTTTATGAATGATTTTCAAGTTATATTATTATTTTATAAAGGTATTTATAAATAATAACTTGTTTATAAAATGGGTTTTACTAAGTAAAAAGGTTTATTTAAAGTGATTTAAAAGGATGAGTTGCAAAAGATATTTTGTAAAGGATTTTTCTGAAAGAAGATTTATCAAAGGAGTTTTAAATGGGGAAATGTTTTATAAATGATTTTAGAGGTTTGTAAAGAGGTTTTGTAAATTGACTTGTAGACTTATAAAAGTGTTTTATAAATTGATTTTTGAAATTTATAAAGGTATTCAAAAATATGAAGTGAGCTTTTAAAAGGGAACTTTTTGTAAAGGATAAGTGGATTGGTTTATAGTAAGTAATGTTTTCAAAAGGAATTTGAAAAGAGAGAATTTTTCAAATGTTTTGATAATATACTTATACCGCTAAGATAAGTATAAATGTTTCCCAAGTATAAAGGGGAAGAAGGGTTTTAGGAAATAGTGTTGTGTAAAGATTTTTTGATCAAGTTTTATAAAGTGATTTTATTAATTAAAGATTAATTAATAAAGGCTTAGTGGATCCTATATGAAATTAAATCAATGTTTGAATGATTTTTTATTTGATAATTAAATAACCAACCATCAAAACTGGACCAAAACGTAACTTTGGAAATATCTAGGAGAAATATGTGAGTTATATGCCACTCTCATCCTAAATGATGTTGTATTGTGCATATGAATCTCGTTTCATTCTTCTAGGATAAATGATAGAGAAGTCCGTCCACTAATGGTTAGGAGGTAATCTCCGCTCTTATCTTTGTCTATTTATTTCCTAAAGAACTGGGACTGAGCTTACTAGAAATTATCGAAGGTTATTTCGAAGAGACCGAGATCATATATGATATCCAAAAACCACTTCGATGCAACTCAAGCATTTCGAACTGAAAACATCTTGAAGAGTATGGAATCAAAGACGGAGTTTTGAAGTGCAAGGGCTATTTGCTACTATCTTGAGGGTGATTCCAAAATGGATTTAGTGGAGGTAGTGCCTTCGGTTTTGTTCAGATCCAGAATGAACTTGTATGGATGAATGTTGGCACTGCATTTTTGCCTGGAGGGCAATATTAGCATTCCAAGATGGTTGCTATATAAAAAGGTAATCGTAGCCTCAAGCCTCATCAACCGGAAATTACTAAAAAATGGGAAATGTAGCAGGGCCATGTGGGTCGCACCCATTAGGGTATGTCACCACCAAATCTAGAATCGATATTTGACTCTTTTTGTGTGTTTCGGTACGGTTTTTGATCACAACCGTGGTGGTGATGTATTTGGTACTATCCAGTAAGAGGTAAATCAGTCCTATGTTGGCAGGGATCGATAGGTTCGATCCCGGTACATTTACCTAGAGGTGTACCATGGCGGGTGGTACCTCAGTAGCCCAGTCATTGTATGGAATCCATTCTCCAATAAGCAACGTACGGTTTTAGTTGTACCCAAATATGTTGGAATGTGAGATGCAAGCATTTCAGCTATGTTCTATATTGACTTTTAAAACCCTAGACATTATCACAATATCACTGAATTTTCTATAAAAAAGTGTTTTGGTTATTGTAAGGTAAAAATCCGTCCGTGTTTATGTGCGGCGTGGTCTTACGAGATAACTTTTATTTTAAAACGGTTTTAAACATAATGATTCAGTTGTTTGAGTTTACTCACACCAGACCCATGTCTGACCCGGAGTTTTATTTTATTTTCCTAAAACTTTTGGATGCTCAAATTTTTATGGGCGGCCAAGTAGTTCAGGTTTTCCCACGAATGCATTTTGGAGGAGCTTGGAGCATGAGGCTTCATTGATAACTAGTTATTATCCTGTTTCCGTTGTATTATATGTATCTTATATCAGTTAGGTAGGGACATGCTGTTATAACTTTCTAATGGTAGAATTGTATTAGTATGACTTTGATGTATCATTTTTGAAATGACTTTGTAAAGTATTATGTTGATTAATATATGTTATTTCGTTGCATTGTGAGATTATGTGATTATTTTTGTTTCTTATATCTTCTTTCTTTTCCCTAACAATATGTCTTTCTTGCACTTAGTTGTTCGGCATGTGAATACCGTGGATGTATTAGTGTCGACTTATGGGGTTCGAAAAAGTGGGTCGTTACAGCATGGTATCTGAGTGTAAGGTTAAGCGGGAACCTTGGCTTTGGTGGGGCAACTCATTAAGTGATAACGTAATGGAATGTCTTATTATGAGTTTGAGTGTATATATATAAGAGTGCGTATTTGTTAGTGATATAAAAATGTTTTATATGGTGTTGATTGATCTGTTGAGTTGTTTTGTGGATTCTGGTCAATACGAGTAGCTAACATTATTGATAGGAATCTCTAAACACTTGAACAAGGCCATCTGACACAGTATTGTTTTGAAATTGGGTAAATGTAATAATTTTCACTAGGATATATTTTATATATAAAGAATGATTTTCAAAATAGTGTAGTATGGTATGGTATAGTTAGTTGAGGTGTTGTTTATTAGGAGATAATAATATTCTATTATTATCAATTAGGATTTTGTTAGTCATGCTTGTCTAGTTGAGCATTGACTATTTTTAGTGTGTGTAGGTAGCTTCCCTTTTTAGGATTTGGGGTGGGTAAATAGAGATAGGGAAAACATTAAAACGAACACCTTATGAATTAAGTTTCACAATTGAGTAAAAGGGGTTCAATGTTAAGGTAAAAATTTTATTTAGTGAAAGATGTTTATTTAAAAGTTAGAATATTTTGAAATAAATATTTGAAAATTGAAGTTATAAAAGTTGATTTATAAAATGAATTTATAAGAAGGTGTCTTTTAAATTAAAAAGAATTTAAGTTGAAAAATTGAGAACTTAAATCCCGGGGCTTTTGGAAAATGTTTTAAGGTTTTGAAAGATAATAATAGTATTATTTGAAGCAATTTTGATTCAAAAGTAAAATTTTAAGGATGAAAACGTTAAGAAGAAATATTTTCTTTGAATTGGTTAGGGGGAATGAGTCTTGATTATTTTGTGATGATCTGAATAATCTTCTAAGTGACGATCGGATGTTTGTTTAGGCGAACATTGTGGTGCACTTAATAAATTATTCTCTTTATCATTGTACAATCGAAACAAGTTCAAACCCGAACGAACCCAAAGCAAGTTGGTGATAAATGTTTTGTTCGAAAAATGAAAAATATTGTTTCAAAAATAAGATTTGAAAATAAAATTAGTATTTTTAAGTTAACTAGTTCGAGTGGCTCGAAAATAACTTAAATTTGGGAAAGATGTATACGGATGATAAACACTTCTCTTGAGTATTACCCTTCCTACTAAGGGAGTGTATGATACTATTTGATAATACCTAGTTCCTTAGTATCATTTTGGAGTTACTCGGACTATATGTAAATTTTCTAAGAATTTAAATTATAATATCATTTCAAAAGGTTTTTGAAATAAACCCGGGTATTTGGATCTTGAGTTTTCTTAGGGAAATAAGTGCAAAATGGAATAGTTGGATCAAATAGTGGTATATTCTCTTAGGATGTAGTGGATTAGTATACAAGTTGAACCTAAGAGTAGTTTAAGAAATGTTTTCATAAATAATTTGGTGAAAATAGAATTGGTATTAGGGAGAACCAATTAAATAAGTGCGTAAGTTGGATGTAGATCATTTCTTTTTTCCATATAGTTTTGATCTAAGATTGGGTACATGACTTTGAGGTGTTTTACACCATTCCAAATAAGGATCTATTACTCGATTTTTGATGGCGAGCACTTGATGAGGATTTTTGGTAGGGGACAAATGTTTCTATCATAGTTACAACTATGTAAGGAAAACAGAGATTCCTAATCAAGGAGCTTGATCAGAGTCCGCATTAGAAAATCGGGTGAGTGGTATTAGTTCGGAAGTGAAGTTATGTATTCGAGTAGTGATCAAATCATATTTTTGTACAAGAATGATCTATACATCATATGAACTGATGTATAGTGTTAAGTGTTTTCTAGGATAGGTTGAGGTGTAATTTCGGGGACGAAATTCTTTTATGAGGGAGAGTGTAACGACCTGGAATTTCACTACTTTGATTTGCGAATATTTAATTAATTTTAAATATTCAATGTACAGTTTTTATAATAAAAACAAAACTCTTTTTTAATAATAATCATAATGGTGAAATAGTTTTCAAAATGTGTTTATAAAAATATTTAGTTCGAAGAAAATCGAAAATGTGACCCAAATTCGTTTTCCGAATTTTCGAATTTTCGTCGGATAAAAGTTATCGGAAATTTTTTGAACTCTTTGTATTAATCAAACATATACATTTCTAAATAAATTAGGCTTGTATAATGTATGTATGCATGTGTATACACTTAAGTATACAAAGTTTAAAATATAATTAAGTAAAAAAAAATATAATGTCACATTTGGGGAGACATAAAGTACACTAAGTACTTAAACGTGTTTAAACATGTTTTAACATGAAGTGTTAGGAGGGGGACAAGGTGATGAGGTGGATGAAAATTAGTGGAGGGCAAAGGACAAGGATAGTTTAGTAATTTCATTTATTCATTTTATATAAAAAAATTCCTCTTTTTCCATTTCCATTTCTCATTCATTTTCTCTTCTTTTTTCAAATCACCCTTCTCATTTCAAAGCTTTTAACACTCCCTTAATGTCTTCTCCTTTTTCTAAAGTTTAAAGAGAAAAAAACAAACTTTTCCTTTAAATTCATTTTTAAATTGGTTTCAAATTTCTCCATATTTCTCCCAATTCATTCGGCCATAACTTCCTCTAGACTACTCCAAATCAAGATTTTCTTTTTTTCAAATCACGTAGAATTCCAGTAGCTACAACTTATGTTTGAATCACTTTTTCAAATTTCGCATATTTTGGTCAAAAATATATTTTTCCGACTTATTTCTGGACCAATATTTTCAAGCCTGAAAATAACACTTCTTCTTTTAACCATATCTCACTCAAAACAAATCCAAATTGAGTGATTCTTTTTCTGAAATGATAGAGAGAAGAATTTTCAAGAACTTTTTTTAACCACATTTTAAAATTATGAGAGTATCAAGGGCAATATTCAAGGAGAAGATGACCCATTTTCAAGTTGATTCTGTGGCTTTCCAAGCTTTGCAAGTTCTAAACTATTTCAAGTTTTCAAAAAAGTTTTGCAAAATTTTGGTGAGTAAAGCTCTTTCGTTTTAAAATTTTATAGCTTTATGATTGTTGTTTCTTCATTAATAAATTAGTTGCTTGTTGTATAAATATGATATTGACTTGAATATGCTTATGAATGATTGCATGTGGTATGGTATTAGACTTGAATTTGAAGTCTAAATTTTTTGTAAATGGTTTAAAGTTATATCATGCTAATGTTTAGGGTATGATATGATTTTGGATGTTGTGGTTAGTTATAGACTTGGATATTTGATGTAAATGCTAAAAGTTTGGACTTTTGTTGGTAATGACGACATGAAACCCTTATGTGTAAACTATGTAAATATGTTTTGGAATTAAAAAGTGTTTTCAAATTTTCAAATGTTGTTTTAGTTTACAAAACTTTTACTTTATGTTTTCAAAAAGTTAGCAAATTTTCAAAGATGATGAGTTCAAGGTAAAGTAAGAAACATTTACAAGAAACGACATCCATAGCGATAGTCACTATGGAGGCAGTTTCGATAAACATCCGAATTTTTCAAATTTAAGTTTTCATACTTGAAATTGTTTTGTAAATGTTTTATATACCTAATAATTATGTTTTAAAAATTTAATTAAGGATTTAATAATTAATTATTAATTAATCATGTTTCTAAAAATTAATAATTAATTAATGATTAAACAAGGTTTATTAACTTTAATGAATGAAGTCTAGTTTCTAATTAAGTATCTTTTAAAGATAAGACTAATTTTAATATTAATTAATTATAGGGTTAATTATTTATTTATTTAATTAATTAAATGTTTAATTATTTTTAATTATAAATTAATTAAGGTTTTAATTTAAAATATTTATTTTTAAAGGTTTAATTTATTATTCAAGTTTTATTAAAAAAAATATTTAATTAATTAATTGGGGTTAATTAATAGTTAATTATTAATAAAAGTTTTAAATTATTAGTTAATAATTAATAAAGGATTAATTAAGGTTTTAATTTATAAATAAATTATTTAATAAAGGTTTAGTTATTTATCAATTTATAATTGAATGAAGTCCAAATCTAATAAAGATTAATTATGATTTAATAAGAGTTTAACTTGTAATTAATCATTTTGAAAGGGAGTTTTAAGTTTTAAATCCTTTGTTTTCGAGAATCAAATTGTTTTAAAGTAACTTCTTTTTTCAAAGATGGTTTTGAATACAAGGGATTCAAGTATCGATACCATTAAGGAACCATATAACTATGAATGAGTATAATATAGATTGTTTGATTTGTGTGGACATCTATTAGCAGAATAAATCACCGTTCTAATATAATGCAATTATTGTTTGTACGGACATGCGTTTAACAGAATAAATCCTCTTTCTACTATAAATTGATTGAATTGTTTTGGACGTCTATTTATCAGGACAAATCACCATCTTGCTATTATGTTATTTGGACATGTATATGCTAGTTGAGTTATATTGACATATTATTCCCTGATTTGGATATGAATTGCATTTACATATATGTTGACTTATGTAAATAAATAGTTAAATGACTTGGAAATGAAATTGATGTTAAATGGTAACTTAAATTACTACCATAGGGATTGCTAAGTTCTTTTGAAATTATAAAGTATGGTTTTGAATTAACTTCAATTCTTTAATCAATTTGGGGTTTAAGATTTATGAATGATTATCAAGTTATATTATTATTTTATAAAGGTATTTATAAATAATAACTTGTTTATAAAATGGATTTTACTAAGTAAAAAAGTTTATTTAAAGTGATTTAAAAGGATGAGTTGCAAAAGATATTTTGTAAAGATTTTTTTTAAAGAATATTTATCAAAGGAGTTTTAAATGGGGAAATGTTTTATAAATGATTTTAGAAGTGTGTAAAGAGGTTTTGTAAATTGACTTGTAGACTTATAAAAGTTTTTCATAAATTGATTTTTGAAATTTATAAAGGTATTTAAATATGAAGTGAGCTTTTAAAAGGGAACTTTTTATAATGGATAAGTGGATTGGTTTATAGTAAGTAATGTTTTCAAAAGGATTTGAAAAAAGTGAAATTTTCAAATGTTTTGATAATATACTTATACCGCTAAGATAAGTATAAATGTTTCCCAAGTATAAAGGGGAAGTAAGAGTTCTAGGAAATAGTGTTGTGTAAAGATCTTTTGATTAAGTTTTATAAAGTGATTTTATTAATTAAAGATTAATTAATAAAAGCTTAGTGGATTCCATATGGAATTAAATCAATGTTTGAATGATTGTTTATTTGATAGTTAAATAATCGACTATCAAACCTAGGCCAAATCAATTTTGAATGATGTACCATGTGTATGAATCTCGTTTCATTCTTCTAGGATAAATGATAATGAAATCTATCCATTAACGGTTAGGAGGTGATCTCCGCTCTTATCTTTGTCTATTTATTTCCTAAAGAACCGGGATTGAGTTTACTGGAAATTATCGAAGGTTGTTTCGAAGAGACCGGGATCGGATATGATATCCGAAAATCACTTCGATCCAACTCAAGCGTTTCGAACTGAAGACATCTTGAAGAGTAAGGAATTGAAGACGGAGTTTTGAAGTACAAGGGCTATTTGCTACTAATCTTGAGGGTGATTCCAAAATGCATGTAGTGGAGGCAGTGCCTTCAGTTTCATTCAGACCTAGAACGAACTTGTATGGATGAATAATGCCACTGCATTTCTGCCTGGAGAACAGTGTTTGCACTCCAAGATGGTAGCCTCAAGTCTCATTAACTAGGAATGACTAAAAATGGGGAGATGCAGCAGGGTCATGTGGGTCGCACCCATTAAAGTATGTCACCACCAAATCTAGAATCGATATTTGACCTTTTTTGTGTGCTTCGGTACAGTTGCTGATCACAACCGTGGTGCTGAAGTATTCGGTACTATAAAGTAAGGGGTAGGCCAGTACTGTGTTGGCAGGGATCGATAAGTTTGATCTCGGTACATTTATCTAGAGGTGTACCGTAGCGGGCAGTACCTCTATAGCCTAGTCATTGTATGTAATCCATTCTCCAATAAGCAACGTACGGTTTTAGTTGTACCCAAATAGTTGGAATGTGAGATGCAAGCATTTTAGCTATGTTCTATGTTTACTTTCAAAACCCTAGACATTATCATAATTTCACGGGATTTTCTACAAAAAGTGTTTTGGTTATCGTAAGGTAAAAACCCGTCTGTGTTTATGTACGGCGTGGTCTTATGAGATATCTTTGATTTTAAAAGGGTTTTAAACATAATAATTCAGTTGTTTGAGTTTACTCACACTAGACCTATGTCTGACCCGGAGTTTTATTTTCTTTTCCTAAAACTCTTGCGTGCTCAAATTTTATAGGCAGGCAAGTAGTTCAAGCTTTCCCATGGATGCATTTTGGAGGAGCTTGGAGTAGGAGGCTTCATCGATAGCTAGTTATTATCTTGTTTCTGTTGTATTATATGTATCTTATACAAGTTAGGTAGGGACAGGCTGTTATAACTGTCCAAGGGTAGAATTGTATTAGTATGACACTTATGTATCATTTTTGAAATGACATTTTGCTGCTACTGCTTCCTCTTCTTGTTTCCACCCTGCTGGGGTTTAGACTCTTCCCTGGTCACAGCAACAACAGATCCTTCCTTAGGAAACAGATTCTCATGCCTGAGAGCCTTCTCCACAAGTTTCTCAAATGAATCGTCCAAATGATCCACCAACTTCCTCCCAAGATAACTGTCCAAGCCTGTCACAAACTTCTCATTCTTTTGATATGCAGATTCAATATACGATCGGGCATACTTGGACAAAGCTTCAAACTCAGAAACATACTCAAGAACTGGTCTTCCACCTTGCTTGAGCTCCACAAACTTCTTGAACAGAACAGACTTCCGAGCTGTAGAAATGAACTTAGCTTCAAATCTGACTTGGAATTGCTCCCAACTAATCTCTTCCTCCGGAGTATCAATGGTGATAGAGTTCCACCAATCAGAAGCTCTCCCTTGAAGCTGTCTTGATGCTAACTTCCTCTTAGTTGCATCCTCAATTCCCAAATCACCAAAGATCCTTCTACAAGCATCTATCCACCTCTGGACTTCAATGGTTGATTCTGTTCCAAAGAAAACCTTCCCTCCAAGAGCAGTAAAGTCCTTACACAACTTAGCAAAATCCACCGGCTTTGGAGTTTGAACTTGAACTCCAACGTCCACCGATGGCCCCGAAGCTGGCATCCTTCTCATGATCGAAGTCATCATAGCTTCGAACATAGCAACATAATCAGTAGCCCCTTCAGTAGCACGGCCTTCCCTAGCAGCTGGTCTCCCTCTTCGACTCATTCTCAATATCTATAAAAAGGAATGATTAGCACACCTAGAGAAACAACTGCATAAAGGACTAAAACTCTACTAAGCTACTATATTATATATAGTAATCATCCATCAAAATACAATTACGTCTCTCATACGTAGTTACGTCAGCGAGCGTTGGGTAAAATCGATTAACCAATGCTCTGATACCAAATGTGACGACCGCCCATGACCCCTGCACTGAACCTAGAGAAAGTGCACTGTAAAGTGTGCCAGGCAGCCATGGACGATTGCCAGGGTAAATTAAAACAACAGAATCTATCGTATTACTCACAGCGCATGGACAAAATACAATAGAACATACATATAGTGAAGCTTCACAGAATAGAATCTCATCAATGAAACTTCATAATAGTTGAATACAAACATCTGAATAGTCAATACAACAAGCCTCACTACATAACACTCAGAGAAAATACAAACAGCGGAACACCCAGTACATATAATAAGAAGATAATATGCAACCCTTCATCTCGTCTTCGATATCAACACCGTGGAAAGCAAGAACAGCACCTGTCACCTGCTACCTAGTCTGCCCGTCCCAAAATGGACGAACAGCCCAAGGCAATAAGAGTAAAAACATAAAGCCTTGAGTCAGACAACAGTCTTAGTGAGCGGTAAATTAACTAACAACATACCAAAAGAGCATAAAGGAAAAGGAATAGGAATACAACCCTCCCACTCCACCTCTTTCTACAATGATAGCCCCCAGACACACACTAAGCAGAAGCAAACATAGCAGAGCATACAATTTAAAGTAAAGCAATTATCACTCGAGTCAAGGGCGATGTTTTCCAAGTACAAACCCCCAAGGCCTAAACCAAGATCAGATAAGCACCCAGAAAATACCGCTCTTGAGACCGAATGACGATACAACCAAACATCCATGACTCTGGCTATCACTGTTATCATTGCCTCAATATCACCGTTAGTTGAATGACCGGCACATTCTTTCAGCCGTCCGTCAAGGGCTAATGGAAAAACCCCGGTTCTAGACATAACTCTGCACGTCATCGTGACCCGTGCCTAGGACTATCGAATCTGCCCAGAGTACTTGACTACCAATCATTAGCCTTCAGGGACTATCGAATCTGCCCAACGTACTCTTGCTTTGAGCATGCTAGAACCTTCAACAACGATGAGATCTCAGCCTTCTAGTCATCCTCCTCGACAACTATTTCCATACTAGCTCAAGCGCCTCTCGAGCAAACCATTATCCTCAACTCGAACCATATCACCGAGTTATCAACATGCTTGGAATGATCCCGTCTGGATTAGACCAAGACTATCTCATATCATGCCTCACTTCATCACATCCTCGCAAAGCTTCATCTCAACATCATCATCATCGAACCTATGCATAAGAGCTTCATCATCCGCTACATCTGCCACGAGCAGCTTTCCCAATTCAAGAGCCTTTCTCTTAGCTTTTGAATCATCTTCGACCAACTTGTCTAATTCAAATCATCAATCATCTAATTCATAGCAATCAATCAAGTCAAACATTAATCCAAGTAATCAAGCATTCAAATATAAGCTAAATGGACAATTATAACAATAATGGCAATTTCATAATTAAAGAGTCAAAAGTCTAACAAGCATGAAAACATGAGCAATATCTCTATAATCTTGATGAATGAACTTGCATAGGTTAACATGTAGAAAAATGGATGTCAAATCATCATGAACAATGGATCTATATGGATCTACACATATGATTAGGAAAATGCATGGAAATCACTACTTTAACACCAAAATCAAGCCAACGATCCGATATACTCCTTTGGATCCGTGTGAGAGATAATCACCACTCACCAAATCACCTAAACACCTTAAAAGACACCCACTTCAGATCTGGACAGCGAAGGATCTAACTTGATCTATCACCAATCCGCTTCAAACGATGAAATCTCTCTTCGAAGAATGTAGATCTTCAATCTAAGCTCTTCAATCTTCGATTTGATCTTCAACTTGGATGGATGGAATCACTAGATAAGAGTGGAGAAAAGAGTGAAGAAGTGTAGAATTCGAGCTCTTAAAATGGCAGCACTTCGTCGCTTCGAAAAATCGCCTCTAAAATGAAGATAACCCGTGTATTTATAGGCAGATTTTAGGTCGTCCGCCCCTTAAGTCGTTGCCGACATAACTCTCTCTCCGCCTCACGACCTAACTGCCTCAACGACCTACGACTTAACATACCCAGCGACCTATGACCTAATAATGCGCGCGCGACCTACGACTTAACAAGTGCGCGACTTAACTGGGTAACTGACCTACGACTTGACTGCTTTGCCGACCTAAAACCCACACGACTTAACAAGGTTGCGGCTTAACAGGGAATACGACTTACGACTTAACTTAGATGCGCGACTTAGCACATGCCGAGTTAACTCGGAATATCACTATAACTCCTAGGTCGCTCACGACTCAGCGACCTAACTCCTTAAACCTTCACGCGACCTAAACACTGCGCATCCACGACCTAACTATACTCAGTACTATCATAGATCGTCTACGACCTACTACTCCTGCTACAGTGACTCAACGACTCAAATGTCTCCGACTTAAGACTTAATAGATCTTACGACCTAACCCTGACACGCTCCTAAGTCGCTCACGACTTACCCTCTTAGGTCGCTAACTCGCTTATCCTCTAAGGTCGCTAACTCTTAGGTCGGAAATCCTTAGGTCGTCTAATTCTATAGGTCGCTCCTATCTCTTAGGTCGTCTACGACCTAACTTATTCTACGACCTAAGCTATCACACGACCCAACTCCTATACGACCTATCCCCAAAATCCTTAGGTCGCCAGTTTCTATGAGTCGCCTATTTCCTTAAGTCGTCCACGACCTAAGCCTCAACATACGACTTATCTATCATACGACCTAACTGCTTAGGTCGTTCTAACCTCTTAAGTCGCTCCACTTCTTAGGTCGTCTACTACGACCTAACCACCATACGACCTAAGACTTAAACTCTGGACAACTTATCAACAATGCGACCAAATGTCAACTGTTTTACGATGTTTTGATCCGTAAAAATACGGGTCGTTACATTCTCTCCCCCTTAGGAATTTCGCCCCCGAAATTCCAAACAAACAAGAGCAATCAAAGACTATTATGCACACCTACCATCCATAGCAATCAACAAACCATGCATCCAATTCTAGCTTAGCATGCAGAATTCTAAAACTAGAACAAGTTACAATATCGTGAGATGACACGACACCTTAGGGTCATACCTTGAAGAGTTCAGGATGAGCTGCTTTCATCCTCTCTTCCACCTCCCATGTACAGTCATTATCATCATCACTCCATTGTATCTTGAGCAACTTAACTATCTTCCTCCTAAGCTGTTTCGTGTCGGTTTCCACAACACGAAGCGGCTTACGAGGTCTCTTATCGACTGGATCAACTTCGAAATCTTCACAGCTATCAGCAGAAACCACTGTATTCGAGTCGTGCACATGCTTCCGTAGATATGATACGTGAAAAACATTGTGCACACTCGACATCTTCTCGGGTAACTCCAATCTGTAGGCGAGCTTTCCAATTCGCTCGATGATCGGGAATGGTCCAACAAATCTCGGAGTCAATTTTCCTTTCTTCCCGAATCGAATAACATTCTTCAGTGGAGAAATCTTCACAAAAACCATATCACCTACGTCGAATTCCAAATCCTTACGACGCTTATCGGCATAACTTTTCTGACGGTCTTGGGCTGCCTTCATTCACTGCCGAATGATCTCTATACAATTCGAAGTCTGTCGAATCATTTCTGGCCCAAGTATCAGCATTTCTCCAGTCTCTAACCAACATGTCGGAGAGTTACACGGTCTTCCATACAATGCCTCATACGGTGCCATACCAATGCTCGACTGGTAACTGTTGTTATATGAAAATTCCACCAAATGAAGATGATCTTCCCATGATCCTCCGAAATCCAAAACACAAGCTCTAAGAAGATCTTCCAAAACTCGGTTGACTCTCTCGGTCTGACCATCTATTTGAGGATGATAAGCTATACTCAAACACAACTCGGTTCCCAAAACTTCCTAAAAGCTCTTCCAAAATCCACTAGTGAACAATGGGTCTCGATCGCTCACTATACTCTTCGGAATACCATGGAATCGAACTATCCACTTAACATACAACTCAGCCAACTTTGATGCGGTCCTAGTCGATCGAACAGGAATGAATCTTGCACTTTTAGTCAGACGATCTACGATGACCCAAATCCCTTCATTTCCCGTTCTGGTTCTAGGTAGTCCATCAATAAAATCCATCGACACTTGCTCCCACTTCCATGTAGGAACTTCTAATGGCTGAAGCAATCCACTTGGCTTCTTCTATTCGGCTTTTACCAACTGGCAGTTCATGCACTTGGAAATAAAATTTCCAACATCCTTCTTCATACCTTCCCAGTAATAGGTTCTCTTCATATCACGATACATCTTATTTCCATCTGGATGAATTGTCAGCTTCGAGTGATGACTTTCCTTTAGAACTTCACTCCTCAATTCATCTATATCGGGAACAACTAGTCGTCCTTGCTTCCGAAGCCAACCCTCTCGATCGACCTCGAATCCTTTATCCTTTTCTGGGTCCAATCCAGATTCCAATTCCTGGATAATCTTGACAAGCTTATCGTCTTGCCTTTGGCTCTCGCCAATCCTTTCCACAAGAGTCGGTCTTATCGATAAGTTTGCCAACATCTCAGGTTCTAATTCACACCTGGGCCTGAAGTCAAATCCAGCTAGATACTCGAGATTCTTCCATTCTGAAAACATGGCTCCCAATCCTGCATGTCTTCGACTTAACGCATCTGCTACTGCGTTACCTTTTCCCGGAGTATAAGCTATCCCAAAATCATAGGATGCCAAAAACTCTAGCCAACGTTGCTGCTGAAGATTCAAATCCTTTTGGGAGAAAAGATACTTCAACGTCTTATGATCTGTAAACAACTCGAATCGAACTCCCAATAGATAATGTCTCCACATCTTCAAAGCAAAAACAATCGCCGCTAACTACAAATCATGAGTCGGGTAATTCCTTTCATGCGGCTTCAGTTGTCGACTTGCATACGCAACAACTTTATCCCTCTGCATTAGCACCGCTCCAAGTCCAGTACCACATGCATCGGTGTAAACCACCATCTCATCATTCCCACTTGGAATAGTCAAAACAGGAGCACTTGTCAGTCGCTCTTTCAGGATTCTGAAAGCTTGCTCACACTTATCTTCCCATCTGAACACTTGGTTCTTCTTCGTCAAACCTGTCAATGGTGCAGCCACCTTGGAGAAGTCTTTGATTAACCGTCGATAATATCCTGCTAATCCAAGAAAACTTCTCACATCAGATGCATTCTTAGGTCTAACCCAATCCTGGATTGCTGCCACCTTAGCGGGATCAACCGCTATTCCATTTCCAGAGATAACATGGCCTAAGAACCTCACTTCACTCTTCCAGAAGTGACACTTCGAAAACTTAGCCTTCAGCTGATGTTTCCGTAAGATTTCCAAAACAATTCGCAAGTGTGTCTTGTGCTCTTCCTCAGTTCTGGAATAAATCAGAATATCATCCACGAACACAAGTACAAACTTGTTCAACTGATCTCTGAACACTCTATTCATAAGATCCACAAAATATGCTAGCGCGTTAGTCAACCCAAACGGCATTACCAGCCACTCAAAGAAACCGGATGGTGTTCGAAAAGCAGTCTTCGGCACACTATCCTTAGCCACTCTCAACTGGTGAAATCCCGTTGCCAAATCCATCTGAGAAAACACCTTAGCTTCGTGAAGCTGATCAAACAAGTCATCTATTCTCGGCAATGGATACTTGTTCTTCTTAGTCACTTTATTCAGCTCACGATAATCCACACACAATCTCAACGACCCATCTGCCTTGGTTGCAAACACAATTGGTGCACCCCACTCGGACACACTACGCCGAATGAATCCTTTCTGTAAAAGGTCATCAACCTGCACCCTCAACTCCTGCTGTTCCCTAGGCGCCATCCGCCTAAGAGGCATCACAACAGGTCTGGCTCCTTCAACTAGATCTATACGAAACTCGATCTCTCTATGCGGCGGTAACCCTTTGACCTCGTCAAAGACATCCTCAAATCCATTAGCGATTGGCACTGATGACAGTTCATCCCGTGGAACAACTAGCGAATACATGAAGCTCATGAAGACGCCTTCTTCATGCTTACATCGTATCACAATCTTTCGCCCCTCCACATTCTCAACTGTCACCTCCAACCTTTCGCAATCAACCTTTGCCGCATACTTCCTAAGCTATTCCATACCCAGAATAATCCCGAACCCCGCAAAGTTCAGAACAAAACAATCACAAACAAAAGAGCAACCATGACTCGACACAATCATACCACGGCATAACATACACAAACAAGACGATCCCCCAACTGGATTAGTCACAACCAATGGCCTATCAACAATATCTGGTTCTAAACCCAACCGGCCTACAAGTTCGTTACAAACAAACGAATGCGACGCCCCAGTATCAAACAACACTCTAACTGGAACACCACATATGGAAAGAGTACCTTGAACCACTACACTCTTTCCCTTCTCTTCAACGGTAGGAGCTTTCGAAGATGATGGAACAGCCCCCAAAGCATAAGCTTGCACAATTTGCTTGTCCTTCCTTGGTTCTGGACAATTCTTCCTGATATGCCCCGGCTTGTCATAGTTGTGACACTTCATTGGTACCTTCGGATTCTTACAATCCCTAGAGAAATGGCCCTTCTGCTGACAATTGTAGCAAGTCACTTCGCCCTTTGGCTTCTTCTGGCCATCCCTACCCTTTTGCTGCTACTGCTTCCTCTTCTTGTTTCCACCCTGCTGGGGTTTAGACTCTTCCCTAGTCACAGCAACAACAGATCCTTCCTTAGGAAACAGATTCTCATGCCTGAGAGCCTTCTCCACAAGTTTCTCAAATGAATCGTCCAAATGATCCACCAACTGCCTCCCAAGATAACTGTCCAAGCCTGTCACAAACTTCTCATTCTTTTGATATGCAGATTCAATATACGATCGGGTATACTTGGACAAAGCTTCAAACTCAGAAACATACTCAAGAACTGGTCTTCCACCTTGCTTGAGCTCCACAAACTTCTTGAACAGAACAGACTTCTGAGCTGTAGAAATGAACTTAGCTTCAAATCTGACTTGGAATTGCTCCCAAGTAATCTCTTCCTCCGGAGTATCAATGGTGATAGAGTTCCACCAATCAGAAGCTCTCCCTTGAAGCTGTCTTGATGCTAACTTCCTCTTAGTTGCATCCTCAATTCCTAAATCACCAAAGATCCTTCTACAAGCATCTATCCACTCTGGACTTCAATTGTTGATTCTGTTCCAAAGAAAACCTTCCCTCCAAGAGCAGTAAAGTCCTTACACAACTTAGCAAAATCCACCGGCTTTGGAGTTTGAACTTGAACTCCAATGTCCACCGATGGCCCCGGAGCTGGCATCCTTCTCATGATCGAAGTCATCATAGCTTCGAACATAGCAGCATAATCAGTAGCCCCTTTAGTAGCACGGCCTTCCCTAGCAGTCGGTCTCCCTCTTCGACTCATTCTCAATATCTATAAAAAGGAATGATTAACACACCTAGAGAAACAACTGCATAAAGGACTAAAACTCTACTAAGCTACTATATTATATATAGTAATCATCCATCAAAATACAATTACGTCTCTCATACGTAGTTACGTCAGCGAGCGTTGGGTAAAATCGATTAACCAATGCTCTGATACCAAATGTGACGACCGCCCATGACCCTTGCACTGAACCTAGAGAAAGTGCGCTGTAAAGTGTGCCAGGCAGCCATGGACGATTGCCAGGGTAAATTAAAACAACAGAATCTATCGTATTACTCACAGCGCATGGACAAAATACAATAGAACATACATATAGTGAAGCTTCACAGAATAGAATCTCATCAATGAAACTTCATAATAGTTGAATACAAACATCTGAATAGTCAATATAACAAGCCTCACTACATAACACTCAGAGAAAATACAAACAGCGGAACACCCAGTACATATAATAAGAAGATAATATGCAACCCTCCAGCTCGTCTTCGATATCAACACCGTGGAAAGCAAGAACAGCACCTGTCACCTGCTACCTAGTCTGCCCGTCCCAAAATGGACGAACAGCCCAAGGCAATAAGAGTAAAAACATAAAGCCTTGAGTCAGACAACAGTCTTAGTGAGTGGTAAATTAACTAACAACATACCAAAAGAGCATAAAGGAAAAGGAATAGGAATACAACCCTCCCACTCCACCTCTTTCTACAATGATAGCCCCCAGACACACACTAAGCAGAAGCAAACATAGCAGAGCATACAATTTAAAGTAAAGCAATTATCACTCGAGTCAAGGGTGATGTTTTCCAAGTACAAACCCCCAAGGCCTAAACCAAGATCAGATAAGCACCCAGAAAATACCGCTCTTGAGACCGAATGACGATACAACCAAACATCCATGACTCTGGCTATCACTGTTATCATTGCCTCAATATCACCGTTAGTTGAATGACCGGCACATTCTTTCAGCCGTCCGTCAAGGGCTAATGGAAAAACCCCGGTTCTAGACATAACTCTGCACGTCATCGTGACCCGTGCCTAGGACTATCGAATCTGCCCAGAGTACTTGACTACCAATCATTAGCCTTCAGGGACTATCGAATCTGCCCAACGTACTCTTGCTTTGAGCATGCTAGAACCTTCAACAACGATGAGATCTCAGCCTTCTAGTCATCCTCCTCGACAACTATTTCCATACTAGCTCAAGCGCCTCTCGAGCAAACCATTATCCTCAACTTGAACCATATCACTGAGTTATCAACATGCTTGGAATGATCCCGTCTGGATTAGACCAAGACTATCTCATATCATGCCTCACTTCATCACATCCTCGCAAAGCTTCATCTCAACATCATCATCATCGAACCTATGCATAAGAGCTTCATCATCCGCTACATCTGCCACGAGCAGCTTTCCCAATTCAAGAGCCTTTCTCTTAGCTTTTGAATCATCTTCGACCAACTTGTCTAATTCAAATCATCAATCATCTAATTCATAGCAATCAATCAAGTCAAACATTAATCCAAGTAATCAAGCATTCAAATATAAGCTAAATGGACAATTATAACAATAATGGCAATTTCATAATTAAAGAGTCAAAAGTCTAACAAGCATGAAAACATGAGCAATATCTCTATAATCTTGATGAATGAACTTGCATAGGTTAACATGTAGAAAAATGGATGTCAAATCATCATGAACAATGGATCTATATGGATCTACACATATGATTAGGAAAATGCATGGAAATCACTACTTTAACACCAAAATCAAGCCAACGATCCGATATACTCCTTTGGATCCGTGTGAGAGATAATCACCACTAACCAAATCACCTAAACACCTTAAAAGACACCCACTTCAGATCTGGACAGCGAAGGATCTAACTTGATCTATCACCAATCCGCTTCAAACGATGAAATCTCTCTTCGAAGAATGTAGATCTTCAATCTAAGCTCTTCAATCTTCGATTTGATCTTCAACTTGGATGGATGGAATCACTAGATAAGAGTGGAGAAAAGAGTGAAGAAGTGTAGAATTCGAGCTCTCAAAATGGCAGCAATTCGTCGCTTCGAAAAATCGCCTCTTAAAAGAAGATAACCCGTGTATTTATAGGCAGATTTTAGGTCGTCCGCCCCTTAAGTCGTTGCCGACTTAACTCTCTCTCCGCCTCACGACCTAACTGCCTCAACGACCTACGACTTAACATACCCAGCGACCTATGACCTAATAATGCGCGCGCGACCTACGACTTAACAAGTGCGCGACTTAACTGGGTAACTGACCTACGACTTGACTGCTTTGCCGACCTAAAACCCACACGACTTAACAAGGTTGCGGCTTAACAGGGGATACGACTTACGACTTAACTTAGATGCGCGACTTAACACATGCCGAGTTAACTCGTAATATCACTATAACTCCTAGGTCGCTCACGACTCAGCGACCTAACTCCTTAAACCTTCACGCGACCTAAACACTGCGCATCCACGACCTAACTATACTCAGTACTATCATAGGTCGTCTACGACCTACTACTCCTGCTACAGTGACTCAACGACTCAAATGTCTCCGACTTAAGACTTAATAGATCTTACGACCTAACCCTGACACGCTCCTAAGTCGCTCACGACTTACCCTCTTAGGTCGCTAACTCGCTTATCCTCTAAGATCGCTAACTCTTAGGTCGGAAATCCTTAGGTCGTCTAATTCTATAGGTCGCTCCTATCTCTTAGGTCGTCTACGACCTAACTTATTCTACAACCTAAGCTATCACACGACCCAACTCCTATACGACCTATCCCCAAAATCCTTAGGTCGCCAGTTTCTATGAGTCGCCTATTTCCTTAAGTCGTCCACGACCTAAGCCTCAACATACGACTTATCTATCATACGACCTAACTGCTTAGGTCGTTCCAACCTCTTAAGTCGCTCCACTTCTTAGGTCGTCTACTACGACCTAACCACCATACGACCTAAGACTTAAACTCTGGACAACTTATCAACAATGCGACCAAATGTCAACTGTTTTACGATGTTTTGATCCGTAAAAATACGGGTCGTTACAATGAAGAGAGTTTGATCTTTGTTTTAAGGAAAGACACAAAGAGGATCGAGTTAATCTAAAGTGGAAGAAGAAGAAATTTAAGTCCATAGAAGATGATGAAAGTATGTAGAATGTTAGGATATGAACTGAGAACCATGTCTTCCTTGTAAGAAATTGTGAGGACAATTTTCTTAAAGGGAGGTCTGTAACAACCCTACTTTCTGCGTCATTGTAATAAATAATTTTAATTAAAACAAAACAATCAACTTATATTTTGGATAAATTTTATTTTTAATATATATATATATATATATTTGAATTAAAAATTATTCATAAATGAATTTTGTCTTAATAAATTGATCTGACTAATAAGTTCCTTTCTAAAAATATATTGAACTTGGATAAAATTTTACAATGAATATAAAAATGTAACAACCCACCTTTCACTAACCCTTTGATCCTACATCTCAATCGACGCTTAGACCCTTAGACTAGTAAATGGCAGATCGTTGGATTAAAATAAAGTATAACAGTATGTTAACTCTATCAAGTTAACGTTAGTAATAAATTGTTCGAACTCCTCCATGGTCGAAAAATCAACCTCTCACGGAGAGTGTTCCCTTAGAAATATGGTGATGTTAAAGTCCCCACCTACAATCCCTTAGATATATCAAGCAGAAAGTCATCAATTATATTTAAAAAAAAATAAGGTGCATCGAATGGACATTAAAAATAACTTGTAATAACTTAACAGAGAAATCATGCCATCCTACCATCAAACCTCCCAAGCTTCCCCTTGTCGAAAGGTAAGGTCGGTGATGGAAATAAAATCCCCCTAAGCTTTCGAATAGGTGATAACAGTGGAGTTCAATTTTTGTTTCTTATAACAACGCAATGTTAATGTTGTTGTCTTTAAAAACACTTCAATTTTGCTACATTTACCTAAGTTGTGCAATCCTCTAACATTCCAACTAGTAATTTTAATGGTCTAAGTGTTCTAGTCCGTTCTAATTTCATTTTTCTAATAAATTCAACATTAAGTTCCACTTCATCAAAAATAAATCCCAACTTTCTAGCTAAAGGATGCATGGCAGAACTAGATAACTTATTCAGAGCGTAAGGGCTATAAATGCTACCGAGAGTGTTAATCATACCTGAGATAGAGCTTATGGAAGCTCCAGTGTTGGCAAGGCGAATTCTAGCACTTGTTTCGACAGAGACAGAGTTGTTGTTAGGGCTTGCATTAACCCCAACCGACCCCACATCCACTCTTCCCTTATCATACCATAGGTTTGGTAGGAGCACTTTTATGGGAAGAAGCTTTGCTTTGGAAAACCCAGTTTCTTGGTGTAAAGAGAAGATCTTTAGTAGGAGAGCCGATTGGATCAGAGGTTGCCTCCGATGAGAAAGTAGGCCCAGACATGTCATTCGGCCATAATAAATTTTGTTGTGAAGAAGAAGTAGGCACATTCATGTCAATACAAGGACCAACATCATCAATTGTCTCACCAACATTTTTACCGAATTTAAATAGCCAAAATCATTAATAATACTATATAGATGAGAAAGACTGAAATAGTACTGGTGTGGGCCTCTAAAGTAGATTCACAGCCAAATAGAGAAAACAATTCATTAGGAAGGGAAAAGGAGTGAGGACCAACAGTCAAGAATCCACTATCACTGCCAGAGAAGCAAGTAGTCATACAGTTCGATGACCTATTAGGATCCACTATGCACAGCGCTAAAGGAGGCTCAATCACGGCCAGAGGAGAAACCAAATAACTATCTCCACAGTCTACAATATTCGGCATGTTATTTGTTGATAAGGAAAAAAACAAGCGATAGTACCTATAGTGAAGTCACAAGCAATTTCAGGAGTATCATCAACAACTTCACTTTCAGTTAAAGATTCCTCCATTAATAAATCAAATCTATTATATGTACTTAATGCAACAACATCTTGATAACATCCAAAACTAGCAGTTTGTATATTAAGTTGTTCATACAGGGCAAACGTTAGGATTTGTAGACTCAGAATCTTCATAGGAAATTGCAACTGCATCAATTTTATCTGAAGGCCAATCTCACCCTTTTGGATGTGAAACATAGAGATCTAAAAGCATCACAACATCTTTGTCAGAGCACCAAACTCTAACATCACCTTTAGTGATCATAGAATCCAAAAACAAATATTTAGAACTATCAGGTCCTTTTTTCGAAAACAAACATGAAGGTTGTGCATCATCTTCAATTTGAATTTCTCGTTTAGCCATGGAGATGAGTGAGCACCAGAATCTTTAACCACGTAAACTACTGAGATTGCCATGGATTTGATAAAAGCATAGTGCCACCAAAGCTTGTTTAATAGGTAGGCAATCTCAATCTATTCCCCTCAAACTTTATCAGCGATACTACACTTGTTTAATAAAATCCACGGTGAAGTTAAAGTTATGTTCCTAAAAATTCAAGGGCTTGAGAGGATGCCGAGGAAGAACATCCAAATCTAAGATGACCAAATCCACTGCATTTAAAACATCGACGGAGCTCTCGGCACTCTTTTGCCCAATGACCAGAATCTGCACACCTGAAGAAGTAGTTGCCTATAGATTTTTGATCGATCCAGTTAGTAGTAGGATGAACGGATTTGCGAAGCTGGTAGAGCTCTCTTTGTTGCTTCAGGATAAGAGAGGAGGGTCGGGTTATCAAGGATAAATCCACTGATAGGGATTGTTTGATTGAGGGATTTTTGATTAGCACGTTGAATAGAGGAAAAAGTAGGAGAAGAGGAATAGTTCACTATTAATATTACCATTATTTATTTTCCTTTTATGATTTAATCTCAGCCCAGAAATCATTTTAAAATAAAGGAAGATTTTGTAAACAAGGAACGCCTGCTAAGTCCCTAGAATTGGAAGATGACGGAAGAAAAGTCCCTTCCAAAAAAGTTATGAAAATTTGGTCCCTATTTTTAGTTTTTGACTAATTTATGCCACTTTTGCCCCTGATTTCAATGCAGGGTCGATTTTCTAGAAGGGGACAATTTGGTAAAAAATAACAAAATAGGGACCTAATTTACATAAGTTTATTAATAGGGACTTTTTGTGCATGAGCTTTGAGAATAGGGACCTTTGGTCCAAAACCCCTTTTGTAAATCCATACGGATTCAAAACTTAAAAAAAAAGATTGTATTCGGATATTAAGGGCATCCCAGTGGATTCAGGGCAGAATATTCAAAACGCTGGATATTCAGTCTTGAACCAGGTAAAAATACCCTTTGATCAAACATCCATTTAATGGGCATCAGACTTCAGACGTCCATAAAATTGGCGCTTGATTTCCCTACACCCCTTCTGAAGCAGATGTAAGACAAAAAATCAAACGTCCATTTAATGGGCGCTTGAACGTTGGACGCCTATTTAATGGGCGTCTGATCTTGGGTGCCCATTAAATGGGCATCCATAAACGATTCGGTGTTCTTAATCGATATCTGAACATTCTACTAAATGTTCAGATATCGATTTGACTATTAAGGAGAAAAACTGAATTATTCAAGGCTGAACATGAGCCACTGGAGATGGCCTAATATGCCCGAAAACATAATAAATATAAATATAATTTTGTTTATTAATATATTTTAATTTTACAACAATATTTTATATTATATATTTTCTAAACATTAATTATATATATATATATACAAGTTTATATATTTACAAAAAAAATTATTTTGAATACACATTTATAATTTGTTTAATATAATTTATTGAAAAATAAAATTTTAAATCTGAAATAAAAAGATATTTCCAAATCTTAATCTGATGCGAAATTTGAAATTTAAATTTATATTTTAATTATATATATATATATGAATATTAACTTATATACATATATATAACAATTTTTACATTAATATTTATTTATTTAATTAAAAACTTAATTCTATATCATATTAATAAAATATATATGTTAGACAACACATATGTATATGGAGGGGCTAACTTGTCTATTGCGGTGCGAATCCCAACACCTAGATACAGACATGTTAAACCATGTACACTGTATATGTTGCACATGCACGTACACATACATATGTATATGATACACATGTACATATTATATTATATAAATATTATATCAAAATAAAACTTTATTTACAAATAAAATAAAATAATGATTTTATTTGAAATTAATTTAGATCGGATCGAAATAAATTTAAACTTTATAAACCCAATAAGATCCAGAATGATAAAAAAATATTAAATTTACCCATTTATCCCTCTGCATGCTTGCCTAGATCCAACAAGCCTAAGGGTAATTACATAAACCTTGAGGGTGCTCAACAAAGTTACATAATATTCTTACCTATCCAGGGATAATATAAACATCACTTTAGATATTATCGTTTGAGGGTGCTCAACAACCGTAGATAAGTAAAGTACTCCATTTATATTGTAAATGATAGGGAGCAATTTTATTTTAAATTCATAATTCAAAATAATTTTTAGATATATTATCGATTATATAATGGAGATGAGTATAACTCATGACATCGCATATATATCTATACATCTAAAGTATGCTTTCTTAAGTCTCCGTGTGCTTTAATTTGTTTAATTCTTATGTTTTCTTCATACATGTATAGCTTACACACACATATAATATTTTAATTTATTATAACATTCATAATTCATTAGGTTATATATTCATATGTATCCTTTCATTAAATTAAAAAAATTAATTAATTATAAATATAATATTTATATTTATACATGCATGCATGCATTCATTTATATATAATGTAACATCCCCTATCTTGAGGTCCAAAGCTACGCGCTACATATTCTGCAGTCATCTATAGTATTAACTTCCGGTGATAAAATACGGTATTGTTAATGGTATCCATAATATCAGAAGCACTTGAATATGAAATAAAATCACAGATTCCAAAAAACAACTTTACCGATTACATTTCAAAATCATATTTCATATTCCATTACACAATCCCAAACGTTTCTCAGGTTTTGATCAAATATAATTATTACAAATACGCCAAGAGCGACATATGGAAATGCCCCCTTGGATGATCAGAGTACTCAAATAGACAAAATAGTCTTAATCATCACAGCGGAAATAAAAATAACAACTCCTAAATAGCTAGCCATGCCTCATGCACGTCTTCGGAAGCTTTATTTGTTCACCCACCAAACCTGTAAACCCTAACTCTCAATCTACTCAAATTAATTTTGAGCACCCGAGAGTTTAAGAGGAAAAACATACATAAAGCCTGGTGTGAATAATACTATTACATCTCGGTTTACTGATATTAAGTGAGACCACGCCAGTTAGTAGAACAGGTTTCCACTCACTAATATAATTTTAAAACATCTCTTTTTGCAATTCAGAATCCTGCAATCAAACTAATTAAAAAAATATAGCAATACCATATATGCTCATAAATCAGGTAATAAATGGACTATCTGTCCGAACAATATAGTTTTGTTTGGCTAACTACTAACCATTGGCTAACTCGGGCCTAGCAGACAAAATAAATAATTTAACATCTATTAGACACACTTCTGGATGGTCTGTCCTTAACTTACTTCTCCCAGGGTCACCTGATCCTGATAGTTTTGCGGGCTCACCAATGACCCATCCTCCTTCTCTTTATATTCCTTTCTGTGTGTAACATCATTTAAGTCTTACATGTGACTAAGCCCTACACAATAGAATTTTCGACTAAATTACCTAGGGGCTATAGCTAATGTATAGGGCGGGACCCTATACCAGTCCCATCTGGTATTCAAATATCTGAGTCATTTACTTAGGGTTAACTACCCATCAAATTTTCCTTGAAAACATCTTTCAAATTGATTTAATCCCTTTAAATCATACTTAAACAAGGAAAATATACCTTTTGCTTTACTCAAATCTCTTTACCATGATATATGCTTTACACAAAACATTGTTGATGAAAACATTCGAAACCTTTGTTTAAAAGCTTTAAACAATCTCTTTCGAAACCTTTGAAAGCACCTCTTTCGAAACCAGTTAACTACTTTACTTTGAACTCTAGGTCGAAAGGCCAAAACATACCTTTCGTAACCATTTACAATAGACCTTTCGAAACCATTGAAAGTGTCCTTTCGAAAACTTTATAAAACCTTAGGCATCCTCTTTTCAAAACATTGCAAACTTGCCTTTCGAAAACATTAGAAACCTTCCATTCAAACACTAAGGGTAAACCTTTCGAAAACATTAGGGAATCACACCCTTCGAAACCTTTATCGTATACCTTTCGAAGCACCCTTTGAAACCTTTATCATATACCTTTCGAAAACATTGGGGAACCTCCCCTTTGAAACCTTCTTTAAATACCTTTCGAAAGCATTAAAATCCTTTACTCAAAACAAACCTTTCGAAAACATTAAAGTCCTTTACTCAAAACAAACCTTTCGAAAGTAATGAGTTGAAGTAAAAAATGTGTGGAACATAGTTTCGAAACCATTAAAACCATTCCTTTCGAAACCTTTGGGTTTAACTTTAAAAATATAAAAGGGACCTAAAAGAAATGGGATGGAAGCAACTTTTTTGAAAGCATTTTCCTAATTAAAAGGAAGTGGATGGTGTCGAAACTAGCCCCTTCGAAAACATTGGAGAAGCGACTTCAGGGTTTAAAACAGAAGAACCCTTTCGAAGGCATTGCTTCGAAAGGTAGAATGCGATAGCAGGGGTTTCGACCCCTTCGAAAGCTTCTTTTTAAAACAAAGGCGGCAACCTCTTTCGAAAGCTCTTTTCTTTAAAAAAATTGACCAAGTCGAAAGTCATCTCATTCGAAAGCCTCATTTACAACCAAAATAGTTCTAAGTTCTCAGAATCTACTTCAACCCCTTCGAAAGCCCTGTTTCGACTCCATACCTTTCGCCCTACTCCAATCCACTACGTTCCAAAGCTGATACCATGTGTATTGGTTTCGACTTAGGTGGAGGTGGCATTATGAGGTCGAAAGGTGCTGCTATAAGTGGCGAAGCAGTAAAACCTTGTTAAACTGATTTTTAACTTTTTAAAGCAATTTCTTTCTAACTAACTTGCCTTGTTTGTTAACATATGATTGGTTGCCAATTCTTTTTCAAAATCTTTTATAAAAGTGCTGCCGAATTTCAGAAATTAACATTTAAAACGTTTACAAATTGCCCCTTCTCCTTTTTTTAAACATATAAAACATTTAAGCCCCATACCTTAAATAATTTTATATATTTAATAAAGCACTTAGGAAAATTCTCCAAAAATTCCCATAAATCACTTTTAATATGTTTTCTAACATATTTAAATTTCAGACCCAAAACTAACATATAATAACCGTAATTAATTTAAACCCAATATAAACATTTTCTTCACTATAAAATTAATAATAAATCCACATTAATTCAGAAAATTATAAAGCTTGAAACCCATCTCTAAAATAATATTTCTGACCTTATATCAAAAACACATGGCTTTTGGATGTCATTTGATAGGTTTTTCAAATCAAAACTTGTCATAAAATCTATATTAACAAAAAAAATCATCAAAAAGCATATATATATATATATATATATATATATATCTTTTTAACATTCAAAACATGGCATATATTTTGCAAAACATATTCGGGTCTGATCTAGAACCAAAAATAAGAAATATGAGATGTAACATATTATTCACCTTAGCTTGTGATTAAAGAGTTTGAGATTTGCTCTTGAATGAATTTGATTAAGCTTCTTCCTTTTGATTCTTGCTTATCTTCCTCTTGCTTTCTCCTAATGGCGGCTGACCTTACCTGGTTTAGTTTTTTAGTTTGTGAACGTGTAAAATGAGAGTGCATGAGGTTTTAGGGTATATGAATATAACCTATTCCTATTTTGCCCTTATCTTAATACCCTTATCTATTTCATTTATTATTCTCTTTTGTTCATTAGTTCATTAGGCACGACTACCCTCTAATTAGATAAATCTCAGTTCCCTTAACCATTTACATTATTTCATTTAATTAATCTAATCAAATGTCCTAAATAATGCTAATCGAAATTAGGGTCGTTGCATATAATTTAAATTTTTTAAATTTATTTATTTTTAACCTTTATGAATGCAAGCTTAAAACAATTTCAAATTATATTCATAACCCTTATAAATTTAATTTTTATTCAAAACAATTTTAAATTTGCATTTTGTAACCCTTTATAAAATTACGTAATACTATATTAAAGTTACAACAATTTTTAAATTTAATTTGAAATATTCAAATACGCTTATTTGAATCAATCTAAGGCTTAAAACACTTATAAGCCTTCCACTAGGGTATATCCTTGAAACAAACCACTTTAAAGGGCCAGGTAAAGGCTAGGAGATCAGGTGTTTCTCTATTCATAAAAACACTCCTTAATTAGAGTAATCTTTCCTTAGTTTAAACACCTATTCCTTAGATACCCATTGGTTTTTCTAAAGGAATGTCCTATCATGTTTGTTAATTATTCACATAAACACAATGTAGGAATTGATACCATTGGTGGATCGACTTTATTGGCAATAGGATTTAAAAGGGGAATAAAAGAAATTCATTTTATTAATTTGCATAAGATTGTATTTTGTGTTTATGTGAATAATAAATTTATACTAAATCATATATAATGTAGTACCCTGGAATTTTTAACGATAAATTAAAATATTAATAAGGGTAAAGACATAATTTTACATAAAGGAAAAATAATAAATTTTCACAAACTTTGGACGGGACCAATTCTATTGCATCCAGAATGTCGTTTACAGTTAGAAAATATATTTATCTTGTTAAATTTGATAAAACGAATCGAAAATAGCAGAAAATACGACTAGCGGTATTTTCTTAAATATGGATTTCGGGCCTAAGTCAGAAAAGTCTAGTTTTCAACTATAAATTAGACCCCTAGCCTCCACTATTTCTTACTCCTAACCATAGTTGTCACCTATACATACATTTCTTTTTTCTCTCTCTTTCTCTTAGAAACTTCATAATCTAAACAGAACTTCTTTTCTCCTCAAAATCCTCTACATCAAAATAAAATAAAACAAGGAGAGAATCAAAATTAAAGAAAAGGAGATAGAACCTACAAATCTAGGGACAAATCAATAAGGGATAGAAGTACAGATTCCAATTAAACTGGGAGAGGAATCCTTTGAGGTGGGTGAATTGATGTTATGTTATATTGATTCATAGGTAATAAAATTTATTTATAATTCTACTTGATATAAATATATAATATTTAATTTTGGAATAGAAGTTTCAATCTAAAGTTTATTCAAATTGATTAATTTCAATTATGAATCTCAAGTGTAGATATGATGGAAAAATCCTAGGTTGATAAATTGTAATTGTAGAAAAAAAGAGAAAAGATAGACTAGAAAAATTCACCCTAGATTATATGGATATAAACCCTTATATGATAAAGTTGGTGTGATTGGATAAATGAAGAAATCAAATATCCTTTATTTCACCTTGAATTGATTTTGTAATTTGAAATATAATAGAATTTTCATTTGAAAGCACAAAGTTAGTTTAAATAAAAAGATACACAGATACATACATACATACATACATACATACATACATACATACATACATACATACATACATACATATACATACACACACACACACACATATATATATATACACGTATGTGGATATAATCATTGAAACTAACAAGTTGTATTCGTGTCAACAAAGGTAAAGACCATACACAAGAATTGGTTAAAAATCGAATGTTGAACTCAAACTCGAATCAACGAAGAAGATGAATGAAAATGGCCAAAATAAACAAGTTATAAAAATATGGGATAACACAACCAGGCATTTGAAAATTCAACCAAATGTCTAGATTTCAGGCATTTCAAACCCCAAAAGTAACTAGTTCGAATTTTACTATATTTAGATGTTTGAATCCTTTTTCAAGCGTCTAGAATCGAAGTTAAACATCTCTGAACACCTATAAGTATTTTTTTAGAAGATCAAACGTCTAAAAAAAAATTCAGACGTCTGAACTGTTTCAACAAGCCCAGATTAAACCTTGACCTGGTGCAGACCAAGTATGGCGAATGGGGAAACTTGTCCCAACTTTCTCGACTTTTAGGAGTTTACATAGCTGCATGGAGTATGTGTAATGAGTATGATTACTTCATGATGGACGTAGCATGAAATTCGACAAGGTATGCATTAGCATCGCAATTAGAAGCTCTTATTATTACTGGTGCACATCTGTTCACATGTTAAACATGTAGGAACCATGGAATGGAGATAGAGCCATCCGCATAGTAGGGCTACACGGTTGGGCAGCAGCTAGATCTATGGAGAAATCACTATAGTGATATTCTTAATACTTCAGATTGAATGACGGAGAGCATAGGACATGGTTACCATTAAGAGGTTGACACGAATGCTTAGGTAGACCATAAATTGTCTAGGTAGTATACTCTGCGAAAGCCTAGGCATTGCGATGTTCACTCAGTGTGTAAGTGCAATATATTTTGTTTTTCATTGAGAATGTTAACTCAATGTTAGTTAGAAAATTATTTAATCAGGACAATATATAAGAAATTGACCAAGAATTGTTAAATGAAGTTAATTGCTTGTTCACTTAGTGTAGGTTATAAATGAAGTTAATTGCTTGTGAACACCATACACTAGTAATACAATTAATTCACCGGATTTTACCTGATCCGTTCCTTTTCTTTCCCATTTATACCCACTATAGGAGGACACCCAACAGGTGATTTGGCTCAAACATAGTGTGTGGATGTGAAGAACACCCGACACCACCGGCACCCAATATAAATAAATAGTGCACTGCTGACATGCCCGACCGATGTAGGACGATCATCAAGAGTTGAAATGAAGAAAACATCACAGAACCTATCGTATATCTCACAGTGCATATAATAAAATGTAATATACATCACAGATATAAAACAGAAGAGACAGTGATAGCTAGGTCTAAATATCGGAGTACAGATTCACGGAGTTATACATCAAGTAATAGAGTTTATACAAACGGAAATAAACTCAAATGACTGTCTTTAAATAATAGTAATAAGCAAGCACTATGAAGGCTCTACGGTGTTGCATAGTGGAATCAGCATAGAAATCCATATATACTATGAAATAGCTCCATCCAGCTCGTCCTCTGCATAGCTACTGCATCGCACCTAAACCTGCTATCCAGTCTACCTATTTAAGCGTACCCGAGATAATAAGAAGCAAAGCATAAAACCTTGAGTTAGACAACAATATAGTATGAGTGGTAAATGAACCATAAAAAACTATACAAGTTGATATAGTAAAGAACAAGGGTGTACAAACCATACCCGACCTATCCCTGCAACAAAAGAGTTAGCACATAACAAACACAATATGCTACTCTACGAATATAGTAAAGGTTTAATGCAAACCAAGTATGATGACGGGTGTCTAGGTATCCCTATCCCCGATACCTATCCCCCATGACATCCCTAGAGTGATAGACTACGGAAGAGAACAACCATAGAAACCATAGTATCCATCAAACAATCTTCACTATCACTTGATGTGCTCCAGACATATGATAACTCGTATGGCTTTTCCCATGTCAGGGACTAATGGAAATCTCGAATTTCAGTGCACTCGTCTTTAGCCCGAAGTTGATACTAGACCCAAATCCACCGGTCTAGGGTATAGAGCTCCAAACCTTCGATCCAGTGTTGCCTTTCAACATACTCATGAGTGCACTCATAGTACGCTAGCTTTCGAGTACATCAGAAAACACTATGAGTATCAATGATCCCTTAGCATATGCATTCAAGCCCTTTCCTTGCCCCATCTAGTTTCCATTATTCTCGAGGAACCATTCCACATTCCTTCATTCCATGATAGAACCATTCTCACGTTCTACCCACGGATGACCCTTCCTAGAACTCGCCATTTGTGGACAAACAATCTTACAACTCCGTACTCCATTGAGTCGCCATCATCGGAACCTAACTCCATTCACTATCGAGTTGCCATCACCGAAGTTTCGAAGCTATCATCGTGCTACTACATCGCCATCAACCCTAAACGAATAAACAAATACCTCCAGCACAACCTGTGGAGCCCTTGCTTCCTCTCCTGGAGATTCCACCCTGACTCCACAAAACAAAACCTCTCAGTATCGATACAAAACATCTCGATACTGATATGAGGACTTAGCCAAATTCTGCTAAGTTATTGCTTCTTCCTAAATGCTCCATCTTTTAAGTACTTTGACCCCGACTACTTCTCCCAAAAGCTCTTGGCATCAACTCTAAAGCTCTTGGTGCTAAGTCCAAAAGCTCATGTTTCCATGCCCTCCAAAGCTCTTGGTATGAAGTCCAATACTTAACCAAATTCTTGCACTCATCTTCTACTCACCACCCTGAACCCCAACATGATGTACCATCACCAACTGACACGATTCCCCATGCACAATACCACTTGGTACCGACACGAGCTCTTGGTACTGACTCCTATACTTAGCTCCAGAACTTGGTGTGAATTGAATCATAGGCTCCTCTCATCCTCCAGAGCATCCCCTCTAAGTTTCATCCAATTCTGACCATCTCTACCTTCAATTTTCCAATTCGACCACTCCTTTTTCTAACTACGTAGAAGCACTAGCAAACCATATCAAAGCATAACATACAAACATGGAATATCCTACATATACATCCATTCATGCATGCAATACATAATAACACGATAAGCAAGCAAAGTGCTTACCTAAATCTAACTTTTACTTTAGCATATGGATATGAACAAAAGAAGTTGCAAAACCATTTAAAACCTTTAAAACTCAGCCATAAACATATATTAGAATGTGGTTAAAGTTGGAAAATATTTTAGGATCAAAATCATATTAAAAATACCGATTTTAACTATATAAACATGCATAGTAAAGTGAGAAGTCAAGAAGCACTCACCAAATACCCGAAATACCAATTTTCTACTTAGATCTGAAGTGGATAGCAAGGAACAGGAATGAAAATCAACCAAAATGATTTATATGCTCATTAACCCTCTAGTTGATGATTTGGCTAAGGTTAGTAAGGAAAATGTAGGCTTTTTAATGAAATTAGGGTTAATGGAGGTTTAGAGATATTTTGAGGATGACGAAAATGAGTTAGATCAGTTCCTATAGCCTCCCCTTAGTACATATATTGAGAGGGTTTAGTAAGCCTAAGCATGGGCTTAGTTAATTACCAACTAATGTAGGCCAGAGCAGCTAAAACTTAAAACAGCTATAACTTTCAAACGGTAGGTCCATTTTTCTACTACGACCATTCTACGGAATGGGAAACCATCATCCTAAAGCAATGGAAGTGGTTTGAGACTTTTACTCGGCTCCTACCACCACTCCAAATAAGGTTTTCAGGGTCAAAATGCTCATATAGAAATTTTCCAAAACTCATAGATGTGAAAAATGTCCCTAAGAGACACTTCTCAAAATTTTAGAGTCATATGAATAAAATAGAAATATTTTATGATCCTCCGATACGTAAAATACGAATCATTATACTCTCCCCCTCTAGGAATTTTTTCCCCTAAATCCCCAAATAAGCCAAACATAGTCACCCCGCATGTCTAAAAATCATATGCAATCATCATATATATCAAACAAGCAGCCATGCAACCAAAAGTGTAAGTAAGTCTATCCTAGCATGCGAGATACTAAACCACCCTATATGATATCAAAGGTAAAAATAAATATGATAAACAGTAGGCCTTACCATACAAAGTGCTCCGGATATGTGGCCATCATGCTCTTCCCGGTTTCCCATGTACAATCGCCTTCACGTTCGCTCCATTGAACCTTCAACAACTCTACTGTCTTTCTCCTATGTTGTTTCGTATCGCGTCCAATAATACGAACCGACCTACGAAGTCTCGAAGCTTCTGGTTCAATCTCGATATCACCAAGTTGATCTAATGCAATTGTCATGCCTAAGTCGTGTACAAACTTCCGTGGATGGGAAACATGGAAGGCATTGTGCACACCCACCATCTTTTGAGGTAAGTCGACCATATAGGCTAGGTTCCCAATCCTCTCTACTATCAAAAAAGGACCTATGAATCTCGGTGCCAACTTCCACTTACTACCAAACCAAATCACATTCTTCAAAAGAGAAATCTTCACAAACACCATATCACCAACGGAGAACTCCAATCTCTATGACTTCTATCAGCGTAGCTCTTCTGCCTACCTTGAGCAGGTTTCATCATTGCTGAATGATCTTTATCTTCTCTTAGGCTTCTCTAATCATCTCTGGCCCAAGTATCAGTTTCTCACTTGCCTCCCACTAACACGAAGGAGCATTACCCGGATGGCCATATAATTCTTCATGCGGTGCCACACGGATATTGGACTGATAGCTATTATTGTATACGAACTCCACCAAATGCAAGTGATCGTCCCACAAGCCTCCGAAATCGAGTATGCAAGCTCGCAAGAGATCCTCCAAGTTGCGATTCACTCTCTTGGACTGCCCACCAGTTTGTGGGTGGTAAGTTGTATTGAGATGCAGTTCGGTCCCCAAAGCCTCTTGTAAGATCTTTTAAAACCCACAACAATGGGTCTCGGTCGCTCAAAATGCTCTTTGGCACACCATGAAATTGTACAACCCATTTCACATACAACTCGACCAATTTGGTTGCCGTTCTACTTGAATTGACGGGTATAAATCTAGCGCTCTTGGTCAACCGATCGACTACGACCCAAATGCTGTCGTACCCTGCTCGAGTCCTCGAAAATCCATTAATAAATTCCATTAATACTTGTTCCCACTTTCACTTGGGAACTTCAAGCGGTTGCAATAACCCACTTGGCTTCTTTTGCACCGCCTTCACCAATTGGCAGTTCATACACTATGAGATTAATGTCTCGACATCCTTTTTTACTCCTTTCCAATAATAGGTCTACTTCATATCACGGTACCTCTTATTATAGCCTGGATGTATAGTTAACCAAGAACGGTGGCATTCTCGTAACACCTCATCTCGCAATCCATCAACATTGGAAACAAATAATCTCTCATCCTTACGGAGCCAACATTCTTGGTCAAGTCTATACTGCTTCATGTCCTCAGACTCCACTCCTTCTATTTTCGCTATGATCTCTGCTAATCTAATATTTCGCATCTGACTAGTACCGATCCGCTCAATCAAAGTAGGTCTGATCGTCAAACTCGCCAACAACTATGGCGCTAACTCATAATGAGGTATGATGTCATAGCCAGCGATATACTCCAACTGCTTCCACTCTATGAATATCATTTCCATACTAGCATGTCTTCTACTCAATGCATCAGTGACCGCATTTACCTTACCAGGTGTGTAGGAAATGCCAAAGTCGTAGGAGGCTGAGAATTTCAATTATTGCTACCGGCGAAGGTTGAGTTCCTTCTGGGAGAAAAGGTACATCAAGGATTTATGGTCTGTGAACAGCTCGAACCTTTCTCCTAATAAGTAGTAGTGCCTCAAAATCTTCAAAGAAAACATTATCGTTGCCAATTCCAAACCATGAGTCGGATACTTTCTCTCGTGCGGCTTTAGCTGTCAACTAGCGTAGGAGACAACCTTTCCCTTATGCATCAATACCGCACCTAATCCAGTACCACAAACATCTATGTATATCGTAAGCTTCTTACTCCCACTCAGAATGGTCAATACTGGTGCACTCGTCAACCTCTCCTTCAGACTCACAAATGCATGCTCACACTTTGTGTCCCAAACAAAAGTCTGATTCTTCTTTGTTAAATTGGTCAACGATGCGGCTACCTTCGAGAAGTATTTAATAAGCGTCTATAATATCCCGCTAATCCTGGAAAACTCCTCATGTATATAGTATTCTTAGGTTGGCTCCAATTCTGAACTGCTACCACCTTGGTAGGATATACCGCGATGCCTGATCAGAGATGACATAACCTAAGAATCTCACTTCTTCTCTAGAAGTGACAATTTGAAAACTTTGCTTTCAACTTGTGCCTCCTCAACATTTCAAGCATAATCCTTAAGTCCGCCTTGTGTTCCTCTTTAGTTCTAGAGTAGACCAAAATATTATCCATGAACACAAGCACGAACTTGTTTATTATCCCTAAAGACGTGGTTCATTAGATTAACAAAGTATGCCAGAGCATTGGTTAGCCCGAAGGGCATTACCAACCACTCATAGAAACCAGACGACATACGAAATGCAGTGATCTGCACACTCTCCTTCGCTACTCTCAACTGGTGAAATCCATCACCAAATCCAATTGGGAGAACACCTTCACACCATGGAGCTGATTAAATAAGTCATCAATACATGGGAGTGGATTCTTGTTCTTCTTCGTCACCTTATTCAGCTCACGGTAATCTACACACAATCTCAAAGAGCCATCCGCCTTAGTAGCGAATACTACAGGTGCGCTCCACTCAGATATACTCCCAGGAATGAACCCTCTCTTCAATAGGTCATTTAATTGCACCTTCAACTCCTTCTACTCTCTGGGTTCCATACGTCTTAAAGGCATATTATCGGTCTGACATCCTTCGCTAAGTCTATACGAAACTCAATCTCTCGGTGCGGTGGTAGTTCAGTCACCTCCTCAAATACATGTGGATACTCTCCAACGATAGGCATAGATGACAACCCATCCTATGGAACCTCAAGCATACATAGAAAGCTAAACATAACTACAACCTCCGGCAAGCAGCCAATCACTACCGTCCGCCCCTCCACAGTCCTGATCGTCACCAAAAGCTTCTCGCAATCTACTACTACCGCATACTTCCTTAGCCAGTCCATCCCCAAGATAATCCCGAACCCTATGAAATTCAAAACAAAGCAATCACAAATAAAAGAGCATCCATGACTTGATAGGACCAAACACGACAAACCAAGCGTAGGCTAGTAGAGCCTCCAACAGGGTTCGTCACAATCAAAGGTCGGTCAACTATTTCAGGTTTCAATCCTAATCTATCCACTAGATCACTAATATAAAGCAATGTAAAACCCCGAAATAGAATAAAACACATATGGGAACATCATAAATGGAAAGCATATCTTGAATAACAATGCTCTTCCTCTTCTCCTTCGCTAAGGGAGCACTCGACGAAGTCAGAACAGCATCCAAAGCATACGCCTTCACCACCTAATTTTGTTGTGCTAGATCTGGACAACTTTTCTGCATATGTTCAAACTTGCCACAGTTATAAAACTTCTTCTTCCCATCAGCTTTGCATTCTCTTATTAGATGACCCTTATCTCCACAATCAAAACAAATGGGTTCCCATTTACCTTTCTTCTGAGCATTCTTTCCATGAAACCGCTTCCTCTTTCCATTCTATTTCATCTTGCCTCCACCGTCTTGTTACGATTATAGCTCTTCCTTAATGACAACAGCTGATTTGAACTTATGGTATAAACTCTCCTAGTGAAGAGCTTTCTCGACAAGTCTCTCAAACGGCTCATTGATACGACTCACCAAATTCTCCCCCGGATAGTCATCCAAACCCATAATGAACTTCTCA
Organism: Allium fistulosum; assembly: GCA_030737815.1. NCBI lineage: Eukaryota > Viridiplantae > Streptophyta > Magnoliopsida > Asparagales > Amaryllidaceae > Allium > Allium fistulosum. Next base: position 877,667,732 of record CM060902.1, on the reverse strand, counting down.
TTCCGAGTGTCAATGAAAGACATCCCATACTTTGACAAAGCGTTGAACTCAGCAATATACTCGGAGATAGACATATCTCCCTGCTTTAAATTAGCAAATTTCCTTAGTAGCATCGACATTTGAGCAGTTGGAACGAACTTCTCCTCAAACCTAGCCTTGAACTGGTCCTAAGTGAATTGATCCTCCGATGTAGCTATAGTAATAGCATTCCACCAGTTCATGGCCCACCTTTGAAGCTGTCTAAAAGCCAGCTTCCTTTTCATGGCATCATCTACTTCCACATCACCAAAGATACGCTCGTAGGTGTCCAACCAATCCTACACTTCAATGGCTGACTCTATTCCAAGAAATTATTGTCCTTCCAAGGTGGAGTAATCCTTATGCAGCTTGACAAAGTCAGCCCTCGACGCTTGCACCTGAGCACCACCACCCACAGTAACATTTGGAGCGGCCGCTTAGGCACTATGCAGCATGTTCACCATCATCGCGTTGAACATAGCTTGCAAGTCAAGGTTAGCAGTCCCCGAACCCGCTCCTTCCTCAACTTCGGAGATGGAGTTTCTCACAGTGTTTCTTTTTTGTCGGCTCATTCTCAATGTGTAACAAGATTGATCAATCTCTCAAAAAGAAAACTATGCCGATGGTACTCATATGTGCATGTGACTTACATACTATTTATTTACTACAATGTAGTTTTGAAAATCAAAATATATAACAAGTACGCACTCTTTCGTATATACATACTCTCGATCCAGTCTAGGGTGGTAACTCCTTCCCTATCTTTACTGGACTACAGTATCAACTCGGGTTAATCATGTAACCTAAGCTCTGATACCAACACTACAAGAAAAGCTAAAAACAGTGACAGACTGTAGTGACGGTCCATCACTAAATTTGCAACGGATTAGCGAGTGATTTACAAAGGTAATTTTAAGTATTGAATATTTCAATTTTTTATATATAATCACCATCCACTTATTATATTTGTTACTAAACTGTCGCAAATTGCAGCAATTTACCGAGGATATGTTTTGTCGCTAAATTTCGCTGCAAATTGAGGTGGATTAGTGACGGTAGAATTCTGAAGATATTTTGCAGTGGATTTTAAAAAAAATTGCGAGGAATGCTTATTTTGAAGTATAAAATTTTGGGAGGCTTATCATATTTAACCATCATGAACCTTGTGATATGCATGTTTAATAATTAATTACCAATGATTAAAAATTAAAAATTTAGAAGTAATATTTTTAGTTATTTAATAATTATTACTAAATATTGATAATTAATAATAAATATTAAATAATTACTATTAATAATAATTAATAATAATAATAATTATTAAATAATTACTATGAATAATTAACAATGAATAATATTTAATAATCAATATTGATTAATTAATGATTACTAGTAAATAATTAAGAAGTAACAATTAATAATTAAGAATATTTACTATTAAATATAATTTAATTTCAATAATTAATGATTAATGAGTAACTTTTAATAATTAAGAACTAATATTTATTATTTAGTATCTAACATTTAATAATTATAATTGGTAATTATATTTATTATTTCAAAACATTTAAAATTTTGAAATTTTCTAAAATAAAATAAAAATATTCATAAAGTTTAAGTATAAAAATTTGAAATTTTCCTAAAAATCAAAATTAAAATTTTTAAATAAATCTAAAATTTTGTAAAATATTCAAGATTTTAGAAAATTCCAAAATTTGAAAAGTACAAACATTACCTTGTAAATTATTACTTCCATTCACATCTATAGGTTTTCAAATATAACTATCTTCTTGACACATGTACAAGTTTTGAAATGTTTATAGTTATTTAAAATATTATGATAATTGATAATTGATAATTAGTAATTTATAATTAATAATGAATAGCCAATAGTTTATGAGTGCATCCTCATATGACATGAAAGGGACATATGAAATGGGCATTTAAAAGGGGCACGAAAGAGGAATGGTATACAAAAGGGAAATACATTCTTTTGTTACGAAAGGGGCATTCTAAAAGGGCTATTTAAATTATTTCATTACAAATAATTATTATTTTTATTGTATTTTTATTTTAATTTTTTCAATTAATATAGTTAAATAAATTTGTATTATTTATAAATTATGAAATTATAAAACATGCAATAAAACAACTTTTATAACATATTAGTAGTTCGAAATACGAAAACAATACAAGTTTGTATATATTATTTATAAATTAGACCCTTATCGCACAAATTTAATATATATGCATCTATATAATAATTGATTGCTACTACAATTGGGGGGTCTAGAGGGGCTGGCAACCCCCTAGGTGGGGGCATGGGGCAACGCCCCTGCTTATGGTGGTATAATGTTATTTAAATTGTTTATTGAACTTGATTGACCTATAAATAATAATAAATAAAAATTTATGTTTAATAATTAATAACTTATGCCTATATAACGTTATCTACTAATTTTCATCCACTCCGTTTCTTAATTTTCATTCATCTGCCAAATCTTTAAATCTTTATTTTGCAAAAGCCTAAATCTCAAATCTTCATCCCACTTCCAACTAACACGCTCACCATGTACCGTACGCGCTTCTGGACCATAATTTGTACAAGCGTCCACGGTCAACTTCTACGACCACTATCGACAGCGCGACTTTATCGACGACTTCTCCATTACATGTTTCTTTGATCAGGTAATAGATTACTTCCTTTTGTTATAGTAATGTGGTTATCTAAAGGTTCAAAATTAGGGTTTAGTTATTTTGTATTTAGGTATTTTGACTATTTAACCAAAATGATTTTTTTATTTTATGGGGATTTTGATTTTGAATTTATGGTTTTCAAAGGTTTAAAAAAATTATAGTTATTATATGCCGTTTAAAAATCATGATTATTACATGCCTTAATTTAAGATTTCAAAGTTTCACAAGTCACATTCAGTGCTCAATCTTTCAATGATCTGTGCCATAATGTTCAAATACTAACAAAAGGGGTGTTGGCTAGCATGGTGCAAATCACTTAGTCTCATTTTGCATGGTCCTCATGGACTAAATAAATCTCCACCGTTCATTTTTTTACTTTTTATTTGTTAAAAAATAAAAAAAATAAAAGGCGAACGGATGGATTTCACGGTGTCTACGGAGTCCATGGAAAATGAGACCAGATGATTATTTGCATAGTAAAAGCAGTATTAGTGACGTAGATTGCTAATTTAAAACGTTAGATCTTATCTAACCATCAATATCAGCCATCATTCACAAAACCAACCCACAAAAAGGAGACAACAATTTCTAACTCTTTTCTTCTCACGTTCCTCTTTCTATCTAGGTTTTCTTATCCAAAATCGTTAATCCAGTAGCCAACATCTTAGTAATTTTTTATTATTTCAATTAAACCAATTCTTCATTAAATTTTCTCAGCATCTTCTCCATCAATTGTTGGATATGGGAACAAGGCACAAATCTATGTGGTTTTTAGATCCAACAGCAGTTTGAGGGGTATTTGAGGCTGAAGGAACAAAACAGGTGTGATTTTACCAATAAATGAGTTTCCTATGGAGTTGGACAGAGAAGGCTACCGGTAATCATATTACGCGTCAGGTTTTATACATGTTTCGAGTTGTACCATTCTTATTTCACAACAACAAAAAGAGCATATTACAACTTTTTTTACGATGTTTATTATGTAAACGTTGTAAAAAATGAATTTTACAGCGTTTTTGAAGTAAACACCGTAAAAACCTAGTTTTTTACAAGGTTTTCGTAGCAAACGTTGTAAAACTCTTATTTTTACAATGTTTTTTTTTCAAACGTAGTAATAATTCCCTTTTAACAGCTTTTATTACAAAAACGCTGTAAAAACATTATTTTTTATAACTTTTACCTAGAAGCTGTAAATATTAATTTACTACCATAAAAGTTGTTTTAATCATAAGTTGTAAAAGTCTTTAAGGAAACGTTCACCATAGGGAAAGACTGAATTAATGTTATTTTTTTGAATATATTTACTATTGCTTTAAATATTACAATAACTAACAATTAGTAATTTATAATAAATAACATATAATAGATACTTACTTAATAATTTATAAATGGTAATTTATAACTAATATTCATAAATGACCGCTTATATAGGTCATGATTTGTAATTTATTATAATTAATGATTATTAATAAATAATTTATAATTACTAATTATTATCTATAATCATATTATTTTTTATATTTAATAATTTATTATAGTTAATTATTAATAATTAGTAAATTAAAGTTAATGCTTGTTCATTACATTTAATAATTAATAATATATACATAATAATTAGCATTTAATAATTAATATGCAATTGTAGTTAAGAAGAAAAATGTTGAATTAGTCTTAATTTTTTAATATGTCTACAATTTATTGAAAATATTATAATAATTAAATTATTATCATTATGTCTTATTTATTTTAATTATTCTTATATAATATAATTGAATGAATTTATATTATTTACAAATTATGAACAATTATTTTTTTATTTTATTTTATTTTATTACGCAAACGTTGTAAAAAAATGGTTTATAACGTTTGCTATGCATACTTTGTAAAAAAGATGTTTTTCTTTACAACATTCCCCAAATTTTGTAAATATTAACTTACAATAAGTTTTTTAAAAAGTTGTAATACCTAATAAATAATAATTTTTGATTGGTAATTTATAATTTATAAATGATAACTTATTATAATTAATGATTATTAATAAATAACTTATAAATAATAAGTTATAATTACTAATTATTATTTATAATTAATAATTATTTATTATAATTAATAATTTATCATAATTAATAATTAATAAATTATGGTTAATAATTATAAATTATATTGTACATAAATATACTGTTTAAAATACAAGAATATTTAATAATTAGTAATTTATAATTTATAGTTACAAATTCAAACATTTCAGATTGAATTTCAAATTCATATCTCTAATTAATTATTGTTAATTATTAATTTATAAACATTAATTAATAAATATAAACCACCCAACCTGCTTTCTATAAATAGAAAAAAGTAGCGCCATTCTAAATTTCAAAGTCCGCACTAATTTTCCTTCACCGCCACCCCTTTAATTTTCCTTAGAACCCTAAATCCCAAATCCTGACTTGCTTCTCATTTCAAAGATCCCAAATTCATAAATCACGACTTGCTTCTCATTTTAAAGCCCACTCATTCACCTTACTTGCTTCTCTACCTTCATCGATCCAAAATCCCTATATCCTAAATCCCAAATCCCAGATCAACATATGCCGCTTCTCTATCTCCATTGCGACTTGCTTCTCGGTAGAGGCTCAGCACATGTGTCGCCTCTCCAACTTCATCGTGACTTACTCCTCATTTCAGAGCCCACCACTGCCTTGGCCTGCAGAACATCCTCTCCGCCATCGCTGACGACATGGGTAACCTCATTTTGTTTTTCGAATTTTGATTTGGTGGAAACCATTCTCTAACTGACGATACTTATGCAATCGATTTGTATATGGTTTGGATTCATTTTATTAAATATGAAAGTTCACTGCTATGTTTATGGTCTACGTATTTTGAAATATCTATATATAATGAGAATACCTTCATTTGAAGCATTGGAAATTACGTTAATACCATTGCTATACATTAATTAAAAATAAGACAACATGATGATGGTTTCGTTCTTGCTAAAAATAAAACTAATGCGTTTTTTCTTTTACACGTCCAATCGGACGTGCCATACGTACTTGTTTTGATAATCAGAAGGCATGTGATATGTTTAGGAACAACGGTGGGTAACACTGGTTTGCATTGGTATATTCGCCAGTTTTTCGTGAGATTGTTTTTGTGTGAAAAATAAAATAAAATAAAATAAAAGAGAATATGTAAGGGTATTCCGTTAAACCAATTAAAATGAAATTAAATTGACGACTAAACAAGTTGGATGGGGTGTAAACATATCCTTCCTGGCTTCTTCTATCCCTTGTTATTATTTCACATTAGAAACTGTAAGAAAATACAATGGTACCCTCGTAAATTTTCCGTCGATCACAATCAACAAGAAGAAGAATTTGGATTTTCTAGGCTCTCCGGTTGTAAGCGCAAAAAAATATATGCCTGTCTTTGTAATTTTAATTTGCACACAATGTGTTCGGATTAATTATTGATTTATTTCTAGGTAATTTTTATTTTTAATTTTATTTCGATAAACTGGTAATGTAGTGGCATGTATGGATTGGGAGAAATTATAGCAGTGATAATGAACATATTTGATCAATGTTTGCTACTTGTTTTGATTAGGTTGCGATGCAAGAATCAGTTTGGAATTGAACTTACTAGGATTTGTGATCGAACCAAAGTCGTGGTAAGGTATAAGAATGACGGCAACATTGACTTGGAGATATTCAGGTAGCAATAGGAGTGCTCATAGATCTTCAGATCTGGTAAAGTTTTGAACTTCTTGGTGTTATTTTTATTTTTATTTGCATTAACATAGTTATATGAATTCTTAACTTTTAAATGAAGTGGAAAGTTTAATTTTATAGTTTGCTAAGTTTTATAGTTTGACAGGCATTGAATGCATTAATCAAAACTAAATACAAATTTGAATTTGTATTTAATTACATATTCAAGTTTGTATTTAATTATGTAATGTATTTGATGCTCTAATATGAAATTTTTTTATAGAACCTTTTGAAAATATCCGTGGTGTAGATGACGAAAGTCATGTCCTAAGTTATAAAATTAGAGCTTATTTTGAGAATTGGTTTCAGTTTTACTAGACACTACATCCATAATTACATCTTGTATTTTTTTTCTTGCATGCACGTCCGCTTATTTTCTGATCAAGTCTCCATCTTGCAAGATGCTAATTTGTGATAGATTAAATATAATGCCTGATGCTTAAAGGTATATTTAACTCAACCTCATTTCTGGTCTTACTAGGTTATAATCATTAAAATCAAAAGTCTTAGTCTGAGAGTTAATATACAGTCCATTGATGTGCTACACAAAATGTTAGGTAATAAATTTTTAATAACAAACTATTAATTATAACCGATTACAAATTAAATTACAATGTTTAATAAACCTCTTCTGGTGAAAATAAATCACTTTTATTGCAAAGTAAATGAACCTAGAATGCTATGAGTAAAAATAGTCCAATTCCAACTCGGAAGCAACCGAAATTCCAATAGTTTTGATTAATGCATTAATGCTTTAATAATTCAAAGTTTAATTATATATATATTTGTATTTAGTTTTGATTAATAACTTCTTGATTATTGGCATGCTACATTTTATAATTTGCTAAGTTGCCTACTTCATACTTTAATTTTACTCTGTTAACGCTTACAATCTAATAATTTATTTACTTAAAAAATTCAAGTTCACATTCCCGTATTTTATTTACATGTTTCACATAAGTCAAATCTTCATTATTTGGAGATAATTGAAGTTATAGTTCGAACAAAATAACTACACCTTTAACGCATATATATTAAGTTTCATGCAAACCAACATATGAAAATATATTGTAATGTTTGGTTAAAAGCTAGTTCATTGTTATGTTTGGTTAGACATTAGCTTTTAAGTTCCAGTAGAGAAAATTTAGTGGCTGATATGTTAAAAGTTGTAATACATGTATCTTCAAACAACAAGCCACCATTGTGTTCGCATATTAAGTAATACATGTAATACATTGATGTCAATTACGTACTTAACTAATGTTATTGTCTTGTTTACAAACTTTTTTTCATAAAATTTTAATGTATTAAGTAGTTGCATAGTGAAATGATTGGTTAAATTCAACAGGAAATTATTGTGAATGACAAAATTTTCCAGCATTTTAGCCTCAGGGACAGACCTTCAGTATTTTTGTCTGAAAGACAACGTTCTTTATGTATCAGTTTTTAGTTATCGGTAGCAGTTTTTAGGTATCAGTTTTTAGTTTGGTAGCAGTTTTGAAAGAATGTTTGTCCTTATGAATAATTTTGAAAAGATGTTTGTCCTTATGATTAATTTTTAGAATAATGTTTGTCCTTGTGGTTAAAATATTGAGTTTGTGTCCTTGATGTTAAAAATATATAAATTTTTGTCATTTAAATTAATTCCTACTAAATTCAAATGGAGAGAACTTTCAAGCATAAATGACAAAGGTGATGACAATGCTTCAGCGACACGATGGATCTGATTATGAAGACCCTTCGCCATCGTCATCTTCGTAAACTCTTTGGGTATGTAGTTGGAAACATTTTGTAGTAAATGTGATATTATGTGGTTTGTTGTATGGATATTATAGCTATGGACAGTGTTGTTTTTTATATGGGATAATAGTATCACCAGTTTAATAGTTTTCCTATTTAGAATTCAACTTAGTGTATATATGAATCGACGAATGACTATGATAATATTGTTTTTTATATGGGATATCAGCGCTAATTGAATAGTTTTATTGCTTAAAGTTTAATCTAGTGTGTATATGATCAATGGATTTATAGTTGCATTTTTTTTTTTCATTATACTATTCTTTTTTTATAATTGTGCACACATATATTTTTGTAAATGCTTTTATTATTGACTGTCGAACTATTAATGGTTATTGTGAAGGGAAAGCTGTAATAAAACTATAGCAGTTATCGATGGAACAGAAAGAGAATACCAGCGGAATTTTCAAACAAAACCACAATTAAAACGTTGTTGAAATAGGCATACGCTTGTCGAAACTGTCGTGGAACCTTTGCAAATCAACATGAGATTAGTGCCAGAAATATAAAAAATTTGTCACTAAACCCATGCTAAAGCATCAAGATTGGTGACAAATTATCGACGGATATGTAAGACTAAAGTATAGACATAAAAATCATTCGTCGCTAATCCTTTGCTATTTAGCTAGGGTTTACCAACGACACTTTATTTAAGAAGGATTTAGGGAAAAACTTAGGTAGTGTTTGGTTTAAAAACGAATTTTTTGTTTTCGGTTTTCAATATGCATCTCAAATATGAGAAGAATAGAGGGACGTCGCAAGGGATGAAAGAAAGACGGATGAGAGGATGAAGGTGATAGAGGGACGACGAAAGAATGGATTGTTTCACGTGCTTGAGTTATTTCCTAAAACGCGGAAAATAAAAAAAAGTTGTTTTCTATTTTGTATGTTAACTTCGTTTTTTAAATTGGTCGTTTTCGATAATATAAATGCGTCGTGTGCATTTTTGTATGGACGAAAACCCAAAACTAAAAATAACAAACTAAACACTACCTTAGTATCTATATATCCATCGAAAAAATGTCGGTAAAATATCTTTTAATGAAATTTTAATATTTAGACAAACGATGGAAAAATGTCGATGAGTACATGCTAATTTCCATCGCTAAATTGACACTAGATCACCGACTTGAAATTTACCGACCTTGTGTATCCGTCGTAAATCCATCGCTAGCATAAGTTTAGCGGCAGATTTACGATGGATTCTTTCACTGCAAAATCAAGTCCTCTTATAGTGCAAATATGAAGACAACCCTACACCATTGGCTCCCAATAGAACTAAATAGTGCACTGCTGACGTGCCCGGCCAATGTAGGACGATCATCAAGGGTTGAAAATGAAGTAAAACATCATAGAACCTGTAGTATATCTTATAGTTCATGGAATAAAATATAATATACATCACAGATATAAACGGGAGAGAGGGTAATAACTAGGTGGTCCAAATATCAAAGCACATATTCACAGAGTTATACGTCAAGTAATAGAGTTTATATAAACGAAAATAAACTCAAATGATTTTGTCTAAATAATAGTAATAAGCAAGCACTGTCAATGCTCCATGGTATTGCATAGCGGAATCAGCATAGAAATCCACATATAATACGAGATAGCTCCATCCAGCTCGTCCTTTGCACAACTACTATGTCGCAACTAGACCTGCTATCTAGTCTACTCATTTAACATCACTCGAGATAATAAGAAGCAAAGCATCAAAGCTTGAGTCAGACAACGGTCTGGTTTGAGCGGTAAATGAACCTCAAAATATTATACAAGTCGATATAATAAGGAAAAAGGGTATACGAACCATACCTGACCTATACTTGCAACCAAAGAGTTAGCATATAAAAAACATAATATGCTACTCTACGAATATAGTAAAGGTATACTGCAAACCAAGTATGATGACGGGTGTCCTTGTATCCCTATCCTCAATACCTATCTCCAATAACATCCCTAGAGTGATAGACTATGGAAGAGAACAAGAAAAGCAACCATAGCATCCATCAAATAATCCCCATTATCACTCGATGTACTCTAGACATATGATAACTCGTATGGCTTTCCCATGCCATGAACTAATAGAAATCTCAGCTTTCAGTGCACTTGTCTATAGTCCAAAGCTGATATTAGACCCAAATCCACCGGTCTAGGTTATACGGATCCAAACCTCCGATCTAGGGTAGCCTTTCAACATACCCATGAGTGAACTAATAATACCCCTGCTTTCGAGTACATTAGAAAACACCCTGAGCATCAACGATCCCTTAGCACATGCATCTGAGGCCTTTCCTTGCTCCATCTAATTTCCATTATACTTAAGGAACCATTCCACATTGTCTATTCCACGATAGAACCATTCTCGCGTTCTACTAATGGGTCACCCTTTCTAGAACCCGCCTTTATGGTTCCCCGTTGAGCTGTCATCATCGGAACCTAACTTCATTCACTATCGACATGTCATCACTAAAGTTTCGAAGCTATCATCGTGCTACTACATTGCCATCAAACCCCAAGCAAACAAATAAACACCTCCAGCACGACCTATAGGGCCATTGCTTCCTCTCCTGGAGATTTCACGCCGACTCCACAAAACAAAACCTCTCAGTACTGATACGAAATGCCTCGGTACTAATATGAGGACTTAGCCAAATTTTGCTAAGTTCTTTCCTTCTTCCCAAATGCTCCATCTTCTAAGTACTTGGACCTCGACCGCATCTCCCAAAAGCTCTCGGCATCAACTCTAAAGCTCTTGGTGCTAAGTCCAAAAGCTCATGTTCCATGCCCTCCAAAGCTCTCCGTATGAAGTCCAATACTTTGCCAAATTCTTGCACTTGTCTTCTACTCACCACCCTAATCAAGCTCCATCACCAACCAACATGATTCCCTATGCATAATACCTCTCAATAGCGACTCCTATACTTAGCTTCAAACTTGGTGTGAATTGAATCCTGGGCTCCTCTCATCCTCCAGAGCCTCCCCTCCAAGTTTCATCCAATTCTGACCATCTATGCCTTCAATTTGCCAATTCGACCATTTCATTGTCTAACTACCTAGAAGCACCAACAAACTATATCAAAGCATAACATAAAAACATGGAATATCATACATAGACATACATTCATACATGCAATATATAAGAACATGATAATCAAGTAAATCCTAACCTAAATTTAACTTTTACTCTAGCATGTGAATACGAACAAACGGGGTTGCAAAACCATTTAAAATCCATTTAAAACCTTTAAAATTAGGCTATAAACATATATTAGATTGTGATTAAAGTTAGAAAATATTTTAGGATCAAAATCATGTTTAAAACACCAAATTTAACTATATAAACATGCATAGTAAAGTGAGAGGTTAAAAACCACTCACCAAACAACTATATAAACATGCATGGTAAACATGCATAGTATAGTAAAGTGGACAGAAAGGAAGAGGAGTGCAAATAAGCCAAAATGATAATTTCAAGCTTCTATATGCTAATTACCCCTCTAATTGATGGTTTGGCTAAAATTAGTAAGGAAACGGTAGACTTTTTGACGAAATTAGGGTTAATGGAGGTTTAAAGATATTTTGAGGAAGATGGAAATGACTTTGATCAGCTCCTATATCCTCCCCTTAGCATAATTTTCGAGATGGATTAGTGGGTCTAAGCACATGCTTAGTTAATTACCCACTAATGCAAGACAACAACAACCAAAACTTAAAATAACTATACATTCAAAAGGTAAGTCCATTTTTCTACTATGACCACCCTACGAAATGGAAAACCATCATCCTGAAGCAATGGAAGTGGTCTGAGACCCTAACTCGGCTCATATAAAAAATTACAGTCCAAAAAAGGTTTTTAGGGTCAAAATGGTCGCATAGAAATTTGGCAAAAATCATAGATGTGGAAAATGTTCCTAAGAGTCACTTCCCAAAATTTTAGAGTCATATGACCTTATTTGAATAAAATAGAAATATTTTACGATCCTTTGATACGTAAAATACGGGTCGTTGCAATAGAGGAGGAGTGTAACGACCTAGAATTTCACTACTTTGTTTAGTGAATATTTAATTAACTTTAAATATTCAATATATAAGTTTTATAATGAAAATAAACTCATTTAATTAATTAATAATGATGGTGAAATTGTTTTCAAAATTTGTTTACCAAATTAAATAGTTCATAGAAAAATAGAAAAATGCGACTGAAGAACGTTTTTCGAAATTTCGACCTTTCGACACCAGAAAGTTGTCGGGAACGTAGTTCGTCTTTGTGCACTATATATATACATATATATATAAGAGTTAATTAAGTAGATAACAATACACTTAGAAATAAATTATCTTATATTAATTTGGAAAAGAAAGTGATGCGACTAGACATTATATATATATATATATATATTTATATATATATATAAAAGAAAGTGATGTGACTAGACACGATAATTATATATATATATAAGAAAGTGATGTGACTAGACATAATAATTATAGGAGGTTTTAGGCTAAAGAAAAAAGTTGAAGAAAAAATTAGTTTCAAGGGCAAAAAGTTTGCTTCGTAAGCTAAAGGACACTTTTTAGTGTCAATCACAAAATGATAGTTGTAACAGTCATTTTCTGTTTACATTAAAAAGTGTCCTTCAAACTAAAAAGTAAACTTGTTGTCCTTGAGAATAATTTTTTTTACAACTTCTTCACTGTGCCTATTTTTCTGATAATTATATATATAAAAAAGAAAGTCATGTGACTAGACATAATAATTATATATATATATATATAAAAGTGATGTGACTAAACATAATTATATATATATATATATAAAAGAAAGTGATGTGAATAGACATAATAATTATATATATAAAAGAGAGTGGTGTGACTAAACATAATTATATATATATATAATAAAAGATTTGTTTTGTGACTTGATATAATTATGACAAGTTATATTATTTAATTCTTTTTGCGCCTATATATACTCCCTACCTCTCCACTTTCTCTCCTTATTTTCATTTCTTCTTCTTCATTTCTCTCTTTTCTTCTACAAGCTTCCATTAATGGCTTCTTTCAAAGATTTGAGGGAAACTAGAGAGAAAAATGCATAAAAACAAAGATCTAACCACCCATCCTCTTTCTCTTACTCATCTAAAGTCTCTAGCACCTCTTCCATCACCACAAAGTTTGGCCACCACCATTTCTATCCCATGGCCGAAAGTTCTAGAGGAAAGGAGTGGAGTTTGGAGGCTTCGGTGGAAGAAAATGAGAGGTCGGCTACGCCGGAGTGAAGGCATGAAGCTCCAGGGAAGTTTGGGAGCAAGTTAGTGAGAAAAAGGTCAAGATTCGCCTTGGTTAAGGCCATGGACGAACCATATAGTGAAGGAGAGGAGTTTGGTAGCTTGTCGAGAAGCGGAAGCTCCATCGGATCATCCAGAGAAGCTAGGGGAAAGAGGGAGCTAAGATGGTGAGATCTCGAGAAACACTTTCCTTTCTAGTTTATGATTAAAATGATTTGCAAGAGAAGTAAGTTAAGATTATTATTTACAAGTATATAAAAATTATTGACATTATTATACATGAATTGACATGTTTGTTTGGATGTTTATATGGATGTATACTTGATTGTTAACATTGGATGTTCACTTGGATGAATGAAAAAGAAGAATGAATTAATAATGTGAAGTTTATAATGATAGTTAATGTGTTAACTATAATTAATTCATGAAGGAATAAATGGTGGTATATGTGGAAAGTTAAGCTTCGAAATGTTTTGAAATCATAAAAGAGGAATGGTTTGAAATGATTTAAAAATGAAAAGGTTTCATTTAAAAAAGGAAAGATAACATTTTTATAATGATATTCAATTTATATGGATATATAAATTAAATAGTTGAAAGATAGATAATAAATAACTTTCTATGTTAGAGAATGTTTTGAAAAGTGAAAATGGAATTTAATATGATTTTATAATCATATATGAAATCAAATATAGTATTATGTAAGTTAAAATATTGAAAAATAATATTTAAAAGTGAAAAAGAGATTTAATATGGAAAATATTGGTTTAAATGTTTGAAAATGGTTTATAAATGTTTTATAAACATTAAAATTAAATTTGGAGAAGTTTTGACAAATATTGAGTTTGGAGTCAAAAATAGGCGCGTCGCGTAACGGTAGTTCGCGATTTCGCACCATAAAAGTTAAATCCTTCTATAGGATGGAATCAAGGTCGGATTTCTTTGCAATAAGAATTTTTCGAACTCTTATGACTATAGTTTTCAAACAAAAGAAAATGATCGAGATTTCATTTAATAGATTTTGAAATATGAGCAAATAAAGTTTTCAAGAAAATCGCATTTTGGCAGTTTGGTGGCCAAAGTCGCAAATGTTTTAGATACCTATTTTTAAATTGTTTAAAAATATGGAATAAATCTTATAGATCATTTAAAATGTCTTAAAAGTGATTTGAGTAATAAAAATAAATTTCCAAGTGATAGAAAGTCGTTTTGATCAATATAGCTTAAAAAACATTTTTCGCAGCACTTTTCTATAAGTTTTGAATACAGTTTTAAACCCAACCGTTCTTTCTCAAATCTTTTGGAAATGTTTTCAAATGGTTAATAAAAAAATTTAAAGGTAATTTGAGAAATTTATGGAATGGTTAAATGATTAATGATTTAGAGTCGATCAAATAACTTGACCGCCTTATGAGTTTAGAGAGATAGTGTCTAGACTTGAGTTTGGAAAGCCGGTTTCCTGCTCTCCCTGGCTATTCGAACTGGCTCGACGGAGGGGATAGTAAATTTGGTTTACTCGGATCAAAATTTCCAAAGTATAAAGATATAATTTTCTAAATATAAATAACTTGGATCTTGTAGAGATAATCTTCTTGTACTCGGTGTTAAAGCCCAAAGAGGGAACTCGTACTATTCGTAGAATTTAAAAGGCGATTTCATCGTTATTCCGCCCATAGTACTGGTTGAATACGGGAATTGATATTGAGTAGAATTAGATGATTTCTATAGACTCTGCTCACTTAATATTTACTGGTTTTGGATTAACATCCTAGATAACATGGTTTTAACTCAATCAAGGTTTTGAGTTTTGAATTAAGAAACCTTTGTAAAGATTTAAATAAATGATTTGGAATTATTTTAATTTCTATACTTAAATTAATTTTTTTGGGTTTACAATAAACTATGTCTTAAATAACATCGTTTTTGATCAATTTAAAAGTTATGTTTTGGAAATAAGAAATCTTTGATTAAAATTTAATAAATGATTTGGAAATATTTTCCTAAGTAAAAGGTGAATTGATTTGGAATTATTCCAAGATTAAAAAGGTTTAAATTCACGAAATGATTTGATAAATGAGGCTTAATGATTCCACATAATGTTAAGAAGACAAAGTGATAATTAAATGAATATATCTCTAAGAGATATTTATGATTGAATAAAAAGATGAATTAAATTGAATGATGATTGATAGTCAAATATGAACTTAACATCTTTTTAATCGATGATTGGTTCGGAGGAACCGGGGTCGAATTTGGGTAACTCCAATCGAAAACCACTTCAAACCAATGTTTACGTTCGAAAGTGAAGACATGTTGAAGATGATGATTATTGAAGACCGAAGATCTTCATAGCGGAAGGACAGCTTTTTCACATTCTCTGGGTCTCTCCCATTATAGAGACATTTATTATAGCAGTGGTCCTATCATGTTTTAAAAGCTTCGGATTGCAAGGACTACTAGCTACTAATGGTAGTAGGATGAGTGCCTTCGGTTTCGTTCAGTCCCAGAACGAACTTGTATGGACGAATGTCTGACATTACATTTCTACAATCACAACATTGACTTTTACAAACGTAAATCTGCTTGGTGGCGGAGAAGGAAACTTCTCTTAGTTTAACTCAATTCTCTGAGACGTACGAGCTCAGAGGTTGTATGTTCATGGAAGTCAATAGTGATCGAAGAAATGGTAATGTGGCATTCTAAGTGGAATGTGCTTTGGGGAAGAATAAAGTGTGGCTTTGTTAAAATTGAGCATAGCCTCACGAGCCTCACATCCCAGAGATGATACGGGTAATTATGTGGTCTGCAGGGTATATATTTCAGACTATTTATTTTATGAGTTTGGAGGCGGTGGAATCTGGAGCCTCGAGACATTTAGTAGGTAGCTTGCGAAAAGTGATAAGGCTATTGGATATTGGTAGTGTAGCAAGTGCAATTCCAAGTGACTTGCTTGTGAAAAGCGATGAAGGCACCGTGGAAACTATGTTTGCTATACGTGGATCGAAGGAAAAGGCCACTAGTTCCCTATCATGTTGGAAATCCAATTCCAATACGAGCTTTACGGTTTTGATTGTATTCCCAAAATAGCTGTAATGATTTGCAAACATTTCAGCTACCCCTTTGGTATCATATATTCCGTCAGGTGTATTTCGTTGACCTAGTCCGGATATATTACCATAGACTTAGTCCGGATATTGATACTTTATTTTGATATATTACTTCAAAAGTGTTTTCAAACCAATGTCATTAAAGATAATATCAAAGTATTTTCAGTATAAATTATTTTGGTTATCATAAGATAAAAACCCGTCCGTGTTTATGTGTGAGCGTGGTCTTATGAGATACCCTTCTTTTCGAAGGTTTTTATTTTTATCAGCATTTAAATTTTGAGTATCTCGCGTTGCTTTATCATGCCTGATACGGGTATTTTTAGTACTTGGGTCAGATCCGAGTAGTTTTAGGTTTAGTTGAAGACACTTGGAGTTTCCAGAGGAGAGTTGGAGATCTTCATCTTCGTATGGACGTATCCTTTTATCCGCTGCATATACTGCCTTTGTTTTGTTTGGTTGTCAACAATTGTAAGGGCAGAGATTTATAACTGTCCAAGTTGAATCTAGGTTAGACTCTGATATTGTATTCAAAATTTTCCGCTGTAAAGATTTTATATTGAAATAATATATGTTATTCCATTCGTGTGAGATTATGTTTTATCTTTATTTTCTTTTTCCCTAACAATCGGGGTTTTCGGCACTTGGATTTGCATCACGTGAATACCGAGGATGTATTAGTGTTGATTTTCGAAGGTTAAAAACCCCGGTCGTTACATTTGGTATCAGAGCTTAGGTTGAGCGAACACCTAGGCTTTGGTGGGGTAAAACTCATTATAGATAGGGTTAGTAATACCCTAGAATGAGTAACTCATTAGAGATAGGGTTAATAACACCCTATAATGAGTTTTGAGAGTATTATATATATGAGTGCGTATTTGTTATTTGATATATAAATGTTTTGTGTTGATTTATCTGTTGAGTGGTTTATAGATTCTAGTCGATGCGCCTGATCACCGTTATCGATAGGGATTTATAAACACTTGAACAAGGCAAATCGACACACTATTTTAAATGGATTATATTTTAAGTATAAAGGAATATCTTTTGAAAGATATAGATATTTATGTGGGTCAGTTTATGGTTAAGGAAGTGATAATATTTAGTTATTACCATTTGTTGATTGAACGAACATCTTGTGAATTAAGTTTCACGATTTGACTATAAGATGTTTGATAATAATATTGGGTTAAGGTTAATGAATAATAAATAAGCATGTAGTATAAAAATTGTATTTTATAAAATTATTTTTGTAAAAATATGGATATAAATGATATGTTATATAAATTTTGAGAAACTAAATTTTGGGTATTTTGGAGAAGAATTATAAATAATTCTAAAAGGAGTAAGTTAATATAAGATGATTTTATGAAGGGATTTGTAAAATGGATTTTATAAACAAAATAATCTCTAATGGATTTTTGAAAATTTTAGTAAGTAAGAAAGTCTCAAATGATAAATAGTTTGAGTGGCTCGAAAATAACTAAAAATGGGCAAGAGATATGTTCGGATGGTAAACACTTCTCTTAAGTATTTCCCTTCTTGTTAAGGAGATATAAGATACCATTGGTAGTACCCAGTTCCTCGTATTATTTTGGAGTTACTCGATCTATATAATTTTCCTTAAGTTAAAAGGATAATTTTGAATTATTATTTGATAAGTTAATATCAAGAGTGGTTAAAAAAAAGGGGAATATATTATAATGAAAGGAGTTGACAGTAATTTTGGAAAATAAAAGGTAAATTATCTTCCAAATTGAAATGATAACTTTGGGATGAAATGCTTTCCTTTAAGAAAAATATTTGGAAATAAATATTTAGAGTGATTATATATAAAGAAAAAAATTATATAATATAAAGAAGTTTCTTTATAAAGAGTATTTAAATTAAGAAATTGTTTAAGAATATATTTTATAAAATAAAGTGTAATTAGCAAAAATAAAATGATGTTTGAGAAAGTTGGATTTGAGAATTCATATCCTAATGTGCTGGAAAAGTATAAAAGAGAAAGTTATGCAATATAAAATAAGTTTGGGATTAAATTTATTAACAAAGAAATTTCAAAGGAATTTCGAAATAAGAATTATAATGGTATATTTCAAATAAAGGACGATCGATTTCTTTTGGGAAAAGAGATAGAAATATTTTTGGAAATAAATATTTTGAAGAAAGGGTTTATAAAGGTATTTAAATGGAAAAAAACAAAAGATTTATGAATATTTGAAAAGGTTAAATAAGTTGTAAGTAGATCATTTCGTCACACAATTCTGAACTAAGATTCGAGTATGGAATAAGGTGTTTACATTGGTCCGAAAAAGGATTTATCACTCGATACTTGACGACGAACATTGATGAGGGTTTGTGATTGGGATACTTACGTTTTCTATCATAGTTGAGAGCTATGTAAGGAAAACTAAAAGTTCAAATTGTAAAGCCTGATCATAGTCCGCACTAGAGGATCGGGAGATCAATACTAGTTCGGAAGTAAAGTTGTGGATTCGAATAGTAGATCGAATCAGATATTGCGTACAGATGATCTATATACATCATAAGAATGTAAGTTTAAAAATAAATATTTTGCGAAAATCCCTTTGTGTTCTGTTTTGGTGTAGTTTCGGGGACGAAATTCTTTTAAGGAGGGAAGAATGTAACGACCCGGAATTTCACTACTTTGTTTAGTGAATATTTAATTAATTTTAAACATTCAATATATAAGTTTTATAATGAAAATAAACTCATTTAATTAATTAATAATGATGGTGAAATTGTTTTCAAAATTTGTTTACCAAATTAAATAGTTCATAGAAAAATAGAAAAATGCGACCGAAGAACGTTTTTCGAAATTTCGACCTTTCGACACCAGAAAGTTGTCGCGAACGGTGTTCGTCTTTGTGCACAATATATACATATATATAAGAGTTAATTAACTAGATAACAATACACTTAGAAATAAATTATCTTATATTAATTTGGAAAAGAAAGTGATGTGACTAGACATAATATATATATATATATATAACAAAGTGATGTGACTAGACATAATAATTATATATATATAAAAGAAAGTGATGTGACTAGACATAATAATTATATATATGTAAAAGAAAGTGATGTGACTAAACATAATAATTTTTTTTAGCAAAGTTAGCCGGCTTTAACATGGGCCGTGCCACTGTATAAAAATGGGAAAACAGGTGTTCTGTACACGCACAGAACAGCTATAAAGGTTTAGAGACTAAACCATAGAAAATAAATGCACAAGAGCTAGACAAAGGTGTTTAGACTACTAAATAGAAGACTAATCACCCTTGAAGAGGAGGAACTGCCACCTCTAACATCCAAGGTTGGACCAAAAACATGCGAGAAACCAGAGAAAAGAGTAGCCAGAATCAGATCATAGCCCACAGAATTAGGAGAGTAAATAAATTTCCTATCCCGACTAACATCATAAAAATGACTTTTGTTCGCCTCACCAATCTCGCCAACCCTAGTAAGGGACATACCCTCACCCTCAATGTGATATGTAAGACTACGACTCTCTCCCTCAATATCGCTGTTAAAGTCATAGTAGGTGTCAGTCGTAGGAGAGTACCGCATGTCAGAAGGAACATGCAGCCATGCCCGTTCATCAGGGTTCCAAATAATAGAGTCGGTCAAAGAAGTAGTGTCAGCCTCAAACAGTGAAAGTGACTTACTGGGAGATGAAGGAGCATCAGGAGCATCATCAATAGGAGTTACAGTAATAGGGGCAACAGAGGTAATCAGATCAGATATGGGTGGCACAACCTTTGGAACACATTTCCGAGCCGGAGGACGAGGAAGAGGTAACCGATCAGAAAAAGGAACATGGCTAGAGGATTCCAATCTGGAACACGCATCCATAAGATGCCCAAATGACTGACATGACGTACAAATCTCCGGTTTCCAACTGTAGCGGACCCTGACCTCAGCAAAATGGCCCTCATCGAGTCTGACTTTTAACACCGAAGGTAAGGGTTTGGTAGGAGATATTTCTATCAGAGCTTTGGCATAAACAAGTCTCTTTCTGGCTACGGTTTTAGCGTCATAACAAATTACCTTACCAACAAGGCCAGCAAGCCAATCAATCCTGGGAGGCTGTAGTACAGAAGGGATGTGGGGAAAGTGTGCCCAGACAGGAATAGATAAAACTTGATCAATAGCCCAATCAACTGACGGACTCCAGGTAGTAATAATGAACGGTTTCCCTTCAATCAGAATTGGGTCGGCTTCCAGAATTCTCTGTCTTTCCTCGGAGCGGGAGAATTTAAATAAATAAATATACAAGAAAGTGATGTGCCTAAACATAATTATTATATATATATATAAAAGAGAGTGATGTGACTAGACATAATTATATATATATATATATTATAAAAGATTTGTGATGTGACTTGATATAATTATGATAAGTTATATTAATTAGTTCTTTTTGCGCCTATATATACACCCTACCTCTCAACTTTCTCTCCTTATTTTCATTTCTTCTTCTACATTTCTCTCTTTTCTTCTGCAAGCTTCCATTAATGGCTTCTTTCATAGAAGATTTGAGGGAAACTAGAGAGAAAAATGCATAAAAACAAAGATCTAACCACCCATTCTCTTTCTCTTACTCACCTAAAGTCTCTAGCACCTCTTCCATCACCAAAAAGTTCGGCCACCACCATTTCTATCCCATGGCCGAAAGTTCTAGAGGAAAGGAGTGGAGTTTGGAGGCTTCGGTGGAGGAAAATGAGAGGTCGGCTACATCGGAGTGAAGGCATGAAGCTCCGGGTAACTTTGGAAGCAAGTTAGTGAGCAAAAGGTCAAGATTCGCCTTGGTTAAGGCATGGCCGAACCATATAATGAAGGAGGGGAGTTTGGTAGCTTGTCACGAAGCGGAAGCTCCATCAAATCATCCAGAGAAGCTAGGGGAAAGAGGGAGCTATGATGGTGAGATCTCGAGAAACACTTTCCTTTCTAGTTTATGATTAAAATAATTTGCAAGTTAGAAGTAAGTTAAGATTATTATTTACAAGTATATAAAAGTTATTGACATGATTATACATGAATTGGCATGTTTGTTTGGATGTTTATATGGATGTATACTTGATTGTTAACATTAGATGTTCATTTGAATGAATCAAAAAGAAGAATGAATTAATAATCTGAAGTTTATAACGATAGTTAATGTGTTAACTATAATTAATTCATGAAGGATTAAGTGGTGGTATATGTGGAAAGTTAAGCTTCGAAATGTTTTGAAATCATAAAAGAGGAATGGTTTGAAATGATTTAAAAATGAAAAGGTTTCATTTAGAAAAGGAAAGATAACATTTTTATAATGATATTCAATTTATATGGATATATAAATTAAATAGTTGAAAGATAGATAATAAATAACTTTCTATGTTAGAGAATGTTTTGAAAAGTGAAAATGGAATTTAATATGATTTTATAATCATCTACGAAGTCAAACATAATATTATAATAGTATAATATTATATAAGTTAAAATATTGGAAAATAATATTTAAAAGTGAAAAGAGATTCAATATAGAAAATAGTGGCTTAAATGTTTGAAAATGGTTTATTAATGTTTTATAAACATTAAAATTAAATTTGAAGAAGTTTTGACAAATATTGAGTTTGGAGTCAAAAATAGACGCGTCGCGTAACGGTAGTTCGCAATTTCACGCCATAAAAGTTAAATCCTTCTATAGAATGGAATCAGAGTCGGATTTCTTTGCAATAAGAATTTTCCGAACTCTTATGACTATAGTTTTCAAACAAAAGAAAATGATCGAGATTTCATTTAATAGATTTTGAAATATGAGCAAATAAAGTTTACAAGAAAATCGCGCTTTGGCAGCTCGGTGGCCAAAGTCGCAAATGTTTTAGATACCTATTTTTAAATTGTTTAAAAATATGGAATAAATTTATAGATCGTTTAAAATGTCTTAAAAGTGATTTGAGTAATAAAAACAAATTTCCAAGTGATAGAAAGTTCTTTTGATCAATAGAGCATAAAAAGCATTTTTTGCAGCACTTTTCCGCAGCACTTTTCTATAACTTTTGAAAAAATATAGTTTTAAATGCAACCGTTCTTTTCCAAATCTTTTATAAATGTTTCCAAATGATTAATAAAGTATTTTAAAGGTAATTTGAGAAATTTATGGAATGGTTAAATGATTAATGATTTAGAGTCGATCAAATAACTTGACCGCCTTTTGGTTGTCAAAGAGATAGTGTCTAGACTTGAGTTTGAAAACCAGTTTCTTGCTCTTCCTGGCTATCTGGATTGGCCCGATGGAGGGGATAGTAAATTTGGCTTACTCGGATCAAAATTTCAAAAGTATAAAGATATAATTTTCTAAATATAAATAACTTGGATTTTGTGGAGATATTCTTCTTGTACTCGGTGTTAAAGCCCGAAGAGGGAACTCGTACTATTCATGGAATTTAAAAAACGATTTCACCGTTATTCTACCCATAGTATTGGTTGAATATGGAAATTGATATTGAGTAGAATTAGATGATTTCTATAGACTCTGCTCGCTTAATATTTACTGGTTTTGGATTAACGTTCTAGATAACATGGTTTTAACTCAATCAAAGTTTTGAGTTTTGAATTAAGAAATCTTTATAAAGATTTAAATAAATGATTTGGAATTATTTTAATTTCTATACTTGAATTGATTGTTTTGGGTTTGCAGTAAACTATGTCTTAGATAACATCGTTTTTGACCCATTTAAAAGCTATGTTTTGGAAATAAGAAATATTTGATTAAGATTTAATAAATGATTTGGAAATATTTTCCAAAGTAAAAGGTGAATTGATTTGGAATTATTCCAAGATTAAAAACGTTTAAATTTACCAAATGATTTGAAAAATGAGGCTTAATGATTCCATATACTGTTAAGAAGATAAAGGAATAATTAAATGAATATATCTCTAAGAGATATTTATGAATGAATAAAAAGATGAATTAAATTGAATGATGATTGATAGTCACATATGAACTTAACATCTTTTTAATCGATGATTGGTTCGGAGGAACCGGGGTCAGATTTGGGTAACTCCTATCTGAAAACCACTTCGAACTAATGCATACGTTCGAAAGTGAAGACATGTTGAAGATGATGATTATTGAAGACCGGAGATCTTCATAGCGGAAGGACCGCTTGTTGACATTCTCTGGGTCGCTCCCATTATAGAGATATTTA
Source organism: Allium fistulosum (assembly GCA_030737815.1). Lineage (NCBI taxonomy): Eukaryota > Viridiplantae > Streptophyta > Magnoliopsida > Asparagales > Amaryllidaceae > Allium > Allium fistulosum. The sequence goes on along the minus strand of CM060902.1, from coordinate 877,643,826 downwards.
TTATAGCAGTGGTCCTATCATGTTTTGAAATCTTTGGATTGCAAGGACTACTCGCTACTAATGGTAGTAGAAGGAGTGCCTTCGGTTTCGTTTAGTCCCAGAACGAACTTGTATGGACGAATGTCTGACATTGCATTTCTACAATCACAATGTTGACTTTTACAAACGTACATCTGCTTGGTGGTGGAGAAGGCAACTTCTCTTAGCTTAACTCCCTTCTTTGAGACTTACGAGCTCAGAGGTTGTATGTTCGTGGAAGTCAATAGTGATCGAAGAAATGGCAAAGTGGCATTCTAAGTGGAATGTGCTTTGTGGAAGAATAAAGCGTGGCTTTGTTAAAATTGAGCGTAGCCTCACGAGCCTCACATCCCGGAGATGATGCGGGTAATTATGTGGTCTGTACGGTATATATTTCAGACTATTTGTTTTATGAGTATTGAGGAGTCCGGTGGAATCTGGATCCTCGAGGCATTTATTTGAATATAGTAGCTAGCTTGCAAAAAGTGTAAGGCTATTGGATATTGGTAGTGTAGCAAGTGCAGTTCCAGGTGTCTTGCTTGTGAAAAGCGATAAAGGCACCGTGGGAACTATGTTTGCTATACGTGGATCGAAGGAAAAGGCCACTAGTTCCCTATCATGTTGGAAATCCAATTCCAATACGAGCTTTAAGATTTTGATTGTATTCCCAAAATAGGTGTAATGCTTTGCAAACATTTCAGCTACCCCTTTGGTATCATATATTCCGTCCGGTGTATTCCGTTGACCTTGCCTAGATATATTACCATAGACTTAGTCCGGATGTTGATACTTTATTTTGATATATTACTTGAAAAGTGTTTTCAAACCAATGTCATTAAAGATAATCTCAAAGTATTTTCAGTATAAAGTATTTTGGTTATCATAAGATAAAAACCCTTCCGTGTTTATGTGTGGGCGTGGTCTTATGAGATACCCTTCTTTTCAAGGGTTTTTATTTACATCATCATTTAAAATTTCGAGTATCTCACGCTGGTTTATCAAACCTGATACAGGTATTTTTAATACTCGGGTCAGATCCGAGTAGTTTCAGGTTTAGTTGAAGACGCTTGGAGTTTCCAGAGGAGAGCTGGAGATCTTCATCTTCGTATGGATGTATCCTATTATCGGCAGCATATATTGCCTTTGTTTTTTTTTGGTTGTGAGCAATTGTAAGGGCAGAGATTTATAACTATCCAAGCTGAATCTAGGTTAGACTTTGATATTGTATTCAAAATTTTCCACAGTAAAGATTTTATATTGAAATAATATACGTTATTCCATTCATGTGAGATTATGTTCAGTCTTTATTTTCTTTTTCCCTAACAATCGGGGTTTTCGGCACTTGGATTTGCATAACATGAATACTGAAGATGTATTAGTGTCTATTTTCGAGGGTCGAAAACCCTGGTCGTTACAAGGAGACTGGGCTTCCGGAGTTATGTTATTTACAGTTACTTTCTATGTATTGTTTATTATATTATATTATTAATCAGACAACATGTTGTTATTTGGGAACTTTATTATTTTAGTTATTGTATGGATTACGTATTGCTTAGACTATTATTTGATTTGGTTTTATTCAGTGTGACGCCCCACCTCTATGCTCACAATAACAAAGGTTATTATAAGGAATAACGTCTGCTATTGCGAAGAATAAGGCTTGTGAGGAGCGACCATCTGTAAGTTATGCCTTAGACGAGTATTGATTACATCGATAGGAGTTGTATAAATTACTCCCAAAGATATATATTCAATCCAAATCTAAAACGAAACTACAGTGGCTAAAGAAAAATTCAGAACAACTCATAATAACAACAACACTGATAGTATAATCACATCAGAACAGAAATATCAGATATATAGCGGAAGACAAGTCTGGAATATATGCTACAACAGTAGATGGTTCACATGAACCAAATGTACATAAACATATACATCAACATACATAAGATGAGAGTCGAATAACCAAAAGAACTCCTCGAAGGCTAGACAAAAGATGATGCGATATCCCAAAAGCTGAAGCTGCTACAGAATCAGAGATAGAGACTACCCTGAAATAACTCGGTCTGACCCGAGTATTATTCAAAAAGAAATAATAAACGGATCAGTCTAATTTATTCTTATATGTGAGTGCATCATAAATAACATCAAAGTAAAATAATAATAATCTCGAATGAGACTATTCAACATAAGAAATCAACATAGTTAAATGAAGAAATCACATCAAACTCCATCAAAATTAACTTTCAAATTCACAATTGAATTCAAAACAACAATTCACAAAATCTAGAAATCAAAAATAGATAACTAGAAAATCAACATTAAAGTGGATCGATCCCAACAAATGGCGAGTTTTAGCTACGCCACACGTGCATCAACATATGGCCGAAGCCTACCAAGTACTGTCATCATAATTTTGGCGCCCAACATATGACCCGAAGGTCCAACATATGACCCGAAGGTCTAGTACTGGTATTTGACCCGAAGGTCCATCATATGACCCGAAGGTCCATCATAGTCGCTCGAAAGCGCACAAAATCATCAAAATCATCAAACAACAAATATTTCAATTAACGAGTCCAGATTTAACCGAAATAGTAAAAGTGTGGTTCCATACTCCGCACTTTTGCTAAATCGTTTAAATCTCTTCATCGTTTCCTTGAAAGTGCAAAATTGTGTATTTTATAAAAATACATTTTACGTTCTCAAACGGACAAGTCCGGAATTAAGCGGATCAGTAAAAGTAAGGGTTCATAGTCCTCAGTTTTGCTGAAGCGTTTAAATCGCTTCCTCATTCTTTTGAAGGCGCAAACTGTAGAATTTTTGAAAACAATTTCAATTTAAAACGATTTTTAAAACGCGTGATTAAAATAGCAACAACTATTGCAATTTCGATGAGGAAATTGCGTATCTCAAAACATCGTAAAAACGGATACCAAATCAGCGTTGCGGGATAACCGCTTCAAAAATCACTTTAAATTAACGGTTACAGACGTTAAAATAATAGTGAATTTTCGTTCATTAAAATATAGTATCGGCGTACAAATTTCGTTATAAAAATAACGGCAACAAACTACGTTGTAAAACGAAATACCGGTTTAACGTAAATTAAGGAGTGGACTGCAACTCTATATTTTCATCAAATATTTCACTGTTATATGTGCATCAAATATGGCGCTGGAAAATGAAGAGATAAAATATGCGACTTTAAAACAGGTTTTCGCATGCTACTACATTGCATAAAATATCATACACAAAAATGTATAATACAATAAACAACCTACACGTACAATCAATATAAAGGAGGGTGACTCATACGCTTCTCTTGCACGCATACATATTTTATAACACAAGGCCTAGGTACTAAAATCTTTCACGCCTGCATGAACTAAATTTTTCCCCTGACACGTTACATGCATGCATATACACTTACCTCTAAACAAAACCCAAAATGAACACAATTTTTCCTATTCTTTTTTTTTTTAGTAAACAGCATATTGCACACGCACTAGGAAAAATAAAGTTAAAGTGCTTGGCAATTTGTTTTTTTTTTTGTGTGTTACTCTTGCATACAATGGAAGTAATGAAAATAATGATCTGAACCAGATTTCTTGATACCACAATTTTCATGCAAACTGCACTTCACTAAAGATTTATGCAAACTGTAAACTTGGCCCAAGCACTAACGTTTTTCACGAATATACGTGAATGAAAAATGTAACCTAGCAACGTTTATGGGAGCTTGGTCACACGAAAAATGAAGGCAACCTGGTCTTGAAATTATTACTTATTTCACCGCCAACACAAAAGTGACTAGGAGTTTGATATTTAGTGCATGCGTTATTTACACTCAATCATGAAAAATGCCTACACAGCTACATGAATGAACAAGACTCAAGTGGTAACAAATAGATCAGTGAAAAGCAAAAGATCAAGTGAACAACTTTCCAATGCACCAAAAGTGAAAGAACAGAACAAGTAAATCAGAAAAACAGAACAACTAAAGCAGAGATCAATATCTGGGCACCACTAAGGATTAGAAACGTGAGTAGTACTCACTGTTAGTTTTGAAGCCAAACACACCCTAGATCTGAAAGAGGAAGTCATCACTCGGCCATTAATGCATTCTTTAATTAGCTGAAAGTAAGCAGGGAAGTTGCAGATATTCTTTTCTTCCTTTTTTTTTCAAAAATAAAAGTATAAGTCAAGTACACGGCTGGCTTACAGTTGAGTACACTTTCATTTAATGCAACATGCTATTGTTGGAGGAAGGTACACGGCTAGTAGAAATGATAATGGCAGCTAAAAAGGTCACATATTTGCTTTTGAAAATAAAATAGTGACAAATGAAGAATGTGATGGCGTGGGATGGAGTTTTCATCCACGCAACTGGTTGAACATGTTAAAAAAAATTGACCTGAGCAACTTCTGCGTTCACAATTCACAATAGGCAATTCTTTTCCCAGTAACGAAAAAATGTGTTCACACTTTGACTCTTAGTTTACAGCAAGGTACAAAAGTTGTTCAAGCTTTTGAAATTGGACTGCCACAATGCAAAGGAAAAATATAATGCAAAGTATACACTATATTCTTTTCCTTACAGTTTTGCATTTTTGTACACTTTGCATTTATAAAAAGAACGTGAATAAGTCATACTATTTGAATTAGATGATAGCTAGGTGGAGCGAATAAAATGTAATGCAATTAAACCATTAAAATATTCGCTCCGCCAGTAATTTAAAAATTACGGTCGTTACAGACTCCCCTCCTTATAAAAATTGCGTCCCCGCAATTTCATACTAGAAGTAGTCAATAACACAATAATTTATCAAATCAAATATTAAAAAGGAAAGATAGATACGAATGCTCACCTCCACCCGAAGAGGAGAGAAAACCGGGATAAGAACGCTCAATAAATTCTCTGGTTTCCCAAGTGCAATCCTTGGGGTTTGCTGACCATTGAATTTTCACAAGCGGGACTTCTTTATTTCGAAGGCGTTTAATCTCCGAAGCTAGCACACGAATAGGATATTGCACAATAGACAAGTCGGGTGAGATCTCAAGATCTTGCAACATAGGAGGATCAATAATAGAATCTGAACCTCGAAGGCATCTACGAAGTTGAGACACATGAAATACGTCGTGAATTCCCGAAAACTGAACAGGTAACGATACACGATAAGCAACTGGGCCAATGCATTCCATAATAGGAAACGGTCCAACATATCGAGGAGCCAATTTCCCGGAGTGACTAAAACGCACCACACCCTTCATCGGGGAAACACGAATGAATACGAGATCACCAACAGAGAATTCCAAAGGCTTTCTACGATGATCGGCATAAGATTTCTGCCTATTCTGAGCCTCCTTCATTCTCTGTCTAATAATATCAATCCTCTCCGAAGATTCACGAATATAATCGGGGCCGAGAATTAACTTTTCCCCCGATTCCAACCAACAAGATGGTGATCGACACGGTCTTCCGTAAAGAGCCTCGAAAGGAGCCATGCCGATACTGGATTGAAAACTGTTGTTATAAGAAAATTCAACAAGAGATAAGTGGTCTTCCCAACTACCACCAAAATCAAGAATGCAAGCTCGAAGGAGATCCTCTAAAACCTGATTCACCCTTTCAGTCTGACCATCAGACTGTGGATGATAAGCTGTACTGAGATTGAGCTTAGTGCCCAAGGCTTTCTGAAGACTCCGCCAGAACCCACTAGTGAAAAGCGGATCTCTGTCACTAACAATAGAACTAGGCACACCATGAAGTCGAACGACTTCTTTAATAAACAGCTTAGCCAACAAAGGAGCAGTCCGATTGGACTTGATAGGAATAAAATGGGCTGATTTAGTCAATCGGTCTACAATCACCCAAATACTAGTATGGCCCGATCTCGAACGAGGTAGACCATCAATGAAGTCCATGGAAATCTGATCCCATTTCCATAATGGAATCTCAAGAGGCTGCAAAAGACCACTGGGACGCTGATGTTCTGCTTTAACAAGCTGACAAGTCATGCAACGACTTACATAACTTGCAATATCACGCTTCATACCTTTCCAATAGTATAAGCGTTTCATATCAGCATACATCTTGCTACTGCCCGGATGAATAGTATACTTAGAACGATGACAGTCCTCAAGAATGTCATTTCTAAGATTAGAAATATCAGGCACGATCAATCTACCCTTCTTCCGAATACAACCATGAATATCAATATCGAAATCCTTTAGATCATCACTTCGGGATTCCGATTTACAACTCTGAAAAAGATAAGCAAGATCTGGATCTTTCTTCTGGGCATCGGCAATGCGATCTAACAAATTAGGACGAGCTTCCATGCTAAATAAAAGCACGGGAGACTCAGAAACTGAAGGACGGTCTCTAATATCACAAAGAGATAAAGCTTCCAAAATATTCCACTCTGCTAGCATCATGGAAACAACAACTTGCTGCTTGCGACTAAGCGCATCAGCAACTCGATTACCCTTACCAGGGGTATACTGAATATCGAAATCATATGAAGCAAGAAATTCGAGCCAACGCTGTTGCCTCATATTAAGCTCTTTCTGAGTAAATAAATACTTCAGAGATTTGTGATCAGTGAAGAGAATAAAACGCTCGCCCAATAAATAGTGTCGCCAAATCTTTAGAGCAAAGACTATGGCGGCCAACTCCAAATCATGGGTAGCATAACGAATCTCGTTAGGCTTTAGTTGTCTAGAAGCATAGGCAACTACTCTATCTTTTTGCATGAGAACGGCACCGAGCCCAAAACCACTGGCATCGGTATAAACAACAAGATCATGATTCCCTTTGGGAACCACTAAGATAGGAGCATGAGTAAGGAGATCTTTTAACTTCAAGAAGGAATTCTCACATTTATCCGACCAAATAAAAGGAACAGCTTTTCTCGTAAGAGTGGTAAGCGGTAAAGCAATACGAGAAAAGTCCTTAATAAATCGGCGATAATAACCCGCCAATCCAAGAAAGCTACGGATCTCAGTAACGGTCTCGGGCCTCTTCCAATCCTGAATAGATTCGATCTTAGAAGGATCGACAGAAATACCATCGGAAGAAACAATATGACCGAGAAATTTCACCTTATTCTCCCAGAAGTGACACTTGGAGAATTTGGCATAAAGCTGATGATGACGAAGAGTGCTCAAAACAATCTCCAAATGCTGAATATGATCGGCTTCAGATTTGGAATAAATAAGAATATCATCAATGAAAACCAAGACGAACTTATCGAGATATTCCCGGAATATCCGATTCATAAGATCTACAAAATACGCCGGAGCGTTCGTCAAACCGAACGGCATAACAAGCCATTCGTAAGAACCATAACGAGTACGGCATGCGGTAAGAGGAATGCTATCTTCCGCAACTCGTAACTGATGAAATCCGGTAGCCAGATCGAGTTGGGAGAAGACCTTGGCGCCACTTAACTGATCGAACATGTCATCGATCCTAGGCAATGGATACCTATTTTTGATAGTAAGCTCGTTAAGCTTGCGATAATCAATGCAAAGCCTAAGAGTACCATCTGGCTTCTTAACGAAGACAACGGCGGCGCCCCAAGGAGACGAGCTAGAACGAATAAAATGCTTGGCTTCCAACTCAGATAATTGTTGCTTGAGTTCCTCATTTTCCTTAGCAGACATCCTCGTGGGAGGACGACTGACAGGATGTGCACCAGAGATAAGATCAATACGGAACTCAATTGCCCTCTTCGGCGGCAAACAAGAAACAGGCTCGAAAACATCAGAAAAATCACAAACAACTGGAATATTAGCAATGACATCCTCCGACTCGAAGGAAGAAATGAGAGCACTAGAAGTATGATCCATGTCTCGAAATATAATGGATAATTGCTCGCTAGCATCAGGATGCTTGAGATATAAAGTTCTTTCGGGACATAGGATTTGAACTTCATAACGAACGAGCCAATCCATACCCAATATCATATCAAAACCAAGATGATCCATAACATGCAGATTCGCATGAAAGGTAAAATCACAAAGAATAATCTCAACATCAACACACAACAAACCAAGAGTAACGGATCCACCAATGGGGTTTACGATCCTCAAAGGGTCGCAAAGAGTAATAATATCCAAATGAATAATATCAACAAGCTCCTTCGACACGAATGAATGTGATGCACCCGTATCGAAAAGAACCCTAATAGAACGGCCATGAAATAAAATAAAACCTTCCAAAACAGAAGAAGTAATACCTTTGGGCTGAGAAGAAACACTAGGAGCTTTAGCAACATTAAGCTTCCCAGATTTGAAACCCTTAGGAGCAATAGGACAATCAGAAACCCAATGACCTTCTTTCTTACAATAACGACAAGTGAGAGGCTTAGGACAGCCACGAAGAAGATGATCCAAAGAACCACAATTATAGCACGCCCTCTGAACAGAAGGTGTACTACTAGGCTGAGAACTAGAAGTAGCTTGCTTCTTCTTCTTCTGATTAGAAGAATTAGGCCTATGGAAAGGAAACCTCTTCTTGTTGGGGTTTTTAGAAACCTCAACATCATCACCACTATCACGTTCCTTTTCAACAGCTTCAAGACAAAGAGCCGAATCAACAAGCTCCTCAAAAGAGAGCTTAAGCTGAAGCAAAAGAACTTTCTTCAAATACTTCTTCAAACCATCAACAAAACGAAGATTCTTCTTACGTGGAGTATTAATGAATTCAACTCCATATTTGGACAAGGCCTCAAAAGATGCAACATAATCAGAAACAGAGGACTTTCCTTGCTTTAACTCAAGGAAACTACGAGCAAGATTAGCCTTTTCCGATTCAGGAACGAACTTAAGTTCGAAACGTTCCTTAAACTGAACCCAAGAGAGAGCGGACTCATCAACTTCTGAAATAAAGAGCTCATACCAATCAAGCGCACGCTCTTGCAACATACTAGATGCCACGAGAACGCGATGATGATCCGAAAGATCCATCCAAGAAAATATGCGCTCACAAGTGCGCAACCAAGTCTGAACTTCCATAACACTTTCCGATCCCTTGAAAGGCTGACCTCCAAGGTGGGAATAGTCACTACACATGCGGGCGAAGGCAGACTTGTGATTAGGAGCTGCGGGAGTAGCAATAGGAGGCTGAGTATCCCGAAATAGCTCCATAAAATGATCAGCTGACATATAGACACCGTCCGGATGAGAACTACTAGACGGGCCTGCAGAAGAACGCTTCCCTCTACCTCTTGCAGCCATAAGCTGAGAGACAAGAGAAGGTAAAGATTAGTTAAACAACACACAATTGATAAGAAGTTTAACAAACGGAATACTACGGAATATAAAATTTATTCCTAGACGTACTCCATATGTTAAGTGGAACGAATAGATTAGAAAGGCACGAATAAAACTCCCGAATTGTTGTAACACATGTTCCATTTTTTTTTCTGTTCTGTGTTTATTACAATTTATTCTGAATTTCAGCTCTGATACCAAGCTGTGACGCCCCACCTCTATGCTCACAATAACAAAGGTTATTATAAGGAATAACGTCTGCTATTGCGAAGAATAAGGCTTGTGAGGAGCGACCATCTGTAAGTTATGCCTTAGACGAGTATTGATTACATCGATAGGAGTTGTATAAATTACTCCCAAAGATATATATTCAATCCAAATCTAAAACGAAACTACAGTGGCTAAAGAAAAATTCAGAACAACTCATAATAACAACAACACTGATAGTATAATCACATCAGAACAGAAATATCAGATATATAGCGGAAGACAAGTCTGGAATATATGCTACAACAGTCGATGGTTCACATGAACCAAATGTACATAAACATATACATCAACATACATAAGATGAGAGTCGAATAACCAAAAGAACTCCTCGAAGGCTAGACAAAAGATGATGCGATATCCCAAAAGCTGAAGCTGCTACAGAATCAGAGATAGAGACTACCCTGAAATAACTCGGTCTGACCCGAGTATTATTCAAAAAGAAATAATAAACGGATCAGTCTAATTTATTCTTATATGTGAGTGCATCATAAATAACATCAAAGTAAAATAATAATAATCTCGAATGAGACTATTCAACATAAGAAATCAACATAGTTAAATGAAGAAATCACATCAAACTCCATCAAAATTAACTTTCAAATTCACAATTGAATTCAAAACAACAATTCACAAAATCTAGAAATCAAAAATAGATAACTAGAAAATCAACATAAAAGTGGATCGATCCCAACAAATGGCGAGTTTTAGCTACGCCGCACGTGCATCAACATATGGCCGAAGCCTACCAAGTACTGTCATCATAATTTTGGCGCCCAACATATGACCCGAAGGTCCAACATATGACCCGAAGGTCTAGTACTGGTATTTGACCCGAAGGTCCATCATATGACCCAAAGGTCCATCATAGTCGCTCGAAAGCGCACAAAATCATCAAAATCATCAAACAACAAATATTTCAATTAACGAGTCCGGATTTAACCGAAATAGTAAAAGTGTGGTTCCATACTCCGCACTTTTGCTAAATCGTTTAAATCTCTTCATCGTTTCCTTGAAAGTGCAAAATTGTGTATTTTATAAAAATACATTTTACGTTCTCAAACGGACAAGTCCGGAATTAAGCGGATCAGTAAAAGTAAGGGTTCATAGTCCTCAGTTTTGCTGAAGCGTTTAAATCGCTTCCTCATTCTTTTGAAGGCGCAAACTGTAGAATTTTTGAAAACAATTCAATTTAAAACGATTTTTAAAACGCGTGATTAAAATAGCAACAACTATTGCAATTTCGATGAGGAAATTGCGTATCTCAAAACATCGTAAAAACGGATACCAAATCAGCGTTGCGGGATAACCGCTTCAAAAATCACTTTAAATTAACGGTTACAGACGTTAAAATAATAGTGAATTTTCGTTCATTAAAATATAGTATCGGCGTACAAATTTCGTTATAAAAATAACGGCAACAAACTACGTCGTAAAACGAAATACCGGTTTAACGTAAATTAAGGAGTGGACTGCAACTCTATATTTTCATCAAATATTTCACTGTTATATGTGCATCAAATATGGCGCTGGAAAATGAAGAGATAAAATATGCGACTTTAAAACAGGTTTTCGCATGCTACTACATTGCATAAAATATCATACACAAAAATGTATAATACAATAAACAACCTACACGTACAATCAATATAAAGGAGGGTGACTCATACGCTTCTCTTGCACGCATACATATTTTATAACACAAGGCCTAGGTACTAAAATCTTTCATGCCTGCATGAACTAAATTTTTCCCCTGACACGTTACATGCATGCATATACACTTACCTCTAAACAAAACCCAAAATGAACACAATTTTTCCTATTCTTTTTTTTTTTAGTAAACAGCATATTGCACACGCACTAGGAAAAATAAAGTTAAAGTGCCTGGCAATTTGTTTTTTTTTTTTGTGTTACTCTTGCATACAATGGAAGTAATGAAAATAATGATCTGAACCAGATTTCTTGATACCACAATTTTCATGCAAACTGCACTTCACTAAAGATTTATGCAAACTGTAAACTTGGCCCAAGCACTAACGTTTTTCACGAATATACGTGAATGAAAAATGTAACCTAGCAACGTTTATGGGAGCTTGGTCACACGAAAAATGAAGGCAACCTGGTCTTGAAATTATTACTTATTTCACCGCCAACACAAAAGTGACTAGGAGTTTGATATTTAGTGCATGCGTTATTTACACTCAATCATGAAAAATGCCTACACAGCTACATGAATGAACAAGACTCAAGTGGTAACAAATAGATCAGTGAAAAGCAAAAGATCAAGTGAACAACTTTCCAATGCACCAAAAGTGAAAGAACAGAACAAGTAAATCAGAAAAACAGAACAACTAAAGCAGAGATCAATATCTGGGCACCACTAAGGATTAGAAACGTGAGTAGTACTCACTGTTAGTTTTGAAGCCAAACACACCCTAGATCTGAAAGAGGAAGTCATCACTCGGCCATTAATGCATTCTTTAATTAGCTGAAAGTAAGCAGGGAAGTTGCAGATATTCTTTTCTTCCTTTTTTTTTCAAAAATAAAAGTATAAGTCAAGTACACGGCTGGCTTACAGTTGAGTACACTTTCATTTAATGCAACATGCTATTGTTGGAGGAAGGTACACGGCTAGTAGAAATGATAATGGCAGCTAAAAAGGTCACATATTTGCTTTTGAAAATAAAATAGTGACAAATGAAGAATGTGATGGCGTGGGATGGAGTTTTCATCCACGCAACTGGTTGAACATGTTAAAAAAAAATTGACCTGAGCAACTTCTGCGTTCACAATTCACAATAGGCAATTCTTTTCCCAGTAACGAAAAAATGTGTTCACACTTTTACTCTTAGTTTACAGCAAGGTACAAAAGTTGTTCAAGCTTTTGAAATTGGACTGCCACAATGCAAAGGAAAAATATAATGCAAAGTATACACTATATTCTTTTCCTTACAGTTTTGCATTTTTGTACACTTTGCATTTATAAAAAGAACGTGAATAAGTCATACTATTTGAATTAGATGATAGCTAGGTGGAGCGAATAAAATGTAATGCAATTAAACCATTAAAATATTCGCTCCGCCAGTAATTTAAAAATTACGGTCGTTACATTCAGTATTTATATTTTATTTTCTTCTGCTGTGACTTCTGAAAGTGTAGAATGCTTACAAATTTATTTTAATCGCTCTATCATGTGATGTTCTAAAACCCGGATGACTAGTACTTCTTGGCACGATGCGAGTTTTGAAGTCATTACAGGCTTTGAATTGGTATTTGCGGAGGTGTGAGTTGTCACATTTAGTATTAATTAATAAAAGAGTTGGAGTATTTTTTAATTTTAACTAAATTTTTATATTAAAATTTTAATTTATTGTTATTATTACATAATAATATTTTATTACAAGTTTAATTTTATGTTTTAATATTTCAACATGTTCATATTCATAATACAAACATTAAAAGTATATAACATATGGTTATTTAACCTCAAGATAATATAGGAATATATATCATAATTTACCATTATGATTTATGGTTAATAAATAGTTTTAGGTCATAAGTTAATGACGATGTCATCAATACACATGCACTAACTAATATAACTTAAATATATTTTTAACTGTATTTCGACCATTGATTTATTAATACACACACACACATGTATATAATATAATGTTATTTAAAAATAAACATATTTAGACAAAAGTTGTTTTTATTATTTTTGTTTTGGTATATATAAAAATTTATACATATAAATATTTATTGTATATTTTATTTAATAATATATATACATTTACTTATATTAATTATTTAATAATTTAAATTTCAAAGTTTAAAAGACTTTGACCTTATCGAAATAAAATAAATTATTTTTTATTATTAGACCTGGAATCCGAAGTGTGTATATATATTAAAATTCCATATACATTTAAATATGCAATTTAAATATAGGTATTTATTTAAATTTTAAATTTCAAATATTTTTTATTTTTCAAAAACTTAAAAAAGGATTTATAGCATTGCCGTGAGCAATCAAAAGAAAATAATTTTTTTATCATTAAATCTATATGTAATTATATACATATGCATACATACATACATACATATATGTATGTATATTCTAAAATATTTTTTTTAAACTGAGTGCTTAATTTTTTTTCAAAATTTAGAAATTGAATTTTTTTACACTCGGATTCAATGGTCAGTATTTCCGTATCGGCTATAATGAAAGCACTACACTACTTACTATTTTCTATGAGTGATGGTATATAATGTGGATGAGTATGCTTCCTACGAACATGAGAAAAGACTGAACCGATAGGAGGAGTTCTTACTGTTTCCAGAAGCTTCTGGATCATTTCTGATCTAGGAAAGGATTTTAAAATTAGATATTTATTTTGTATATATACATACATGTATATATATAAATCTGTGTGTGTATCTGTGTGACTTCAAGGTCATTAATAAATTTTCCTTTAAAGCCAAATTAATTTATAAAAAATATATATAGTATACTTAAATCCTTTACATTATTTAATTATTAATTTTGATTTGGCTAAATATCTAATTGAGGTAGTAAGCATATATAGATGTAAGCATTTATATATGAATACTTAAAAATAGGATTTTTTTTGTTGAGATCCAGTCGATTGTCAAACACCTTGATTGCTTGTTATTTCCTTCCTCAAACTCCTTGTTCTATCTCCTCATTTACAGAATGTAACTCCATCTCCTTGGCTTCACCAATATTAGCAATGGTGGCTAAGGAATTGGGGGTTTTTACCAACTGAAGAGAGATTGAGAGGGGTGGCTATTTATAGCTAATCGGCTAGGTATATTTATAGCCCTTATAGACTATGTAAAACTTCGTATATAGATCTGCTACTCAAGGTATGACCACTATAAATGAGATCTTATCTCACTTAATTAATTAAACTCATTTAATTAATTAATATTTGTATATATTTTGGCCCGCCATATTTTAAAACAACTTTAAAATTTCCGGTTACCAACAAAACACATACACACACAAAAAATTTGTTATAGTTAAATTATTATATTAGCCCAAAAAATTAATAAATATATGTGTAATAACTATATATTTTATTAATTAATTCTAGGCCCTCAAATAATAATTAAAAATAATAATAACTTAATTGATATAACCAATATATTATTTCTCTATAACAATAATTTTTAACTTTTATAAATTATTTTAATAAATACCTTTGATCGAAATCTAAGAGTTGCAATTATGTGACTCCCAAGTGTAAACTCAGCTTCAGTAATATTTATACAATTTAACTAAAAATGCTTGTATGGTTTTGCTAAAGGTGTATAGGAATTCAATTGCTTACAGATTATCTTGGTGAAATCAAATTTCTTATCTTTTAAAACGACACCCTTAAGCAGCGATATATTGTGCATGTTTTATCTTTGTCATCACAATATCACTTGGGTATTTAGAGCTAGGTTGGTCGAAACATTAATAATATATGTATTTTATTGCGAAGTCCAATATTAAAAACCCATGGTTCAAACCGATAATAATTATCAGTTAATTATTTTACTTGACCAAAGACTATGAGTTTATGTTGACTATAAATAGTCGTGATACTAACCTTCTACTTGAAGGAGACGAATCCTCTTTTAAATAGAGTTTCACTTCAAGTGGTTCAACTTATACCCTATTATGGCCTTAAAATGATCCGCGTTGTCATTTAATTGACCATAATCAAAGCATAGTTTGGATACTTAAGATTCATAGTATTCCCAAATTAAAAAACCACTGCACATTGTTACATGAGATCTTCTATTTAACTTTTAACCTATATAAGACCTTCGGTGAGTCATTTTATAGTTGTTCCAATGAATTACACATACCTAACCCCATGGTGCCCCAATAATTATGAGTAACTATAGTCCATCATATGAAGTGCGTTACCTAACTGGTCCCAATGGATATATTATTGTCTCATTCTCTATACGTCTTGACTAGGAATATTTAAGGACAAGCATTTATTTTATTCAATTCAATACTCATACTTACAAACACATTCATAACCGCAATTGAATAAATACTTTTCTAATGGATTTTATGCTTGCATATATATAATGTATTTATAACACTATTTATATCCTAATATAACAATATATACAATAGAAAATAAAATCAAAAGCTTACTTTATTTCTAACAAGATTCACTATAAGAGTTAAGTTATACAATTAAGTTACATAATTGCCTCTATGGTGCCTCCTTTACTCTATCATATGAATGATGAAGACAAGTGGGAGTGTAGTAGGTCATAGGGATTGTAGGACAAAAAGACATTATCCATTGGATCATGACCAAATTATAAAAGATTATTTCGTTTTGACACAGTTAAGCTTAGAATGAGATATTGCTTATCCTAAAACCTGTTTGATCATATAACGAAAAATTTGGGAGAGACAAATGGTAATGATTTAAATGCATATATAAAAATTATATTTAGATATATCAATATACTATATCAGTATACTTTTAAACAAGGTTTAAATAATAAAATAATTACATAAAGGTTTTTATTTAGAGAATTTGCACATTAAGAATGTGCTAGGTCCAGCCATGTAATGGTAAATGGAGAGAATCAATTAATTGAATTGATTGAGAATTGAAAAGTAATTAAAGAATGAAGTTTTGATAACGAAAATAGGAAAGGTTCCTTTAATTCTATTAGTACAAAATCTCCTCATTTGATTTCTTGGAGACATGATAACTTTTGTTCCTTTTCTCTGTCTTTCATGACCAAAAAATTTCCATAAATTTTTTTGAAAAAAAATCAAATTAACATCAAATTAACCTAAAGAAAGGTGGCTCATCCTTCTCTTGCAACATGGGATGCTGGTTGCTTAAAAATCTAAGGAGAAGCCATACATCAAGGTGTGATGAAGAGAAAGGTTTATTGGGAAAGTTTATAATTCATTCATGATGCTTAAAACAAAGTTTTCACATATCTGTAAATCGCAGCCACTTATTAAGTTCGGTTTTAAAATTATTCCATGTATTGTGCTTTGCTATGGATTTTATTTGTATATGGTTTTGAACATTGATGATTTTATTGGATCTGAAATAAGTAATTGTTGTGAAATTGGTTTGTTGAATTTTTTTTGTTCTATCATAATTGGTTAATGATTTGTCCAACTAATTAATTTATGTTTAATTTCATTTAAGATCTAAAACGAATCATCTTGTTTGTTAATCTTTTGTATATTATTGTAAATTTTATTTGCTTTAATTACTTATGTTGTCACACTTATTCTTTTTACTTATGGATCTAATTTTAATAGATTGAATCATGAAATTTTATATTTATACACACACATGTACATATGTGTGTGTACATTAATCAATTCTTCTTCATACCTTGAAATTGTAAACCAATACTAAAACTAAATTTTAATGGGTTGATTTGTTTTAGATTAATTCAATTTCATGTTTTAAAATTAAATGTTTGGTTTATTACATATATGTATGTACCTAAATATAAAAGTTATGTTTCGGATCTGATAATGTCATTAGGATTAATAAATTAAATTGCAAAACGTCTAATTTTCTTTATGTTAATTATGTGTCTTTTAAAATTTAGATATAATGTAAACTTCTTTTGTTTTTAATGATTTGGGATTAAGTTTGAAATTCAATACGGTATTAAATTAATTGTTGAATTAGTGGTTGAAGAAGAAAAGTAAAGTAGAATTGCTCTATATGAATATTTTCTTTTTAACTTAGATTTGATTAAATTTAATTGTCATATAAATTACCTTTTCATTTTCACTTTTCTAATTTACTCTTATTTTAATTGTCTACTTTATTTGAATTATTTTCATACCTTCATATATATGTGTACATACATGTGTATATGTATATGCATATGTATATAACATAAGTGGCAACAAAGATTACATCTATGTATATATACGTCTACCCTATATATGCATGGTACTGTCAATATATGTAGACAAACCATATACATATATTGTAGTATACTCAAACATATGTGTGTACTAAGACATTTATATTTCTGATATACATGTGAGAGTGTAACATGTATATGTAAGTATAATACATACATACACATATATACATATATGCATGCATACATACATATATACACACATATATACATACATATTTATGCATATATCCCAATATCTAGATGTATACACACACATGTTTATATCAATTCGTTTATGTTGTTATATGCTTGAATGTATATTGATGATTCCCAATGGAACTTTAGTTGAAATGTTAACATATTTAATTAACAAATATATATAATAAAATTAAATAAAATATGATTTTATTTAAAATTAGATTGTAACTAGTATAATCCTTTAGACTTCATAGGTCCAATAGATCGAAAATTGAAAATAATTTTGAAATCTGACAATTTCGCACGCTTTGGACTGACCTGGTTCCAATAACAAACATATATTTAGTCAAAGATACAATACATGTCATAGATGGGCATCAAAAATCATTGAGTATGCATTGAATGCTTGCTTATTCTGACAATGGTAGTAGGAAGGACAAGTAAATTCGAACTGGAGATTATACGATAGACGAATGCTCAATAGAATTCTGCAAAATTGTGGTTTTTGCGGTTTGGTGTATAATATCTTAGAATCTTAGACCACCAAATCCATATGATAATGCAAAGGTTGTTGGTAATGGGTGAAGAACGATGCTTTCTAAGAATGTTGGGTAGCTTAGACAGTATGCGTTGGAAGCAAAAAAAAAACTGTCCAATTGCTATGCAAGCATAATTTGGAAGTTGTTGTCTCTTTTCTATTTATATATCAAGCATGCATTTTTCTATATTACTAGTTCTTTAAATGACACTAACATTTTACATCAATCTTACTTATTTAATGATTTATCTAACAATATTGAACCTTCTTGCAATTACATGAGAGAGGATAGCTAGCACAATATGGGATACTACCATGTTGACAAAATCTATCCTATCTAGAAAATTTTGGTTGACAGTTTCAAAAAACCAAGTATTGAAAATCAATGAAAATTTACTGAACAAAAAGCGAGTTTTGGATGTACATTTCTTTGGATATTCTGAACATTCTTGCCAACCTCCAATAAGTTCTTTTTGTTTATTAGCCAACCATCTTCTTTGATGTAAATTTTTGGGTGCCAGTTCGTACTTTTCAGGAATCAATGACTTGTTGATGTTAATCCTTCATGTATTCACTCTTCTTTGAGTCCATTAGCATTCTTGACCTAAGTCATTGTTCCATCCTATAAATTTTCATATTCTTCATAGTCTCCAAAATTATTTTGCATTTGATTAAGGCCCTTATCGTAATCATCAAATTGAGAATTCAAATTTCTACTTGAGTTGAGCATTTGATTATAGTTAACATGCGATTTACCCTAATAATTCGGTAATCGATATTATGGACTAATAATTGAATGTTGGTTGGTTGTTTAATCATTATATCAAGGATTGATTTGTTGTGATTGTTGATGAAAACATACTTGTGACCGTTGCCATAAAATTTTGTTAATAATTTTGAATACTTTGATGGCTTATTGGAGAATTATTACAGAAATATAAATTTTGGTTAATTCATCGAAATGTAGTGTCAAATTAATTGGTTTCTTTCCTCTTTGGCTATTTGATATTTCTTTGGTAGAACTATATTGATATGTTGAGAATGAATGGGTTATCGAAGTAAGAGTAGACTGTTGGAACTAGGCTAGCCCGAAGCGGTAGTTATGGTTGAATTTCAAAGTTTTTTACCCTGTTGGATATTTATTGGGCTTATGAAGTCTTGTTTATTCAAAACATTTCTAAATTTTATTTAAATAATTTTTTTATTTTATTTATATCATAAATTGATATATAGTTTTATTTAATTTATGTTATGATATATATATATATACATACACACATGTATCATATACACATATGTGTGTATGTGCTTGTGTAACATATCAATCCGTGTAAGGTATAACATGCACGTGTATAGATGCTGGGATATACATCGCAACAGACATGTTAGCTCATCCAATATACAAATATATTATCCAAATATATGTATGTATAAATATATACGATTATTTATATGTGAATATTATAAATATTTATATATATATTATAGTTTTGCTTAAATAATTTTATATAAGTTTATATATAGATGAATAAAATATTAATATCATATAAACATATTATATAATAGACTTACTAATATAAAGAAATTATTTATAAATGTTTATAATTTTTTTTATTAAAAACCGTGAGTAATATATATATATATATAAGTTATTATTTTATGTCAAATATATATATATATATAATATACATGATATATATACAAATATTAATAAAATACTCAATATATTTTTGATAAACATAATAGACTAAGTCTTGAGCATGACTTTGTAAATATAATTTTTTAATTTTAATATATATTTTTATATAAATATCCATGCATAAAATATTAAAACATTAATAAAAATAAATTTAGAATTTTTATTTCAAATTTTACATTTCTAGTAAATCCTAAAAGATATTTTATACTTTTAAAAAAAATTCATAATTTTTTGGTTTAAAATTAATTATAAAATGATTTTTCTATTTACGGCCACAATATGAATTAATAGAATTGATTTATGTAACAAATTGATTAAAATAAAATTTAAATAATAATAAAAAATATATAATTAGTTTATCATTATCGAAAATTATCACAACACTAATGCTTTACATATAAAATTATATGATCACATTTAATTAAAGTATGATGTTGTAATTAATTATAAACTATATATATATATATCTATTTAAATATTATATATTAATTTAATAATGTTTTATTTAAATACAGAACCATGCTGACCTAAGACATATTAGATAACAATTTTTTTTAAATTTATGCATACATATAACCAAACAACTTTGTGACAATATCAATGCATATCAAAATCGTCACCTAACTAACAATTTAAAATACATGTATATATAAAACATAATACTTGAGCATAAATAATTGAATTATAATCAGATATGTACCTCACTCCCAATGCCTTGAAGTACACCTTGAAATGAATATATCTACCCATTGAAACGTTTCCGATTCAACAGAGTGCTAGTCCTTGAACCGTTGACCACTGTAACAACCCGAAATTTAAGCTATAATAATTAATTATCGAATTAATCAAATAATAAAATAACTTTGTAAAATTATTAGAATTGAGCGACGGAAGTTGCACCATTATGTCCGTGGTAATTTTCTGGTCAATTTCTATATATAAAACGTCAGAATCCGAGTCAATATGAAGAAGATATGCACGAAACAAGAATCAACGAAAAATGGAAAAAATAATAATATATTGGGCTAGGTCGACCAAGGATCGACCTAACCACGCCCTAGGTCAACCGACCGATCGACCTAGGGGGAGGGGTGGTCGACTGCCCGGTCAACCAGCCTTGGGTTATGGACCAAGGAAATTTTCCTTCGTCCTGTAACGTTCGTTAGCGAATTTTTTTTCGTCATTTGCGTTCTTCCAGCTCATTCGGTCCCTTCGTGCTTCCATATGATGGCTCCTATTCAGCCTATGACGTGGTTGCATCCTATTCAATCCCTAAATCTAACGGTCTGAGATCCACCTCTACCCTTATAAATAAGACCCTAGGCCTAACACTTTTTCTCATTCTAGATTTTCTCCGCTTGGGTTCACCTTTTCAGGAAGGACCCTAAAAGGAATAATTTCCAAGGAGAGAATTTTTTTAATAAAAAATATTTTAATACCCTCAAGTGGATCCGGGAAGACCAAAAGGGAAGAGCTTAGGACCACAGGTGGGTGATTGTAATTATTTTAGATTTATTTAAGTAATTTAAAATAATAGAGTTTCCAATAGTTGTAGTTTTACTATGATTTTTGGAATAACCTTTTTAGTAGCTTATTTACAATTTTTAGAATTATTTTCAGTCTACTTCTTTTAGCTATTATTTTCAGTTAATTTTAGTTTATTTCTGTTAATCATAACTTTTCCATTTATTTACAATTTATTTACAGTATTCTAATTTATTTACTGTTATTTATGCGTTATTTACATCTTTTTCCTATGCTTTGGATTTTCTTCTATTTTCAGTTTTATTTTATTTCTCCTTCTTCATCGCGTATGGATTAGAATAGTTAAACGCGAATATGGATTAAAATTATAAGAATAGTGAAATAACGTAAGATAAGATGTAAATTGTAAAGACTGTAATAAAAATGGAATTAAGACTGAAATTGAGCCTAATTATGATATTGATGTTAGAATTGGACTAATTAAAGATAATTGGCCTAGATATAACTTAGAATTATAACTAAAAAGAGTATAAGATGAAAGGAGCTTATTTTTACACATAGACCTTGGGTTAAGTAATAAGCATAATTATAACATAGGTTATAATAAGAAATAGAATATAGTGAGGCTTATTTTAAGACTTAGGATAAATTAATAAGCACAGATAGTAAGAACTAAAGTAAAGTCTTATTTAAATAATTTATCTAAGTTAATAAGCAAAGAATTAAAGTAGGATCTGTACTAAATAACATTCCCTTATTTCTATGGACACGGTGTTTCACATAACCCTGAAGTGAAACGAGACGAGGTGTTGAAAGAATCTATGCGGTAGGATCGTATAATATGGAATAATGAAATGGTCTAGGTAGATAGTAATATGTTATAAGTAAAGTAGACACCAAGAATTTATACTGGTTCGGACCTCTTGTCCTACGTCCAGTCCCTAAGCTCGTCTTAGGAATTCAACTAACCAACAATCCTCACTTAACCCGGAGGAATAGGTTTACAACTTACCCGAACAACCGAATGAGATTTCTTGCCTCAACTACCGAAGAGGACTTCAACTAGATACTAAAAGTAATTCTGACTTGTTGTGTTCTTGATAACACTAATGAGTCAAATTGAGTACAACTTTCCTATAATCTTATCCTCGAGAGTATTCAAAGTGTTTGTGAAGATTTAGGAAATGTGAATTGCTATGAATCAAAAGGTGTCATAGTTAAAATAGAGATTCAAGCAATTGAAGTGGTTTTTGATTGCTTTTGAAAACTTAAGAAATCTGAAAGTATGTTCAAGAAAATAGAAAGATTAAAGCAATTAGAGTTGGTGATTTGCAAATGTTAAAACCATGTATTTATACTTGTAGAAGAGGTGCATTTGTTTGCAAGAGGTGCAGGCAAGAGATGCTTCCATTTCTATTGGAGAATGGTTGCAACTCTTGGGAGGAAGAAGGTGTCCTTTCATAGAAAATTCGTAGTTACAGATTCAGTCGACTGAGCAGGAAATTTAGTCGACTGAAAATACAAAGGAAAATTTTCCGGAATGCATTCAGTCGACTGGGCAGGAAATTCAGTCGACTGAAACTGTGCATATTTGAAAATGTGTGCCAGTTTCAGTCGATTGTCCATACCTGTTCAGTCGACTGAACTATAAAAGTATGCACAGTGAACATGTGAATAAAAATGAAGTTTTATGAATGTGTTTTAGTGTTCGTGCAAATCTCTTGAGGATAGATTTTAACAAATGATCTAGACTTTAGACCTATAAAAATCATACTTATGTTTATACTTTGGTCTTCATCGATCTTTCTCTGATTTTGCATATATCTCTTTCTTTTTGTTGAAGCACATTGTCATTCATCAAAATCTTCGTGTATCAACATTCTCCCCCTTTTTGATTGATGACAACACTAATGTGTTATAGAGATGTATTTACTAATTTTCTCCCCCTGAATGTATGCACTTATCTTTCCTACAAAATAAAGTTAGCTACATAGATTTCTCCCCCTTTGTCATCGACAAAAAGGAAGTAATAATCATAGATATATAGAATAAAAGACAACCACTAAACAATAGAATTCTAAGATTACCAGAGAATAGCATAGTCAAATAATAAAACAAGGTTGCATAAGTAGAATAGAGACATGACTTTAACAAGTTAAGAACATAGATCAATAAACCATTAAAAATTACTCATCTTTATCCCAATCGTAAGAACCTTCTCTCTCTCTCTCTCTAGGTTCTCGAATGACTGCTCCTCCTGTTGGTGGTCTATAAGCTCTTCCTCCTTGGCCACCACTTGTTCCGCTTGTACTGCTGCTTGTATGCTCTTCGGATGATGTCCAAGTGAAAGTTGGTGCTGGACGTTTGCCAAATGATGTTGAAGCGGTAGTGGAGCTTGAGCATGAGATGGCATTCCATAATTTGTTGAAGAATCCTTTAATTTTATCAAGCTTGTGATCTACCTTCTTGAGACGATTATCAAGAATTTGTTGATTCCTTGATAAGATCCCCAATGATTAATTGGTGGAAGTATAACCGGGCTCAATGATACGAATCTCATTATCTTGGTCTAAAGGTTCTTCTTGTTGAGGTGGAGGAGGTTGATGTTGTTCTTGATGTCTAGCTTCCCATTCGGCAAGAGATATAATGCGAGGAGGTCTTGCCGTTACTTTCTGTTCAAAATATAATTCTCGTTGGAGATCGATTTGTTGTTGTTGAAAGTGATGAATCTCATCAATCTTTCTTTTTGTATCAGGGGAGGTAAAAAGTCCACGCTTAGCTTTCTTAGACTCCGGTGTGTAGCCAGTACGATAGTTGTTCCATTTGTAAACTGGCTCATGCGTCGGTGTTGGAGTAGGAAGTTTTGAAGTCGTTGGAGAGTTATCAACCGAGGAGGTGATGTTGATATGAGAGTTTGAGCGTAATTGCTCACATCTCCTTTGCCAATGATATAGCCTTTTGAATTATCTCCGAAGGTAACCGAGCCACCATCAAAGTATGTGATGTTTGTAAGCATATCTTTGTCGCCGGTCATGTGTTTTGAGCAACCACTGTCTAGTATCCATTTCTTCTTTTTGAGTGGGACCTGAAAATAAATACAAAATTATTGGTACCCACCTTTCAATAGGGTCCTAAAAGTTAGAACTTAGGAAACCAAACCCAATTTGGTTCAGTATCCTTTTTATAAATATAATTTTTATTATTATGAACACTATCCATAAAAGCTTTGATAGATTTATTCCTTATTAAAATATTATTAGTCTTTGGTACCCAAATTTTAACTATATTAGTTTCTTCTTTTGTTCTAATAGGTTTTCTTAATAGCATTTGTTTTGAATCAATATTCCTCTTAAAATTTGTATTTATCTTTTTAGGAATTTTTGGTTCCTTTTTATATCCTAATCCATGTTTATTCGAGGAAGATTGAGAATTTTCTAAAATTTTAGATAAATTTTCTCTTCCTTTGTTAAAGTTAGAAACATTTTTAGTGATATTATCTAATCTAATTTTAAGACTATTATTTTCTAGCTCAACTTGTTTAATCTGAATTTTTAACTCATGATTTTCAGAAACAATTATATCATTTTTTGTCTTTTGATTTTCAATTTCTTGACTTAAAAGAGATAATTGAGTTTCCGAATTTGAAAGAGACTCTTGAACTTTTTCAAGTTCTTCTTCTAGAATTTTCTTTTCATCTTTTAACATATCCCTTTCAAACCCAGCTTTGTTATGATTTTCACGAGTTTCCTTAAGTTTCTTTTTAAGATTTTTTATTGTACTCAATAGTTCAGTATTTACATCAATTAAATCGTCAAAAGTTAAATTACTAACCTCAGATTCTTGAGCCATAAAGCATACATTTGCTCGTTCATTGTCGCTATCATTTTCACTTTCAGATGAAGATGAATATGAGTCATCCCATGTTACAGAGAATGCCTTCTTTTTGAATTTTTCTTTCTTGTTTTTGTTCTGATTTTCCTTCTTTTGCTCTGGACAATCTTTTGGCATGTGACCTTTCTTGTGACAGTTGAAGCATTCTATATTCGAGGATGAAGGTTTGTTCAGGAAATTCTTTTTGAATCCGTTTTTATTTTATTTTCTGTATCTTAAGAATTTCTTGAAATTTTTGGCTATAAATGCTAAATCCTCATCTTCAGACTCTGATTCTTCCTTTTCCGCATGAAAAGCTACATTTTTTCTTTCTTGTGCTTGATCTTTCTTGGCTTGCATATTTACTTCATACGACATAAGATTTCCAATTAATTCTTCTGGTTTCATTGTAGAAAGATCATTTGCTTCTTCGATTGCTAAGACTTTTCTCTCCCATTCATCAGTGAGTGAATTTAGAACTTTAGATACAATATCAAAATCCGTGTATTTTTCTCCTAGTCCAATTAAGGCATGATAAATGTCTTGGAACCTTGAGTACATGTCATTGATGGATTCATTTTGTCGCATTCTAAAGTTTTGGAACTGGTTCTTTAGCATGGAGATCTTTGTTTGTTTAACCTTGTTTGTGCCTTCATGTATGGTTTTAAGTGTGCTCCATATCTGATGTGCAGTAGTACAAATGCTTACACGATTGAATTCATTTCTGTCCAAAGCACAAAATAGCATATTCATAGCTTTGGCATTTGCACTAACTTCATTCTTCTGAGCTTGTGTCCATGTAGAATATTCCGTTGTTGGTACGACGAGTTCTGCTTGTGTTGCATAACAGGCTTCAAAACTTGTTGCTTGCATATAAATTCTCATCTGTGTAGCCCAATAATTATAGTTTAGTCCATTGAATAGAGGGGGTCTTTGAGTAGATTGTCCTTCCACAAATGTAGAGTTATAGTTAGATGTTGTGCTTGAGTTGTTTTCCATATTATCAATATGTCAAATAACAGTGTTATGGTTATAGGACGACCTTGCTCTGATACCAATTGAAAGAATCTATGCGATAGGATCGTATAATATGGAATAATGAAATGGTCTAGGTAGATAGTAATATGCTATAAGTAAAGTAGACACCAAGACTTTATACTGGTTCGGACCTCTTGTCCTACGTCCAGTCCCTAAGCTCCTCTTAGAAATTCAACTAACCAACAACCCTCACTTAACCCGGAGGAATAGGTTTACAACTTACCCGAACAACCGAACGGGATTTCTTGCCTCAACTACCGAAGAGGACTTCAACTAGATACTAAAAGTAATTCTGACTTGTTGTGTTCTTGATAACACTAATGAGTCAAATTGAGTACAACTTTCCTATAATCTTATCCTCGAGATTATTCAAAGTGTTTGTTAAGATTTAGGAAATGTGAATTGCTATGAATCAAAAGGTGTTATAGTTAAAATAGAGATTCAAGCAATTGAAGTGGTTTTTGATTGCTTTTGAAAACTTAAGAAATCTGAAAGTATGTTCAAGAAAATAGAAAGATTAAAGCAATTAGAGTTGGTGATTTGCAAATGTTAAAACCATGTATTTATACTTGTAGAAGAGGTGCATTTGTTTGCAAGAGGTGCAGGCAAGAGATGCTTCCATTTCTATTGGAGAATGGTTGCAACTCTTGGGAGGAAGAAGGTGTCCTTTCATAGAAAATTCGCAGTTACAGATTCAGTCGACTAAGCAGGAAATTCAGTCGACTGAAAATACAAAGGAAAATTTTCAGGAATGCATTCAATCGACTGGGCAGGAAATTCAGTCGACTGAAACTGTGCATATTTGAAAATGTGTGCCAGTTTTAGTCGACTGTCCATACCTGTTCAGTCGACTGAACTATAAAAGTATGCACAGTGAACATGTGAATAAAAATGAAGTTTTATGAATGTGTTTTAGTGTTCGTGCAAATCTCTTGAGGATAGATTTTAACAAATGATCTCGACTTTAGACCTATAAAAATCATACTTATGTTTATACTTTGGTCTTCATCGATCTTCCTCTGATTTTGCATATATCTCTTCCTTTTTGTTGAAGCACATTGTCACTGATCAAAATCTTCGTGTATCAACAGGTGTCTCACATAATCCTAAAGTGAGACGAGGGGCACGCTTATGTTAATAACGGTAGTAAATGGTCAATAAGTAGAAGTCCAAATCATGGGGATTTGGGCAAGGGGCGCAACTAGATATTGTTTGGATGACGGGTCAGTACCAACAACATTTCCCATATTATTTCTATGGACACAGTGTTTCACATAACCCTGAAGTGAAACGAAGTGTCTCACATAACCCTGAAGTGGGATGAGGCGTCTCACATAATCCTGAAGTGAGACAAGGGGCATGCTTATGCTAGAAGAAGACCCAATAGGTGGAACAACAAGTAACGCGAGCTTAGTGGTGGTCACGCTTGCGAATTCCAATGATGGCTCATAAATCGTTACGAGTTCCAAGCGCTTAGTATGTGTGTCTTTCGTAGACAACATTGCCTTCTGTGTAGGGAGCTATATAGCGTCTAGTCCACGATAGGTCTATGGAGTAGCAGGCCGATCAAAGGGTAGAATTAGGATTTCAGCCTAATTATAGGATTATGAATTCATCCTAATCAAAGCAGCGATCAAAGACAAGTGCAAACAATCAAAATTAAGCAATTATGTTAATTTAGTTAATTCATATTTATTTCCAGCTTGTAACTTCTTCATATTTCCTTTGTTTCCTTTTATATACTAGAACTGTTGTAAAGTCTATTACTTTTACTTTGCTTAAAGACTCTAGTAATTACTATCATTCACCAGACTTTTAGTCTGACCCACTCCTCTGCTTTTCCCTTTTTCCCTATAGGCAATCAAGGAAGAGGATAGTAGGTTGCAGTTGCTTGGAGGTTTCTTTGAAGGAGATTCCACTATGTACTTCCACTTCTTCTATTTCAGCTTTTTGCTCCTTATTTGTACTGGCACATGTTCGGGAATAGTTGTACTCTGATTTTTGAGACTATGGTTTTCTTTGATTTCATAAGACATATATGTATGGTATTTTGACACTTAATGGATTTGGTATTTGGTAACTTATTTGGGTTTTAAAGCAATTATGAAGTTCTGTTCTAAATAAGTTATTATTTAAATTGTTTACGCTGGTTTTACCTATTTTTGTCTTGTGAATCGTAGTCTCTGCTAGTTTTAGTTATACCAATAATGCTCCATGCCTTTTAGTGTGTCCCTTTGGGTGTACTAATGGGTGTGGGGTGTTACAACCACCGGCTATCGTATAGAATCTGATTTGATTTTATTTGAACTTGAATTAAAGGAGGACGGAGGAGTTTGACTTTAGCCAGAAATAAGAAAGTTTGGAGGCAAGTAAAAGTCACTAATAGGTGAGGTTTTAGATGTTTATATAGAGAAAGAAAGGGAGATAAATTAGGATCTAGACCTTTACCTATTCTCCCTGCCTTATCTATATCAATTTAGCCCACCAACAAGCCATCATATGGCCGCACCAACCCTCCCCTATCATAACCGAACCAATAAGCCATCATATAGGCCTCAAACCCATTTAAAGCCCAAATAAATTATTTTGCATTTAAATCCAATTTAAACGCATATCGATATCGCTATCATTAACATATTTATAACTATTATAAATATATTTAACAATATTTGTTCATCAAATCACAATAAAATTTTATATTAATATTTCATAAATATTAATTAATTTATAATAATTACAAATTAATTAATTCGTTTGGTCAATGGAGAGTTCATCGTTTTCGGTTGTGTGAGTCGTTAAGTGAAAATTTAGTCAACGATCAATATCGAGCTATTCGTATGTTAACGTTCACACGTCACTCAGCAGCTGGTGTGACATGTCGGCTAAATTTATCACTTACTTGGTTTTTGGTAAAATCCAAATTTACTTTATTAAGCCCCAAGTAGTTTACTAGATAAATTGATAAGTCTGGCATTCCCGGCCCTCCAAGCGAAACTGGTGGTTTCTTGGTCACAACCTGTAACAACCCGCATATTTTACGATTGTATATTTAAATATTTTATTTAAATATAGAATCGTTAATCGGATTAAAGTCCGAAAAGCTACTTTTTGCAAACAGTCGAATTGGGACTCGAGACCACTTCCATTGAGTCCAAAATGGCGTTTGTGACTTTTTTAAGTATAAACATCGATATATTTGGAGTAAGTTGAATTTTGCTATTTTCTATTGGGCTTTGGGTTTGGGTTTCACCCCAACTCACTCTATAACCTAGTTCAGCCCCCTCCTCTCCTCTTCACTTCATTTCTATTTTCTCAAACACTCAAGCAAAACTGAAAATGGGGAGAGGGATGAGAAATTAGAAACTTCAGGCCCTAGTTTTCAATTGCAAAACCAAATTCTTGCTCCAAATTCAAAGAGAAGCTTTGGTAAGTATCTCCTTCTTCTTCTCCAACTCATTCTCTCTTTAATTTCAGAAATTTCCTAAACCTAACTTAGGAAATGTTCTTCTTTTGAGCTTAGATTCAAGCTTCTAGAGTTGAAGTGGTAGAGTGGTTGATCTTCCTTTGCTTTCAAGCTTCTCCTTCATCATTTTTGGGTTTAAAGGTGAGTTTTTGAACTCACATCTATTTCTATAGATATCGTTGTTGTTGGGTATGAATTCCTAACACTTATTCATGTACATTTGCTTTCGATTTGGATCGAATTGGTGAATTGTTAAATTTTTGGTTTTTGGAATCCAATTTGGTAAAAATCCAATCTTTGATGTTCGAACACGTTAGTGGAGCGTTTCGGAGGGCCATACAAGGCTGGGTTTTCGATTGGCGTAAATCCTCAGTCGAAGTTGCTCAATTCGTCGCTTCCGTCCGTGTATCGAACTTACCCCAAAGGGGGCTAGACTGAATTTGCTCCTGAAGCAGGTTCAGTCGACTGAACCTGAAAAATGTTTCAGAGCAGGTTCAGTCGACTGAACCAGACCCAGGAAATTGCCTGGGTCTGTATCAGTCGACTGACCATCTGGGTCAGTCGACTGACCCTGGGGATACAAAAGTCGTATCCTTGTGTCAGTCGACTGACCACCTGGTTCAGTCGACTGACCAGATTGCCTCAGCCAAAATTGATTATTTTGTTTTTGATTTCCAATTTTTATCGATTCGTGATTTCCGATTTGTCGTTGTCATTTATTATCTACTCTGATGACTTCTCTTTCGGGATTTTTGTGGTTATCCATTTTTGATGAATTCGGTATCGATTTCTCTGGATTTGATTCACGTCTTCGAATGTGAATTTTTGATGGTTGATTGTTTCTACAATCATTTCTGTAACTTGTCACTTTAAATTGCAAAGGTTTCTATACTAATAGTAAATATTCAAACTCTTTTACAAAGATGATTTCAACCCTATTTTTAATACAAAGCTCTTTTATAAAACCGTTTTCTAATCTATTAGTATATACAAACCTTTACCTCACTCGTACGAGAAAATCTAATTAAACGGCTTAGCAAAACAAGTGGTATGAAATGCTTGTGTTTACTTCGTCGGTTAATTTATGGACTTGTTCGATTGAAAATCCTGTGACAATTTTCGAGTGGAAATCTACAATTTGTTTGTAAATATTTGAGTTAAGCTAGTGGTTATGGAACATGAAGCTAAACTCTTATATTTACTGGCTTAGTGTAATTCACACTTTTTATGGATCGATGATGATCATTTTGTGATTTAGACTAGCAATGTGCGATGTCTATTTGTCTGCGAGGGAGACTAAACCCTGTTTTGTGGAACTTTGGTTCAATTTGGCGGGGTAGTGACCCGTGGTCTTCGGACCGTTTATGGAGCTTCGGCTCAAAATTTATGGTTAGCAACCATGGAATAGCGTTCCGTTTGTGATACACGTGTTGGTGAGTTTTCATGCTCCCGTTTGTGATAGGCCTCCCCCTTTGTGATTTCTGGATTTCTAATTGATGATTTCTAGAATTTGTGTTTCACCTCTTTATGTGATTGGAAATGATATGTTTGTCAATATTTGTAGCTTGGTGAATAAAATTAAGAATATGATATTCTTTTTGGTGTTATGAGATTATTGAGATATTGTATGGTTTTGTTGTTGTTTTATATCATATTTGTTCTAGTATGACATTATTGTTATCATACATTCTTATTATATCTCTGCTTATATCTCATTCCTTTATCTGATATTTATAGCTAGACTAATCCGTTTATTATTTTCTTATTAAATAATACTCGGGTCAGACCGAGATGTTACAGGTGCTTCTGCTTGACTCCTTATTTGGGATCATCTTCTGACTTTTGTCTAACAACATTACATTTATAGTTTTTGTTGTTATACATTCGAGATATAGACTCCATGATGTATACTTATTCTTTTGTCTAGCACTTGTATCTATTCTTTTGTGATATTGTGGATCTTATATGACCACTACTCTGATGTACACTTTTATGTATTATATTCATATCTGTTTCTGCCTTTGAGATATGAACATCTGTGACTGATTTCTGTTATGTTTATTTCTATATTTGTTTCTGAGGGTCCACTTAGCCACTGTGTGATAGCTTCGAGTTTGTATTTGATATGTTAGATTTCCTCCAGAAATGAAATGTAAGTTATATTTTATCTGACATATCGGTACTCCCCCAAAGCAATTACATAGATGGTCACTCCTTAACAGCCTTATTCTTCGCACTAGTCGACAGCATTACCCAGTAGTGTTCTTGGCTAGCATGAGTATAGATGTGAGGCGTCACACAACCAGCTAAAGCTAAAGTTCCATTAAAGAGCGTTTACAATATTAAACAATATTAAAACAATATGAAATTAATGCTTTATTACACTGCCTTTTATTTATATGAGGTAATTCATAGACCACACATATTGGAATTATATATCATTGATATTTTTATTCTCTCTTTCTATCACCTTTCCCTTTATTTTTTTTAATTTCAAATCCACAATCATTTTTTTTCTAGTAGTTTTATCTTTCCTTTTGTTCTTGTTTCCCTATCATCCAAAAACAAAAATAGTAATTAATTACTAGTTAACAAAATAACACAAGACCTAAAAATAAAACTTTTTATTTTCTGTGGTTTGATCTGTTTTACCGAGAAGGTCTACGGTTCGAGTCTGTATAGCCCTAACACATTCCATTTTTTTCGTTTTGATTGAAAAAAAAGTGGAAATGGATTAAGAATTAAATTAATGCATTTTATATTTGTATTTTTATAATATAAAATGAACCCCATTGTGACATTTATTTACACCAATTCTCTTCATCAAAATTATATCACTTTGGACTTATAGAATTTGGTAATGATCAAAATTCCAATATTGTCCATATTCAACTCTATAGTCTAAACACAAAGTTCTTGGTTCAATAATAACAATTATTATCAACCGAAATGCTCTATTTGGAGAATTTGAGTTGACTTGAGTTGACCATGATACTAACCCATTATAACCAAGGAGATGAATCTTCTCTTGAATAGTGCTTCACTTTCAATACTTCCACTCGACCTAATTATAGCCACTCGATGGACACAATGCCATGATTTGACTATAATCAAAACGGAGCTTTCACATTGAATATCGACAGTATTCTCAAGTCGAGAGAGCTGTGTAAACCAGTCACATCAATATTTTCTATTTGACCTTAGTTATATTAACCAGCAGAAAACTATCGAGTGAGTCATTCCATAGTTATCCAATAACTATCAGTATGTAACCCCTTGGTGCCCCTAGTAGTCATGAGTAATGCACTGCCCAACATTTAAAGAGCATTACATACTTTATCTTAACGGATTTATCGATATCCAATCTCGATGCACCTTGACTAGGAATATTTAAAATGATATTTATTTTCATTATAATAAATTACTCACGGTTACAACACTTTGTAACTACTATCACAAAACATACCATTTATGGATTTTCTATTAAATATACTTTTAATTAAATTAATTAATTAATATAACACATTATACCAAGTATACAATAAAAAGAAAACACCTTTTATTTTGAACAAGATTGGTTATCGAGTTAGATATATGCAACAAATTACATATTGCCCCTCGGGCATACCCCTAACTTTATCAATCTTCCACTTGCACTTGGGATCAATTATGGAATCTTATTCCAACTTCCCCAATCGGTTTCCTCAAAAACAATTGGGTCAGTCCTTAAGTGAATGGGTATGTTATTATTGAAAGTACACGTGTAGTACTAAGGATCGTGTAATATGGTATGTTAATGCGGAAACTGGTAATAATAGTAAAGTACAAATTAAAGTAAGCACACCAGGAATTTTTATACTGGTTTGAACTTCCCGTTCTACGTCCAGTCCCAGAATACCCTCTGGATTTAAACTAAACCCCTCACTTAACCCGGAGGAATAGGTATACGACACTTGAGCAGCCGAACAGGAATTTTTCCGCCTCAACAGCCGAAGAGGACTTCAACTTAATACAAATAGTTTGTTGACGAATGTGTTCTGAATAACACTGATTGTCTTTTGATAGTACAACTTTCCTATAATCAAATCCTCAAGAGTATATATGTGTGTGAAGATTTAGAAGGAAGATAATCATGTAGAATCGAAGTATATGAATAAATTCAAGGATTCTAGTGATATTAAATAAGAATAAATGCTTTTATTTGCAGAAATGAATAGAGATTAGATTTCAGAAATATAAACAAGAATCGGTTATTGTAGAAGTGAATTGATTATGTTTATATAGTTGTAGAAGAGTTGTAATCTTTCATGAAGAGTTTTAGTTAACAGTTGTGTCCATACCTCTTGAAATAGAGGACATTCCTCTTCATGAAATGATCGCGTCTCTTCAGAAAACTAGCTGTTTTTCTCTGGTCGGTCGACCGGAAAACCTGGCCGGTCAGCTGAGTTTAAAACGTATACAAAATAGAAAGTCACTGTGCACATGATACAGGGTCGGTCGACCGAGGATCCTGGTCGGTCGGCCGACCTGGTGTTATATGCACAGTGAACATAGTTTTTGCTATAAAATGTTTTGTGTGCGTGTGTGACTATTTGAGGAATGATTTTAACATTGTTCTAAGACTCAAATAAAATAAAATATCCATACTAATTTCTGGATTGTAAGATTATCTCCTTTGTAGTGCACGGTATGCACTTATTCTCTTTTTGTCGCTTTCATATAGTATTCTCGTCGTATGATCTCTGAAGCTTGTGTCATGAATCAAAACTCATGAATCAACATTCTCCCCCTTTTTGATTGATGACAATACTTATGTGACGAAGTAATATTGACATATATATTATAGTTCTCCCCCTGAATATATGGCGACTTTTCTGCAAAAATTTGTTAGTTTGCATACATTTCTCCCCCTTTGTCATCGACAAAAAGGAATACTTATAACAGATTAAAGTAATGCTGAACATTTAAATTTACATGGTACATTCTTGAGCTTAATTAGAAATAATTTAAAGATGTTTGCTTAGAACATAACATAACAATTAATTAAGAAACAAATAAAGTACAAGAAATTCTTGAAAGTAAAATAAATTTAAAAATACTACAATTACTCCTCATCATCGTCGGTATCCCACTGTTCTGGATGAAGATTTTCATCGAGAGGAGCCGGTTCCTTACCCCGTCTTTGAGTAGTAGGTGCGGGAGTTGCCGATGTGCTGGAACTTGTGTTATCGGATGTAGACCAAGAGAAATTTGGTGCTGATCTTTTTCCAGGAGCAACAAATGAAGCACCGGCTTCAGAAGAGCATGATAAGGCATCCCATAAATTTACGAAGAAGCCTTTGATCTTCTTGAAACGCCCATCAATTTTTCGAAGGCGAGAATCCACAGCTAGTTGATTTTGGGCCAAAATATCAATGGCTGCCGCTGTGCTAGTACCGGGAGGTGGTCTTTGGATAGAGGTCTGACGAGTTATACGTTCTGTAGAATGAGTGGATGGTTGAGGTGTAGAATAGCTGCGACGTAGTTGTTCTCGTGGAATGGTACGCCATTGCTGAAAGGTGGTGATTTGGGATGGTGCATCGGGTAACTTCATTAATTTTATTGTTCGTGAGTCAAAGGTACGAACTTTGGATGTTTCGGATTCCGGAGCATGGGTGACAAAGTTATTAATCAACCGCATTATGTATTCTCCATAATAAATATGGAGCATTTTCCCTTGGTTGAACGTAAGGAATTCATCCATGAGAAGTTGTGTCCAATTTACCCGAATATTTCCACACATAGCATATAACGCCTTGAAGTTTTCGGGATATACTAAGTGGTATGACCCTCCTCTTGGAACAATAGACTTCATCATGAATCGATGAAAAAGTCGTGCTTTAGGTCGGAGAGATGAAGTTTTCCTTAAATCGGTAGCATCATCTTCAAAGAATAGATGACTTAGGCGATCACGAGTTGATGTATTACAGTCTACATCATGTAATGATATTCCACCCGGTCGAGCATTTAAAATATGATTCATTCGATCAATGGAGAGAAAAATCGAAGTGCCACAAACCGATGTCCAAACACAATTTTCAGTGTTTCTCGGTGGATTTACAAGATTGAGATTTGCTAGGAATAACTTTACCATTATATGATTAATTTTCAAGTTGTTTTTCCTATAGTCAAGAAAAGCATCAAGACCACTTTCAAGAGCGGCATTTTCAACACCGTAGGCGGTAAAATCAGAATAACTTACAAAAGACTCCTCAAAGATTTTTGCATCTTGAAGCCTTATCCATCTTTCTAAAGGTTTTTCACTTACTAGCCAAGAAGCAATCTGAGAGTCTACAGGAGTTGAGGAAGATTGGCCAGCAGTAGTCTTAGATTTCTTCTTGAGTGCCATTTTTTCTTTGAAGAATTTGAAGAAATTTAGGAAGGTTGTAATGGGGGCTAGGGTTAAAATCTGTTGTGGGAGAGTAAAGTGAAGAGGTGAGATAAAAAGGTGAATGGTTGGGTTAAAATATGTAGGCAATTTCAGCAGTAAAAGTTCGTTCGGTCGGCTGAAATCCCTGGGTCGGTCGACCGAGTTGAGGTTCAGAATAGTGCTGAAACTTCCGGGAAGTACTTTGGTCGACTGGTGCAGGGTATTCGGTTGACCAAGTTAAAAAAAATTTCTAATGTCATTCTGGAAACAAGTTCGGCTGACCGAGACAGGTTGTTCGGTCGACCGACTTGTAAGAAATCTATTTTTTAAAAACTTCTCGGGACAGCTTCGGTTGACCGATTCAGGTTTTTCGGTCGACCGAAGCATGTGAACAGACTAGTTTATGCTGTCTTTCAAACAAGAATTATAGAAGTATAATTATATTATTACATTATATATATCTATACATCTTATTCAAAATAATAACATGTATATAGTGAATTATAGCCATGGTGCATCAGCATCGACGTTCCCATGAATTTGGAGATGGAACGTTTTCTACCGGTGACCATATTAGAGCTATTGGAGATTGAACATGGTTAGAAGGAGATGGAGTTCTGTAAGAAGGTTCAGCAACATCATCCTTCTTAGATGAACAAAATTTCATGGCAATCTTTTCAAGGAAACTTAAACGTCTTGCCGTGACTTTCTGTTCGTAATAAAGTTCCCTTTGCATATTCATCTGTTGTTGTTGGTAGTGATGAATTTCATCAATCTTTTGTTTGGTTGATGGAGATACTACCATTTCCTTTTTCCCTTTCTTTTTATCAGGTGTATAACCTGTATGGGAGTCTTCCCATGGTTTCCACCTGTGTCGGGGGTCATTATCTGGAGAGGTGAATTCTAAAACACGATTAGGCATTGGAAAAGTAGGTTGGGGACCATTTTCAGTGATGCGATCAGAATAGTCGTCGTCCGGGGATGTATAAGAAAGATGAGAATTTTCAGAATTGTAGACGTCATTGTTAGAAGACATTTTTGTTTCAAGTTTGGTTTTGTAAGTAGATTTTTTTTTGTATCTTATGTTCTATTCAATAAACATATGTATGTATATATAACCATTTATTTCTAAAAAAATAGTGGTTTAAAATCAAATTTTAGTTTTAATCACAGAACTTTTTAAACAAAAACTGTTTGTAAATGAATGAAATACAATGCTTTAGAGTCAAAAATAGTATATTTTGAAATTAAGTTTTAATGGTACAAATTAGAAACAGAGCTGGAACAAGAAATACCCATAGCTCAAGTGGCTATACTACAACATCTAACATATAAGTCAGAAGTCATGAGTTCGAGTGCCGCTTTGGTCAGAAATAAAATAATTTTTGTTTTTCCATATTTTTGCATATTTTTATTCATAAGTCTTTAAACGACATTATACCTAAATCACGTCTTAGTTTTATAAAAGTATTCTCATTTAGTGGTTTAGTAAAAATGTCAGCTATTTGATTTTCAGTGTTGATAAATTCTAGATTTATTAATCCTTTTTCCAAACAATCACGAAGAAAATGATGTCGAATATCAATGTGTTTTGTTCGTGAGTGATTGACCGGATTTTTAGAAAGATTTATTGCACTGGTATTATCACAATAAATTATTGATTTTTCAAGATGACAATTAAAATCTTGTAATGTCTGTTGCATATATACGACTTGTGCACATGCCAAAGCAGCAGATATATATTCTGCTTCACATGTTGATAAAGAGACACAGTTTTGTTTCTTACTAAACCAAGAAACTAAGGAACGTCCAATGAAGTGACACGTTCCGCTCGTACTTTTTCGATCCGTCCGACTTCCTCCAAAATCAGCATCACTATAGGAAACTAATTCGAAAGGACATTCTTTCGGATAGAATAGTCCGAAATCTTTGGTTTTAGTTAGATAGCGAATAATGCATTTAACTGCTCTCATATGTGATTCTTTGGGATTTGCTTGAAATCGAGCACACAAACAGACACTCATCATAATATCGGGGCGACTCGCTGTTAAATAAAGTAAAGAACCTATCATACTACGATATAACTTTTGATCAACACTTTTGCCATCTTCATCTCTATCGAGATGAACCGTTGTACTCATGGGAGTTGGTTTGGCAGCAGTGTTTTCAAGACCAAAACGTTTGATTAAATTATAGCGATATTTCTCTTGATTAATAAAAATTCCATTTTCAATTTGTTTAATTTGTAATCCAAGAAAATATGACAATTCTCCCATATGAGACATTTCAAATTCATTTGTCATTATAGTTGAAAATTCTTGACATAATTTTTCATTTGTCGAGCCGAAAATAATATCGTCAACATATATTTGAATTATTAAAATATCTTTATTAGTTTTCTTAATAAAAAGTGTTTGATCTACTTTACCGATTTCAAAACCAGATTCTAATAAATAACCTTTAAGACGATCATACCAAGCACGTGGTGCTTGTTTTAAACCGTATAACGCCTTTTTAAGTTTATATACATGATCTGGAAATTTTTAATGGTTGAACAAAGGTGGTTGTTCAACAAAAACATTTTCTTTTATGAATCCATTTAAAAATGCACTTTTAACATCCATTTGATATAGTTTAAAATTATGAAAACACGCATAAGCTAATAATATTCGTATTGCTTCAAGTCGGGCGACTGGAGCAAACGTCTCTTCGTAATCAATACCTTCTTCTTGATTATATCCTTGTGCAACTAATCTAGCTTTATTCCTTGTTATATTTCCTAGTTCATCTGCTTTATTTTTGAAAACCCATTTAGTACCGATGACTGATTGGTCACTGGGTCTAGGAACGAGTTCTCAAACTTCGTTTCGTTCGAATTGATTTAATTCTTCTTGCATGGCAAGTATCCAGTAGTCATCAGTTGAAGCTTCTTTTATATTCTTAGGTTCTATGTTAGAAAGAAAAGCTACATGACCAACTTGATTTAATTGATGTCTGGTTTTAACATTCGTATTAACTTCTCCAATTGTATTTTGCACAGGATGATCTCTTAAAATTCTAGGTGGAGATTTTATTATATTAGACGTCACGTTTGTATTGGTTTCATGAATATCAAAATTTTCATTTGTATTATTATTTTCATTCTGAGTAGATTCATCATCAGAATCAATAATAACACTTGGATTTATATTTTTAAAATTTTCGTTGAAAGAAACATGTAAACTTTCTTCAATAATTTGAGTTCGTTTATTATAAATTCGATAAGCCTTGCTTCGTTCCGAATATCCAACGAATATACCTTCATCGGATTTTGGATCGAATTTACCTAGTTGATCTTCAGTATTTAAAATAAAACATTCGGAACCAAAAACTTTTAGATATGAAATATTTGGTTTTCTTCCATTTAGAAGTTCATATGGTGTATTTTTAGTTAATGGTCGAATAGAAACGCGATTTAGTACGTAACAAGCAGTGGCTACAGCTTCTGCCCAAAAATGTTTCGATAAAGTTGTTCCATTTAGTAAAGTTCTTGCACATTCTTGTAACGTTCTATTTTTCCTTTCTACAACTCCATTTTGTTGTGGTGTTCTAGGAAAAGAGAAATTATGGTTAATACCTTTCTTGTTACAAAATTGTTCAAAAACTTCATTTTCAAATTCGCCTCCATGATCACTTCTAATATTTTTAATTTTCAATGTTTTAATATTTTGAATTCTTTTAACAAAAACTTTAAAATTATCAAAAGTATCACTTTTATTTTTCAAAAAGAAAATCCAAGTATATCTAGAGAAATCATCTACAATAACAAAAACATATCTATTATGGTTAATAGATTTTACTTGAGTTGGACCAAAAAGATCCATGTGTAAAAGTTCAAGTGGTTGTTCTGTAGATATTACTTTCTTTGATTTAAAAGAAGATTTTGTTAATTTTCCTAATTTACATGCATCACAAAATATGTTAGTTTCGAATTTTATATTAGGTAATCCTTTAACTAATTTATTTTTCGCAAGTTTGTTGATGGTATTAAAATTTATGTGACAAAATCTTTTGTGCCAAAGACAAGAATCGTTTTCTTTAGCTAGTAGACACAAATTTGAATCATTATTAACATTCATATTTAGGATATAAATATTTTTATCTCTATTTCCTTCGAAAATGATGTTGTGATTTTTATCAAAAATGTTACATTTATTTTCTGAAAAAGTTATATTAAAACCTTTATCGCATAGTTGACTAATACTTAATAAATTATGTTTTAAATTTTTAACTAATAAAACATCAGTAATGAGAGGTAAATTAGATGTACCTTTGCTATTAACATTGCCTTTGCCGATGATATATCCTTTTGAGTTATCTCCAAAGGTGACTGCTCCTCCATTTGAGTATATAATGTTTGATAACATTTCTTTGTTTCCAGTCATGTGTTTTGAGCAACCGCTATCTAAAATCCATTTTCCTCTCTTCTTATGTGGTACCTGCAAAAAATTTATAAAAAGTTGGTACCCAATCTTTTTAGGGTCCTAAGAGTTAGATCTTAGGAAGCCAAATCCATACGGGTTCAGAATTCCCTTTATAGACATAATTTTTGTTATTATGAACAGTTTCCATAAAACTTTTGATATGTTTATTCCTTATCAATGTATTATTTGTTTTTGGAATCCATATCTTAATAGTTTTAGTATTTGAATAAACTGTTTTCCTAATATCTTTCTTAATTTTATTATTAATTTTACTTTTAGAAAAATTATTTTGTTTCTTAAATCCTAGTCCAGATTTATTGTTAGAAGTTTGAGAGTTTTCTAGTATACTAGAAAGATTTTCTCTTCCTTTATTGAAATTAGAAACATTTTTAGAAATATCATCAAATTTTATTTTAAGACTAGATTTTTCT
The DNA here is from genome assembly GCA_030737815.1 of Allium fistulosum. Taxonomy (NCBI): domain Eukaryota; kingdom Viridiplantae; phylum Streptophyta; class Magnoliopsida; order Asparagales; family Amaryllidaceae; genus Allium; species Allium fistulosum. Next base: position 877,602,727 of record CM060902.1, on the reverse strand, counting down.
AACTCTAAATCCTTAATCTTAGATATTAAACTATTATTTTCAAAAAGTAAAACATCAATTTTATTTTTCTGAATTTCTAGTTCCTCAGATATTGACGTAATTTGAGAAGATAAGTTAGAATTCGATTGTTGAGAGATTTCAAGTTCTTCTTCCAATATTACCTTCTCATCTTTTAACATATCTACTTCTAAAACTGTTCTATCTAACTTTCTTTGCAACTCCTTATTTTTCTTTTTAAGTTGTTTTGTTAAATTTACTAATTCAGAATTTATTCCAATTAAATCTTCAAAAGTAAAATCACTTACATCGTCCGACGAAGCCATGAAGCATACATTTGCTTGTTCATTATCACTTTCACTCTCTGATGAGGATGATGAGTCAGTGTCGTCCCAAGTGACTGAAAAAGCTTTTCGTTTGGTTTTGTCCTTCTTGAAATTATTCTTTTTATGATCTGGACAATCTTTCTTCATGTGTCCTTTCTTATGACATTCATAACATTCCATTGTTGAAGATGATGGTTTGCTGCTATTTGAATTGTTGTTGGAATTATTTTTGTTTCCCTTGAATTTGTTTCTGTTGAATTTCAAAAACTTTTTGAAATTTTTAGCGATCATGGCCATATCTTCATTATCTGAGTCGGAATCATCTTTTTCTGCTTGGAATGCTACATTTTTCTTTTCTTGTGCTCCATTTCGTTTTGCCTGCAAATTTACTTCGTAGGACATTAAATTACCTATCAACTCTTCTGGTTTTAATGTTGACAAATCAGTTGCTTCTTCAATAGCTAGGACTTTTCGTTCCCATTCATCCGTTACAGAATTCAAGATTTTTGTGACAACATCAAAATCAGTAAACTTTTGTTCTAGTGATAATAAAGCATGATAAATATCCTGAAATCTAGAGTACATGTCATTTATAGATTCATTTGGCCTCATTTTAAAATTTTCAAATTGATGTTTCAACATAGAAATTTTGCTCAATTTAACTTTGTTTGTTCCTTCATGTGAAACTTTAAGAGTTCTCCAAATTTCATAACCGGAAGTGCACATACTAACTCTATTGAATTCATTTCTATCTAATGCACAAAATAAAATATTCATTGCTTTTGCATTTGAAGTAGCATCTAGTTTTTGTGTGTTACTCCAAGTTGAGTATTCTCCAGTAGGAGTTGTATACTCTCTTTGTATAATATTCCAGATATCAAATCCACTTGATTGCATATAGATTCTCATTCTAGTTGACCAATAATTGTAATTTATACCATTGAAAAGTAGAGGTCGTGAAGTTGATTGACCTTCTGTGAAACTAGAATTAGTGTGAGTGTTAACATCGTTAATTTGTGTGGTTGCCATATTACTAAAAGTAAATATCAAATAACTTTGTGATGGTTATAGGATGACCCTGCTCTGATACCAAATGAAAGTACACGTGTAGTACTAAGGATCGTGTAATATGGTATGTTAATGCGGAAACTGGTAATAATAGTAAAGTACAAATTAAAGTAAGCACACCAGGAATTTTTATACTGGTTCGAACTTCCCGTTCTACGTCCAGTCCCAGAATACCCTCTGGATTTAAACTAAACCCCTCACTTAACCCGGAGGAATAGGTATACGACACTTGAGCAGCCGAACAGGAATTTTTCCGCCTCAACAGCCGAAGAGGACTTCAACTTAATACAAATAGTTTGTTGACGAATGTGTTCTGAATAACACTGATTGTCTTTTGATAGTACAACTTTCCTATAATCAAATCCTCAAGAGTATATATGTGTGTGAAGATTTAGAAGGAAGATAATCACGTAGAATCGAAGTATATGAATAAATTCAAGGATTCTAGTGATATTAAATAAGAATAAATGCTTTTATTTGCAGAAATGAATAGAGATTAGATTTCAGAAATATAAACAAGAATCGGTTATTGTAGAAGTGAATTGAATATGTTTATATAGTTGTAGAAGAGTTGTAATCTTTCATGAAGAGTTTTGGTTAACAGTTGTGTCCATACCTCTTGAAATAGAGGACATTCCTCTTCATGAAATGATCGCGTCTCTTCAGAAAACTAGCCGTTTTTCTCTGGTCGGTCGACCGGAAAACCTGGCCGGTCAGCTGAGTTTAAAACGTATACAAAATAGAAAGTCACTGTGCACATGATACAGGGTTGGTCGACCGAGGATCCTGGTCGGTCGGCCGACCTGGTGTTATATGCACAGTGAACATAGTTTTTGCTATAAAATGTTTTGTGTGCGTGTGTGACTATTTGAGGAATGATTTTAACATTGTTCTAAGACTCAAATAAAATAAAATATCCATACTAATTTCTGGATTGTAAGATTATCTCCTTTGTAGTGCACGGTATGCACTTATTCTCCTTTTGTCGCTTTCATATAGTATTCTCGTTGTATGATCTCTGAAGCTTGTGTCATGAATCAAAACTCATGAATCAACAATTATATTTCAATTATCTACTATGTCAATCAACTCTCTCCGACGTTGACAAACTACCTTTATCATGTGGAACAATTCGGAGTATGTCTCTCGACTTCCTGTGAGCTCTAAGTTCTGTTATGAACTATATCATGACATTGTCATCATATAGTAATGTTATGGGATTAACATCATTTGGAATCACCCTCGGATCAATTATAAATTTGTGCATTTATATTTATATACATTACTTTTATTACAGCACCATTCCAGACAATGTACTTAGCATTTTTCATTGAATCAGCCACAGTCTTTCATTTGGAACATTTCAAAGTTAAAAAATGTTAACTTGAATTTATTATTGACATACTATACTCAATATCACTTATGAAAGTTTGAGTTCGAACACTCCTTCATAAGGAGTTTGTTGTTTCTGCAAACAATTCTTTAGTGTTTCATAAATACATGAGAACACTCCAAACTATCAATTAGGGGTACCAATTTGGATTTGATATTTTCTTTATGTATCAAATACATAAACAAATCATGATATCTTAGACTATATACAATGTATGATAATTCCTATTGTCAATGCATAAGAAATTCATCTTACATTTTCCATATTAAACATTTTAATAAGGTGTCTTTGCATATCATTTTGGGACATTCCTAATATCTTTTTTAACTGCTATAAAAGAAATCATTACAAATCCAACGTTGAGTATTAAAACAACTAAAATTGATTTTAACACAAGTACGTCATTAACAATCAGTAGTGTGTTGTTTATCTATGATTTAGAAATATCTACATTCCTTTTAACGTACTTTCTTATGAACACATGCTTCCTTTGCATTTTTACGGTTAATCAAACTATTTGATACATCTATCAAAACATTTGTTCAATTTTGATGTTTTTATAATGGTACTTTCGTATTTGGTTCTCGGATCATATCTGAAAACCCTACAAATTCAATATCGGTGCCACTAACTTCGAGACACTTTGGTTGTTATGTGCAAATAGACTAGTCTAAATATATATTCATAACTTTCTGTTTCAACACATATATACCAAACATAAAGTCATACGAGGCTATAATCTTGTGAGTAAAATCCAAACCAACTTGAGTACATCGAATGGTGAATTAGTTACGTTAATTTCAATAATTGAAATTCATGGTAATATTCTTATTGATTCGTCTCACTATATTCCATCCGCATTTATCTTTCTCCTAAAGACACATTTGAACTAATGGATCATATCCTTTTGGATACAAATATCAAAATTATATTTTAATAATGTACTTGGAATCTATTTCGGATTAGCGCATTACACCATATCATAGAGTCAATACTCTTAATGAGTTAATTAAACAACCAGGGATTATTTATTCGTGATATTAACAAGAAACTCACAATTTCTCTTTAATGTACAAGAATAATCATTAGATGCTCTAATGTATTGTGTTCATTCAGGTTCGGTCAATTTCGTTTCATCCCTCATAACCAGTTTCATATTTGGATCGTATGCCCATTTTACTACCAATAATTTCTCAGAGAAATTCCTTTGCCACGAAGTTGGTTTTCTTGAAACAACATTTGTTTCTCAATGCAATGGATCGGGCGTTCATAAATTTTTTATGAATTACCTTATATAAAACTGGTTTTGCATTAGTTCATAATATTTATGTTCATAACATAAAATAGCTGTCTAATGACTATCCATCTCAAAATTCTCTTTAGACGATTCATACAAGGTCTTTACGTACAATTATTACATCCGGCCTTTCGAATCGCACAACCTTCAAACTTCTTGGTCCATGATATGTAGGGGTTTCTTATGAACCCTTATCTCATATGGTTTTGTAAACTATTCTCTAGATAATATTAATTTTAACGTTGTGTACTACTCTTAAGTACACACCTTATAGAAAGAGTTTAATTCAATTTCACTCATCATTAATGATGCTTTGTCCAACAAAATTGGATTACTCCTTGTCAATACATCATTATGTATTATAGGGAGGAGTGACCTTTGAGATCGAATCTTTATTCATATTAGATACATATGGAACTCTTTCCAATATACTCACCCCATTTAATCAAATTGAATCATTTCTATTTTATGTTATTTCATTTACTTCTTTTTTACATTTTATGAGCCTATCATAGACTTATACATGCGTATCAAATGCACATGTCCATGTTTATGATATCTCATCGGTGAATATGACAAAATATATGGAACCGTTTTAATATTAATAAACTCATGATTACATATATCTATTTGTATCAATCTGAAGAGTTCATCAACTTTTGTGATGCTCCCATTAAAAGGGTGCATAGCCCTTAATTGTTTGAGAAATAATAAACTATTATCATATGATTCATAATCATATAATAAAATTATTTCTCAAATATGGTTTAGTCTATAATTCCAAAATAATTGTAGATACTTCGGTATTTTCCAATGCACCACTTTTATTGTGAAAACAAATACCACATTATAGTTTTATTTCATAACAAATATTCATAATATTCATATTGAAATATAACTACATGTATTTTTCATTTGACACCAAAAAGTAGTCATTATTTCATAAATAATGTTCGGTATGTTTTACGAAAATAACTTTTGTAATTTGATGCAATCAATAAGTGCTATATGACATGCTCCTACTATTTCTGCCATACTATAATAGCATACTAAATTTGGAGGTCCATCATTCACTTAATATAAATTATATATTTTGAATACTGCAACTAGTTTGCAGCGGAGAGTTCTTTATTCAAATATCTTAAACTTAAAGAAATAAATCTTATAGAAAACAATTTTCTATATGAAAATACATTTTGGAATAAAATTCGTATTTCTTATTCTAATGTTAAGTATCGATCGTTATTATTACAATTCTCATTTCGATGTTTCTTTATGAAGTAGGAGTGACCATTCACTCATTTCATCTTATATATTCCTTAAATCACATTTACTCTTTGTTTCAGCCTTTTGACCCGACTATATTCAGACTAATTGGACAAGTTAGGCTCGATGATACATGTGGCAAGCAGCCCGAAGAGGTGATTACAGAGACCAGAGATCAAGTGTAGACAATAATATGAAGTAACGATCAAGCGAAACCAAGAGATAGAATCTACGGAACATTCTAAGTATGGATTAGTATTTCCCCTAGGCAAGGGATCAAATCGGATCACTACGGTTATGAACAGCTTGAACCAGCAGTTCAACACAATGGGAATCGATCGATATCTCTAAAAACATGAAAGCAACTGTGAAAACAACTTTGGAAACATGAAACCAACATGAAGTGGGACCCACCATACTGATCGTTGCATGCCACATGGACATCTTGATCGATCGGGGCCGATCACTCCATGTTGGAAATTGGACCTCGAAATTTTCTAGGCGACCTCATCTGCATTTGGAGATTCTGTCGGCGAATTTTAGGAAGATATTTGATTGTCTACGCCTATAAATACAAGGTTTATAGTCATTTGAGGCATCTTTACGCGGTTGTTTTCTTTGTACTCCATTATAATTACGTATTTCGATCTGATCCCACTTGTACTCAGAAATTGAAGTGATTAATAAAGTTATTTCTTCAAAGTGGACATAGGCATTCAATGTTGGACCACTATAAATCTTTTGTCATTCTTTCTTACCCGTTCTTTGTTTGTTTCCTCTGCTTTAATTTTGATTTCTTCATTTATTTCACTACATATAATCCATTGGATGTTTGTGCCAACTTTTGGGGCAAATATTTTGGTGTTTTCACTGAGAATTGATTCTTAGCCTGATTGGATCTCATCATCTACTGGTGGATTCCTATATCCACGAGATAGATCCAAATTGCTATCGATAAGTTTCCATTTCTACTCAGATTTGAAGAAGATCTAGAAGGAAGCTATTAGCCATAGCCAGAGGAAATTCTACTACTTCTTATGCTGTTGAAGGCAATGACGATGCTAGTGTTCAACAAGTTGATCAAATTGTACAACCGGCGGCTACCGATGCTTAGAATCTAGTTGAATATATCACCAGAGCTGATTTTGAAGTCCTAAGGGAGGAACTTATGGATAGCTATTAGCAGCTTAACCAGCAAATCCAGGCTAACGTCGACCTGATGAACTAGTTGAAAGATCAACATGGAAAGACAAGGAGGGAGCCTGCTCCATATTGAAGATCAGAAAACTCCTCATCATATGACGACTATCACAGAAATAGATGCCGCAGGACGAATGCATATGCAGCTGGAGCATCAGGACGGGATCAGTATTGGCACCGATCGGTTCTGAACCCCATAGGGGGATCTTCACTAGGGTGCGATCAACATGTAGGTGGAGGAGCTCACTCTATAGGTGTCGCGATCGATCAAGCTGTTGGAGCATAGGATAAGGAGATTGAACCGCGGTTGAGAGACGACGATAGAACTGCTTCTCAGATAATGGACCAAGAGGAGCCAAGGCAATGTGGTGCTGTCTGTAAGCATGAATCGGGTCGCTCATTTGAGGTGGAATACAACTACCACCAGACACCAACTCTCCAAACATTGGACTTAACATCTATAGTGAGGTAGCTAGTAAAAGAATGTCAAGGCTTGAGCAACAATGATTGGAGACTCTCCAGAAGTCATACTCCATTCACTGACAACATTCTACATGCAGAATATCCATAAAGGTTCCATATGCCTATAATGCCTGCCTATGCAGGAAAAACCGACGTCGGGCAGCATCTCTTAAAGTACGAATGGCACATGGACTCCGTTCGAGCCACTAATACAGTTAAGTGCAAGTGTTTCCCCATTTTTCTGAAAGATGTTGCGACCATGTGGATCACAAAGCTACCACCACGGTCAATCTATTCATTTGATAAGATAGTAAAGAAGTTCCTAGAGTAATTCCACATGCACACGACTCACCCCAAGGATATAATGTCACTCTCTAGCTTAGTCCAGGCTCCGGGGGAATCACTGAAAGATTTTCTGGAAAGGTTTAATACAGCTGTTATAGAAGTCAATAATCCAAATGATGCTGCAATATTCATGGCACTGACTAGGGGAGTCGACCCAAATTTTGAGTTTGGCGATTGGTTAGTAGGAAAGCCTCCTTCTACATTGGACCGTTTCTTTGTAAAAGCGACTTAGTTTCTAAGGAAGGAGGAGGTAAAGCAAACCAAGAAGAGAGATGTTGCAAGCCCAAGCGCCAAGGGAGTACAGAGTAATGTGGCAGTAAAGAGGTCCAGTGATAGTTCAAGAAAAGTTCAAATCAATATTCAGAACAAACCGAATAAGCAGAAGAAAGGCGGTGATAGAAGCCGCAACCGAAGATGGGATTCCGGGAGAGGGAAGCCGAGGATCCCATCATTTGATATATACACGCATTGAATAGGTCGCTAGAGAATGTTTATCTATCGACCTGTAACACTATGTAGTATTGGAAACCACCTCCGAAGGAACCGACGGAAAAGCAGAGACAGTCCGGAAAATATTGTAGATTTCATGAGAGTTATGGACATACCACAGACGAGTGTCACCACCTCCGAGATGTTATTGAGAAGTTAATTCAAGAAAGAAAGTTACAGTAGTTTGTTAAAGCCTCATAGGATGGTGGGCAGGGAACATCCAACCCCAATTGCGGACAAGCTCCACCCAGTGCTAAGGAACCTCGGTCGACAGTGGGGAGATTAGTTTTTAATACCATTATCATAGGACCAAATCCGGTTGATAAAAGATGGAATGATATGGAGTGTTACATGAACGCTACATACATTTTGATATTGAATGTTGCTCGAACACGGAGGACGATGCTTTAACAAAGCAGCAGTGAACTATGACAGATTATATCGTATTTCGGAGTAGAGATGAAAACAAGGTGGAGTCCCCTATGATTGACCGGATGGTGGTCTCGGCCATGATTAGCCTCGCTTTGGTGAGAAAGATTCTTATTGATTGCGGAAGTTCCGTGAATATTATTTTCAAGAAGGCATACGACCAGATGTTACTGAAGCAAAAGATCTAAAACCATGCAAAGCCCATATTCATGGCTTTAACGGTATTGCAACTGAAGCGGTATGCTATGTCGAGTTACCAATGGAGTTAGGAGATGGCATCTGAAGGAGAGTGCAGATGCTGCCGTTTGTTGTGATGGATGTGAGCTCTTCGTACAAGGCTTTTCTAGGCTGATCGGCCCTTGATGAATTCGGGGCAGCAATCACCTCTTGGTGTCTGACCCTCAAATTCCCGATAGAGAATGTCATGGGAATTATTCACGGAGATTAGGTGACTAGACGTGCTTCTTATATGGCTAAGTTGAGAGATGCTCGGCAAAAGGAGAAAGGAAAGGATGTAGAGAAGCTACTCTGCATCAGAACTAGTGAAACTTAGCAATTAGTGTCCGAACCTTGGCTCGGGCACCACAGTCAGTCCTATAAAGATATAGATCTGACAGATGAAGAAGAGGAGCCAAAAGAAGCCAAGACTGCACCTGCTAAGCTGACGATCTACATCATGGTCAGCCACGATGACCCATCATAGGTCCTAAAGATCTGACCATAGCTCAGTGCAACAATAATGAAGGAATTAGTTGGCTTTCTCCGAATGAATCTTTATGTGTTCGCTTAGACCCATTCTGACATGTGTGGGATCTCATTGACTATCGTGAGCCATGCATTGAATATCGACCCGAGGCATGTCCCGATGAAACAAAAACGGTGCGGCATAGATCCGAAGAGATCTGCTGCACATAAAGAGGAGGTGGATAAACTCAAAAAAATGGGTTTATCTATAACGCCCTCTACTAGAAATGGATATCCAATCCAGTTCTTATGAGAAAAGCTAATGGAAAGTGGAGGACATGCATCGACTACTCAGACTTAAACAAGGCATGCCCAAAAGACAGCTTTCCACTACCGAGGATCGACCAGCTGGTAGACTCGACCACTGGACATGAACTGCTTTCATTCATGGACGTGTACTCCGGATACAATCAGATCCTGATGCATGTCCCAGACCAAGAACACACCAGCTTCATTATCATTCTAGGATTATACTGCTATGTTGTGATTCCTTTTGGACTAAATAATACTGGAGCCACTTACCAGAGCTGGTCAACTGAATGTTCAAAGACCAGATCGGGCGATCGATGGATGTGTATGTGGATGATACGTCGTAAAGTCACGGCGATCAAATGACCACATCGATGACTTGGCAGAGATGTTTAGTGTTCTCCGGAAATATAGAATGAAACTCAACCCTTTGAAATGCTCTTTCGGCGTTGTGTCAGGGAAATTATTGGGTTTCATCATTAACTCCCGTAGAATTGAAGCCAATCCCGAGAAGATTTAAGCGATCAGAGATATTCAAGTACCAAAGATGATTAAGCAGGTGTAGAGCCTAAATGGAAAGGTTACCCCCTGAGTCGATTCATCTCCAGGGCCACCGATAAGTGCATCCCTTTCTTCGAATTGATTGGGAGAGGGAAGAGGAACTTTAAATGGACGTAGGATCGTATTGATGCATTTTAAGCTCTGGTACATAACTTAGAGAGACCCCCATCATGTCCAAGCCGTTGGAAATAAATACTTGTATATTTACTTGTAGTGTCAGTACATGCCATAAGTGCCGCACTGCTGCCCGAAGAGCATCAAATCCAGAGTCCAGTGTATTATGTTAGCAAGTGATTGATGGGAGCTAAAAGGAACTATCCGAAACTGGAGAAGCTCGTGTACTGCCTGTTGATTGTGTAAAGAAAGCTCCGCCCTTATTTCAAGGCTTACCCCATCAATGTCTTCACCGACCAGCCATTGCAATAGGTCCTACAGCGACCTGAGACATCTAGGAGGTTACTTAAATGGAACATCGAATTAAGCCAGTTTGATACCACTTTTCTCCCTTGGAGAGCCATCCAGGGACAAGTACTGGCGGACTTCGTAGCCGAATTCACTGTACAAGTCAACACTCCGAATTATAGTGAAGAACTTGTCATCCAATGGAAGATGTACACAGATGGAGCATCCAACGATCGGTGTTCTGGTGCCGGAGTCATATTAGTAACTCCCGAGGAATGCTCGATCTGCTATGCCTAGAAACTTTACTTCCCTGCAACTAATAATGAGGCTAAATATGAAGCCTTGATCACTAGGCTTAAACTAGCTAGAGAGCTGGGAGTAAAAACTTTGCAAATTTTTTGTGATTCCCAGTTAATAGTGAACCAAGTCAGGGGAGAATATCAAGCCAAAGGAGCACAACTTGCTCCTTACCTCAACCGAGTCCAAGAACTTCTAATTGATTTCATACATTCCACCATTACACACATCCCCAGAGAGAAAAATGAGAAAGTCGACTCATTGGCCAAGTTGGCCAGTTCCGAGGATGCACAACAAATGGGCTTAGTCCTAGTTGAAGTACTCAATGCCTCGAGCATTGAACAGATAGAGATCGATCGGGTCTTAGAAATGGAGCCTGAGAAGGAGTCGTGGATGACTTCGATTAAAGTTTATTTGCAAAGGGGGTTCCTTTCCGAATGAAGAAATGAAAAATGACAGATCCTTCGTAGAGCATCACAATACATCCTTCAAGAAGGAGTCATGTACAGGAAGGGTTTCTCCATCCCTCTGCTTCGGTGTATCACCAACGATGAAATCAAGCGAGTATTAAGAGAAATCCATGAAGGAGAATGTGGCGATCACACCAGAGGCCAAACCCTAGTGAAGAAAATACTCTGTTATGGTTATTTATGGCCAACTGTCAACCAAGACGCAGCTGATTATGCTAGACGATGCAACAAGTGCCAGATGTTTGCAAACATTTCGAGAGACCCACCATCGAAAATCACTCAGATTGTCATTCCATGGCTGTTTGCTATTTGGGGTATTGACATTATTGGCTCCTTGCTAATTTTCAAAGGTTATGCAAAGTACGCCATTTTAGCAGTTGATTACTTCACTAAATGAGTTGAAGCCGAACCTTTAGCCACAATCACTGCAAAGAAAGTAATCAATTTTGTTGTTTGAAACATCGTCTATCATTTTGCTCTCCTCCGAACAATCATAACCGACAATGGAATTCAATTCGATAGTGCTGAATTTAAATACTTCTGTCGCCGACATCATATCAAGAAAAGATTTGCGGGAGTCGCTCACCCTCAAGCTAATGGATAGGTCGAAACTGTCAACAAAATCATAAAATCTATTATGAAGAAGCGTTTGGAAAAGGCTAGAGCAAGTGGGTCGATGAACTCCCATCAACATTATGGACGTACAAAACCACCCACAAGTCCACGGCTAGCCATAATCCATTCGCCCTGGATTATGGCTATGAAGGTAGGATTTCTGTAGAACTTGAAGTCCCTTCCCATTGGTGGCTTATTATGACCCCAAAACTAACAGAGATATCCTTTTGGAATCTCTAGATATGGTCGATGAAAAGCGTTAAGAAGCTGATTTGAGGACAGTTGCACATCGACACCGAGTCGCCCGATACTATAATGTTAAAGACCAATATAGGACCTTTGAAATTGGCAACCTTGTCCTAAAATGGATCTTTCCTAGCCCCACAAAGATGTGTCTGAGATGGGAAGGACCGTATGTCATTAATCAGAAGCTTGGAGATGGAACTTTCAAGCTAGCGACCGTCGATAGCATCACACTCCCTGGAGCATGGAATAGCTTAGTTTTGTTTCATTCGGCTACATTTCATTTAGAATTTGCCTTGGCAGTTGAATTCAAAACCATGTAATAAGACAGACTATGTCGCTTCTTTTTCAGTATTCAATAAAATCTGAAGTTTGCTCCATATTTGTGAATTGTTTGTGCACAATATAATAGTTGTGATATACGACCAACTTATATCCACATATGCATAATAAAAACCTACAAGTACCCAGAGTTTGGTGCGAACCAAGTACTCAGGTTCATGATCAGATTAAAAAAAATGAACATGATTCGACCGTTCATCCATTAACTCTCACCTGCAATTTGACGGGCTGAGTATAAAGCAGAGAACGGGTGTGATACGACCATCCATTAACTAACTCTATCTCCCGATTAGACAAGATGAATGTGAAATAGAAGTGGTCGTGATACGACCGACCACACTTCAACTTTTGCCCTAGACTTGGAGGTAAGGAATTAATCAAAGGAAATGTGATTCGACCGTTTACCAGAACAACTTCAGTCCCCGGAGTGTGGGCTAGATTATGAACGTCAAACGGGTGTGATTGACCGCCCATTGACTAAATTTGATCCTTAGAGTGGGGTAAGAGTTTGAACAAAATGAATGAATTTGATTCGATCATTCATTTTCTAACTCTAGTCTAAACCTGACATGAGGAGTATAGATGCATCATGGATGAGACCCGACCGTCCATGAACTAACTCCACCAACCTAATACTGGGGGCAGGAGTATAATCGCTTAACCACTAAACATGACAGCGCAACACTATGGCTCACGCCTAATGTTTGATACGACTTAAGGCCACCACCGAAAGGAGGCCTTGAGATGAATTTGTCGGATCAATGCCCGAAAGAATGGGCAACTGAATACATTTAATGGAAAGCGTGATAGCTCGAACACTTAAACAATTTTGGTACAAAAGTTGAACAAAAATGAAAGGATTTTTATTCACATACTGAAACTTGAAAACCAAGTCAAGTTTATTTCAGAAACTAAAAGCCAAAAGCGAGGGTCGTACCAGCATAATTGCAGCCAATAAAAAGAAGTTAGCTACCTAGCTACGCACTACCCAAACCGGTTCGACGGTTATTTCTCCCATTTTTTGGGCTTGTTCGGGGTGGATTCTCCAGAGCTACCACCTCATCCTCTCCTGTTTGACCTTTTTTTCCCTTGCTATCCTTAGGAGAGATGCTTTCAAAGATGGAGGCGGTCTCACTTTTGGATATAGAAGGATCGACCTCCTTTGGAGTGACGCCGCCCGATAGCATAACATGGAGCAGGGTAATATCCACTTCGGCACTCTCCTTCTTGGTTTGCAACTCTAGCTCCTCATTTTTAATGTGCTCCTTTATGCTAAGTTTACCAGTGTGTTCGGAGGCATGGCTCACTACGACGTCCTCTGTTTCATCCTGGCCCTGTCGGTCATCAATCTTTTCTTCATGCAAAGCTCCTATAACTTTAGCATCTGGGCCTGGAGTCTACGCAAGTTGATTGGTGCCTGCTGTCCCAGGGAAGCATCATCATCGAGAGCATGGATAGATGCAGACAGACCTACAATTTCATAAAAACGAATGGGTAATCCCATGACTATCGGGTGCAAGATGTAAACCTTCTCGAATGTTGGAGAAGTAAGAGATATACCTTCACCAGATTGGCCTTTGGTCGTAGCTGGAGTGCCGCCTTCCAAAATCGAAGACAACCCAAAAGATTTGTGCATCCATGGATGATCTGGATCGTAGCCCACATCCTTTTCCGGAACGTGAGAATTTGAAGCACTAGTTGGTTAAGTAGTAGGAGGGCCTTGGGAACCAGATCCCAAGGCTGCACCGCCATTTTTCCCTTTTTTGATGATCGTTGGATCACCTAGTAAACTGAGCCAGCAGCCCCGAGTTCATCGGGTTCTTCGTCGCATAAGATTTTGCGCATGAGATTCTCTTCATCCACTTCAACACCATCGAGGGACTTCTTTTTTAAATCTACAGTATGGTCCCAGGCTTCGATGAGCGACTCGAGATACCCTTCTCCAAGGAAGCGGAGGTTGCAATTCATCAGGACGCATGCATTGTAATATATCAGCAGCAGATCAAACTCGTCCTTTATCTTTGTCCAGCCTGCCTCCTTGGCCTCTTTCTTGAGGGCCTTTATCTGCTCAAGCTGCTTGTCAGCCTCTATTTTAGCTTCACGAGCTTCGACGATCTCCTTGCAGTATCATTGAAACTCCAGTTGAGCCTCAAGTTTCTCATGCTTTTCCTTCTCAAGCTCCTCCTCAAGTTGTTTAATACGAAGGGCCAAAGCATCAGTCTTTTTTCGGTGCATCCTTCTCCTTCTGTAAGACGTCTTTTTCAAGGGCTAAAGTACTACTGCGATGAACGGCAGTGTCTAGTTCGGCTTGGTGCACTTTCATTAAATGCTCGACAGCTTCAAAAGACTCGTTGGTTATTTTCTCAACATTGACCGCTTTGTACCCAACTGCTTGACCTCTTCGTCGAAGTACTTAATGATGTCTTTGTTGTGGATCGCCTCATGAGTTAAGTGATCAATTTCGTGTTTCCTTTCCATCGACACCTCAGAGATACTCTCGGCCACATGGAGAGTTGTACCGTGCTGGACATAAACATCATTAATGTAAGAGAGCACTGTGTCCTTGGCCTTTGGAGGAATTGAATGCAAAGTGGGAACAAATTTGAACTCGTCAAAGCATAACTTAGGAAATGTGGCCTTGAGCTCGGCCATCTTTTCAGCAGCAGTAGCATCAAGAGTAATCGAGGCTGAGAAGGCCCATTTGTCGTGCTTGTAGGATGAAGTGTCAAGACCTTCTGTGCCAGACTAGCATTCCGAAAATTGAAGGGCACCAGAAGAACCTAAATGTTGCTCGGGAAGAGTGGCCAAAGTGGGAGCATGAGGCAGCGACTTACTACTATTATGTGTATTGGGGTGTTGACTGGCACCCTTGTGGTGAGAAGACTGAGATTTTGATTTATGTTTGGACGACGAGTCCTTAGATTGGCGGCTTCGGTCTTGGTCTTCTCTTCCTTCATACCCTTCTCTGTCTCAACCAGGGTTGGGACCTCGATTGGGCCCAAAATAAGATGGTTGAGAGTATGCTGATGTCTTCAATCGATCATAGTTACGGGGGCGTCCCATCAAGCCTGCAAAAAAAATGAAATTGTATAAGAATCACTAGAGTTAAAGGTAGATAAGTGTCGTGCGGTGCAGTGCACGTGATCATGAGGGTCCTAGTGTCCCACCAACTGACCAGTTGGTGGAGCATTCCTCGTTGGAGTAATCTCTCCTATGTCAGTAGGGGTAATGTTAGCGCCAAATCGAATAGGGGATTTAAACCCCTCCTCGAGGCTTAGGTTGGCAAAATCATAATTTTCATCATCGTTCGGGAGCGGGATGTCCAACAGCCCCTTAAATAGATTTTCTAGAGGTAAGGAGCTAGATTGATCTATAGCAGTAGAAGTTGACATGGATTTCTTGGAGACCTACCCTCTGCAAAGCTTATAAAAGAGCCTCCTTTTCTCTTCTATGAGGCAGGGAGTTGTGGACCTTAGGAGGATCCAACCCCAGGCTCATGACTTGGGCTCACATTGTCACGATCGGGAGCATTGGCATCGCCCCTCACCTCGCCTTCCTCGGCGACATCCTAAGACCCTTCGATTGGGGGCATGATAGGATCAACTTCATCACCTCCCTGTCCAACGGCACCTCTTCTTTCCACAACTTCCTCTTCGGTGTTTCTTGGGAGTCCTGTGCTACGACCTTCTTCTAATATGTTTTTGACCGCTGAAACTACCTCCGAGTATATATCGCCATTGGGGCATAAATGGCTACCTGCAATGTTCAATAAAAAACTACTTAATTCAGGATGCGACTTGAATAAAAGCACTTCAAGTTAAGTTTGAAACCACACTTACATCCTTCCAGCAACCATCCTACAAAACCAGGTGGGCAACGCACATAGAACCATTCATTTTTAAAAGCGCCCAGTTTATTCCAAGCACCAGTTACGACCTGGCAGATAGTAACTGCTCAAGGAAAGTGTACAAGAGGCTTCCCCTTAGCTGCTTAAGATTAGAAACGAATCTGATGTCTTCTGGAGTTGGCTCATAATATAAGAATTTGAGGAATATCATGTACGTGCAATGCAGAAATGCGTAGCTGTTTGGATGTAGCTAAGCCGATGACAATCTTAAATAATGCAACATTTTGCAAATAAATCGATTAAAAGGCAGAACGCAACCAGCCCAGCACATAAACTTGTTGCATGTATTATACCCCTCTGGGAGCAAGTGAGCCTTATCGTTACAAGATAGGACTCGCACATCGTTGTATGAATCCCATGTTTAATGCATAGCCTACGGAGAGAGGCCTCATTGACCTTTGAAGCCACTGAATCCTCCAGATCATTTAAAAACATGGCATATTATAAAGTGTCAAGTGCTGGCTCGATTTCCGCTTCTAAGTTCGAAGGAATTTCTGGCATCTGTTGAGAGCCTTCAGGCTATTCAAATTGATGGCTTGGAGAGTTTCGAGCGGATATTGTTGTTGAGCTTGATTCAGCGTCGGGATTGTCATGTGAAGAAGTTTGTTTAGTACCCATAGTAGCTAAATGCTTCGAGCATCTAGAACCCAAAGCTATCAAACTCAGCAAACAATAATCATTAGGAAACTAAACTTGTTCCCTACGTGCTAGGTGTAAACTAGTGCGGTATGGTATGGTGTGGTGCAGTGTTATGTAGTGCAGAGATAGACGGTTCAGAATTCAAGTGACAGTTATGACGAGATTTTGGGATTCGACTAGAGTGACCGTCATCGCTGACCGTCCCAACCGGCTTTCACGTTGATGGTTGTGGATTTTATCTAAGTTCTGGGATCATTCATCGACATATTGGAGTATGATATTTGTGCTCTGGATCATTCGAGACCATATGTTATACTTATTCAAGTTCAAGTCATATCCAAAAGTGTACGACTTTGGGTTCCCGTGATTCAAATCATATAAGTTCAAAATCAAAGTCCTTTCAAGTTCTAAGTCATATGCATTTGTTTCGAAGTTCAAGTATTTGAGTTCGAGGTCATATACAAGTTCCTAGTTCAAATTCAGGCTTAAGGCAATTGTTCATTTGTATTTAATTGAGTTCAAGTTTGAGTCTTCACTCAAGCAGAAAATTAGCTAAGTCCTAGGCAAGGGGACCGTACCCGATCCCTTACTTAGGCAGTCTTTCCTTGTCCAATTTCAAGCCCTCCATGCCATGACCGATCCCTCTTCCGAAATCGTAATCGATCCATTTCCATCATCGAACGTCCCACTCCATGTTATAACCAATTGCTCATCATCATTGACATTCCATCCACATGACTATCTCCAATACAACCACCACTGATCCCTTAAACTTCATTGCTTCACTTCATCTTTCCATACTACTGAACACTATGACCACATCTACCACCGTGATAAAATCCATCATCTCGTCGCTAAAATTACATTTGACAAAATCAAACCCACCCTTAATACAAATGAATTAAGTGTGGAATAGGGTTCGACCTAGGTCGCAACTCAGGGTTCAAATTCGAGATCGATCCAAATGAAAGTCGCTGAAGTTGGGGCGAAGCTTGGTGGAAAAGGGGGCGGTGAAAGGTGTTGGAAGGGGTGGTGATCGAGGTAGTAATGAGTTGTGGGAGAGGTCGTTGGATTACTTAAGCTCAAACTTGTTAATGGCGGATGCGAAGGAATTTAGGGGTTCGGATCGGTTGAGGGAAGTAAATGAGCAAGTGAAGGAATGAAAGCTAGGTGTTTAGCTTATATACGGGTTCGGCCCGCTTCGATGTAGCTATGAATTAAGCTAGGTCCATGAAGGTAGCAGAGAGGGATCAGATCCGATCCCCCACCTAGGGGATTTATATCGATCCCTTCCTAATGTTAAAAAAGGGAAGAGAAGAAGAGAAAATAGAAAATTACAATGCTCTTTACTTCAACTGCATGATATTGACAACAACCCATGAACATATCCAACATTCAGGTTCTCGAATCGGCAAAGATTAAATTATTACTTGGATCTCGTAGAAAAGATGTCACTACAAATAAATGAGGCCTACTAACTCGATCAATAAGCGTAATGGAACCTAGTATTGACAAGGACTGCGGACTACCTCCCAGATTTATAACTGACAAAAATTGGCCAAATGTCACGACGAAAGGAGAGAGAGAGACGACTCTTCGGAAAACCATTCAACAAAAGGATAACGACTGTTTAGGAAACTGAATGGAATTATTCCCGACGATTCTAACTTATTTCAATTCAAACCACATCATGTTCGAAATAAGACATATTTTGGGGGGCAAGTGTTATCCGACCTTTTGACATGGATATATTCAGGTTGATTGGACAAGTTAGGCCCGATGATAGATGTGGCAAGCAACCTGGAGAGGTGATCAAAAAGACCATAGATCAAGTATAGACAATAATATGAAGTAACGATCAAGAGAAACCAAGAGATAGACTCTACGAAACATTCTAAGTATGGATTAGTGCTTCCCCTAGGCAGGGGATCAAATCGGATTACTATGGTTATGAACAGCTTGAACCAGCAGTTCAACACAACGGGAATCGATCGATATCTCTAAAAACCTGAAAGCAACTATGAAAAAAACTTTGGAAACACGAAGACAACATGGAGGGGGACCTATCATACTGATCGTTGCATGCCACTTGGACATCTTGATTAATCGGGGCTGATCGCTCCATGATGGGAATTGGGCTTCGAAAATTTCTGTGTGACATCGTGCCTATAAATACAAGGTTCACAGCTCGTTTAAGGGATCTTTATGCGGTTGTTTTCTTTGTACTCCATTGTAATTACGGATTCTGATTTGATCCCGCTTGTACTTCGAAATTAAAGTGATTAATAAAGCTATTTCTTTAAAGTGGACGTAGATATTCAACGCTGAACCACTATAAATCTGTTTGTTGTTCTTTCTTACTCATTCTTTATTTGTTTCCTCTACTTAATGTTGATTTCTTCATTTATTTCTCTACATATGATTTATTAGGTGTTTGTGCCTACTTTTGGTGCAAACACTTTTAAACATTCATTTTCCTTTCTAGATGGTCAAACCATTCAAAGGAAAACTCTTAGTACAGTATTACAACAAACCTTTTACAAAAGCACATTCGATTATCCTTAACATTTAAGGACATCAAATATGTTGCACTTTACGTACACTGATCAAACTGACAATTCAATGATCAAATTCTTTGATCTTCCTTGTAATTTTGGTCATTGTTACATTTAACACAATACGATCCTTTTGTAATCAATCAAATTGATTGCTCGATGTCACAGTAGTTTTTATTGGCTTACTTCAAATGGACTAACTTCAACGAAGTATCGTGCATTACGAACTGTGGCCATACGCCATATAACACATAAATTCGATAGTATATGGATCAAATATCCATAGTCTTGTATTGCTTTTAGAGTTTGAAACTCACATAATGCAATACATGATCTTGACCAAATAAACATGTAAACGACCAAATTACGAATTATTTAGCAGTTGTAAAATCAGGTGCTTACATGGGTATTGAAACATTAAAACGCAAGAAGAATATATTAGTAAGTATATGTTATTGTTATCTGGTATTTTGACCCAGCTATATCCGAATTGACTGGACAAGTTAGACTCGACTGTCATCAAGGACAACAGCCCAAAGCGATGATTATGAGGTCCGTAAATCAAGTGCAGACAATGATATAAAGCGATGATCAACCGAGACTGAGTCATAAACTCTCCAAAATATTCTACATACGGATTAGTATCTCCCCCGGGTAGGGGATCGGTGCCTATCCCTTCCCTCAGGATATCAGTACATATCCTCAATTTTTGTCCCAAACTAGGTGAGATTGACGTAGAGTGACAAGGAAGGCCCCACGAGGTTACATTTCAAATCTCAAGTCGTTTGGAGTTTGTGTGCTCAAGTTATGGACAAATTACTTCACATAAGAAAGGAATCAAATAAAAGGGATCGTACAAAAAGGATCGTATAAAAGGGATCGGATTATATCCAGCCCAACAATGCAACTCAATGCAAAACGATCGATGTCTCAAAATCTAGAAGTCTGATACACTTTAAACTTTGAAAACAAGAAGAGTGGACCCTAGGGAATCCACCCTAAGGATCACACCCCAAGATGAAGAAGTAAGAGGGATCGACCCTCTTCCGTCTAGTGGGATCGACATAAATCAGCCAGCATCACATGTTGCAATAAAGATTGATCAATAACTCAAGTTCTACTAATCCAGTTGACATGAAACTTGGAGGTTAAGCATAATACAACATGGAGAAGCTCCTATAGGGATCGCACCCTCCAAACTCATCCAAAATAGGGATCGGCCCTGATCCCTATTTCTTGGGATTTGGGGCATGTGATCCCTTCTGTGGGCCCCTATGGATCTGTAAGCCTTGTGCCGAATTTTCAAGGAGATATTTCGTCATCTTACTCTATAAATTCAAGCTTGATTGTTCATTTTTAGGACCTTTACGCTGCTTGTTGCTTTGTACTCTTTTGTAACTAAGGATTCTAATCTGATCCCTATTGTACTCAGTTTATAAAGTGATTAATAAAGCTATCTCTTCAAAGTGGACATAGGAAAACAACGCCGAACCACTATAAATTACCGTGTCTCTATTATTAGCTTGTTTCTGATTACTCTACTGCTTATTCTCTCTGTTTACATTTATTATTCTTCATTTATTCCTCTACAAAATCTCCATTGGGTGTTTATGTCAACTTTTGGTGCAAACATTTTGGTGCTTTCACTAAGAATTGAATTTTCAGCTTGATTGGATCTCATCATCTACTTGTGGATTCCCATATTCGTGAGATAGATCCAGCTTTATACTGACAAATTTCCTATTCTATTCAGATTTGAAAGAGATCTATAAGGAAACTGTGAGCCATGGTTGGAGCAACCAGGTTTGCTTCCCGTGTTGTTGAAGAAAATGATAATGCTAGTATTCTTGTTTGGAGTTGTTCGTGTGTTCGTGTTCATTTGGTAGGGATCGAGTTCACTTATATATGCAAGTCCTGTTTTCCATTATAGTTCATATGTTCAAGTTCATTAAGGCAGGATTGGTTCTGGTTGGTCGTACATATTTAAGTGGATTGGTTTGTTTGAATTTGCAAGTTCAAATTTATAAGGCCGATCCCTATACCACTGATCCCCTGCAACCGAACCCTAGTTGGTTCCTTTATCTCAACACAGCCGATCCCTCTCTCATAGCTAAAATAACTGATCCCTCCATACTCCATCATGACCGATCCCTTTGCCTTATTCCACAACCGAACCCTTGCTCTCTGATCCCTCACTCTCATATGCTCCAGCCGATCCCTTTCGCAGTCAAAAAGGGATCGGCTCTGATCCCTCATTCTTGGAATCTATAACCGATCCCTTCCACCGATAGCTTGTAGCCGATCCCTACATTCATTACCAATTTCTTCACACTCCAACCAATCGGTCCACTCTATGTACCGCTAACTGATCCCTCAACCTAAAAATATCAAAACTGATCGTTATCTAACCAATCGGTCATGTCTGCATTCAAAAAGGGATCGTATTTGATCCCATCTTCTTGGGGATAGAAAGGGATCGTATCTGATCCCTCCTTCTTGCTACACATAAACAAAAAAAAAGCTCTATATTTTTTTTCGGTGCCAGGCACCCGAACCCGTGCCGCGGTGCAGTGCCCCCGCATTTTGAAATCGAAACTCAACTTAAAGACTGTGCATTCTATCCACTTCCCTTACATCTTGTGACTGACCAGGGCATAGGGGATCAAGTGGCAGCTGTTGAACCAAGGTGATATGACATGAACTGGGACCAGTTACCGGATCAGGCTTCTAAGGTAGATTACGAATTCTCTCAACTGACCAACTTCCAAATACCTGATTTGGTAGCTATGGTACGACGTCTTGTGTAATGGCTGCCCTACGCCGCTTATTATGCCACCTCGAAGTATAGCTATCTTTCATCAAAGTCATTACTTACCATTATGAAACATCCATCATCGAATCACGGGTGGTAGTCGTCAAAAACCGTCGAAACATTTGTCGAAAAACTCACTTCAAGTCTGACCTAAAGTTGAACCCGAAGTAATCACTTATATGACTCGAAGCAGACTCTCTATATGTTCCGACCCGAAGTCGAGCTTGGGTAATCACCCATTCGACCCGATGCAAACCCATGAAATCCTAACCTATGGTCAAACTTGGGTAAAACCAAGATTTTCTCCAAGCACCGTTCATCACCAACCCAGTACTTCAAATTCAGCAACTCCAAGTGAACCAGGGGCCGACTCCAAGAAAATAGCAAATTTTCTCCGGTCGGACTCTAAGTAAATTATCACCAATCCATCCATACCGATCCATCATGTTTTGGTCATAACTCGATCATACGGACTCCAAATGACATGAAACTTGGTGTGCAACCTCAAGAGGAATTACTTACTGCCTATCTAGATCGCACCCCATTTGGGTAAAAGTTTGGGGATCATCACCAATCCATGACCCCATCCTAACCTATTCGCCATTCGATCGGCGTTCTCACCCATCACACGTTGGACGGTCATGCATACAACAATCACAAACATTACAAGCAGTCGTAACTTGAAATTGGCCTGGACTGATAATGATTGAAGCATCTGCCTCGATCAAAACATTTGGAAATAGACCCTCGATTAAAGCATCTCCCTTGATTGAAGCATCCGAGGAGGTTCAATGTGTCGACCATGCCAACGTATTTTGTGAATATAGACCCCCGACAACATCTCGTGAAGTACGAGTGGCACATGGATCCCACCAGAGCGATGGATGCCATCGAGATGCAAATGTTTTCCCATATTTCTCGAAGGAATAATGATCATGAAGTTTACGTAGTTACCACCCAGGTCCATCTCCTCATTCGATCAACTGGATAAGAAGTTTGTCGAGCAATTCAAGATGCATGCGACTCACACCAAGGATTCGATTTCATTATCAAATTTATTCCAAGCACCAGGCGAGCCACTCAAAGAATTCCTATAGAGATTAAACGTCGTCGTCACTAAAGTGTGCAATCCCAGCGAGAATATCATACCGATGGCATTGATAAGGGGAATCGACCCCAAGGCATACTTTGGCGATTGGTAAGTTGGAGAGCCTCCTACGACCTTAGATCGTTTCTATTACAAAGTGAACTAGAACCTAAGCAAGGAGGAAGTGGGGCAGACTAGGAGAAAGAACGATGCAGACCCATTGGCTGAAGGAATTCAAAGCGAGGGGAGCGTTGAGGCCTTAGATAAGGACTCTAGTTTAGGAGATGACCCAGAATCCCAAGAATCGACACATACACTCCATTGAAAGATTCAATTAGAAAGCTTCTACTTGGAGACTTATGACTTGGAGCAGTGCTGGAAACCAGCCTCGAGAGAGTCCACCAAAACCTAGAAGAATTCTGGAAAATGTTGTATATTTCAAGATACACATGGTCATAACACCGACGATTGCAGACACCTCCGAGATGTGATTGGAAAGCTGATCCGAAAAGGAAAGTTTCAACCAGGCTTTTAAATCTCCCCGAGATGGCCGAGATGAAAAATCCGAGATATCAGCCAAAATCCGAGATTTGGCAGCCTATTTAGTTATAAGTGTTTTAAATATCGCCCGAGATAGCCGAGATATTTTCCCGAGATATTGGCCAAAATCCGAGATTTAAAACACTGGTTTCAACAATATATGCAAGCCCTGGAGAATGGCGGGCATGGAACATCCGATCCTTATCAATAAAGAACTTTGATTATCAATTGGACCACCTACAATCGACTTACAACTGATAAGGGCTAGGGCGAAGTGGAATAGCAAACATATGATGCTACTTAACTTATAAGTAAGATTTATTTCAATTCAATTATGTTGTGAACTACGACCAACTTGAACTAAACTACTTCCAAACGATGAAGGTGACCAATTATTTAGAGCGTCGTCTCTCTTAGCTACGCTTACTGCATTTCTATTCATTATGTTGGTCGTCCTATCAGACTTGTTAGACCAATACCGTGGGGAGCTCAAAGTGTAATGATTACCGGGTACTAGTTGGGTGCCAACCAACCTCCACAGACTATGATCGGACCTTCGGAGGATCATCAAGACGAGCGTGATTCAACCGCTCATCAGCTACCATATGCCCCTGACTTGGGGCAAGGACTTGAAACAAAAAGTGGGTGTGACTCGACCATCCACTTCCTACTTTGTCTTCAATTCTGACAAAACATCTATGCCTTACTCAGAGCTCGACAACGTCAGAATCCAATACAAAGTGGACACGACTGACCGTCCACTCATCAACCTCCATGCTTGACTTGAAAATCGTATAAACACTTGGAGTGGATGCAACCCGACCATCCATTCCCCAGCTCATACTTGAAGTTCGACAAAATACTTATGCCTCTCCCGAAGTTCAACAAGACCAAGGTTCAACTAAAGTAGACATAATTTGACCATCCATACATTAACTCCTGCCCTGGACACAAGAGGCAGACTAGGAGCTCGACTTAAGTAGGCGTGATTGACCGTCTACTCATCAACCACCGCCCTCGACACGAGGACACGACTGCAACATGAGGTGGATGTGACTTGACCGTCCACCTAACAACTCTCTCCCTTAACTTGCCGGGAGGAGTATAAAGCAATTGGACGGGACCTAACCGTCCAACACAAGCATGGAGCATGGATATGGTCCAACCATCCATCGCTTAATCATCAAGTGGACGTGAATCAATCGTCCACTCACCAACTTTTGTCCTCGACACTGGGCATAGAATTCCTTCCCACGAATGAACATGACTCGACTATTCATTTGACAACTCTTACCTTGACCTGACAGGTAGAGTATAAATCAAAAACTGATGCGACTTTCCACCCATCATAAAACTCTGGTCCCCAGCGCGTGGACCGGAGTATAAACACAAAAAGATGGACGTAGTTCAACCGTTTGTCGACCAACTCTGGTCCCCAGAGCACGGACTGGAGTATAAACATCAAACGGGTATGACTGACCATCCATCATAAAACTTTGGTCCTCGGAGCATGGACCGGAGTATAAACTCAAAAAGATGGACATGGTTTAACCGTCCATCGACCAACTCTGATCTCCAGAGCACTGACTGGAGTATAAACATCAAGAGGATGTGACTGACCAACCATCGACTAACTCTAGTCCTTTGCTGCGGACTAGAGTATAAACACAGAAAAAAAAAATGGGCGCGGTTCGACCATCCATCGATCAACTCTGGCCCCTCGGCATGGTCTAGAGTATAAATACTATAAAAAAAGTGGACGCAGTTCGACTGTCCACTCTCCAACTCTTGCCCCTTACTTGGGGGCAAAGACATGACTCAAAGTGGTTGCAGTCTGACCATCCACTCCCTTGCTCGGGCTTGAAGTTCTTCAGAACACTCATCTTTCTCCCAAGGCTTGGCAGAAACAGGATCCCGATGGAAGTGGACGTGGTATGACCGTCCACGCATCAACTCCTGCTTCGGATGTAGAGGCCAGTTTGAGATCCCAAGCCTAAATTGGACGTGGTTCGACCGTCAAATCCAAAGAAGATGTGATACGTCCATCCACAACCTTGCTCGCGTCTGAAGTACGGTGAACTATTCAAGCCTTTACCCGGACATCAGCAAGCCCAAAATCCAAACCAAGGCATTGACTCGGCTCGACCGTCCAGCAAATAACTTTGGTCCCTCGATGCGGATTAGAGTATAAAACCAATGGGTGCGACTGACCGCACATCAACAAACTTTGGTCCCCGGAACGTGGATAAGAGTATAGGTAGAAAATGGACGTGGTTCAACCGTTCATCCATTAACTCTCCCCTATAAATTGACATGCTGAGTATAGAACATAGAATAGATGTGACTTGACCATCCTCTAATCAGCTCCTTCCTATGATTCGACGTGAAGAACTCTAAGCAAGAGTGAATGTGATACGACCGACCACTCTTTGACTTCTGCCCTTGACTTAGGGGCAGAAGAAATGACTAAGGAAAACATGGTTCGACCATTCCATAAACTCTGACCTGAAATTGATGGGAGGACTATTAACTCACTACAGATGGAATTCGACCATCCATGAACTAACTCTGCTAATCCAAGACTGGGGCAGAACATACTACTATAAGCTGAATACAACAGCTCACTATAGCTCTGTCTTGGTGATTCTTTATGACCCAAGGCAACGACTTCGGGGAGGCCTTAATACAAAACCAATCGGAATGACATCCAAAATTACGGATGACCGACTATATCGTACCATCGGATCGAGGTTCAATATCGATATGTACCAACCACAAATGGATGTGACCCGAACATCCATCGAATAACTTCAGTCACTAGAGCGTGGATTGGAGAATAAACCACAAATGAGTGTGACTTGACCACTCGTTCTTCATCACCCTCCTTTGATCTGTCATAAGGAGTATAAATCCAGATGGGATGACCCGACCGCTCCTGAGCTAATTCTATCCTTTGGTCCGATGGGAGAACATAAATCAAAACGGGCGTGACTTGACTGTCTGCACACTGATCCTTGCCCTTTGTTCGATAGGGGGACAACATTCACAGATTGAATGTGACTTAACCATCCATTCTTCGGTCCTTACCTAGAGTATGGCGACATCTACATCAAAAGTGGACGTGATTGACTGTCCAGTACTCAACTCATGCCCAAAATCCGACGAGGCATTGAAGTCTTCCTCGGGGAAGGAAAATCCAAAATACAATCTAGAATAGGCACAACTCATCTTTCCATCAACTAACTTGATCCCACCAATTGACAGGAAAGAGCGTAAAGCTAAAACATACGTGACATACCTGTCCACTTATCGACATTTACCCCTTACTTGAGGGGTACGAGCGAGAATCAAGATGAATGTGAATCGACCATTCATCGATCCTCTCTAAGTCTTTGGAGCTTAGGTAGGAGTATAAACAGGACTAAGGCGAAACTCGATCGTCCATGCAGTACATTTATCAACTCGAGACTGGGGGTAGAAGTGTGATCATCCAAAGACTAACTGCGACAGCTCAATACGGTGACTCATACCTAGTGTTTGCAATGACTTGGGGCTATGACCAAAAGGATGCTTAGAGGTAGAATCATAGGATCGATGCCCAAGCTCATGAGTGACTGACTATCATTCCAACCTAAACGACGAGCAATAGATCATGAGTACATTGAATGGAAAGCACGTTACTCGAATACACAAGCAGATTCAAACTCAAAGCATAAGCCAGCTATGCAGCTACGCGTAACACGAAGCTGAACCCCACTCAACATTTGATTCGATGTGCTTCTAAGCCTGATCTTTAGCCATTGCTAATAATAACTCAAAAGCATCTAGAACCCATCGCTATTGGACTCACCAGCTCATGATGAGATCTGAAAGTTCAACCGGAGCGACCGTCATTACATGTCTATTCAAGTATGAAGTGGTAAACATTTGATTCAAGGCCATATGCTAGTTAAATCCTACTAATAAAAGGGATCAAAACCGATTTCATTGCTTGGGCAAATCCACTTGAGCATTTTTCAGCTCACAACATAAGGCCAATATCAAGAAACAATAGCACAGTTGGTTATATAAAGATATAGACCACAAAGATGAAGAAGAGGAGCCTAAAGAATCCAAGGTTGCACTCATTGAGCTAACGGTCGGCATTACGGTCAGCCACGATGACCCATCATGGGTCCTAAAGATCGGATCATAGCTAAGTGCAATTGTGATAAAGGAATTAGCTGGCTTTCTCCGAGCAAACCTTGATGTGTTCGCTTGGACCCATTCTGACATGTGTGTGATCTCACCGACTTTCGTGGGCCATGCATTGAATATCGACCAGAGGAATTTCTCGATAAAACAGAAGCAACGCGGCATGGATCCGGAGAGATTTGCTGCACTTAAAGAGGAGGTGGACAAACTAAAAAAATGGGTTTATCCACGATGCCCTCTACTTGAAATGGGTATCCAATCTAGTTCTTGTGGGAAAAGCTAATGGAAAGTGGAGGACATGCGTCGACTACTCAAACCTGAAGAAGGCATGCATAAAAGATAGCTTTCCACTTCAGAGGATCGACAACTGGTAGACTCAACTGCTAGATATAAACTGCTTTCATTTATGGATGCGTATTCCGGATATAACCAGATCCCGATGCACGTCTCTGACTAGGAGCACAACGGCTTCATTATCGATCTATCGCTATATTGTTATGTTGTGATGCCCTTTGAACTAAATAATGCTGAGGCTACTTACTGAGAACTAGTCAACTGGATCTTCAAAGATCAGATCAGGTGATCGATGAAAGTATATGTGGATGATATGCTCATGAAGTCACGGCAATCAAACGACCACATCGATGACTCGGTGGAGATGTTCAGTGTTCTCCAAAATTATGGAATGAAACTCAATCCCTTGAAATGCTCTTTTGGGGTTGCACCAAGGAAAGTTCTGGGTTTCAATGTTAACTATCGCAGAATCGAGGCAAATCCTGAGAAGATTCAAGCAATTCAAAACATCCAAGTGCCGAAGATGATTAAGCAGGAATAGAGCCTCAGTGGGAAGGTCGCCGCCTTAAGTAGATTCATCTCCGGGGCCACCAACAAGTGTATTCCCTTCTTTGATTTGATTAGGAGAGGGAAAAGGAACTTTGAATGGATGCAGGACTGTATAGATGCACTTCAAGATCTGGTAGATCTCTTAGAGAGACCTTCCATCCTATCCAAGCCAGTGAATCATGAAGATTTATACATCTATTTAATGGTGTCGGTACATGCCATAAGTGCCATACTATTACGTGAAGAGAATCGGATCCAGAGGCCAGTATATTATGTTAGTAAGCGATTGACAGGTGCTGAAAGAAACTACTTGAAGCTGGAGAAGCTCGTGTACTGCTTGTTGATTGCATCATGAAAGCTTCGCCCTTCCTTCCAGGCTCACCCCTTCAACTTCTACACCAACCAGCCGTTACGACGGGTCCTACAATGACCTGAGATGTTTGGAAGGTTGCTCAAATGGAATATCGAGCTAAGCCAATTCGATATCACTTATCTCCCTTAGAGAGCTATCCATGGACAAACATTGGCGAACTTCATAGCTGAATTTACTGCACCAGACAACTCTTCGTAGAGCAATAGAGAACCGACCAGCCGATGGAAAATGCATACAGATGGAGCCTCCAACGATCGTTGTTCTGGAGCCAGAGTCATAACTAGTAACTCTGGAGGATCGATCAATTTGCTACACTTTGAAGCTTGATTTCCTTACAATGAATAACGAAGCCGAATATAAAGCTCTAACTGCTGGACTTAAACTTGCCAGAGAACCGGAAATAAAATCTCTCAAAATCTTTTGTGATTCCCAGTTGGTGGTATACCAAGTCAAGGAAGATTACTAGGCTAAAGGACATCGACTCGCTCTGTACCTTATCCGAGTTCAAGAGCTATTGACTGACTTTGAGTATTATGACATCACGCACATTCCTTGGGATGAAAACAAAGAGGCCGACTCATTGGCAAAGTTTGCCAGCACTGGGAATACACAAAAAATGGGCTTGGTTCCAGTCGAAGTACTAGATGCTCCGAGCATAAACCAGATGGAAATCGACTGGGTACTAAAGATAGAGCCTGAGAAGGAGTCGTGGATGACTTCAATTAGAGATTATTTGCTACAGGGAGTCCTTCCTGAACGGAGGAATGAAAGGTGACAAATCCTCCACAAAGTTTCATGATACATCATCCAGGAAGGAGTCATGTATAGAAAGGGTTTCTCCATTTCCCTACTTCGGTGTATCGCCCATGATAAAATCAAACGAATCTTAAGAGAAGTCCATGTAGGAGAATGCGGCGATCACACCAGGGGGCAAACCCTAACAAAGAAAATACTCTGCTATGGGCATTACTGGCCAACTATCAATCAAGATGCAGCTGATCATGCTAGACAATGCGACAAGTGCTAGATGTTTGCAAAATTCCGAGAGCCCCACCGACGGAAATTACTCAAATGGTCAGTCCATAGTCGTTTTCCACTTGGGGTATAGACATCATCAGCTCTTTGCCGATTTCTTAAGGTAGTGTGAAATACACCATCGTAGCAGTTGATTAATTCACCAAATGGACTAAAGCAGAACCTTTAACTACGATCACGATGAAGAAAGTGATCAACTTCATTGTCTGGAACGTCATTTGTTGTTTTAGCCTTCCACGAACCATTGTAACTGATAATGGAACCCAATTCAATAGTGCTGAATTTAAAGACTTCTGTCATTGGTATCATATTGAAAAGAGATTTTGGCAATCGCTCACCCTCAAGAAAATGGACAAGTTGAAGCTGTGAATAAAATCGTAAAGTCCATTCTGAAGAAACATTTGGAAAAGGCTAGAGGTAAGTGGGTAGATGAACTCCCAACAACATTGTGGGCTTACATAACCACCCACAAGTCCACGACTGGCCATACATATCCCATTGCACTGAATACATATTCCATTGCACTGAAAAAAAATTGTTGTTTCAAGAAATACCAACTTCGTAGTGAAGGAATTTATTTAGAAACAATGGTAGTAAAATGAATTTTGATATAATTCAAGGATAAAAATGAATACGAGGAATAAAATGAAATTAACCAAACCTTAATGAACACTAAGCATTAGAATGTCCAATAAATATTTTTGCACATTGATGGAAAACTATGAGTTTCTTATCGATGTCGAGAATAAATAACTCTCAACAGTCAATTAAACCTTTAAGAGTATTGACTCTGCCATATGGTATGATGAACAAATGCGAAAGGGTTCTAAATACATTATCAAAATGTGATTTGATAGTGTACTTGAAGGAATATGATTCATCGGTCGCAAATGTACCTTTAAGAAAAATACTATTGCAGTTGAGATATAGTAAGCAATATTGACAAGAATAAAATTAGAATTTTCAATTGTTGAAATTAACGTAACAGATACATCATTCAATGTGCTCAAGATGATTCGGATTTTACTCATAAAATTATCGCTTGGTATGACTTTTTTGTTTTGGTACTTATGTGTTGAAATGGAAAATTCTAAATATTGATATGGAATAGACTATTTGCACATAACAACCAAAGTATCTTGAAGCCATGGGAGCGATATTGAGTTTGTGGGTTTTTTCGGATATGATCCAAGAAATGTTACGAAAGTATCATTCTATAAGCATCAAAATTGAATAAATATATAAAATTTCGAATAGTTTGATTTTCAGTCAAAATGCAGAGGAAGCATGTGCCCATAAGAAAGAACATTAAAGTGTATATAGATATTTCTAAAATTATAAGTAAACAACATACAGCTGATTGTTTACAATGTACTTATGTTAAAATCAGTAATAGTCTGGTTGTTTAATACTCGATATTGGATTAGTAAATTATATATTTTATAATAACTATACAGGATGTTAGGAATGTCCCAAATGATATGCGAAGACACTGTATTAAAATGTTTAAATGGAACATGTAAGATGGATTTCTTATGTATTGAAAATAGGAATTATAATACATGTTGTATTGTCTACAATATCGTATCTTGCTTATGTATTTGATGCGTGAAGCAAATAATCCAAATTAAGATCGCTAAATGGTAATTTAGAGTATTCTCGAGTATTTAGAAAATACTAAAAATGTCTACAGAAGCAACGAACTCCTTATGAAGGAGTGTTCAAATTCAAACTTCATAAGTGCTATCGAGTATGATATGTCAATATTAAATTCATTTTCAAACTTTAATTAGGAAGCTTTAAGTTGGAATTGTTTCAAACAATAAGTAATAGCTAATTCAACCAAAGGCTATTACAATATAAGAAGTACATATAAATGCACAAATTTATAATTGAGCTAAGGGTGATTCCAAATGTTGAGAATCCTATGACATTGTTATATGATAAATATGTCATAAAACAATTTGTAAAAGGACCCAGAGCTCACTCGAAGTCAAGCGACATACTGTGAATAGTTCAACACGATAAAGGTAGTTTATCATAATTGGAGAGAGTTAATTGACAAAGTAGATAATTAAAACAACATAGCTTACTCATTCATCGAGGGACTGACCTGGTTGATTTTTAGAAAACTGATCGATGAATTTGGAATAAGATTTCATAATTGACCCCAAGTGCAAGTGGAAGATTGATAGAGTTAAGGGTATGTCTTAGGGGTGATTATGTAATTTATTAAATATATCTAATTTGATAATCAATCTTGTTCAAAATAAAAGGTGTGTTTTCTATTATATACTTGATATAATATGTTATATTACTTTTATTTAATAATTAATAGTATATTTAATATAGAGAATCCATAAATGATATGTTTTATGATAGTAGTTACAATGTGGTGTGATTATGAGTGATTTATCATAATAAAATAAACATACATTTCAAATATTCCTAGTCAAGATGTATCAAGTCCAGATATCAATACATCTGTTGAGACTAGAGTATGTAACGCTGACCAAACGTTGGGCAGTATATCACTCATGGTTGTTGGAGGGCACCAAGGGGTTACGTACTGATAGTTATTGGATAATTATGGAATGACTCACTCGATAATTTTCTGTTGGTTAACATAACTAAGATCAAACAAATAATATCAATGCAATAATTCTACATAATTACCTCGACTTGAGAATAATGTCAAGCTTCACTGTGGAAACTCTTATTTGATTATAGTTAAATAATGACATATCGTCCATCAAACGACTATAGTTGGGTCATATGGAAGCATTGGAAGTGAAACACTATTCAAGAGAGAATTCATCTTCTAAGTTATATAGAGTTAGTATCATGGGGTCAACTTAAGCCAACTTAAAGTCAAAGTCTCTAACTACAACAATACGGTTAATAATAATTGTTATTATTGAACCAAGGATTTCGTATTTGCACTTACAATGTTGAATGTGGGCGATGCTTGAATTTTGATCAAACCAAATTCCATAAGTCCTAATGTGATGAAGTTTTGACGAAGAGAATTGATGTAAATGATCATCACTATCGGGTACCGCTTATAATAAGTCAAATTAGATTTTCCAAAAAGACGTATAAGCAATAAGTTCAGCCAAAATATCACACCACTAGCTAAGGTGACGTGTGAACATTAATATTCGAATTTTTTGATATTAATCGCTGACTGAATTTATAAATTTGAGTCACACAATTGTAATGATGAATTATTTGAAAAACCACATGATTTAATTAATTTATAAAATGTTGTAAATTAATTAATATTTAAGAAATATTAATTATTATTTAATTTAATTGATGTTTGCGAATTGTTTGTTATTATTTGAATGCATTTATAAAAGTTATATTTGCATGCACCGATATACGATTTTGGTGTAATTTTAAATGAGTTTAAATAAAAGATACTTGCGTAAAGGGATTTACGGAAATTTTATGTCATTTGATGGCATGTAATTTCAACCGTACCTGGTGAAAAGTGAGGAGTGGAGAGAGTGATAACTAAGGGAATTGATTGGGGAAAGTTTTAATTAAAGAATGGGAAAGGTTTCATTCTCTTAATTAAAAAAATCCATTAATTCATTTCCTATAGACATTCATTCTTTTTTATTCATTTTATCTTATCTCCTCCTGACCTTCCATGGCAGAAAATTAAATAAAGATTTCTAAAAAAATTTCAACTCCAAACTAAATGCAAACATAAAAAAATAATGAAACATGAGTGGTTCATCCATCTCTTGCAAGGATTGGGTGTGGATCTTTGAGATTTGAGGAGATAACTTCATTCACGGTATGATTGGCAACATCCATAGGTAATTATCTAAATTAATTTAGTTATGTTACTTATATGTTTGGATCTCATATGTTTCATGTGTTGTTTTACGGTTTATCTTGTAACAAGTTGTTCAAACCCCTTTATCTCTATCTCTATTGTAAGTATGTTAATTAAGTCGATTTAATTCAGATCAATTTTTGTTCTTTATCTCATCTCAAAATATGTTCGTTGTTATTGGTGTGATTTCTTCATCCTTTTCCCTTTTAATTTATTGACTTCTTTTATGTTGTTTGAATTTATATGTTCCTAATTCAATTCAATTAAAGAGAGAGAAATGAAAGGTTTCTCTTTCCAAATAATGCAAAATCTACTCTCAATTAATTGCATTAATTCTAGAGAGAGAAACGAATGGTTTCCTTCTCAATGTTAACAAGTATTTGTTACACACATGGGTGTATTTGACACATTGATACATTTAAATTTAAATTAAATTCAAACATCATTTTAAACAATTTAAATAAAATATGTTTTATTTAAAACTTTATTAGATTAGATCTAATATATCTTTAGAATTCATGGGTCAAATATATCCCAAACAGAAAAATATTTTAAAATCTGCATATTTCACCCACTTCCGACTGGTCCATTTCCAACAGACTCCTCTTATTCTAGCCAGTTAACTACCACTAGTTAGGAATTGCGTATAGTAAAACAATTCTAGTAGGATTTCCTGAGGTTGGTAGGGTTTTAATTTTTATGTTATATTTTTTATTTTATTTTTTTAATGACTGAATTAAGCAATGTTGTTTATTATGGATGATACCATACACACCCATCGAAATACTCCTCACACCCATTTAAAGGAAGGTTAATTCTATTTAAACATGAAAAGCTACCAAGTAGCCCTCCACAAAATTGAAAAAATTATTATACCCATGTTTTTGCTGAGTATACCCATCTTATTGTTAAATTTTTCATTTATATCATTTCCTAGCAAAAATCAAATCTACAAAAAAATTCCACTATTGAAAAAATCACCACAGCAAAATCACGCAATAACATAAAATTCAAGTTTTACCTCTTCTGCAAACTGTGAAATTTTAAATTTAAAAAAATCAAACAGCATGAAACACAAGTTTTGTCTCTTTTAATTCCATTAGATTTGTATTATCAATCATCAAAATCTATCAATTCAAACACAAGTATAACATCCCATATCTGGAGGCCAAAAGCTAAGCGCTATATATGCTGCAGTTATCTATAGTATTAACTTCTGGTGACAAAATATGGTAATGCTAATGGTATCCATAATATCAGAAGCACTTGAATATGAACAAAAACACATATTTCAAAAAAAAACATTTTACTAATTACATTTCAAAACAATGATTCATATCCAAGTTACAGAACCTCTTAACGTTTCCCAGGTAATGATCAATATATCCATTACAAAATACGCCAAGAGCGACATATGACGAGGCCCCCTTGGTTGACCAGAGCCAATATAGTCATATCTGACTTAATATACACACAACGAAAATAAACAGAATAAACTGTAAATCCTATTTAGCTATCCATCAGTCACATGCTCGTCTGCAAAAGCGTTATTCGTTAAAATTTCTAAAACCTGAAAACCTCAACCCTCGGCCTACTCAAATCAATTTTGAGCACCCGAGAGTTTAAGGGAAAACAAAAACTTCGAGTCAGACATAAAGCCAGGTGTGAATAATATTGTTACATCTCTATTTACTGATATTAAGTGAGACCACACTGCTTAGCGGAATGGGTTTCCCCTCACTAAAATCATTTTCAAAACATATATTTTGCAAATCTTTTCCTGCAACCAAACTGGTTAATCAAATGATTATAATAATAATAATAGCAATATATGTTATGCTAAAAACAGGTAATAAATGGACTATCTGTCCGAAATCTGGGCTGACTGCCCACAAACTGGACCAACTGTCCGAAATCTGGGCTAACTGCCCACAAACTGGACCAACTATCCAAAATCTGGGCCGACTGCCCACAAACTGGACTAACTATCCCTTTGGCTGACTCGGGCCTACCAAATAAAATATCAAATGGTCTAAACATCTGCTAGACAAAACTTCTGGACGGTCTGTCCTTAACTTACTTCTCCAAGGGTCAACTGATTCTAATGGTTTTGTGGGTTAACCAATAACCTATCTCTGTACATAAATATTTCCTTCTGTGTGTAACCAACATTTTAGTTTTACCTATGACTAAGCCCTACACACTAGAATTCTGGACTAAATTAGCTAGGGGCTAATAGCTAATGAGCATAGGTCGCGACCCTACACAAATCCTATATGGTCTTCTAATCTGAGTCATCCTCTGAGGGTTAACTACCCTTTATCTTTTTCCTTAAAAACCTTTCGAAATGATTTAACCTTTTAAATCATATTTATATAAGGAAAATACATCTTTAGCTTTATTCTAAGCTATTTTGCCATGTTATATATACTTTACTCAAAATAATGTTGATGAATTTTAATGAGGATTACCTATCCCCTAATATAAGTTAAAGCCTTTTTTAACTTGAAACACTTAGGCTATATTTCCTATTTAATATATACGAAACATTTGTTTAAAACCTTTAAACAACCATTTCGAAACCATTGAAAGTATCCCTTTCGACACCATCGAAAGTAACTCTTTCAAAACCAAATAAAACCCTTTACTTAACTAGGCCGAAAGGCCAAATCCTTCCTTTCGAAAGCATAAAAAACCTTCCCTTTGAAAGCTTTAAAAAAATTAGACATCCTTCTTCCAAACCTTTAAATATTGCCTTTCGAAAACATAGGAAAAACCTTTCTTTTCAACCCTTTCGAAACCTCTGGGGAACCACCCCTTCGAAACCATTCACTAAAACCTTTCGAAAGCATCAAAACTCAACCCTTTCAAAAGCACTTGGGTTCATTTTAAAACATGTGAAAACACCTTTCGAAACCTTTAAAACTGTTTCTTTCGAAACCATTTGGGTTATACTTCAATTCAAAGAAAAAGGGTCATTAAGTCATTTAAGTCGAAATCATCTGTTTCGAAACCTTTTCCCAAGTACAAAAGTGATGGTATCGAAACCATCCCTTCGAAAGCATTGGAGAAGTGGCCAAGTTTTAAAAGCAAAACAACCCTTTCGAAACCATCTAGGTCGAAAGGTAAAAAGCGGTAGCTAAAGGTTTCGACTTAGTCGAAAGCAATCATTTAAAACAAAAGCACAACCCAATCGAAACCATTCTTTCAAAACCAGTTGACCTAGTCGAAAGCTAACCGAGTCGAAAGCTATTTAGTCGAAAGCAATCATGCGCATTTTCATTTAAAAGCAAAGCAGTGCCTCAACCCCTTCGAAAACCCTGGTTTTGACTCTATACCTTTCGTCTATATCCAATTCACTACGTACCAATTCCCTGATACCATGTGCATTGGTTTCGAGAGTGTCGGAGGCGAAGGTAAGGAGGCGGAACCTGGTGTCGAAAGTATCGAAACAGTGAAAAACATGTTTATTTGTCCTTTTAAACTATTTCTTTGTACATAACCTGCCTTGTTTGTCAAATTGTGATTGGTTGCAAGTTTCTCTTTTCTAAAAGTACCGCCGACTTTCCAGAATTAACAATTTGAATTTATTTACAAAAAGCCCCTTCTCCTTTCATAAATATATAAAACATTTAAGTTCCATACCTTAAATAATTTTATATATCCATTAAAACACTTAGGAAAATTCTAAAAAAATTCCTAAAAATCACTTTTTATATGTTTTCTAACATATATAAATTTCAGACCCAATCCAATTATTATTTAACCATAAATAATTTATAACCCAAAATAACATTTTCTTCACTAACTAGAAAATTCATATAAATCCACAAAAATTCTGAAAATCGAAACCCATCTCCAAAATAATATTTCTAGTCTATATAATAATTCGTAAGGCATTTAGATGTCATTTAGTAGGGTTTTCATATTAAAACATGTCATAAAATCTATAAGAACAATCATAAATCATCAACAAGTATATATAGCCATTCCATCATTCAAAAACATGGCAAATCAATGCAAAATACTTCGGATTCCATCTTAAAACCGAAAACAAAAGAAATATGAGATGTAAACATTATTCACCTTAGCTTTAAAGATTAAAGAGATTGAGATGTGAATGGATTTGATTTTAGTTAGCTTCTTTCTTAGCATTTCTTAATCTTCTTCCATTTTTCCTTATTAATGGTGGCCATCCTTATACTTTTAAAATTTAAACAAATGAAAAGAACGTGTATGGGATACACGACCAAGAGATAAAGATATAGGAATTACCTCTTTCCTATTTGACCCCTCCTCCTATTTCATTTTAACTCTTATTTTAATTCATTGGTTAAATGGCACGACTACCCCTTTATTAAAATCAAGTCTCAATCCCCTAATCCACACATCATTTTATTTAATTTAGCTAATTATATATTCTAAATAATGTTACCAAAATATGGGGTGTTACAAACTCCCCTCCTTAAAGAATTTCATCCTCGAAATTACGATATGGTACACAACAAATCAATCAAGAAGGTAAAACATACCGTCAAATAAATCAGGATAAGTATCTCTAATCCTGCTCCCAACCTCCCAAGTACAGTCCCTGTCATCGTCACTCTATTGGACTTTGACTAATCTGATCGTCTTGGTTCTAAGCCTCTTCTCATCTCTCGCAACAATACGAATCGGCTTTCTCACAATAGTCAAGTCCGGTTCTACAACTAAGTCATCTACCACAGTCGTTGCAATAGTAGTCTCCGGGTCTCTAACACACTTTGTGAGATGAGAAACATGAAAAACATCGTTGACTCCTGCCAAACTGCTCGGTAACTCAACCATATATGCGAGTTTCCCGATCCTCTCCACAATAGGAAAAGATCCAACGAACCTCGATGCTAACTTCCCCGATCTTCCAAATCTGATCACACCCTTCATCGGTGACACCTTGACGAAAACCTGATCTCCAACTGAGAACTCTAAGTCTTTCCTTCTGCTATCTGCATAATTTTTCTTCCTAGACTGAGCCTCCTTCATTTTAGCCCGAATGACCTCAATCTTTTCTGCAGCTTCTCTAACCAAATCTGGACCAAGAACTAACCTATCCTCGCTCTCTAACCAACATACGGGAGATTTGCATGGCCTTCCATACAAATCTTCAAACGGTGTCGTCCCAATACTAGTCTGATAACTGTTGTTATACGAAAACTCGACTAAATGCAGATGGTCTTCCCATGATCCCCCGAAATCTAGCACACAAGCTCTTAACAAGACTTCCAAGGCTCTGTTAACTCTTTCCGTTTGTCCATCCGTCTGTGAATGGTAAGCGGTACTCATCTTGAGCTTGGTTCCCAAAACTTCCTATAGACTCTTCCAGAACTCGCTAGTGAATAAGGAATCTCTATCACTTACTATACTACTAGGAATTCCATGCAATCTAACCACATTCTTCATGAACAACTTCACCAAAATAGGTGTCGTTCTGGTTGACTTAACTGCAATGAAATGGGCACTCTTGGTCAATCTGTCCACTATGACCCATATACTTTCATTTCCTCTATTCGACCTTGGTAACCCGTCAATAAAATCCATAGAAATAGAATCCCACTTCCATACTGGAATATCCAACTGCTGAAGCAATCCACTTGGCTTCTGGTGTTTAGCTTTTGCCTGTTGGCAATTCAAGCACTGCTTTACCCATATGCCAATATCCCGCTTCATACCTTCCTAGAAGAAACTTCTCTTCATATCTGATACATCTTAGTTCCTCCTGGATGAATAGAGAACTTAGAACGATGGCATTCCTCCAAGACTTCTTTCCTTATGTTTCTTACACCCGGAACAAATAATCTTCCTTTATTTCTCAACCACCCATTCTGGTCAAGACTGAAGTCCATAAGTCATCGCTCTCGGTTCCATCTCTTAACTTCCTAATCCGTTCAACTAATACCGGATCTTCCTCCTGTTTAAAATCAATTCTTTCGATCATCACTGGTCGAACTTCCAAACAAGATAACAATGTGGTTTCTCCGCTAGACCCAACCTCGGATCTCCACTGCACTCTGCAATCTGCCAATGCTTCCAAATCTTTCCACTCAGCAATCATCGCTAACACGGCATTTTGATGCTTCCTGCTAAGTGCATCTGCAACTTTGTTGCCTTTCCCCGGTGTGTACTCAATCCCAAAATCATAAGTGGCAATAAACTCTAACCACCTCTGTTGTCTCATGTTCAGCTCCTTCTGAGAGAGCAAATACTTCAGCAACTTATGATCTGTATATAACTCAAACCTCTTTCCCAAAAGGTAATGTCTCCACACCTTCAAAGAAAAAATCATTGCAGCCAATTTCAAATCATGCGTCAAATATCTGACCTCATGTGGTCTAAGCTGTCTAGAAGAATAGGCAATCACTTTACCTCTCACATCAGCACAGCTCCTAATCCTGTTCCACACGCATCGGTATAAACCACCAATCCCGATTCCTTTCTGAAACTACCAACACTAGTGCATAGGTCAATAAGTGTTTCAAACTCTGGAATGCTTCCTCACACTTATCGATCCACACAAACTTCACATCCTTTCTCGTTAGCTTGGTCATCGGTGCTGCTATCCGCGAAAAATCCTTAATAAACCTTCGGTAACAACCATCTAACCCAAGGAAAATCTTTATCTTGGTCACTGTCTTGGGTCTCTTCCAACTATTCACTACTTCAATCTTAGTTAGATCTACGGACAACCCTTTCTCTGAGACTACATGACCAAGAAACTTCACTTCCTTCTTCCAGAAATGACACTTCAGAAACTTCACCTTCAGCTGATGCTGCCTCAGCGTCTCAAGCACCACTCTAAGATGAACTTCATGCTCTCTTTCATCCTTAGAGTATATCAAGATATCATCTATGAAAACCAATACGAACCTATCCAAGTGCTCTCAGAAAACCCGGTTCATCAAATCCACAAAGAAAGCTGGCGCATTAGTCAGTCCGAACGGCATAACTAACCATTCGTATGACCCATATCTGGTCCTAAACGCCATCAAAGGTATACTATCCTCTGCTACTCTGAGCTAATGGAAACCTCTCGCTACATCCAACTACGGAAATATCTTGGCTCCACTCAACTGGTCGAACAAATCATCAATTATAGGCAATGGATATCGATTTTATCGTCATCTCATTCAACTTATGATAATCGATACATAGCCTCAACGATCTGTCCGGCTTCTTAGCAAACACAGCGGTTGCTCCCCAAGGCGAACTACTCGGCCTGATAAAGCTCTTGCCTTCCAAATCCACCAACTGCACCTTCAACTCCCTCATCTTTGTAGGGGTCATCCTGCTTGGTGGCCTACTCACTGGTTCTACTCCAGGAACCAAATCTATCCAAGACTTAATGGCTCATTTCGGCAGCAATCCTACTACAGACTCAAAAACATCTGCGAATTCTCTAACCACGAAAACTCGACTCAGCTCATCTTCCAATTCCATAACACCCAACAAAGCATTCACCTCACCGCAAAAACCTTCTATGGTATAAACAATCATGTCACTACAATCAGGGTGTCTAA
The DNA here is from genome assembly GCA_030737815.1 of Allium fistulosum. NCBI lineage: Eukaryota > Viridiplantae > Streptophyta > Magnoliopsida > Asparagales > Amaryllidaceae > Allium > Allium fistulosum. Next base: position 877,561,144 of record CM060902.1, on the reverse strand, counting down.
GTGATATTTTCCTATCTTGGCATAATATCCTAGCATCGTACTTACTTAACCAATCCATCCCAAGAATAATTCTGAACCCCACAAAACCAAACATATGCAAACTACAAACAAAAGTATGACCTAACAAGCCAAACTCTAACTGGTCACACCTCAACCCTAGAGTTGCATACCCTCCTATTAGATTCGCAACCCGCAAGGAAGTAACTAAATATGTGGGTTCTAGGTTAAGCTTATCTATCAAACATCTAGATATAAAAGAGTGTGATGCACCAGTATCAAACAGAACGCTAACAAGCATACCATTGATCCGAAGCGTACCTCCCAAAACCGCCTTTCCTTTCTCTTGAGCTGTTGGTTTCGAAGTAGCGGGCTCAAATGCATACACCTTGCCCTTTCCATCCTTAGCGGGCTACTTGCACTGGTTCTTATTATGGCTAATCTAGTCATAATTGAAGCTCCTGACATTCTTCATCCCAGCCACTTCCTTTGCCTTTCCAGTACGACACCCATTAGCAAAATGCCCCTTCTTGTCGCACTTGAAGCAAATAATCTCAGACTTCCCTTTCTTAGTTGCTCCACCCTTCTGAGCACCTTTCCTAGGAAAGAACTTCCTCTTCTGGCCCTGCCCAACCTGGACCTCCTTAGCCTTACTCTTCTCTAGAGAATCATGTATCTCCTCATGCCTTAAGGCCATCTCCACTACAACATCAGAAGGATCTCTAATATGAGACAATGTAGCCCTGACCAACTCGGGCTTCAACCCCCTGATGAACTTCCCATTCATCTTCATCACTGTATCCACCGAAGCATACCCATATTTGGCCAACTCCTCGAACCTTCTGGCATACTCAAAAACAGACATCTCTTCCTGCTCTAACTCAGCAAACTTTCTGATCAGAGCAGACTGTGCCGTCACACACATGAACCTCTCCTGGAACCTTCTCTTGAAATCTTCCCATGTCATTGTCTCCTCATCCACTGCCACAGTCACACTATTCCACCAAAATAAAGCTGCTCCCTGAAGCTGCCTTGATGCCAACCTCCTCTTCTGCTCATCATCGAGCCCCAAATCTGCAAAGATTCACTCATAATGCAGCAACCAATTCTCTACCTCAATGGCATCTTCTGTTACAATAAACGGTTTTCCTCCAAGCTTAGTATAATCTCCGCTCAGCTTAGCATAATGGTTAACTACCGGAACTTACGGAACCCCTGCTCCTACAACATTTCCTCCTATAACTCCAGTCGCAACTCCCACTTGCATCATATTCATAAAAAACAGATACATAGCTTCCATTTCAACCGGCGGGACTCCAGCACCATCATTCTCTACTTGTGCCTGACCTTGGGTCCTCCTCACATTAAGTCTGGCATTCCCATCGGTACCTTCCCCTCCTGGGTTAGTTCTTACTCTTCTACCATCCATATCTGTATTCAAACCTCATGAGATACAGAAAAATAACCCAAACAAAGGAAGGAGACTAGAGATAAAGCGTATACTTATATATAGCAAATACAAGTATGTTACTATAGCATTATCCCATATCCCAATCTTACTCTAATTCCTTAGGATTATGTTTTTAAAACCATTTTTAGTTAAAGTTTTTCTTAAACCTATGCTCTGATACCAAGTTGTAACATCCTATATCTGGAGGCTAAAAGCTAAGCACTACAGATGCTGCAGTCATCTATAGTATTAAATTCTGGTGGTAAAATATGTAATGCTAATGGTATCCACAATATCAGAAGCACTTGAATATGAACAAAATCACATATTTTAGAAAACAACATTTTACTAAATACATTTAAACACAATGATTCATATCCAAGTTACATAGCCCCTTAACGTTTTCCAAGTAATGATCAATATATCCATTATAAAATACGCCAAGAGCGACATATGACGATTCCCCCTTGGTTGACCAGAGCCAATATAGTCATATCTGACTTAATATTCACACATCGGAAATAAACATAATAAAATGTAACTCCTATTTAGCTATCCGTCAGCCACCTGCTCGTCTTCGGAAGCTTTATTCGTCACAATTTCTAAAACCTGAAAACCTCAACCATCAGCCTACTCAAATCAATTTTGAGCACCCGAGAGTTTAAGGGGAAACAAAAACTTCGAGCCGCACATAAAGCCTGGTGTGAATAATACTATTACATCTCTATTTACTGATATTAAGTGAGACCATGCCGCTTAGCGGAACGGGTTTCCCCTCACTGTTATCCTTTTCAAAACATATATTTTACAAATCTTTTCCTGCAACCAAACTGGTTAATTAAACTAATAATAATAATAATAACAGCAATATCCGTTATGCTAAAACAGGTAATAAATGGACTATCTGTCAGAAATCTGGGCTGACTGCCCGCAAACTGGACTAACTGTCTGAAATCTGGGCTGATTGCCCGCAAACTGGACTAATTGTCCATTTGGCCGACTCGGGCCTACCAGATAAAATATCAAATGGTCTAAACATCTGTTAGACAAAACTTCTGGACGGTCTGTCCTTAACTTACTTCTCCAAGGGTCAATTGATCCTAATGGTTTTCCGGGCTAACCAATAACCTATCTCTGTACATAAATATTCCCTTCTGTGTGTAACCAACATTTTAGTCTTACCTGTGACTAAGCCCTACACATTAATTCTGGACTAAATTAACTAGGGGCTAATAGCTAATGAGCATAGGGCGTGACCCTACATAAGTCCTATTTGGTCTTCTAATCTGAGTCATTCTCTAAGGGTAAACTACCCTTTATCTTTTTTCTTGAAAACCCTTCAAAATGATTTAACCTTTTAAATCATACTTGTACAAGGAAAATACATCTTTATCTTTATTCTAAGCTATTTTTCCATGTTATATATACTTTACTCAAAATAATGTTGATGAATTTTATAGAGGATTACCTATCCCCCAATATAAGTTAAAGTCCTTTTTAACTTGAAACACTTAGGCTATATTGCATATTTAATATATTCGAAACCTTTGTTTAAAATCTTTAAACAACCCTTTCGAAACCATTGAAAGTACCCCTTTTGACACCATTGAAAGTAACTCTTTCGAAACCAAATAAAACCCTTTACTTAAACTAGGCCGAAAGGCCAAATCCTTCCTTTCAAAAGCATAAAAAACCTTCCCTTCAAAAGCTTTAAAATATTAGACATCCTTCTTGAAAACCTTTAAATATTGCCTTTCGAAAAGTTAGGAAAAACCTTTCCTTTCAACCTTTTCGAAACTCCTAGGGAACCACCCCTTCGAAACCATTCACTAAAACCTTTCGAAAGCATCAAAACTCAACCCTTTCGAAAGCACTTGGGTCCAATTTAAAACATGTGGAAACACCTTTCAAAACCATTAAGACTATCTCTTTTGAAACAATTTGGGTTATACTTCAATTCAAATAAAAAGGGTCATTAAATCATTTAAGTCGAAAGCATCTGTTACGAAACCTTTTCCTGAGTACAGAAGTGATGGTGTCGAAACCATCCCTTCGAAAGCATTGGAGAAGTGGCCAAGTTTTAAAAGAAAAACAACCCTTTCGATACCAATCTAGGTCGAAAGGTAAAAAGCGGCAGCTAAAGGTTTCGACTTAGTCAAAAACGGTCATTCAAAACAAAAGCGCAACCTAATCGAAACCATTCTTTTAAAACAAATTGACTCGGTCGAAAGCTAACCAAGTCGAAAGCTACTTAGTCGAAAGCAAGCATGCGCATTTTCATTTAAAAGCAAAGTAGTGCCTCAACCCCTTCGGAACCCCTGGTTACGACTCTATACCTTCCGCCTATATCCAATTCACTATGTACCAATTACCCGATACCATGTGCATTGGTTCGACAGTGTCGGAGGCGAAGGTAAGGAGGCGGAACCTGGTGCCGAAAGTATCGAAATAGTGAAAACATGTTTATTTGTCCTTTTAAACCATTTCTTTGTACCTAACCTGCCTTGTTTGTCAAATTGTGATTGGTTGCAAGTTTCTCTTTTCTAAAAGTACTGCCGACTTTCCAGAATTAACAATTTGAATTCATTTACAAAAAGCCCCTTCTCCTTTCATAAATATATAAAACATTTAAGTCCCATACCTTAAATAATTTTATATATCCATTAAAACACTTAGGAAAATTCTACAAAAAATCCTAAAAATCACTTTTTATATGTTTTCTAACATATATAAATTAAAGAGGAAATTAGTTTAAAGGAAAAAGTTTAATAAAATTTAATTTTAACGGACGTTAAAATTAAACTTTGGTCTGAAGGACAAGCGCCAAAAATTGTATTTCGTTCGTACTTCTGTAGTTTCATTTCTTCTGCAAACAATACTTCTGTAACAAAATTTCTTCTGCAAACAAAATTTCTTCTTCAACAAACAATGGCAACCCAAACCGAAATCAATTTTCTTCCTCAAACTGATTTAAAAGCGCAATCGACTTCAGAATCTAAGTTGATCGACGTAAATCAAAATATTTCAATAAATCCTGAACAAATAAACGATGAACCTACGATTTCAAAAAGTAGGGTTTCCAATGCTATGCGTACAGCAGTAAAGAGAAGGCGAAAAACTACTTCATCAACGGCTGTTGATTCGGATGAGATTGACAAAGATACAAAGAGGACGAAAAAACCTAGGGCATGTAAAACTATGAATGAAGACGAAAGGAAGAAACAACAGCTTACTGATGAAAACGTCAATAGAAAAAGAAAAACAAAGGTAAAACAACTGATTATTTGATTTGTTATTGAATGATAGATCAATGTATCATTTGATTTGTTGCATGTATAATATTGATGGTAAAAAATAATTAGATGGATAATTTTTTAATGATAGTTCAGTATATCATTTGATTTGAATGTATCATTTGATTTGTTGCATGTATAATATTGATGGTAAAAAATAATTAGATGGATAATTTTTTAATGATAGTTCAGTATATCATTTGATTTGAATGTATCATTTGATTTGTTGCATGTATAATATTGATGGTAAAAAATAATTAGATGGATAATTTTTTAATGATAGTTCAGTATATCATTTGATTTGCATGTGTAATATTGAAATATGAAATGATGGATGAACATAGCATTCAGTCTTTGACAGATGATAGACAATGATAAGATGAATATTTATAGAATGATAGACATATATAGCATTGAAAAAAATGTTGGAGAAATATATCATGATAGAATGATAGTTGAATATATCATTTTATTTACAGTATTTGCTAGTATAGTATGATAAATGATAGTTCAATATATCATTTGATTTACTGTTTTTGAATGTTATAGAATGATAGTTCAATATATCATTTGATTTACTGTTTTTGAATGTTATAGAATGATAGTTCAATATATCATTTGATTTACTGTTTTTGATGGTTATAGAATGATAGTTCAATATATAATTTGATTTACTGTTTTTGATGGTTATAGAATGATAGTTCAATATATCATTTGATTTGTATGCATCATATTAAAATATAATATGATAGATGAACATATGATAGACAAACATAGCATTCAATATTTCGACTTTAGAAGCATACAGTGAAAAAAAGAAATGATAGACAAATATAGCATTTGAAAAAATAATGATAGATGTATATATCATTAGTAAATTATGCTTTCATAGTTGAAAAAATTGATAGATAAAAATAAGAAAGCATTGAAAAAATGAGACATAAAAACAATATTATAGTTTGTTAAATACCAAATTATTCATTCACAGTTTTTTGTACAGGGATCAAAAGGTAAAACATTGGAGAAAGCAAAAAAAACTGAAGGAAAAAAACCAAAGAAAGTATCTCAAAAACAAATTCAGTATAGATGTAGCTTACTGCCAATGATAAAAATTTTCAAGAAAATTAAGGAAAAAGGAGGTTATCTTATAGACCAATTAAATTATTTAAAACAAACACCGTTTGAAAAATTCATGCTAGTGTTTTTTAAAGAAATTTTATCCATACCTGCTTTTACAAAATCATCTACAACCTTAGATGATATAATAGAAACATTTTCTATCAATGATGAAGCTTTTAAAGTAGGGAATATTTTTTTAAAAATCAAACCTGAAGATATTGCAATTATCTTTAGCTTACCTTTGTCTGGAGTAAATATTTTTCCAGTACCGAAAATGAGTTTACAAATACTCCCAGACAATTGCAAAGATTTTGTACTGAGAAACTTTGGAACAATAGAGCACATAACAAAGGATCTTACAATTTCTAAGATAAATAATGTGCTAGAAACACAACAATTTAAACATGAAAATGATTTTCCAAAATTGCTTATAATTCTTGCAATGATAACCTTCTTCTTTCCTGATAACCAAAGATACTTACCATGGGGATATATTCCCTATATCCTAGACCAAAACAAAATGAATTCAGTATCTTGGCCAGTTACAATTCATCATTCACTGATTAGAGCTTTGACAACTTTCAAAACAAAGCCAAGAAACATGCCAGGTTGTTCCATGCTCCCTATTGTAAGTACAGCAATCTAACTTTATGTTCATGCATCTATCTGTATAAATTAAATTATACACATTATATGTTTTAACAAGTAATATTTTATTTGTAGTTTTTCCTATGTGAGCATGTGAATTTGATACCTCCATTAGCAACATACTGTTCAAACTTACCTAGATTTGGGAGGTGGAATGCTGCAAGCTTGAAAAAGGTGATCTCAAGAGAAGCATTGATAAACATGGACAGTAGAAAGGTATTATTTATCACACTAGTATAACAAATATATAATGATAGATAAATATATCATAACATAGTGTATATCAACAGTTGTCATTTTGTTATTATATCATAACACTAGTATAACTAAAGAATGATAGTCAGATATAGCATCACATGAAAAATGACAACTATATATAAAATTAGTTCATCCTTGTATGTTACCTGATTCATTACTATTTATGTTATTACATAGATTTTTGTTGAAATAAGAAATCTGACTAAAGATGAAAAAGCACTTCTTCAACAAAAAAGCCAACAAAAATTTGTCCAGCTGGATAATAATGAGAATATTGGGATGCACAAAATAGAAAATGTGGAAGAGACATCAAAAGACCAAGTTGAGACAATGCAGCAGTACATCATACAGTTGGAAAATAAATTGAAGAAAAGTGAAAAAGAATTAGAAAAGGAAAAACATAAAAGAATACAAGCAGAAGGCACTGTCATACAATTGAAAAAGGAAATCAAGATTTTAATATCAAAAGAAAAAGTAGAAATAGAACCACCATCATTTGATCTCAAAATAACTCAAGAAATTGAAAAGATGCGGAAAGAGAAAGAACAACAGGATCAAAACAAACCTTCAGAGGCAACAGAAAAATCACCAGCAGTGCATGAAAAAACGCAGAAGAAACCAAGCTCTTTAGTTTTAAGGGTTAAAAAGCGCCAACGAAGGAGTAAAATTGATTCTGATTGCCAATATGAAATTGTGTGCAGAAAAACAAAGAAAAATGTTGACAATGAAAACCAAAAGCAACAATTTGAAACCAAGGAAGGTCAGAAAGAAAATACAAATGAACAGAAACAAGAGGAACAAAATGAAGAATCAGATTATGAACATGAATCTGAAACTGAAACAGATGAACAAGTCAGAACAACTGATAATGAAGAAATTATTGATGTTGATGGATACTCGCAATCAAGTAAAACCTACAAGAGTAAGGATATCACAAAAAGCAGTATTCTACAATTATTGAATGAAGAAAAGCAAAACAAAATTCTTACTTTCTTCAACTTTAACAAAAATGAGAAGTAAGAATTCTAATATTTTTTATTTCATTATATTTGTTACTAAATAAAATTGAAGGAAAATATAGTTCAATTATTAATTTTCAATTACAGCACTGTAGCATATGAAAAAGATGAAGGACACAAAGGAGGAATCACAATAGTTAAATCTATGCTGGAAGTTGTTCTGTTCGAGGGGGTTACAGATGGACAGGTATGCATCAAATTAAAATTATGATAACTGTCTAGGATGGGAGAATGAGTAATAAAACTAGCATTCATAGTTTTTTAAGTGCATATAAGTGTATAGAATGAGAGAATGATAGTTAAAACTAGCATTCAAATTTCAAACTGCATATAAATGTATTGAATGAAAGAATGGGAGTTAAAAATAACATTGATATTTGTAAACCACATATAAATATATAGAATGTCCAAGATGACTGATTAAATGATCATTTGCATTTTTCAACGCATACAATGTAGTAAACATATAAATGAAAATGAATACTAGCATTAATATTCCTGATCCAAAATAAATTAATTATCCCATGAAACTTACAACCTTTGTTGTTTGGTTTAACAGATTATTGATTGGTTTTATTACAATCAAGAAATGTATGAACACAGTTACTACTTCACCACAATGATGATGGTATGTATAATCTTTTTAATATAAATGTTAAAAATTAATATAAAGTATTCTAATACATATAAATGTGCAGAATGCTTTAACACATGACCAGCAAACTGTGATCAAAGACATAGTTATACCAATAGTAGATGTCATTGTCAAAGATGAATTTACAGAGAAAATTTTCTTCCCTCTACATTACGCAAACCATTGGAGCTTGTTGATGCTAAATTATGAAACAATGCAGTGGAGTCATTATGATTCAACAAAACCAAAAAATAGATCAACAAGGACTTCAAACCCCAGCTACAACCAAGCCTTCGTTCTTGTAAGAAAAGTATATTTTTGAAATCACTCTAACATTAATATACAGCACTAATTTTACTTCTTGCAGAAAGACAAAATTGAATTGATATTCAAGACAAAATGGGCAGAATTAGGAATACTGAACAAAGAATTTCACAAACCTAAAATGCTGCAGCCAAAAAGCCCACCACAGGATTCAGATTCGTAAGTAAATAATTTCATTTCTTCTCTTGTTTAAACTATCATTTCTATTTTTAAATTGCAGAAGAATGCATGAAATATGCAAAATGATAATTAAAACTAGCATTGCTAATTAACAGTTCATTGATCTGCACTTATTGAACAAAAAGATAATGTATAAGCATGCACATTCCACACACAGCAATGTTGTCTCTATGAATGCATTGATTAATATTGTGATCGAAATATAAAGCTATGTTTTAGAATTCTGGAGTAAAAATAGCAATATTATTTTAGAATTAGGTTTTACTGTAATATGAACTAACATTTGTATATTTGAAACAGACTTGATTGTGCGTTCTTTGTCATGGTAAACATGAAAAAACTGGACAAGGATGAGGTACCAGAAAAATATCCAAAGGAAATGCTTAGAAACCTAAGAGCTGTAGTGGTGTATAGCATACTCAATGATCCACAATACAGTTGGTCACTGGAGAAACTCTGCAAAGATTCTACATAAAAAAAGCTGTTGCATTGTAACTTCGAAAAACTTTGGATATATTTGAACTCTTCGAGAAACTCTACAAAGAGTCTGATATGGAGTCTAAGATGGAATCTGAGATGGAGTCTGAGATGAAGTTTTATATGTTTTCCAGTAATTGAATTTTGTTCTCAATGTATAAACTGTGGAGATGAATTTGAACTTCTTGATTTGAATTTGAGTTGATAATAGTTGTCTAATTTCAATGCATGAACTACAATGTATAAACTATCAATATACTCAAGTGTCATTTTTATTTGTTTTATAATGCTTTTATTGTATTTCTGATGTACCAAATGATGTTTTATACTGAAATGCTAGATAGAACTAGCATTATGCGAAAATACATTTCTCAGTGATTAAACAGTGATCAATAATGTGTGAATTTATCCATATCGAATTTTTATATCATTTCCAATGTTTCAACTCCATTTCAAATATGTTGGCTATTGTTTACACTGTAATGCTACTTATAACTAGCATTAAACTGAAATGATAAACAGATATAGGCAATTATGGATATGGTAAGTGCTGGGGTAGAAACATGGAGATAGTGGTTTTATTGTAATGAAGATATCTCATATACAAATAACAGAAGATATCTCATTTACAAACTGAAATGATAAACAGATATAGGCAATTATGGATATGTTATTTTCTGAAACAGAGAGATGCAATTTGCATAATGAAGATATCTCATTTACAAATTACTATTAATTATTTTTTCCAACTGCTGTTTTTAACAATAACAGAAGATATTCAGATGCAGTGTAGAAGAAATATGGGAACAGATGTTCCACAATTTCATATAAACAATATATCATCATACTGAAAAATCATTACAAAACCACTAAAATAATCTAACCAAGTAATCATATAAACAGTATATCATCATCATCAAATCCTTCATTCTTGCTCAAAAGCTTACTCAGTTGTATACAATGAAAGATGATTGATTTCAATGACAGAACACTGAATACTAATTATAATTAAATGCTAGTTACAACTAGCATTCAATTGAAATGATAAGTACATATAACATTGAATACAAATATCAATACCAAAATGCAGAGGAACAGCAGATATCACAAATTTTAAAAAAAAATAACCAAAACATATCACATTTTATTCTCTAATGATTTCACAATGTCTAACTGCATTTTTCTATATGCTTTAGCAGCTGTAAACTTAAAAAACTTCTCAATTGCAGTAACAAAACACATAGATTTTATTAAATTTTTGAAGAACCAAGACAATTCCTTTTGTTGTGGCCAACTTTATTACACTGACTGCATCTGTTTCTTTTACTTTGAGAATATCCAAATCCACCACACCTCTTTGTAGATGGTCTTCCAGCACCATGAATTTCTTTAGGAGGCCTAATCAAAACATTATTTTCAGCAACAATTGGCTTATCAAAATCTGGAATTGGATTGATAGCATTAGCATATGAAGATCTGAAAGCAGTAACAGTGAAATAGTCCTCCACAAAATCATAAACTGATAATCTACACTTGTTAATGCACTTAATTGCATGAGCACATGGAAAACTAGTAACTCTCCATTGATTACAAGAGCATAAACGATTTTTAAGATCAACAACCTGTGACTTAGGAGATTTAACTTCAAACACAAATTCCGAAGACTTAAAAACTTCCCAACCAAAGCCATCTTCTACTAACTTTGACAAACGTTCCTCCATAACAGGACAAAGATATGTTGTCCATAGACAACATTCCTCTCTTCGTCTCGCCATTTGCTCCATAACTTTCACACGAATACCATCCAAACAAGAAGTTATAGGCATAACTCTATTTTCCAAAATCCAGGAGTTGAAACTTTCTGCAACATTAGAAGAATACTCACCATAATGCTTTCCTTGAAAAAACAAATCTACCCAATGGTCAAACGGTTTATCTCTTAAAAAAATTTCTGCAGATATACCCCCAATATCTTTAAATTTGGAAAGATATCGCTCAAAATCATACACATTAGAAGCTCTAGCACAAAGTTTAAACAACTCCACAATAGATGAATCACCTTTACCCGCCTTGACAACAGTACCAATATTCTGTTCCATGTGAAGTAAACAATAGCTATGATATGAAGAAGGAAATATTTTGGGAACACCTAAAACAAGACCCCATTGACGATCAGACATAAAAACTAAAGGCCGATCTTCATTAAGCATTCCTTTCAGATGGGATAAAAACCAAGACCAATTAGATTCATTTTCGTGCGAAACAATACCCATAGCAAGAGGAAAGAAACCTACAAAATAAATAATTAAGGACAGCTCAGTAATGAGAAACATGGATTATATTAAACATCAAAACCATTATTAAAGGTTAATAATTTCTGTTATACACAGTTAAAGTAAATTCAAAATGATATATGAATATAGCATACGTTATTTAAAAGTCTTTTAGTTACTGCTGCATAAAATTTTATTTCATGTTTTTGTAAACATTTCTACCATAAACATTTGTACTATAACCAGGTCAATCATTTAATAAAATAAAGCCAACAATTCTTGTGTAAACATGGCTGCATTATAATTATGAACAACTTTGAACAATGATAGTTTAATATATCATCACTAGAAAAACAAATGAGTAAATAAAAAAAACTAAAATGGAACTCATACCTTGATTACCATTTTTAGCAGTAGCAGCTAACAAAACACCCGGTCTTCCCTTCAAAGCAGCTGCGTCTAAAAATATTAATGGCCGACAATGTTTAAATCCAAGTAGACAAGCACCAAAACCAATACAAACTCTCTCAAACTGATCAGTTGAACCATTAACTTCCAGGGCCACATAACTACCAGGATTATACTTTTGCAACGCTTCTAAATACCAATGTAAATCATTATATGACATAGCATCATCGCCATATATTTCTTTCAAAGCCAATTGTTTTCCGCTATAAGCATAATAATATGAAAGAGTAAAATTGTAATCTCTTCTAAATTCCTTCATTATATCTGTTGGCTTCTTCATAGGAGCATCTCGAATTTGATCAACAATCAAAGATTTAACAAATCTACTTGAAATATTAACTTTATTAATATCTCTAAGACCGCCTCCACACGAATGAGCAAAATTGTAAGTTCTAATAAAAAACCGAGAGAGTAGACCGGGATCCAAAGAAGCATTAAGATAAAACTTACAACCATCCTTCAACCAAGAGCAATTAACCGATATTCTATCTGGATAATTTCTTATAAAAATCAAATCATAACCATTTTTTATTTGATATGCCATTAAAAACTCCCGAAAATCCTCAGCTCCATTAAAACAAAAACCAAGAAAATCCACAATAATTTTTTGACAACCTTTCTTCAACATATCTTTCAAATAATAAGAAGAATCAGCATGTGAATCACTATTTGAACCAGAAGTACTACCAATTGAAGAGCTTTGAATACTTGCATTGCCTAAACCACAGCCAGCAATATCAGCTTCCTTAACACAAACATTTTCCTTAACAGTAAACTTAAAATATTGACTCTTCTTGAAAATTAAAAAACACACAATACTGATCAAATCTGAATCAGTATCAATGATTATATTCTTATTCTCAAGAACATAAGATATCTCAATAGAAAATGGACTTAGATGTGGCCAAACTTCACAGATTTCAGTCTTAACACCAAACAAAGAGGAGCCCGTCGTGAGATGACAAGAATAGCAATTCCCATTATGTTCAAAAATAACTAGCAAACTTTTTGATTCATCATCATAGATATCAGTACTGCAAAAGAAATTAAAAAACAGTTAACAAACTTACTTAATATTATGACAGAGCAACAACAGAAAATGTTAAATTAACATAGCATAACAAATCAAAATGATAATTAAGACATAAATAAGAGAAATATAAATCAATTAAAAAGCAGATGATAAATGAACAGAGCACAAGCAAATTACAACAAAATATGAATACAACAGCAAAAAATGCTATATAAATATAGCATAACGAAAAAAACTACATATGAAATTCACTCGTAAGATAGATGAACAGTAAAATTGTAAAACCTTAAACTATACTGAAGAAACAGAATAATACACAATAAAATCTTACCTTGCCATTGAAACAAATCCAAAATAGGAACTGAAATCTGGAAGAAGACAATCTATACAACGTACAAAAACAAAAAAAAGCAATTACTAATCGAACGATATTTTATCAGAGAAAGATAAAAAGAATATCGAAACAAATAAAAATAATATACCTGAATGTAACGAAATTGTAAAGATCCAGAGCACGATGAAGATCGACGATGAAAAAACACGACGAAGATGAATGACAATCGAGAAGATCGAATACAAAACGCGTCCTTGAATCGAGAAGATCGACGAACACAGATCAGTAATATCAAAAAGAAGGTGGAGAAGAAACACAGAGGAAAATTTAAATTTTATAGAAGTTTGTCCTTAGAAAGAAAAAAGTAAGCCCGCGTCCTTTAGACGAAAAAAAAACATGCGCGTCCGTAGGCCCAAAAACAGAAATAAAAACTTCCTTCAGCCCATTTTCCTGTAAATTAAAAATCCAAACCAATTATTATTTAACCGTAAATAATTTATAACCCAAAATAACATTTTCTTCACTAGAAAATTCATATAAATTCCACATAAATTCTGAAAATTGATACCCGTCTTCAAAATAATATTTTTGGTCTATATAAAAATTCGCAAGGCATTTGGATGTTATTTAGTAGGGCTTTAATATCAAAACATGTCATAAAATCTATATAAACAACCATAAATCATCAACAAGTATATATAATCATTCCATCATTCAAAAACATAGCAAAACAATGCAAAATACTTCGGATTTCATCTTAAATCCGAAACAAAAGAAATATGAGATGTAAACATTATTCACCTTAGTTTTAGAGATTAAAGAGATTGAGATGTGAATGGATTTGATTTGAATTAGCTTCTTTCTTAGCTTTTCTTAATCTTCTTCCCCTTTTTCTTGTTAATGTGGCCGACCTTATACTTTTAAAATTTTAACAAATGAAAAGAACGTGTATGGGATACACGGCCAAGAGATAAAGATATAGGAATGGCCTCTTTTTTATTTTACCCCTCCTCCTATTTCTTTATTTTTTTTTGAAACTAGGTAAACCGCCTCATTAAAAACCTTACTAGTTATCATCATGATACCTAGTAAGGGAAAAAGAGTGCGGTGCTTTATTCATATATCAATGGAAAAAAATGTACAAATACAGTGCTACAACCAAAAACAAAGTTACACTGCCTACCGGGTAACTAAATGTTTTCCCGAAGCATCATACATAAAAACCAGTAAAAACAGAAAACGCTTTTAACCGGCATCCACTAAGTTAATTCCCCATCTCTCTAAAATTTCCTCATTTTCTTTAGATCTCTTTGTCTTCCTCTTGCTTTTCGACATCAAAAATTTGACATCAATCTCCACATAATTCCATCGTTGGAACTTGTCAGTCTTCTTGCCTTCATGTATTCTAGCGTTTCTTTCCAACCAGATGTGGAATATTATCGTGACAAAACTGCAAAAAGCAAGGTCTTTGATTTGGTTTCCAGTTTTGAACAAGTCGTAAAGATCAATCACTTCCTCTTCAACCAGCATCGAGCTCGCCGGATTCATCCCAAGCTTCAATTTACTTCGAGTCCAGAGGTACGCCGAGTATGTGCATTGGAAAAACAGGTGATTTCTATTTTCTGGTTCGCGATTACATAACACACATGTAGGATCTACAGAGAATCCCCATTCCATCTGTTTGTCTTTGGTTGGAAGTCTATTTAGCATAACTTTGTATGTGCATAAACTCATTTTAGGGCTGTTGCAGTAGTTCCATATAACTTTAGACCAGATATTAGGCTGGAAATGTATTCTGGCACTATCCCAGGCAGAGTAAAAAGTAAATCCATTTGGTTTGTTGTTCCAGCTCCAGAAATCAGACTGATATGTAGTAGACAGTTCTACTTCATTAATTTGATTTACTTGTCTAGTAAAATGTATAATCTGTGGCCTTAAAGTGTTACTGTATTATACTACTGACCTTCAGATTGTCCCCACCATTTAAACCAAGAGCATCCCACCCAAGGATATTAACTAATAAATTCATTGTTAATCCAGGGGTCATGCCATAGCAGCGTGTCTTGTCCATCTACTATGCTCCTGTGTATGTGTTGTAACCCTTTTTGTCTATGTTTAAGAATAGATTTCCAAGTGCATGAACTGTTGTTATCAATTTCCATAGTCCAGAAGTTTTTTTCTTTGCAGTATCTATTTCTCATCCATTTAGACCATAGGTTATTGTTGTTTATATAATGCCACAACAATTTAAGTGTAGTTGCAGTTCTAATGTCCTCAAATTTTCTTAGGCCCACCCCTCCTTCAAGTTTTGGTCTGCATAGAATGTCCCAGGCAATTTTATGGGTTCTAACCCCCCATACAAAATTTGCACATATCTTATTAATTTTGTTGATAATAGCAATAGGTAATTGGTATGTCATCATCCAGTATAGCACCATAGGTGTAATAACTGAGTGGATAAGTTCAATCTTACCTGCCATAGATAGGAGTTTGCAATCCCAGCCATTCATTCTAGTTTGAATCCTATCAAGTAGATTTCCACAATCATTGTAGTGAACATAATTATGAGACAGAGGTACTCCTAAATATTTAATGGGAAGTGTTCCTTCTTTCATATCCAACATGTTGAGCAGAAAGTTTCTGTTGATCACTCCTCTGCTGAAATAAACTTTAGATTTCAAGTTGTTTATATTTAGTCCTGTCATACTTTTTAACCTCTACATCATATCTTTGATAGCTTTAGCATATTTAAGCTTAGCTTTAGAAAATATCATGAGGTCATCTACATACATAAGGTGAGTGACACATGGATCTTGATTATATATTGGTTGAAAATTACCAACCTTGTATGCTTTATACAACATCAAGGATAGAAATTCAATAGCTATGCAGAAAAGATAAGGGGAGAGGGGATCTACCTGTCTCAACCCCCTGTTACTGTGAATAAAACCCTAGGGGCTACCATTGACAATGATAGAGTATGTGGGGGATGAGATACATTTTCTTATTAGTTTGATCAGGCTATAAGGAAAAACCATCATGTTCAACATATGACATACAAACTCCCTGTTAATCATATCATAAGCCTTTTGTATGTCAATCTTGATACACATTTTATCACTTCCTTTTCTATTGAATTGTCTAATTTGTTCATGTGCAAGCAGGACATTTTCGGCAATATATCTTCCTGGAATGAAAGCTGACTGGTTCTCTGATATAAGATGAGGTAAGAAAGGCTTGATTCTATTACATATGAGTTTGGATATGATTTTGTATAAGACATTACAACATGAAATAGGTCTGTAATCAGAGATACAAATAGGCTGCTTGATTTTAGGCACCAATGTGATAAAAGTATGATTTAGCCCTTTCAATTCTGCCTGTACTGAAAGCTTCTTGAACTACATCCAGGATGTCATATTTCAACTCATTCCAGTGGATTTTATAAAACTTTGCAGTGAAACCATCTGGACCAGGACTCTTGTCATCCGGGATTGAGAAAACAGCTTTTTGGACTTCCTCAATTGTGATACTAGAGGTAAGTTTAGATCTGCCTCTATTATTTATTTTGCTCATACACTGGATGTCAGGGAAGTTACTAGGTAGGGGCTGTGTGGATTGAAAAATGGTAGTGTAATAACTTATAGCCTCAGATTCAATTTTTCCAGCATCTTGTAATATTTCCCCATTGCTCAAAATGATTTGGTTCCAGTTGTTAATGTACCTTCTTTGTGACATCTTTGCATGAAAGAATTTTGTGCACGAGTCCCCATCTGTCAACCAATCTGTTTTTTCTTTCTGTTTTGATTTTAAAAATTCAGCCTCATTCTGTATTTTCCAGTTGTTATATGCATTGCTGAGCTTGTCAAATAAGAGTGTGTTTGTAGGATTTGCATCACAATCTTTAAGGCATTTCTGATATTCTTCTTCATAAAGTTTAAGTAGATTACCCTCTCTGCAGTTCTTAAGATTCCATTCTTTCAGCTTAGATTTACAAGCTTTAATGAATTTTATGAACTTATGCATTTTTGAAGCTAGGTAGTTAGGGGAGTTTGACTGATAAATGTCTAAAGCTTGTTGAAAACAATTCATGTATCCTTCACCCAAATGCCAAGAGTTCACATATCTAAATGGAGTGTTTTTAAGCGTTTTGACCTCTTTATTGAAACTAATGAAAATTGGGATGTGGTCGCCGATAGCATTAGAAACCCCAAAAGATGTAATCCCTGGGATAGATCCCATTAGTAGGTGGTTACATAGAACTTTATCAATTTTAGAGGCTACCCCTTTCTTCCTCCAAGTGTATTTAAAACCAATAGTAGGTAGTTCCAACAAACCCACTCTGGCAATACAGTTATTAAATCCTGCCATTTGGCTAAAAGGTACAACTGAACCACCCTTTTTCTCTGAAGAAGATAAAATATTATTAAAATCCCCTAGAATAATCCTCCTATTTCATTTTAACTCTTATTTTAATTCATTGATTAAATGGCACAGCTACTCCTTTATTAAAATCAAATCTCAATCCCTTAATCCACATATTATTTTATTTTATTTTGCTAATTAAATATTCTAAATAATGTTACCAAAATATGGGGTGTTACAATAAGGTTTGTGAATTTGTCTAAAACCAAATTTAGGGTTTTTTGGATAAGGAGAATAGAAGAAGGAAAATATGATGAGAGATAAAAAGATGGTGAATGACATATGGGCAATTTTGTCTCTGAATTTTTTATCTAAAATTTAAGGGGGTTACTCAATGATATCACGTGTCTAAATAGAATTAGCCTTAAATAAATAATAAAATTATTTAACCAAAACCACTTCAACCCATCATGTTCAAATAGACAAAACTAAACTAAAAATAAAAGGAAAAACTTGCATAACCGAGCATCATAATATCAAAAAAGACTTTAATTCTTAAATATATTGATCTCCTCTGCTATCACTTTCAATGGAGGAAGAAAGAGATGTGAATAATGTGAGTGGAATCATTTTACAACTACAACTACTGTAAAGTGAATTTTTTTTATGTTTACGGTATTAATATCAATTAATATATTTGAAATTTTATTATTTGTATGAAAATCAATAATGTTTAACGAATGCTGACATTACATTTTGTCGTAGTTATGCATATAACTTTTTCCATTCATAATAATGTTTTCTCATATCATCCATTTAATGGGTGACGAAAATGAGATGAACAATGTAAGTAAAACGTATTTTGTTGTTTAGAGATTGTTATTTCATGGTTTAAGAGATTTTTATTCATATTTAGACTGTGCAGTGCCTTTCATGGAGATTCAAACAACTTGCACATTTTTTGAGATATTAAATTTGGATTTTAATAGTTTTGAGATATTGAGTTTCCAACAAAATGTAGTTTTAATAGGGAAAAGTTTTTCTAAGAAGATAGAGGGGAGAGGATGCTTGGTTTTTATCAAATGATAAGGAAAAAGTAGGGGGTGCGGGTGAGATAAATGTTTGCTTGGGTGAGAGGAGATGGGGTGGAGGGTGGTGTTTTGGTGTATGTAAATAGTATTATTCATTTCCATCAGTGTTTTGAAGATCCGACCCAACCATAGTTCGACCTCGGTTAACCTTCGACCATGGAGCGCTACGGCTAAATATGAAATAATCTTGTGCATGCATGAACCGCAGTCTAACCTCAAAACCCTGGAAAAAAATCTTTCGACCAACCTTTTTGAACCACATGGTTTTTCAAACGCGAGGAAAACTATCGCTTCACTCTTCTTTTTTGCACATAATTAATTAATAAATAATTTCATAACCTTAGCCATCAAATTATTGGATTATCTTATTAATTTTTGATGATATGATACATTATCAATGTATATTTTATGATTCATTGTTAACAGTGCCTCTTATCATTAAAAATTAGGAAATTTATACTTTTACGTAAAAAAAACTGTTATATAACTATTACAATTGATATTTTTTATCGAATGTTTAAAAATAATTGTTTAAAGTCGATATAATAACTATAATGGGTTAAGTTTTAACAATTAATTGAAATAATTTTATATTTAAATCAAAAATTAAAAATAATGACCAATGTGGTTCTTACGGCCTGACCGGTTGAATCACTTGAATCTTTAAGCTCGCACAACACAGTTCGACTCACGGTTCAATCTTCGAACTAAGCTTTCATGGCATTACATCATCATTTGCTACAAAATCAGATTAACCGTCACAAACATACTTCCGTTTGGATTAATTATCCAACATTGCTTGTTATGTTTCGTTTTATGTGTAACATTGATTTAATTTTCATGGGTAGTGCTAGTAGGATGGACTAGTGCTATCAATGGATAGCCGAAAAATCCGAAATCCGTCCGCATCCGCATCCGAAAAGCGGATAAATATCTGATATCCGAAAAAATGGATGCAGATACGAAAACATCCGCATCCGAAATTTATCCGTCCGATTTTTATTAAGATTATAGTTCAAATTATGTTTATTTTAGTGCAATAAAAGATATTCGTTTATTATTTTATTAAGTTGGTAGTTTATATTATATTCACTTAATTCTTATTACTCAAACTATTTATTATCATCATATTTGTTAATTTTTAGCACTTTTACAATCAATGAGATTGAAAAATATTTATGTTAAACTAAAATTTTCTTTTTATAATTTTTTATTTATCGACCGTTGGCGGATAGGATAATTATCCGATATCCGTCTGTATCCGCGGATACGGATATCCAAAAATGATTTCGTATGCAGATGTGGATATGGCACTACCCGCATTTCAAAAAATCCATTGATAGGCCTAGGATGGACTGAGATTGATCAGGAATCTCTTGTTTAAATTGAAAAATGCAGGTTTAAATGGGATTGTTTAACATAATCATCATATGTTAGAAAATCAGATTGCATAAACGCATTAAAAGAAAATCATATGATCCAAATAAAATTGCCTTTCCAGGTAAAGAAAAGAAAAAAAAACAAGAAATCCTTGTAATTATTTTAGGCTCCTTTTCTTATTTCATCATACGTAAGATTCCAGTTAGTTACATGAACCAATCTCTACAACTTCAACAAACTCTTCACTGACTACGCAACCCCTCATCAACCGGAACTCCAACCGCCTTAGGCCAGCCCGGAACCCCGAAAAAGTTTTCTACAGTGTACCTCTTGGCATCAGCCAAAGTTAGCTTCTTGACTCCAGACCATTTAACCCTCTTAGCAGTATCAGCCCCAGGTCCACGGTTATCAATCTCAGAGTAGAAGCAAGTCTTCTCCCTTTCCGGAGACCCAACCCATGACATCCATCCATCTGGACTGATAAACCCTTTGATGTCAGACTGCAAGTAGATGGTCCTTGCATATGGCCTCCATGGTCTGCCCAAGTAAGTGGGGAACTCCTCATAAGCTGCAGCCAGAGCAGGCTCAGGCTCGATGATGCAGTTGTGCAGCACGAAAGCGGTTGTCTCGTGCCTGTCTCCGCTACCGTGGGCTGTGACTATGTTCTGCTGGTTGGCCATTGGTTTGCGCACCACCATCCTGCAGTTCTGGAATATGGTTAATGAATCTCCAAAGATGAAGTCCACTGTGCCTGTTATCACGCAGTCACGGTAGAACTGTCTTTTTGCATGTGCGTACAGGGTGTCTTGGTAACCGTCGAAGTGGCAGTTGTACATAACGGAACGGTCGGATTGGGAACGGAATGCAACAGCTTGGTGTCCCTCGGGTCCGGCTGTGTTCTCAAATCCGATGTCCTTCGCAATGAAATCGTCACCCACCACAGCTGCACATACGAACATCATATAACGCTGCATTTTAGCATATTCTGCTCTATTGAGCTAAAGATGCACCATGTCCATGAAATATAAGAAATAAGAATGACTTACAGAAGGTGGCGGTCTTGAAGGTACCGATGCCGTTCATCATAACGCTCAAGCTTCCGCTGATTCTAGTCTTCAGTGGTCCATCTCCGACCATGACCAGCTTGTTCAAGCTCCTCTCAACAAGAACTTGCTCCTTGTACACGCCTTCCTTCACGTACATCACAACGTAATCCTCGTTCTTCCTGGGCAGCGACTTAAGAGCATCGTTAATGGTCTTAAACTGTCCACTCCCATCCTTAGCAACGACCACAGTGGGCTTCAACTGCCATGGAGACATCTCCAGCAGCCTACGTTTACCTTGCGTCATCCACAAAGGAGCACCATCGCTATCCATAGCAAGCAGACGTCTGTTGGTGCCCAAAATGGATGACAAATCGAAGCCCTGGATCATGTTCCCGACCTGATCGACAATAGCCAAAGCATTGCTGGTGAGCTGCATGGAGACATTCAAAGCCTTCTTCATGTTGACAGCAGCCTCGCTGTTGGCATCCTTAAACTCATCAAGGCAGGTCCACTGGTAGGTGTTGGCGGCGCTGATCCAGGTCTTGACGTCGTACACGGCTTTGTCGAGCTCGGACACGTCGTACCCCATGATGTTCTCGGCAGCTTCCTCCAAGTCGTGGACAGCGTAGTTGAAGAGCTCGCTGCAGGTCTCGAGGGGGCCTTTGGTTTCAGGGTCGGAGGCGGCGTCCGAGAGGAGTTTGGAGTGGGCGGAGGCGTTTTTGAGGATCTGGAGAGGGACGCGGAAGGAGGCCTGGACGAGGGACTTGATGTCGGTGGTGTTGCCCGCTTCCTTGGTGAGGGCATCCTCGCAGGTCTGTCGGTAGTCGGTGGGCTGGCAGATGGCTTGGATGGACTTGACGGAGGCGGTGGGTGCGGGTTCGGAGGGTGAGGACGTGGTTTGTGGGCCGGAGTTGTCGGACTTGTTGACAGCAAGTAGGACGATGCAGGAGACCACGGCGACAACCAGGATGGCTGAGCCAGCGATCATGGCGATCTTCTTGTTGTCTGCCATGTTGGTGGCTGGGTAGGAAGGGGATTGATTATGTTGTACGTTTGCTGTTCCCAACCAAGCAATGGGGAGGGATCAAATGAAGTTGCTTGGATGGGGTTGTTTTTTTTTCTTCTTTTATTGGATATAGGAACCCGCAGGAGCCTGAATCTGTAGAGTGGAGATGGTAAGGATTTTATAGGGAGGTGAAGGAGGGAATTGGAGAGTGGAGGAGAGTTTTTTTGGCGCGGAAGGGAAGGATGGCCATTGGACGAAATTGAAGGTTGTTTGGTTACTTTGTATTCTTATTTTCTTGCTTTTAAAAAGTTCAAACTTATAATTCTTCTCTATTTTACTTTGTTATTGTACTGTATTGTTATTTTGTCTAGTAGAGTTTAAAATCAATTAGGTACTGTTGTTTTAAACCTATCACTTTAGACCCTCTCGTGAAATTCCACTATAGCTCTTCCAGTTTCTCAGTTTAGGGTTATTAAACACTAGATCAACTTTAAGTTTCGACAATTTTCTTCTACGTCCATAAAATTAAGGACAAATTTTCAAAAGAGACTGATTTTCAAAACCATTTGCATGAATAGGCCAGGTTGAAAACTATTTGCAGTTATAGGCCAATTTTGCCACCTCAGCGATGAGGTGGATTTTTTTTTCAAAAAAATAACACAGGGCGCTTTTCGCAAATGCGCCCCTTGTAATTTACACTGGCGCACCTGCCAAATGCGCCAGTGTAAATGTCAGGTCTAAAACCTGGACAGCAAGCTTCATATTCAAATCTAAATACACAAAATTCAAATCCAAACGAACAATCTTAAATGATAGCAAATGTTTATCTACATAAAAGCAAACAAATAAAACTACCATTAAATAAATTCTAACATAACATAATTAATATTCGATTACATTCAAATTAAAGTAGAAGTTATAGTTCGGTTACAAAAGCAAACTAATAGTTCGGTTACAAAAGCAAATAAAAATAGGAATACTCATGGTTGAGTTGGATCGTCTTGAGTAGGTGGGGGTTGAGAAGGTCCAACGGCTTGCGATTGGTGTGTATATTGCCTTCTTTTAGTTTTTCGCTCTCTAGTCCGCATAGCTTGTTCGGAAGAGCTTGGCCGTGTTAATCGATTTCTAAAAAGTAGTCTGTCAATAAGTTTCTTCAAATCAAGACACTGTGGTTGGACTTCTCGTTCGGGTACTCTACTATGTCTGATATCGTCCAACCCTCTTCCTACCGTCTCTAGTACATCGACCTACAAGTTGCAGTTATTTATTCAAAATTAGAAACATAATTCAAGTGAACGAACTTAAAATATCACGGTAATGTGAAGATTTACCACGTCTCGCTCAAGCAGTGCACGAGCGGTGTATGCTCGTTCGTGAGAAGTTCGATCTGCAACAATGAATCTTCGAGTAATCGACCAGTACTAAGTCATGTATCTCGAAATAGGAATGGTAGGAAACTGGTGTACGATACAGTTATGTCTATCGTTCCACTGAACGATAGCAAACTCCAAATCTGGCTTTCGTTCGCATGGATCAGGTATGTGTTGATGAAGACCAAACTATCGCATCACTCGATCAGGATTATACATTTCTATATCTTGCATGCATATGATAGGTGTCTTACAAAGCCAACTATGCATCCCACTTAGACATATCTGCGGAAGATTGACTAGCACACCATGTGTGTACGGATTCCATATAACAGCTTCATCTGTTAACATGTCGAGCTGGTCGCGATAGAAAGTGGTCACTTGCTTTGAAGACTCAACCCAACTCCTTGAACCAAACCATCTATACCAATAGTTATACAATTAGAGTTTTATTAGTACAAAAATACACACATGTAAATGTAGTTGGAAATTAACTACCTTGCACTATAAGGCAATGTTCTGTCGATCTGCATGGATGTAGTCACATTTGGACGGCCAATGGGAAGATGTGTCCATGCCCAAAGCTGCAAAAAATTTAAGTACAATAGAATTAAATATTACATATGAGTGAGTTATAACAAATATATCTATGCATATTATACCTGTAAAAACGAGAGACAACCAGCTATCGATTTGAATTTCATGAGTGCAGCATTTGTTAACTCATTATATAATGTTGCCAATATAGCACTGCCCCAAGAATATCGTGCACACTCATCCAAATTTCGCAAAAATAATAACTAAAAAAGGTTTAGTCGTCCTTTAGAATGATCGGGAAATAGGCGACAAGATATCAAATGTAGAATAACCGCTCTCGCATGATATTCAATTTCTACATCTGAAGCATCCGGTGATGGCTCATCTGCAAACATATTGCGAAGCCATGTCAACTTAACTGTTGCACCTCTTATCTCACTTCGAGGTGGAATCACACCTAAACACTGTTGACAAATATCTTCGTAATTACTTAGCTGTCTGATTGTAACAGGATTTCCTTCTACTGTAACACCTAGAAGACAACTAACATCTGCTAATGTGATGGAAATTTCACCAGTAGGAAAATGGAAAGTTGAAGTCTCTGGTCTCCATCTATCTACCAATGAAGTAATTAGTGCATGATCTATTTTGAAAAAACCCAATCTAGATGTTTCCCTGAATCCCGCTCTTTGTAATGCAAGTTGAACTCTTGGAGTATTAGACTTGATTAATTTTAATTTGCTTGAATGATCATGACACTCAATTGGCTCATCACTCTACACATTCATAAACAAACACTTGCATCAAGTTCATAAACAAACACTTGCATAAACAAACACTCAATGTTAAATTTAATTTGCTTGAAAAATACATGTATCAAGTTTCTATCATTGCTTCGATGTTCATTCTGAAGATACAAAACACTTGCATTTACGGGACCGGGTACCAACCCTTTAAGAAAAAAATGTTTAAGTGTGAATGTAATTGAATGTAAATTTAATCAAATTGATGTAAACGAATGTAATTGCTTCGATGTAAATGAGTGTAATTACTTCGATGTTCATTTTGAAGGTGCAAAACTAAATTGATAAATAAAATTCCAAATTGATAAACAAAGGTGTATACTTTTGAATTGAAGTTTATACCTCTAACTTGAGAAGATGATGATGATCCTTCCATTTTTCAGCAGATTAGACGAAGAAATGATTGAATTGATGTTGGATTTGAGAAGTTAGAAGATTTGGGGTTTTAGGGATTTTGAATGAAAGGGTGGAATGAGAGGAAATGAGAAAGAAAGGCTGGCTGGCTGTGTATATTAGCAGCACGGGGCGCAGTTGGCAGATGAGCCTTCGAAAAATTTTAAGGGCGCACTTGGTAACTGCGCCTTCGCAAATTACAAGGATCGCATTTGCGAAATGAATCACGTGTTATTTTTTTGAAAAAAAATCCACCTCATCGCTGAGGTGGCAAAATTGGCCTATAACTGCAAATAATTTTCAACCTGGCCTATTCATACAAATGGTTTTGAAAATCAGTCTTTTTTGAAAATTTGTCCAAGGCTTTTTAGCATCCACTTTAACTTATATAAAAAATAGTGATGTGAAACTACTCTAATTTCAAACTGTCGTTCCTACTTCCACATGCAACGCGAGACTTCCATTTATCATAATTTTCAAACAAAATCTTCTAATCTAAACCCCAAACAAATTTTCTCCAAAATTTCCAACATCAAAATCAAAATTCTCACTCTCATCAACCACAATTTTATGCGAATCAATTCTACACTCGATATTATCCAATATTTTCCACAAATGACAACTCCCAATGATAAAGAAATGAATGTTATACTAAAAAAACGATCGAGTGTTAAACACAACAGTAGAAAGAAGAGGAATCGGTACGGATCCAACATATTTTCCACTTATTATCGTTCTCAGTGAATATGGTCTAGAACTTAACATAGAAACAACAAGGAATGATCAACACTTGGAGAAATCAACATGTTTTGAACGAAACTTGAGGAAGAGCAAAAAATCTATAATACCAATTAGTCAACTCGGTCAATTCCGACCTGTTCTTCCTCTTAAATTTTTGGATCTTGATATCTGACATATCTCAATAGACTAGCAAGGAAGATTGACGACTCAAAGTCCCAATACCAGCAAATTACAGTTATAAATACTGGTCTACACGAAACAAAAAAGAAATCATGAAAATTGTTGCATATCTCAGGAAAGTGTTGGCATTATAATTACTGGGAGAATTTCCAAACTGTAATTGTTATTTCTTCTAGATTTAGTATGTAGGTAACACTAAAGAATTATTAAAGTGAATATAAACACAGCCGAACTATTATTAATCTTTTATTCTCGTTTTTTTTTTATATTTACATTTTTCTATCAATTTTCTGCTATTTAATCCGGTTTAATGATAGACCTATCATATCCACAAATTCAAAGAATACAACGTTACAAAGAATATAAGTTGGAACAATGTTTGGTGTGTGTGTGTGACAAATGAGTATAAGGTGCTCAATACAATGCTACAAAGAAATAAGAACAAGATTTCAAAGAAAAGTGTATTTGTCTTTGATCCTGGTGGTTGAAAAGTCATTATGCAACATAGTGAATGATAAAATGAATCACATAAGAAATTGGTTGATAAAATGAATCACATAAGAATTCGGTTGATAACTTATTTATTTTTTGGTAACGGTTGCATTGATTATCATGAGCTTTAAGGAATTGGATGAAAAGCTTCGACGGCATCAAAATTCATGTTAAAACTTAGGCTACTTTTGTTTGTTTTTTATGAATGCTGAATGCAGAAAAGTTGTTTGTTTTCTGTTTTATAACTTTTAAATTAAGAAATTAGTAAATAAAACAAAAAAAATTCCATGTATCCTGCACAGAACAGAATAATCTACTACCAAAATATCAATATAAATATCTTAACGATTCATAACCGCAAAATTTCATGAACTACTTTCAAGACTGTATTAAAAGTATTATATTAAAATGCATCATTTTCTAATTCATCTATATAACATTATATCAATGATGACATTGTGTGTGATTTATAAGGGACCTCAATGCACTCTAATATTCAAACAAATTGCACTGTAATATTGCATCATTTAACGATAAATGTACTTATCAATAGTAGTCAACATTGCACTGTAACAAAAACAAATTGGGGAAAATTTATGTAAAAGCCACTTGCTATGAACAAATATACAATTGCAGGTTAAAAAAAATATTCTGCTGCTACAAGCTGAAATCTACTAGAGATTGAGCAATAGATCAAAAGTTGAAGGTCAAGACCATTACTGACTATTTAAAATCTAGACAAATACTTGGTGAAATCTGCTAGAGACAAAGATAAAAGCTTGGATTTGGATTGTTGCTGAACTTCGGAGCAGCTGTGAGGTAGAAGTAGCATGGATTTATGGAGGAAAGATTTGAATTTGAACAAAGCGATTAACTATCGCTGAAAAGTATCGCTAAAAACTAGGGTTTGGATCTGCTGAATTTTTCAAAAGCAAACGTTGTTTTTACTGGTCGCTGGAAAATTTCAGCTTTCAGCGCTATCTTGAGCGAAACAAACAAGTTCTTAGACATGAAAGAATTAAGGGTGAAATAATTGTTATTATCACTCTTATTTAAAATCCACATCCCATTAGTTATCAACCTTCAAAACGCAATAACTTTTTCTACAGAGGTTTTGGACCAAAGGTCTCTATTTTCAAAGTCCATGCACAAAAAGTCCCTACTAATAAACTCATGTAAATTAGGTCCATATTTTATTAATTTTTACCAAATTGTCCCCTTTTAAAAAATCGACCTAGCATTGAAATCAGGGGCAAAAGTGGCATAAATTAGTCAAAAACTAAAAATAAGAACCAAATTTTCATAACTTTTTCGGAAGGGACTTTTCTTCCGTCATCTTCCAATTCCAAGGACTTGGCAGCCGTTCCTTGTTTTCTAAAAGCATATTAATAAGCCGTTTTTTAAATCATAAATTTTATTATCTTTTTCAATGATAGGTATTATAGATATGTAAAAATTAAAATTTTAAAACTCATTTTTTCTCAAATTCAAATTTTAAAAAATTCATTATTATAATGCAGCATTTCACTATTTCACTGCATTTTAAAATGTAATTAAAAACAACATTAATATGCAATAATTTTTAACTATGTTTATGTAATGCAGTTAAAAACTGCACTATTAGTAATGCAGTTAAAAACTGATTTTAATACACCATTAAAATGCAGATTTTAACTACATTACTAAAATGCAGTTAAAAACTACGTAAAATTGTATTTTTAAATATCAACAATGAATATCATTAGAAATTTTATTAAATTTGTGATTCAATGTTGAAGATGATTGTTAAATCCAATTAATTTACAAAAGGTTATCGCATTTTAAAAATTGAAAATAAATTAGTTGTTCAATGTTAGGTGTGATGTTAGAAAAGTTGGGACCTAATTTATATAATTAGTGACTAAATGATCCGTTTTACAATTCAATTGTGAAATAGAGACCAGAGATTAATATTCTGTCAAACAAAAGTATTATACAAATAAAAATAAAGAGTAAAGAAAACATGTAAAACATGTTTGACAACAATTTGTTTTGAAACTGGTGAAAGAAGATTTGAATGGTAATTTCTAAATAGTTTTAAATGATGATTTATAAGTAGAAGTGTTTGTATGCAATTGGACCATCGGCTTAGCGGTAAGGTCGAACTAAGGACATGTCCTTGGAGTGATTTCTCTTGGCAATCATTTATCAATTTCAGAAAAAGAATGTTGTTTACCATTTAGATGCGGTGTTAAGGTCGTCATTGGAAAATGGTAGTAACATATAGCAAACAATGCAACAAGTATCAAAAAAAGAATATGGTATCATGTTTCAGTTTCTTTTATCATCTTTTAATATATAATATTTCACTGTTATTAACAGTTGTGGCATGATATTTGTAGTAACAGAAACGTCGAGATGTGGGGACCTTTCATGTTTTTTATCCGTCTACAGCAGTAATAATCTCAAAGCCGGCCATGAGATGCCTGATGACTCTAAGTCCAAAGACAACCAGCATGTGTGGGTATCAAATAATTAGTAAACTTATTATTCCCATAACAAAAGGACGAAAGTAAAGTGACTTCTATATAAACCGGATCTCATATTTCAGATTCCATGTTTGAACAAAATGATATACAAGCATATATATGTCAACAGCTACATAACTGTAAATTGGAAATACTGATATAATACAACTCTATTCTTCCATTACAAATCCAATTATGGAGCTATACTACGGCATCATATCTCTTGCTATCATAACCTCGATTTATCTCCTCCTCCAAAAAATAACAGTTTCAAAAAAACTTCCACCAGGGCCATGGAATTTGCCACTCATCGGAAGCATCCACCACTTAACCGGGAGCCACCTCCCCCACCACCTCTTTCGCCGTCTTTCAAAGCAGCACGGTCCGTTCATGCATTTGAAACTAGGTCAAGTCTCCATGATAATCGTCTCCTCCCCTGAATACGCAAAAGAGATAATGAAAACACACGACATCGACTTCGCCACCAGGCCCTTATTTCCCATAATTGACATCCTCGCGTACAATGGAAAAGGGCTGGCCTTTGGCCCTTACGGAGACTATTGGAGGCAACTCAAAAGGATCAGTGTCATCGAACTGCTGAGTGTTAAGCGTGTTCAGTCTTATTCTACCATCAGAGAAGAAGAAATGAATAAGTTGGTGCATTCTATTGTTTGTTCCGGGAATGAGGTAGTTAATCTGAGCAAGAAGGTGGTTCAGATGACCAGTAATTTGTCTATGAGAGTGGTTATGGGGAAGACCTGTGATGATCAACACACGTTGATTGAAGGGCTGCACGAAGCTGAAGAGCTGGGTGCCACTGTCGATTTGGCTGACTTATTTCCTTCATTTGCCTGGATACTGAATTTATTTAGCCGGTCCAAATACAGCTCCCATAAGTGTCACATGAAAATAGACAGAATACTGGAAAGCATTGTGGAAGAACATAGAGGTTGTATGACAAATATTTGTAGTGGAAAGGAAGAGAATTTTGTTGATGTGTTGTTAAGACTGCAGGCTGAAAATGATGTTCATATCGACAATGATGGCATCAAGGCCCTCCTTTCGGTAATTTACACGTTCTTAATTTTTTTACTTAAAATATATTACCTGGTGGTAATGAAGATCTATTACTGTTTGATAGGACATGTTTGCTGGAGGATATGAAACAACGGCATCAACCATACAATGGGCAATGGCGGAGCTGATGAGAAATCCTCCCATAATGAAGAAGGCACAGCAAGAAGTAAGAGAAGCCTGTGAAGGAAAAGAGAGGCTATCAGAAACGGAGATAAAAAATTTGAAGTACTTGCAGCTTGTGATAAAAGAGACATTGAGACTGCACCCTCCACTTCCATTGCTGCTACCACGTGAATGCCAGAAGGAATGCAAAGTAGGAGAATATGAGATACCTGCTAAGTCGAGGGTGGTTGTGAATGGATGGGCTATTTTGAGGGATCCGAATCATTGGGAGAATGCAGAAGAGTTTGTGCCTGAGAGATTTGAAGGGAGCAAGTTAGAATTTAAGGGTTCGGATTTCGAGTACTTGCCATTTGGTGCAGGGAGAAGAATGTGTCCAGGAATGACGTTTGGTTTGGCAACTATAGAGTTTACCCTTGCCTCGTTGTTGTTTAACTTTGATTGGGAGCTGCCTTCTGATCTTGACATGAAAACAAAGAGCCTTGACATGTCTGAATCTTTTGGATTAGCAACCCGTAAAAAGTTTGATCTTTTGGTTTCGGCAAAAGTTCAAGGGCAAACACCATCGCAGAGTTTATAATGATTTGTATCAATTTTGTATTTGAATTTTGAAACATATGTATTTTGATGGACAAGTATGTCTAGCGATGTTTTGTATCATACAGATCGGTTGTTTGATTTGTTAGGAACAAGTGGAAACCCATGCGACTCACCGGTGCGTGGGTTATCAAGTGTTGTAGATTGTCGGCATAAATAGGTGGGTGGAATATATACCGTGGATGTAATATTTCTTATCGACTTATGCTGTATTTATTATAGTGTCATTTTGAAAGTTAAATTTCACATCTGAAGTCATTAATGATCTAAGCTATTAAACTGTGCAAACGACGTATTTGAAAGTGCGTGGATTGAACAAGTAAGTCTCACATCACAAGAAATATGATGCATGACGTGGTATATATGTGAGACTGGTGGTACAGAACATATAAAATTTCTTTTGTTACAAGCCAATACCATGTATTTGCTCGTTCGGAAGATGTTGCTATGAAAATATATGTGCTCTGAAGGGATGAGATTTCTTTTATACCAAATTCCAATGAACAGTTCACGTGCTTATATTTTTTATTACACGTAGATTTAACATGTCGACTCGTTTGTTTGACTACAGTTTCGATTTTGCAGCAATGTTAATTGGCAGTTTATGTATTATATTCCAGCCCCGTGTGAAATCATAGCTATACATCTTTTCCACAAAATTATGATCATCATTTTTAAAGTAACACGTTAAATTCATTTGATTAATAATTATATAATGACAATGTAATCATTATATCGTAGCTTGTACCAGTTAGGATTTTATGATTCCACACCACATTCTGATTGTGTGACCTGTTCATCCACAAAACGAGTTCGTTGGCAATGTGTTTATTCGATATACATGCTTTTTTTAAGTGAGGTTTCGCTATTATCTTTAGAAACTAATTCTGTTTGTGTGCGCTCCGCGAAAATGAAAAAGACAAGCACAACACTGAAGAATATCAAGGATTTGAAGATTTCATGCAAGTACGTCCTTTCTGATTTTATTCAACAATTTGCCATTGATAATAATTATG
Source organism: Allium fistulosum (assembly GCA_030737815.1). Taxonomy (NCBI): domain Eukaryota; kingdom Viridiplantae; phylum Streptophyta; class Magnoliopsida; order Asparagales; family Amaryllidaceae; genus Allium; species Allium fistulosum. The sequence goes on along the minus strand of CM060902.1, from coordinate 877,528,916 downwards.
TTATAGTTTGATAATAGCATTCTTGTGAATATATGAATGACAATATTGACAATTCATATAGTGGGATTTAATAAACCTGTTACATACTAGTAGTTTATGAACGACTAGCTAGCTATATTTTATCTTAAATTCGAAAGATCCTTGATTTTTTTTCTCATTGAATGGTCCCTTGCCTTGTTCTTGTTACCAACAGCCTGCAAACCATGTTTAAAATTATGGCGTAGAATATGCTCCTTAGAGACTTTCATTTTACACACGAGCTCAAATGTTCATGGAATGATTAAGTGGCTACCCTACCACTACCAGAAAAGGCTGGAATTCCGACAGCGAGGACCGACGGCTTCCGACGGCTAATTTCCGACGGCTTTCGACGGACCGTCGGCGGCCGTCGGAAGCCGTCGGAAAACTGCAATTATAGGGCTCAGCCGAGCCCTCTTCTTCTTCCTCATTTCATACGAAGATTATATCAAAAAATCTCTAAATTCGTTCTCCAAGCTTCCAATCCCTAATTTCGAGCTTCCGGATCCTCCACGACTGCCTAATCAACCTCCATTACTCTTAATCTCAGGTATAATCTCCTATTTTTGTAAAAAATTCAGTTTTTACCGTAATTTTAGATTTGCATAAATTGATAAATTAGGGCGAATTAGGGATTGCAATTGTTTCCAATAGCGTAATAACGGTTTATAGCATCACATGGTATACGTATTTCATCTTTTATCGTGAAATTGTGAAAAACATATATAATTTGTGGTTGTTCATGTATATGTAAATTGTTGTGTATGCCTTTATTGTACGATTGTATACGTTAGTTGGAATAAGATAAAATGAATGAATGAACTCGAAGTATTATATTGTGCACGTATTTACTTATGAAACAAAAAAAATGCATTACTCTAAATTATAATTGTGTGTATTAAAAATGACAAAAATGTTAAACCAGCCTTAAGTTGATGTAATACGTCGAATAAATGTGTTAAATTAATTAATATATATTTTTGTAAATGTGAACAGTGAGTAAAACTGTATTTTTTCGTCAAATGCGCGCATGTAATTAACAAATGTCCCTTAGAGAGTTTTTGGCCCCGTCTGACGAGTGTTGTACATGATCGTTGTATAAATAGTCGTTTTTTCGAAAAACGACCATTTATATTCATCTGGTACAATGTTTGTCGGATTTGTGCCTGTATTGGAAAATACTTTCCTCAAAAGTCTTCTATATAGGAATCTAAAATACAATAAAATATTGCTAATAATACAAACATCTCTTTTGTTTTGATATCTTATGATTTAATAATTATTATTTTTAGGAAGTTAACTTCCTAAAAAGTGAATAGTGTACATTGAATTGTTTTTATTTTACAAATAGAAAAAAGAATTCTCCAATCCAAAATCCACGTCTATTACTCACCGTTCATTAATTGAAAAATTGATGTTGTTTAATATGGGTATACTAAAAGAAACAACGATAGAATTTTTTTGAAAACAATAGATTTCGTGTATACAAATATTTCTTAAGCTACTTATTAGCATTCGAAAAAGGAAAAAAATTGTTCTGTTAATTAGAATGCCAGTAATAATTAGATCCATTTCAATTTCCAACGTACTTTCCTTTTTCTTCCAGTAATAATTAGATCCATTTCGTTTTTTCCAGTAATAATTAGAATGGCATTATAATACAAGCGAACTAAATCCAACGTACTTTCCTTTTTCTTCCACACTAGAAATGAACAGGTATAATGTATCTAATAAATGTGTGTGTGTGTATAATGGCAAAAAAATAGAATTACAATTTTAAGTTACAAATATGAACTTAACTAATATTTTTCAACTCAACTTATAAAGACACAGAGTCCGAAACATGAAATGATGGATTCCTTATTTAGGCCAAACGGCACTGAAGACAAGGGGATCATCAAGTAAGCCACTTGGCTGGATTTTTTTCCAAAATTTTTGCATTGATATTTAATTGGCTTTTCTGTGTTTTGTTTTACATTCTTTCACTGTTATTGCGATGGCTTAAATGTAGTGTTTTGTTTTCTAAAAGTTATCTTAATTTGTAGGGAACTTATGCTTGATTTTTACACTAGCTCTGGCAAGAGGAAGCCTGAGAATATTATTATATTCAGGTAATATTGTATTTTGCTTCTTTTACAAGTTGCAATCTAGTTTCAGGCGCTTGCTAAATTTATTTTTACTTCTGCAAAAAGCATGAATTAATTTTTTGATATGAACATCCAATGCGTTTCCTGTCAACTATTGATTTGAGTTTACAAAGTTGTATTAAGCTGCATTTATATTGCAATTTGTGCCTGTCTGACTTTGCAGCGGGCACTGCTTGCTGTTTTTGCACCATGATGAAATACTTATTCAAAAACAATAGCAGATAGTAAAGTCTAATTTTTGTTATTTGTACAACAGGGATGGAGTGAGTGAGTCTCAGTTCAATCAAGTAATGAACATAGAGTTGGATCAAATCATAGAGGTATGATTTCATTAAGCATCTTATTATTACCTAATAGTTAATTGATACCATGTGATATAACACCCTATACTTTGTTGTATCCAAACTAATTAGCTTCATCCATCACACATGAAATGCTTATTGGTTTTGTTTCTCAAGTCTGTTTTTGTCAAGGAATGTGGTTAAACCATATTTATTGTACTCAAGTCTACGCTCTACGTAGTAGCCTTTTTTGTGCCAGGTGTCAATTTTGACAAATTTTAACTGACTAAACCATGATGGGTTCAGCCAGGAGAATTTTTCTTGCTAAATCTTGACTAAACCATGATAAATGTTGTAATTTGGCAGTTTTTTCATTTTACATGCTTTGATCAAGGAGAAATTTCTGCATGTCTTTGTATTGTTAAAAAGGATGCTTTAATAGTTTTATAGAAATATATTCTATTAGCCAATGTTCCACCACATGATCTCCTCTACCGTGTTGAATTCTATTGTAGTTTTATTAAATTGGAGCTTGTGTTTATCTGTTGGCAGGCCTGCAAATTCCTTGATGAGCAATGGAATCCCAAGTTTACTATTAGCAATATTTATTAGCAATATTTTATTGTATTTGGCGGAGATTGATTCATTGCTTGCTTGCTTGCTCGTTCAGGTATGTTTTGTTTTAGTTTTGAATGATTTGGTAGACTGGTGATTTAATTATTGATTTATGTATAAATACGTTTGATACACTTGGTTTTATGGTTGTATGACGATGTGGATGAGGATGTTGATGATTTTGCTCGTTCAGGTATGTTTTGTTTTAGTTTTGAATGATTTGGTAGACTGGTGATTTAATTATTGATTTATGTATAAATACGTTTGATACACTTGGTTTTATGGTTGTATGACGATGTGGATGAGGATGTTGATGATTTTGTGTATTCATAACATGATAGAACACTTACTGTTATGATTATTGTCAATGTTGGGATGATTATTGAATATTATGTATTTTTTTTGATTTAATTTTATTTATTTGTGTGTTTATTGAATATTGTGTAGGTTGGGTTTTGATATTTGGTTGGAATATTGTATACTGGATTGTGCAGTATTGATATAATAGTGTTTGGAAGAGAAATGTGGTTGAAATGCTACATTTGCAGCGAAAATTAAAAAAAAAAACAGCAGATTTCCGACGGCTTCCGACGGCTTACAGATCAAAATTTCTGACGGCTACCGACGGCTACCGACGGTCTGTAGTTCATTAATTCCGACGGTTTCCGACGGATCGGCATCCATCGGAAACCGCCGGAAACCGTCGGAACCCGTCGAAAATATGTTCGACAGGCTCCGTCGGAAGCCGTCGGAAATACTGCTCTCCGACGCAGTAAATTCCGACGGCGGCCGACGGCTTCCGACGGCCGCCGACGGTTTTTGGCCGTCGGAAATTGCGTTTCCCCTTGTAGTGTACTTGTATGTTCAACATCATAATGTCACAGTTGGTCCTGGAATTGATGAACGAAATTGCAATGATTAGACCGTGGTGGTCTAAAGCTTGATGTTAGATGGGATCTATACTCTTTGAGTTCACATCGTTGTTCGTTAATATGGAGTGTTTGCAAGTATCTGATGGTTGCTCCGTGTCTTTGTCTCAAGTTCTGGAGTTGAGGATTAAGTGGCAGTTGGTATAGAATGAATTTAAAATGGATCTATAATGGATCTTCTCAAAAAAGCAATGGTGCATCTTCTCAAAAGCCGCATATTTACGTACACAAATTAAATAATAAAATTGTGTTGTTACCTCCTTTTGATAAAAATTCAATTATAAAATTCAAATATGTGTAATGCTATATAAATATAACATTCTACTCTACTTAGAATTCATTACACTAATTTCCACGGTGTCTTTTTGAAATTTCAAAAACGCCCTTATAGAATTCCAAAAATACTCTTACGTTTGTCATGCCTGCACTCATATTGTTTGTTGGCATCGCGTTCATTCCTCCCATTCTCAATCACCCCTCCTACCACCTAATTTTATTCCTCCCCAAATTCGTCCACAAAATTCTCGATTCCATGCATCCCCAAATTCCATCTCACAAACATCGTACCATCCACAGGAACCTCCCTCAACATCGATTTCCCTTACCTACGAATTACTAGACTCGATCCCCGGTTTTATAAAGGCCTCTCCATTCATCTCCAATTCCATTCATCTCTAGACTCGACCATCACAACGACGTGTCATCCATGGAAGGCGAATAGATGAATGAATGAGATAGCTCACTGCTTACCGATCTGATAGCTCGGGCGGTAGATCCAAGTTGTTTCCAGTCCCAACGTCTTCTCCAACGAACCGCACAAACTAAGGTTGCTTCGGCGTGATTCCAGATTCGACATCTTTTGTGACTTCGCCATACAATTAACGCTTGTGGATTGATCGACGATTTACTAAGTTAGTTTATCCACTGTTATGGATTCAACGTTTATCGATTATATTTGTTTACCATGTGTTTCTCATGGTGGATTTGATCCAGTAGTATTTCGAATTTGGACTCCTGTTGATCCATTTCTTATACTCATTCACTGTGTTATATTCAGTACTTCGTAATTTTGAATTTGATTCACCAACATTTGTTGCATTTGGTAGCATTCACTATACTGTTAACCATTGGGCATTGTCCTCTACAAATAATGATAATATCCGTCTCCATATGTATATATTTTTGTTAAGTACAAAATTTTTCTCATTTGGTACAAAGTACGGGGAACTAAAGTATTAATAGTTTTTTTTCTTGATGTTAAGTTATTTAGACTTTTTCTAACTTAAATTCAAACTTCAATTATTTCCTATGAGAAGTTAACCAACTTCATCGAAAAGGAGTCAAAGTTACATGGTGCTCTTTAAAGTTAAATACAAGGGAGGTATGGAAAAATAAAATAATAACTTAACTTTCCGATTTGTTCCTGGAAAATAGTTGTCATCTTATTAATTACTCGCTATGTTGAATAATAGATAGGTTGGCGCACTAACAATTCCAAATCTATTGTGTACATCAACAGTAGGTCCTTTTCCACTATTTTAAGGAACTATCAATTTTCCAACAAATCATCATCCGAGCATATCATGTACATGTTAAATCTGACATAAGTTGATTGCTAATTCCTTCTACTCCGCGTTCGCATCAAAATTGTTATCCGAAGTAGTTAACATTTAGTAAGTCCCATGTAAACTGAAATATGTCGATTATTGACTTACACTCTTCATTCACATCTTTTTATTGTATCATTGTTGATTTCGTTGGCCCCAAGATAGTAATGACTTTATACCCAGATCATGTTGAAGTTTGTCCAAACTAAAATCATTTTATAGTTCTTTCATAAACTGTTAAACTAACCGCGGTAGTTGCAAATCTAATAATAGTTATGTTATGTTGTTTGGATTTTATTGTGACTTTTACATGTTTTATTTTTCCCTAGCATTGTAAGAAAACTATTAAAAAATGCGAAGTGAGCCCTTTGTCCAACATAGAGGGATAAATTGTTTTTTGTTTTAAAAGCAGCTGTAGTTATATGTTAACATAAAGGCTTATACTGATTTGCGACCATATTTTTTTCTTGGTTCTGTTGCGTTTACCCTGTAAAGTATTATTTTTTCAAGATTTCTCTGGTGATTTTAGTGGTTAATTTACCTTAGATTTATGATATGTTTATTAAAAACCAATTGTGAAGACAAACAGAAATATGTCCACTATGATCCTAGCAGGCCGAAATATACAGGCTACTAGAATAGAAACAAAAAAAGCGCCACAATGTCTACTGCGCATACATAGCCAGCTTTCCACATGTCCTCATAAATTTGTTTTCATTTTATTGAGATATATTTAGAATATATGATTAGATATTATGATATATGATTAGGATATTATGCTATATTTAGAATATATGATTAGATGTTATGAGTGGTATGTAATAAGGGATATATCTTCGGAAGATTTAGATTTTCTGCTGTTTCCGCAATTCTAGAGTTACCATAAGATAGAGTCTTGGGTATGTATTATAAATAAGGATGCTGGTGATTAATAAGAATTCAAGCGGAGTTTTACCAATTCTTCATAGTATCAGAGCCAAAGAACGATTTTTTTTTCTTCAAGAATAATTTGCCATGGCTGATAGTGAAGATCAATTGTTCACAAGTGAGCAGTGGAAAGCTATTTCGGACGTGATTGGTAATAGTAAAAATCCCGAAAATCGATTGAGTGGTAAGTTTGATGATGCTTCATGGATTATCGATATCGGAGCAACCCATCATGTTACAGGGCAACTTTCGTGGTTATTCGACACACAAAACCTTGAGTGTTCTGTTGGTTTGCCAAATGGTGAAAAAGTGATTGCTACTTTGGTGGGATCCGTATGTGTGTCGGAAAAAATTACTCTCACCGGAGTACTTTATGTTCCAAATTTGAGTTGCAATTTAATTTCTGTTTACCAACTTAATGATGATTTATGAACTATTGTCCAATTTGATTCTCATATTTGTGCTATACAGGACCAAATGAAGGAGCTGATTGGAACGGGAGTTAGGAGAGATGGACTGTACTACTTTAGCAAACCGGAATTTGTGTCAACTATTGAAGCAACATCAAATTTGGAGTTGTGGCATCGTCGGCTCGGGCATCCTTCCGAAAAAGTAGTTAAGTTAATTCCTCACGTCAAAAATAATAAAGATAGTTTAGATAAAGGGTGTGAAGTATGTATGCGTGCTAAACATTCTTGAGATAAGTATCCTTTAAGTGACAGTAAAGCTTCTAGAATTTTTGAGAAAATACATTGTGATTTGTGGGGTCCATATCGACACATTTCGTCGTGTGGGGCCTGTAATTTTTTGACAATAATTGATGATTTTTCGAGAGCAGTTTGGATTTATTTGTTGGTTGACAAATTAGAGGTGTTTCAAATGTTTATGTCCTTTGTTGCTACGGTCGATAGGCAGTTTTCTCAAACAATTAAGGTCGTTCAAAGTGATAATGGAACTGAGTTTAATTGTTTGATTATTTTAATGCAACTGGAATTTTGTTTCAAACTTCGTGTGTGGGTACTCCACAACAAAATGGGAGAGTTGAAAGGAAACATAAACATAGTTTGAATGTGGGTAGGGCATTACGCTTTCAAGCAAACTTGCCTATTTATTTTTGGGGTGAATGTGTTCTTGCAGCCACTCATTTAATTAATCGTACACCCTCTTCCATGTTACAAAGTAAAACACCTTTTGAGATACTTTTTGGTAAACAACCCTCTTTTGGTGCTATTCGAACCTTTGGGTGCTTGTGCTTTGCTCATAATCAAAAGACTAAGGGAGATAAATTTGCAAGTCGGAGTCGAAAGTGTATTTTTATGGGTTACCCATTCGGTAAGAAGGGGTGGAAATTATTTGATCTTGATACAAAGGAATTTTTCGTGTCTAGAGATGTGAAATTTGTAGAGGAGGTGTTCCCGTTTGGGTGTACGGAAGATGTCAGTATAATATCTAGTGAGAATAATGACCATGATATTCATCAAGATTTTGCTGAAATAATTTATGAAGATGATGATGTTGATCTTTTGATTAATGATAATGGGAATAATCACATGTACAAAGTTCAAATTGACGCACAGGCCATTGTTCCAGAACCAGCAACCGTTGGGCCGGAACAGCGACCCACTATGCATATTGATGATCAGTCTTTAGATGGGTCTGCTAGGTTTGCGCATGGTTCTGCTTCGGATCAATCTACTAGTCCACAGGAAATGGGTCGTGGTCTTTGGGAAAAGTTCCCAAATGTTCTGTATCGAGATTTTGTGACACATACGGTTTTTGCTAATGGTCCATCTTCTGATTCTCCTCGTTCCAATCACTCCTCAAGTACTCCTTATCCTCTAGCACATTACATAAATTGTGACAATTTTTCTATAAATTATCGGAGATTTCTTGCAGCTATAATTAAGGGTAAGGACCCTAAATCATTTTAAGAAGCCATGAAATCCGATGAGTGGCGCCGTTCCATGAAGGATGAGATACGGGCTCTAGAAGACAACGGCACATGGACCTTGGAGCATCTTCCTTCGGGTAAACGTGCTCTTGGTAGTCAATGGGTGTACAAGACCAAATATTTGTCAAATGGAGATGTTGAGCGTCTCAAATCCAGATTAGTAGTGTTGGGTAATCACCAACAAGAAGGAATTGACTACAACAAAACTTTTGCTCCTGTTGCCAAGATGACTACAGCTCGTGTTTTTCTAGCCGTAGCGGCATCCAAGAATTGGGAACTACATCAAATGGATGTTCATAATGTGTTCCTACATGGTGATCTTGATGATGAGGTGTACATGAAATTACCTCCCGGGTTTGAGAGTTCGGATCCAACTTTGGTGTGTCGGTTACGTAAGTCATTGTATGGCTTAAAGCAAGCTCCAAGATGTTGGTTTGCAAAATTGGTTTCAGCTTTGAATAGGTATGGCTTTCTTCAGTCTTGTTTAGATTATTCTCTTTTTACATTTACTAAAGGTGGCGTTCAGATTAATGTCTTAGTTTATGTTAATGATCTTGTTATTTCTGGGAATGATTCCGCTGCGCTTACCATATTCAAAGCTTATCTTAGTGATTGTTTTAAAATGAAAGATCTTGGAAATCTCAAATATTTTTTGGGGATTGAGGTCGCCCATAGTTCATCAGGCTTGTTTTTATGTCAGCGCAAATATACTTTGGATATTATTTTTGAAGCAGGCTTATTGGGGGAAAAACCGATTGGGTTTCCTATAGAACAAAATCATAAGCTAGGTCTTGCAATTGGAGAGTTTCTAGCAGATCCTGAATCATACCGACGACTTGTGGGTCATTTGATTTATCTTGCGGTTACTCGACTGGACCTGGCTTATTCAGTTCATATTTTGTCTCAATTTATGCAAGCACCTCAAATTGAACATTGGGAAGCGGCTCTCCGGGTTGTGCGTTATTTGAAAGGGACTCCGGGTCAGGGTATTTGGCTCCATGATGACAGTGAGTTGACCTTAGAAGGATGGTGTGATTCAGATTGGGCGGCTTGTCCTCTTACTCGTCGCTCGTTGACAGGTTGGCTTGTGTTCCTTGGTCAATCTCCTATTTCTTGGAAGACAAAGAAACAACATACGGTATCTCGGTCTTCCGCGGAAGCCGAATATAGGTCTATGGCTGCAATTACCTGCGAATTGAAGTGGCTAAAAGAGTTGTTGTTGAGTTTGGGTGTGCATCATCCTAAAGCTATTAAATTATTTTGATAGTGAATCGGCGTTACATATAGCAAAGAATCCTGTTTTTCATGAACGGACGAAACATATCGAGGTTGATTGTCACTTTGTTCATGATGCGATCAATGAAGGTTTGATATCTCCTACTCATGTCTCGACATCATCACAGTTGGCGGACATATTTACAAAGGCTCTCGCCAAGGCTCAATTTGATTTTCTTCTCTCCAGGTTGGGCATTTTTGAATCTCATGCTCCAACTTGAGGGGGGGTATTGAGATATATTTAGAATATATGATTAGATATTATGATATATGATTAGGATATTATGCTATATTTAGAATATATGATTAGATGTTGTGAGTGGTATGTAATATGGGATATATCTTCGGAAGATTTAGATTTCCTGCTGTTTCCGCAATTCTAGAGTTACCATAAGATAGAGTCTTGGGTATGTATTATAAATGAGGATGCTGGTGATTAATAAGAATTCAAGCTGAGTTTTACCAATTCTTCACATTTGTTTCGTTCAAAAAACATCATGACTAAGTAGAACAGACTACTGTTTGCATTCACTCATTGTACATTTAACGATAAACTAAAATGACTGCTATTTTTGATGTAGTTACTAGCCACATTTCACATTATTTCCCATTTGATCTGGTAGCTTGGTAATCCTCAACGGTATTGAACTCTTGCCTTCAAAAATGTTCATGCATAGAAAGAGTGATATTTTTTGTTCAATCTCAATTATGTACAAATATTTACATAGTAGTAATTTTTAGCTTTTCTACTACTGTAGTGACATTAATGATATTTAAACTGCAAGTTGAAACTAATTTATTAACTTCATAGTAAATATTAGGATACTTGACTACTCTTTTTTGTTACCGTTTGTTTTAGAATTGCTTCTTTGGATTATTATATATGCTTACATGAATTTAGTGTAATAATTAGCATGTACATTTCAAGAATATTTGATATGGTACATGAAATTTGCTTTGTGTTTTGGACTTAGACTTAGTATACATGATGGTTCTATATTCATATATGTTGTCTAATGTGTTTTGAGACTTAACCGAGTTAAATTAGTATGTAAACTTAAATTGTTTTGAAACAATTGTTAGAGTAGATGTTGTTGGAAACTTTGTATATG